>CM077307.1:146804153-148077010 GCA_039655065.1 Glossophaga mutica
TATTCTCCAAACAGTACTTCTCCATTTTGCTGGCAGAGCACTTCAGGAGGGCATCTTGGAGGAGGAGCTGAGTCATCCAGGACTTTTTTCTTTTAAGATTTTACTTATTTAATTTTAGAGAGGTGGGAAGGAAGGAAGAAAGAAATGGAGATATTTTGACCCGTTAACTCTGTCATGTCCCCAACTGGGGACCTGGCCTGCAACCCAGACACGTGCCCTGACTGGGAACCGAGTCAGGGACCTTTCAATTCACAGGCCAGCACTCAATCCACTGAGCCACATCAGCCAGGGGGAAATCCAGGACTTCATGCTGCTCCTGTGGTACACTGGCAAGTGTGCTGATGGATATCCTGGGAGGCCTTGAGGTTCTCAAGGTGTCAATCACAAAGGGTTTCCATATGCAGCCTACGACATTGCCCCCCAAGAAAGATCAGTATCCTGTCCTTACGAGCTGATAGCTAGCACCAAATTGGTATTGTTTTGGCATCCCCAACTTCTCCTCACCTCTATTCAACTTTTCTTCTGCCACCTGAAATCCATCTGCTATCTCTTGCAGGCTCTGCTGTGAAAACTAATTAAAAATAAAATTCATCATATGCATGAGGGTATTATTTGTAGCAGGGATTTTCAACTGGTGTTAGTGGGGGAGGTAAGAGACAAGAGGAGAATTTGGCCACTCAGGGCAAAAACAAGGTGCATCTGGCAACATCTGGAGAAAGTGTGTTTGCTTATTTTTCCCCCTAGGTCATGCCCATTGATTTTAGTGAAAGTGGAAGGAAATGAAAGAGAAAAGCAGAGAAACATCTACCAGTTGCCTCTTGTATGAGCCCCAACTGGGTACCAAACCTGCAACGTAGGCATGTGCCTGGCAGGGAAGCAAACCATGACTTTTAATTTATTTAAGGAATGATGCTCCACCCAGCTGGTCCACACCAGCCTGGGCTGGAGGCAGTTCTGATGGTCACAACTACAGGGTGCTGCTGACATCTAGTGGTCATACTTAATGATGCTGGGTAAGCATTGTACAATGCTCAGGACAGCTTCCCACAACAGGGTTATCCAGACAAAGTCAATAGTACCAAGGTTGAGGAGAAACTATGATTGATACCCATCTTCTGCACAAGTTACTATTACTGAAGATTCAGTGTTCCAAGCTAGTTTTAAATCACTTGCCATGTTAAACTTTTTATTTTTATTTTTTCTACTTGCTGTGTTTTACATGTTTATTGTAAAAATTCAAAAGATAATATACTCTTGATTTTCCCAAGAATCTATCCAATCCAACAGTTGGAGAAAAGCAGATTGGTATTCAGATCCATGCAGGAATTGCAACATGATCAACACCCACAAAACAGCCAGGTCTTTCTTCTCAGTCCTGAAAGTGCATTTTCCTTTAATTTTCATAGATGACCATTTTCTTTGTGACTTCGAATTTCTAAACCATAAAAGTAGAGAGCCAGGAGGGTGTTCTTTCCACCTAATTTTTACCATTGATTGTTATGTGTTATCCATTTAGACCTTCATCATCAAAGACTATCTCTTGGCCCAGACACAGCTGAGAAAGGAGAGGAAAGAAGGAGGAACAAGGAAGAAAAAACATGACCCAGACACGAGATTGTTTCAAACACTGCAGTTCTTTTCACTCTTCCTAGTAAGGAGACAACTCTGGATTTGTTTTTCTCCCCTGAACAAGCTGTTCATTACCTTTTCTAAAATGTGTCTTCCCTCTCAAGATAAGCATTGTGACGGTGACCACTATACCCTACCCCTCCACGAGGCTTCGTGACCTGACATCTTATGACTTGCCCCTGCTCTCCTCACCCAACCACACCATCTGCACAGGCCAACCTGCTCCCTCCCCCAGGCCTTTGGATTCCTCTCTCCCCTACCGGGACCCTCTTCCTTAGCCCCATGTCTGCAGTGTTCACTCCGCCTTGTTCAGATCTTTGCTCAGTTGGCACTTTCTTAGTGAAACCTTCCCTCACCCACGTATTTACGATAGCAAAATGCCGTGACCCCAACCCTCAGGGTCACTGGATTGAACCAGTAGAAATCTACGAGAGCAGGACTATTGTCCTTCCTTGTAAACAAGGTGTGACTAAAGTCATAACAATATGCATACTGAAATATCTTACCGATTAATTATACTGACTGCCTTCTTATGTATCAACAAAAAAAATGAGTTCAAAGACAGATAGAGAAGTTGATGGGTGACTAGATATGTAATAAAGCAAATTAGTAAAATGTTATTGTAGAATCTAGGTGGTGAGTATATCAGTGTTTGTTGTGAAATTCTCTCTACTTTTCTGTTTTATGATGTTCATAATAAAATGTTAGGATGGAAACGTCAAAACAATATCTAAATACTAAATCAAAACAAATAAGTTAATCAAGCAAATAGGTGAAAATGTACATGGGAGAGAGGATAAAGCCGTACAGAGAGAAAGTATTGCAGTTGATTTTTCATATATTATAATTTGACTCTAAATCTCTAGAAGAATGTAAATTTACCAGCTACCCCTGCAAAATAAAACAGCAAAAACATCTTAAATTCTACTCAGCAATCATTTTGAAAGTGTTTCGTTGATTTTGTTATTTTGAGAGTTTTCTTAGTGTATGCTGGAGTCAATTATATGAATGTTGTATCACTTACACACGAGAAATTCAGTTTGGGAGAAATGATACACAGATGTGAGATTAATTAGCTTAAGTAAAAATCTTGTAACCTTGAATTTGTAATATGAACTTATGATCAATTTTATCTTTAAGATATGCACACAGTACTAATGACCTCTTCCTGATTTTGATGTTGGGCAATAATTATATAAGTTGCCATTCTTTAGGGCTGGATTTGAGGGGAGACTCTTCCTGCAAATTCTATATTGCAGGCAAAATAAATAGAAGAAGTAGTGATGAAAATTCACTTAGTGCTTGAGTATATTTCAGTAAGCTGAACTGTGGGTCAAGATGGGCTGAGTGGACCCTCGAGACCCATGAGAAGACATGAAAATCATCAGATGATTCAGAAGGAAGGACATCTGGTGTTTTTAAGTCCTTCTACATGGATATGATTGGAAATATGTGGGAATAATCACAAAGCTAAGTGCAGACTTTCTATATAGGGGTCAGAACACTCAGGATTCCATTCTTTTCCCATCCCAACCCATAAATATGAAAGAGACACTGTGCAGCTCAGGAAATGAGGAAGAGTGGTAAAGATACTGGACCTGGGCCTCAGAGAAAGGGAAGTATGTCCAGGCACTGAGTCCCAGGCACTAACCCAGGGAATTTCCATCACACAACAGACACCAGGAATCAGCAAGGCCCTGGTGTCGGTCGTGTACTTCGAAATCACCTGAGGGTTTCTTTCCAACATTGAGGTGGTGGGGCCCATTTCCAGAGATGATTTCAATTGGTCAGAGATAGGGCCTAGTTAGCATTACTCTAAATCTTCCTCACACTGAGATAATTCTAGTGTGCGGGAGTGGTGAGATCACACAGCCTGTTCCAATCAGATGGGGAAGGTGAGGCACATAGTGGTGATGTGGCCTGAGCATTTACCAGAATACATGGATAAACCTGTTTTATTTATTCAGAAATTTTTGTGCAGAACTTTCTGACTCGTTGTGTGTGTGGTAAGCAGAGTCGGGTTAAAGGTGTTGCCAAGTTGTGAAACTGCCAATCTTTGTTGAGCTGTCTTCCAGAACGAGGACGTGTCCTGGAAGCTGAGCACCAGACTGACCCTGTGCTGGAACAACTCAGCCCCGGCATGGAGCGGCCTGTCCTCTCTGATGAATATGTGTAACCAGTCCCAGTAAAGGTGATTCCCCTGGTCTGTTCGGGGAAACCCTGCTTCGGGAGATGGCCCCAGTGCTCTCCTTACTGCTGGAAGTAAGAAACCTCCTTTGCTCCTCTACTGCCTTGGTGGACATTCACTGGGCTGCACCAGATGAGCCCATGATGCTCAGTAACAACGTCTCAGTGGAAACTTGTCATTGGTGAGGGCTGAGATGAGAGATGGAAAGGGCAGGAGGGACTGAGCAAATACTTCTTACACCTAGCAGTGTGTTCGATTAAGCATTTCTTAGACAAAAATATCCCTGCTCCTCTTCTGCTCCTTTTTTAAGAGACAAAGTATAGATAACCTTTATTTTTAAAGAAAATGTTACTCTCACTTGAAGACTTAAAATCATCATCATCATCTGATCACCTCTTATTTGCATGCTTATATGTGCCAGGGAGTTCCTAAGGATTAAATTCAAGTTCTGTCAAATACAGTTAATGTTAATGTTAATGTTTGTTAATGTTGTTAATGTTAATGTTAATGTTAATGTTAATGTTAATGTTAATGTTAATGTTAATGTTAATGATAATGTTAATGTTAATGTTAATGTTAATGTTAATGTTAATGTTAATGTTAATGTTACCAGGGACACCCGAGTCAGGGGCTTCCCAGCCTCAGCTCTTGCCTTGCTAGCAAGAAATGAATTCAAGAGAGAAACAAACACATCATGTGGAATGAAATAGCGAGTTTACTTATAAAATATAGCAAAACTCAGGTAGTAAGTCTCAGTAAGTTTATTCTATACACTTTACCGAGGCTACAAGTGGACACTCAGCTAGTCTGAGTGCTCCAACTACTGGGGCTCTGGGGTTGTATACTTTAGTCAGCTTCCAGGTTTCCACTTCCTTCTCCACCTTCCAGACCTTTCTTACAGTCGCAAAGCATTCTTTCCCATGGAAGTGATGCACACAGAATTTGAAGGGCTCCCCTCCTCTTGTGCCATCACAGTTATGCATGTGATTCTGGAATGCCACACCCTGCTTTATTTCCCCTCTGGCCACTCTTTCCTGGCTTCTACCTAACATTAAGTTACAATTCGACTCAGAATGTGGGAATCCACAATGACTCAGAATGTGGGAATCCATGACAGAGAAATAGAGGACTCCCTGTGGCAAACAACAGCACCTTGCTTTGTTCTGCTGCGCAGGGATCAGAGATCAAGAAATTCCCTTGGGTCCCTGGCTGAACAGCTCAGCTTTTCTCAGCATCGCCTGATGCACTGATATTGTGGGTTGATCCCCAATCAAGGTGCTACAGGTCCAACACTTGCCAGTGTCAGCCTACCAGAAAAGCAAGTCTAATTTTTTGTTCAAGTCTCAAGATGGTAGCACATACATCTCTCTGTCCCTCAGTATAGTATACTAAGGAAGAGGTTACAAGCCTCTTATTGTCATTGATTCTCCAGAGGGGCGTGCAAAGACACAGAATAATTAGGAAAACATAACTGCTCTGAGAAAATAGGAGCAAAGTTAGGTTAAGATTCCAGTTTAGAGGCTGGCAGAAATTGCATACCATAAAATGAGCAAATTCTGTTTCCAGATGAGCACACAGGCAGAGATCTGAGCATGACCTTGGCAAGTTCACATAGCCAATTGTCACAGGGGTCCCTGGCTCCAGGGTCCACAGACTGGGCATAACTGGCATCTCCTAGCTCCCAGGCTTCTATAAACCTGCTTGGTACAGACACTGAGAAGGGAATTTGCCTATGGTGAGAACCATTCTTCACCATCTTCTTCTCAAAAGGAAATAAAAAAACCAATAGTTTCAGTTTCCCAGCAGGGGGCAGGAACTCTGACCATGGTCAGTTTCACTTTCTAGTTTTGCTTTCCATTTTGTTTTCTAAGTTGTTCTTGCAATGACACGCCCACAGGTTACATGATTAGTTGCTGTTTCCCTCCTTTATATATCCCTGTCCTGGGGCTTCAGGTTATCTGAAAATCTACACGGCAGCCTGCCTGATCTCAGAGCTGCAGATCCATCAAAGCAAGCACAGCGCAACTGCTGCCTGATTCACAGCAACAATGAGGTAAGCGTTTCTTGCTTCTCTGTCTTTCTAACGTTTTGAAAAAAATGTTAATAATTACTGTCTGAACAGACTTACTTTCCATGATGTCAAGAGCTTCCTCATTTTTCTGTTTGGGCATTTGAGTGTGCTTGTTCACTGTGTACATACATACACACACACACACACACACACACACACACACACAAACTGTTTTATTAATTCAGGCATTTTCATTTTTGTTAGCATCACCCTGAGGAAGCTTACCTCATGTTAAAGCCTAAGAAGAGGAGAGACAGGGCAAAAGAATTTTGCAGGACAAGATGATCCCAATCTCTGATGTTACTTGCCGCCAAACTCACCTGTGTCTGACATAAGGAGGGAAGACTCAGTTGGTTGGGATAGAGACATTGCTTTTAGAGGCTCCTCACTATGGAGGAGCTGCAGGACTACACAGCCAAGGGACCCACAATGGAGAGGTCGTCTGATGTGTGGAGGGGGAGACGTTGTGGGGATGTGGCGGAAAAGCTCACTGCCTAGAAAACAAGCCTTCTGTAGGCTTCCTGTCTCCCTCTCTGCATGGCTGAGCTGCTATGTGAGGCCGGTCCAGTGCGACTGCATTTAAGATCAGCAGCCAGGTGGTCTGCAGGGTCCTTGATTGCCTCCTGTCCCGGGGGCTTGGCTGGAGTTCTGCCCTGGAGAACATCCCTACCTTCCTGAGCTGAAGGACCTAATGTGGGAATTTCTATACTGTCCACACTGAATCTACATTCCAAGAATTCCTGAGAGCAGCAGATGTTTTCAAAGGACATTAGTCAATCAATATTGATCTGTAAATTTCTCCTCAGTGCTCCAATCAGAAAAATTTTGAAAGGGCAAAGTTTCAGAAAATGCACAAGCACGGGCCTTTGATAAACTCTCCTTCCTTCCCTCTCCTCCCCCTCTTCCCAGTTCCTTCCACATACAAACATAATGGGTGGTCATTGATGATGGTGATGATGATGATGATGATGATTATAAAAAAGTAGCCATCACTTCCTGAATGTTTATTAAGTGCTATCTGGCTTCCAAAATTATTGTGTAAATAATTGCATTTAACCCTCAAAAGACACTGTGGGGCAGGTACTCATACTGACTGTGCTATAATGAATCTCAGATTTTAAAATGTAAGATCACACAGGTAATGAGTGACAGAGCTGAGACATGAACAACAGTCTCCATTCCATGAGACCTTATTTAACCTTTAAACCAATGTTTCTGAAAGGGTACTGTAAGCAAGCAGACAGGTGTCTATTCATGTGATGCCTCAGTGCATGACCCAACAATTAATGCTAGGAGGAACAGGTCTTTATCTAAACTATTGCAATCTTTGGGCAGCTCAGTGCACTCATGCGGAGTCCTCCTTTCCCACAAGACCTAGCACTTCCCTTGTTCCCCAAAAGGCTATAAAGCCTAAAACAAACCCAATAGTTCCCCCATGTTCTTATCTTAAGCCCGCTGCACAAACAGTTCTCCAGTCCCTCTGGAAGGTACCAAAGTTGCCATCCTGATGCAGCAGCTCTCTCCTTCAGGATCTGGGGTATGTTTTCATTAGCCTCCACGTAATAGTCCCGGAAAGCATGTGTTGTGGTGCACTAGATCACAGTGAAGTCCAAATAAAGTCCAGATAAAGTTCATGTTTGCACAGCAGCAGGTCATCCTCTTGCAAAGAAGAGTCCTGATGGCTTTGAGGTCTGCTAGAGCAGGCATGATCGAAGCAGTCTTCCTGCTTTCTTGAGAGCCCATGTGGACCAGTTCCTACCTTCACTACAAGCTACATCATGACTCTGCGATTCCCTTCCAAGCCATATGGCTGAATTCCCTCTCATGGCTGCCCATCTTCGCTTAAATCCTGACCCAGAGTCTTCTCTGTGACCTCATTTCCGACTCCTCCTACAATGGGCTACATGCTGCCAGTCTTCTATACAGATTATATTGTCTCACCTGCCATCATTCATCAGGGTTGGAGTGCCTCCATGACGCAGGAGAACCCCTCATGAGTCAAGGTCTTGCCCATCTCCTGGGCCTTGACTGGCAGCACAACAATTAACATAATTATTAAACTAGCCAAGTTATTATACATATATAAAGTACCTCTCAATCACTGTTCCCCTTCCCCCATCCCCTAAACCAGGGTTTGTGGAGTACCATATTTTGCCATGTATAACGCACACATTTTTGCCCAGATTTTTGAGGGAAAAATGAGGATGTACATTATACATGGGTAGTACTAACTCCATATCTATATAAAAGTTTTTAATTCTTTTATTTTTGTTTATGCATTAAGAGTGTAAATCTAGAAAGCAATAATAATATCTATATGTTCAAAAATAAATGCTAAGTTTCCTTTGTAATACAAAATCTAAATATAAATAACTGAATAAAAACTTAAAACTAAATATTTTCTTCCTGAAAGTTTGGGCCCAAACACATGTATTCATTACACATGGCAAATGCATAATATTCCTTGACCCCCACCCTACACCCCGTTACAGTACCACTGGAGGTTTGTGAGATAATCTCAGTGGTCAACTAATTAGTATATTTTGATGCTTTTTGTGTTTCTTTCAACATGTACTACAGAAAAATACATGTATAAGTTGAAGAATTTCTCTTTGGGTTAGTAATATGTTTTTTCATTGTGATAAAATACATGTAAGGTAAAATTTACCATTTAAAGTATTTTTAAGTGTACAATTTTTCAGTGTTTAGTACATTTGCAATGTTGTGCAACTATCACCAGTGTCCACTTTAAGACTATTTTCATAGATCTGAGGGGAAATGCCATACCTGTTAAGCAGTCACTCCCCACTCATCCTTTGGCCCAGGCCCTGGCAACCATTAATCTGCTTTCTGTCTCTGTGGATTTTCCTTTTGGGGGTATTCCATATAAATGGAAACATACAATACGTGGCCTTCTGTGGCTGGCTTATTTCGATTAGCATAATGTCTTCAAGATTCCTCCATGTCGTAGTATGTGTCAGTAGGTCCTTCCTTTTGAAGGTTGAATAATATTGCCTTGTATGTACACACCGCATTTTGTTTGTCCATTCATCCATTGAAGGATACTTGCATTGCTTCCACCTTTTGGCTATTGTGAGTAATGCTGTTAGGAATACAAGTATACAGATATCTGTTTGAGTTCCTGTTTTCACTTATTTTGGGTGTACTTCCAGGAATGGAATGGCTGAATCCTATGGTAATTGTATGCTTAGTTTTCTGAGGAGTCACCACCATTTTCCACAGCAACTGCCCCATTTCACATTCCCACTGCACACAAGGGTTCTAATGTCTCCATATCCTCACCAACACATTATTTTCTGCTTTTCTAATTTTAACAATAGCCATCCTATTGTTAAAATTGAGCATGAAGTGGTATTGTATGGTGGTTTTGAGTTGCATTTCACTAATGATTGGTGATGTCACATCTTTTCATGTGCTTCTTGGCCATTTGTACATCTTCTTTGGAGAAATTGTCCACTCTCATCCTTTGCCCATTTTTTAATCAGATGTTTGTTTTTTGTTGCTGTTGTTCTTGAGTTGTAAGTGCTGCTTATAGAGTCTGGATATCAATCCCTTACCAGACACATGATTTGCAAATAAATTTTCCCATTCTGTGAGTTTTTTCACTCTATTGATAGTGTCCTTTGATGCATAAAAGTTTTAAATTTTGATGCTATCCAACTCATCTATTTTAACTTATGTTGCCTGTGCTTTTGGCATCATATGCAAGACACCATTGCCAAATACGATGTCCTGGAGCTTTCTTTCCCTCTATGTTTTCTTCTAATATTTTCACAGTTTTAGACCTTACATTTAGGTCTTTGATCACTTCCAAGTGCTTTTTGTTTTTCCATTTATGCTGTATAGTATGGGTCCAACTTCACTCTTTTGCATGTGAATATCCAGTTTTCCCAACACATTAGTTGAAACACTGATTTTTTTTCTCCCTTAAGTGGTCTTGGCACATGTCAAAAAAAATCATTTGACTATTCTTATGGACTAAATTGTATCCCCCCCAATCCATAATTTGAAGCCCTAATCCCAATGTAACTGTATTTGGAAATAGGGCCTATAAAAAAGATTAAGTGAGGTCATAAGGGTAGATCCTGATTCCTACAGGGTTGGTGTCCCTATAAGAAGAGGAAGAGCAGTCTTTTTCCCACACCGTGCACCATGGAGGAAAGGCCATGTGCAGAGGCCAAAAAGAGTTCTCACCCAGAACCAAATAGCAGGCACTTTGATCTAGGACTTCTAGTCTCCAGAACTATGAAAATGTAAATTTCTTTGGTTACGCCACCTTGTCTATGGTACTTTGTTATGGTAGCACTCACTGCTAATACAACCATATATGAAGGTGTATTTCTGGGTTATCTTTTCTATTCCACATCTATATATGTCTGTCTATATGCCAGTGCCACACTCTTTTGATTACTATAGCTTGTAGTAAGTTTTGAAATCAAGAAAGTGTTAGACCTCCAACTTTGGGGTTTGTTTTTCTTTTTCAAGATTGTTTGTCCTATTTGAGATTTCTTGAGATTCCATATGAATTTTTTTCAAGATTTTACTTATTTATTTATTTTTAGAGACAGGCGAAGGGAGGGAGAAAGAGTAGAAGAGAAACAGCAATATACAGTTGCCTCTCACTAGCCCCACACTGGGGACCTGGCCCGCAACCCAGGCATGTGCCCCGACTGGGAATCAAAGCTACCCTTTGGTTTGCAGGCTGGCACTCAATCCACTGAGCCACACTAGTGAGGGAAGATTCCAGATTAATTTAAAAATGGATTTTTCTCTTTCTGCAAAAAAAAAAAAAAAAAAAAAAAAATCATTGGAACTTTGATGGGAATTGCATCAAATCTGTAGATTGCTTTGCATGGTATTTACAGCTTAACAATTTAAGTCTTCCCATTCTTATACACAAGATGCCTTTCTTTATTTGTATCTTTCTTAGTTTTCTTCAGTAATGTGTTGTAGTGTTCGGTGTATGTCTTTGCCTCCTTACAAAAGTTTATTTTTTAATATTTTATTCTTTCTGATGCTGTTGTAAATAGAATTGTTTTCCTTTCTAGATGGTTCTTGCTAGTGTATAGGAACAAAAGTGATTTTTGTGTGCCAATTTTGTGTACTATCATTTTGCTAAAACTTTATATCAGTTTTAACAGTTTTGTGTGTAATATTTAGTATTGTCTATATACAAAATCACACTGTTTTTGAAGAGATATATATATGTACTTCCTCCTTTCCAATGTAGATGTATATATATTTTTTCTTGACTAATTGCTCTGATTAGCACTTCCAGGGCTGTGTTGAATAAAAGTGACTCAAACAAGCATCCTTACCTTGTTCCTGATCTTACAGGAGAAGCTTTCAATCTCTCACCATTGAGTGTGATGCCAGCCATGGACTTGCAATAGATGGCATTTATTATGTTGTGGTAGTTTCCTTCTATTATAGTATTTTGAGTGCTTGCATTATGAAAGGATAGTGAATTTTTGTCAAATGCTTTTTCTACATTAACTGAGATGATGATGTGGATTTTTTTTTTCCTTTCATTCTGTTACTGTGGTATATTAAACTGACTGATTTTCATACATTGAAACCATTCCTCCATTCCAAGAATAAATCCTACTTGGTCAGGGTGTATAAACCTTTTATTAAGCTGTTAAATTCAGTATGCCAGTATTTTGTTGAGGATTTTGCATCAACATTTGTAAGAGAAATTGGTTGTAGTTTAATTTGTTTCTTATTATCTTCATTTGGCCTTGGTATCAGAGTAATGCTGGCCTCCTAGAATTTGTGAGTGTGAAAGCATAGCGTTCTCTCTATTTAATTTTTTGGAGAGTTTTGGTGTAAAATTTTTTTTAATGAAGAGTCCAACTCCTGGTTGAAAATCCACACGTGAATCTTTTTAGGCCCAACCATAGGAAATTACACAGGTTCTCCTGACTGGTATCACAGGGGAAGGCTGCCTTTCACACAGCGGACTTGGTGCACAGCCAGTGAACTCCTGTCTCTGAAGGGAGGTTAGTCAATGACTCAGGTCCTCTCTGGCGTGACATGCTCTTCACTTATCTGCATACTAGGACGGGCACATTCATTCCTTGGTTTCTTTATCTGAGGCCTTGATCAGAGCTACTCTTCAGGCACTTCTGCTGAGGCCTCCATATAGGGGAGAAGGGAGGGAAAAATCTAAGACGCTTTACCCACTATGCTCAGGACCCAGTACTTTTCCGCTCCTAGCACGTAACATCACCCTTCATCAGACTTTAGGGCCCATTAACTACCAGAAAGTTTTGTTCAGGCCTCTCAGCCACATCTGTGCCAAGCTACCTGAACTTCAGCCTGTGTGTCATGCTGGGGGCTGGGGTAAGGGGATGGAGCAGGGGATTTGGCATTTTCCCCATGGTACACCCTCATTGACACCATCCCAGCAACAATTAAAGGCATAGCATCATTTCATTTTGGGCTTGCTGCTTTGTCTACTCTGACACCTGGAATTTCAACTGTCTCTCCCTCCCAACTCAGCTGAGCTCCTGATGCTTAAAATGTATGGTGGAATTTACTAGTGAACCCATCAGGTCCTGAGCCTTTCTCTGTTGTGAGATATCTCTGTCTTGTTTTTTGTCTTAGGGGAAATGCTTTTAATTTTTTGCCCATTGAGGATGATTTTGGCAGTAAGTTTTCCATATGTGGCCTTTATTATTTGGGGGTATGATACTGTTATTTCCACTTTGTTGAGAGTTTTGTCAAAAATGGGTGCTGGATTTTATTGAATACATTTTCTGCATCTGTTGATAGGGTCATGTGATTTTTTTTATCCTATGTTTTCTTTATGTGATGTATCACATTTTTCGATTTGTGAATGTTAAACCAACCTTGCAACACTGTGATAAACCCCACTTGGTCATGGTGTAAGTCCCACACACCAAAAGGTTGTGGGTTCCATCCCTGTCACGGCGTATAAGGGAGACAACCAATCGATTTTTCTCTCTCACATCTATGTTCATCAAGGGTATTGGCCTATAATTTTCTTTCTTTATAGTATCTTTATCTGATTTTAGAATTAGGATAATGCAGCCTTGTAAAAAGAGCTTGGCAGTCTTCCCTCCTCTTGAATTTTTTTGGAATCTTTTGAGGAGAGGTTTTAATTCTTCATTGAACATTTGGTAAAATTCACCTGTGAAGCCATTTGGCCCATGACTTTTGTTTGCTGGGAGCTTTTTTGATTCCTGCTTCACTTTCGTTACTTATTATCCGTCTGTTCAGGTTTTCTGATTCTCCTGATTGACTTTTGGAAGATTGTACATTTCTAGGAATTTGTCCATTTTGCCCACATTGTGCATTTTATGGGCATGCAATTGTTTATAGTTTTATCTTCCAATCCTTTATGTTTCTGTGATGTCAGTTGGTACATTGCTGTTTTCATTTCTGATTTGATGTACTGGTTTCTTGATAAGACTGGCTAAAGGTTCATCAATCTTGTTTATATTTTTAAAGAACCAGCTCTTGCTTTCATTGATCTTTTGTTTTGTTTTGTTTGGTCTCTATGTCATTTACTTTTGCTCTGATTTTTATTATTTCCTTCCTTTTACTTACTCATGGCTTTTCTTGTTGTTCTTTTTCCAGTTCTTTTAAGTGTTGGGTTAGATTGTTTATATGATATTTTTCTTGCTTCTTCAGGTCTATGAACTTCCCTCCCAGGACTGCTTTCACTGTGTCCGTATATTTTGGGTTGATGTGTGTGTGTTCATTTTCAGTTATTTACAGGTAATTTTTTCTTTCTTCCTTGATCTCATTGGTATCCCATTCACTGTGTAATAACATGTTATTCAGCCTCAAAGTGTTTGCTTTTGATGTTTTTTTTTTCCATACTTGATTTCTAGTTTCATGCCATTATGATCAGAGAAGCTGCTGGATATAATTTCAATCTTCTTGAATTCATTAAGACTTATTTTGGTCCTAACGTGTGGTCTCTCTGTGAGAATGTCCCATGTGCATTTGAAAAGAATGTACATTCTGCTGCTTTGGATTGATTTGGTCTGTAAATATCAATTAAATCTATGAGATCTAGTGTGTTGTTTAGGGTCCCTGTTTTCTTGCTGATTTTTTGTCTGGAAGATGTATCCAGTGTGGTCAGTGGAGTATTCAAGTCCCCTACTATGGCTGTATTGCTGTCAGTCTCTCTCTTTAAGTCCACCAAGTTTAGCAGATTCTGAAAAATGCGAGCACACACCTACCATATGACTTAGCTTTTGCACCCCTGGTCATTTTCCCCTGAGAAATAAAAACGTATTTTATTTGTATGTTTGTACAGACAAGAGCCTATAGAAAAGTATTCATAGAACATTTATTTGTAACAGGCCCAAACTTGAAACAACAGAAGTGTCAATGACAAGTGAAAAAAGACAATCTCCAATGTCATGTAGTATATGATTCCATCGATGTGACACTCTTGAAATTACAAAATTATAGAAATAAAAAACAAATTAGTGGTTATCAGAGGTTATGGATTTCTTAGGAGGGAAGGAGGAGACAGATGTGACTATAAGACAGTAGAAGGGAGATATCTATGATGCTCAGAGAGCTCTGTTTCTTGATGGAGGTGATGGTTCCCCGGATTTATTCATGTGATAAAATGACATGGACCTATACACATAGTATACCAATTTCAATTGTTTAACTTTGATATTATACTATAGTTGTGTGAGATGTAATCATTGGGAAAAACTGGGTGAAGGGTGTACTGAAACTATGTGTTCCCTTTGCTTTCTGTGAATTTATAATTAGTTTCAAATAATTAGTGGGAAAAGTACTTGATCAAAGTTATCTCTTTTAGGTGGTCTTATTTTCTTGCATAATATGCAGACTAAGGTCCTGAGGTCCCATATTTGTATCTGAGCTGTGTCCAAATTATATTAATAGGAAAAAAGAAAAACCTTCCTAAAATTTTTTTTTGTTTCTTGATTTTTAGAGAGACAGAGAGATCAACTTGTTGTTCCACTTATTTATGCATTCATTGGCTGCTTCTTGTACATGCCCTGACCAGAGATTGAACCAGCAACCTTGGTGTACCTGGCCAAAGTTCTAACCATCTAAGCTACCCAGCCAGGGCCAGGAAACTCTTATATAGCACATAATGTGCTCTAAGTGCTTTGCACATGTGGCTTATTAATCCTCACCAAACTCAGTGTCGTAAGAACTATTGTTTTTTTAAAATATATTTTATTGATTATGCTGTTTCAGTTGTCCCATTTCTCCCCCATCATTCCTCTCCACCCTGCACACCCCCTCCCACCCACATTCCCCTCCTTTAGGTCATGTCCATGTGTCATAAGTTCTTTAACTTCTACATTTTCCATACTACTCTTGCCCTCCCCCTGTCTATTTTCTACCCACCGTCTATGCTACTTATTCTCTGTACCTTTTCCCCCTCTCTCCTCCTCCCACTCCCCTGTTGCTAACCCTCCGTGTCATCTCCATTTCTGTGGTTCTGTTCCTGTTCTAGTTGTTTGCTTTTTGTTTTAGGTGTGGTTGTTAATAGCTGTGAGTTTGCTGTCTTTTTACTGTCATATTTTTTATCTTTCTCTTAGATAAGTCCCTTTAACATTTCATATAATAAGGGCTTGGTGATGATGAACTCCTTTAACTTGACCTTATCTGGGAAGCAGTTTATCTGCCCTTCCATTCTAAATGAAAGCTTCGCTGGATAGAGCAATCATGGATGTAGGTCCTTGCCTTTCATGACTTCAAATGTTTCTTTCCAGCCCCTTCTTGCCTGCAAGGTCTCTTTTGAGAAATCAGCTGACTGTCTGATGGGAACTCCTTTGTAAGTGACTGTCCCCTTATCCCTTGCTGCTTCTAGAATTCTCTCCTTTATTTGAATCTTGGCTAATGTAATTACGATGTGCCTTGGCATGTTCCTCCTTGGGTCCAACTTCTTTGGGACTCTCTGAACTTCCTGGACTTCCTGGTAGTCTATTTCCTTTGCCAGATCGGGGAAGTTCTCCTTTATTATTTGTTCAAATAAGTTTTCCACTTGTTGCTCTTCTTCTTCCCCTTCTGATACCCCTATAATTCGGATGTTGGGATGTTTAAAGCTGTCTCGGTGGTTCGTAAGCCTCTCCTCATTTTTTCGAATTCTTGTTTCTTCCTCGTTTTCTGTCTGGTTGTTAGTTTCTTCCTTCTGGTCCACTCCATTGATTTGACTCCCAGTTTTCCTCTCATCTCTATTGGTTCCCCATGTGTCTTCCTTCATTTCACGTATTGTAGCCTGCACTTTTTCATCTAATTTGTGAGCAAAATCAACCAATTCTGTGAGCATCCTGATCACCAGGGCTTTGAACTGTGCATCTGATAGGTTGGCTATCTCTTTCTCAGTTAGAGGAATTGGCTCTGTGGCTTTGATTTGTTCTCTGGTTTGAGCCATTTTTGGTGTTTTTTGTTTTGTTTTGTTTTGTTTTTGGCCTGGTTGTGGCTGTTACGTAGTGAGGGGTGGAGCCTTAGGTGTTGCCCAGGGTGGGGCAGCCCAGTCACTGGGTAGTGATGCTGTATGTGGGGCCGGGGTCCGAGAAGGAACAATGGTGCTTGCTCCACTCTCTCTTGGATTCCAGTCCCTTCCGCTGCATCCCCTTCGCCTGGAATATCAGTCTGGATGAATGGTTGTTGGACTTCCGTTACAGTTCAATTTTCTATCAGTTCTGGTTGTTTTCTTGTTTCTAAATATTTGTTGTCATTAATTTTGGTTGTGAGAGGAGGCACAGTGTATCCACCTATGCCTCCATCTTGGCCAGAAGCCAGAACTATTATTATCCCTATTGTACAAATAGGGCATTGAGGCACAAAGAGGTTACTTGGAGAGAAAGTGCTGGAGCCAGCCTATGGAGACAAGCAAATTGCATTCAAAGTCCATGCAGATCTTAGAAATACGGTTGACCCTTGAACAAGGCAGAAGGTAGGGATTCCAAGCCCAGCCCCCACCCTCATCCCTACACAGTCGTAAACTCACTATAATTTTAAAGTCTACAGTCAGCCCTTCCTATCCACACATTCAACCAACCACAGATCAAACACAGTGATGCTTTCAACCACAATTGGTTGGATCCCTGCATGTGAAACCCCTGATAGGAAGGACTGACTATATAGAAACAAATCCAGATATATATAAGTGAGCCTTCAAGTTCCTTCCTGTGTTGCTCAAGAGTTAACTATAGGGGAACTCTAAAGAAAAGAAAAAGACCAATCAAGGCAGCTGTGTCCTTTTCCAGGCTAACCTATAAATGTGAAATGATTTATCTGGCTTCTTTCCTTTGGCATTGCCTCACCTAACAAAGAAAATCTGCTTGTATTTTCACAGTAAGAATTCTGAGAAGGATCAGCTCAAAGATAGGCTGGAGCAGCTGAGATGCCATTTTACATGGAAGTTGCTCATTGAAGATGTTGAAATCGCTGATTTAGAAAACAGGGTCTTCGATGAAATTGAGTTCCTAGACACAAAATTTAATGTGGTGACACAAAACCTCCTGGCCTATGTGAAACACCTGAAAGGCCAGAATAAGGAAGCCCTGCAGAGCTTGAACCAGGCTGAAGACTTATTCCAGACAAAACACGCTGGCCAGTCGGAAGTGAGAAGGCTGGTCACCTGGGGCAACTACGCCTGGCTGTATTACCACACGGGCAGACTGGAGGAAGCCCAGATTTACTTGGACAAGGTGGAAAGCACTTGCAAGAAGTTTGCCAGTCCCTCCTGCTACTCAGTGGAGAGTCCAGACATGGACTGTGAGGAAGGTTGGGCCTTGCTGAAATGTGGAAGAATGAATTATGAACGGGCTAAAGCCTGCTTTGAAAAGGCTCTGGAAGTGGAGCCTGAAAACCCAGAATTCAACACTGGGTATGCAATTGCTGTCTCTCGTCTGGATGGGTTCAGCAAAGCATCAGAGATGGGTGAGGCATTTTGTCTGCACACCCTCAAACGGGCCATCGAGCTAAACCCAGAAGATGCGTATATTAAAGCACTCCTTGCATTGAAGCTTCAGGATATCGGACAAGAAGCTGAGGGAGAGAAGTACATTGAAGAAGCACTGCGCAGCACGTCCTCTCAAACCTATGTCTTTCGCTTTGCGGGCAAATTTTACCGAAGAAAAGGCTCTGTAGATAAAGCTCTTCGCTTCTTAAAAATGGCTTTGCGGGCAACACCCTCCTCTGCCTTCCTGTATCACCAGGTAGGGCTTTGCTACAAGGCACAAATGATTCAAATAAAGAGAGCTAATAATTGGAAGCCCAAAGGAAGAGATAAAGAAAATATCCACAGATTAGTTCAGATGGCTATCTGTGAATTTGAAAAGGCTTTGAAGCTAAAACCCACATATTATGAGGTATATCCTAACCTGGCTGAGATGTATGCAGAACTGGGCCACCACAAAGAGGCTGAGGATATTTTTCAGAAGGTGTTGAGCATGGGAATCTTTCATGATCATCTACACCAATATATTCATTTCCGCTATGGCCAATTTCAAGAATTTCACAGGAAATCTGAAGTCGATGCAGTTATTCATTATTTAAAAGCAATAAACAAAGAAAAATTATTTACAAGCAATGAAAGTCTCAGTGCTTTGGAGAAATTGGTTTTAAGGAAACTTCGAAGAAATGAAGCTGACATAGAAAGCTTGAGCATTCTCGGATTCGTCTACAAATTGAAAGGAGAAATGGGTGAAGCCCTGGAGTGCTACGAGCGGGCCCTGAGGCTGGCTGCTGGCTCTGGGAACTCTGAGGGACGTGTTCCTTAGGGGCTGAAATACGGACCGCTTTCACATTCCATCTGATTTGAGGTTAATGTGCACTAACCATCTTTTCTGTTGCTGCTTTCAGAATCATATTATTTTTGAGCAATTACTCACACCTGATCAAATATTACTTGTATTCAGAAAATAGTGAAACAGATTATAGATGTCTCTATGTGAGAGACAGAGAGGAACAGAGGCATAAACCATTTCATGTGAATGTTATGCAGTAGAAATAACAGTTTGTTAAGTCGATTTATTGCAAATAAAACACTGCACTTGCATCAAGTAAAACTATTTGTCAACAAATAGTTTTCAGTGCTAGATACCAAACATACTATGGTGATGTAAGGAATTTATTTTTCCTCTACCCATAGGTTTGTTGACTGAGGCCCCCATAAATTAGACTAGGAAAGGACACATTAATGAGAAAAACAAACAAAATTTTATTAACATGTGCATTTCGCCCACACAGAACACTACCCTCTGGGCTTATATTGCAGCTTAGTAAAAGAACAATAAATTTTTAGAGAAGTGATAAGAAAGGGAAAACAGTTCGAGTTAGTACCAAGGGAAAATGTAAGAAGGTAAATATATGGGGAAAAATACCTGAAGATGACAGCTAATTACCAAGGTTTGTTTTGTGGATTCCTTTGATGACTCTGGGCTGATAAAAAAGCTGGAGTTGTTTCAGGAGATGACCCTCTGTCTGGATAGAATAGGGAGGTGGAACACCTTTAGGAACTTGTTCCCTGCTTTTTACTCAGATAGGGAGATAGCAGAGCTCTTCTGTAGTTTTCCCCACTCCATTCCAAAAGTAAAGCATTTCTATGAAATCTTTTGTAAGTGAAATGCTATGAAGAAAAGACATAATTACCTTAGGGGATATTATGCAAATGAAATGGAGCACGGAGCCTCAAGGACACAGTTCAAACCCAGGGCAGTTTCATGGTGAGCTGCTGAGTGTACCTACTGGGGAAGGAGCTTAGCTGCTGGAGTTATGCTCTGCTGAAACCAGAAAAAACTGGAGGTCTTGTTCCCTGTCGCCTAGGAGACCCAATAAGCAGAGACAGGGATTGAATCTTTATGGGCTCTTTATTCAGATGGCCAGGAATCTGAGAAGAAGGCAGATTTGTGCCTTAACAAACTGTTTTGAATTCGATTTTCAACCGACCCTTTTTATGAAGGAAGAAAAGTGTAGAGAAGGGGATTGGAATTCAGGGGGGAAAGTTAATCAGATAAAAAGCTGCAGCATTCTTTCATCTATGCTTTGGGTGGTGGTCTTTTTCGGTGTCCTGGGCGGTGGGCATCTCCCCCTGGAGGACAGTGGCTCAGATTCCATCTTGATTCCTTGAGACCTCCTGAGGCACAAAGGCGGAAGTGCTTGTGGTCTCCTGGAGTCAAGGTGGGTCATATCTTCAGTTCCTGAAACAATAGCTTTTTGTATACATTGATTACTAAGCTTTTTAGCTATTATCTGAAACTAACATTTTTCCAACCTCTGAGTCCCCCATCACTGCCTCTATAAAGGCTCTGTGCAAAACAAACAATGGACACCATTCTTTTTGCCTTTTTTCACAAAGGCAATAATCCCTTTTGAAATTTCATTTAGCAAAAACAGGTACTAACGTATGACCTCATAAAAGTAAAGAGACATGAAGAGAACTTTTGAAAAGTAGGGATACCTATATCTGCTTCTCCTCAATTGCCTTCCACTCAAAATAATCCTCATGCCAATGTGGAATAGGTTGATGATCCCTTTCAGTAAATGAAGCAGACATTTTCTTCAAGCCTTATGCAATTTATAGTCTAGTGAGAGAGACAGACATTAAATCATGAACATTCATGTGTTGCATAACAATGGGGATAGACCAAAATCAAGATGGCACAGGAGGAAGTTGAAGCTACTCTGACCTCCTCTCAGCACCAAACTGGAATTACAAAGAAGTTGTAGAGAATGCATCCTGAATAACCAACTGAGCACTAGCTAGAGAGAAGCTTTATAATCAAATGTTATGGGAGAAACTACCAGACATGCGGTTCTTCTTACCAATGAAGTAAAGAATTACAGATCATCAAGCCTATTAGCATGCAAGCAAAGTTTATTAGTGCTAAGTTCTAATGGGACAGCAAAAGCAAGGGTGGCAAGAGCAGGGTGGCCAGAGGCCGAGTGTCCAGGGGTCCCATGTGTGGCAAAAGGGCCAAGAGAGCAAGTCTTTTGTTCTGAGGATTTACATAGTTGGTGGGATGGGGGTGAGGAAGTCACATATTGATTGACAGGTAAAGGTGGTGCCAGCTTTCCCAGGGCAACATCACTACCCAAATGTTGGTATGTGTAGAGTATGTTAGCCTCAATCCTTATCTTGCTCCAGGCTCTATTTATCCATTTTGCATTCATGACTAGAGGAAGGCAATTGACCAAAGCTGTTCGCTGGCCTTCACTGTGGACCTCCTCTCCTTCCCCCTTCCAGGCTTTGGAACAAACACACAATCTGAAGGATCTCCTTTTCCCAGCTAGGTGCAATGATACACACAGACTTCTGAGGCCCACCCCCCACCCCCACCCTGCCCGAGGCTCTTCTTGAGGAGATATCACTCAATTCAAAAATATGTCCCTGGTGGTTTCCCTTGACTATTTCTTCTTTTCACCACAAATTTGCCTGGGAGCCAATAATGTACCATGAACATTGCTCTCTATTAAAAAAGAACATTTAGTTTGAGGGTCTACATTTTCAAACTCTTAGGAGCTTATTGAGGCCTGCCCAAGCTTCTGCTAAACCCCTTGCTGTAAATTTACTAGGCTATTCTCCTTTTCTTCTCCTGCAGTTTCTTTTCTCTTGCTTCATCTTCAGCCGCATGTTCCTCTCCCAGTTCTTACAACTCCTCATTGGGCAATTGCTCAGGAACCACCTCTAGGAGTTCCTCAATATTCTTCTCATCCATAGGCAAGTTAAAGTTGCTTGCCATCTCAAGCACTGCCTTGTTGATTTTTACCAGCTCCTCATCCTTCATAAATCCATTCAAGTAATGGAGGAACTACTTCAGTATCCTCTTCAGATGCCAGTCATACTCTTTTGTGACATCATCCCAAGCCCAAGCCAAACTCTTCATATGGTCAGAGATGTTATAACCCTTCCAGAATTGTACCATTGTCTCCCTCATTTGCAGCAATAGCCTAGGCAAAGCTCCTCCTGAGGTAAGTAATCCTTAACAGCTGCTATAACTCCTTGATTCATTGTTTGGCTCAAAGAAATGGTGTTTGGACTGAGAAACACCACTTTGATACTGGAATGAAGGTCTCCAATAAGGGGGATGTCTACGAGCAGTGCCAACAACAAGCAAAAATTGAAAGGCATGTTATTCTCCAAACAGTACTTCTCCATTTTGCTGGCAGAGCACTTCAGGAGGGCATCTTGGAGGAGGAGCTGAGTCATCCAGGACTTTTTTCTTTTAAGATTTTACTTATTTAATTTTAGAGAGGTGGGAAGGAAGGAAGAAAGAAATGGAGATATTTTGACCCGTTAACTCTGTCATGTCCCCAACTGGGGACCTGGCCTGCAACCCAGACACGTGCCCTGACTGGGAACCGAGTCAGGGACCTTTCAATTCACAGGCCAGCACTCAATCCACTGAGCCACATCAGCCAGGGGGAAATCCAGGACTTCATGCTGCTCCTGTGGTACACTGGCAAGTGTGCTGATGGATATCCTGGGAGGCCTTGAGGTTCTCAAGGTGTCAATCACAAAGGGTTTCCATATGCAGCCTACGACATTGCCCCCCAAGAAAGATCAGTATCCTGTCCTTACGAGCCTTGATAGCTAGCACCAAATTGGTATTGTTTTGGCATCCCCAACTTCTCCTCACCTCTATTCAACTTTTCTTCTGCCACCTGAAATCCATCTGCTATCTCTTGCAGGCTCTGCTGTAAAAACTAATTAAAAATAAAATTCATCATATGCATGAGGGTATTATTTGTAGCAGGGATTTTCAACTGGTGTTAGTGGGGGAGGTAAGAGACAAGAGGAGAATTTGGCCACTCAGGGCAAAAACAAGGTGCATCTGGCAACATCTGGAGAAAGTGTGTTTGCTTATTTTTCCCCCTAGGTCATGCCCATTGATTTTAGTGAAAGTGGAAGGAAATGAAAGAGAAAAGCAGAGAAACATCTACCAGTTGCCTCTTGTATGAGCCCCAACTGGGTACCAAACCTGCAACGTAGGCATGTGCCTGGCAGGGAAGCAAACCATGACTTTTAATTTATTTAAGGAATGATGCTCCACCCAGCTGGTCCACACCAGCCTGGGCTGGAGGCAGTTCTGATGGTCACAACTACAGGGTGCTGCTGACATCTAGTGGTCATACTTAATGATGCTGGGTAAGCATTGTACAATGCTCAGGACAGCTTCCCACAACAGGGTTATCCAGACAAAGTCAATAGTACCAAGGTTGAGGAGAAACTATGATTGATACCCATCTTCTGCACAAGTTACTATTACTGAAGATTCAGTGTTCCAAGCTAGTTTTAAATCACTTGCCATGTTAAACTTTTTATTTTTATTTTTTCTACTTGCTGTGTTTTACATGTTTATTGTAAAAATTCAAAAGATAACATACTCTTGATTTTCCCAAGAATCTATCCAATCCAACAGTTGGAGAAAAGCGGATTGGTATTCAGATCCATGCAGGAATTGCAACATGATCAACACCCACAAAACAGCCAGGTCTTTCTTCTCAGTCCTGAAAGTGCATTTTCCTTTAATTTTCATAGATGACCATTTTCTTTGTGACTTCGAATTTCTAAACCATAAAAGTAGAGAGCCAGGAGGGTGTTCTTCCCATCTAATTTTTACCATTGATTGTTATGTGTTATCCATTTAGACCTTCATCATCAAAGACTATCTCTTGGCCCAGACACAGCTGAGAAAGGAGAGGAAAGAAGGAGGAACAAGGAAGAAAAAACATGACCCAGACACGAGATTGTTTCAAACACTGCAGTTCTTTTCACTCTTCCTAGTAAGGAGACAACTCTGGATTTGTTTTTCTCCCCTGAACAAGCTGTTCATTACCTTTTCTAAAATGTGTCTTCCCTCTCAAGATAAGCATTGTGACGGTGACCACTATACCCTACCCCTCCACGAGGCTTCGTGACCTGACATCTTATGACTTGCCCCTGCTCTCCTCACCCAACCACACCATCTGCACAGGCCAACCTGCTCCCTCCCCCAGGCCTTTGGATTCCTCTCTCCCCTACCGGGACCCTCTTCCTTAGCCCCATGTCTGCAGTGTTCACTCCGCCTTGTTCAGATCTTTGCTCAGTTGGCACTTTCTTAGTGAAACCTTCCCTCACCCACGTATTTACGATAGCAAAATGCCGTGACCCCAACCCTCAGGGTCACTGGATTGAACCAGTAGAAATCTACGAGAGCAGGACTATTGTCCTTCCTTGTAAACAAGGTGTGACTAAAGTCATAACAATATGCATACTGAAATATCTTACCGATTAATTATACTGACTGCCTTCTTATGTATCAACAAAAAAAATGAGTTCAAAGACAGATAGAGAAGTTGATGGGTGACTAGATATGTAATAAAGCAAATTAGTAAAATGTTATTGTAGAATCTAGGTGGTGAGTATATCAGTGTTTGTTGTGAAATTCTCTCTACTTTTCTGTTTTATGATGTTCATAATAAAATGTTAGGATGGAAACGTCAAAACAATATCTAAATACTAAATCAAAACAAATAAGTTAATCAAGCAAATAGGTGAAAATGTACATGGGAGAGAGGATAAAACCGTACAGAGAGAAAGTATTGCAGTTGATTTTTCATATATTATAATTTGACTCTAAATCTCTAGAAGAATGTAAATATACCAGCTACCCCTGCAAAATAAAACAGCAAAAACATCTTAAATTCTACTCAGCAATCATTTTGAAAGTGTTTCGTTGATTTTGTTATTTTGAGAGTTTTCTTAGTGTATGCTGGAATCAATTATATGAATGTTGTATCACTTACACACGAGAAATTCAGTTTGGGAGAAATGATACACAGATGTGAGATTAATTAGCTTAAGTAAAAATCTTGTAAACTTGAATTTGTAATATGAACTTATGATCAATTTTATCTTTAAGATATGCACACAGTACTAATGACCTTTTCCTGATTTTGATGTTGGGCAATAATTATATAAGTTGCCATTCTTTAGGGCTGGATTTGAGGGGAGACTCTTCCTGCAAATTCTATATTGCAGGCAAAATAAATAGAAGAAGTAGTGATGAAAATTCACTTAGTGCTTGAGTATATTTCAGTAAGCTGAACTGTGGGTCAAGATGGGCTGAGTGGACCCTCGAGACCCATGAGAAGACATGAAAATCATCAGATGATTCATAAGGAAGGACATCTGGTGTTTTTAAGTCCTTCTACATGGATATGATTGGAAATATGTGGGAATAATCACAAAGCTAAGTGCAGACTTTCTATATAGGGGTCAGAACACTCAGGATTCCATTCTTTTCCCATCCCAACCCATAAATATGAAAGAGACACTGTGCAGCTTGGGAAATGAGGAAGAGTGGTAAGGATACTGGACCTGGGCCTCAGAGAAAGGGAAGTATGTCCAGGAACTGAGTCCCAGGCACTAACACAGGGAATTTCCATCACACAACAGACACCAGGAATCAGCAAGGCCCTGGTGTCGGTCGTGTACTTCGAAATCACCTGAGGGTTTCTTTCCAACATTGAGGTGGTGGGGCCCATTTCCAGAGATGATTTCAATTGGTCAGAGATAGGGCCTAGTTAGCATTACTCTAAATCTTCCTCACACTGAGATAATTCTAGTGTGCGGGAGTGGTGAGATCACACAGCCTGTTCCAATCAGATGGGGAAGGTGAGGCACATAGTGGTGATGTGGCCTAAGCGTTTACCAGAATACATGGATAAACCTGTTTTATTTATTCAGAAATTTTTGTGCAGAACTTTCTGACTCGTTGTGTGTGTGGTAAGCAGAGTCGGGTTAAAGGTGTTGCCAAGTTGTGAAACTGCCAATCTTTGTTGAGCTGTCTTCCAGAACGAGGACGTGTCCTGGAAGCTGAGCACCAGACTGGCCCTGTGCTGAAACAACTCAGCCCCGGCATGGAGCGGCCTGTCCTCTCTGATGAATACGTGTAACCAGTCCCAGTAAAGGTGATTCCCTGGTCTGTTCGGGGAAACCCTGCTTCGGGAGATGGCCCCAGTGCTCTCCTTACTGCTGGAAGTAAGAAACCTCCTTTGCTCCTATACTGCCTTGGTGGACATTCACTGGGCTGCACCAGATGAGCCCATGATGCTCAGTAACAACGTCTCAGTGGAAACTTGTCATTGGTGAGGGCTGAGATGAGAGATGGAGAGGGCAGGAGGGACTGAGCAAATACTTCTTACACCTAGCAGTGTGTTCGATTAAGCATTTCTTAGACAAAAATATCCCTGCTCCTCTTCTGCTCCTTTTTTTAAGAGACAAAGTATAGATAACCTTTATTTTTAAAGAAAATGTTACTCTCACTTGAAGACTTAAAATCATCATCATCATCTGATCACCTCTTATTTGCATGCTTATATGTGCCAGGGAGTTCCTAAGGATTAAATTCAAGTTCTGTCAAATACAGTTAATGTTAATGTTAATGTTTGTTAATGTTGTTAATGTTAATGTTAATGTTAATGTTAATGTTAATGTTAATGTTAATGTTAATGTTAATGTTAATGTTACCAGGGACACCCGAGTCAGGGGCTTCCCAGCCTCAGCTCTTGCCTTGCTAGCAAGAAATGAATTCAAGAGAGAAACAAACACATCATGTGGAATGAAATAGCGAGTTTACTTATAAAATATAGCAAAACTCAGGTAGTAAGTCTCAGTAAGTTTATTCTATACACTTTACCGAGGCTACAAGTGGACACTCAGCTAGTCTGAGTGCTCCAACTACTGGGGCTCTGGGGTTGTATACTTTAGTCAGCTTCCAGGTTTCCACTTCCTTCTCCACCTTCCAGACCTTTCTTACAGTCGCAAAGCATTCTTTCCCATGGAAGTGATGCACACAGAATTTGAAGGGCTCCCCTCCTCTTGTGCCATCACAGTTATGCATGTGATTCTGGAATGCCACACCCTGCTTTATTTCCCCTCTGGCCACTCTTTCCTGGCTTCTACCTAACATTAAGTTACAATTCGACTCAGAATGTGGGAATCCACAATGACTCAGAATGTGGGAATCCATGACAGAGCAATAGAGGACTCCCTGTGGCAAACAACAGCACCTTGCTTTGTTCTGCTGCGCAGGGATCAGAGATCAAGAAATTCCCTTGGGTCCCTGGCTGAACAGCTCAGCTTTTCTCAGCATCGCCTGATGCACTGATATTGTGGGTTGATCCCCAATCAAGGTGCTACAGGTCCAACACTTGCCAGTGTCAGCCTACCAGAAAAGCAAGTCTAATTTTTTGTTCAAGTCTCAAGATGGTAGCACATACATCTCTCTGTCCCTCAGTGTAGTATACTAAGGAAGAGGTTACAAGCCTCTTATTGTCATTGATTCTCCAGAGGGGCGTGCAAAGACACAGAATAATTAGGAAAACATAACTGCTCTGAGAAAATAGGAGCAAAGTTAGGTTAAGATTCCAGTTTAGAGGCTGGCAGAATTGCATACCATAAAATAGGCAAATTCTGTTTCCAGATGAGCACACAGGCAGAGATCTGAGCATGACCTTGGCAAGTTCACACAGCCAATTGTCACAGGGGTCCCTGGCTCCAGGGTCCGCAGACTGGGCATAACTGGCATCTCCTAGCTCCCAGGCTTCTATAAACCTGCTTGGTACAGACACTGAGAAGGGAATTTGCCTATGGTGAGAACCATTCTTCACCATCTTCTTCTCAAAAGGAAATAAAAAAACCAATAGTTTCAGTTTCCCAGCAGGGGGCAGGAACTCTGACCATGGTCAGTTTCACTTTCTAGTTTTGTTTTCCATTTTGTTTTCTAAGTTGTTCTTGCAATGACACGCCCACAGGTTACATGATTAGTTGCTGTTTCCCTCCTTTATATATCCCTGTCCTGGGGCTTCAGGTTATCTGAAAATCTACACGGCAGCCTGCCTGATCTCAGAGCTGCAGATCCATCAAAGCAAGCACAGCGCAACTGCTGCCTGATTCACAGCAACAATGAGGTAAGCGTTTCTTGCTTCTCTGTCTTTCTAACGTTTTGAAAAAAATGTTAATAATTACTGTCTGAACAGACTTACTTTCCATGATGTCAAGAGCTTCCTCATTTTTCTGTTTGGGCATTTGAGTGTGCTTGTTCACTGTGTACATACACACACACACACACACACACAAACTGTTTTATTAATTCAGGCATTTTCATTTTTGTTAGCATCACCCTGAGGAAGCTTACCTCATGTTAAAGCCTAAGAAGAGGAGAGACAGGGCAAAAGAATTTTGCAGGACAAGATGATCCCAATCTCTGATGTTACTTGCCGCCAAACTCACCTGTGTCTGACATAAGGAGGGAAGACTCAGTTGGTTGGGATAGAGACATTGCTTTTAGAGGCTCCTCACTATGGAGGAGCTGCAGGACTACACAGCCAAGGGACCCACAGTGGAGAGGTCGTCTGATGTGTGGAGGGGGAGACGTTGTGGGGATGTGGCGGGAAAGCTCACTGCCTAGAAAACAAGCCTTCTGTAGGCTTCCTGTCTCCCTCTCTGCATGGCTGAGCTGCTATGTGAGGCCGGTCCAGTGCGACTGCATTTAAGATCAGCAGCCAGGTGGTCTGCAGGGTCCTTGATTGCCTCCTGTCCCGGGGGCTTGGCTGGAGTTCTGCCCTGGAGAACATCCCTACCTTCCTGAGCTGAAGGACCTAATGTGGGAATTTCTATACTGTCCACACTGAATCTACATTCCAAGAATTCCTGAGAGCAGCAGATGTTTTCAAAAGACATTAGTCAATCAATATTGATCTGTAAATTTCTCCTCAGTGCTCCAATCAGAAAAATTTTGAAAGGGCAAAGTTTCAGAAAATGCACAAGCACGGGCCTTTGATAAACTCTCCTTCCTTCCCTCTCCTCCCCCTCTTCCCAGTTCCTTCCACATACAAACATAATGGGTGGTCATTGATGATGGTGATGATGATGATGATGATGATGATTATAAAAAAGTAGCCATCACTTCCTGAATGTTTATTAAGTGCTATCTGGCTTCCAAAATTATTGTGTAAATAATTGCATTTAACCCTCAAAAGACACTGTGGGGCAGGTACTCATACTGACTGTGCTATAATGAATCTCAGATTTTAAAATGTAAGATCACACAGGTAATAAGTGACAGAGCTGAGACATGAACAACAGTCTCCATTCCATGAGACCTTATTTAACCTTTAAACCAATGTTTCTGAAAGGGTACTGTAAGCAAGCAGACAGGTGTCTATTCATGTGATGCCTCAGTGCATGACCCAACAATTAATGCTAGGAGGAACAGGTCTTTATCTAAACTATTGCAATCTTTGGGCAGCTCAGTGCACTCACGCGGAGTCCTCCTTTCCCACAAGACCTAGCACTTCCCTTGTTCCCCAAAAGGCTATAAAGCCTAAAACAAACCCAATAGTTCCCCCATGTTCTTATCTTAAGCCCGCTGCACAAACAGTTCTCCAGTCCCTCTGGAAGGTACCAAAGTTGCCATCCTGATGCAGCAGCTCTCTCCTTCAGGATCTGGGGTATGTTTTCATTAGCCTCCACGTAATAGTCCCGGAAAGCATGTGTTGTGGTGCACTAGATCACAGTGAAGTCCAAATAAAGTCCAGATAAAGTTCATGTTTGCACAGCAGCAGGTCATCCTCTTGCAAAGAAGAGTCCTGATGGCTTTGAGGTCTGCTAGAGCAGGCATGATCGAAGCAGTCTTCCTGCTTTCTTGACAGCCCATGTGGACCAGTTCCTACCTTCACTACAAGCTACATCATGACTCTGCGATTCCCTTCCAAGCCGTATGGCTGAATTCCCTCTCATGGCTGCCCATCTTCGCTTAAATCCTGACCCAGAGTCTTCTCTGTGACCTCATTTCCGACTCCTCCTACAATGGGCTACATGCTGCCAGTCTTCTATACAGATTATATTGTCTCACCTGCCATCATTCATCAGGGTTGGAGTGCCTCCATGACGCAGGAGAACCCCTCATGAGTCAAGGTCTTGCCCATCTCCTGGGCCTTGACTGGCAGCACAACAATTAACATAATTATTAAACTAGCCAAGTTATTATACATATATAAAGTACCTCTCAATCACTGTTCCCCTTCCCCCATCCCCTAAACCAGGGTTTGTGGAGTACCATATTTTGCCATGTATAACGCACACATTTTTGCCCAGATTTTTGAGGGAAAAATGAGGATGTACATTATACATGGGTAGTACTAACTCCATATCTATATAAAAGTTTTTAATTCTTTTATTTTTGTTTATGCATTAAGAGTGTAAATCTAGAAAGCAATAATAATATCTATATGTTCAAAAATAAATGCTAAGTTTCCTTTGTAATACAAAATCTAAATATAAATAACTGAATAAAAACTTAAAACTAAATATTTTCTTCCTGAAAGTTTGGGCCCAAACACATGTATTCATTACACATGGCAAATGCATAATATTCCTTGACCCCCACCCTACACCCCGTTACAGTACCACTGGAGGTTTGTGAGATAATCTCAGTGGTCAACTAATTAGTATATTTTGATGCTTTTTGTGTTTCTTTCAACATGTACTACAGAAAAATACATGTATAAGTTGAAGAATTTCTCTTTGGGTTAGTAATATGTTTTTTCATTGTGATAAAATACATGTAAGGTAAAATTTACCATTTAAAGTATTTTTAAGTGTACAATTTTTCAGTGTTTAGTACATTTGCAATGTTGTGCAACTATCACCAGTGTCCACTTTAAGACTATTTTCATAGATCTGAGGGGAAATGCCATACCCGTTAAGCAGTCACTCCCCACTCATCCTTTGGCCCAGGCCCTGGCAACCATTAATCTGCTTTCTGTCTCTGTGGATTTTCCTTTTGGGGGTATTCCATATAAATGGAAACATACAATACGTGGCCTTCTGTGGCTGGCTTATTTCGATTAGCATAATGTCTTCAAGATTCCTCCATGTCGTAGTATGTGTCAGTAGGTCCTTCCTTTTGAAGGTTGAATAATATTGCCTTGTATGTACACACCGCATTTTGTTTGTCCATTCATCCATTGAAGGATACTTGCATTGCTTCCACCTTTTGGCTATTGTGAGTAATGCTGTTAGGAATACAAGTATACAGATATCTGTTTGAGTTCCTGTTTTCACTTATTTTGGGTGTACTTCCAGGAATGGAATGGCTGAATCCTATGGTAATTGTATGCTTAGTTTTCTGAGGAGTCACCACCATTTTCCACAGCAACTGCCCCATTTCACATTCCCACTGCACACAAGGGTTCTAATGTCTCCATATCCTCACCAACACATTATTTTCTGCTTTTCTAATTTTAACAATAGCCATCCTAATGAGCATGAAGTGGTATTGTATGGTGGTTTTGAGTTGCATTTCACTAATGATTGGTGATGTCACATCTTTTCATGTGCTTCTTGACCATTTGTACATCTTCTTTGGAGAAATTGTCCACTCTCATCCTTTGCCCATTTTTTAATCAGATGTTTGTTTTTTGTTGCTGTTGTTCTTGAGTTGTAAGTGCTGCTTATAGAGTCTGGATATCAATCCCTTACCAGACACATGATTTGCAAATAAATTTTCCCATTCTGTGAGTTTTTTCACTCTATTGATAGTGTCCTTTGATGCATAAAAGTTTTAAATTTTGATGCTATCCAACTCATCTATTTTAACTTATGTTGCCTGTGCTTTTGGCATCATATGCAAGACACCATTGCCAAATACGATGTCCTGGAGCTTTCTTTCCCTCTATGTTTTCTTCTAATATTTTCACAGTTTTAGACCTTACATTTAGGTCTTTGATCACTTCCAAGTGCTTTTTGTTTTTCCATTTATGCTGTATAGTATGGGTCCAACTTCACTCTTTTGCATGTGAATATCCAGTTTTCCCAACACAGTAGTTGAAACACTGATTTTTTTTCTCCCTTAAGTGGTCTTGGCACATGTCAAAAAAAATCATTTGACTATTCTTATGGACTAAATTGTATCCCCCCCAATCCATAATTTGAAGCCCTAATCCCAATGTAACTGTATTTGGAAATAGGGCCTATAAAAAAGATTAAGTGAGGTCATAAGGGTAGATCCTGATTCCTACAGGGTTGGTGTCCCTATAAGAAGAGGAAGAGCAGTCTTTTTCCCACACCGTGCACCATGGAGGAAAGGCCATGTGCAGAGGCCAAAAAGAGTTCTCACCCAGAACCAAATAGCAGGCACTTTGATCTAGGACTTCTAGTCTCCAGAACTATGAAAATGTAAATTTCTTTTGGTTACGCCACCTTGTCTATGGTACTTTGTTATGGTAGCACTCACTGCTAATACAACCATATATGAAGGTGTATTTCTGGGTTATCTTTTCTATTCCACATCTATATATGTCTGTCTATATGCCAGTGCCACACTCTTTTGATTACTATAGCTTGTAGTAAGTTTTGAAATCAAGAAAGTGTTAGACCTCCAACTTTGGGGTTTGTTTTTCTTTTTCAAGATTGTTTGTCCTATTTGAGATTTCTTGAGATTCCATATGAATTTTTTTCAAGATTTTACTTATTTATTTATTTTTAGAGACAGGCGAAGGGAGGGAGAAAGAGTAGAAGAGAAACAGCAATATACAGTTGCCTCTCACTAGCCCCACACTGGGGACCTGGCCCGCAACCCAGGCATGTGCCCCGACTGGGAATCAAAGCTACCCTTTGGTTTGCAGGCTGGCACTCAATCCACTGAGCCACACTAGTGAGGGAAGATTCCAGATTAATTTTAAAATGGATTTTTCTCTTTCTGCAAAAAAAAAAAAAAAAAAAAAAAAAATCATTGGAACTTTGATGGGAATTGCATCAAATCTGTAGATTGTTTTGCATGGTATTTACAGCTTAACAATTTAAGTCTTCCCATTCTTATACACAAGATGCCTTTCTTTATTTGTATCTTTCTTAGTTTTTTTCAGTAATGTGTTGTAGTGTTCGGTGTATGTCTTTGCCTCCTTACAAAAGTTTATTTTTTAATATTTTATTCTTTCTGATGCTGTTGTAAATAGAATTGTTTTCCTTTCTAGATGGTTCTTGCTAGTGTATAGGAACAAAAGTGATTTTTGTGTGCCAATTTTGTGTACTATCATTTTGCTAAAACTTTATATCAGTTTTAACAGTTTTGTGTGTAATATTTAGTATTGTCTATATACAAAATCACACTGTTTTTGAAGAGATATATATATGTACTTCCTCCTTTCCAATGTAGATGTATATATATTTTTTCTTGACTAATTGCTCTGATTAGCACTTCCAGGGCTGTGTTGAATAAAAGTGACTCAAACAAGCATCCTTACCTTGTTCCTGATCTTACAGGAGAAGCTTTCAATCTCTCACCATTGAGTGTGATGCCAGCCATGGACTTGCAATAGATGGCATTTATTATGTTGTGGTAGTTTCCTTCTATTATAGTATTTTGAGTGCTTGCATTATGAAAGGATAGTGAATTTTTGTCAAATGCTTTTTCTACATTAACTGAGATGATGATGTGGATTTTTTTTTTCCTTTCATTCTGTTACTGTGGTATATTAAACTGACTGATTTTCATACATTGAAACCATTCCTCCATTCCAAGAATAAATCCTACTTGGTCAGGGTGTATAAACCTTTTATTAAGCTGTTAAATTCAGTATGCCAGTATTTTGTTGAGGATTTTGCATCAACATTTGTAAGAGAAATTGGTTGTAGTTTAATTTGTTTCTTATTATCTTCATTTGGCCTTGGTATCAGAGTAATGCTGGCCTCCTAGAATTTGTGAGTGTGAAAGCATAGCGTTCTCTCTATTTAATTTTTTGGAGAGTTTTGGTGTAAAATTTTTTTTAATGAAGAGTCCAACTCCTGGTTGAAAATCCACACGTGAATCTTTTTAGGCCCAACCATAGGAAATTACACAGGTTCTCCTGACTGGTATCACAGGGGAAGGCTGCCTTTCACACAGCGGACTTGGTGCACAGCCAGTGAACTCCTGTCTCTGAAGGGAGGTTAGTCAATGACTCAGGTCCTCTCTGGCGTGACATGCTCTTCACTTATCTGCATACTAGGACGGGCACATTCATTCCTTGGTTTCTTTATCTGAGGCCTTGATCAGAGCTACTCTTCAGGCACTTCTGCTGAGGCCTCCATATAGGGGAGAAGGGAGGGAAAAATCTAAGACGCTTTACCCACTATGCTCAGGACCCAGTACTTTTCCGCTCCTAGCACGTAACATCACCCTTCATCAGACTTTAGGGCCCATTAACTACCAGAAAGTTTTGTTCAGGCCTCTCAGCCACATCTGTGCCAAGCTACCTGAACTTCAGCCTGTGTGTCATGCTGGGGGCTGGGGTAAGGGGATGGAGCAGGGGATTTGGCATTTTCCCCATGGTACACCCTCATTGACACCATCCCAGCAACAATTAAAGGCATAGCATCATTTCATTTTGGGCTTGCTGCTTTGTCTACTCTGACACCTGGAATTTCAACTGTCTCTCCCTCCCAACTCAGCTGAGCTCCTGATGCTTAAAATGTATGGTGGAATTTACTAGTGAACCCATCAGGTCCTGAGCCTTTCTCTGTTGTGAGATATCTCTGTCTTGTTTTTTGTCTTAGGGGAAATGCTTTTAATTTTTTGCCCATTGAGGATGATTTTGGCAGTAAGTTTTCCATATGTGGCCTTTATTATTTGGGGGTATGATACTGTTATTTCCACTTTGTTGAGAGTTTTGTCAAAAATGGGTGCTGGATTTTATTGAATACATTTTCTGCATCTGTTGATAGGGTCATGTGATTTTTTTTATCCTATGTTTTCTTTATGTGATGTATCACATTTTTCGATTTGTGAATGTTAAACCAACCTTGCAACACTGTGATAAACCCCACTTGGTCATGGTGTAAGTCCCACACACCAAAAGGTTGTGGGTTCCATCCCTGTCACGGCGTATAAGGGAGACAACCAATCGATTTTTCTCTCTCACATCTATGTTCATCAAGGGTATTGGCCTATAATTTTCTTTCTTTATAGTATCTTTATCTGATTTTAGAATTAGGATAATGCAGCCTTGTAAAAAGAGCTTGGCAGTCTTCCCTCCTCTTGAATTTTTTTGGAATCTTTTGAGGAGAGGTTTTAATTCTTCATTGAACATTTGGTAAAATTCACCTGTGAAGCCATTTGGCCCATGACTTTTGTTTGCTGGGAGCTTTTTTGATTCCTGCTTCACTTTCGTTACTTATTATCCGTCTGTTCAGGTTTTCTGATTCTCCTGATTGACTTTTGGAAGATTGTACATTTCTAGGAATTTGTCCATTTTGCCCACATTGTGCATTTTATGGGCATGCAATTGTTTATAGTTTTATCTTCCAATCCTTTATGTTTCTGTGATGTCAGTTGGTACATTGCTGTTTTCATTTCTGATTTGATGTACTGGTTTCTTGATAAGACTGGCTAAAGGTTCATCAATCTTGTTTATATTTTTAAAGAACCAGCTCTTGCTTTCATTGATCTTTTGTTTTGTTTTGTTTGGTCTCTATGTCATTTACTTTTGCTCTGATTTTTATTATTTCCTTCCTTTTACTTACTCATGGCTTTTCTTGTTGTTCTTTTTCCAGTTCTTTTAAGTGTTGGGTTAGATTGTTTATATGATATTTTTCTTGCTTCTTCAGGTCTATGAACTTCCCTCCCAGGACTGCTTTCACTGTGTCCGTATATTTTGGGTTGATGTGTGTGTGTTCATTTTCAGTTATTTACAGGTAATTTTTTCTTTCTTCCTTGATCTCATTGGTATCCCATTCACTGTGTAATAACATGTTATTCAGCCTCAAAGTGTTTGCTTTTGATGTTTTTTTTTTCCATACTTGATTTCTAGTTTCATGCCATTATGATCAGAGAAGCTGCTGGATATAATTTCAATCTTCTTGAATTCATTAAGACTTATTTTGGTCCTAACGTGTGGTCTCTCTGTGAGAATGTCCCATGTGCATTTGAAAAGAATGTACATTCTGCTGCTTTGGATTGATTTGGTCTGTAAATATCAATTAAATCTATGAGATCTAGTGTGTTGTTTAGGGTCCCTGTTTTCTTGCTGATTTTTTGTCTGGAAGATGTATCCAGTGTGGTCAGTGGAGTATTCAAGTCCCCTACTATGGCTGTATTGCTGTCAGTCTCTCTCTTTAAGTCCACCAAGTTTAGCAGATTCTGAAAAATGCGAGCACACACCTACCATATGACTTAGCTTTTGCACCCCTGGTCATTTTCCCCTGAGAAATAAAAACGTATTTTATTTGTATGTTTGTACAGACAAAAGCCTATAGAAAAGTATTCATAGAACATTTATTTGTAACAGGCCCAAACTTGAAACAACAGAAGTGTCAATGACAAGTGAAAAAAGACAATCTCCAATGTCATGTAGTATATGATTCCATCGATGTGACACTCTTGAAATTACAAAATTATAGAAATAAAAAACAAATTAGTGGTTATCAGAGGTTATGGATTTCTTAGGAGGGAAGGAGGAGACAGATGTGACTATAAGACAGTAGAAGGGAGATATCTATGATGCTCAGAGAGCTCTGTTTCTTGATGGAGGTGATGGTTCCCCGGATTTATTCATGTGATAAAATGACATGGACCTATACACATAGTATACCAATTTCAATTGTTTAACTTTGATATTATACTATAGTTGTGTGAGATGTAATCATTGGGAAAAACTGGGTGAAGGGTGTACTGAAACTATGTGTTCCCTTTGCTTTCTGTGAATTTATAATTAGTTTCAAATAATTAGTGGGAAAAGTACTTGATCAAAGTTATCTCTTTTAGGTGGTCTTATTTTCTTGCATAATATGCAGACTAAGGTCCTGAGGTCCCATATTTGTATCTGAGCTGTGTCCAAATTATATTAATAGGAAAAAAGAAAAACCTTCCTAAAATTTTTTTTTGTTTCTTGATTTTTAGAGAGACAGAGAGATCAACTTGTTGTTCCACTTATTTATGCATTCATTGGCTGCTTCTTGTACATGCCCTGACCAGAGATTGAACCAGCAACCTTGGTGTACCTGGCCAAAGTTCTAACCATCTAAGCTACCCAGCCAGGGCCAGGAAACTCTTATATAGCACATAATGTGCTCTAAGTGCTTTGCACATGTGGCTTATTAATCCTCACCAAACTCAGTGTCGTAAGAACTATTGTTTTTTTAAAATATATTTTATTGATTATGCTGTTTCAGTTGTCCCATTTCTCCCCCATCATTCCTCTCCACCCTGCACACCCCCTCCCACCCACATTCCCCTCCTTTAGGTCATGTCCATGTGTCATAAGTTCTTTAGCTTCTACAGTTCCCACACTATTCTTGCCCTCCCCCTGTCTATTTTCTACCCACCATCTATGCTACTTATTCTCTGTACCTTTTCCCCCTCTCTCCTCCTCCCACTCCCCTGTTGCTAACCCTCCGTGTCATCTCCATTTCTGTGGTTCTGTTCCTGTTCTAGTTGTTTGCTTTTTGTTTTAGGTGTGGTTGTTAATAGCTGTGAGTTTGCTGTCTTTTTACTGTCATATTTTTTATCTTTCTCTTAGATAAGTCCCTTTAACATTTCATATAATAAGGGCTTGGTGATGATGAACTCCTTTAACTTGACCTTATCTGGGAAGCAGTTTATCTGCCCTTCCATTCTAAATGAAAGCTTCGCTGGATAGAGCAATCTTGGATGTAGGTCCTTGCCTTTCATGACTTCAAATGTTTCTTTCCAGCCCCTTCTTGCCTGCAAGGTCTCTTTTGAGAAATCAGCTGACTGTCTGATGGGAACTCCTTTGTAAGTGACTGTCCCCTTATCCCTTGCTGCTTCTAGAATTCTCTCCTTTATTTGAATCTTGGCTAATGTAATTACGATGTGCCTTGGCATGTTCCTCCTTGGGTCCAACTTCTTTGGGACTCTCTGAACTTCCTGGACTTCCTGGTAGTCTATTTCCTTTGCCAGATTGGGGAAGTTCTCCTTTATTATTTGTTCAAATAAGTTTTCCACTTGTTGCTCTTCTTCTTCCCCTTCTGATACCCCTATAATTCGGATGTTGGGATGTTTAAAGATGTCTCGGTGGTTCGTAAGCCTCTCCTCATTTTTTCGAATTCTTGTTTCTTCCTCGTTTTCTGTCTGGTTGTTAGTTTCTTCCTTCTGGTCCACTCCATTGATTTGAGTCCCAGTTTTCCTCTCATCTCTATTGGTTCCCCATGTGTCTTCCTTCATTTCACGTATTGTAGCCTGCACTTTTTCATCTAATTTGTGAGCAAAATCAACCAATTCTGTGAGCATCCTGATCACCAGGGCTTTGAACTGTGCATCTGATAGGTTGGCTATCTCTTTCTCAGTTAGAGGAATTGGCTCTGTGGCTTTGATTTGTTCTCTGGTTTGAGCCATTTTTGGTGTTTTTTGTTTTGTTTTGTTTTGTTTTTGGCCTGGTTGTGGCTGTTACGTAGTGAGGGGTGGAGCCTTAGGTGTTGCCCAGGGTGGGGCAGCCCAGTCACTGGGTAGTGATGCTGTATGTGGGGCCGGGGTCCGAGAAGGAACAATGGTGCTTGCTCCACTCTCTCTTGGATTCCAGTCCCTTCCGCTGCATCCCCTTCGCCTGGAATATCAGTCTGGATGAATGGTTGTTGGACTTCCGTTACAGTTCAATTTTCTATCAGTTCTGGTTGTTTTCTTGTTTCTAAATATTTGTTGTCATTAATTTTGGTTGTGAGAGGAGGCACAGTGTATCCACCTATGCCTCCATCTTGGCCAGAAGCCAGAACTATTATTATCCCTATTGTACAAATAGGGCATTGAGGCACAAAGAGGTTACTTGGAGAGAAAGTGCTGGAGCCAGCCTATGGAGACAAGCAAATTGCATTCAAAGTCCATGCAGATCTTAGAAATACGGTTGACCCTTGAACAAGGCAGAAGGTAGGGATTCCAAGCCCAGCCCCCACCCTCATCCCTACACAGTCGTAAACTCACTATAATTTTAAAGTCTACAGTCAGCCCTTCCTATCCACACATTCAACCAACCACAGATCAAACACAGTGATGCTTTCAACCACAATTGGTTGGATCCCTGCATGTGAAACCCCTGATAGGAAGGACTAACTATATAGAAACAAATCCAGATATATATAAGTGAGCCTTCAAGTTCCTTCCTGTGTTGCTCAAGAGTTAACTATAGGGGAACTCTAAAGAAAAGAAAAAGACCAATCAAGGCAGCTGTGTCCTTTTCCAGGCTAACCTATAAATGTGAAATGATTTATCTGGCTTCTTTCCTTTGGCATTGCCTCACCTAACAAAGAAAATCTGCTTGTATTTTCACAGTAAGAATTCTGAGAAGGATCAGCTCAAAGATAGGCTGGAGCAGCTGAGATGCCATTTTACATGGAAGTTGCTCATTGAAGATGTTGAAATCGCTGATTTAGAAAACAGGGTCTTCGATCAAATTGAGTTCCTAGACACAAAATTTAATGTGACACAAAACCTCCTGGCCTATGTGAAACACCTGAAAGGCCAGAATAAGGAAGCCCTGCAGAGCTTGAACCAGGCTGAAGACTTATTCCAGACAGAACATGCTGGCCAGTCAGAAGTGAGAAGGCTGGTCACCTGGGGCAACTACGCCTGGCTGTATTACCACACGGGCAGACTAGAGGAAGCCCAGATTTACTTGGACAAGGTGGAAAGCACTTGCAAGAAGTTTGCCAGTCCCTCCTGCTACTCAGTGGAGAGTCCAGACATGGACTGTGAGGAAGGTTGGGCCTTGCTGAAATGTGGAGGAAAGAATTATGAACGGGCTAAAGCCTGCTTTGAAAAGGCTCTGGAAGTGGAGCCTGAAAACCCAGAATTCAACACTGGGTATGCAATTGTTGTCTATCGTCTGGATGGGTTCAGCAAAGCATCAGAGATGGGTGAGGCATTTTGTCTGCACACCCTCAAACGGGCCATCGAGCTAAATCCAGAAGATGCATATATTAAAGCACTCCTTGCATTGAAGCTTCAGGATATCAGACAAGAAGCTGAGGGAGAGAAGTACATTGAAGAAGCATTGCGCAGCATGTCCTCTCAAACCTATGTCTTTCGCTTTGCGGGCAAATTTTACCGAAGAAAAGGCTCTTTTGATAAAGCTCTTCACTTCTTAAAAACGGCTTTGCGAGCAACACCCTCCTCTGCCTTCCTGCACCACCAGGTGGGGCTTTGCTATAGATCACAAGTTTTTCAAATGAAGGTAGGTACCATCAGGCAGCCTAGAGGATGGGATAGAGAATATATTGACAAAATAACAAAATCAGCTATATCTCATTTGGAATTTGCTCTGGAACAAAAGCCAACCATGGAAATTGCTTATATTCACCTAGCAGATATGTACCTGGAAGCAGGAAACTACAGAAAAGCTGAAGATACTTATAAAACAGTGCTCAGCATGAAATCAATTCCAGAAGAAAAACTGCAAGAGATATATTTCCGCTATGGCCGATTTAATGAATTTCACAGGAAGTCTGAAGTCGATGCTATTATCTATTATTTAAAAGCAATAAAAATAAAAAAGTCGACATTTTCAAGAAAAAATAGTGTCAGTGCTTTGGAGAAATTGGTTTTAAAGAAACTTCGAAGAAATAAAGCTGATATAGAAAGCTTGAGCATTCTCGGATTCGTCTACAAATTGAAAGGAGAAATGGGTGAAGCCCTGGAGTGCTACGAGCGGGCCCTGAGGCTGGCTGCTGGCTCTGAGAACTCTGAGGGACGTGTTCCTTAGGGGCTGAAATACGGACCGCTTTCACATTCCATCTGATTTGAGGTTAATGTGCACTAACCATCTTTTCTGCATGCTGCCTCCAGAAACATGTATTTTTTTGAGCAATTACTCACACCTGATCAAATATTACTTGCATTCAGAAAATAGTGAAACAGGATATATATGCTTCTGTGTGTGAGAGAGAGGAAGAGAGATATAAACCATTTCTCTGTGAATGTTACATAGTAGAAGTAACAATTTGTTATATAGTTGTGTAGCAAATAAAATACATACAGTAAAATGATTCATTCACTTTGTGAATGATTTTCAGTGCTAGATACCAAACATACTATGGGGATGTAGGGGAGGAAAAATTATTTTTCCTCTACCCGTCTTAGGTTCATTGGCTGCAGCCCCATAAGTTAGACATAACAAACAGCAGAAAAACAAGAGGAAAACAAACAAAAGTGTATTAACACATGCATCTCACATACACACGGCAATACCCAGTGATGAGTAACTCAAAGATGTGGTTAAAGTTGGGCTTATATAGATAGCATCTTAACAAAAGAACAATAAATTTTCAAAGAAATAGTAAATCAAAGGAAAAGAAGTTAGAGTTTCTAGGTTGGCAAATTGTAAGAAGGTAAATATTTGGGGAAAACTACTGGAAGAGAGCTGGCTGCTAGTTAGGAAGGTTCGGTATGCACATTCCTTTGATAGTGACCGGGATGTCTCACGTGATTGACTTTTGTCTTTGCTGGTGGGAGAGGTGGGTCCCCTTCATGATTTATGTGTTACTTTTAGGCAGATGTGTGATGACCAGAGAGAGTTTTTCTTGTACCTGCTTTCAACTGCGTTCAGGTCACAATAATGTCCCATATTTGGGGGTGGAAAATCCTACTTTTCCTTCGGTGGACAAACCAGACTTTTTGCTGAAACCTTATGCAGTTTACAATCTAGTGAGAGACCGATGGTAAAACAAGGACATTTTAGATTAAAGGTCAGCCGTCTCCATGAAGACGCTTGAAATTTGGTTTGTTGTTAATATTGCAAACACTTCCTCTTGTTTTGGGCCAGTTTATTTGAAGTACTATGTATTCAGTCATTTGCTGACATTGATATAGTTATATCAAAAAATATGCAACAGATGCTGAATGATCTGAGAAGTCATTTGTGGCAATTACCTTTGATTACGACATTTTGTTAAAGGTCAATGTACAACAAAAAATATTTTTAAAAGGAAAAATAAGAAAACAATGTTGCCCCAACAGGTATGGCTCAGTGGGCTGGGTGTCGTTCCACACACCTCAGGGCAGGGGGCCTGGGCTGAGGGCAGTTTCCTGGTTGGGGGCAGGTGAAAAGCCACAGATAGATGTTTCTCTCACACATTGCTGTTTCTCTCCCTCTCTCCCTCCCTTTCTCTCTCTAAAATAAAATTTTAAAAACTTTTCAAAAAGAAAGCAATGTTATTGTTTTGTCATTGCTGTGTGAGTTTGGGGAGGATATATTAATTTCCTATTGTGGCTATAACAAATTATCACAAACTTGGTGGTGTAAAAACACACAGATTTATTATCTGAAAGTTCTGTGTGTCAGAAGTGTGAAATAGGTTTCATTGGACTAAAATTGTTACAGAAACACTCCCAGCCCCCTGGGGGTCTTTTGTTACTCTAAGTTCTTTATGCCCACCACCATACTAGGAACTGTGGTTCTCCATGCCAGAGTTTGGTAAAAAGGAAAGGAATTTTTAAATTAGAAGTTATACAGATTTAGAATAATGGTGGAATTCTGCCATTACATCTCACTCCCTTTAGAAACAAAGATACACCCACAAACTCAGTCCTACCCTCCCCTTCTTTGCCCAGTCGGGCCAGTCTCAGAGCATGCCAGTCAGAAGTACCACCTCCCGGAAGAAAAAAACAGAAGTCTGCAGCTCACTTCCCCCAGTACCTCCCAGTAATCTGTGCTTGGCTGGGTAGGTCTCCTGTGGATCCCAGCATCATCAGCTGTGCCACCCTGATCTCCACTTCTTAACTCAAAACCATGTGGCACCTCCTCATGACACACCAGGCAAGAGTCCTTTCGCCCCCTATTAACCCCAGGGTCCTGCCAGGGTCCCACAAGGGTCGCACTCATTCCGCATTGTCCCTATCCCCATGGTGGCCCACCTGCTTGTTTAAATCCCAGCCTGGAATCTCCTCTGTAACCCCATTTCTGACTCCTTCCACGCTGGGTTACACCTACCAGCAGTCTGGTCTCTTCTCTTTCTCACCTGCCATTGTTAGTCACAGCAGCCACCTCCAAGCTGCTCCCACAAGCACAGGAAGCCCCTCTGGCTACATTGCATCACAGGTCAGAGTCAAGCCCATCTCCCTGGCTCCAAGCAGGCACTTGTTTTAATATTATCAAAACACCGGCCAAGTTTTTCAGATGCAGCCTATTACAAACTTAGCGCTGACACAGCCACACTTCCTCCAAAGACTCTAGAACAGGGGTGTCCAAACTTTGGGTGTCTCTGGGCCACACTGTAAGAAGAATTGTATTAAATACACAAACACTAATGAAAACTGATGAGCGAGAAAAAGGTCCATGCATAATTTTCATGATATCCGCCACCACAGATAAGCAAATCCTCACATAATAAGCCTAATCATTCAGTGGCCCTTTTGATAATCTTTTAAAATCACTGAGCAGGTCCCAAGTTTGTGATCACTAATACAGAAAATGTACCTATCTAAGTAATAAAACTTAGTAATAAAATGAAGTAATGTTTTAAGTAAATTTACGATCTTGTGTTGAGCTGTATTCATAGCCATCCTAGGCCACATGTGGCCCATGGGCAGTGAGTGGGGTATCCCTGCTCTAGGGGATAATCCTTTTGTATATTAACCAGCTTCTAGGTTCTTTGTTTCCTTGGTGGGGACCCCTAAATCCATGAGAATACAACTCCCCAAGGAATTTTTAGGAATACCGGGCTGGGTTTTGGATTACTACTGATATTTTAGAGGAATTGAAGTGAGCAAAATCTATATTACTGAGGGAGGTATAGAGTTACATAGAAATATTCTTCCCAACTTTCTTATCACTAAAATAAGACATCTATTAGATTTCACCAAGACAATACCTGAAAGTGCTTGTGCTTGGGAAAGGAGGCTGTGTGGTGCTAAGTCTAACGAGTATCAACTCTCCCAGAGTCAGAAATATTAAAAGTAAATAATTGTTGAATTGGTTGATTCTCTTGACTATTAGGCAATTCTTCCTAGGTATCACTGTGCATCCTTTGAGCCCAGAAACCAGAGCTCATTAATGCAAAATGTAATATATTTGTGTGATATGTGTTTGACAATCTCCAGAGATCACAGTTACTTAGTGTGTTTTATTACCTAATACCATCTCTTTCTCTCATCCTTCCTAACTCTGCAATACATTTCTACACTTCCTGGAGCTCAGTAAAATTAAAGTGTGGGATAGCTTAGATGCTTGCAGAGAGCAACAACAAGGAGCAAATCCAGAAAAATAGATGCTCTTTGCTATTGAAAATACAATTGCCAGATTTACACATGAGGCGATCCAGGCATTAGAACCAAGAGGACCCTTTAAATGGATAGCTGAATTTTAGGTGCTTGTCACTACCATGTAAATGACTGACCACCTCAGTTGTCCTTATTTAGAGTTCCCGCCACACAAGAATTTCTCCAGGTGCCCAGGGATCAGGGCTTGCCCCAGCTCCTGCCATTCACTACCGTGATAGTTATCCCAGCTCACGTCTTTGCTATAATTGCTAGCCACACGCTATCGCAGGCTCCAGCTCCTTGGCAATCATCACCCTGCCCACCAATGTCTCCAATCTCATGATGCTGCTGGAGGTGAAACTGCATTGGGACTCAGGACCTCTACCCTATATACTGCAGCTTGGATTACCCACCCTTGGTGTGTGTCCACAACTCTGTATCTTGTCCCCAGCCAGACCAAATGTGATATAGACACCTCCACTCTGGAGTCCCATGCAGAAGGGGGTATGCCTTCTCTGACATTTTCCTTGATGTCCATCCTTTCTTTCATCCAGGCCTTTTCCTGAATTCCAGTATCATTTCCAACATCACCTCTATTCAATTTTTTCTCTCTTACCTAAGTCCTCCTATCTCTTGCAGGCTGTGCTATGAAGCAGTAATTTTTTAAAAATTAGGCATATACTTGAGGGTGATTTTCAACTTGCCTTGTAAAAAGGAAGAGTAAAATTCTGCCCCTCAGGGCAAAAAGAAATTGCTTTTGGCAACAGCTGGAGACAATTTTGATTATCATACTGCAGGGTTCTACTGACATCTAGTGGGTATACACAAGATACTGCATAAACATCTTCAATGCACAGAACTGTTTGCCACAACAGAGTTACCCAGCCCAAATGTCAGTAGTGCCAAGGCTGAGAAACTCTGACTGACATCCATCTCCTGGAAGACTTATTGAAACAGTCTTTATTCTGAAACTCAAAGAGTAACTACCTGTTACTTAAGTTTCCGTTTCCTGAGCAGATTTAGATCAGTTACCACATTTTACTTTTTATCTCCCTTTTTCTCTAGTTGCTGGTTTTTACATATTCATAAGAAAAAATTCAAAAGACAATACACTATTGGTTTGCCCAAGAACCCACTCAATCCAAAAAGTCTGTGAAAAGACAAAACAAAGATTGATAGTAAAATTCCAGCTAGTGATTTCAGCATGCTCAACATCCACGCAATAGTCAGGTCTTTGCTTCTTTTCAATACTGAAAATGCATATTTCTTTAAAATTTTTGTAGATAACTTTTGTCTTTCTGAATTTGAATTTCTAAAACATATAAGTAGACAACTAGGAGGGTTTTTTCCTTTGATTTTTACCATTGATTGTTACTTGTTATCCATTTAAACCTTAATAAGCAGAGACCTTCTCTTGTGCCGCACACAGCTGAGAGAAAGGAAGGGAAATAAATAGGAACAAGGAAGAAAAAACATGACCCAGACAATGGAGATTGTTTCAAATGTTGGAGCTCTATTAAATTTTCCTACATTCTGGGTAAGAAGAAAGTTCTGGGTTTATTTTTCTACTGAAACCATTCAGTATCTTTTCTAAAATGTGGTTTCCCACCTAAGATAAATATTACAAGAGCCTACAAGCCACCACACACACATTGCCTCTCTGAGCTCAAATCTTACAACATTCCCTGCCTCCTCCACTTCAAGCGCACCATCTGAGCTGGACAACTATGCTCCTTCCTCCAGGCTTTTATGCTTACGGTGTCCCTGCCTAGCACACACTTCCCCACCCCCATATCCACTCATTTACCACTCATTTGCTCAACTGCACTTTCTCAGTGAAACTTTCCCTCACCCACATACGAATAGCAGCAAAATACCCTGAACTCCTACACTCTTTATGCTCTTTGGGTTTGGTTGTTTTGGGTTTTTCTTTTTTTCCATAGAACTATCTGATATATAATGCTATTTGTTCTTTATCTTCATCTCACGCACTAGATGAAGTCTAATTACACGAAGGTAGATCCCTTGTCTGTTCTATTCATTACCATTATTAACAGTGCCTAAACAATGTGTGGCTCCTAGCAGTTTTTAAATAACATTTATTAAATGAGTGATTGAAGTTAAAAGGGACAAAAATTTTAGTGTATGAATATTTGGCATTTTCTGCGTCGATTGCCAATACCGCCCCCATGTTTAGCAGACCTATTACAGGAAGCACTTTGGGCAAGGACACAGAAGGCAAACACTACACATTCATGAGCGAGGGTGTACAAACCTCTCTACAAAGCTATTCGGCAGGACCTACCAACATTTAAAATACATATACATTTGGACCCAAAAATTTATCTAAATTTACCCAGTGGAAATCATGGCACAGATGCATGTCATTCCAATGTTGTTTATTGAATGAGGACTGGAAGCAGATACTTCAGTTTCAGCCTAGGATGCATAAAGCTGGAAAGAGTATCACCACCACTCTTACAACAAAAATAACAGTGAACCATCTCCTCTCACTGCATTCAAATAATTTTTTTAAAAAGGTTAATTGAACGGCATGGGGACTCGGGGAAACCAAGGTCCAGAGGCCCAGCAGCAAATCCAACTCTAAACCACCCAGTGGTCTGCAAAGATCTCCCTGCGGCCCCTCAGTCCAGCTCCAGAACGGGGGTGGGGACATTCCAACTCACCCCTTCCAGCAAGTTTCCGTTTCCTGGAGCTGGACCCCGCCTAGTCGGGGTCAGATTCACGTTCGAGTTTCCTTTTCCCCGCTCCAGTCCTGCCTTTAACAAAGACAAACGCCCAGGCACCAGCCGAGCGCGGTGCTGCGGAACCGGTGGGAAGCGCGGCCCGCCCATCAGTCCCGCTGCGCACACGCACAAGCTCTGCAGCTCTGTGCCCCCCCGGCTCAGCAGCGCAGCATCCAGGGCGGAGGAGAAAGCCCGAGGGACTGCGGACTGCCGCCTGCCAGGACGACCCTCGGAGCCCAGCCACCATGAGGTAAGGGTTTTTCCCGCTTCTCCGCCCAAACTCTGCGCAGGCCTTTGTTTCAAGCCGATCTGCTGCTTTTATTCTGTTTCCAATGCGGCCCGTCACCGGGCCAAGCCCCACGCACCGAGCGAGACGCAGCCAGGCGGCTGGGTTGGGATGCTCACCGGGAGCCCTGTCCAGGTCCCGAGTGTCTGAAATTGGGCCTAACCGGGAAGGTTAACCCTTCCCCGGAGTCCCAATCATCCTAGGCGTCCGCGGTCGGCGCTTTGGGCCGTGTGTCCAGGCAACGCGCTCCGGAAGCTTGTCTTCTCCCTGCGGCCGCCGCGGTGACCGAGGGCCGTTCCGCGGAATGTCTGCGTGGCACAGGTCTCCGTAGGCCCATCGCCTTGCTCCACATCCCAACTCCGCAGCTGCCATTCCCTCATTTTGGCACACGCAGTTTGGCCGCAGCTCCAGGCTGCATATTTGTCTGCTACTGCCATTTTGCCTTTCTGATTTCTGGGTCTGAGTTCTTCCCTTTCGTAAGCTACCTTTGATTCACGTACAGATTTTTATTGTTCCACCCAATCCGCTATTTTATGAGGATTTCTTTATCCATCTCCTGTACTAAGTTATGGTGATGGTGCCTTTTTCTCACCCTTTTTGCTATCCCTGGGGCTAGCATCCCGCCCTGTATGTGTTTAATGAGCCATTTGCATTTAATAATCTGAGGAGTGAGAGGTTAAGATCTTGAGTCCCTGAAGCAGATAATAAATAACCCTTTGTTCCATTAGTTGGGTGATGCAAAGCAAAGTTTTTAAAAATCTGTGAATCTGTTTCTTATCTGTAAAAAGAAAATTATGCCATCCATCTCTTAGGACTGTGGAAAGGGTTAATTGGCTGCTTAGCAAATAGTATTTGACTATTATTAGAAGTAATAACAATAATAATAATAATAAGTCCTTAACCTGTAACATTTGTAAGAAGGGAGGGGGGTATCAGGAAGGGCCTGAAGAAACAAGGAGGAAAAGGGGGTGCACCATATATGTATATATGTAGGGTGTTGGTGGTAGAGGGGTGGACCCCACTGGGAAGTGTCTCCCAAGGATGCTGAAAGACTGCATCTTCCTGGAAAAAAATTACTGAAAGATAAATGTAGCTTCTTTAGATATAATAGCCTATCACTGCTGGCTTTCCAAAGTTAAAAAATTAAGTAGACAAAGTTTAAAAAATAAAACTTCTTATGGCCAGCCAGTGGGCAGAGGACTTCAGTGGCTGACGGAATGCCCCCTTCAGATGTCACATACACGTCACATACACGTTCATAATACCCCAGGCAGCCCTCCGCATCATCTTTGGGCTGTGCTGGTAGAAGCCCTCAGATTGGAGGCCAATGTTCATTGGTGGACCTCGGCAGGCTGGTAAGGACATGGCAAGTCTTACCCAGGATCTTGGTGCAATTACACCAGAAAAAGGACCAAACACCAAGGGGAATCATGCCTCGTTTCCCAGTGAGAACCATAGGAAACAGTTCAAAACCTATTCTCAAAATGCAAACATGGAACCAGACAGAGAGCATGCCAAGATAAAAAGACAGGCAGGAGAGGGAAGACTGAAGTGGGGAAAGGTTTGCAGCCATTAGCAGGAAGGGAAGAACTATCAGGAATTCCTTTATCTGAAACTCAGGTGCTTTTTGTGCTAAGCCTACACCTCTGGATTGGACATGCCAGCAGCTACTAGTATGTAACTTCCTTCATTCATTCAACAAATATTTATTTATTGAGCTTCTATCATATGCCTGAAATAATAGATGGTAGGGACAGGTGAAAAAATCAGAATAAGGTCTCTAGTCTCATGGGGCTTACATTTAAATGGAGGAAATAGACAAACAGATGAGTGAGTAAAGAATTAACATAACTCAGAAAGTAGCAAGAGCTATAAGGAAAATAAAACAGTGTAATGGCCTAAGAGAGGTATCTAGAATGGAGAAGGCTATTTTAGATAGCTTTGCCTCAGGCAGCCTCTTAAATAGGAATATTTGAGCTGAATAACAGTAAAGAGGAAGTCACTCAGAGATTTAGGACCAGAGCACTCTAAACAGAATAAAAACAATAGGTATGAAAGTCCTTGAATTTGGTATGCTCAGGATAGGAGGAAGGTCAGTATGTTTAAAATGGTGAATGAGGAGGGAGATTGGTAGGAGAGAATGTTGGATGGGTAGACAGGGATAGCACCTTTGGGGACTTGCGGGACGTGCCTGGATGAGGATCTAAGGGTGCTGGGAAACCATCTGTAGATTTTAAGACATCATCTGGTTCATATTTTGAAAAGTTTACAAACACTATATGGGGACCAAGAGTGGAAGCAGGGAGACCAGATTCTTGCCCCAGTGCAGAGGAAAGTTAATTGTGGATTAGACGGTAAATAACAGTGGAAATGGAGAAAAGTGGGTGGATTTGAGATGTATAGGGGTGGTAGAATTAACAGGACTTCCTACTGGATTTGGACAAAGGGGTGAGAGAAGAGGAATCCAAGATTACTCAAGTTATTTGATCTGTGGAATTAAGAGATGCCAAACAAGGTGGAGAAGGCTGAGAGGGGAACAGACTCAAGAGAACTAAAAAATTAGATAAGTCTAGAATTCAGGGAATAGGTTAGAGATAGAATAACTACTTTGGAAGGATATTAGCATATACAACAGGGAGTCTTTCATTGGATTGTGGGGGAAATAGTTTAATTCATTTATTTTAATAATAATGATAACTATAGCTTTGTTAGCTAAGATTCTTATACTTCCTTTGGATCATTTTTAACATATTATTACCCAGCTCTCTTGTTTGAGAGGGTCACTAATTATCCCTAAATAAATATCTCTGCCAGTCTCTATCTGAAACATTTTGGGAAGTGCAACCTGGTAAGAAGTAGCTCCATCTCAAAACACTTCCAACAAAGTAGAATGTTATGACTTTTAGGGCTCATATGTGAAATTGTCTTCTTAATCTGAGACCTTAAAATATCTAGCATGTTTTTCCCAGTGGTCAGTCACACAAACCTTCTACCTGTTCTTTCAGCTGCTCTGAAAACCCTTCCTGCTTTCTCTTTGGGTCTTCCTAAGGCAAAGCAAATTTTACATACATGAGATATATTCTGTGTCTTGAAGCAAACTGTTCTTAAAAACAAAAACAATAAAAAACCAGCCCTCCAGTTTGTATATTAGAAATAGCATACTATAATGGTTGAAAGGCATAGCTTTTGAATCAACCGCTTTATAACTGTGTAACCTTAGATATGTTATTTATTTTCAGGTAACAGTCATTTACTATTTCTCACAACTTTACAGGGTTTTTTTTTCTTCCCACTTTTTAAAATTGTTGTTCAAGTACAGTTGTCTCCATTTTCTCCTCTACTCCCCCGACCCATTCCATCTCCCACCCTCGATCCTGCCCCGCCTTGGCTTTGTCCATGTGTCCTTTATCCATGTTCCTTGACGACCCTCCCCCTTTCCCCCATTACCACTCCACCATCTTCTTGGACATGTTATTTAAACTGTCTGCCAGTCCTCATCCATAAAATTGTGAAGATGATAAAAGATTTTTATAAAAATAAAATGTAATTTATGTAAAGTGCTGGCACACTGCCTGACATGTAGTAAACCATCCGTGAACAGTGGCTTTAGTTATTTATATTTTTTTGAGTACTCATATGATTCTAGACAGTATCTAAGACCCAGCACAAATAACGCCCCTTTTTATTACAAAGTCTTTTATTACAAAATCATAAGCACGTAATTCTGTAACATAACAGTATCACACTCAAGCACACCATGTGACATTTTAGGTGACATGTTCAAATTCAAACTATAAATTATCACACCCATATTATTACCCTACCAACCACACTCAAGCAGGCATTACTTCTGCCAGACCTTGTATTATAAATGGTACATTTTTATACTATTGAATTGATTTGCAGTGAACTCAGGTCATAGGCATAAAGTTCTTTTCAAATGTATCCTTGTTGACCATTTAATTTACCTCTTCACCTTGAATAAAATAGCAGAATTTCAAATTAAATGAGAACTCTGACCTGTTGGGCGTGAGGCCTTTTTATTCATTAAGCCCTCAGGCCCAGTGTCTCTTGTCTCATACAGTAGCCACTAGTGCTGTGTGACTGTTAAAGTTAATTCAAGTAAATAAACCTAAAACTTCAGTTTCTGCGTTGTACAAGCTGCATTTCAAGCCACCAGTGGCCACGCGTGGCTAGTGTCTACCATATTGTACAACATGGATAAGAACATTGCCGTCCTGGCAGGAAGTTCTATTGGAAAGCTCTAGTCTAGACCCTGCAATCACTAAAATGTGGGCCTGTGTATATGGTATGTCTGTATTTGTATACACAAACAGAAAGAAAGAGGATAAATATGGAAACATTTAAAAAAAGGAAATTAACAATAAACTAATTTAAATGTCTACTAAATATATCAAGTCAACTATTCATGTTCACATTTAGAATTTATAAAAATTGGAAAACATTTTGCAGAGTAGTACATTATTAGATTATAAATATGAAATGGTTTTATTTTTGTACCACTACTAATAATTGTACAATTAATCCAGTTCTCTAACTCTTTGTCACTTTTGTCGACTAGGATAGCCCCTTTCCAGTTCCTAAAGGAAGACTCAGTCCAATTCAGTTTAATCTCTTATTGGATTCAAAACACTCTCCTCCTTTTCAGCCCCCAGCAAATATTTATATAAGTGCTATGAAGAACAGAAAAATGTGATAGGCTAGACTTCAGGATGACTGGCAAGGTGGCGGCAGGGCAGCTTTATCTAAGATAGGCAGGGGTAGGCCTCTTCAGAGAGCCGAGATTTGAGCCAAAGACCAGAATTAAGAGAATAAGTAAGCCCTAGAATTCTCTTAGGAAAAGTTCATAGAATAAGGGAGTAAAAAGAAGGTACAGCTGCACTGAGGTAGGTACATACTTGGCATAAGAAATAATAAACGGTGAAGATTTTTTAAAGGCTGGTACGGCTGGAGTGCAGCATGAGAGAGGAAAGTGGCCTAAAATGAGGCTTGGGAAGTAGACGTGGGCCAGATGACGAAGAGCATGACAACCATGGCTAGGAGTTGGGTCTGGAGATAAAGATTTGAGTATGAACAATAAATAGCTTCACTTCTGCTTTCTATTCCACCTTTCTTGTAATTACCCCCCCTCCCAGAAGCATTATTTTCTCCGTCAATACTAGATCATTCCCATTGGTATATGATTAAGTCATTAAAAATATCATGATTAATTTTTTTTTTACAGTTCTTCCAGCCTCCCTCCAGCTGTAGCTGTATTTCTCTACTCCCTTCATAGTAAAATTCCTTGTTAAGAGGGGCCCATATTCCCCATACCCACTTTGTCACCTCTCATTATTCCCTCACCCAACTCTAGTAATGTTTTCATCCCTACCGTTCCAGAAAAACGCTTAGCTAGGTCCCCCACAACTTTACTCCTGCCAAAAAAGTGATCTCTTCTATTCTAACCTCTTAGAGTCATTTTACACATCGACTATTCATTTCTCTTTCTTGAAATAACTTTTCTTCTTCCTCAGGCTTTCGTGATACCAGGCTTCTTGAAGTTCCTGCTCCCTCACTGATTACTCTTTCCTGGTCCTTCTCCTCTGCTTGACAGCTGAGTTTTGACCTCCTCTGTTTGTGCTCATTCCTAATGTAATCTCATTCTAGATCTCATGGTTTTAAAGTTCATCTGCATGCCCATGATGAAGTTTTATGTCCCAAGTTCTAACTTCACTCTTCCTCTTCTCCAGAATTTTCCTCATTAGTATCCAGCTTCATACTTGATGTTTTCACTTGACTATCTATCGGACATCTCAGAATTAACATTTCCAATAATGCTCTTGATTTATCCACTCAGCCCCTGAAGTCAAAAGCATAGGAATCATCCTTGCTTCCCTCTTCCCCTCATGGCCCTCACCACACCCAGTCCATCAGAAAGACCCGTCAGCTCTGCCTCTAAAATATAACCATCCAGTCCTCACTAACCAAGTACTACAACCCAAGTGTAAGCTTGTATCATCTCTCCTTGGAGTCCTTCAACAGCTACCTTCGTGTCTCTTTCAGGGAGATTTCCACTGGCCATGCTGCATAAATGTTACTACCTCCCAGACAATCTGCCAGCCACCCACTTCCCTCTCCTGCTTTATTTTTCTCCTTCACACTTACTACCATCTCACATACTCTGCATTATCATTTATTTTTTGGTCTTTTTATAGGACATCCCACCCTCTGTTAGAAAATGTAAACTTCATGAAGTCAGGATATTTTTTCTGTTTTGTTCACTGCTGTATCCCCAGCACTTAGAACAGTGCCCTGCATAGAGCAGGCTCCTGACAAAAATTTGTTGAATAAATAGCTTTCCTACTAGTTTCCCACCTTCCTCTCTTGACCCTCTATCGTCCACTCTCCAAAGAGCATCCAGAAGGATTTTTTAAAGCCTGTATCAAACATTTTCATTTGCCTACTTAAAATTTTTCTCCATTGGTTTCCCATTACAATTAGAGTGACATTTAAATCATCTGCCCCTGCCTACTACTTCTTCCTCATCTCCTGCTACTCACCTTTTTGTTTATGCTTTAGCTGCACTTTCTTCCATTCCCCTGAACACTCTGGATTTGTTCCCACATAGGCCTTGGCACTTGCTGAGATACCTCACCCCAAACCATGGTCTCTAACCTCAGCATTATTGACATTTTGGACTGGATCCTTCTTGGTTGCTGGGGCTGACTTGTCTATTACAGGGTATGTAGCACTATCTCTGGCGTTGATCCTGTAGATCAGGGGTGTCAGACTCATTTTCACCAGGGACCACATCAGCCTCATGGTTGCCTTCAAAGGGCCGAATGTAATTTTAGGACTGTATAAATGTAACTACTCCTTAACTAGGGGCAAGGAGCTCAGCACTGCTGCCGGGTAGAAACAAGGCGTCAGGCCATATAAAACAAGGTGGAGGGCTGGATTTGGCGCACAGGCCTTGTGTGTGCCACCTGTGCTATAGATGCTAGTAGCCATTTCTTTTGTGGTAACAGTCAAAATTGTCTCCACACATGACCGAAAATCCCCTGGGAGGCAAGATCACCCTGGTGGAGAAGCACTGGCTTAGACCGTTATGCCCTCAGATCTTTCATGGCTGCCTCCTTTTCATTGTTGAGATCTTACTTAGTTGCCCCCTTTTTACCAGGGCTGTTCCTTGACAATCATAACTAAAGTACCACCACCAGCCCCAGCATGTAATCCCCTTTCTCTGATTTTTTTTTCCTTCTTAACACATTACTATCTGGAATTATGCTGTCCATTGATTTGTATACATGTTTATTTTCTGTAAATACCTTCTATTCCTTTCTCCTCCAGAATGGAGGTACCACGAAGAAAGGGCCTTTTTCTGTCTTGCTCACTACTGTATCCACTACAACTGGAATGCTGCCTCGCATGTATGATATGAGTTGATCAGTAAATGGTCATTCATGGAAATAGGACTATAGCTCCCATAAGCATTTATACAAACACATATTCACATTGTACATACAAGGGGATGTCCTGTGCGCAGCAGAAAAGGAAATGCACACTACACACTGTCCTTCCCATAATGAGAGCATTTCCCTCTTTGAGAGAAACCCTAAGTAATTTTTGTACATTTCTTGTGACCTTTAATTATGGCCAATAGTAGCTTTATTTCCTGATTGCTTCACCATCACTATCAGCCAAAGAAACAAACAAATAAAACTAGGTATATTAATGAGGACTTTGTCAATTGCACACAGTAGAAACTCAATTCAAAGTGACTTAAGCAAGAAGAGAGAGAGAGAGATTATTTGCTTTCTAAGTTAATAGAAGCCCATGTACCGGGTAGATAAGGGGATCCAGACAAGACCGAATCTGGGTATTCCGTCGGTATTGTTAGCCATCTGTCTTTTTTCCTGTCTAAGCTCTGCTCTCCTCTATGTTAGATTCTTTCTCAGGCAGGCTCTTCCTAGGAGTTTGGAAAGATGGCTACTCCAAGCTTATATCAGTTTAAAATTTTTACAGGAGAGATTGTTTTGGCAAAGTCCCATTTTAGCAAAATTCTATTTTTCGTTCTTCAAATAAGTCACTGGGACCAAGAAATGGCTGGAATATCTGTGCCTTCACACAGACTGGAGTGAAGGGGGGACTCCTGTCTCAAATCACATGGATGCAGAGTAGGGTGAGAGGTTGTTCCACAAAGGAAAACCAAAAGAAGGGACCCTCCCCAAGTACCAGCCATAGTCGGCTGTACCGCTAGACTGCGGACCCTTTCTGGATCACTTCCATGGAACTCTGCTGGAGTACTGAGATGTGATTGACTGTTTACTTTACACTGGGCCTTGCACAAAGGGCGCTCAACAGATATTTGAATATTGAAGGAAATGATAAGTAAATAATAGGCGTCAGCCTTTATTGTTGCCTTCAACCCTAAGAGATCAGAAGGATGTGGCACTCACATGAAAATCTACTAAGTTTTCTTTTGCATTTTCCGTGTTTTTCTCTAAATCTGTTACTGTCTTTCTCTCTCTCTCAAACATATTCTTTTCCCCATCTCTTGGCAAACCTGTTCCTTTCTGTTTCTATGCCTTTTCTCTCTGTAGGCTTCCCTCCCTCCCTTTCTCTTTCTTTCTGTCTTCTTCATAAATGATATATTTGTGTAGTTTCTCTGGCTCCTCCAGTGTACTTCTTTTTCTTATTTCTCACCCTCTCTTTGTCTCTCCCTTCACTACTCATTACACAGAAATGAAATTTTTATAATTACTGACTATGTATGTATTTATTGTTCTTAATGTTCAAGGCTAGTAAACCAAGCATTTGAGTTCCCCTCTCTAAAAACAGGTGGTCCTTGTGGGATAGTGACTGCCAAAAGGAAATAGATATCCCGCAACATAGAAAACGCTGTCCTCTCCAGAAGTTTGCAATAAATAATGAGAATTTAATGAAATATTCTAGGGCAAAACTGTACACAGAGGAAACTAGTAAGAAGTTACAGGAGCCTGTGTTTAACTATAAGATCAAATAAAAGATAAAAGTGGTTATTAAGCAAAGAACAGTATTTAATGTTTTAAAATGGATTGTTTCCTTTATTCAAAAATTAAAAAGGATTTTATCTTTGACAGCGAGATTCCTAAGGACTCCTTGAAGGCCATTCTGTTGGAGTTAGAATGTCACTTCACATGGAATTTACTTAAGGAAGACATTGATCTGTTTGAAGTGGAAGATACAATTGGGCAACAGCTTGAATTTCTTACCACAAAATCCAGACTCACTCTTTATAACTTACTGGCCTATGTGAAACACCTAAAAGGCCAAAATAAAGATGCCCTAGAGTGCTTGGAGCAAGCAGAAGAAATAATCCAGCGGGAACACTCAGACAAAGAAGAAGTACGAAGTCTGGTCACTTGGGGAAATTACGCCTGGGTGTATTATCACATGGACCAGCTTAAAGAAGCGCAAAAGTATACAGACAAGGTAGGGGATGTCTGCAAGAAAATGTCCAGTCCTTTTAACTACAAATTGGAGTGTCCTGAGATTGACTGTGAGAAAGGGTGGGCACTTCTGAAGTTTGGGGGAAAGTATTACCAAAAGGCTAAAGCAGCTTTTGAGAAGGCTCTGGAAGTGGAACCAGACAATCCCGAATTTAACATCGGCTATGCCATTACAGTGTACCGGCTGGATGATTCTGACAGAGAAGGGTCTGTAAAGAGCTTTTCTCTGGGGCCTCTGAGGAAGGCTGTTACGTTGAATCCAGATAACACCTACATTAAGGTTTTTCTGGCGCTGAAGCTTCAAGATGTACATGCAGAAGCTGAAGGGGAAAAGTATATTGAAGAAATCCTGGACCAGATATCTTCTGAACCTTATGTCCTCCGTTATGCAGCCAAATTCTACAGGAGAAAGAACTCCTGGGACAAAGCTCTGGAACTTTTGAAAAAAGCCTTGGAGGTGACACCAACCTCTTCTTTCCTGCATCACCAGATGGGACTTTGCTATAGGGCACAGATGATCCAAATCAAGAAGGCCACACGCAACAGACCTAAAGGAAAAGACAAACTGAAGGTCGATGGGCTGATTGCATCTGCTATTTTTCACTTCAAGGCAGCTGTGGAACGAGACTCCATGTTTGCGTTTGCCTACACAGACCTGGCCAACATGTATGCCGAGGGAGGCCAGTATAGCAATGCTGAGGACATTTTCCAGAAAGCCCTCCGCCTGGAGAACATAACCGATGATCACAAACATCAGATCCACTACCACTATGGCCGTTTTCAGGAGTTTCACTGTAAATCAGAAAATACTGCCATCCACCATTACTTAGAAGCCTTAAAGGTCAAAGACAGGTCATCCCTACGTACCAAACTGACAAGTGCTCTGAAGAAACTGGCTACCAAGAGACTTAGTCACAATGCTTCAGATGTGCAGAGTTTAAGTGCCCTAGGGTTCGTGTACAAGCTGGAGGGAGAAAAGAGGCAAGCTGCTGAGTACTATGAGAAGGCCCAAAAGATAGATCCAGAAAATGCAGAATTCCTTTCTGCTCTCTGTGAGCTTCGACTTTCCATTTAACTACATACTCTAGGAAATCAGTTTTAAAGCTCTTCCTTCTATTTTGGGTTCTTATATTTTTGTTTATTACTTTAATCCATTCATTACACGGTCAATTTTTAGTGAATGGCCATTGTGTACCAGGCATCATGTTAAACACTTTATACACATTATGATGAATCATTTTCTGTTTTGTACTTTTTTAATTAAAATACCATAGTTCATTAAGAAACAGCAACATTCCAGCTGTTGTAACTTTTAAAAATGGCATGGCCTTTATGACTGTATACCCTTTATCTCTGCTATTTATAATAATGTTCTGATTAAGTTTTGTCAAATTTCCCATATTACTCACTCATGCAGTGAGAATAATCCTACACATATCTTTGACTCCTAGGTCAGGAACACGGTTTCAGGGGTGCAAAATTATGTAGCATACAAAAGATGGAATCTTCCAGCTACAGATGTTCCAACTTTGATGAGGATATTTAACCATTAACCTACAGAATCCTCTTTGTTGGAAGAACAGAGTTCATAATAAAAAGTTTGTCATCTCTGATGACTGCAATAAAAAAAAAAAAAAACTAGAACATGAGGAAAAAAGATTTCCTCGAATACAGGACTTTAGGGACCCATGAAAAATCAGCAGTATTATCTCTCAAAATGTTCAGTAAGTAGCTAGAAACAGCTATGAGAAAAAAATGAAGAAAGGAAAATCATTACTCTCAAGTTTCTCTGGTTCTTTAACTGGAAGAATGAACTTAAACTGAAGATGGAATTTTAATTTTCCTAATTAGAACTGCAGTATTTTTAGGTTATAATTTATAATCATTGAGATAGAAAGCAGACCAATTAAGAAAATGGAAAGATAAGCAAATGTGTAAAGTAAAAGTCCCTAGTCTAGTGATTTAGTTTTGGGTCTGGACTGGGTAGAGTTCTCATACCCCTAATTTCTGGCCTTTGGTTAACTGTTTTAGAATTCCAGCTTACTTCTGTGAAGCTTTTTCTTTGGTCTGAAGTTTTCAGATTGACATGTTTTCCTATAGATCCTCCAGGAATAGGTAAGCCCAGATTTCAGTTTTAATATCCACCTTGAAGGGTCACTGTTGAAGGGCTTTAATCCCAAGGGACTTTTTAAATTGGGATGTTAAAAGTGGCTTCTCTAATGTTTCTTTTCTTATGCTTACCACCAGTATTAGTGGAAAAGTGTGCCATGTTATTTAATTCTCTATACCTCCAATGTAGCTCTTAAAACTAATGTGTGTGTGTTTTCATTTTTGTTGCTATTTTTATTTTTTTATTTCTATTATGGTTTTGATTATTATAAAAGTAGTGATTATCGTTGTAAAATTTCAAACAATGCAGAAGTGTATGAATTTAAAAATAAGCGCACTCCCCTCACCCTACCCCAATTCTACACCCCCGAGGTAAACTGTTACCAATTTGATTTGTACCTTTCCAGATAGCTTGTCTATGCACATTCGAACATACATATATACTGCAATGTAGCTCATGAATTAAATTTTTTTTAATGTTTGTTTTACTTAAGTCCCTGTTTTGTTTATTTTGCTCATTTTATTTGTTTATTCAAGAAGGAAAAACAGGGAAGGGAATGATCTTAAGTATTTTAGAAATTTAGGACTAGAATATTTTATTTTCCAGAAATCATTTTCCCTTATTGGGTATTATGTTCTAATCAATGTTATGTTCCCAAGTAGACATTTGACTTACAGTAAAATACAATTATGGTATCAAAACAAAGATATAACTATAAGCCTCGATATCTAAATATTAGACTTTGAAGTCTATGAAATGATTTAAAAATTTACTAGATATTAAAATAATGAAATATTAAGAAGTCATAACATGGTAAGAAAGTATAAAATTAGCATATGACAAACAGAACTATAAATACTGAACTAAAAGTAATGTTTATAATACTTTAAATTTTGTCCATAATTTTACTTATCTTCCAAAAATTTATAATTATTTAGAAATAATTTCATAGACTTCTGGGTTTAAAAAAAGACCTCAGAGTTCACCTTTATCAATTAACCATTGAAACTTCAAGCTTTGATGGCTTGAATTATCTTCATAAATGATAATTTCATCTTTAGATAGTCCTTAGTCTTAGAAATGTATTTCCTCCATTTAACTGAAGACTTATGGCCTGAAGTTTATATATTTTAGTCTGTCTTTAGGGACCTCAGAGATCTAATCTTTTTTAGACAAACCAAAAATATGCCCAGGGAAGGGGTTGTAGTTGCCCTTCAGGGTAATCTCACCCTTCTGTTAGAGAGGAGTGCCTCTTTCCCCAGTCCCCAAGGTGATCTTGGAAACCTATTTTGTTGAACAGTAAAGCTATGCTACCAGCCCCACAAAAGCTAACAAAAATCCTTTCAACAAATGAATCAGCTGGCAGGAAAACTGACTTCAGAGTAATGGAGCTCTTAAACATATTTTCTGTCCTCTCTGGGTGCAGAACTAGTCTTAGCAGTTGATCATGCACCATCTGCCAGAGTTGCAAAGGAAATATAAGCAGTCACCACGTCTTTCGAGATTGAGCCCATGAAGATTATCTCAGTTTAAGAAAATCTGCATGGACCCATGGAACTTTAGAACCAGGAGAAGCCTGAGAAAATGCCTGCTCCAGACAACTTTGACAAAAAAGTTGAGACCCAGGTTGGTGATGTGGCTTAAGGTATCACAACTAACCACTTTCTTCTTCCAGTTTAGCATCACTCTTCCCTATTTGACAGTTTATCTGGTCATGATGTGATTGTGCCTACATGACATCAACCATGACACAGCAGGCCTAAGGGTGGTTCTTTTACAGAATGTGTTTATTGACATTAAAGAACATGACAGAAATATAAAACATTAAAATGTGGTATGTTCTTTTATAATCGGTAGATTATAAGAAATGAGAATCCACTGGCCTGGAAAATTAGAGTAATCTCCTTCGAGTAGTTCAAGGATAGTAATTTGTAACCCTAACGTGGGTGGCCATGAGAAGTACCTCTCAGATCTCCGGCAACAAATATTATAACTGACTGAGGGTCCTGTCTGCTGCCTGCTGACATCCATCATTGCATTTGCTCTGAGGCCAATCTTCCCACCATGGCAGGAATATGAATTCAGGCCCTGACCTGGGAGAGGCAGAACTCCTCTGACTTGGGTTCAAGGATTCCCCACCAAGCTTGCCATATTTTCCTAACAATGACGCTGTGGTCTAAGATGCTTCACCTAACACCTAACTTTTCACCCTTCTCTCTCTCCTGCATCACAATCTGATGGCTCCCTGAGCTTCTCCCTGCCCCCTTCCATTTCCTCTCACAGGTGTTGCCCTAATAAATCTTTTATAATTAACACTATTTTGGTGTCTGCTTTCAGAGGTCAAATTAACTTACCTAGTGAAAGAAATGTAATTAGATGATTCATTGCAGGTAGGTTAAATAATCTTTACATATTATGAATGCCATTTATTATTTTTCAGCTTTTTTGGATCGGTAATTATGATTAAAGAACAGAACATAAATCTTTCCAACTTTGATAATATTTGAGCTGGAAAAGAAAAGGGGGAAAGAGGTTAAGGAAAGGCTAGAGACCAAAAAATACCTCATCGTACAAAAAGGGAAATCAAGAGATACAGTTAAAACTTGGTTAAATAAAGTTTTATGTGTTATTAATTAATTCTATTATTTATAAAGTAAAAGTTGAACCATGACAGTAAAAAATGGGAGGAATTGGGATGAGTCCTTTAAATTCTATAATTAATCCTCACTTAGCAGGAAATCGATAAAGTCTACATTAAATAAATGAAGAAAGAGCATAGTAAGCACACCACAGGCACCCATTGTAGGTTGGGACAGCATCCTCCCCAAAACCTGTCCGTTCTTCCTTTTTCCTTCCCTACAGAACAACAGAGCTAGTTTATATTTAATGGCCACAACCTTTTGTCACCTCACTTTGAGCTGTAACACTCCCATTCTCCTCTCTCCTACTTCTCTCACAGGACCATAATCCCTCATTCTTCTCCCATTCTCAGCCAAGGTTCTCTGGATTAGTGAGATAGGATTTCTTCTCAGGAGCTTTTTTTCCCCCCTGTGAACAAGCTATCCCCATGCACCTAATCCTTCCCCAAATAAAACTTTTACCTTCTCCAGCAGTTTCAGAGAAAAATTCGTTCATTAAGCATTTTGTTATGCTTCACTTCAAGTGAATTTTAAAAACAGCATCTAATTACTCAGAACACGCACAGAATGGTGAGCATTCCCATGTCTGCTCTGAACCTAGGGTTCCCCTGTAAGTGGTGAACTAGAATTCCCAACATCTCCTTTTGGGGTGGTGTGTAGGCAGAGTAAGCAACAAAACAATGAAGTAAATATGTATTATATGTAGTAAACAATGAAGTAAATATGCATTATATGTAGTAAACAAAATTCTCACAAAAGTCCTATAGATATGCATCTTTATTATTTCTTTTTGCATATCAGTAAACTGGATTTTAGATTAAGACACACAGCTTATAAGAAGTAGGAAAAGTATTTAAACACTGGTGTCTGGTGCTAAAATCTAGCATTTAGGCTCTATACAATATTTTCTAAATAGTCTTAAAATTTCAAATGAAGAATGTGGAAAGATAGGACCAATCTTTATAGGGCTTTAGGAGAATGCTACAAAGGATCACACAGAGCTCAGACACCCTAAAACCCTAGATCACCCAACACTTCTACATAGAGTCCTAAAACTCCCTGGGAAGAAACATGGGCTAGTTGTCCACATCAGCTGACCCTTGATGCTGGGGATTAAAGCTGCTTTGCAACCCCTGAAGAGAAAGGCCTGAGAAATCAGGGGGCTCAATCTAAGGAAGAGGCCTGTCTCAAGAGTTGCATGTTGGAAATCAGAGATTTGGAATATATTTCTCAAACCTACTTTGGAAGGCTGAGGAACCAGTAAACAAGAACCAGGACATCCAGTCCATTTTCTTTAGGGGGAAGGAGAATCAGAACTTTCCCGCAGGCAGGAGAGCAGCACAAGAAGGCGGGGAAGGGCAGTGCCACATGTGACAATCAGAGAGACAGGCTGAGATCACCTGCCTCTTCACATCCCCCGCGTTTGCGATGAGCTTCCAAGTCAGGGACTTTGGAAAGTGCCTGTGAGCCCCTAATTCCACCGAATATTAATTTAGTTTAAGAGTAGCTTCACCTCTTTACATGCTTTCCGTCTTCCATACCGCATTAACTCCAGCAACCTCATGCTTCAATTGCACCGAAACAAACAACGAAATATAAACTGCAAAATAAAATTCATAGGTAATGTGTGTATAAAAACCCTTTACTGAGATTTCAGGAGAGAAGAATCTACAACTTAAAACTTATGAGATAATTTCTATTTTTCTTTTGAAAGAGTGTGCACAAAGAAGGAAAGAGGGAGAGGAGAGGGAAGGAGGAAGGGAAGGGAAGGAAGGAAGGGAGGGAGGGAGGGAAGGAGGGAGGGAAGGAAGGAAAGAGAGAAAAAGTAAGACGCTTAAACATTTTTTGATGTTCCTGCCTCTTTCCATGACTCTAGGCCTTACTGCTTTTCATATCTGTACTCTTCTTCTTCTGAAATAAAAAAGTTCCTCCATTTTCCTTAAACAGAGCAGTTCAGTTCTAATTTTATCCTCATACTCAGCCACAGACCCACCTATACATAATCAAATTCATCAAATTGTTTAGTTCAAAAAAAGGTCTTTTACTTTAACATGGTATACTCTCCTTTGAAGGGAATTGTTATAAAATAAATAGCATCTCATAATTTCACAGGAATTACACATTTTACACTAAATTCAATCACAAAATATGTCATAATTTGTGTACAGTATAAGAATGATGTCTTATGCTTCCAAATTGACTCAGAATATATTCCCCTATATCATTTTGCTTCAACATTTCTCAAGATTTGAATTCTGACATGTGTTTGAGATTCTGCGTGTTACACTTTAACTGAATCCTTTATCAACTGGAATCAATTAACACATTAGTAGGAGGCCAAGAATGTGACCCAAAATGGCAATCTGGGTTCCCAAGGAAGAGAGAAGGCTCACAATTTTTTCCCATTAAATTTTACCAATGGTTATTCATAGACAAGTCGACCAAAATCATCATTATACTAACTTTGATACTCCATGTAGAGAAATGACCTGGGTAAGCTACTACATCTTTATTCCCATGTTTTTACTTGCAAGAGGAAGAGGATAAATGTGGGCTGGGTAATGAGGCAGACTGGGGACAAGAAGGATAAGAAACAACAGCAAACTTTAATGTTTGTTGTAAGGCTGGCCCTGTCCAGTGGAACTGTAATTGGAGGCATCACCAACTGTTGGGAGGTGGCCTCACTAGTTCCAGCAGGTGGCAGTGTGGCACAACATGTCAAAGAAAAGGAAAGAAACTTTCCTGAAGTTCTGGACCTTTTACCAAGAGAAAATTTGCTCAGTATCACAGATCATCAGAGAAATAGAAATCAAAACTGCAATGAAATGCCACCAGTCTGAATGGCTATTATCAAAAAGTCAACAAGTGTTGGTAAGGATGGAGAGAAAAGTAAACCCTTGTGCACTGTTTGGCAGGATTGCAGACTGGTATAGCCACTATGGAAAACAGTATGGAGATTCCTAAAAAAAACTAAACATAGATATACCAGATGACCCAGCAATTCCACTTTTGGGTATTTATCCACAGGAAAAAAAAAACTAATTTGAAAAAATATATGCACCCATGGATATTACAACATTATTTACAATAGCCAAGATATGGAAGCAACCTAGGTGTCCATTGATAAGTAAATGGATGAAGATGTGATACACACACACAATGTAAAATCAATGGAATATTACCTAGCAATAAAAAAGAATGAAATCTTGCCATTTGAAGCAACATGGATGGATCTAGAGGGTATTATGCTAAGTGAAATAGGCAGAGGAAGGCAAATACCATGTGGTCTCACTTATATGGGGAATCTTAATAAACAACCAAACAAACAAACAGAATAAAAAAGGCTTATAGAAACAGAGACCAAAGAGATGGTTACCAGAAGGGAGGAGTGGCGGGATGGGTGAAAAGGGGAAGAGGAATATAGTGATATTGTGATAAGTTCACATGATGATGGATGATTACTAGAATTAGTGGGGTGATCCATTGTAAGGTACAAAACTGTCAAATTATTATATTGTACCCCTGAAACTAATATAACCAATGTAAGACTGTATACCAACTATACTTAAATAAAAAATAAAGAACAGCCATGGCTGATGTGGCTCAGTGGATTGAGTGCCGACCTGAGAACCAAAAGGTTGCTACTTTGATTCCCAGTCAGGGCACAGGCCTGGGTTGCTGGCTGGGTCCCCAGTTGGGGGCGTGCAAGAGGCAACTGATCTATCTATCTCTTTGTATCTCTCACACACTGATGTTTTGCTCCCTCTCTTTCTCTCTCCCTCACCCTCTCTAAAAAGTAAATAAATAAAATCTTTTTTTTTTTTAAAGACAAGCACACCAAAAAATAGAAAGAAAACACACATGATCCCTTTTTAGAGTTGAAAGGTGAGTATTGAAGTATAGCACCATGTCCTGAAAATTCCTTTTTTCAATTTAGAGAAGCCAAGTGCAACCCCCAAATCCCAGCAATCCCAAAAGTCCCAAACACCCTTTTGACTCCCCTCACCAGAACATTTATTAGTGTCAACTGGTGTTTGGCTCTGCATTGAACTTAGGTATCAGCTGGAACCTCAGAAAGCCACACAAAGAGGCAGCCCCACATCCTTTTGCCTTCCTCCCAGCTTCTTCCCTGAAAATGAGTAGAGTGATTTCCATACCTGGCCTAGGTTCCTCAGAACTTCCCCAAATTTCTTCAGCGCATGATGAATCCTTCCTATCCTAACCCCCAGGGTATTCACTGCTCTTAGCCCCAGCATTTAACAATGCTTGGTGTTGTTCTCACCTGTGTTAGTTTCAATGTACCAAGTAGGCAGTAAACTTGAGATGGTGGAGGGGCACTGCGTGTATTTTGAATTCCTCACCACATACAAACTGGTGGCAGATTCTGACAAGGTGCTTAATAAGTACTTGTTGGTTGGTTAGCATGCTGTCTGATTATCAGTAATGCCCTGTATGGCAGAGGCCAGCATAGACTGGGCAAAAGACTCTTTTTTTTTTTTTTTTTTGCTGCTCCTAGGTAAATGCTAGCATGAAGTTTTCATGTGCAATAAAAACAGCTCTTGAGGTGCCTGCCTGCACCTGAAACTACATCTTTCCATGCGTGAGGCACACGTATTCCATCTCTTCCCAGTGTTCAGGGCTCCTTGTGTGAGCAGTACCCATCCCAGGCCGCCCACTCCATTTGAGCACAGCAGAGCTAGTTAATTAAGCCTGTTTGTCTGGGCTGAACACAGTTGTATCATTTTTACATTAGGTCTCCATCAGGCAGCAGCTTTAGCAACAGGGATAAAAATCTATTGTTTGGTAGTTGTTGTTGTTTTAAGACTTAAACTTTGAAGTATGAGAAGAGAAACTGAGATATCTGCATTGAATTCACTCTATTTTATTTCAATAAACAATTTCAGAATGATACCTATTGGGACCACTAAGGTGAGTACCAAGTTGACATTACCATCTTCATCGTCACTGGGCAATGGTGCAGGCCCTTCAGAAGGAACTCAGCTCCTGACTGAGAAGACTGCAGAAAGCGGAACTTCCTTTTGTGACAAAGTGTGCTCCCCAACTGTTTCCCTGCTCCCCTGACACAAATGTTCCCAAAGAGAAAGCTGGATCAACAGACAGTAAGTTAAATCACTTATCCTGAAAGTAGTGGTCTTGATAGAACCAGACAAACTCTTTTTTTAAAAAAAAAAAAACTTTTTTTTATTGTTGTTCAATTATAGTTGTCCCCATTTCCCCCCCCATTACTCTCCCCTGCCCTACTCAACAACACCATCTCCCATATTTTATCCTCTCCTACCCCCATTGTCTTTGTCTGTGGGTTCTTCATACATAGAACCAGATTTGTGAGAAAACTCTTGGAAATTTCCAACCTGGAGTCTTCCCATCTATGCTAATTGGAAGACCGAAGCATAATCCAAATGATTTTATCTGCCCAAGGGAGGGCCCGATTTCCAAATGGCCTCTTAAACTCACGTAAGAAGACGATCTGAGTGGACAGGAGGGAAAGAGGCAGCCTTTGACACCGCACAGCTTCCTAGTTTTATAGGATTTCCTTAGAGGTACTGGAGTGCAGTGGCTACTGAGTCACTCTGTGGGACCTGGTGCCTCAGTCTCCACACCTACAGAATAGAATGGTGATGGTGTAGATTATTATAGGGATTGAATAATATAATACATAGGAAGTGCTTGGCACACTAGCTAATGCACTGGAAATGCTCAATAAGTGGTTCTGATTTTTGTAAAATACAGTGTCTGGCAGAAGTAAGGCCCGCTTGAGTGTGGTTGGTAGGGTAATAATATGGGTGTAATAATTTATAGTTTCAATTTGAACATTTCACCTAAAATGTCATATGCTGTACTTGAGTGTGATATTGTTATGTTACAGAATTACATGCTTATTACTTTGCAATAAAAGATTTGTAATACAAAGGGGCACTGTTTGTGCCGGACCCTGCATTTGATTGCTACCACATCTTTATATGGCGTCCACCTCTTAGTGTAATGCAGACAGGCCCACTCACCCTCCCACCCACGCCCCTGGTACAAGGGAGACAAGTTTTTCCAAATATAACTGTAAACTCATTTTATTGAGCTTTTAAATATGAAAATATTAGTACAAATTTCAGGTCTATTAGAGAAATCACCATCAGAGAAAGAGGCTGAACGGTACAGTGTATCTACGGTACTTAGCTCCTTTGCTTTCCTGTTCCGTCAATGTCAGAGAAGCGCTTGCGGTGATATAAAGAAACATTAAAGATCTAGGATCGCCCCACCACAATTTTCTTCTTGATTCCACAAAACACATCATTTTCATGAATCCCTCCATTTTAAAATGACATGTAGTAACCTTAATAGAAATATTTTGTGTAGATGACAATGATAGTCTCTAAGATCTCCATTTTTCTACTGGTCCTTTAAAAATGCTGCCCCCAAAAGGAAAATAAAATACAAATTTATGCATGTATAAAGTTAAGAAATCCCAAATATTTTATACAACTTTAAAAGCTTTAATCTCTCATTTTTCATAAATATTTATAATACTTTAGAGAAATTATATTTCAGGACCAGAAAATTTTTACTATGATCATTAACTAGTAAAAATATATATAATCATGTTAATAACAGTTTAGATTTCAAAAAATCTTTAGACTTGAAGGTTTAAGAAATGACATTTAGTGTAAAGTGCTATTCTATACATATATAACTTCATTTTTAACTTTGAATTTTTACAGATATTTTCCAAATATTGTTTTAAAATTACAAATGACAAAGTACAAAACTAAATTTTCAAACTAAGTAACAAGATAAAAAGTAACCATTCAAATTTCTTTGGAATACAACTCAGAAATATTAGTTTTCTCCCATCAAATCAAGTCAGGCCCTGGCTTCTGTGGCTCAGTGCATTGAGTGTGGGCCTGTGAACTGGGGGGTCATTGGTTCAATTCCCAGGCAGGGCACACACCTGAGTTGCAGGCCAGGTCCCCCAGTTGCAGGCTCAAGGGGCAACCACACATTGATGTTTCTCTCCCTCCTCTTTCTCCCTCGCTACCCCTTTTTCTAAAAGTAAATAAAAATAAAATCTTTTAAAAAAGCAAGTCAATATTTTATTCTGAAAGCAATGTAATAATATGTAATTTTATGAAATAATCCAGTATAGACACGACTCTTGCTGAACATGCTTAGTCAACTTAGAATCTTCCTCGTTGCTGTGTTTTTTCTCTCAGTACCTCTGGCAGAGGATTTGTGAGATCTCTTGGGGGACAGTGGATTAAATGGCCATCAGGGTCAAAATATTTCCTTGAAGTTCAGATTTAAATGTGTTAAATAATTAAAATCCCTTTTCAAGGGTATAATGTGCCCCTATGTACAAGTGAAACATAATTTGGCATTCGGATTATCATTCTGTGTATTTACAATCGTTAGAGACAGACTGGGGGATCTGGCCATCTCTTCTCTACCCATGCCTTCCCCTTTCATTCAGTGTGAAGACAGAAATTATCCCAGACCGCTGGAAAGTAGCATACATGGGAATTAGTAAACTGTTCCAATCCAATCTATTAATATACATGAAAAAGTTCTATAAACTGTAAAATATAGAAAAATCCCATGTAACCACTAGCTTTCTTGGTTTTTTTTTATTAATTTTTTTAGAGAGAGAGAAACATTGATTCGTTGCGCCACTTATTTCTATATTCACTGATTGATTCTTATGTGCTATGACCAAGGACCGAACCCACAACCTTGGTGTATGAGGACAACGTTCTAACTAACTGAGCTACCTGGCCAGGGCCAGTAAAATATCACACCACTAGCCTTCTTAATTTTCTCCTCCCTCTCCCCGACCAAAGCTATATTTTATGAGAGCGCTATGATACTGAGGTTCACCCCTGATATCTTATCACTCTGCTGAAAAGGTCCACCAAGTTTCTAATAATTATCCATGGAGACATGAATAGTGGGTAACTGAGCAGGAAGTAACACGGGGAGAAAGGAATCTCACCTTTAAAATATCTCTAGAATAATATTTTCAGGCAAAACCCCTGATTTGGGTAATGATTTGGGTCCTGTTTTGGGTAATGATGAACCTAAATGTCTGATCTGAAAAGAAAACTCTTGCCAGAGACCTGCTGATTCAGGAATTCAATTCCTGGCCATTGGAATATTACCAACATTTTTCCATTCCTTAACAGAAATGTGCCTGCAATTTAAATAAGAGCTTTTTTCTCAGGGGGAAAAAAATGGAAAGTGTTGGTGTTACATTTCAGGTAGAAATTGCCCTTGCAAGTTGGTATGTTATGCTAAATTTGAACAAAGTATTGTATATGATAGTAACAGGAAAAAGCTTTCAGTTTCCAGTTCACAATTCCAAAAAGAAGCTCTTACCAGCCACCCTTAAGATCATTTCCAACCATGGCGTTCCATGATTCTTGGGATTCTCAAAGTGATGCCTACCCATTGCCAAAAGCAAGGGGTAGCTAAGGAGGAGGGGAGGGGGAGCAGAGGGGAGACAGTCACTTTCATTCTATATTCATCACTGCCTTTTGAAGAATCTATTCTTCAGCAGAATAGATTCTGTTGTAACCCTAATGTTTATAACCCTGTTTATAACCCCAATGAGAAGCTCCACTATGAAAAAGTTTGGTATCTTCACCTTCCACTGCCACACTTACGCTGACCCCCTTCTCCAGACAGCATAAAGTGAGCAAACCTACGTATCAATCAATGCTTACCTTTACCTTTCTAACTAAAGGGGAAAGGTGGAGGGACAGAGAGTTTGAGACAAAGCTGCTGCCCAGTGTCATCTGCTTTGGTCATACCTTGCAGCTAATTATATCAGCTATGTTGTAAAGTTCTCCGTGGAGTGACGCTCACTGCCCGAAAGATGTGAGTTCCATTGCGAATGCAAATCCCAAAAGAGGAAACTCTGAGCCAGCCCAGCTTGCTTGGTTATTTGCTATTTCCCTGTATAAATATGTTAATGAAACAACAATAATAATTTCCTTGGAGGGCAATGTTTCTGCCAAAATAAAATGCTTTAGCAGTATATACAATCCAGTGGTCTCATCTCTCTCAGTCATACAGATTCCCAGGCTCAAGGCCACCGGTCACGTGGGGTTGCAACCGGGCACGGCAGGAGCCACATATTCCCCGTCTTTCTGATCTAATTCACTTGCTACGGAATAGGCCACCGATCCATTGGTCCACAGCTGCAGCTTGGGATCAGATTCTTTGGCAAGGAGCCGCAGCTGGGGTTTTTTCATCTTCTTCACAAGTCTAGCAAATCCAAGCAACAGAGAGCTAAATATCATTGAAAATCCACAGAGGAGAAACGCTGCAGTGTAGCTGCCCGTCACGTCTACCAGCCACCCTGTAACAAGCAACAGCAAAATCACATCGTGGAGTCGAAAATTCAGTTACCCGCTCTGAAATTTAATAGTTTGTAAGGACAAGAACAATGGATTGCTAGTTCCACCATGATAATCTTGACACAAAAAGCAGATATCCTAAAAATATTGTGCAGCAACTGAAAAAATGCTTTCTATTTTCTAGGGAAACTTCTGGAATACATTGTTGTTATTATGTAAAGTGCCTGGAAGAGTGTCACGTTCTTAGTAATCACAAAATAAATATCATTTATTATTATTTATCCCATAAAATACGGTAGAAAGATAAAAGTAGCATCATTCAAATTATTGATGTTGGGATCAATTATCTAGGGCGCTAGGAGAAAATAATCATCCAAAATGCTAACAGTACTCCCAGCACCCGTACTACGTCTGCCTTCAATACATGCTTCTGGATAAAGCAGAATCCAAATTTTCAATTGGTTCCAATCATCGTACCCCACCCAGTTTGAAAACCAGAACTTTGGGCTATTTTAGAAGTTGCAAATACAAATTTCAGAAAGCATAATTCTGCTATCACAGCTTTAAAAAGAATCTCTTGTTATAACAGATAAATGTCAACATCTATTCCAGCTGTACATTTTGAGGAGAACCAGGGCACGTGTTATGCAAAATATGGGCTGCAATGCTCAGGGAATCGATGAGGTAAAATGAGACTTTGGCAGGCAATTATTCTGTGATTAAAAGAGTTAAGTTTCTCTAGACTTTGCATATATGCTAAGAAAATCCACCTAAGAAGTATGTATATATGTATGGTGTCTCCTCTGACCCACTTCAAATCTATTAGTCAAAAATGACATGTAGAAATTGTTATAAGCTTCACAAACTTTTCTGCAATCCCAAGTACTCTCACATATTCTAGCTATCTTGTGATTTACTTCTGCATTTCTGTAGCACCAAACAGAAGAGACTGACTGAGTAGAGAGTTGTCCTTTTAAAGGTAATTAAGTAAGAGGAATATTACAATAACTCCTCTATGTAGGATTAGCATGTGGCAATGAGTACAATACCCAATTGGCCAAATAAACACCCTAGATTGAAAAAAGGATCTAGGAATCCCAATTCCATTTCATGCCCCATGACTTTTTAACAGAATTGCACTGTTCCTAAGGGTTAGCAAACAAAAATTGGCTGTGAAAGGAGGAGGCAGTAACATTTGGGGGGCAGTTTTCATAGAAGAAGCACTAAACATATAGTCCTGTATCATGGAGTTTAAACTGACCAGGAATTTTCACTGGGAGCCATCAAACAGCCAGAGTTCCCTTGTTTGCTGCTTTAGCAGTTGCTGGAGTTTGGAAGTAACCCTAAACTGTCTACACACAATAGCAGTAAAATGTTGCCTTCCTTTAAACATTCCCTTCTTTCCTTCTAGGCCGATGTTTGGCTGATATCTTTTTTGCCTGTCTTCGGAGACCTTTGGTTTTCATTTAGGCAGGTAATAATCTGGACCAATTGGTCTCAATTGAGTAAGACTGAGCATCACAGGAAAGCTGGTTGAGACTTTAGATTCCTAAAACTCACCCCCAAAGATGCAGATCACAAAGGGAGGGTCAAGGAATCTGCATTTTTCACAATGGTACCAGGGGATTCTAATGGGGCAGGTGGCCCCAGGACCTCAGTTTGAGAGACCCTGGTCTAGATCACATACTCCAGGAAGGAGGAACAGGTTCTGACTCATTTGTTGCTATAGCAACAGCACCTGAGCACAGTGGTGGGGTCCACAAGCAATACATATTTAATGAATCACTTGTTTCATACCCTGTAAATTTTTATAGCACTTTACAGTTTACAAAACATTCTAGATGCTTTATCTGATGACATATCTGAATGTCAAATCTGCCTCCCTCTAAAAGCTTAGATTTCATCCTTAAAAAGCTCTATCAGTCATTTTATTGGGTATTTCATATATCTCAATATGTCTAACATTAATAAATTTATTTTTTCTGGCAAGGCCACTTTCTTCAACTTCCTTATTTCTTTTAACTTTGCCATTATTTTCTAAGTAATTTTGGACTTCTTTCTCTGCTTCACCCTCATATGCTAAATTCAGTTGATTTGTTATTGTTGTTGTTGTTGCTGTTATTTACAAAACTTCCTCCTTGCCCCCAGAGCTCATTTTTGTTTGTGCTGCGGCAGCCCCAGTTTAGGCTTTTATCAGTTTGCACCTGAAGTGTGAGAATGGAATCCTAACTGCTTCTCCCCTGAATGACCAGATCAATGGCTTGATCACATTTTCTAAAATACTTACCATATTACCCCTCTGCACAAACACTGCAAACCTATCCATGGTCTCTAAAGAACACAGGGCCCCAGCCCCTTTGGCTGGCACTCACAACACTTCACCACGACTTGTTTCAGCCTCACCACCCATCTGCTGTTAGAATGCTGTACTCCTGCCAAACGTGTGCCCAACCTGATACATAAGTCTGAACAGCCGCTCCATTCCATTGCTCTTATCATTAGTGTGGAATGAAACCAAGACCCTAATTTGGGACATTTTCTTTCCAAGGAGGCTAAGGTCCCTACTTGGTTAGGTTACAAAACAAGGGTTGAAGTGAGATCATGATGTTTTGGTGGCTCCTGCATCCCTTTCCCTTGCACTCGTCCCCAGCTTACTTCCCATCCTCATTTTCTGTGTCTGAGTTCACTATTTTCACATCAATACAACAAAGACAAGAGGTGGTTGGGGGTTCTCTCTGGAGACTTACCTGCAATGGGTGGGCTCACCAAATAGGGCACTGCATGAAGAAAGTACACCACACCGAGGGCTGATGACAGAGAGGAGGTCCCCACTATTTCTGCAGTCACTACTGGGATCAGAGTCACATAGGCACCGTCAAAGTAGCCAAAGGTACACGAAAAAGGCACGAGCAGGGGCAGAGTTTGAAGCAGTGGGAGGCAGAGATAGCAGAGCCCATCTAGTCCCACGGCAAAGAGGTAGCAAACATATCGGTAATTCTTCAGACACCTGCGGATGTGAAGAACAAGAATGAGTGCAGCGTGCACAGATTGTATCAAAGAGCTTTAGGGCCAGGCCACACAGCTGCAAGCACTGTAGTCATTTATAGAGATGGCTTCCCCACGTCATGCATTATCTGTGTTGTCTTTCTACTTATTTTACTTTTCAATTACAGTTGACATTCAGTATTATTTCTTATTAGTTTCAGGTATATTCCTGTCTTTCTGTTGGCATATGCAAATGTAAGAATCTATCTCCCCAGAAAGCTTGGTGTGGTAGGAAATAATATATGCTCTAAAATTAGAAAGAAGTTTGAATCCAGTTCTATCACCTACTAACTGCCTAGTTCTATCCTCAATTTCTTTAGCAATAAAAGGGAAAAGTTACCTATATCATAGCATTACTCCAAAGATAGTCATAAAATGATGTGTAGAGTTTCAAGGTACTAATATTTTCTAGCAGTCTACCATATCAGATGCTTTCAGATATGTTATCCATGGGTATCTGGCACAACATGGATGCTTAATAAATAACCCAAGTGGTTACACAAAGACATAATATGAAGACATTAAAATGATTTGCCAGAGACTACGAAGGCCTTGTACTAGGACTAAGTCTTATTTCAAGGCCTCCCCAGTGGTATTTCCATTAATATTTTCTCTCTGTAGCTCCAAACCCATCTATGATATGAATTATTTCAAAGACTCTATATGATATCAGCACCAGCAGTTTATGCTTTACAGATGTTTTTCCACCCAGAGCCTCATGTGAGCCTCACAAAATGCTGTGAGGCTCACAGGCAAATATTGCACTGGCCCATTTTACAGATGAAGACCCTTGAGTGCATGAGGGTTGGGTGATTTTCCGAGGTCCCAGAGATAATAAGGGCAGAGCCAGCACAAGAACTTGGGTGTTGTACATATCAGACAAGAGATCCCTCTATCAGACCTACACCAGGCTGCTTCTTGTTGAGTTATTTGATTGTAAAAACAAATACCCCTTGTTCTCCCCCTCTTCCTTAACCGTTAAAAATGTGGAATTAATCCTAAGTATTATATTCATAACACTGCAGAATGACAGTTGGATCCTGATTAATTACAAAGACATAATGTGTGAGAAGCTACAGGATAATAGCTCTCGCAGGTCATAGCTCAAATGCAAAGAGCCCATCATTTAGGAGAATAGGAGTAGTGAGCTGTCTTCAATTCAAACTGATAAGCATTAGCTGAAAAAACTACTCAGTAGATTTCTTATAACTTTGGTGTTCTAATCCAGAAAACACAATGTAAGGATTTGCTCTCTGCACTGTCAAACACAGACATGCGGCCTCAGATAAGGTGTTCCTACTGCACCTGATCCTCCCTACTGGGCTGGATCTGTCTCCTCTCTCTGCTGCCCGCCCATCTCTGAGTGGATCAAAAGAAACTAAAACCATGACATCCAGCTGTGAGTAGTCTTACCTGAGAACTGACTTGACTTAGGATGCAATTAAATTGATTACCAGAACTTACAATTGCCCTAGTGTTTGAAAATTTAGAGATTCCCACCATCCTAAACCATCTAGAGCTGGGGTCAGCAAACTATGGCCAAATCCAGCCCCCTTCCTGCTTTGCACTATCTGGACTAAAAATGGCTTTTTCATTTTGAACAGTTGGAGGAAAAATACCTAAAGAACAATATTTTGTAACTTGTCAAAATTATATGAAAAATTCAAATTTCAGTGTCTAAAAATAAAGCCTTATTGAAACGTAGCCACTTCCATTTGTTCACATATTGTCTATGGCTACTTTTGGCCCACACCCCCAGAGTTGGGTAGTTGTGATCAGATAACCCACAAAGCCAAAAAAGTTTACTGTCTGTCCCTTTATAGAAAAAGTTTGCCACCCTCTGACTAGAAGAACCAGCAGGGGTGTTGCCTTCAGACATTGAAAACTTGTTAACATTATGCAGACCTAGGTATTCTACAGGGAAAGGGGATGAAGAAAATGCAAAACTTACTGTTCCCTGATGGGGAACCAATTGTGGTGTCATAAATTTTACCTTCTGTCAGTTAGCCATCCGAACGTGATATTGCCAACGATGTCAACCACCCCAAGTATGGACATAAGGAAAGCAGCTTGCTGGGGACTCACTCCAACACTCAGAGCATAAGGCACCAAGTACACAAAGAGAGGGCTGCAGCCGTAAGCCATGAACAGAACAGAGATGGCTAATACAGCAAAATCTGACATCAGTAAGAAACTGTATTCTTGCTGCAAAGAGCAACAGAGGCAGGTCTGCATCCGTTCTTTAGTCAAAATTGAACACGGAGATGTGCGATTAAAGTCTTCTTTCTGAGTTCTACAGACATGGTTCTGCTCTGGAGTCATAGGGTCCTCTTTAAGAGTAATAGGCCGCATCAAGGCACCGCAGACACAGAGATTCAAAACAAAGCCCCCGAGGATGAGTAGTGCTCCCCGCCAGGAAAACTGTTCAATAAGGAGCTGAACCACAGGGGCCAGGATAAAGGTGCCAATGCCACTTCCCGACATAGCGATCCCGTAAGCAAGGGCTTTCCGTCTGCTGAAATACTTGCCAACCATGGCAATAGCTGGAGAGTAGCAAAGTGCAAATCCAAGGCCTGGGGATAAAGAGAACTCTGTGAGTGCTGGTATACCCAGAACAGCCAATGAAAGAAAGTATCTCAGAATGAAGTTATTTGTGTTAAAGAGAATCTGACCTTCTGTTAGCCCTTTTAAAATTGTTTTCCACACCAAGCTAAAAAGGAGTCCCCCCTCACCAGTCATTCTACAATTTGGAAAGTATAGCCAATACATGGCTTTCTTCTTGGGAAGAAAAAAGAAACATGACTTCTTAAAACAAATGAAATGAAGAACTTAAAAACTATTATACAATCTAAGTTTGAATTAACAAAAAAATCAGGATAATGCTGACCTAAGAAACTCATTCTCCTCAACACCACCTCCTTTTAACTTAAAATTATCCAGAGAACTGCCTCAAATGTTCGCTGCCTGTGAAGACACGAATCTGCTAATCTATCATTCTGGAATTGGGGTGTAAATAGCACATATTACCCCATGAAAGTTCCAGAGTATTTTCACATCATGGGAAAACATTGTGCCAAGTTTATACATGAACATCACATGGACACATAGTAACCTGAAAATATCCCTTAAAGTCAGCAGAAAGCCTCTTAAAGATTTTCAGTGTCTATTCCTTTTAAGTCAAGAAAATCTGAAGGGCTTTAAACCTGGAATTCATGGCATCTAATGTCAAGGGAAGAAAAGGAGAGCTCCCTCCAGCTCCTGTTGCCATCTGCAGTGCAGGGTGACCAATGGTCCCAACTGGCCTCACCTGAAGAGTGGCCTAGGTGTGGCACTCAGTGCTGACCAGGACAGTCCCTGGTAAACTGGGAAGACTGGACACCCTAGCGGGCAGGCCCTACGGGGTTACATGGGACAGATACCTTTTTGTGTTGACAGAGCTAGATGTATAGCCTCTCTATGAGTTGTATCATTTATTGGCCTGATCACGCCACCCTGTGGCACCATGTCTGGACATGGGTCAGTGCTGCCCTCCACACCCCTCAGAGTGGTGAGGCAAACTGCCACTCCAGTCCCACCAGCCGATCCCATCCTGAACCTACCCAGTCCCCTTATGAAATACACATATGCTGTTTCTCTTTCCCTGGGGTTCATTATGATTCTCTAAAGTATACTTCCATAATATTGAGAGAGTGTGTGTAATATGAGAATATTCACAATAGAGCGCTTTTTTTAAAAGTGGGAAACCCACATTTACTGGACAATCATATTCACTATAAAGCAGAGGCTACTCAAGTCAACGGCAGGTAGTATTTTAATGTCTTGTCAAAGATATTGGGAGAATGATCATTGTTGAAAATTTATGTTGCCCTGGCTAATATCTTGTGCTTCTTAGTATAGAATCTCAGCTACACACTGCTGCTAGAGGGAAAGCCAGCAGTTACTTTTATCATGTGGCTGAATTAAAGTAGTAATGCTTTTTCATTATAGTCATACAATCGATTGCAATTCCAGCTCTTCTGTTTAATAAGCTAGATCAGCTAAATTACGCATCTAACAAAGTGAGTAGTTTATGAACTATTGCTCTGCTGATGTGCAGAACAACCCCTGAGTGGGTCAGGGTGAGACAAGTGGTACAGCGTGCCCTCACCTGTAAGAACTCCCAGAGTGAGGTAGAGATGCTTCAGACTGGCGGCGAAGGAGCCCAGGATCAGACCAGTGGATGCAAGCAAGCCACCCAGCATGATTCCCACTTGACAGGATAAATGGTTGCTGACAACACTCCCAAGTGGAGCTTCAAAAACAATAATAAATAGGTTCAGCAGAAAGACCTTGAGGGCACTGTGAAAAGGCAGAGTAGAGAATGACTGGCCTTTAGAGCATCAAGCCCTTGCCTCTTCCCCCACACATTCATTCTACAGATTTGGAAACTGAGGAGAGAAGACATGACTCATCCATGGTCACACAGAGAGTAAGCAGCAAAGCTAGAATTAGGATCAAGTGTCCTGACTTCCATTTCAGTGCTCATTCCACTTCTCCATTCTATTACAGTCATAATCTCAGGACTGTGGGGTGTGGTTTTTTTAAAAATTTTTTTAAATTTTTAATTGAATTTACCGGTGTGACATTGGTTTGCAAAACCAGTAGGTTTCTTGTTTTTTAATGATTTCTTTTTTTTAGTGAATCATCTCCTTGTTTAAACTACACATCACTTGCACAGGGATATGCCTTGCGTTTCTCATACAGTATTGGTCATACACCGTTAGCAATCATTATGACAGCCAACTGGTGACGAAGGAAAGTGGGCAATCCTAGGAGGCCAGCAGTGTTATGCAGGAAAAGGCCAGGGAGAGAAATAATAGACAAATATCATAATTTGACACTGTTGTCATGCTTTAGGAAACCCTATAGATGAGAAATAGAAACCCAGAAAAATCTAAGAAAATGCTCACAGCCATTGTGACATTTTGGTTGGCCTCATTCTATTTGTGGTTTAACAGTGCATCAGAGTTGTATCAATTTCCAGGTTTGTTAGAATATTAATTAAAGCTGGAGGAGGTGAATGAAAAACTGAAATTCAAGAGAATATGGCATGCCCAAGATCGCTAAGAAGTAGAGCTCAGGGCACCTGATACCAAGTTCAGGGTTATTTCCACCTGTTCCATCAGTCTTCCAAACTGATGGCAGGGAGGGAAGGTAAGGAAAGCATGTGAATTTCTTTCTAAGGAACAATTCATGCTGCCAACAGTAATCCTAGTAACAAGATTAGAAGAACCCGTTCTCTGGGTTTCCATGGAGTATAATTTCTATGTTGATTGGGCTGACACTTGGGCCTGATTCAAATGTACATGATAAAATTGGTCATCAGCCTGATGTCTGCTGTCTAGTTAAAACAGTGGCTGGCTGTATATATAACCTCTGGGGATAGGAGTGAGCTAATCTCCTGAAAATGTCTAATTTTCCAGGCTGTTACTGCTATGGTTATTGGAAAACTGACAAAATTGTCACCAAATTCAATGAAAAATGTTCACTTCTCTGTTCATCATCGGACAGATATGTTCCCAACAAGTGCCGTAGCTGTGATTCTACAGCCTCTTGTTCACACTCTATACTAAACTGCTGTTTCAGGTAAGCAAGTGAGTATATGGTAATTGGGTGCAACAAGCCTCAAGTCCTTGTGTGAAACTAAAATACGCTGCAGATTTAAGGTTATGCTAACATGACCCTGCTTTGGCCCAGTGTCTCACACAGTCATTGTGACCACATCGGTCACTGAAGGTCATTTATTCCTCTCTTGGAAATTGTAAATATTTTCCAGAAGACAGCAGTGGGAGCAATGAGTCACCTATATCCTTAGAGAAAGGCAAACGCAGCTCCCTTGACTTGTTCGTAGGAAGGTTGTGACTAATCCTGTTACCCCGAAAATCCAGTGATTGCCTTGCTGGTTTCTTATGTGCTGGAAACCCCAAAGATATTATTTTTTGATCCCTTAAGACCTTCCAGTGTTATCAGCAGACAGAGTCAATTTAGCCTTCTCACGAAACTTGCTTTTAGCCCTAGAATTGCTCTCGAATTCCTCCCAACCGAGAAATTAACCTCAGTGTAAATCAATGTACATTTTTTCTAAAAATAAATACGAATTAGTACCTAGAATGGAATCAGATGACATTACTTATAAGTTACTAAATGTTGAATAATACAGTATTACCCTTTACCACAAAGACGTGGCCTGAAGAGAGAGCAGTTCTCTAAAATACTCAGGAGTCAATGAAAGGATTAAATGAATCTAACCTGCAAATAGATCATATCAATTTGGCTCAATCTCAGAAACTGTCTAAGCCACTAATTTAATAACTCTGATTTGAAAATTGTAAATTGTAAAAAAAAAAAACAAAACCCAAAAAACTTTAAGGTTAGTTTTCCTCTACTACATATATGGAATGGCAGATTCCATTTATTCTGAGGACACTCTATTTACCCTACATATAGCACCTCTGGGGTTTCTTGAGTGAATTACAGCCATGGTGAATATATGCATCTCAGGATTGCATCATCCTATTCTCTAACACTTCTCTAACAATAAAGATTTATGCATGAAAAATGATGAAATCTATGAGACAAAGTTAGGGACCTCTGGGAAGAGAACAGAATGAAAACAAGACTTGAGATGCGATGCAATATTGTTTGCACTAATTTCAGTAGATCATATAGAAATAGCTCACAGTGCTATCCAAGAACTGTTTACATGACTGGAGAAGGAGAGGATCACAGCATTTAGAAGAAGGAAGCCCAGTATATACAGTATGGTTAGCTGCTTCCAAAACCAAGACAAGCCCTATGATGCCCAGCATCCTATCGTTACATGGAAGAAACAAATGGCATGTGCCCTTCTGCGTTATTAACCACCTGTTCCATCTGAACTCAGCCAAAATCATTAATTGCATGATCATGTCTGATTGGATTTGGCTGAATGTAGGATCAACCTTTTCTTTTACTCTTAGCCAATTTTACCATAGTCTTTCTACTAAGAAAAATTGGTAATCAAAGGCAGTAGAAGGTCATTGTCATGTACGATTTGAGAGTAGCTGGTAATCGTCTATCCCTGGTAAGTGATACGTACCACAGAGCATGGTCAGACAGTCTACAATGGAATGGATCCATGCTGTTTGTGCATAATCCTGAGTGAAGTATGTCTGGAACTCCACAAAAAAAATTGAAATACACCTGGAAAATATAGTGAAAGCACGTTATACAAAAAAAGAAAGAATAAACATGAATTTGAATCAGAGCTTAAAGTTTTGGTTCAATCAACTGTTCCAGTCTCCATGGGTTTAAATTGGTTTTCGGTGGAATTTTGCTGGCTCACATCAAGTGGGAAATCAGAACCTGGCCACTGGGCAATTCTAAAGAATAAAAACAAGTGTTCATCCACCAGAGGGGCTGTTGAAGCCAAGTAGATGTGAAGATCACTGCTGTCAGGAAGGTCTTATGAAAAAGATGGCAGATCAAAGCATGGATTCTTATTCATCTTTGTGTTTAACTAACATCTGTAACACATAAGAGGTTGTTATATAGGTCAAAATTTGACACTAAAGAGTTATATATCACCCAGCAATTTCCCTTCTAGGTTTTAATCAGAGGTAATAAACAATGATGATGATGATGATGATGATGATGATACTGGATAGACATAAAAGGAGATATTGTGGAGAACTATTTACAATAGCCAAATTGTAACCAACTTATTTGTCCATCAATAAGGGACTGGTTAAATAAACTTTGGCATACAAAAATGAAATATTACTAGGTATTAAAATAATTATTTGATCTATATTGATTTGGAAATAAATTCACAATAAAATGTTAAGTAAAAAAGCAAGTTACAAAATAGTTCATATGGTAAGAACTTATTTTTATAAAAACATATTCAAGTAAATTAAAAAGAGCCTGAACACATATAAACTAAAAAGTACCCAGTCATTATATATGCATGGTAAGATTATAAATAATTTCATTTTTTGTCTTTATTCTGCATTTTAAATTATTTTGCAATTAACATGATTTCTTGTATACACACATGTCTTATACACACATGTATGTGTATATATGCATACATAGATATCGCACACACACAGATATATGAAGTCTGTCCAGAAAAATTCCAGCCACTGTTAACATAACGAGAATGCTTTGCACAACATCTATGTAACCTGGCAGCCAAGGAGAGTGGACTGAAATGTGCATGTGTGAACAACGACAACTTTACTAGTCAGTAGGGGCAGTAGACACCACTGAGTGAGCATGCGTACTGTGTGGCCATTGCATTCAAAATGACTGAGCGAGTAGAGCAAGGAATCTGCATCAGATTTTGCATTATGCTTAACATTCTTCTATGGGAACTATTTCAATGATCCAGAAGCCACAGTTGTGGGCAACTGGTGATTGGCAGCTTCATCATGACAACATGCCTGTTCACACGTCACACCTCATGCAGAGTTTGTTGGCAAAATATCAAATCACCCAGGTAATTCAGCGCCCCCCCTAATGCCCAGATTTGGCACCCTGAGACTTCTGGCTTTTCCCAACACTAAAATCACCTTTGAAAGGGAAGAGATTTCAGACCATCAGTGAGATTCAGGAAAATATGATGGGGCAGCTGATGGCAATTGGGAGAACTGTGTGAGGCCCCACCCAAGGTGCCTACTTTGAAGGGGGCTGAGACATCACTGCCCTATGAAAATGTTTCTTGTATCGTCTTCAATAAATGTCTCTATTTTGCATATTATATGGCTGGATACCTTCTAGACAGATCATGTATATATACATACATATCAGACAGAGGGGGGAGGCATACAGAGACAGATAGAAACAAAGAGACAGAGACATTTTTATGTTGAAAAATAGTTAATCACTTAGGAAAAGCAAGACATAAGTAATCCAGAAGCAAGAGTTTATATCACCATACAACTTGGAATGAACCTAATGCAGATTAGCATGCTGTGCTGATTCAGTACAGGAAGCTTTTGGAGCTCAGGAGAAGAAATAAGGCCTTGTTACTTGGGGATGAGATAGGAGGTTATCAGTCTCTTTGGATAGAGCTACATGCCAACTCATCATGCTTCAGTAACCCATAGTAACTAGCTATTTCACTCTCCTTCTCCTCTCCAATTGCTGCTAGATGTGAATTCAACAACATATTAAAAGGATCATTCACCATGATCAAGTGGGATTTATCCCTGGGATACAAGAATTGTTGAACGTATGTGAATCGGTCAATATTATTTATCACAATAATATAATGAAAACACTAACTTGAAGAGCTATCCGCAGCCACATGCTCATAGCAGCATTATTTACAATAGCCGACACATGGAACCAACCCAAGCATCCATCCACAGATGAATGGGAAGAGAAGTGTGGCGTATATATAATGGAATATTATTCAGCCATTAAAATGAGGAAATCCTATCATTTGTGACAACATGAAGGTATTATACTAAGTAAAATAAGTCAGAAAAAGAAAGACAAATACTGTATGACGTTACTTACACGTGGAATCTTAAAAACAAACAAAAACCAAACTAAAAGAAGAAATTAGCCTTGTGGTTACCAGAGGTAGAGGGAGGGGGAGGGGTAAGTGGTTCTGGTGGTTAAAAGGTACAACTTCCAGTGTCATAATGAATAAGTGCTAGAGATGTAACATACAACCTGATGACTATAGATGACACTGCTGTATGATACATAGGGAATTTAAGAGAGTAAATCTTAAGAGTTCTTATCACAAGGAGAAAGTCTGTTTTTCCTTTTTTCTTATTTCTTTTCTTTATTGTATCTATATGAGAAATAAGTGTTAGCTGAACCTATTTTAATCATTTCACAATGCACGCACATCAAACCATCGTGCTGTACGTCTTAAATTTATACTGTATGTCAATTACTTCTCAATAAAACTGAGAAAGAAATACCCAATAGGCCCTGATTTTCTGAATTGACAAATCACCCTGCAGGCTGCTTTCCTTGTCTGTCTCTGGTGTTCTTGGCTGCCTCTTGGTTTATGACATTTAAATTTTCATGCAGGCTGTGTCTCCACACTTTTCTTTCTCTAAGCTCATTCTGCTCAGGTATCTTCCTCTCAGCCTCTCCCAGCAACCTCTGACAACAGGCTTGCACAATCCTCTTTTCTGGTTTCCTGCTGCCCTTCCTTATGAAGCACTGAGCTCATTTTCAGAACTTTCCCATCATGGACTGATGGAAACTCCACATGCAAAAACCAAGATAAAAGAGTTTCCTTTAAACTCCATGGCCTCCTCATACCCAAACACAATCTCCATAATACAGGAGCAAAATCAAACTCAACACCAATTGTATAATTCTAAACAAATCTCCAGCTTATTATGACACACAATTAACCAAACTTTATTGTAGTAAAAACAAACATCCTGCTTCTTTCCCGCATTATATATTTGTTATGAAGGTAACGTCAATGCTTTTACTGATGATACCATCAAAAAACGCTTTTAGTGCAAATTGCTTTCTTTTGCTGCCAATTGTGAGCAGCCAGAGAACAAAGAGTTCAGTTTGAACAGGAGCACCTGTAGAGGAAGGAGCTGGCACATGCAGATTTCAAGTGTGTATTTATTCCAGTGAGTCTCAATGTGTAGTCATTTAACTTAAGCACTTTCGACAGTATGCCGCTGGATAAAAGAAAGAGAGGGATGTGCTCACTTTGGTGGTACACACACTAGCACTGGAAAGACGACGCAGAGATTAGCATGGCCCCCGTGCAAGGATGACACACAAATTTGTGAAGCATCCCCTATTTTTTTATGCTGCACACCTGTAACTATACACAATAATACTACTGTGAACTGTAATTAAAAATGAAATTTAAAAAAGAAGAAACTTTCTCAAAATATAAGCACATCAAAAAGAAAAAGGGACGTGAGCAAATGCAGAGAACCCCTGCCTCTAGTCTGCCGCTCTCTCCTCCAGCTTAGAACTCAGCTTCTTCCCACACAGGCAAATGCAAAATGAAGCAACAGGATTTAAATTCGAATTTTTAAGTTTCCAAGGGCTCAGCATCTGGTGAGCCAAGAGGTAATCAAGGACTATTTTAACCTTATATGTTTTTCCTTTCTGGGATGAGCTGCTTATGAAAACAAATGGCTGAAATAGCCACAATATTTGGTCTAAAAATGTCCTATCACTTCAGGTTTATGCATCAGATATTGTAGAAGAGACCACAACCCAGGACTTTTAAGTGTCAGAAAATTACATTCCTTACAAAAAAAAAGGTATCTGAGTTGTTAAAGAAAATACACACACACACCATAAGAATACATACATATTTTCACAATGACAGGTTCAGAAATAGAATGAAGCAGACTTAGAAAAAAAGACAAGCCAGATCATCTTTTTAAAGAGTTTATTTATTTATTTATTTATTTATTTATAGAGGCAAGGGAGGGCAAGAGAGAGGGGAGGGAGGGAGAAAGAGAGGGAGAGAAACATTGATATGTGAGAGAAACATTAACTGGTTGCCCCTTGCACACCTCCAACCGGGGACCCAGCCTGCAACCCAGGAATGTGTGTTGGCTGGGAATCGAACCAGCAGCCTTTTGGTTCACAGACCGGCACCCAATCCACCGAGCCCACCAGCCAGGGCAAAGCCACATCTTCATAATAAATCAAGAAGAAAACCGCACCTACCTGGTTACTGCTCGGGTACAGATGGTGACAAGGAAACAGCCAGCCACAATCATCCAGCCCCACCCTCCATCTGGAGGGGAGGTGGACCGAGTTCTATTAACTTTTGTCATGCTTTCAATTCTTTTTTCTTCCTTTCCAAGTTACTCCAACAGCCCAGTTATGATCTTGGAGGAGTTTGCTGTCCAGTGACTTCCTGTTGGCATTCAAGATTGGCATACAATGCTACCTGGCACACGGGTTACTGTAGACCATCTAAAACCAAAAATCAGGACACATTTGCATTTTATTGACATCTTAAAGGGTTGATGTTTCACAGGGCAAAAATGATGAATACTTTCCTGTTACACATGGTTATTTGTAACTAAGAATCCTGGAATGGGCCAAAGACCATTAGGTGTCTTTGGTGCCCATCCTCCTTTTTCGTAATAGATCCTCTCAAATTTTAGCCAAATCCACAAGCACCCAGTTTGATGCCATTCTCCCTAGCCTTTCCTGAAGGTAGGTATGGTGACATTGTTTAGTCTTGATGACAGGGATGTGAGAAAAAGTAACATGTGCCCTTCTGGTTCATCAGATCAAAGACAAAAGCTCTTCCTGAGGACTGCCCTCGATCCCTTTCCCAGACTGGAACATAGGCGCAGAAACAGGAGAGCTCCAATCACACAGACCAGGATGCCACCTTAGGGCTGGCAGAACTGCAGAACAGAAGGAGCCTGGGTCCCCAAAAGACTCTTTGGGTAGGGCTGCCTCTCCAGTTTTGGACTTCACCTACCCCTCACTGTTAGAAGAAAGACAAAATTTGTATTTGAGTCTCTGCATTTTGGAGGCTCTGTTACAACAGCTTAGGCCATGTCCTAATTATTATACTGATGAATCTGACTCTAATTTCTTTGGCATTTCTGACTAAGAATGCTATCATTTTTAAGGTGTGTAATTGAAGCAAGAAGAGAATAACAAATAAATGAAACACGAGAGAGCTCAAATGCTACTATATAAAATTCAATATAATTAAAAAAGGTCACAAAGATTTGTGAAGAATAAAAGATTACTCCCTACATTGTTACCACTCTCCATTTTTCTCTTGACCTTCTAGATAGATGAGAGTTAAGTGTGAAAAAAATCATTAAAGATACAGGTGAAAATATAGGCAATTATTTATCTTATCTCTAGAGAGAAAAGGACTCCCAGAGATGCAAATTAATGTAACAAGACAAGGGAATATTGTGTTGATTTGTCTAAATTAAAATTGAACATTGCTATACATCAAGACATATAATAAATAAAACTAAAATGTAAACTATAGACTTTGAAAAAACATTAGCGACATTAATTCATTCAACCACCAACATTTATTGAGTGTTTAATATGTGTGAGGCCACATTTTGGGGCATTGGGGATTTAGTGGGGATTCCCATGTAGACCACTTATGTTTGCCTCCCTCTTCATTTCTTAGCCATCCTGTGAATGTGGGGGGACTGGCAAAGGAGATGGAATGAACAGCTGGAGTATAAATCTATCGAAAGCACTGGAAGAGCAGTATTGGTATAAATATTAACCTACTGATTTAGAGAAAATCAAAATTATCATTTGAAATTATAGTATTGCTAATCTCTAGCCTAAGGGCTGAGTAATAGCCAAAACACTGGTGTCCACACTAGGTGAAAATAACACAGAGTGACCTTTCATGGAGCAATTCTCACAGACCACGCTGCTATTAAGCAGCATGTAGACAGTAATGGTCAGTTAACCCTTACAACAACCACACCTGTAGGTATTATTATCCCTCAGGCTAGAGAGATTAAGTTATTTGCCCAATTACTATAACACTACCCAGCGATATTTTATGCAATGGGAAGAATGAAAAGCTGGGGTTGCAATACTTATAGCCAACAAAATAGACTTTAAAACCAAGGCTATAATAAGAGACAAAGAAGGACGCTGCATAATGATAAAGGGAACAATCCAACAAGAAGATATAACCCTAGTAAACATTTATGCACCCAACATAGGAGTACCTAAATATATAAAGCAAATTCTGATGGACATAAAGGGAGAGTTGACAGAAAGACAGTTATAATAGGGGATTTTAACACCTAATTGACTTCAATGTGTAGATCTCCCAGACATAAAATCAACAAGGAGACAGCAGCCTTAAATGACACATCAGATCAAATGGATTTAATTGATATCTTCAGAGCATTTCATCCCAAAGCAGCGGAATGTATACTCTTTTCAGGTGTACATGGAATGTTTTCTAGGATAGATCACATGTTAGCACACAAAAACAGTTTCAATACATTTAAGAAGATTAAAATCATATCATACATCTCTGACCATATACTACAAAACTAGAAATCAATCATAAGAAGGAAACTGAAAAATATACAAAGACATAGAGCTACATAACATGGTATTAAAAAATGAATGGGTTAACAATGAGATCAAGGAAGAAATCAAAAGATACCTTGAAACAAATGAAAATGTGAAGACAAAAACCCAAAATCTGTGGAACACAGGGATAGCAATTCTAAGAGGGAAATTCATAGCATTACAGGCCAATCTCAAGAAACAAGAAAAAGCTCAAATAAACAATCTAACTCTACACTTAAAGGAACTTGAAAAAGAGTAACACACAAAGTGAAAACTAAGTAGTAGGAAGAATATAATGAAGATCTGAGCAGAAATAAATGAAATTGAGGCTAAAAAAGTACAAAAGATTAAAGAATCCAAAACCTGGTTCTTTGTAAAGATAAACAAGATAGACAAACCTTTAACTAGACTCATCAAGAAAAAAAGAGAGAGGACCCAAATAAAATCAGAAATGAAAGAGGAGATGTAAAAAATGACACTTAAGAAATACAAAGGGTTGTAAGAAAATATTACAAACAACTATATGCCAACAAATTGGACAACTTGATTGAAATTGATAAATTCCTAGAAATATACAATTTTCCAAAACTAAACCAGGAAGAATCAGAGAATAGAATATATACATTACAACTAGCGAAACTGAAGCAGTGATCAAAAAACTCCCACAAAACAAAAGCCCTGGACCAAATTGCTTCACAGGTGAATTTTCCCAAATACTCTGAGAACTAACACCTCTTTTTCTCAAACTAATCCAAAAAAGTCAAGAGGAGGGAAGACTTCCAAGCTCATTTTATGACACCAACATTATCTTAATTTCAAAACCAGATAAAGACACCACAAAGAAAGAAAATTATAGGCCACTATTCTTGATCAACATAGATGCTAAAATCCTCAAAAAATATTAGCAAACTGAACATAGCAATACATCAGAAAGACCATACATACGTCATGATCAAGTGGGATTTATTCCCAGGATGCAAGGTTGGTACAATATTCACAACAATAAATGCGATACACCAACATAAAAAGAATGAAGAAAAAAACCACATGGTCATATTGATAGATGCAGTAAAAGCATTTGATAAAATCCAGCACCCATTTATGATAAAAACTCATTGCAAGGTGGGAATAAAGGGAACATAATTAACATTAAAAACCATTTATGACAAATCCCCTGCCAGCATCATACCCAGTATGCAAAAACTACGGTATCCCCTTAAGATTGAGAACAAGAAAACAATGTCTGCTCTCACCTCTCTTATTCAACATAGTACTATAAGTTGTAGCCACAGCAATCAGACAAGAAGAAGAAATAAAAGGCATCTAAATTGGAAAGAAAGATGTAAAACTATCATTATTTGCAGATGACATAATATGAGTAGAAAACCCCATTGGGCATAGAAAACCCATTGGACATAGAAAATCCCATTGGACATAGAAAACCCCAAAGATTCCACAAAGAAACTACTAGAACTCATAAATGAATTTAGCAAAGTAGCAGGATATGAAATTAATATCCAAAAATTGGTTGCATTTTATACACCAATAATGAACTATCAGGAAGGGAAATTAAGAAGCCATCCCACTCACAATTGCTTCAAGAAGAATAAAACACCTAGGAATAAATTTAACCAAGAATGTAAAAGATCTGTACTTGGAAAATTATAAGACACTGAAGAAAGAAACTGAAGAAGATATAAATAAGTGCAAACATATACCATGTTCATGGATAGGAAGAATTAACATCATTAAAATGTCCATATCACCCAAAGCAATCTATAGATTCAATGCAACTCCTATTGAGATACCAAAGATGTATTTCACAGAACTAGAACAAATATTCTAAAAATTTACATGAAACCACAAAAGACCCAGAAAACAACAGCAATCTTGAGAAAAAAGAACAAAAGCTGGAGGAATCACACTACTTAATATCAAACTATACTATGAGGCCATGATCAAAACAGCATGGTACTGACATAAAAAAAGACACACAGATCAATGGAACAGGATAGAGAGCCCACACCTTTACAGTCAATTGATATATGACAGAGGAGGCAAAAATATACAATGGGCTAAAGATAGTTTATTCAATAAATGTTGTTGGGAAAGATGAAACTAGACCACCATCTTATGCCACACAAGAATAAATTTGATCTCCATTTCTGTGCTTCTGTTCCTGTTCTACTTGTTTGCTTACTTTGCTTTTGTTTTAGGTGTAGTTGTTGAAATGGAGATCACATGGAGGGTTAGCAACAGGGGAGTGGGAGGAGGAGAGAGGGGGAAAAGGTACAGAGAATAAATACCATAGATGGTGGGTAGAAAATAGACAGGGAGAAGGCAAGAATAGTATGGGAAATGTAGAAGCTAAAGAACTTATGACACATGGACATGAACTAAAGGGGGGGAACGTGGGTGGGTGAGGGTGTGCAGGGTGGAGGGGAATGAAGGGGGAGAAATAGGACAACTGTAAGAGCATAATCAATAAAATATATTTAAAAAAGAAAAGAAAAAGAAAAATTAATAAATTAATAAATTAATAAATTAATTTTAAAAAAAGAATAAATTTGAAATGGATTAAAGACTTAAATGTTAGACCCAGAACCATTAAAATCCTGGAAGAAAATACAGGCAGTAAAATCTTGGACATTTCTCATAGCAATATTTTATCTGATAAATCTCCTCAGGCAAAGGAAATAAAAGGAAAAATAAACAAATGGGACTATATCAAACTAAAAAATGTGTATACACCAATGGAAACCACCAAAATAAAAAGACAACCTACAGAATGGGAGAACATATCTGCCAATACATCTGCTAAGGGGTTAATATCCAAAATTTATAAAGAACTCAAAAGACAACTCAACACCAAAAAAAACAAAAACAAAAACAAAACCATAAACAACCCAAACAAAAATGGGCAAAGGACCTGAATAGACACTTCTCCAAAGAAGACATACAGATGGCGAATAGACATATGAAAAGATGCTCAACATCACTAATTATCAGAGAGATCCAAATTAACACCACAGTGAAATATCACATAACCCCTCTCCGAATGCATATCATCAACAAATCAACAAACAAGTGCTGGCCAGGATGTGGAGAAAGGGGAGCCCTTCTGCACTGTTGGTGGGAATGCAGATTGTGTAGCCACTGGGGAAAACAGTATGGAGTTTCCTTAAAAATTAAAAACAGACTCTCTTTTGACTCAGTGATTCCATTTCTCAAAATTTATTTGAGGAAACCTGAAACAGTAATTTAGGAGAACAGAAGCACCCCTAGGTTCATTGCAGCATTATTTATAATAGCCAAGATTTGAAAGCAGCCCAAGTGTCCATCAATAGATGAGTAAATAAAACAACTATGGAGCATTTACACAATGGAATACTCACCCCCCCCCCCCCGAGAAAAGAAAGTTTTACCCTTTGCAACAACATGGATGGACCTGGAGAACATTATGCTAAGTGAAATAAGCCAGTCAGAGAAAGACAAATACCATGTGATTCACTCATGGAATCCAGTGAACAAACTGAACTAACAAGCAAAATAGAGACAGACTCATAGATAGTGAGCAGGTTGACAGCTCTGGGGGATGGGGCTCGGGGGTGGTGAGATCGAGCAAAATAGAAAATGAACTCATGGACACAGACAACAGTGTGGTGATTGCAGGGGAGGGGGGCAGAGGGAGTAGGTGGCAATGGAAGATGGTATAAGGGAGATAAATGGTAATAGGAAAATACAATAAAAAAACTAAAAAAAGAAAAATTCATTTAGAAGATTCACCATACTTGTAGTTTTGCCTTAATAGCCTACTGCAGAAGACAGAGCTGGTTGCCTACCCCAAATCCATGGTTCATGAACCCTTCTTCCATTCTACCATAGCCCTGGTTTTGTTCAAGTATCTACTCTATCTGCCCTCATCCCAGCACCCATATGTTTCAAGGAAGGCTGGACCAAGCCATCGTTTCTAGGGATGGGTTTTGATTGGTTTCCCTCTTCCAGTGACTGATTAGGGATGGTATGTGAAGTCATTCTAGGCAATGAGCAGAACAGAAATCCTTTGGGGAGGTTTCCTTGCTTAAAAAAAAAAACACACATACACACAGGAAAGAAAACAAGCCCCTCTTCTTCCTGGAGCCATTTTGAATCTGGATATGATATGTGGAACCACGGCGGCCATCTCTAACCACAAAGGAAGCCTGAGGACAACGTCAGTAAGCCAAGGACAACACAGAAAGATGCAGAAGGATGAGAGGAACCTGGGACTTTAATATCTCTAAGCCACTGAATTAACCAGTTCTGGAGCCACCCTACCTACTCGTTAGGTAACATAATACACTTAACTTATTGTTGGAACTAGCTGAGATTTCTGTCACATCTGCCAAAACAGTCCACATGGTTACATGCCTTCAGAGTGGTATGCCGGAGCCAGCTCCTGTGGCATCTCATCAGCCCCGTGCCATGGTCATTGATGTTATGTTCAGTGACATCATATCGATGGCTTGTAATTGGCCATGTGGGAGTGTCTGCCCCACAGAAATCATACATTGGCAAATGTAAAGTTTTTTACATCCTCTGAGAAAGTTATTTATTACACATTTACTAGCACACTACAACCTCAGAGTAGTTTAAGATGAGTGCAGTAAACAATTCTATGATATATGAAGTAAAGACAGAGAACCAAGGAAGAATTTAAACATCTATATGGTGCGCTAGCAACTTAGGTAGCTTATCACCTTTTTAATAAGGCTATTTGTTTGTCTTATTAAGCAGGGGTGGGCAAACTACAGCCCTCAAGCAAAATTTGGCCTGCTGCCTCTGTTAGTAAATACAATTCTAACTGAAAGACAGCCACACTCTTTCCTTTGCATTTTGTCTTTGCTTTCATGTACTATGGCAATTCAATAGTTGTAAAAGAGAGCATATGGCTTAGCAGAACCTAAAATATTTACTGTCTTTTCAGAAATGTGCACACCCTTGTTCTCGGGAGATCTAATGCACTAGTCCACAGAATGAAATGCCAATATTTGGGAGCAGATGGGGGGACCTACTCAGCATCTATGACTTTGGTGTTGGAGTAGCAGCTCAAAATAGTGAAAAGAACTGGCAATCAGAGAAAGATCTGGGTCCTGGTCCTGACTCTCCCTCTCATGAGATACATGAACTCAGGAAAATTACTTTACCTGCCTGAGTCTCACTTTACTCATCTATAAAATGGGGGTCATCTTATTCTCACGGAATGTTGTGTAGATTAAAATGAAATAAAAACATGAGGATTACCTGGTACAAAAACATAGGTGTTATTTGCCATGTGACTTAACCTCTTTTCATTTATTCATCTCTCATTAACTCAATAAATATTTATTGTGTGTCCACTATGCATGAGGAACTATTCGAGGAGCAGGGCTTGGAGCAGTGAGGAAAACAGACAGTGGCCCTGCTTCGATAAAGCTGACATCCTGTGTGACATGCAGTTGATGAACTCTTGAACAATTATTCCTGAGCCTCAGTCTCGTTTGTGAAAAAAAAATCTCTCTGCTAACTTCACTGGGTTGTAGTTAGAGGCGGATATGAGTAGTTAAAAACTGGCAGCAAGGAACAAATCTAACTTCAAGACATTTTTGTTAGGCCAACAGTGGTTTTTTAAAAATGTTTATATTAGCTGCTACGTGTAAATATGAGATTTACTTAATGCTATGGCCTCAATATTAATGTCCCTCCAAAATCCTTATGTTGAATCCTAATCCCCATGTGCTGGTATTTTCAGGTGGGGCCTTTGGAAGGTGATTAGTGCCCTTATAAAGAGACCACAGAGAGCTCCCTTGCCCCTTATGCCATATGAGGACCCAGTGAAAAGACCACTGTCTAGGCAGCAGGAGGTGGGCTCTTACCAGACAGTGAATCTACTGGTACCTTGATCCTGATGTCCCAGAACAGTGAGAAAGAAAGGTCTATTGTCCCAGCCCGCCAGTCTGTGGTAGTTTTGTTACAGAGACCCAAATGAACTGAGGCACCTACAAATCCAGAACTCCAAATTCTCCTGAAAAATTGAAAGCACTGAAGATACTGGGCTGGTATTCTTCTGTGGCAGCCACTGGCTACAGTAAAGTAGCAGCATCTTCTGCAGGGTAAGGCCCATACTGCCCACTCCGTCCTATCCCCAACATCCTGCACTGCCCAGCCCCCATGAGTGCTGTGTCTCCCATGGACCTCTGCTGGGCTTCTGGAGGCCACGAGGTTGCCAACTTCTGCTACATCATGTCTCTGTATATCCAAGTTTCTGGCACAGATCACATGATTTATGTTTATGGTGTATGCCTTATACCTAGAACTCTCAAAATTCAACAGGACTAGCATTCATGTTTCTACCTACACCTGCACACAAACACACAATGGAATCTCATCAATGGAACACAACCAGGTGCCAGGTATCAGGAAATGACAGAATCGATTATGTAAGTAAAAAAGCCAAAGCTCAGAAACCTCTGCCTTGGTATAATCCTACCCTCTTCACAGATTTTTCCATTAAAATGACCCCTGAGGTTAAGCTATTTTCCAACTTAAGACTCTGAATCCACCTACCCACAAATGTTCAATATGGAACCACCCTCGCTTAGTGCTTCCCAGTGCTATTAAAGAATGCCAGAGCAGGCAGCACTGTGCGGCAGCCCTTTGAGAAGCAATACAGTGCCATGCAACAAGAAGTAGAAAGGTATTCATGTTCTCTGAACAGTGATCTCATTGCTGAGAAGTTTTCCTAAGGAAACAATTTAACAATTTAGCAATTAATAGCATTAATTTGTCTATTAATTGCTATGGACAAAATAAAAATAGCTGCACTATGAATAATGTATAAAACAGAAAAAAAAAACCTTGGTGCTCAATCACTGGGAAGTGTTTAGAGAATTATGATGCATTAAACAAATGGAATAGTATACAACTGTTTTAAATTATAAACAAGGAGATAATATTGTTTTATGGAAAAATATTTACGATGCAATGTTAAAGCAAAAAGGAAGCCTCTAAAATTGTGTGTATCTTGTAAGAGAAGCTATGTAAAACCATGTAAAAGTTGTATACTGGTAACTGTCACAAAGAATATGCAGAATATACAAAAAGGAATATCACTAGGCTGGTATAATTGACTTAGGATTCATTTTCAAAATTGTATTCAATCCCACCTTATATATAATTTTATTAGATATTCCAGGTCTATTCCTGCAGCATAAATCTAAGCACAACAATCTTCTTTGTATGACCATATCATAGCACTTAATTAATACTGCACAATGAAAGGCAGATGAACCACAGAGGATATACTGTGAGAAAAAGCTCCAGGCAGAATAAAATGCTCTGTTTTTTTACAAAAGTATTAAGCATCATTAATTTTTACTTTGCCTCTGCTGTCCTCAGATGATTCCGTTTCCATTTGTTTTAGTTGAGCAAACCTCTCTTTGGCATTCCCACATTTTATAAGTTAAGAACTGATTTGTAAGGATCTCTCAAAAAAAATGCAATGACGTAAATCCAAATTTAAAAAAATGTAGCACTCGCAAGCCTGGCTGTGGTGATAGCAAAATGAACAAAGGTCTGTTGTCAGCTAGGGTCAACCTGGGCAAAACCACAGAACAGGGAACACCCTCACAGGATTCCCACGACTTCTCCGAAAGCATCGGAATGCAATGACATTATAAATAATTCCTCATGAATAGTCGCCAGGAGCCTCAGAAGCTTCAGAGATGGGCACTGCTGCCCGCTTCTGACCACGATGAGGCTAAAGCCCAGAGAAGAGAAAGGACCCTCCTGCCATTGCTGCATGTGAATCCAAATGGAGATAAGCGGCTCTGGCCGATTTATACAGTGCACTTGCCCACCTGCCCTCCAGGTTTCCAAATTGCTATGGGGCACTTCAACAAGCCATGCGAGCAACGCCAAAGCTTAAGCACCTATTCTTGTGAGTGACCACATTCCAGGGAAGCAGGGGACCCCTAAGATTAGCATGGGGATATAACTACTCACAAAACAACTCCTGAGAGTTTCTTTCAAATCAGGTCATTCAGCAGATTTCTATGTATTCAAAAGAAATGCACAGGTCAGACAGGCTAACCTCGTTTCCTAGAGACTTCGCAGCAGCTTGCAGTTCCCCAAGATAACAGCCTGAGCCTTCCTGTGAATAATTAACCCACCTCATAGTACACAAATACCGTAAAGTGTTCCTTTGACTTGATATTATACCTAAAACCATAAGGAAAGCAAGTATATTACCATCATGCAATTCTTCATTTTACTAACCAGCCTCCAATTTATTTGATTTCGACGTCCAGCCACTAAAGTATATAACTGAATTCTGCATCTCATTCTGGATTCAGAAACATTCTTTGAAACAAAGGGGTTGCTATATTATAACATTCCTCTAAGATTTCTCCTTAACAGTACAAGTTGGGATATATCCTCAATATCACTGTATCCCCAAGTTCTTAACTAAGCTTCTTGCTCTTTCTAATACTGCATTCTGTTTCTCCTTTTGTGCCCTGATTGCAACCCAAAAAAAAATTTTAAGATTTTATTTATTTATTTTCTAGAGAGGGGAAGGGAGGGAGAAAGAGAGGGAGAGAAACATCAATGTGTGGTTGCCTCTCACATGGCCCCCACTAGGGGCCTGGCCTGCAACCCAGGCATGTGCCCTGAATGGGAATCGAACCTGCGACCCTTTGGTTCACAGCCTGAGCTCAATCCACTGAGCTACGCCAGCCAGGGTGCAACCCAAAATTTATGACCTAGAAAAGAATGTCCAATTTAAGTTGCACTTTTTTCCTTGAGCACTTTATGCAGAACAACACATGTTCTTTGGGCACTGTTTGGATAATATGATTTTAATACATGCTAATAAAAGCCAAGGAAGATTTAAAAATCTAATCATTTGCAAAAAGTTCTTGCTAACAGTCAATACCCTTCCCATAAAGCATTCCATGTGTGGGGCAAATTTTTCACGTTGTCGTCAGTAGAGTTTTCTGAAGTGATCCCTGCTTCTGGTAGAAGCCCTGCCCATTCCTTACCATCAGTACACAGCTAGTGAGAAGGCAACAGCAGTCCTGGAACCACTTGTTTTGGTAGGCTCCCAACTCTCTGCCCACTTGTCTTTCCTCCATCCATCCATCCATTTCAAAAGGTAATGCCTTCAGCTTTAGCAGTACCTGTAACTTTGTATATTTGTTTGCAGCCCCAAAAGAGGCAAAAGCGTGTGGCAGAAAGATATCAAGAGTGGGTATCAAGAACACTGGTACAAGTGACACTATTTAGTTGTACAACCCTGTGTAAGTCACTTTCTCTGTGTCACTGTTTCCTTTCTTTTTTTTTTGTCAGACCATTTGTTTTATTTAAAATATACAATTGAATAGCTTTCACAGTTGAATAGGCTACATCACTCTGAGCACTGAGCTCAGCACAACTCTTCTGAGAGGGTGAGTCTCTGACCCATCCCTTCAGAAAAATATTCAGTCTTTCACGTAGACTTGCAAATATGAAGTTCTTTGTATTGACTGATGAAGCCATGCCCAGAGCCTCTTCCTAGAATTCTCAGTTATGTTGTGACTCATCAAACTGATGAGGGCAAACGGTGCACAGCGACGGTGGTGCATCAGGTTGCTTCCTCTGGGTTCATACTTAGAATGCCTACCGACATTGAGTAGGTTCATGTTGCCTCTCTCTTATTTGCCCAAAATTGGTTTTCACATTGTTAAGTGGGTGTCACTGTTTCCTATCTATAAAACCAGGGCATCAAATCACTGACATCTATCCTCTAAACCAGGTGACTGATTAGTAAGTGTCTCTTATCCACTATGTAAGTTACCCAACAGACTGGGCATGCTCAGTGTACTCTGACTTTACTTTTCATTACCTAATACCTCTTTGAAGGAGGAGACAACTCCTCTTTGTTTTTACTTAAGAATCATGGAATTTTCCAGTCTCTCTTTTTTTATACATTTCTAAAACATTCCTGTAAGACAGATAATATGTTTGAAATATCTCCTGGTGTATTTATTGCTGGTTCTACCCCAACCCAGGACTCTAGGCCCTAATTAACATCCTTGACCTGTGCTTGGAATCCCAGAGGACACCATGTATATTGAAGGACAACCTTCCAAGTATGCCGTTAGAGAATTCCAACACTTTCCTGCACAGCCTTTATAGTAGTGGAGCCAAGTGTTCCTGCAAGTAGCTGTACAGACTTTTCTCCTGGGGACAACTCTGAGAAGGACTGAACAAGGGAGGGAAGGTGAAGAGACCCCTTCTCTCTGCTCAGGTGTGCAGTTTCTGGCCCGGGGACCTGCTGTTATTTCCACTTGGAGCCTGGGTCTTGGGGATGACTTCTAATACTATGGGTTTATTTATTTTGTTGTTCCGAGACATTATGCCTGTGGTATAAAAAAAATATTATTCTGAAATGAAGAAAGACTGGGGATTTACTTTAAAAAAAAAAAAATTCTGCTTCTCTCTATTTAGTCCTCGAATGGACCCTGGTAACAGGAGAGTAAATAATTACTGACTTCAACCAGAAATTTTTGGATGTTTTTCAAGGACCTTTGGGCACTAAACTGAAACACTGACCTTTGCTAATGAAGCTGCCAAAGTTTCTACATTGTGTATGAGACTCTGGGACAAGAATACTTTACATAAGACCTAGAATAAACAGCAGAGTGATTTATATGGTATTTGGTCTACAGAAAGAGAGAAAAAGGTACCACTCATGATTCACAGAATTGGCAGAGAGAACAGAAAGCAAGATTCTTTCCCACCCTGTCAGCTGTTCATCCACAGAGCCACTGATTCTAGGCAACATCAGAAAAATGCTTACTTCTGAGTCTAATAGTTTGTTGACAGTACAACTCATAGCCAGGAGCTTGCCACCCGCTACCATTCTTTGCAGTAATAGAGTTCTTTTCTCTCCAAGTTGGAAGTACATGTAAAAGAAGCGACAGGCCCGAGCTGTAGCCCTCTTTGAAGAAAACACAACATGTAATCAAATATCTCGGTGCCTACCACAATGTCTGGTATAAAGCTGGTGCTTTAAAAAATGTGCAGATCAGGCTTGTGGCCAAGATGGAGGCGTAGGTGGACACACTGTGCCTCCTCTCACAACCAAAATTAAGGACAACAAAATTCTAGAAACAAAAAAATAACCGGAACAGATAGCAAACTTAATAGTACGGAAGTCCAACAATGATTCACCCAGACTGGTAAGAGGAGCAGAGTCGGTGGCCAGCAGAGAGGGATCATGGCAGGAAAAAGCAGTGGCTAGTGGTCCCAGATGCGCAGGTGGCGGTTGGCACACCCCAGGCACACAGGTGGCAGTTAGCAGACCCTGGCATGGGGAGGCAACAAGCAGACCCAGCGAGGCACACAAGGCGGCTGACCGCGGTCACACATTCGCGTGCAGGTAAACCAGGCAAAAACAGGCAGCAAGACAGACTGCACAACCCAGGGCCCCAGTGCCAGGAAATAAAGTCTAAAAGCAATGACTGAAAACCCTTGTGGGAGCTGACGTGCCGGGAGAGACTCCCAGCCTCACAGAGGGGACTGAAATCCGAGAGAGAGAGCAGAACAAGCACCATTGTTCCCTCTCTGACCCCGCCCCCACATACAGTGTCACAACTATGCAACTGGGTTGCCCCACCTTGGTGAATACCTAAGGCTCCACCCCTCATATGTAACAGGCACAACCAGACCAAAAGAAAAAAAAAATGGCTCAAACGAAGGAACAAATCAAACCATCAGAGCCAACACTTTTAAGCGACCAAGAGATAGCCAACCTATCAGACACACAGTTCAAAGCACTGGTGATCAGGATGCTCACAGAATTGGTTGATTTTGCTCACAAATTAGATGAAAAAATGAAGGCTATGCTAAGTGAAACGAAGGAAAATGCACAGGGAACCAATAGTGATGGGAAGAAAACTGGGACTCAAATCAACGGTGTGGAACAGAAGAAAAAAAGAAACATCCAACCAGAAAAGAATGAAGAAACAAGAATTCAAAAAAATGAGGAGAGGCTTAGGAATATCCAGGACATCTTTAAACATCCCAATATCCGAATTATAGGGGTACCAGAAGGGGAAGAAGAAGAGCAACAAGTGGAAAACTTATTTGAACAAATAATAAAGGAGAACTTCCCCAATCTGGCAAAAGAAATAGACTTCCAGGAGGTCCAGGAAGCTCAGAGAGTCCCAAAGAAGTTGGACCCAAGGAAGCACACACCAAGGCACATCATAATTACATTAGCCAAGATTAAAATGAAGGAGAGAATTCTAGAAGCAGCTAAAGATAAGGAGACAGTCACTTACAAAGGAGATCCCATCAGACCGTCAGCTGTTACTCCAAAGAGACCTTCCAGGCAAGAAGGGGCTGGAAAGAAGTATTCCAAGTCATGAAAGGCAAGGACTTACATCCAAGATTGCTCTATCCAGAGAAGCTGTCATTTAGAATGGAAGGGCAGATAAAGTGCTTCTCAGATAAGGCCAAGTTCAAGGAGTTCATCATCACCAAGCCCTTATTATATGAAATGTTAAAGGGACTTATCTAAGAAAAAGAAGATCAAAAATATGAACAGTAAAAAGACTGCAAACTCACAGTTATTAACAACCACACCTAAAACAAAAGCAAACTAAGCAAACACCTAGAACAGGAACAGAATCACAGAAATGGAGATCACATGGAGGGTTATCAACAGGGGAGTGGGTGGAGGAGAGAGGGGGAAAAGGTACAGAGAATAAGTAGCATAGACGGTAGGTAGAAAATAGACAGGGGGAAAGCAAGAATAGTGTGGGAAATGTAGAAGCTAAAGAATTTATGACACATGGACATGAACTAAAGGGGGGAATGTGGGTGGGAGTGGGTGTGCATGGTAGAGGGGAATGAAGTGGGGGAATGGGACAACTGTAATAACATAGTCAATAAAATATATTTTAAAAAATGTGCGGATCAGCTAATACATTTTTGTGTCTAACCCAGTGGCCTCATACAACTCTATTTCTAATTTTGCACTTTCACAGCATATGGAATTACTAGGTCAGACTGTGTTATGTTCCAGGCTTCTGGGCTGCACAGGAGATACTTGGGGTTTGCAATGCTTGTCACAGACTCTTTCTGTTAGTCAAGAGAGAGCCTTTTATTGAGGAACAGTGCTGCCTGTGTATACTGCAACATCTCCCTCACTGCGTAATCACAGCGCCTGCCATGTTGTTGAGATGGGAGGGGTAACAAGGCAAATATCTCAGTCAAGTATTTCAAGTTAACCCCAACATCACACAGTGTTGTGGAGACTGGTACTTGGGGGAGCGTGCAGGCAGAAGAGTGGGCGCTCCCTAAGAGCAGGGCACCCGTGATGCTGCCGGTCACCACTCTGTCCCTAGTGCCTAGGAGGGTTCCTGAAAGACAAGATGTATGCAATAAATATTTAGTGAATGAACACCTCCAATTCTCAAGTTCGGGACATTTCCCAAATCACATGGGAAGGGGTATGTGGAGCTTGAGGAAATGGGGGTAGGAAATTACCCAGCCTATCTTTATTCCTTTTATCTACTGTCAAACCAGATTAAGCAGCATTCCCAGCATCTGAGTAAGAGCGCACTAAGTGAATATATCTCACTAAGTATTCCACAGCTTGGCCAGGTCCTGACCCGAGACCAGGCCAAACCTGGAAACAGAACTTCACTGCCAGCTTGGCCCTCTCTCCTTGTGTTTGCAGAGTGGCCAAAAAGGAGCGTGGACTGCTGGAGGGCTCACCTACAGAGCCTGGCACCCAGCCCACTGTCTGTCCCACACTGCGCAGGCCATCAAATTCCACAGGCCCTGAGAGATGTTTGTTTTTGCACTCTGTGGACAGTGCTCACTGCTTGAGCCGCACAGCAGGTCACAGAAAGGACAAGGTGTTGCCAAGGCTGAGAATGTGGCGGACTCTTTTGTGCAAGACCGAGGACCTGAATTTCTTCCTGCAAATGAAAACATTAGAAACAATTTCATAAAAATTCTTGCAAGATACCAGTGGTCATCTTTGTCTGTATCCTGATAGTCGCAGCACTTAGGTTTGAACCAGTTCTTTCTACATCCTTCTGGTTTTGAACCAAGGAAAGGGGTGGTGAACTTTTAAAGGCCTTGGAAATATTTCCTAACTTTTTTTCCTGTTATAGTTGACATTCAATAATACCATTTTTTGTAGTGCTTGTATTATTTTTTTCAATTACAGTTAGCATTCAATGTTATTTCATATTAGTTCCAGGTGTTTAGCCTAGTGGTGAGACAACTATATGATTTACAAAGTGATCCCCTGGAAAATTCCCACCTGACACCATGCATAGTTATCACAATTTATTGACTACATCCCCTATTCTGTACTTTACATCCACATCACTATTTTATAACTGCCAATTTCTGCTTGATCTCTTCACCTTTCTCACCCAGTCTCGCAACCTCCCAACCACCTGGCAACCGTCAGTCTGTTGTTCTCTGCATCTAGGAGTCTGTTTCTGTTTTGTTTATTCATTTACCTTGTTATTTAGATTCCACATACAAGTGAAATCATATGGTAGTTTTCTTTCTCTGTCTGGTTTATTTTACATAGCATAATACCCTTTAGGTCCATCCATGTTGTCACAAATGATAAGGTTTAATTCTTTTTACAGCTAAGCAATATTCCAGTGTGTATGTGAACCACATCTTCTTTATCAACCATTTATTAACGGGCACTTGGGTTGCTTCCATATCTTGGTTGTTGTAAATAACATTGCAGTAAACATAGGGGTGCATATATCTTTTCAAATTAGAGTTTTGGATTTCTTTGGATATATACACAGAAGTGGAATTGCTGGGTCATCAGGCAAGTTCCATTTTTAATTTTTTGAGGAACCTCCATACCGTCTCCCACAGTGGTTGCACCAGTCTGCATTTCTGCCAATAGTGCACAAGGGTTCCCTTTTCACTGCACCCTCGCCAACACTTGCTGTTTTGTTGATTTATTGATGACAGCCATTTTTTAAGTGTGAGCTAATATCTCACTGTGGTTTCAATTTGTATTGTTCTGATGATTACTGATGTTGAGCATCTTTTCATATGTCTGTTGCCCACCTATATGTTCTCTTTGCGGAAGTGTCTATTCAGACCCTCTACTCATTTTTTAATTGGATTCTTCGGATTTTTTTTTATTTGGGGGAAGGGTTGAGTTGTCTGAGTTCTTTATAAATTTTGAATATTAACCCCTTATTGAATGTATCACTAATGAACGTATATTTTCTCCCATTCAGTGGGTTGCCTTTCATTTTGCTGATGGTTCCCTTTGCTGTGCAAAATTTTTAGTTTGGTGTAGTCACATTTGTTTATTTTTTCCTCTGTTTTCCCTTGCCCAAGGAGATATATCAGAAAAAAAATATTACTAAGAGAATATTTTACTGCATTTGTTTTCTTCTGGAGCTCTTATGGTTTTGAGTCCTTAATTCAATTTGCGTTTATTCTTGTGTATGTTGTAAGAAGGTGTTCTAGTTTCATTTTCTTCACCTGTATCTGCCCAATTTTCCTGACACCATTTATTGAAGAGATTGACTTTGCCCCACTGTATATTCTTGCCTCCTCTGTCATATTTGAATTGATCATATCAGTATGGGTTTATTTCTGGGCTCTCTATTCTGTTCCATTGATATATGTGTCTGTTTTATGCCAGTACCATGTTGTTTTGATTACTATAACCTTGTTGTATAGTTTGATATCTGGTAACATTGATACCTCCAACTTTATTATTCTTTTTCAAGATTGCTGTGGCTATTCAGTGTCCTTTGTGAGTTCATATAAATTTTTGGATTATTTGTTTAAGTTCTGTGAAATATACCATTGTCTGATAGGGAATGCACTAAATTATAAATTACTTTGGGTAGTATGGACATTGTAATGATGTTAATTCTTTCTATCCATCAGCACAATATACACTTCCATTTATTTGTATCTTCTTCAATTTCTTCTTTCCTGGGCATTTAGTTTTTTGATGCAATTGTAAACAGGATTGTTTTATTTGTTGCTCTTTGTGATACTTAATTGTTGGTGTATAAAAATGCAACTGATTTCTGAATATTAATTTTGCATCCTGCTACTTTACTGAATTCATTTATCAGTTCTAATAATTTTCTTGTAGAATCTTTAGGGTTCTCTATTATATATAGCATCACGTTATCTGCAAAAATGACAGTTTTACTATTTCTTTTCCAGTTTGGATGGCTGTGAACCCAGGGCCACCTGGTAGGAGCTACAAAGTGACCTGCACTTGTTTGCTGCCTGTGCAGGACCTAGATTTGCGTGGCAGAGGCTACACTGCAAACCAAGGTCAGCTGCCACCAGTACCAGGCCTGGGGCAGCTCGGCTAATGGCATCAAGCACCCAGAGCCCTGTGAGTGCCTGCACACTGCCCTAAGGCTCAGCTGCTGAAAGGGCCTCAGGCAGTGTGCAGGTTGGATGAGGCAGCTGCTCAGGAAGTCACAAGGCCGGGGCAAGTTAATATGGATTTAGATTTGGAATGAGTGCTAAATCTGGGGCCACTAAGCAAAAGTCACCAGGCACACTGAGGCCAGCCACTGCCGGCCTACAGCCCATGGACCTTTGAGAGTCCAGTTTTCCTGTTTGTTTTGTTTTGTTTTGAAGACTGCCAAAGCCAGGTGCCTCACTTTGAAACAGTCCAGGGCAGTGTGTGAGGTGGGTGCATAGGGTCTCAGGAAGTCACCAGGGTGGGGCAAGTAAAGTTCACTAGACTCATGCAGATTCAGAACTGGCTGTGTGGGAAGAGGATTCAACACAGGAACAATGGCAGCTGTCCCTCCAGCCCTCACCCTGAAGCTGTACACTCAGTTTCTCCCTTGTGTCCCTGGCACCTCCCAAGCCTCTGTCCCACACCAGAACCTAGGGTGAGTGCCTTTAAGCCAGTGAGACTGTGCCTGTCCCTCTAAGAGGTCACTTGGATTTCCAGAAGCCCTCCATCTCACCCAGGTGAAAAAAAACCAGATTTTCACAGCCAGATGTGGCAGGGCTCCTCTTCCTGGCACTAGTGCTCTAGGCTGAGAAGCTCAGTGTGGGGCTGGGACCCCCGTTTTCTCAGGGGAGACCTCTGCAGCTGAGATATGACTCTCAACTGCCACGCATGGATGTGGGGCCAGCCTGTTTCACGTCTCTGCTCCTCCTACCAGTTTTCATGTGGCCTCTTTTTTACATCCTTAATTACAGGACTCTGTTCGCTAGTCCTCAGATGGTTCTCCAGGTTGACTGTTCTGTAATTCAATTGTAATTTCTATGTGGTCACAGGAGAAGGCAAGTCCAGCGTTTACCTACTCCATCATCTTGACCCAGAACTCTCCCTAACTGTTTTTTTGCATGTGAGCTCACTCTACACATATTTAAATACTTTATTAGCCAAACACAGGAGTAATTATATTTTTCATATGTTATCTGTTGATGAATATATAAAGACAACAGTTAAAATTAATTTCATACTATTTTCAAATACATTTTTTATGAATTAGTAAGGCACTTACAAACATTTGAAATCATAACTGTGGATGATATTATTCTGGCCACTGACAATGCTGCATGTATTTGTGACTTGCACACCCTGTACTAATTCTGGCACCTCCTCCCAGGTCTGCGACTCCCAGATTAGAAGACCTCACTGTTTGTTAAGGGTAGGGGTAGTGCCTTGGCGAACATAAATTTCCTTCTGGTCTACTAGGTATGTTCATTATTCAAGGTCCCAGTAAGAACTGGGAAATTGGAGAGACTTCAACAAATACATTATTTATAAAGCTGTGAACTGTGTTCACAAACTCTAATCAGGTCAGTAGAGTTTCTAAAGCTAGTAACAGTTGGAAGTCACTACCATCTCTAGACCTGAGGTGCCAAGGAAGAGAGCAGCTACTGGAACCTTCTACATAGTCACTACAGAGTCTTGGGTAAAGCAAGGATCCACAAGGATCTGACAGTAAAAAAAGCAAGGCAATAAATAAATGCATCAGCCTCACACTCTTTCTGCCTTTCAAGTCCTATCAAGTCTGAAGCCAAGGCAATCGAGTTGACGGAACCCATACAGGTCAACAACACAGGACAGAGAACAGGGTGGAAATGAGCTGGACAGTGGACTTGGAGGGGCGAATACAAACTGTCCTGCACACCAGTGTAACCTGTAAACTTGCCATGTATTGCACTATGGCTGTGGTTTAAAGATGAGGCAAAGTTCTGAGCCAGTGCCGGGCTTGGCCTTTAAACTAGATCCAGTTGCTTAAGGTTACCAACTCAAATCTGTTGGCATATTTCAAATACAAAACTCAACTGTGAAACCAACCTCCTGTGTTTGCACTCTCACCTTTAACTAGACAACTACAAAATCTGTGCCTCTGCTTCCAATCTTCCTCCCAAGTTGCAGACTCAGATTTCCAACAGCCTTTAAGGTGTCTCAAACTCACAGACCCAAAAGAGCAGATAGGCTATTCTCTCCTGCAAACAATTTTTTTAATGATTTCTCTATTTTCCCACTAAGCATGCTAGAACACTGGGTTCTTTGACAACTTCCCAACTTTCATAACGAGTCCAACACTCATCACTTCCACTTGTATCCCTCTCACATCTGCCCTCCCCTTTAAATTTCCCGTTGTCTTGTTCCTGAGCTAAGTCGGAGCCTGTCCTAGGTGGCCTGGTTCAATCCTGATTCTGCCACGTATGCAGTGACCCTCTTTAGACTTCGCCACCACTCACTAACTGTGAGTTCTTCCTTAGAGTCCCAGTGGTTTCCTTAGCTGTTCGACAGATCCATGTATAGTACCTACAGCTGGAGACAAAGACCTTCTTCCCACTGATTCCGTGTGGCAGGAGCCCCAGGAGTGTTGGCATCCCTGGCCTTTCTCTACCTCCTCACTTTCCTCCATAGGAAGCAGAGTTGTTTTTCCGATTCACAGGTTTGGGAGTAACACCTGTACAAGCTCATCTTAGACTTTCTCTTTCTTTTTTATTTTCCCTTGGGATCTGCCTGTTTGAGAGTGCTCATCCTTCTCAGCTATTCCACACTATAAATGAAATAGGGACAGGGGTCCTTGCAAGTGGGCCTGGGGTTGTTTGGGGGCTGTGAGGGGCTGTGGCTGGCTAAGTCTGTCTCTTTTATGGGACACTAGTGCATTCCTGCTTGGCTGGTAGTTCTAAGGCTCATTACCCAATTATCAATATTATTAGCACTTAAGGTAGCATTCTGATCGTCATCTGTTCGGTATTTGTTTCTACCTCCAAGTTGGTTTTGAACTGAGGGAGAATATGGGTGTTTTTATTGATCTTTTCAAATCTCAATTCCTACCCTCACAGACTTTTTAAGAAAAGAAAATAAAGTCATCTATGCTATTCCACAAAGCATAAAATATGCCCATATTAAGCATTCAAATACAATAAATGTTAGCCATTATTACTACTGTTGTTGCTGTTAAGACTGCCTCTAGGAGCCTTAAAAAAAAAATAAGTCATTGAAAATTTCAATACCTTATGATTATTATAATACTTTACGTCAAGATAGTGTGGGAGAATAACAGTTACACCAAGTGGAACTTCATACACTGCAGAACAAGGTCTACCACCATTTCCTCTCCAAAGACTTCACACAGAGGCGGTCACACGCATTCTGAGCTGGGCGGGAACAATGCCCCGAAAGCGTTTCTCTGGGGAGGAGGCGCACAGGAGGCCCTTAGGCCATGGTGCAGCTCTGAGCCGTAACATAACACAGCTCAGACAAAAACTGTTGAAAATAAAGAAGAAACCCACACTTCTCTGACAGGATATTCCTCTCTAAAGAATTCTCAGGGTTGCCCACCACCCCTCAGTTACCCCAGCCCTCTTCACTGCCTCTAAAACTGCACTATGAACATGGACGCTGTGTCACCTTTTTAAGCACATAGAACAGTGCCCTGGGCATGGGGTCAGACACATCTGGCTTTGAAATCCAGCTCAGACAATTAGGAGCTGTGTGACCTTGACCATGACTTAGTTGGCTGCATCCTGGCCTCCTGCTATGTATGTTGGGGTTCATAGAGCTCCTAATATCTATTAAAATATTCACATGAACAGATATTAATCTCCTTCCTTTTAATATCAGAAGATACTATTTCATCTTCATTTGTTTGTTTCAATAATTTTCCAAATTAAAAAGTAAAGTGATTGCACACTTTGATAGCTATACACTGGGCACTCAAAAAATGCTTAACTAAGTTAAATTTATACCAGTTACTAGCTTAGGTCATTGAAATACTAGAAATTATTAGTAAATAAATATCTTCATCATAGCTGAACATATCTATACTTATTTCTTCAGAGTATCAAAAGAAAAGAGTGCAGGAGAGACCCAGCGACTTCATCTTTCTGTGTCAACTCCCCCTCATGATATAAAGGCAAGACAAAAGTGTTAAATCATGGAAAGAATGGCAGAGAGAAAACAACAGGAAAAGCAATCCGAGAATGCCATGCTCCTTGAACATTTAAACTAATTGTTTCCTTTGCAGTATTTAGCTGTTTCTTTCTTTTGAATTAGGCACTGAAATTCTCTACAGGCAACTATCCATGTACCAAATATCTGTGTCCATTTTCTCTTCTCTCTTCAATGATTTTTCCTAAATTGTACACAGTGGCATGTTCACTCTATCAGTTATTACAAAGCCTTTACAAATGAAGGTATGAAAACTGTAGCAGCACCGAAAATGCCTAACTCATTATTAGGTTAACTCATAATCAGAACACAAAATGTGTGCTCTCCAAGTACAGCTACAGCACATACACATGGGTCCCAGGGCACAGCCTTTATGTCAGAATCCTGGGGCAGGAGAAGTTCTATTTCTGTTGGGGTCCTGAGGGCATCGGCCTGTGGCTGTTGGTGGCCATCTTGCTTTCACGAAGAGAAAGCCCAGCTGAGACTAAGAGCAGCACAGAGCGAGGCGAGCAAAGCCAAGAGCCACAGAGAGATGATTCCTGCTGGCCTCATCGAGCACCAGGAAGGAAAATCTCGCACAGTTCTCTCTGCCTCCCGATGGATCCTGGCGCTTCCCTGGGTGGCCCAGCATGGTATGGCATGCCCCTCCCTCTGGGGACTTAACGGTTCACAGCCTTTTCCCTTGGGAACCACGTTCATTGCTGTTGGGAGTTCCCGTGAACATTCTCTTGATGTTTCTCCATTAGTTGTTCTGATTAAGTCCAAGTACTGCATCACTACGGGCTTCTCAGACTAGGGGACACACAGCCCCAAATCTGTGCAGGGAGGATGCAAAACAAGAGTATTGGATATGTCTTTCTGGAGTAGCCAGTTTATTCCAAGATTTGGAAGAACCCAGTACTTTAATAACTGTCTCCCTACCCTGCAAATATGGACGAAAAGAAGGGCAGGGGCGGGGGGTAGGGCCCCAGGGAAAAAGTCTCTAAAATTTCACCCATGTGGGAGCTGAGGGGGTGGACTGGTGGCAAGGGTGGCCTCTCCTCTTGTCCCCTAGGGTGCTCCAGGCCATACTCCAAGATGCCAGGTATCCTCCTGATTTGAATTCTGTGCAGAGAATGCTGGGGCCGTTTACACACCTCCATCATCCGCTGGACCAGGCCCTCTCTCCCACACACAGCATGTACTTCTTGTGCCGCTCCCACCCACAGCTGTTTGTGTCTAGCCTCTGGCCAATCTCCTGCATCATGTTGCCGACCTCCTGGAGCTCAGCGCCCAACTTCAGCATTTGAAATACAGGAAGTACGTGGATTGACCTTCCCAGAGTCTTTGTGACCCTGACTTAACCATCTACAATTTCAAATATTACACTGGCTTTACTTGGGTCCACTTGCCGTGCTGCTTCTTGATGGAGAGGCTACAGCATACGAATCTGAAGAGAATCAAAGACCCTCCTAGCCACCCCTGCCAGACCTGGCTGTGGCCAGAAGGAGAGGCTGCGGTCCCACCATTAGGCTGCCCAGGTGGAGGGAGTTTTCCTTGTTGGCTCCCTCTGGGACTTCACTACTGCGGCTGCTGCTAGTGCAGTGTGTGGACGGGGAGCCCCCAGAGCCACACTGGGAGGCAGGGTTGGGAGTGGCAGTTCTCGACTCCAAAATGACTGGGGGACTGGCTGGCTCTCTGGCCTGATGGCTAAACTTTCTGGGTTAGGGAAGGACTGTGGCTGTTGAAGTCTGGGGAAGGGAAGGGAAGGATCTTACTGTGATGGTACAGCCCTCCACCTCGCAGTTTTTCAGTTCTCAGAATCGAGTATGTGGACATCACTCTGTCATATCTCCTGTTTATTATTGAGCCTTGGATCTGGTCCTGCTCAAACCCCAGGTTCATCATTACCTCAGTCACCTGGGGATCAATGTTGTCACAGGGTGACTCCTGAGACCTGAGTTCCTCCTCCTGGCCCATGTTTAGCCATGGGTCCCTCATTAATTCTTCTAGAGTTCCTCTGACTGAGGTCAAGGGTCAGTAATTTCTTTAAGAGTTCTTCACACTCAAAAGACTTGAAACAGGGGACATGGTAATGACCACTCAGTATATGCTGGTGTAGACCCCAAAGTTCTCCCCTACAAAAAGCAGGGATGCCAGGGACCCTCGTATACAGAACCATTCCCAGGCTCCACATATCCACTACGGGGCTGTCCTAGGGGTGCAGTAAGAGCTCTGCGGAGGCATAAGGGAGGCATGCTCAGCTTGTGGCTGATTAACTTGGTGTCAAGGCCAAAATCTGAAAATTTGATGTTATTCTCACTGTCAAAAAGTGTGTTCTCTGGCTTCAGGTCCCTGTGGACAACGCCCCCTGGTGGCAGCACCACACAGCCAACACCAGCTGCCAAGAAATGCCTAGGGCCTCGTCCTCGGTAACGCTGCCACAGTTCTGCAGATAACCAAACATGTCCCCTTTGCTCACATGCTCCAAAGCAAGGAATCCTGTTTCCTCAGAGTCAATTGCGTCATATAATTTGATGATGTTTGGGTGATTCAAGGCCTTGTGCAGTGGACTTCCCGAAATTGTCTGGAAGAGCCCTGCCAATTCATGACTTTGACAGCCACTACTGTCCTAGTCAGAATGTGCCAGGCCCACCTCACCCTGGCAAAGGTTCCCTGGCCAGTGGTGTTCAGTAGCTCCCAGTGGCCAATATGATCTTCTCTTGAAGTTATTCTTTATCTTACATGGCCTGAGATAGGGCAGTTTAGGATAGAAAAAGAGAGAAGGGTGACAATTATCTCTTGTGTTTGTTTTCTGTCTAGCAGCCGTGGCCTTTCCTTTAGGCAGCAACATCTCAGTTTTCCTATGGGCATCTTACCAGGTCTTACTTCACACACCTTGGGAACCTACACATTCCCGGAGAGGCCGGGCCAATAAGAGCCACAGTTACTCATTTAGAGACTTATGAACCAAGCTAGACAAAAAATAGTCAGCCCTGGGACATTTGCTGGACCAACTGGGAAGAAGTTCCCAAGTCATAGAAAGGCGGCACAGAGCTGCAGGTGGCCATTTGTACCTCCACTTGCAGAGATGCGACCTAAAATGGCATCAACTCAGGAAAGAAAAGGACTGAGAGGTAGAGAAATATGTACTTCTGAAATTGTGTAAGTGTCTGAATTCAACTATATCTAAATTCTACCCTGGGGTTCTCTGTTAAGTAAATAAATGAACTCGATTTTTGCTTTCAGTCACATTGAGTTTGATTTCTGTCCCTTGCACCTAAAAATCCTGACTAATATTTTTTAAACATCATTATTCTTATCCACATATCTCAGAGCTTGTACGGGTTTCTAACATCACATGGCAGTAAGTGGCTGAGCCAGCACACGAACACCAAGCTGTCAAACTCTCCATCAGTGGCTTTCCTCCATCCCATACACGTATGCTATTGGTGTTTTACAGGCCTAAATAAGTGCATTTTTATCTTTTTGCACAAACTCAAATAATCAGATGGGCCAGCAGCCATGTCAGAAACAAGAGTCAGGACAATGTGTTGGTAACATAAAGCAGACAAATGAAGGGTTCTCTCTGTGGTAACTCTGTCGAAGTACACTGGTACCAAATCAATCATCAGTTTTTCTAATGCTAAACATTCTGGAAGCCCATGAAACTGAAGGATTGTGAGTCACACAAACACAACAGAAATAAAATCCAAGCAATCATTTTGGCTCCGTTCTTATTGGTAAGTTAATCACCCACAGACTACTTTTTTATTTAAGAATTATAATACAGGAATGTTTACTATTGAGTTTTTCATTGTCTAATAGGAAAGTCTGCCAAGGTTATTAAATGGAGCATATTTTAAATCAAACAAAAGAATCCATCAGCCAAGGATCAAACAGGACATGTAGCTAGTTTACTAATAAAAATGTCTTCTATTTCATGTTGTTGATAGGAATATTAATTTGTTCAATTTTTTGGAGTATTTGGCAATATCTATCAAAAGATTAAATGAACCTAACTTCTAACCCAATGTTTCTACATTTAGGAATTTGTCATATAGTAGCTTTCCCCCAAATGCTCAGATATGTTTGTAAAAGGGAACATTTGCATTATTTATAACTGCAAACATTGCAGTAAGTGCCCATTAGTAAGGAATAAGCTGGATAAATTGTGGGACATTTGGTTTCTAAACTAATATGGCAGATTGAACACACATGTTTACCTTTGTTCTTTCTTAAAGCACCACTTATGGTAAGGAAATAAAAAAAAAAAGGATTTTTTCCAAAATCAAAGATAATGACAGTAGATAAAGATGTGAACCAAATTCTAGAAGCTGGGAAGTAAATGAACAGATGGTTTGTGACTTAGCAAAAGAGAGATCACTGAACCCTAACCCAACAGGGAAGGAATACAAAGAATAAGCTAAGGGCAAAATCCAAGGAAGACTTGGGGAGGGAGGAATGAAAGACTTCTAAAGGCAGCAAGTGTTGATGGGGTTAAAAATAGGAGAACTGATGGAAAGTCCTTAGAAGTTTTTCCCTCCCAGGAAAAAATGAGCATTTCCTCTGTGGAAATGCTACACACTGTGTTATTAGGGATAGGGGATATAACTAAGGAAAAAGCAAAAGGGAGAGGGACCCTTTGAACACAGGGACATAAAAAGAAAGTCATACAGATGATGAAACCCTGGCCCAAAACCCTGGCCCCATCGGACTCCCAGAACACTAAAAGCCAAGTTTCCAACCTCCATATTATATCTTTGGAGATATCAATGTGAATAGCAGAACACTCCTATAGAAGAAGGACTTGGACAAGCAGTCCACACAAACATGAACCAATGGCCAATAAATACATGAAAGGTGCTCAACTTCATTTGCAAAGTCCCCCATTGGGGTGTTGCAAGAGGCAACTGATGGATGCTCCTCTCACAAATCAATGTTTCTCTCCCTCTCTTACTTCCTCCTTTCCTCTCTAAACAAAATAAAATAAAATAAAATCTTTTTAAAAAAACATGAGGGAAGTGTGATCCCTAACGTAAGAACTTTAGTTAATTATAATAATAATGTACCAATAGTGGTTCAACAATTGTGACAAAGGCACCACACCAATGCAAGATGTTAATACTAAAAGGAACTATGGGGCTGGAGAAACTCTGTACTTTCTACTCAAGTTTTTGTAAACCTAAAACTCCTCTAAGAAATAAAGACCGAAACACACACGAGCATACACACAATGAGACAACACTATACACACCAGATTGATACAAAATTGTATAAGATTAGCTATACCCAGTGTCAGCAAGGATGCAGAGCAATGAGAACTGTCACACACTGTTGGTGGAAGGGTGCCATAAATTGATAACATTCTTTTGGAAAACCACTTGACATTTGTTACATAATAAAATTAAAGATAGGCATTCCACATGACTGCTCCTAAGTTACCTACCTACAGAAATGCATGCACAAATGCAGCAAAATGCATGTATGAGAGTGTTTACACAGGCATCCTTTGCAGAAGCCCTAAGTAGGAAAAGCTTAAGTGTCTATCAATACTAGTATTTGAACAAAGGAGTATCAACAGAATGTAGCAATGAAAATGAAAGAATGACAGCGACATGCACCCACATAAATGAATCTCACCAGCATGGCAATGAAAGAAACAAGTCCCCAAATCAAATAAACAGTAGTGCTCCACGCTCGTAAGTTTAATGAACGGTTTAAACTGTACGATTTATGTATGTACACGTACATGGCAAATGTATAGAGAAAAACAAGGAAGCCCACAAAACATAAGACAGCAGTTACCTAGTTGGGGTGAGAGGGTGTGATCAGAGAGAGGCACACAGGAAGAGGGGTGCTTTCTACAACATTGGTAATGTTCCATTTCTTCGTCTGGGTGGGAGTTATGTAGAAAAGAGAGCAAACACTTTGAAAATGTAACTAGCCCCTCTGGTTTTTTGACTATTGGTCATCTTTGCTCTCCAGATCAGGTGTTCTCACTGCAGCCAAGTTGGAATATCAATAAGCAAAGCTCAGGGACCAGAAGGGACTAGTCCCCTCACACACTTTCACGGAACTGTGTGAAATGTTCCACTCTCCACCTTCAGAAAGCGCCACAGGAGAGCCCTCTGTTTGAACCAGCCTTGTAAAGTGAAGGTAGCTGGCAACAATGACAGAAAGGCAGCAACGAGACTCTGACAAACTGTTAAAAGTAAAGGGGCCTGATCAGTTCTAAGCAGAAGTTTTCTTAGTGATTTAAGTATAGCAAGAAGTTTAAGAACTGTACTTAACCTGGTCAGTGATATTAAGATGTTTGAAGAAAAAATGTACACACAGGAAAGAATGGTACTGAGAATGAGTAAACAGACAAAAGAAATAACATAATAAAGTAAATAAAACAAAATACAATCAAAGAGGAACTGTGCGTAGGCCCATTTTGATAATGTACCAGAAACTAGGAGTTATAATCAATGCATTCAAAGAAAAAAGTGTTCTAAAACAAAAATTATATAACATAACTATGCCCCCTGCCCCCAACAGCATTAAAGAATGCTTCTGACAGACTCAGAGATATAGAGAGTAGATAGATGGCTGTCAGAGGGAAGGAAGGTTAGGGGATCGGTGAAAAAGGGAAGTGATTAAGAAGTACAAATTGGCAATTACAAAATAGTCACAGGGATGTAAAGTACAGCATAGGAAATATAATAAAAAGTATCGTAATAACTATGTATGGTGCCAGGTGAGTACTTGAAATATCATGAGGATCACTGTGCAAATTATATAATTGTCTAACCACTATGCTTTATACCTGAAACTAATATAAAATACTGAATCTCAGCTGTAATAGAAACATTTTTATTTTTATGTGTAAAAATATTCATTTTTATTAAATTTCCATTCAGTATGTCAGATAAAATATTTAAATGAAGGAATATCTAGAATTTTTATGAAAACATGCTATTACAAAGTCACACAAAGAAATTAGTCTAACTTCATTAAAGAAAAGTTAATCTCAATTGATCATTCAGTGTTGCCGAAAAAATACTTTTTAAAAAGAATGTTTCTGATTGATGTGTACCTCTTTAATGGTGAACAGACAGTCCTCAGCGCTAAGAAAATTTAGAGGAGCATGTTTTATTTCTCTCCTTCCCAACTCAACAAGAGAGTGAGTTGCTATCTTAAGAAAGCTGTGTTCACAGCTGCACAGAGCAATCCACATAAAGGCTCCTTGCCCCAACTACCCACATTCTTACGCCACCTGGTACAGGACAATCATGTGTAGGCCCATTCTCTGATCCCACCTCTTCCCCACTCCTGGAGTTTGGATTCTGGGAGGGAAGCTGGTCCCTCAGTGTAAAGCTGATTAAACAGAGGTATAAAACAAGAACCACAAGTTTATAGAGTGCTAGAACAGGCCCCAGGAATCAACTAGGTCACGGCAGTCTGCTCAGCTGGCATCCAGCAGCCACATATGGCTCACCCATACATTTTTTGACCCTCGAGGGTGAAATTTTAGAAATTTAGAAACAGTTTCCAAAATGTAAAAACCAGGAGGACTTCTGGCCAAGATGGAAGTGAAGGTAGATACACTCTGCTTCCTTGCACAACCAAACGAAAGATAACAACCAATTTAAAAAACAAAAAACAACAGAACTGCTAAAAAACTGAACTGTATGGAAGTCCAACAACCAAGGAGTTAAAGAAGGACTTAACATTCATCAGAGTGTGCTACAACACAGCAACATGGGTTGCCCTGCCCTGGCGAATACCGAAGGCTCCATCCCTTATAATGTAACAGGTGTACTGAGACAAAGAAATATGGCCCAAATGAAAGAACAGATCTAAGAAACACCAGAAAAAGAACTAAGTGATGAAGAGATGGCCAACCTATCAGATGTTCAAAACACTGGTAATCAGGATGCTCACAGAGATGATTGAGTATGAATGAAAAATAGAGGAAGAAGTGAAGACTATGCAAAGTGAAATAAAGGAAAATATATAGGGAACCAACAGTGAAGAGAAGGAAACTGGAATTCAAATCAATGATTTGGAATGGAAGGAAGAAATAAACATCCAACTAAAACAGAATGAAGAAACAAAAATTCAAAAAAATGAAGAGAGGCTTAGAAACTTCTGGGACAACTTTAAGTGTTCCAACATCCAAATCACAGGGTTGCCAGAAGAAGAACAAGAGCAAGAAATGGAAAACTTATTTGAACAAATAATGAAGGAAAACATCTCCAGCTGGTAACAAAAATAGACTTCCAGGAAGTCCAGGAAGCTCAGAGAGTCCCAAAGAAGTTGGACCGAAGGAGGAACACATCAATACACATCATAATTACATTAGCCATGATAAAAGATAAGGAGAAAATCTTAAAAGAAGCCAGAGAAAAGGAGATAGTTACTTACAAAGCAGTTCCCATAAGACTGTCAGCTGATCGATCTCTCAAAAGAAACCTTACAGGCAAGAAGAGGCTGGAAAGAAGTATTCAAGGTCAGGAAAGCCAAGGACCTACATCTGAGATTACTCTATCCAGCAAAGGTATCATTTAGAGAAGGGCAGATAAAGTGCTTCCCAGATAAGGTCAAATTAAAGGAGTGCCTCATCACCAAGCCCTTATTACATGAAATGTTAACATGACTTGTCTAAGAAAAAGATAAAAAATATGAACAGTAAAATGACAACAAACTCACAACTATCAACAACTGAACCTAAAGAAATACAAAAACAAAAACAAACTAAGCAAACAACTGGAACAGGATCAGAATCACAGAAATGGAGATCACATGGCCCTCGCTGGTGTAGCTCAGTGGATTGAGCGCCAGCCTGTGAACCAAAGGACAGCTGGTTTGATTCCCAGTCAGAGCACATGCCTGGGTTGTGGGCCAGGTCCCCAGTAGGGGGCATGTGAGAGGCAACCACACACTGATGTTTCTCTCCTTCTCTTTCTCCCTCCCTTCCCCTCTCTCTAAAAATAAATAAATAAATAAAATAGAGATCACATGGAGGGTTATTAGTGGGGAGTGGGAGGAGGGGAGAATGAGCAAAAAGGTACAGGGAATAAGAAGCATAAATGGTAGGTAGAAAATAGATTGGGGGGGGGGGGTAAGAATAGTATAGGAAATGCAGAAGCCAAAGAACTTATATGTATGACCCATGGACATGAACTGAAGGGGGGAAATGTGGGTGGGAGGGGGTGTGCAGGGTGAAAGGGAATAAAGGGGGTAAATGAGACAACTGTAATAGCATAATCAATAAAATTTATTTTAAAATTAAAAATAAAATAAAAATCTGGAGATTCTGACAATCCTGCCTGGCAACAGTAGTTGGCCTCCACACATTACCTGAATGGCCCCCAAAATAGTTCCAGACCCTCAGCAAAGTGACTCACAGAGGTGGCACAGTCAGCTGAACCAGCAGTGAGACAAGAACAGAGACCAGTGGGCCCTTTGCTACACAACCCTGAAGAGACAAAGTTTGGTCATTTCCCAGAGGTTGTCCAACTTGCCAATACCATCATCCCCAATGCTCAGAGCAGTCTAGTTATACAAGCCACAGAACAATGCTCTGACATGGAGCCCGGTCCACCTGCATGGAGCCCAGGCATTCAGAGCTGTCTGGGGTGGTGGGGGACCCACAGCTGCAAGGGTCCCTCACAGTACAAAGCTTCCAACCCCCTTCTACTTGGTGGATAGGAAAAAGCTCCTTCCGCAGCTGCAGCTGGAGGTCAGGGAGCTCTAGCACTGAATCCCCAGGAGGTCCTGAGTCTTTATGAACTGGGGAGGGAGGAGGAGAAAAGGTTTTCTGAAGAGCACACTACTCTTAATTAAAGAAGGTCCTTTCTAAAAAGATGTAAACTAACATCTTCCTATTGAGGTCAGAACTATACTTTGTGTATGTACATTAACTGAGTATTTCCGCAAAATTGTATGAAGGCACATAGACTACAAAAGATAAAGTTAGAAGTAGGTACAATTTTTATGTTCTCTACTTTGGTGCTATTTGAAAATTCAATGAGAAATAAGTATTAGCATTATAACCAGTAAAAAAAAAAAGTAACATTTCTAGTTCAGTTGATTATATTAGTTGTGGTCTCTCATTTATATATACAATTGGCTGAAGTATAATCACTAACAAGGGAAGTTGTCCCAGATATATAGTTATGTGAACAAATTAAGTTGCAAAATTATATATGATCTACCTGATTTTTATCAAATGTATGTAATATGTGAAGTATCTTTGAAACATCTGGAACATTATTTTTTTTAAGGTTAGGATTTAAAAAGGAAAGACTAAGGCAAAGGTGTAAAATGGAATTACAAAGGATGTTAACAGATAGAATCGATCCACTTCCTGGGGGGAGGGTGGGGCACAAAACTTGGCCCTAAGATTTCCAGCACAGGGACTATAAAGGGAAACCCAGCTGATTACATAATTCGTAATGTCTAAGGTAAAGAAAAACCAATTGGCCTAAAGCCGGACAGGTTTTTCTAGCAATAATAATAGTAAACACTTACATAGTGCCTGGCACCATTCGTTATACCCCCTCATCAATGATCCAAGGAAGTGCTAAAAACTATTAGCACCTGTTTACAGATGGGGACATGAAGGTGGCAGAAGTTAATCACTCACAGAAGGTAACACCCTTAAACCTTGCCTGGAGGGCTGGCTCCAAAGTTCCTACAAACTCAGCTTGAGGCTGGAATTCAGACAGAACAACTTGTAACCACTACACAACCTCCTCAGTTAATGGAGAGAAAACTGTGGTGCAAGACTAACATCCTCAATAACATTCTTCCAGCAGGCACAGTGATACATTTTGAGGGGCTTTTAAAATTGAACTATAAATGTAAAGTCAGGTGGACAGTTGCACTATTGGCCGGACCACATCACACCACTGCTTAAAACTCTCTAATAGTTTCCTCACTGACCTGAGAATACCACCTAACCTCTTTGAATGATCTGACACACTTCAAACATCAACCTCTTACCACTCTTCCCTCCACCACGGTAGCAGCTTCCCAAGCCTTTCTGTTCTCTAAACATGTCAAATTCATTTCTGCCTCGGGGCCTTTGCACTTGTTCTTAGCAATAACCCCCAGTGCCATTTTCACATAGCTGGCTCCTTCTTGTCTTTCAGACCTCAGGTCAAATGACTCTTTCCAAGAGATCCCTTCCCCATCATAATAATTTATGATGTCCTCTGTCCTCCCAACCTGTAGTAACTCTCTATTAAACTATGCTGTTTCATTTACCTCGTAGCGCACTGATCACCATTTGAAGTTGTCTCATTCATTATTTGTTTATTGTTTGTCTTCCCCACAAAACTGTCAGCTCCATGGGAGGGAGAATCTAGCCTCTCTTCTTTACTGCTGATTTCCCAGCACCTCACACATGCCTAACGTATAGGAGGTCCCCAGTAAATATTCACTGAAATTGAAAAATTAACTGCTTCATAAATTGAAGACAATTTGATCCTCACCATGTTGCTTTTAATTTGAGTTATGTAGGTTAGCTACTCACACAACCCAGCCTCACAACTGCTTGAAAGTCCTGCCTCAGTCCAGGCAGCCTAGGGAGCAGGCAGCCTGCACAACCACCACTGGATGCTGGAATTCAGCCAACAGGGATGCCCACAGAAACAGTCCTCCTGCCACTGAGGACTGGATCCTGCATGCATTCTCCGGCTGACGGGCGCTGCTCCTGCGCAGAATTCAGCCACTAGCCCAGGAGCTTGCAGCACTTCAGAGCCGTGCACTGGAAGGCCATCAAAAATGTGTCAAGTGTCTCAAGCCCTTGGGATTATGGAAGCAAATAAACATCAGTCATCTTGGCTGAACATTTGCCAGGCATCAATCAAGTCAATACCCCTTCCATCAGGAGCATGCAGTTAAGTTTCCAGCTGCCAACGCACGTTGGTTGCCACAGACTGAGGCCAACCCAGTGCATATAAAATATTAATCTGAAAGAGGATCAAGAATTTTCCAACTTCCAATCAACAAAGCCTCCATTTATCCAAAGAAGCCAGCAGACAGCTTTCTCTATCTTTTTATCAAAGATTGATAGGAAATGTGCGTCCTACCCACAATCAAAACTGTAATCTGATGTCAAAGGCAGGGGTTCCTATTTGGTGATAAGTACCTCATCAAACAGACAACCACTTAGTTCATTTCTCTCTGGTGTATGTTCTCAAAAGCAGGCCTGTGTCTTTCAAAACATCAGGCATCAAAGAGGATAAGGCACTACTCTCTTAGTATACCAACAAATCTAATTAAATTATAAGTACATCAAATGGCCTATTTTTCACATAACTGGCTTTTACTTTTGCCTACATTACTTTCCTTCGACATGAAACATGCCATACAAGAGTGGTAGGGCCTTGATTCATCTCATTATGTAAACATAGCCTTGTTTGATTTGAAAAAGATTTTAAAAATAAGGTGGTGACTTGTTTGGGCCAAAAACCACAACAACTCACAACGAATGTAACGCTATTTAATCTATAGTTGCTATCCCACCCCCACTTAGAATTCTGTAAGGTGTCTGTGAAACCCCATTAACCCATGAAAGGCCTCTCTCAATGGCTTGCTATCCTTGCCTGGATACAGAATGACGAAGTGGGTGAAACATGAAGTGAGTTCGCACCGTGGGGACAGAGAGATGGTCCAGTAAGTGCCTGCAGCACATGGGTATGTAGATGTGCCTAAAGAAAGGAAAGACACGACCAGGTGAATCATAGACAGTGACCTGAAAATGACCCCAGGGCCAGATGGGTCGGAAGGGGTGGGTGTGTATAGAGAGATTGGAGAAGCCAAGCCCATGATCACATTGAGAAGAGACTGGAAGGAAAGGTGTTTGCAGTGGTGTCTGCAATTGTTTCCATATGATTTAGGCTACTAAAAGCTGTTCTGACTGGGACGACAGTGATGGAAATGACGACAGGCCTCTGTACAGGGCGTGGAAGATGAGGAGATGACATGCCACGAGACTGGGAGTGAGGGAGGAAGGTGACGAAGCCAAAACCCTGAGTTATCTACCACTCTTGCAAGAAGTCTGGTGTGAGAAAATTGAGCACAAGGAAGAAATGTTGAGATGAAATGAATGGCAATGTCTCATCCAGATGTGATATGATTAAAAAATGGAATTACTCTTGTGCCTCCCCAATAACAATTTGTCCTTGCTTCAACTCTTTCTACCTCTAAGAGGCCCCAGAGCTAGTCATCAGATCTTACTGGCCTTTCTCATATCCACATAAAATCAGCACAAGTCCGAACAGCTCAAGCTCAGACTGTTCCAATCGTCTCTTTGACTTTGCTTCAAATTATTGACTTTCAATCGAGGCAGCCAGAACCATCACGCCCAAACAAAGCAAACCAAGGAAAGGGGCTCCCACAAAAGGCTACTCACTGATCTGTGATTAAAAGAGGCAATCATGTGTAAAGAGGCCAGTAACTAATGCCTTTCATTGTCACCTGTCCTGACAAGGGCTATTGCTCTCTTCATTCTTAAAAACCAAACATGTTTTGTAACTCACCCTTTCAGCCTACACAGGATCAAATATAATAACTAAAAATAAATAAATAAATAAGAATAAGTTATAGTATGTAAACCACACAACCCTTTTTTCTTTCTGAACTGGTACACAGGCAATCTTGACTGCTTTTTAGCTGACATAGGCACTTGTTATGAGCCTTAAAACTCTATGGAAGATGACAGAATACATAACTTCACAGAAATGGAAGGAAGTACCCTTTCCTTTCATTTGTAATCAACTAAGATGACCAGCTGTAACTTTATTGAGAAAACAGACCCAAAAAGGAGATTTCATTGTGCTAAAAATCGAAATAGAGGAGGAAGGTGGACTAAGGCACCAAGCAGCCACATGCTGGTTAGAGTAGTACCTGCAGTCTCACCCACTAGCAAGGAGCTCTGGTTCTGCTCCACTGGACAAAGGAACAGGAGGCAGCTGGGCCTCAAACACAGAACATCTGTGGACAGCCTCAGCGTGGAGGGCGGCAACATGACAGGGGCAGCATAGAGCCCCAAATCAACAAGCACGAGCCCTCCCACCTCCACCCCTGCCCCGTGAAGGCTGCTGCTGGGGCCAATGGGAGGTACCCTCACCTCTGACCTGATACAGCTTGATTTTGCATTTCAAACCCTTTTAATTACCTCTATCACACTTGCTTAATGCAGAGGAAAAAAAGATAATAGAGCAAAAAACAATAAGAAAAATCATCTACATCCTGCCACCCAATAAGCACTGTTTTATTTGGAGTAAAGCCTTTGGACAATTATTTTTGTATTATATGTGTATGGAAATGCATCTTTTTAGAAACAAAACTGAGGCTTCATACCCATTACAATGGCTATTATTTTTTTAAAAAAAAGCAAAAAACAAAAACAGAAAGTAACAAGTGTTAACAAGGATGGGAAGAAACTGGATCACTTGTACATTGCTGGGGGGAATGTAAAATGGTGCAGTCGTTACGGAAAACAGCACGGCAGTTCCTCACAAAACAGAACTACTGTACGATCCAGCAACCCCACTTCCGGGCTTACACCCAAAAGAAGTGAAAACCAGAATTTGAATGGACATTTGCACAGAGCAGTATTATTCACAAGGGTCAAAAGGTAGAAGCAATTAAAGTGCCTGGATGAATGAATAAACAAAATGTGGTATACAGGTAGTGGAATACTATTCAGCCTTTAAAAAGTAAGGAAATTCTGACATGTTACATCGTGGATGAACCTTGAAGACATTATGCTAAGTGAAATAATCCAGGCACAAGGGGACAAATATTGTATGATTCCACATATATGAAGTAACTGTAGTCGTCAAATTCATAGAGACTGAGAGTAGAATGGTGGTGGCCAGGGGTGGGGGAGGGAGAACAGGGACTTTGTTTAACGAGTGTGGAATTTCAGTTCAAGAAGATTAAAAAAGCTTTGGATACAGATGGTGGCGATGATTATACAACAATGTGAATACACTTAATGTCACAGAGCTGTGCTCTAAGAAATGGTTAGGATGGTAAATTTTACATTATATGTATTTTGCCACAATTTAAAACACAAAACTCAAATCATGCGCTCTATAATTTACTCTTTTCACTTAATTTGATACCATGAATGCTAATAAATATGCTTTGATCATTCTAATGGCTGTAAAGTATTTGATTGTATGAAATACTATAATTGATTTTACAAATCCTTTATTGTTGGACAGTGAGGTTGCCTCTGATTTCCCTGCCCCCGCCTCCCCCCCCCCCGCCCCGCCCGCAAATGATACATGATTCAACCACGTGACCGGCCAGGTCAGACCACATTCCTGATATCCGTCTTCTGGACTCACTATGGACATTCACCAATATTCTGAAAATCCTGCACTTCAGTCAGAGAACTTCTATTTCCCCACCATGGAAATTATTTATTAACTACTTAACCCTTAATATATTAATAATTAATAATAAACATAATGATTACTATTTTAAATCAAGTATTTATTAAGTACTTCTCCACTGGTAAACCTACTTTGGAAGAAAACAATTTAGAAATGCTGCTCATTGAACATGATGCCATGGACAATATTCGAAATATTGAACAAGCGGCTAAGGGAGGCACCCATCACTCAGAGGAGAGACCAGCTGAACACAGACTCATTATGACAACCCAGAGCCCCTTCTCTGATACTTATGGCCTGGGAGGACTTCTGGTCCTTCCAGTGGAACGCCCCTCAGGTTGAGTGCTGAGACCCTGGCTCAGTGCACGACCTCCTGGCTCAGCGCAGCACCTCACACGCAGGAGAAGGCCGGAGCTCCTGGCACATGCAAGGAGGCTCCAGGAATCCGAGCCACAGACATTTGCCTCCTTAATTCCCACTAATTTACTAAAAATACTCACCGGGGCACTGAAGACTGAACAGAACAGTGAGAATCGGAAGGCTCCATTCCCTGCCAGAGGCCTACATTTTCTCTCTCTGAAATGATCAGTTTTGCCTCACTCTGCAGGCCCACTGAAGCTCCAGTTGTTGCAATTGGAAATAAGGGCAGCCACAAATGCTTCTTATCCCCATTTTCCCACATGGTCTCCCAGGTCCTAGCTCCCAGCTTGTCATTCTAGTGACCTCGCCAGAGTCACACTGCGGAAAGCCAGGCCTGCGAGAGTACTGCTCCCTGCCGATGACTACCTGGGGAGTTCCCAGCTCCGGGTCGGCCTGCGTCCCGCACTGGACTCCCTGACCACGCAGTGGTACACCGCACTGAGTCACCATTGACTAACCGTAGGAAGTCCTTACAATCAGCACAAGGGCAGGTAAGATTTTCTGCAATGCTGTGTTTTCCATTAAATACCGACCTAGAATGAAATAAACCAGATGTTGCCTTGCAGAGCTAATTGTGGTTTGTAATTTGTGGTTATTTGGCAAATGAAGGCAACAGACCAAAAGGAATGCCAAAAGTAAGCTCCCTCTCCCTATAAATACAGTTATCTTGCTTACCCAGAAATATTAGCTAACAATATTGAAATTTGTTTCATTGATTCACAGGAACAGACCAGTGTGTCTGACTTGTTTACTTTTACTGTAGCGATCTTGCCAACTGGCTTAGTTATTTGTTTTTCAACAAATGTGAACTCCGGGAGGGCAGGGACATCACTGATGCCCCTGCAAGAGGAAGGAACCTTAGGTATCTGTCAAAGGGTGAGAGCACGAACCTTTCCACCTCCTCTAGACTTGACTGTGGCCCTGTACCCCGTTACATCACATCTCAGCTACTCCACACCTGAGCCCCCAAAGACATTTGACTTTGCAACCCCTGGTTTGAATGCCGTGAGACCATTTTCTTTTAAAGATAACTGGTAAGATTTCTTGTAGGAATATCAGTATTCTCTCCGTGCTCTTGTGTCTGCTGGGTATCTGCTTAGCGAGCACCCTGTAGGTACCTCCCTGCCAAAATAAACATTTTGTTTTTTACTACACTGCCAACTCCTTCAGACCTGTTATCAGGGCAAATTGGTTGCACTGAGCTGAAAGGGAAATTTTAGCTCGCTGCCTAGCCTTCACTAGCTGAAGGCTCTCCAAATTCATTCTACCTGGACAGGCACAGCGTCTAAGTAATTGCTTTAATCCCTTCAGATTACCAGGCATGTCATAGCAACTAAGTGGCACTGTCTGTTTTTATCGGAACTACAGCACTTCTTTCGGATTAACATTCTGTTCACGTTACAACAGTTTTGTCGTCAGTCTGATATTTCCAGTAAGGGCCAGGAAGCCACTAAATCCATGACAGGCAAACCATTCTTGCCAAGGCCTGATTCAAAAAATAAAAGAAAATTCAAATGTTTAAGAGGTATGTTTTATTTTTTTAATTAAAAAATGAAAATAGCTTATTGAGTCTTATTGGGAACGGGGGAGATCAGAAACATGAATTCTTATAATGTGAACACCAGCTTAATTGATCGAAGACTGTCACTAGTTTTTCAGTCAGGAAGATTCTGTCCAGCCATCTCTGAGAAATAACCACTCGGGGGCAGCTGGGCAGTTTTCCAACCTTTTATATTTATACAGCACTCTACCATCCACAAAGTGCATTATCAGGCATTCGCTATTCTCCAGACAACACCCCAAACAATGCTCAACACATGCCCACAATCCCAAAATAACATAAATTGTAAGTTGCCCCACTGACTTAATAGCTTTCCAAGACAAAGAAAAAAAGTTAAGAAACACTAGTATATTAACTGCATATACCTAATGCCAAGCACATATCATTTCAGAAACATTAAAATGAGGAGGAAAATAGTGCACTTTAGATTTGGAGAAACTGAGATCGGACTCTTCTACTTTCGAAGCAACTTACCCAAGCCAGTCCACGGCTGGACCTGCAGAGCTAGGGCCCAGGCACCTTCGTGTCTCTGATGCAACAGTAGCCGGGCCCCACAAGTGCCAGCGCTGAAGAAACAGAGGCGCGAGGGGCCGTGCCTGGCCCTCCTCCCAACCCCTGCATGGTAAGGGGCTCTGCACTGCGCTTTCCCAGGCAGGTCAGCGTCAGGTGGAAAGCCAGACCAGCACAAATAGCTCTCCCTTCCCCCAAAGGGCTGGCTGCCGGAACACTCTGTTGCCGCTAAACCTGGGAGTGTCCTGGTTCCCAGGGCCCCGCATGCCATGAACCTCAGCTGGGTAGGTCCTGGAGAAAGGACAGCTCACTCCTGAGCCCAGCCTCTGCTCCCACAGCTGTTCCATCTGGGCTGGAGGCGGTCATACCTGAGGTTTCCTTAGGCTCTCCAAACACACGGAGAAGGCGGCCTGGGAGTACACCCACCAAACTTTGAGCCGTGTCAGCCTGAGTTATGGGAGAAGGTGGGGGAAGCAGAACACCCTTTACTCCCTTTTGTAAAGTCTGAATTATTTTAGAGATAAGTTTGAAAATTGAAATCCAGAAAAAAGAAACTAAATGAAGAACACGTAATTTGAATGCAGAAAGATTTGGGTTGAAATCCAGGCTGTCCCCTTGGCTGACTGTGTACCCAGGCAGGGGTAGAGCCTCCTCAGACTCCATTTTCCACATACTTACGTCATAGGGTTGTGCTGGGGTCCTCCCCAAACGACTTCGTTGCTGGCCCAGCACTCCCCCTGCCTTCCTCACAGCCCTGGTCACACTGTGTGGTCAGTGTGTCCATGGGCCCCTCCAAGGCAGCGGGGGTTCCTGTCTTTTTCTTTCACTTATTACTATACCTGGCATGTTAGTGTTTCAAATGATCTGGGGAAATGTACAGGCAGAAAACAAAACAGAAATATGATTTATATTATGGACGCTATGGTCACAACTATGATTGCTTTAAAAATCTATTTAAGAAGAGTGGCAGCTCCTTCCTCTGAGTTTCCATTGCTATATGCCTGCATTCACCACTATATCACGTGGCAGATAGAAAGAGATGGGGAGACGTATTTTAGGGGTGGTTGAAAACAGTGCATGGGAAGTGGAGTCACATGAATGAAAGTCTTCCTACCTCCACCACGCTGCCAAAACAAACACTCCAGATTTAGCCTCCGTCAGCAAGAAAAGTGTCTCTCCCACTTCATTTTTCCCATCAATTTACACGAAGATTGTCTTAAGACTATAGCAGAGGCCCCAGTGTGAGGAACGGAACTGTGAATAAAAAGCAGATGTGTCTGAAAGATAGGTCGTCAGGGAATCTATCTGCCTGCAGATCAGGACGCCTCAGGAGCAGTCCCTCGCCATCAGAGAAAGATGAATAAAAACGCACAAGTTTCGTGTCTTCCCAGGATGTTGGGAACGAATGGGGAATAATTGATGTAGGCTGGATTTCCTCAAAATCCAGTACAGGCTGAGCCACAGAACAGTTTTTATTACAATTACGGGGGGAGCCTGGGAGATGTAAGTTACATGGTATCAGAACAGTTCAGATTTTTGGGAAATATTTTGTGACCCCCAGACATATGAAGCACCATAGAATGCAAAAACACGGACAGCATCCATGGACCTGGAGATTATTGCTAAGTAAAATAAACCAGCCAGAGAAAGACAAATCCCATATGATCTCACTTATATGTGGAATGTAATGAACAAAATACATTGACAAACAAAATAGAAACAGAGGCTTGGACACATGGAACAAACTGACAGCTGTCAAGGGCAGAGGTGGGGGGGGGAACTGGATGAAAAGAAAGTGAAGGTATTAGCCAGAGAACATATATGCATAACACATAGTCGCAGACAACAGTGTGGTGATGGTCAGAGGGGAGGGGCGTGGGGCCTGGGAGGAGGCAGGCAGAGTGGGGGAAATGGGGATATCTGTAATAGTGTTGATGATTAAAGTAAAGAAAAAATAAATAAAGCAACAGTCTAGAGAATTAAAAAAAAAAAGAAAGAAAGCAAATGCATAATCTCTAAGTAACACTACAAGTGTAACTGAATGCAGGTCCAGGTGCCTGCTGCTACGGAAGCCAGTGCCCGAGAGGCATGTGCTAATGTAAAGGAAAGTGGTTTATTTGCAGGTGCAGATCACCTGGAAGATGAAGTACTCACATCACAATGCCCATCTCCTGGAAGATGGGGGACTCACGTCTCAACGCCCATCTCCACATCTCAGTGGAAGCAGAGGTTTTTATGAGGAGGTGGAAGGGGACAGAACAAAGAGATCAAGAAAGGGGTTGAAAAGTTCTCTATGTGCAGATGAGCACAGTTCATTCTGATAAGGCAAGTAATGGTCCCGTATACATTATCCTGGTTTAGTCATCCTGGCTCCACTGTTGAAGGTCAGCAAATCTTATGGAGCTGGGATGCCTGAAGGTCAGGATCTGAATCTTTTGAAGTTAGTTCCTAGGATTCTTATACAAACATGCTGTTCATCTACCAGCTACATATTAGTCAGAGCCCGCACTTACAGAAACAATGTCAAAAGAATGGTGGATGGGTTACAGTTCCCTGATACATTTACTTCAGTGTGTCATTTTCACCACTCAAAAACCTTCCATGAACCAACTAGCCAATAAGTATAAAAAGTTCAAACCCTTTGATCTAGCCATTCTCCTTCAGGAAAACTATCATAAAGATATAAAGCAAAATAGGGAAGAAGTTCACTTCACAATGATGTTCAAAGCAGGGCAATTTATAACACCAAAAAAAAGAAAAATCCCCACTACTTACTGACTTCATTGCCTGACAGGACTCTTGACCATTAAACCTCAATTCAATAAAAAACAGGCCTGTACCTGTATATATTAATAATTAATAACAAACATAATGATGAATACTGAATTTTAAAAATATATAATATGTACTTCCACACTGTTTAACCTACTTCAGAGGAAAGAAAGTTTGAAATGTTACTAATTCATGAAGCACAGACAAAACAATATATACAAGAGCCTAATAAATATCTGTGAATCCATCTATGATTTCAAAAGCACAAATACAGAAAAAAAAAAGCCCAAACCCTCGTATTTCAGGAAATAAAGGAAGAGTAGAAAGAAAAGTATCAGGGGTTCTGAAAGTACACGTAAACTTGTGTTTTGCAAACCCCTTGTGCACTGAGCCCTGAACTAGTTGGCTAAAGACAATCTGTGACAAATAACAAGGCAATTGTCAGAGGCCACTGCTTGGTCACACAGGCCAAAAAAAATGGAACCTCTGGGTAAAACTGTGGTAGGCAGTTAGACAGACATGAGCAGAGCAAGGACATAGGCTGGGTACAGAAGGTCACCAGGGTGGAAAGTCCCAGGTGCCTAGCAATGACAAAACTGGGATGACAAGGACCTCAACCCGAGGATAGCCTTTCTCCCCCTAGCTTATTGCTGGTCATGGGGTTTAGACCCCCTGGCCTTTCATATCACTGGTCGTGCCATTCAGACCCTCCCCTGACCTTTCCTCCCCTGGCACGTTGCTAGTCATGTGGGTTAAATCCCCTTAGAGGGGACAGTAAGCCCCCAGGACAATGAGGTTCTGACCCACATCAAATACATCTAGGCCTCAGTCATGTTTCAGCTCCAGGCCCAGAAAAGCAGCAAAACCAGACAAGGGACTCCGTGGATGACGTCAGGACCAGCTGCATCGACTAATGACCCCTACCCTGGCACCAACCAACCAATTGAGACCACCACGCAGAAAGGACACACCTGGAAAGCTATTGGGATCCTCTCCTGAGACCTCCAGATAAACACTCTCAAGACAGAGGACCCAGTGAGGCTCTCCAGGGAGCACCCAGCCTCTTTCCCCAGGCATGTTTTACTTGTCTCTCTCTTTCTCCTCAGCTCCCAGGGCCCTCCTTTTGCCTCTGTAAGTTGTTTCCTAAGTCCATTTCTTCTACAGCTCACTTCTCCTACCTCTGTGACTTTCTAAATTAACTTTCCTTTATAGTTTGAGTCTTGGCTCTGATTTTTTTTCTTAGCCAGAATGCAAGTACCAAGGTTGCTGAACCAAGGGCTGGTCTGACTACCAGTTTAACCTGGTTCTTGCGTCCAACAAAACTGAGCCTGCGTCCGCTCTGTCCCAACCCTTGAGCCTTACTGTTCCAGATCTCAGCTCACCTGAGACCGGAAATAGAGCATTCAGTACAGTGCCTTGAGTACGCTGGGTGCTTGGTGTGTGTTTAGTGAGCAATAAGGAGAATGCATTTAAGCCCATAGCAAGTGCGTGGAACAGGTAAGTGCTCAGTAAATGAAAGCTGTTATTATTATAGTTGTTGTTATTAATAAGTGAATAATTAGCATTTGTATAGCTCCTTAAAGTTTATATAAAGTGTTTTTAACTCCCACAATGATCCTTGAACAGAAAACAGAGACTCACAGAAATTGGCAATTTCTCCAAGTTCATACTGCCAGCAAATAGCTGAAGTCAGGACTTGACCACTAACCAAGGCTCTTTTCCCTTGACAAGGCTGACATGTCATAATAATGGCCTCCGCCTTCTCTTGGAAATAAACGTCTAGTCCCTCTTAATCAAGAATTACAGCAGTCCTGTTCCCTCTGCCAGTCATGGACTGAATGACGGAAAAGGCAGTGACTCAATCCTTGCCAATGACTTAAGGAAAAGTCCTTTGGGAACTTCTGGGAAACGTTTCCTCACTACTGAGGAGACATGAAAACACGCCTTCTCCCCTTCCACCGGGTGTTTCTTATCTCTGTGTGACCCTTCAAACTACTGCAGTCGTTTTGGGACCTTGACGGGAATCAGTTTGGGAACGAAACCAACTCATGGCAGGGACAGAGTCAAAAGAATCGCAGAGAAGCAAAGTCACAACCCAGACAGACATTCTGCTCCTGAACTTTCTACTACATGAAAGAATTCTTCTCCTAACTGGTGACACCAGTCCAGGTTGGAGTTTCTGTGCCCTATGCCCCACCGACACATTGTCTACACAAGCCACTTACATGTCAGACCCAGACACACAGCCTAACCCCAAGGTAGCAGCTCCATGCCTTCACAGAGGGGGCTGTCTAAGCTTACATCAGCTCTGATTTTGATTTCCGTAAGTCCTAAATAGGCAGGAGAGAAAAGGAGACACTGGTGTGCACAGCTGTACAAAGGGAACACATACTGCTGGTTCCCATCACACGGCTAACTATAGAAGCAAAGACACCGCACTGATTCCCACTGAAGTTTCCGGCCCCTCTCCCATGACCCCCACCCCCACAAATGACAACAAACTCTGCATCTGGAAGCCTGATGATCTTCAGCTGCCTCTCTCTTTGCCCAGACAGCGCTGCATTGTGTACTACCCAGAGAAAAGAAAGAAGGGGGGACGGAAGAGGAAGAGGAGATTTTATCAGAGCACGCAGTCCTTTCTTTCCAGGGCAATAACGATCATTTGGTTCAAGCTTCCAAAGTTACATGTGAAATGTATTGTTTTGCCCATTGATACTTCGAGTGCTTTTACTCAAAAACTACAGCACAAAATATAAGTTATTCAACTGTCCTTTGACAAGACAATGAGTGATTTTTATTGTATACCAGATATCAGCTAATCTTGCATATCTTTCCCTAAGACCACCACATAATTGAGTTGCAGCTATCTAAAGCGCAGACACATCCTTAGGGCTTCGGGGCACCATCTTCTGGTGAGAGACACAGTCTAGTCAGCATCTACCCAACACCTCTGCAGATCACAGCTTCAACTTTCACCTTGTCATGTTCCATAAGATTCACCTCCAATCCATTTCTCATGTACTCCTAAAGCCACACCATCAACCTATCATCACTGGTGCCACCTTTCACTTCTGAAATCTAGGGTTGTTGAGAGAATTAAGTATCCCTCTCTAACTCCAACTTTCTATCCTCCCGTAAGTTTCTAACTCCTCAACTAGTAATGTGCTTTGTTTTCAATCCCCTTGAGCACTTAGGTCCTTGCTCTTGCATTTTCTCCCATTTCATAGGCTGGTCCTGCTCTCATTTCTTCCTCCTTAGAGGCCAGAATTCATGATCCAGCACATCAATTGTTCTTTCTCTAGCACCCCCACTCCTCCCACCTCGCCAATCTCCAATTCCCCATCAATGCAAACATCCAAACATTTTCATCACTATAACTCATAAGGCAAATTTTGCTAGAGGCAATCTCTCAACCTTGCAGTTTAATGGTGCAACATAATTATCGTTTCCAACACAGACTGAGTTCTTGGAGTGACTCAGCAACTGTATGTTGTACCTGTGTTGTGCACACAATGGTTGTTCAAAATCAAAGTGCCCTACAGACCCACCATTTTCAGTAGTATGGCATAATGGTCAACAGCTCTGCATCCTGGTTTTGCCTCTTGCTCACTGTATAACCTCAGGCAAGGCACCTAATCCCTCAGTGCTTCCATTGTCTCATTTGTAAAATTAAAATAATAATTTTATCTTCCCAGGGTTGTTGCAAGAAATTCATGAGTTAACGAATAAAAGTAATTTTAATAATGCTTACGATGTAGAAAGCATCCATAACATGGCAGTTAATATTTTGCAGAGAGAAGGGGCTGTTGCGTGGGTCTTCCTCCATCTTCTTTCCTTCAGCAATTGCCCCAGCTTAATCACACTTGCATGCATCCTCATCTCTTCTTTGCCTTTCTCAAAGACAGACATGTCCTTTTATATTTAATTTCTCCAATAGATATCCCCTCTCCTCTTTTCTCCTCTTTTGAACCTAGACCTTTTCACTGGGTCCTCTTTACCTTATAAATTTACTCGATTGTCTCTCATCTTGAAAGCAGGAAGGAAGAAAGTGAGGTAGAAAAGAAGGGGAGAGCAGGAAAGACAAGGGAAGAAAACCCTCTTCAGCTTCTCTAGATCCCAGCAGTTACTTCTTCCCATTGCAAAGCTACCCTCTTACTGACCTGTGCACACTATCTCCTCATCCCTTTTCTCAGGGCCACCTCAGTGGAATGGAATTTGCCTCCTGCCTCCCTTACATACCGCTCAAGCTCAGGCTGTTGTTGATAGTGCACAATGAGTCCTAACTCTGCCATTCTTAATTAACTGGCCTCTCGGTAACATTTGGCACTGTTGACCTCTCTCTCATTACCGAACTCTTTCTTCCTGGAATTTCCATGACAGGAGTCTCTCCTGCTTATTCTTCTGTTCCCTACCACCCAGACCTGTGCTTCTTACTTCATTTGTTAAATCCTTCTTCTTCTGACCATTCGTTATTTCTTATGTCATTTATTCATTCATTCAGTAAACATACTGAACACTTACCATACGTCAGGTACCATGACAACTGCTGGGACCAGTTAAGCAGGGACAGCTGAAACACAGCTCCAGAGAACACTAACCACAGTGAGACACAGCCACTCGGACAGGGGAGCAACGCAGAGGAGCAATGGCAGTGACACTGTACGTTAAACTCAGTCCCTGCCCGAACAGTTGGTCTGGTGAAAAAGACCAACACATGCTAGACAATTAGAGTAGAAAAAGCAAGGTACAAATGAGACAGGATGGTGAGAAGCTAGGAAAACTCCTTGGCAAGCAGAATACAGAAACTGAGACAGAGAGCTGAACACAATGGCTGAGCAAGTTACGTCAGCTGCAGACGGTCAGAGGCTCTAAGGCCCCAGTGCCCGGAGGGATCAAAACTGGAAGAACAAGGACCTCACCCCCAGGGTAACCTCTTCTTCCCTGGCCTTTCCTCCGTGGAGATAACATCTAGGCCTCAGTTGTGTTTCAGCTCCAGGCCCAGAAAAGCAGCACAACCAGGTGGGTGAGGCCAGGACCAACTGCAGTGACTAAGAACCCCTGCCCGGTCACTGACCAATCTGTGGAGACCATGACCCTGAAAGAGCCCACCCGGAGAACTGATGAATATTCTGCTGAAACCCTCCGCTGAGAACTCCCCTAAGATTCTGGTCTGCAAGAAAGAAACAAAAGCCTCCGGGCAAAGGACCCAGCGTGCCTGTACCAATGGCTCTCCCTCTGAGGAGCAGCCAGCACCATTTCATTTCCCTTCCTCTCCCCACCACACCCCACTCCTTTCTTCACAGGCACATGCACCTCCTAAAGTCGAAGGCAATGTGCAGCTGGCAGCTTGTCCCTGGCTAATCCCCTGAACCTGTCCCCAAAGCCCCTTTTTCTCTGACTTCTCAGTGAGCTAAGGCAGGCCAGCCAAGGCTCTCCTGTTGTTTCCACTATGCTAAACCCTTCCTTGTTCCACTGTCCCCAGCTTTAATAAATGTACCTTCTTAGTCACCAGGACTTGTGTTGTGAAATGTTTCCTACACATTGCCAAGAACCCACACTTATAGCTGGCCCTAGACAGACCCACTCAGGGCCCAGTAACACAAAGACCAAGGGCTGCTCTGGGTAGAATGAACACATATTAGTTAGTCTCCACAATTTTTTCACCCATTTCACACTTCACCCTACACATACTTTCCAGGTAATTACATCTAATCATGTGATTTCAACCAAGCCTATTAGCCAGTGATGCCCAAATTTTGTATTGCTTGCACAGAATATCAAATTGCTGACCAAACATCTCTACCACATTTATATAAGGGCAGCAAGCACCAAAAATAATAAATATAAAAAAGCAAACATCTTATTATGAGGCATTAGCCTTATTTCCCATCTGAATCACTTCAACAGACCCCTAGTTTAGTACCTTCCTGGACCTGTTCTTGAAGCCCCATTCAGGGTTATCAGTTTGAAACACAAGCTAATTTTATCACCAAACCCCACTCCTGTCCAACTTCCCTATTTTAAAGACTTCGAGGACCACTCTCAGTAGCCAAAACAAAATCAAAACTTCTTGTATATCACTGTGATACACAGGACCCCAAATGACCCAGCTCCTGCATGCCAGCCACATCAACTCCCCCTGAAGAACCAAGCAGTTCTTTCAATCCACAGTGCATTTTTCCATGTCAGCACTTTGTACCGATTGCTCCTGCTGCCTACAAAGGCCTCCCCAGGTTGTTCACCTCATGAATTTCTGATTCTCTAATAGTTTAACCAACATAGAACATGGAGTGCCTCTGCTCTAAACTCCTATAAAAGCAGTCATCTGCGGGACTCATCACAATGCTGTGATTGTCTGTCCCCACACCTGTGTCTGCCAGAAGATCGCAGCCTCTGTGTCAGAGCCCTGTCTATTCTTGGCGGGCCTTCAGCACCTGGCAGTGCCCATCACATGCTGGGTACTCAGCCTGATGCAGGGGTAAGCTCACTTAGTTACTTTAACACTATTTCATCACGGTATTTTTTTATGAGGAACTTCAAAGATAATTAATTCTATTTTACCTAATTCAAATACCTCTTCTCCAGCTTAAAACTATTAAAACTATGAAACACTAAACTGAAACTTTACCTTAACATAGCTTGTATTTGCAGCCAATTAGGTGTCTTACTGTGTGAAAATTTATAAAGACAGCAGAATGTGCCAGGATGATTCTACAACGATGATTTTCATGCATAAGCTGCTCAATGTTTAGGTAGACCTTCATCTCTAATAAAATTAGTATATGGTTGCCTGTATTTTATCTTCTTTGAATGTCTAAGATAATCAAAGAAGTCAACCTAAAGAAGTAAAAAGAGAAAAAATGTGTGAGGCTTAATTTTTGATACAATGACCAATCCTTTTATCATTGGAAAACCCAATTAAGGAATTTATAAGATGTGTTTATTCATTATCCCGGTATTAGACCTTTTCTAAGAAGGCTTATGTGTTTTTAAAGTAAGTTACTGCATTATTGCTTGGTGAGCCTTGTAACTAGATTTGCCAAACAGTGGGCCAGCACTGAAAGCAGGGTCTGTGTTCGTGAGACGAAATGAAGCTTCAGACCCAAACGGAATGGTACTTACCCCTGGGCCTCACTGGGACCACACCTAGAATTTAGCAGTCCCTGCTCTAATTCCAAAAGGAAGAACAGAAACATGGGGGAAATGTCTGCATTTTAGAAGTCAAGGAAAAAACACAGTACTTCTGAACAAATCATTTTATGCCAAAAATACTAACTACAATGGCTGTCTGCACTGCCGAATCCACTAGCTAAACACTCAAATTTATCTTCTTATTCCGTGTCTAAGCATGCATGTAGAAGGAACCCTATAGTTTTGTGCAGGATACAGGCCTTTCAAAGGCCTGGGCTCCAACCCTATCCTCCACCTCCACCACACACGTGGATACTCAAGCTCCAACACTCTTGACAGTTATGCCCAAGCACATGTGGGAAAACAGCAAGTTAAAATATAAAAAAGGAAACTTCCTTGACCAACGTGTATTGGGTTAATGTGAGTACGGAGGTGGGCACTTGACCCCGAATAGCGCTTCCTCACACTTTTATCTTTGACACATCTCACAGCAACTCACATCGCTCTGTAAACACGCTCCTTTGGTAATTAGTTCCATATGCATGACTTAACAGACGCTCCATGCCAATAGCTCCCAATCTGTATTTCTTGCCCAGAATATCTAACTGCTCATTTTGCTTCCTCTCCCTACAAGCATGGAGTATATAAAGTTAATGAGGCCTCGAAGTCTTTCCCTGTTTTTTTTCAACATAGATGTGCAGTGATAGCTAAGAACAATTAGGAGCTACCGGAACTAATTTGGCAGGGACAGGGATGCAGAAACTTAGAAACCTAGTGGCCTAGTCATTTACAAACTTGTTTTTTTTTCCCCCAAGAAATCCTTTGCTCAAATAAAATCTTATTTGGCAACCCAAAATGTGAAATCAATAGCACACCTGCTCAGTTGTGGAAGAGACCACCAAAAGGGACCCTAAGCTCGACACTGGACGTCTTGTCCCCACCACACTGTCCCCACAACAGCCCCTGAAGCTCTGAGAAACTCTCAGAAGTCTGCAAAACACAGTTCAAAACTATTGGTCAAGATCCATGAAGGTGTTATTTTTAATACAAGAATCAACAGTTAAAGAACCATGTGGGAAAACTCACTGGTAACGGTAGGAGAGAATTTCCATGAGTATTAAAAAATAAGAACACAGGAACAAGTATAAAGGACACATGGACAAAAACTATGGGGGGGGTAGAAATGGGAGGGAGGTGGGGAGGGCTGGGGTGGCGGGTTCGGCTGAGAATAAAAGACAGAAAACTGTACAAGATCAACAATTAAAATAAAAATTAAAAAAATAAAATAAGAACAAATGTCATTGCAGATAGAGAAGTGTGCTAGATCAGTGTTTTTTATGTTTGATGTCAGTCACCTTGTCATGTATTTTCTAAAGACACTGAATACTGATGACAAGGAAAAACATGGAGTTAGTCATATTTAAAGTCATATGAGGCCAGGTTTAAACTGCTATCTGTCTTACATGAGTCCTATATAATGGCTTTCTTATATAACAGTCTTATATTTCCAAAAATCTATTTTAATTCAATTAAATAAAAAATTATTCAGAGAAAAATTTGAGCATTAGGATTGACAACTCAATCAGTTACGGGAACTCATCATAAACAAGGACGTATCTGGAAGCATTGTAGAGAAAACCGATTCTGTAGAGGAAAAAAACAAATTGTTGTCCTCAAGAAATATACCTCTGACCCCACAATCACGGAAAACACGAAACAAGCTGGTCAGTTGATTGGTGGGTAGACTATAATGATACCAGCTTGGTTGATTTGGTTATTTTGACATTGTGCAGCCATAAGTTCAGTAAATCCCATAAGGGGAAAAAATCAATAAAAACTCATTCAACCATTGAGAAAGCTTCCCATATGCTGAGTGGGCACTGTATGAAGAAATTGCAAAAAACAAGGTAAAAAAATAAAAGTGGTATTACACCAATCAGTGGCTCACGAGCCCGCCTGTTCATGAGACTCATTAGGGGAGCTTTAAAAACTACTGAGGCCCTGGTCTGTCCCAGGCCTACTGGATTTTGGCACCAATATTTTTTCCTTCCCAGGGCGACACTAATATGTAGCCAGGGTTGAGAATCATTGGTATAGACTTGAATCGACTTAGAGATGGATTGCTCAGTTGTCAGACTTCCACTTGGACAAACCACTTCTTTCTGACAGCAGTGATGCCTGTGAGTTTGGGCTCCCCCCACCCCACAATTCGTGATTAGTTAATGATGATGTTTAACGTTGCTTTTTGTTAGTTGTCTGACTGATTCATGCCTGACTAAAGAGGAAGCACTCCAGTCTCCCTTCAGACAGATCTGACTTGCTGTGAGTGTAGGTTTCAGGCTGTGTTATTTGTTTGTTTGTTTGTTTGTTTATGGTTCCTTCATGGACTATGAGTGGGACGTTTCAAAGTTATAGGTTCAGAGACCTGAAATTGCTTTATCAAGAAGTACAATTGCAAAGCGGAGAAGGGAGGGAATTTCAAGGGAAAGGGGGAAGGGTTTACAGGAACGAGTATAAAGGACACATGGACAAAAACTAGGGGGGATGGAAATGGGAGGGAGGTGAGGAGGGCTGGGGCGGTAGGCTGGGATGGGAGTAAAAGACAGAAAACTGTACAAGATCAACAATTAAAATAAAATAAATAAAAAAAAGAAGTACAATTGCTTTCAGCAGGTAACTATGAGCTCACTTCCATGGAAAGTATTTCTTCAGAAAAAAAGTAGAATTACACAACAATTTCAGTTGGTCCCCAAAATATGAAATTAAAATCTTAAGTGTAATGTGGTACATAAACCAGAAAATGGTTAATTGTTCTCAGAAATATTTTGAAAGATTATAAAGTCGACCAATACTTAAGAATTGGTGTAGTTAAGATTTTAAGTTACAACTCTGTTTACATGGATGAACCAGGGAGCCCTGTTGGAGGGAAAAGGGCTGTGATTTTTATGGTGACTTGGAAATTGAAAACCAAGTTCAGGTCCCCTCGATAGTCTCGAGTGACTAATATGACATCTATAAGAGAGGCTCATAAATGTGGAATTTCTCTCCAGATACAGAGAGATGAGCTATTTTCAAGATACACTTGTTACCCTAAGAAACTGAAATATTAAAAGCGTTCTTAATTGAAGCAATCAGTAAAAGGTGAGAGTCCAAAAGTTGGTATATTGTATTTCAAATATTTTATTTCAATTTTAGTCACATAAATAAAAGTAAAATCATTCACCACCTTTGGCTCATGACTGGAGTTCTGTGTTGGCTTTCTTGGGTAAACCACTCCCTGATTTCCAGTTTCCATTTCTTTGTTTGTTTGTTTGTTTGTTTTAGAAGGAACATGTGTTAAATTTTTATTGAACTCATGTGAGATCCGGGCAGATGTATGTTACATGGAGGCATATTGGTTTGACTACAGGGGAGGCCCGTTGTCAATGGAACCTCTGCTGGAAGGGCTGGAATTTGCAAGTCTACAGATAAGAGTGGTTTGATATTGCTACCAGCTGCTCACAATTGACAGAGCTGTAAAATCTTTAGAAGGAAATGCTAACACTATGAAGCAAATAGCCAGGAATTGTGTGTTGTGTACAGACAATGCATTGAGTAATGGTAAATGCAAAATTTTCTTCGCAGAAATAATTCAACGAACACCTGCAGAGGACGGAGCATGGAGGCAGGGGCTGCATCCTTAGGAAGGTGTCTTGGTGCAGGAAGAAGAGGCTGCCTCGGACTTCTGGGTGGGGACCTTCAGCAGAGCCAGCTTCTTGGGCAGGCGGGTGCTGAGTCCCCCACCACATCCTGTTTGATCTTCCTCCTGATCCTGGCCACTAGGTCCCCGAGAGATAACTTCCTGAGCTCTCGCTGCTGTACAATCCCCACTTTCTTGGGGGTGACAGATAACACCAGCTCCCTTTCTCAGGCCATTTCTTTGCACTCCGAGGCCACCCCAGCCCTCTGGCCCTTGGCTGCTGCCCTCTTGCTCTTGGCCAGCCTTGGTGCCTGGAACTCGCGCTGCCCCTGCACCGTGAACAGGCATCCTTCTGCTTCAATCCGTAAAGGCGTTTACAACTTCAAGCCACTTGTGGAAACACCTGAGTGCAAAGTCCTTCTAGATTTTTTACTATAGTTTTCCAATCTTTTACAGTTGTCTATTCCATAACTAAGTAGTAATAATAGCTTGTTGGTTGATGTTGCTTTTTTAGCTTTATAGTCTTTTTTGATTGAGATAAAATTCACTATTTTAATTATTTTAAAGGGTACGATTAGGTGGTTTTGGGAATCTTCACAATGCTGTAAAACCATTACCACTATCTACTTTTGGAACATAGCCATCATCCCAAGAAGACATCTTGTACTTACTATCAGTCACTCTCAGTTCTTCCCGGGGCCCATACCCTGACAACCACTAATCTACTGTTTGTCTCTATGGATATGCCGACTGTGGACATTTCATACGAATGGAATCATACAATATGTGGCTTTTTGTGCCTGCCTTCCCTCACTTATCATAATGTTTTCATGGTTTCTCTATGTTGTAGCATGTGTTGATATTGTTTTTTAACATGACTTACTTTCAGGAGCATGTCTGGCAATTAACTTAGTTTTCACAGAAACAGCATTCTCGGTTTGCCATTCACATTGCATCAGCTGACTCAGTATTTAACTGAAACTACAATAGCAAGTAATACTGAAATGCACAGGACTATGACCAAGCACCACCATCAGTGTGTGCCTGAACTGATAAAAGCAAAGTACACCATTTCACTGTGATGATAGTTATTCACCACAGTGGTCTGTGCTCTGAGCAAAAACCAGTACGTGAATATATTTTTTAAAAAATTAAAAATTAAAAAAAAAACAAAAAACAAAAAAAACCAGTACGTGTTTCAGAGGAAAAGGAAAGGGCTGGTTAGCCCAGTGAGTTGTTTTAGTGTTGGTCGGTACTGCATTACCCAGGATGAAAGGATACATGAGTAGAGGGTATAGAGGTGTTAAGTTTCTGTTACACAACCCAACACAGCTTCATCTGGTGCCCACAGGGACGTCTTCTATACATCCTCAAAAAGAAGCAAAAATGTGTTCCCACACAGATAGTGGACCCTTCTGCCTCTGTAAAAGCTTTACCATCCTACCCATCTTTCCAGGGGCAGCTCAGGTGTGTCCTCCAGAAAGTCTTCCCTAAGCCTTGACTCCTCACAGTGCCCATACGTTCTCTCTCCTTGCTTTTAATTGACAACATACTTATCTATCTCATGGTGGTTATAATTGGTAGTATAGCTGGTCACAAAATGTCTGTTCTTCCATACCAGGGCGTTAGCTGATTGAGAGGGAGATTCTGTTTCCTAATATCCCCCACAACCACCAGCACAGGAAAAGAGGTTTTCACAGCACAACCTTTTTTTTCCCCAAAGATTTTATTTATTTTTAGAGAGGGGAAGTGAGGGAGAAAGAGAGGGAAACATAGATGTGTGGTTGCCTCTTGAGCGTCCCCTACTGGGGACCTGGCCAACAACCCAGGCAAGCATGCTGACTAGAACTGAACCAGCAACCCTTTGGTTTGCAGTCCGGGGCTTAATCCACTGAGCCACACCAGCCAGGGCCCACAGCACAATCTTTACGAAAATCTTTATCTTTAATAAATGTACAATAAACATTTATTAAGTAAATAATGAATGAGCACATTAGTTAAATAATTAATTAATGGTGTATAACTTCCTACCTGGTTACAGCAACTTGCTTCATTCATCAACATGCAGTAACAGAAGGGGTTGGGGGTGAGGATCCGAAAGAGCAAAGTGGTGGGCAAAGGAAGAAAATCAATCACTGTGGGTGCTTGGCAGCCATCAGAAATCATGACTCTCCTCCAAGGGTTAACAGAGATCACTTTCAAATAAGATGACAATTCCTGATGCCCTTTGATGTAGAACAAATTAGAAACAGACAGAGACAGTCATTGTACTTAAAACCTTGCCCTGGCTAGTGTGGCTCAGTGGATTGAGTGCCAACCTGCAAACCAAAGGGTCACCAGTTCAATTCCCACCCAGGGCACATGCCTGGGATATAGGCGAGGGCCCTGGTTGGGGGCCTCCAGTTGATGTATTTCTCACACATCCATGTTTCTCTCCCTGTCTTTCTTTCTCCTTCCCTTCCCATCTCTCTAAAAATGAATAAATAAAACCTTTAAAAATATCTCCCTATGTCTTCAATTGTGGATTTGTTTTTTCTCAATTAAATTATTATACCACTTTCATGAGTGAGTTTTTAGATGTAGTAGAAAGGTACTCATAAGAACATAGCTTCCAAATAGGCAATTTAAAAAGCAAAGCAATTGGTTAGGTAAGGAATGCAGAAACAGTCCCACAATCTGCACTAAATACTTTTTTTTGGCTGTATACTACCGAAAAACAGCCAAGTTCGTTTTGATAAGCCTTTGTTAAAAATAATAAACATGCCTAAGCTTGCAAACCATGCCATTCCAAAGAAAAAGCAATTGACAAAATTAGAAAATGCTTAAAACTGCAAAGTCTGATTAAAAAGAAAAACTTCTGTGGTAACAGATTTACAATAAGTTACAACTTAGTGTGGAGGGGAAGGGAGAAGAAAACGTAGAGTGAGACAAAGTAAAAACAGAACACCATCCTCCTTAATAGGTAAGAAGCTACATCTCACAAACTAATGCAATTACAGACTGCAGCACTAACATGGGCCACTAACACTACTGAGAAAACTCATTCTGCCATGCTTCATTAAGTTTAATGTCACCACAGTGATGTCCCCGCGCTAAAGGAAATGTAATTTCAGGGGCTCTGAATGAATATACATAAAATAACCAAATGTGGGAAGTTGTATTCTTGCACAGTAGAATGTCAGTTCATCAAAGTCAAAGTAACTTCATCTGAATTTGCTTCTTTGTTTATCTTCAGTGATTATAAAATCAGCAGAATCACTGGATTAGAAGGAAGATAATTTGGAACATTTATGTGTATCTCCCTACTTTAGGCAAATTCTGAAATTCTCTTCGTTTATCTTCAGTGATTATAAAATCAGCAGAATCACTGGATTAGAAGGAAGATAATTTGGAACATTTATGTGTATCTCCCTACTTTAGGCAAATTCTGAAATTCTCTTCTATCTGCCTAACAAAATCCTGGAAAAAACTGTAATGGATGAACTGTAATTGGAGCTCCACAGAATCAAAGTTCTTTGTTTTGATTGTTGACATATCCCAAATGTTTAGAACAGCACCAGGCACACTGAAGGCACCAAGTATCTGTTCATTTGAGCTAAAATGAAAAACATAAAAAAATGTACAATACAATGCTAGAATGCTAAATAAGCTGGTTTAAAATCCCTTTCTCAGGTGTGTTATGGGTCATGATGTTAATCACAACACGCAAATGGTCTTCATACAAACCACCTTTCTACAGTAGGTTCCAGAGTCCAATCACACCTTTAACTAACCAGTCATCACCATAGGGAGCTAAGGATCAGACCAAGGAGAGAATGGGGTAAATTTAGTCCCTGTTTTGATTACTTCTCTTTTTCTGGAAAGTTCACCTGAGATGTATCAGCACATTCATCTTCATATAAGAAGAATGTAAATATTATTTAAAATTAAGGGTTTCTGTTTTTAAAAACTGCACCACAAAGGTGATTGGACTAAATCAACCTCCCGCATCTATTTCAGAAGCCCACCAATTTTAAAAAGATAAATAAATAAATAATAAGAACAGGCAAGTGATGTGATTAGGTGATTCTAGTCATGTAATTTTTCATTCAAAATGCCTGTTAGCAATTGAAAACTGAACGAAAAGGGAAGGAGGAGGCCTGGATTCTGGTGCTGGTTCCCTACCGGTGAACAGTACGAGCTTAGCCGACCCTTGCCCACTGGAAATCTCAGTTCCCTGAGTTGTAAGGTGAACGTTTGAATAGATGGTCTCTAAACTTCCTTTTGGTTTTAAAGATCCTGTGACTATAAGTGACCAAATCCAGTCCCTTAATTACTCCTCCTAAATTCCATCCTTTATTCCTTCAACAGACATAGGTTGGGTACCTTGGGAGGGTCAGGTCCCATTAGCCTATGTTGGCATAACGTGTAGGGGGGCAGGGTGGAAGGTGGGTACAAACGACGCAGGAGCACTTGATGATTTTTAAAAGCTAGTGATTTCGCACACCTGTGGAGATGGTGTGTTTCTAAATTTGGCAGGCCTGAAGACTTTCCTCTTGGGTTAAGCTGGCTGTGCCCGCGGATTGCCCAGCTCCCAGCAAGGAAACAGTAGGATGAACTAATGAGAGCCCCTTCAGAATGGAAGGGTTTAACTAGTGTGCTGGCAGGTCCCATCTTACTCACCGTTAAACAAAGAAGTTATAAGAGATTCAGAACGCTGAGTTGTGAAAACGGCAGGCTAACGAAAGAGCCACAGGACCTGAATAGTGTCTTATGTACAATTTTGCCGCGAACACTTCCCCCGGCTCCGGAGTCCACAATATAGGTATCATTATTTTTCTTTGAGGACAAGAAACAACTGAAAAATTAATTTCAGTCCACTGAAGGTTTGGAAGGCTGCTCTGCTTCTAGTACACCACACACAAGAAATAAACATGATTACCTGAGGCAGAAGGAGGATTTTTTAAAATTACACTAAAAAACGGAATCTGGAAGAAAGCCGGTTTCCACTGCACGATATCTGCTCTTGAAAACCACGGCAAGGAATCAAAGCTGCTTCTTCTCCAGCCACCTGCCCAGAAACCGCAGGCGCGCTAGCCGGGAACCGACCCGCAAGCGGGCACGTGTCTCTCCCAGACCCAGCAGGCGCTCCGAGGGACCCGGGTGGGGGCGGCGGGCTCCTGGAGCGTTGCTGGGCGCTGGGGCAGCGAAACGACTGCCCTCCGCCAGCTCCACCAAGCCCAGCCCTAGAGCCTCGCCGCCCAGCCACCACGGATGCTTGGGTCACTTGAGCCACCGTGCCCTCCGCACAGGTGAGCCAGGTAGCGGGAAGAGGGTAAAATAAGGCGGATCACTGACCCACGCAATGGGGATCCTGGGGCCGGAGTCGCCCTTGGGAGACTGCGTCCGGCGCAACCTGTGGGCCGGACTCTAGCGCTCTGCAGCCCTCCCAGAACGCGCAGAGCCCTGTCCCCCTTCCGCCCTACCCCAGACCTTTAGCCTGGCCCTGCTGCGTCCGCAGTCCTCACCTCGTGTCGGCTGCTGCAGCCCGGGCGGTGGCGCGTGGACATGCCTCCAGCAGTAGGCACCGTGCCGTGTCCTCAGGCAGGGGCCCCTTCCAGAGCCCCAGGCGCAGCGACCGGCGCTTCCGAGGGGCGGGGAGCGCAAGGGGCGGAGGCGCGGGAGGGTGCTGGGGCCGGCGCCCCACGGGCAGTGCTCGGGGAGAAGAGCGTAGAGGGGAAATCTCGGTGTTCCTCGCCCCCAGCTCTGCGGTGGACTCCGCGAATCGGGCGAATGGGATTTATCCCTGGGATCCACTCTAAGTGCTGCGGCTTGGCGAGGGGTAAGGGGCTCGGAGGGAGTTTGAGGGGGAGGGACGTCTCGCGGTTATGCAATGCCGGACGGAGCCTTTGGTGGCCCGAGCCAGCTTGTTCCAGCACTGTCCGACCCTTCCTAAGGAACAGCCATCCGTGCCCCTGACCTAGGCAAGCAGACACAGCCCGGGCTTCTCAGAACATTTCCCTGCAGAGTCAAAGAACAAGGTCTCCAGAAAAAAAAATTAAGGACTCGCTTGGCAGTATGTGGGTCTGGACTCTCCCAGCCAGCCCTTTCCCTTTCAAAGCACAGGAAACTGAGGCCCCCGTGTGTTAAAAGCATTGTCTCTTGGAGTTAGACGGACCTGGATTCAACAGTCCTGAAAAGCTTGCGCCTCCGCCGGTGTGGCTCAGTTGGTTGGGCCTGGTCTGCAAATCAAAAGGTTGCGGTTGGATTCCCGGTCAGGGCACCTGCCTGGGTTGCAGGTTTGTCCCCAAGCATCTAGGGAAAGCAGCCGATCGCTGTTTCTCTCTTGCATCCATGTTTCTCCCTTTCTTTCTCCCCTTTCCCCTCTCCGAGAGAGAGAGAGAGAGAGAGAGAGAGAGAGAGAGAGAGAGAAGAATCTTGAGTCCTTGGACAGGTTCCTTAAGTCTCTCAGCTTCAGTTTTTTTCCCCCTGTAAAAATGAAAATGGTACTAGCGTCCACTGCATGTTTGTTGAAAGGACAAAATGAATGAGGTACAGGCACCGGATACTTAACGCTCCCCCAGTAAAACGTACTGCTGTTGAGTGTGCTAAGGCTGGTCCAGCTGCCCCAAGTCGCCTTAAGCTGGCTGTCTCACTGGCCTGAAAAAGGAGCGGCCTGAGCCTGCCAGTTGGCACCCCATGGAAAGCAGGTTCCAGGCTCACCTTCCTGCAAACGTCTGCATCCTTGCTACTCAGCCACGTTAGCATTATCTGGGAGCTTGCTGGAAATGGAAACTCTCAGGTCCAGTCTTAGAACCTCTAAATCATAATTTGCATTTTAACAAGAATCCCTAGGTGATTTCGTTGGTTTTCCATCAAAGTGTCAAAATGAGTTCGACTTTCTGGAAAATTTGATCAGGGACCTAAAGCTACTGTGCAGTAGCCACAAAATACCTTAGGGTATTTTTTAAAATAGATCAGTACAGTCCTTCCTCATTTTGCCCTCTGGCTATTTTGTATTTTTCCCTCTGCTCAATTTCCTACTCTTTACAAATCTGGATTTCAGTCCTATTTTGCACTTGCATAAAAAAAAACCCTCTGAGTTACATATGAGTAATGATTAGTGAATGTGTCTAAAACATGCAAAAGAATGAGCACATGCAGCTTGTAAAAGAATTCATTAGCATTGAAAATGGAATTATTAATGTAGAGGCAGGCTGAGCCCTGAGTTCTCATCTGTGAAGGTCTTTAGGTCAAAGGCTTGAACACTTTTATGATTCAGGAAAATATTTCTCTTAGTGAAACATTGTTTTGGATGGCAAAAAAAAGCTGCATTTTCCACTTAACTATTATAGGACAACCAGTTTGTTAAAAAACATTTTGGCGAATAGGAAGAAAGGTCACAGGCTTCCTTCTGATTCACCACTTATAGGGGCTCTATCAAAGCTCGAAGAAAATATTTTATCTCATTACATGTTGTGTTTGGGATTTGTGTGTGTTTGGTTTTTACTTGTAGAGGGTTCGGGTTTAGTTTACCTGATTCCATCTCTGGCGAATGACTCTCATATTTTGAGAACTGTGTAATTGTGGGTTGTTGATGAGGAGGAGGAAGCTAATGCTCTTAGCCTGTGCCTGGTACAGAAGGGTCGCTTCCACCTATTCACCCCTTGGGATTTCTCCTCAAGGCCTTTGGACCAGCTGAGACCATGGGGGTGGGCATTTTGGGGGTGGTTGAAGGGAGGATGGAAAGAGAAAAGGCACCTCCTTTCTCTGAAGTCAGAAGGTTGAAGAAGCTGGAAAGAGGAGGAGAAAGCCCTTCTGCTTGCCCTAAAATCCACCAGGGAATAGAAAAAAAAATGCACAATTTCTCCTGAACAGTGCTATCCAAAAGATTTGCTACAATGGTGGAAACATTCTATCTTTTCAATGCTGTTTGTAATTATCCTTAGAAAAACTATTTGCCACATTCAAAAGGGCTATGAAATTGGCTATTTACATTTAAATTTTAACGAAAATTCAGTTTTTGTTCATGCTTTCCACTGCCAATCTATTGAATTAACCACATTTCCAGGGCTGCACGCCAGCATGTGGCCAGCACCCACCATGCTCGATGGCATGTAAAACATTCCCTTCATCACGGAAGGTGCTATTGGACCACCATGCTTAGAGGCAAGGATTTCAGTGAGAAGGTAAGCCCAGATATTCCAGTTTTTCTAAACCCTAGTCAGTCTCACCTGCCCTAAGACAGGCAGAGGAATTGATACTTAAACCTCTATCATTCAAGTCCTTATGAGAGTCAACTGGAATAATCCATAGAAGGTGCTGAACACAATGTTGTGCACGTAGTAAATGCACAAAAAAATCTCAACCAGTATTAGTATCAATAGTCATTTTACATTAAAAAAGTTGGGAGACATGGCACTATCGCGCATCATTATTAGTCAAATAGCCTTTTGCTGACGTGGTCAGCTGCTCTGGTGCCTCTGCAACCATTGATAGCTGTGCTCTGACCACCTCCCTTCAGCTCCTCTCCCCATTCAGAGCTGGGCACTACCCGAACTAGCCTGGACACGAGTATGCTCCGTCAAATCCCGACCATTTCTATCCAGTAAATAACAAGCATGTTCATTAAAATCGTGCCACACCATGGTACAGAGGAATCAATTTTCAGATGTAGTTCTCAGAAGCATGACACCTCAGGGTACGTTTATTGTGAAGAAACTGTTAGTTTCTATTATTTGCTCAAACAAGGATGTGTACTCAGCAGTGAGAAACAAGAACTTTGGCTTCAAATAAGTGACATTTGGGGGGTCCTCGTCTGACTAGGAGCCACCAGAAGGTTGAGCATGGGGGACAGAAACAAGGCTTTTACCTAAATAGAACCTTAACAAAACCTAGAGTTTAATAAAGATTCTAAGGATAACTAGTGTACAAACAGCATTAAAAAGATGCATTTTATGCTGTCGGTTATACAAATTAGGGCAACACGTAGAATGGAAAACATTGGCATTTTTTCCCTACTCACCAAGAAACACAGATTTCTGAATAATCTCAAACTCCCATTCTTCTGATTGTTTACGTAAGACCACATCTGGTGTACACCTTCCAGATCCCACTTTCTTTAATGTCTTTCTTGGTCCCCCCCACTTTTTTATCACCTCACTTCCTCTTTGACGAACATTTTTGCGGAGTGCAGCCACTATTTCTTCGCTCCCCTTTGTTAACCCGTACCTTGGTCCCCTCTTGTTGTGACTGTGTAGCTGACACCTGCCTGTCAAAGGCAGTGCATTTCCAGTTCCGACCTCCCTCTGAACTCCAGTTCTTGTCACCAGGCCCCCAGTGGATATTGTCACTGAAACTCTCCTCTGCCCATCACTTTAAATGCTAACGTTTCAGAAACTAAAGTTATGGTTACAATCTGCTCTTAGGTCCCCCCACCCAAACTTCCTAGTTTCCCTTCTCTGACATCGCTGCCTTGGTCTCTGGTGCTAAAATTCTCTTGTTTAATATCACTTGAAGCCATGGAATTTTCCATTTGAATCCATTTTTCTTCTTCATGGTGGAGTCATGGTATAACTGAAAGGCATCGAATTTGGAATTAGAAGACCTCAGTAAAAATCTCACTTTTGCCACTTCTTAGCAGTATGAACTAATGAAATTTCTTAACCCTCTTAAGCCTTGAGCTTCTCATCTACAGAATAAGACCAATAGTACTCATCCCAGCTTCTGTGCTAATTAGCTTAGACCCTCACCCTCCACACTAGTGACATCCAGGACCTGATAATTCTTTGCGGTGGGGCTGTCCTGCGCATTGCGGAGTGTTTAGCAGCATCCCTAGTCTTTATCCGTTAGGTGCCAGTAGTACCCTCCTAGTTGTGACAATCACAATTGTCTTCCGTCGTTACCCAATGTCTCCACGTCTTGCTAGCTGGGTAACCTTGGGCAAGTTACATAACTCAAAACTTAAGTTTTTTAACTTGTGAAGTGAGCTTAATAACAGCATCTTCCTCGTAGGACCATTGTGAAGGTTAACTAAGACATATACTTCCGAAGTGCCTAGCACAGTAGCTGACTTATAGTGAGTACTTACTAAATGTTAGCAGAGTTAGTCACAATAGCCAATATATGGAAATGACCTAAGTATCCATGGACAGGTGAATGGATAAAGAGATGTAGTATATTTTTATATATGTACATGTATATCATTATTATAGGCATTTATCATGGAATATTAGTCAATCATAAAAAAGAAGAAAATCCTGCCATTTGCAACAACATGGAGGAACCTGGAAAATATATATGCTAAGAGAAGCCAGACAGAGAAAAACAAATACTGTATGATCTCACCTATTTGTGGAATCTAAAAAATTCAAGCTCACAGAAACAGCAAAGAGAATGGTGGTGGCCAGGGACTGCCTGAGGGAGGAAACGGGGAGATATTGGTCAAAGACTATAAACTGTTAACTGTAAGATGAGTAGGTTCTGGGGATCTAACGTACAGCGTGCTGACTATCATTACACTGTGTTGTGTGCTGACATTTGCTAAGTGAGTGGATTGTGGCAGTTCTCATGACACACGCACACACGACTGTGAGGTGATGATGTTTTCATTGGATTGTACTAATCATTTTACAATATACAGGTAAGTCAAATCATCGCATTGTACACCTTAAGTATATTCAAGTTTTATTTGGCAGTTATACCTCAGTAACACTGGGGGGTGGGTAAAAATAAAATAAAGGTTAGCTGAAAATAAATCAAATAGGAACAGCCTTCTCCTGACAACAGAGTTGACAGCAGGAACCTGCTCTGTCTCGTGTACTATTCCCCCACTGCTGACAGAGCAGAAACTTCAATGAAGTTTTGCAGAATGGGTGAATGTTAGTTCTGCATCACTTTCGTTGGTCACCACTCTTGCGCTTCCTCTTCAGATTCATTCAATTAGTATTTATGAAGCATTTACTTTTAACAAAGTCAGCACCCCTGGACAGGACCATGATAACCCCACACCTAGTGCAATACATGATCCCTGAAATCAGCAGTCTCCCCAGGTCAGAGCGGCTGTGCAGCTTGAGAGGTCTCTGGCCAAGCCAACAGTTTCTCAGAAAACCTCTGTGATGGAGGTGCATGTTCGCTGGAGAATGGGAAAGAGAGAAGCGCTACTGATGACATCACCCAACCAGGTGTGCAGCATGAGAAAAGAAAGGAAGAAATTCCACTATATAATCCACAGACTTGGTATTCTGCCCTTTTTCGATCCCTTTGGATCGGCATACAAGTGATACTGATTTTAGTAACACTGGGCTTCACTTCCCAGTTAGCTTATTCAAAATTTTTCAAATTATTGTTCAAACTTTTATGTCTTTTTTTCTGAAGTATGGGTTTGCTTTTAGCACTTTGTTTCTCCAAATTAAATTGAAATAAAATTATTTAACTTCCATAATGTTAAGAGCTGGTATATACCTCTTTCCGCTCTCTGAACAGCTGGAGGGAGAGTTGTAAAGAATTTATTGGTGTTCATTGAGTTCCTGTGATGTCCCAGACCCTAAGTCTTTTTTCCCAGTTTTTATCATACTATTACATTCTTTTAAATTACTCAAGAGGAAAAAAACATGGTATGAGCAAGATATTAGAAAAGAAAGTATTTGTGTTTAATGAGCCAATTTAATGAGCAACTAAATTGCACACTGAACTATAATGCAAGTCTCTCCTTCATTTCTGTCATCAGACGGATTCAGTGCAAACCGATCAACCCGTAGTTTTGAGTGTCTTGTCTGCACGGGCACGATGCTACCATACAATGGTGTTTTGAGACAAGGTTCCTGTCTTCAAGGGATTTATAATCTAATTGAAATACAAGTAGCCATGCAAGTAACAGAAGTTGAATAACAATAAAATATTTTAATAATGCCTTCACCACAACCTATATTTCTTTTTTAAATTTAATTTGTATTGTATTTTTTCCCATTACCACTTAGTCCCCGTATACTCCCTGCCACCCAGCAATCACCACACTGTCGTCCATGTCCATGAGTCAGTCCCTCCACCCCTCACCTCCCTCCCTACTACCTGTCATCCTGCTCTCCATCTATGGGTCTGTTCCCATTTTCCTTGTTAGTTCGGTTTGTTCATTAGATTCTACCACAACCTATGTTTCAAAAAGAAACTATGCATGAGCATTTTTATAAAGGAAATTAACATTTGCTAGGAGAATACAGAGGAAAAATAAAATGCTTGGGAGAAAAGCTGCCTAGGGGAAGGCTAACTTTGTAGGTGAGGCTGGAACTCCTTAGAGCATTTCAATAAGCAAATAGGAAGACTCTCTTGGTTGGTAAAACCGCAGGTTGGCAGTGGGAAAGTGCACGGTGTATTTGGCAGTGAGTAAATAAGTCCTGTTGATGGGAACAGAGAAAATCAATAGGACAAAGTGACTGATTAGATAGGGAGTAGAAGGGATTGAGAAACATGTGTGTCTCCAGCCAGGAGGATGGTGATCATTAACAGACAAAAAAGTTAAGAGGTAGCAGCTGGTGAACTCTCCACCATTAGACACGTGGAGCTTGAGGTGGGAGTGAAATACCCAGCAGGCTGTTAGAAATTCAGGTCAGAGGCCAAGGGGAAAGATAGAAGTTAAAAATGTGGCTTGAAAATCTTCAGTGCAAGACAGCTGAGGTGACACCAGAGCAGAAGGGTGGACTGGACCTTGGGGAATGCCTGCAATGTCTCAGAAGAGAGAGAAAGGTGCACAGCCGACTGCTAAGCAGGACGCCTCATGAGTCACACAAGTGCGGTAACCATTCAGAGAAGGGAGAGAGGTGTACACCACCAGGGCGGAGACATTCTCTTTCAAAAGAAAATGGTTGATAATGAGCAGGACAGGCTCACAGCCAGACCAGACGGCTTCTGTAAGTCATTCGAAGGGATGGATGCATGGTTCTGGCTGGACAGCCTACTTGTTCACAACAGAAACACAGTAGGGACTGGCTGACCTTGTTTGCAAAGAGAAAAATCTCTTTGCAACTTTGTTTGGGCTTAATTTAGCCTTCATGATTCTCTGTATTGACCTTAATGGCTTTATTAGCAAAGTTCTGCTTTACTTTTATTCATTTTGATAAATTTAGGAGGTGCAAATTGAAGAAACTATTTGATGAGTTGAAAGCCAGCTCAAATAAATAAAGCATCAAGGTACATGAACAATGGCCTGGTCCCCTTGTACTGTCTATGTGGTGAGTACCTCTTAAGTGTTATACAAATTACACATACAGGTACTATTGTCTTTGCTTCTCTCAGCAGAGACATAGTTACACACTCACATTAACTAGTTCTCATGGTTACAGATGATGTCTTGATAACATCAGTAAGAAAGTACAAGTCATCCCAGCCACTGGAAGAACCACTCAAAAAGTTTCTAGCAATATCAATAATAGCCATTGGTTATATTTGATTTCAATAGAGTATGAAGAATAGAAAGATACAGTTTTATAAAAAGCTATCTTGCTTTTTTTTAAGTTTATAAAAGAAGCCATAAGTCCTTAGCCACCAGCTACATCCATGTTAACCATTCTAGTCCATGCCTGCTCCAAGTGCTGTGCTCCAGTAACACTGCATAGCAACCGGTATTTCAATAAACTTTCCAAGTTGTTCAGGACCTAAAATTTGAGAACCATGACCTAAGCATTCTAGGGAGACCCAAGGGCATTGGAAAGGGTAAAGGTGCCCTGGTGAACACAGCCCAGTCTTCCCTTTTTATTTTCTCTCTTTTTGAGTAGAGAAGCTTGCTTTAGGGTTTTGTGATATTGGGCTTTCATCCTTCCATTCCTCAAATTAGAAATCTGGGAGTCATCTCTGACCTCCCACATCCCACACCAGCAATCCTGTCAATCATCTTATCAAAATGTATCTCAAAATCTGCCTCCATTTCTTCCGGCTGCACTGCCAGCACCCTGCGCCAGCCTGCCATCTTCCCTCGCCCACTCCTGCAACATCCTTTCAAGTCATCTCCTTTCTGCTCGCAGCCTCCTTCAGTCCATTCTCATTGGAACACCAAGAATGTTTTTTCAAAACTTAAGTTAGGTCACATTGCCTCACGACTTAAAACCTTTCTATGGTTCCCAAAGCCTGAAAACAAAACCTGGGCTCCTCTGACCGTGGGTCATAAGTGTGTCACACCCCTGCCTTTCTCTGTGTCATCCGACGTCTCATTCTCCAAGTCTCAGTATAATTCTAACCACCCTAGTTTTTTTCTCCGCATCAAGCTAAGGAGGCAGAAGACTTTGCATTGATCTCCTTTGCAAAGATGTCACTTCCCAGAGGTGTTTCAAGACCATTGTCTTTAAACTCAGTTTCCACCCTGGCTGATGTGGTTCAGTTGGTTGAGCGGCATCCCACAAAACCTAAAGGTCGCTGGTTCAACTCCCGGTTAGGGCACATGCCTGCGTGGCTGGTTCCGTCCCCAGACAGAGCGTGTACTGAAGGCAACCAGTCGATGTTTCTCTCCCACATTGATGTTTGTTTCCCTCCCTTCCCCTTTCTCTAAAAATAAATAAAAATGTCTTTTCTTTGAAAAAAATTTCTCTCTCTCTGCTTTTCTCTGTCTTAGTACATATTTGTTTCCTTCATAACATTTAATGCAACATGAATTTTTTGTTTGCTTTTATTTGATTTGGCTCTAAACGAAAAGCTCAGTGAGCATAGAAACCGTGTCCATTGTGGTACCCAGCATGGGGCCTGGCATATGTTTGGGACTCCATAACTGGATAAATGGGTGAAATGATCCACAGTTATCAAGGTGTGGAAGTCCCTGATAGAGATGTTAGAAACTTCCATTTTGGGTGGGGTAAGAGTGAGTGCATTCTGAAATTAAATTTCATTCCAGAGTTATTTTCATGACTGGTGACCTAAAATTCCCAAGCCCGTTTTCTTCCAGCCCAGTGAGGCTAGATCACATGGCTGTTGGGAACATTCTATGAAGCTAACAGGTTGTTTTGCCCATTTGGAAGGGAAATTTATTAATTTTCATGTGTAAGTACAAAGATATCACAGTAAGAGATTAGAGTTTGAGCTCTTTGGGGGAGAATGCCAGTTGATTATACAGCATGCATTATTAATTCTTATGGTTGTATTAAAATCATATTAATTTCACATAATCTCACTTTTACAATATAGGCTTTTGGCCAAGAGCATTATGACCATCTCATCTGGAGAAGGTTGCAGCAGTGGGACTGAATTAGATTTGGCGGCTTGCCAACTGTGGCACAACACTGAATTTCCCATCACTAAGGGACGTGTGAGAGGAGGGAGCACTGTCATCCTCGGAGGGTGGGAGCGGGTGCAGGTGGTGAGAACCAGCTCTCAGGTCCTTCCAGATGCTTCTGATTCTTCAATTCCAGCTAAGCCGACTCAACACAACTAAACAAACACATATTCAGGGCCTCCTGAGTGCCAGGAACTGAGCTGAGAACGTGACAGTGAAGAGTTTAGACACTCACTCTGCTCTAACAGAATCTGGAGACAGTAAATGGGAGGTGAAAAGGACAGCAAAATCAGATGGTGACATCAGCCCTTGGTTCTCCTCTCAGAATGTCGCCTTGACACAAGAATTAGCCTATGCGGTCAACAATCAAAGAAATAGCGCTTTCTTGAATGGTACCAAAACATTTTTGTCCTCAGTGGCACGAAATGACTGTTGGCTGTATTTGAAATGGCTCCAGAATTCAAAGGCCCAACTGTTTCACTTGAATGTCCTTCATCCCCTCATTCCTCTGAGCTCCTTTACCATACCCACATGTTTACTGTGTTTTCCTGTGTGATAGTGAGTCACTGTCCCTTAACTTAGTAGTAAAATCCATATATACCACTCGTATTAGATTTATGGAGTAATAGAATATCTGACTTGCCCAGAATCTCTTGAGATGTTACCCTGCAGCTGTTTTCCAAAACACTGTTGTGTCTGCAGGTACATTTCACAGCACCTCTTCACAGCATTATGGGGCCTGTTTGTAACTGATGGCAGCCAGGGTAGTGCATCTTTGTTTTCTCACTAGTTCCTCTGCAATCAGCATCACTCTTTATGTTAGGGACCACATTCACTGTTAGTATAAATCACTCTGTCTCAGCACCCACATTGCCAAGTAGCATGACCCATTTCAAGGCTAAGTGTAAAGTGGACAACAGTTGCCTCACTAGTTGTCAGACATTTTCTCCACATTGTTTTAGATATTTTATGACTAAATAGAGAGAAAATGGATTATGTGGTAATGTGGGCAAGTCATTAACTTCTCTTAGTCTGTTATTTAGTTCATAAAATTAGAGCATTATATTAGGTTAGAGGTTAGCTACTGAGCAATGAGGGGAATTTAGTGCTCAGATGAGCTTGGATTGACCCTCACAGCATATTAAAACTTCTCAGTCATCGGTAAGATTCTAAAATTGGGGGGTTTCCCATAAAACTCCTGATTCCTGGTTCTCTTGAAAAATAAAAATCTGAATTCCCTTGGAAAGTCTGGCCTCAGAGAGTGCCAGCCATTCTTCTCACATTCACAAATAACAAGAGGGAGGTGACTAACCCACCCCATTTCTCTTCTGATAGCACCTGAAGATGGTTATGCCCTGTGCCCTTTTCCTGGTGAAATCCAACAAGAGACTTAGAAGAACCATATTTGGAAAAGGAAAGTCTCTAAATGGCCTAGAAAATTCTTTGAAAAAAGAAGAAAACAGCAACCTCACCTCTACCATAGTCTTCGGTCATGGTGCATGTTGTGGTCTTGCCTTGTTCCATATTTATCATTGTTTGGCTTGAACAGGTTTGTTTCTTAAAAATAATTGGGAGGGGTGAGGTAGAGAAAAGGTAGTTTATCTTACTTGTTCACCCCTCACAGTTCTCTGAATCCACCTAGAGCAGCTCATTCTGTTTGGTGACTTAGGAAAAGGAGTGTTTGTATTAAGGAGAATGGGACTTTTTTGGGTTATAAAAAAGGAGAGAAGAACTTCTGGTCAAGAAGCCAGAGGCATAGGTAAACATGCTTCACCCCCTTGCAAACTACAGAAAAAAATTACAACTAGACATCTAAACAGATAACAACTAGAACCATCAGCAAATTGAGCTATATGGAAGTCTAACAACCAATGGTGTAAAGCAGCCACATTCGCCCAGACAGGTGGGGGGCCGGACATGTGGAGACAGTGGGGAAAGATGCAGAGACACAGTGTGGCATGGAGGTAGAGGAATGGGATGTCCCATTCATACGTGGTGAATAAAAATCAGGAGGGATACCTCCGGAGCAAGGGATCCCAGCCCGAGGCCAGACCACACAGCCCAGGGTTCCAATACCAATAAGATAAATCTCCATAACTTCTGGCTATAAAAACCAGTGGGGGCCCTGGCTGGTGAGGATCAGTGAATCGAGCACTGACTATGAATTGAAGGGTCGCCAGTTCGATTCCAGACAAGGGCTCATGCCTGGGGTATGGACCAGTTCCCCAGTTGGGGGATGCAAGAGGCCAGCAATCAATGTATCTCTCATGCATTGATGTTTCTCTCCCTCTCTTCCCTACCCCTCCCTCTCTCTTTTTAAAAATTTTACTTATTTATTTATTTTTTTTTAATTTTTTTTTCTTTTAGATTATATTTATTTATCTTCAGAGGGGAAGGGAAGGAGAGAGGGAGAGAAACATCAATGTGCGGTTGCCTCTTGTATGTCCCCTGCCGGGAACTGGCCTGGCAACCCAGGCATGTGCCCTGACTGGGAATCGAACCGCGATCCTTCGGTTCGCAGGCCCGCGCTCAATCCACTGAGCTACACCAGCCAGGGCTACTTATTTATTTTTAGAGAGAGGGGAAGGGAGGGAGAAAGAGAGGGGGAGAAACATCAATGTGTGGTTGCCTCTCAAGCACCCCCACTGGGGACCTGGCCTGCAACCCAACCTGGGCATGTGCCCTGACTGGGAATTGAACCTTTGACCCTTTGGTTTTCAGGCTTGTTCTCAACCCACTGAGCCACACCAGCCAGGGCCCTTCCTCTCTCTCTTAAAGAAAAAAAAGCAGTGGGGGGTTGGGGTAGTGGAAGAAACTGCCAGATTTTCAGGAGACTCCACTTAAAGGGCCCACACAGACTTAGAACTTATGCAGACTCACCCCCTCTGGGATTCAGCATCAGAGCAACAGCTGGTAGGGCTCCAGTCACATATGAGGAGTAAGTGAAGTGACTAGAAATGACAGATGCTGGACAAACCTCCAAAAGGCAGGCCGCAGCATTGTCTCCTCTCTAAGCCCTCGCCCAACAAACAGCCACAAAGAGGTGAGGTGAAGCTGGTTGCCCTGCCTTGGCGATTACCTAAGGCTCCATCCCACACAATTTACAGGTGCCTTTTCTACAACAGGCCATGCTACTAAGACAGGGAGGGAGTCAAAGTAGCTCTACCCAATACACAGAAACAAACACAGGGGAGGCTGCTGAATTGAAGAGAGAAAGGAATAAGGCCCAAATGAAAGAACAGATCAAAACCCCAGACAAAAAGCTAAACAAAATGGAGATAAGCAACCTATCAGATTCAGAGTTCAAAACATTGGTTATCAGGATACTCAAAGAACTCATTGAGTATGGCAGTGGCATAAAAAAGATCCAAGGTGAAATAAAGGTCACACTAAGTGAAATAAAAAAAAATCTACAGAGAACTAACAGTGGAGGAGATGAAGCTGAGATTCAAATCAACAATTTGGAACATAAGGAAGAAATAAGCATTCAACGAGAATAGCAAAAAGAAAAAAAGAATTCAAAACATGAGGGTAATATAAGTAGCCTCTTGGACATCTCCAAACATACCAACATCTGAATCATAGGGGTGCCAGAAAGAAAAGAGGAAGAGCAAGAAATTAAAAACTTATCTGAAAAAATAATGAAAGAAAACTTCCCTAACCTGGTGAAGGAAGTAAGTCTGGGAATTACAGAGAATCCCAAACAAGTTGAACCCAAAGAGGACCACCCCAAGACACATCATAATTAAAATACCAAAGAGTAAAAATAAACAAAGAATCTTAAAAACAGCAAGAGAAAAGCAGAGAGTTACCTACAAAGGAGTTCCCATAAGACTGTCAGATGACTTCTCAAAAGAAACTTTACAGGCAAGAAGGGACTGGCTAGAAGTGTTCGAAGTGATGAAAAGCAAGGACCAATAACCAAGATTACTCTAACCAGCAAAGCTACCATTTAGAACGAAAGGGCAGATAAAGTGCATTCTAGACAAGGTAAAGCTAAAGGAGTTCATCATCACCAAGCCATTATCACATAAAAGGTTAAAGGGACTTATTTAAGAAAAAGAAGATCGAAACTATGAACATTAAAAGGGCAACAAATTCACAACTATCAACAACTGAATCTAAAAATAACAAACTAAGCAAACAACCAGAACAGGAACAGAATTCATAGGTTTGGGGATTACTTGGAGGATTATCAGCTGGGAGGGGGAAGAGGAAGATGGGGGAAAAGGTGCAGAGCTTAAGAAATTTAATTGGTAGATACAAAACAGACAGGGGAGGCTAAGAATAGTATAGGAAATGGAGTAGCTAAAGAATTTGTATGCATGGCATGGAAATGAACTAAGGGAGGTTATTGCTGGAGGAAATGGGTGTCCCAGGTAAAGGGGGCCATAGGGGTGAAAATAGAGACAACTGTAATAGTATAATCAATGAAGTATATTTTTTAAAAAATAGAATAGAAAAGGAGAGAAGAAAATTCTACCTGAGCCGTTTGGGAGCAAGTAGGCTTAACTAGACACCTGCTCTTTACTTAGCGGCAGTCCCTGCCTCACCTTGTCTGTTCATATTATCTCTCTGGCCCTTTTGGCCACCTGAGTTTTCACTAGAAATTTCTAAGTCCCCTTTCATCTTAATATACTTCAACATTTTAAAAAATATTTCAATAAGGCTGAGCCTCCACAAGCAGGCATTTTCTCCCTCTCCTGACAGAATATCGCCATCTAAACCCAAAGATACAAACCTTGTCTGTCTTCAGTTAAATCTTCTGCACCTATAAAAATCCCTGGCATCTAAGAGGCACTCAATAAATATTTGTGGAATGAAGTATTCAAGGGTTAGCAATTACCTTTGGAAAGGGTCCATAATGATTAACAGAGCAAATGAGTGTTTAAAAGGCACAGAATCACCTTAATTGCAATATCATTATATTTTATGTTATCAAATAGAAAGGGATGGCCAGCTTAAAAAATTTTTGTCTTTTTTTTGTTTGTTTGTTTGTTTAAATAAATTGTTGTTTAACATGTCCTAGGTATAAATGCAGTCAGACTTTTATTTCTTATTTTTATTTTTAGTGAAGGGTAGGTGTATATTCTGGAAAGTAATGAAACAAAAACGGTAAGCTTCAGTCTTAAAGGAATAAAGAGTTTACTTTTTTGATTGAGATTAGGTTTAGAAACTGCACTTTTCTGAAAATCGTTACTGAAGGGACCCACGGTGAGAATAGGTGGCAGAACACTACCCCCTTGTGTTTACTGTTGGAACTTCACCCGTCTTCGCGGACAGCCCTGAAAGTTAATCCACACATGCTCCAGGCATCTGGCTAGGCGCTAGGGGGCATCATTGAGCAAAGCACAAACAGCTTCTGAGATCTCATGAGCGAAATGCTTATCAACGATGTAATCATTCAAATACATATGAAATTTCAAACTGCAGTAACTGTTTCAGAGGCAGGAATATGGTGCTCTGAGAATGATTCAGCTTTTTTCTCTGCCTCTCAGATAACTAGCATACATGGATTAATTTATTGAGAACTCTATATGCCCGAGCAGTAAGTATGCTAAGCATTTCTTTTGCATTATCTCATTTAATCCTCTCAAAAATTATAGGCAGATAATGTGTAGATAAATAATTTTGTACAAGGTCACACAGCTAGAAAGTTGTCAGACTAAGATTTTTTAATTTAAATTATATTTTATTGTTTATGCTATTACAGTTGTCCCAATTTTTCCCCCTTTGCCCCTTCCACCTGGCTCCCACACACACACACTCCCTCGGGCAATCCCCACACCATTGTACGTGTCTGTGGGTCAGGCATATATGTTCTTTGGCTACTATATTCCCTATGCTGTACTTTACGTACTCATGACTTTTCTGTAACAAGCAATTGGTACTTCTTAATCCTTTTACCTTTTTCACCTATCCTTCTGACCCCCCTCCCATCTGGCAACCATCAAATGTTGTCTGCATTTATGATTCTGTTTCTGTTCTGCTTGTTTGTTTATTTCATTTTTAGATTCAAGTATCGATAGATAGGTATTTATTGCCATTCTATTCATATTTTTAACTATCTTCTTAAAAAAGACTTAAAACATTTCATATAATATCAGTTTAGTGGTGGTGAATTCCTTTAGCTTTTTCCTTTCTGAGAAGCTCCTTATCTATTCTTCAATTCTAAATGATTGTTTTGCTGGGTAGAGTAATCTTAGTTGTAGGTCCTTGCTTTTCATCACTTTGAATACTTCTTTCCAGCCCCTTCTTGCCTGTGAAATTTTTTCTTTGAGAACTCAGCTAACAGTCTTATGGGAATTCCCTTGTAGGTAACTAACTGCTTTTCTCTTGCTACTTTTAAGATCCTTTCTTTGTATTTAACCTTTGGCATATTAATTATGATGTGTCTTGATATGGGCCTCTTTGACTTCATCTCGTTTGGGACCCTCCAAGTCCTACACTTCTAGGACTTGTATGTCTATTTTTTTACCACATTAGAAAACTTTTCTGTCATTATTTCTTCAAATAGGTTTTCAATTTCTTGCTCTCTGTAGGGTAAACAGAGGCAGTCTGGCTTCCTCACCCAGGTGTCTGGGGAACTAAGAGAAACAGTTTCCCATAACCTTGAGAATGGGCCTGATAAGTGCTGTTCTCATAGCCTTTGTGACTGGGCCTGATGAACTGTTCCCATAGCCTTGAGTGGGCTCACGTGCATAGTATGAAATCCCGTTGCATAAGATCTGTTGGCACCCTGCTGACCTTGTCTGTGTTCTAGTACTTAAGCAACTAGGGACTCCCCACTGGGTGCCACAACATGTGCCATACACGGGGACAGCAGAAATGCAGTGTGCCACACAGAGACACGCAGGGAGACACATGACTTGCAGTGTGTGTGGCTCGCCCACAGGTGAATAAGGGTCTGTCAAGCATCCTCATGGCTCCGTGCATTTTCTTCCATCTGCCCAAATCTAGAGTGGACCTGCCAGGCCTTGACTGGCTGCAACACACTCTCTCTCTTCTCATCCCAGCACCTCCATAATCCGAATGTTGGTATGCTTGAAGTTGTCCAAGAGGCTCCTTACACTATCCTCATTTTTTAAATTTTTTCTTCTTGCTGTTGTGATTGGGTATTTTTTCTTCCTTATGTTCCAAGTCACTGATTTGATTCTCAGCTTCATCCACTCTACTGTTGATTCTCTGTAACTTGTTCTTTGTCTCAGTTGGTGTAACCATCCTTTCTGACTGGTTCTTTTCATGGTTTCCATGTCTTTTTTTATGCAGTTGAAGTTCTCCCTGAATTCATCTGCTCTTCCCCTAACTTCATTGAGCATCCTTATAACCAGTGTTTTGAACTCTGTGTCTAGTAGATTGTCTCCACTTCGTTTAGCTCTTTTTCTGAAGTTTTGATCTGTTCTTTCATATGAGCCATGTTTCTTTATCTCCTCATTTTTGAAGTCTCTCTGTGTTTGTTTCTATGTGTTACAAACATGTGTTTCTTCTCTGACTCCTTGGCTCAGTAGAGTGGCCTAGTACAGTAGGTGTCCTGTAGGGTCCAGTGACACAGCCTCCCCTATCACCCAAGCTGGGTACTCTAGGTGCACCCACCATGTAGGCTCTGTGCACCCTCCTCCTGTAGTTGAGTCTGACTGCTGTTGGCATGTCAATGGGAGGGATTTACAAAGGCTGATCAGTTCCAACGACTGGCTGTGATCACTGACCAACAACCTCCAACCACCGTGGAGGATCAGCTGTGCAGGGGTCTACTCCACAGAGAAGAACTTACATCAGCAAGGCTCTGGTGACTGCTGAGTGCACCCTTTGATTGTGTTGCTTATGAAGGTGGTTGTGTGGTGGTGTTCTGACATGATTTGTAGCTGTCCACTGGGTGAACAGGCTCTGAAGCCTCTCAGGAGGTGCAGGCCAAGGTCAGCCACCCAGCATAAGCTACAAAGCAATCTGCAGACGGCTGCTAGTTGTACTGGGCTTACAGGTGCCCAGGCAAGGCCAAGCTCTAAACCCAAACTAGCTGCTGCTAGTGCTGGGCCTAGAGCCACTTAGTGAGAGATACAGGGCTTGTTGAGGCCAGATGCTGCTTGTTTGAGAGAATGTAAGAAAGCATGAGCCAAGACAAGCCATTTATATGGAAAAGCCACTGGAAACAGCTTGGGTAGACCCACAAGTTAGGTGGGGCAGAGCCTCAAGGAATCACTAGGGTGAGGCAAACAGTGTGAGCCAGGTTGATGGAGTCTCAGATATGGAGACTGCCTGCCAGTTCTGTGTGGAGAGGGCTCAGAAAGGAACAATATTCTCTGCCAGCACTTCTGTCTAGGAGAAAGCTGACCCCCAGTTCTTGCCCTGATGGCAGACACTTCAGTTCCTCTCCATATGTTCCTGGCCTTTCAAGTTGCTGCCCCAGCACTGGAGCTCAGAGGAAGTGAGTCTGACTAAGTCTGTGTGTGGGCCCTTTAAGAGGAACTGCTTGGGATTCCAGATATTTCTGTGTTCCACAGCCTCAATCCCCACTGGATTTTGCAGCCAGAAGTCATGGGGACTTATCTGCCTGACACTGGAACCCTGGGCTGGGGAACCTGGTGTGGAGCTAAGACCTCTTGCTTCTGAAATATCCCTCCAGATTTTTATGCTCCACATGTGAGTGTGGGACCAGCCCATTCCACATGTCTGCCCCTCCTACCAGTCTCAATGTGGTTTCTTCTTTAATTCCATAGTTGTAGGACTTCCATTCAGCTCAATTTCTGGTGGTTCTAAATGGCTGTTCTGTAGTTTAGTTGTAATTTCGGTGTGCTTGTATGAGGTAGCAGGCTGTGTTTACTTATGCTGCCATCCTGACCAGAAGTCCTGGACTAAGATTTTTAACTCTCATATTCCTTACTAATGGGAAAAATAAAATAAAATAAAATAAAATAAAATAAAATAAAATAAAATAAAATAAAATAAAATAAAGGAAGCAACCCAAGATACTAAAACAGTGTTTCTTAAATATGAGGAATATGTAAACCTCTTTTAAAGTTCTCACCAATTATAGCCCTTGCTGGTGTGGCTCAGTGGGTCAACAGTTGGTTCCCAGTCAGGGCACATGCCTTGGTTGCAGGCCAGGTCCCCAGTAGGGGGCACTCAAGAAGCAACCACACATTGATGTTTCTCTTCCTCTCTTTCTCTCTCCCTTTCCATCTCTAAAAATAAATAAATGAAATCTAAAAATAAATAAAATTCCCCCTGATTTTTGCCATCATTATATCCAGGGTCAATTTGTGAGTGTAAAGGGGGCAACACAGTAGACCTGACAAGCTCAGGAGGCCTCATGGAAGGCCTGATAAGCTAAGTGATCAAAATTAACCTCACAGGCTAGTCAGATCGCAAATTCCTAACTGGGCAGGTCATGGTGGCTGGTCCTCTCCCAGGCCTATAGCTTCCTTAGCAAAGGTCAGTCTTTGCACTAAGTGAGTCCTACCCATTGTTTCATGCATCTGAAATAACAGAGCTTTGATATGTTAACGTAATTTTTGTTTCCAGACCCTTTGGAGGCATAATAGCCAGGAGCAAAGCACAAGACCATGAGACTCCTCGTTATTATCTTGTAAATGCTAAACATTAGCCACCTCGTACCCACAGATGTAAAAGAAGCATGGACCTCTCCATTTTTACCCAGTCCCAGACACTACCCCGTTTGCTTTCTCCCACCTCCCTAACCTACCGCCATGGATTTCATGCGACCTTTCATCCTCTCGTTGGATTCTCAATTCAAAAAAAGAAATGCAAAATTGCCATTCTAAGAAGTATTTTCTCAATCCCTTAAAATCTTGCTTTCAAGCATGTCTGCAGATTTTGCTCACATAAACTTTTAAAATGATAATGCTTGCTGCTGCAGTCTGTGGAAAAAGGTTAAGTATGAAGTTTGAATATCTGTGGCTCTTATATGGCTCTAAAACAAAAGCAAACGCACACGTTAAATGCAAACAAAACTATCACTCAAAGGGCATATTGTAATAACTTCTAATTAACAGCAATGATGAGGCACTCATTTAAAAACAACACATATGATTTGCCTACAACAAGTCAGGCACTGCACCCATCTTTGGGAGCCAGGTGGCAGAGACAAACAACAAACAAATAACTAATAAAATATCTAGTGTCCAGGTGGCAAACACAAGGCCTGCAGGCCAAATCCGGGCCCTCCATTTTGTTTTATCCAGCCCGGCACCTTTTTTCTACCCGGCGGCAGCACCGAGCTCTCGTTTGACTGTTAAGGGGTAGTTACATTTATACAGTCCTAAAATTACATTTGGCCCTTTGAAGACAACCTCGAGGCTGATGTGGCCCCCGGTGAAAATGAGTTTGGCACCCCTAACCTAGTGCATCAGTTGGTGAGAAGTGCTGTGGAGAGAAACACAACAGGAAGAATGGTCCTGTTGGCAGGATGGTCGGGGGAAGAGTGTTTAGGCAAAAACACGAAGGAGGTAGGGGAGCACGCCTGTAACTGTCTACAGAGAGAACATCCCAAATGAGCCTGGGCAAAGAAGAGCCCGATTTGGGAATGTACTTGGTGTACGGTATTTGAGGGCAAGCAAGGAGGCCAGTGGGATTGGAGCAGAGTGAACCAGGAGGCTGTAGGAAATAAGGCGAGGTCAGGGTAAAGGTCAATTTTATGTCAGATAATGATGTCTGCTAAGCTACCTTTTGGACTGATTTCCTACACTGCCTCAGACACCATTACTCTTTCCATACAGATCCATTTAAACACAGTTCTCCAAATAGATTGCATTTGCCTTCTCTGCCTGTGTAAGCTGGCTCCTCTTCACACTTCAAGCCAAGCTTAATCATGGCCTTGTCTGGAGAACCTCCCCCACCCTGATTTGACAAGCATCCCCTCAGAAAACGTTGACACCTCATGCACAGTTCCATCCTAGTGTCCATTACTGCATTCTTGCTGGTGACTTATTTATCCGTTTTGCCTACTAGAAAATAAGCATCTTGATAGCAAAAAGTTTTTTCTCAATATTTTCAATGTGTAAACACCTGCATGGTCCTAATAGATAGAAAAATAAGACCGTTAATGCTTGTTGAGTGAATAAATACCATAGGTAATGGCTCACAATCATGCCAACCCAGACTGTAATGGGGTGCTGGGGTATAATACTTGCTGTCAATCATGAAGGGTCACGAAGTGCCAGACAAGGAACTGAATCAGGCTTATATCATCATCCGTCATTATTCATTATCTTCCAGTAACCCTACGAACTAGATATCGTCATTACCATCTTTAAATGTAAAAGAGATAAAAGTAGTCTCGGTAAGTGTAATAAATTTTACCACCTTGAACCAGGATTTAAATCCAGATTTATCTAAATCCAAAACTATGCCAAGTTATAAATTGGACACGTAAATTAGTAACTGCTTTGTTAAACTTTTCCAAACTCTTGCATGAATAACTATCATCTGTAAGAGATTTACAGAAAACCTTTCTGTACTGTATTTACATTGCTTGACATCACTGTGGTTTCTAGGGGAAAAGGTTGAAATTCACCCGTCAATCATTCAGGCAAATGATTGAATTCACCTGTCAATCATTCAGTCGCCTCATTCAGAGAAGAGGTGGGCGTGGCTGAAACCAGGAATTCCTGGGGAGCACCTGGAACTGGAGTAAGACGAGGAGGAGGAAATGGAGACCACGGATCTGATAGAAATGTCAGTTCTACAGGGGACATGTATAAACCCTGGCAATTCTGTAGTTGCTCAGTGTTATCCTCATTTTTGTATACATTCTATAGAACTATATTTGTATAAATACACAAAAAAGGTTCAAAAGGTATAAAACAAAATGTGTGGGTTTTTTCTAAGTTACGAAATGTTCTGTTTTTCCCCCCTGTGATCTTCTGCATTTACCGAAGTCTCCACAACTGAAAAGATTATGTTGAAATAATTTTAAAAATGAATCCAATTAAAAAATGGGCGTGAAACCCGAACAGCTATGTCACCAAAAAAAGATATACCAATGTCAGATAAGCCTAAGAAAAGACGGCCAACATTCATGTCATTGAGGAACTGCAGACTGAAAGAGCAGCGGGACACCAATGCACAGCTGTCAGAATGACCACTGAAATCCGAACGCTGACTCTGAATGCGGTGAGGCCTGTGGGGTGACAGGGACTCTCACTCATTGATGGTGGGAGTGCAAAATGGTCCAGCCACTTTGGAAGAGGGTTTGGTGGTTTCTTACAAAACTAAACATGTTTGTACAATCCAATCCAATAATCACATTTCTTGATATTTATCCAAAGGAACTGAGACTCGTCCACACAATAGGCCTGCATGTGAATGCTCATAGCAGCTTTATTTACAGTTGCCAAAACTTGGAAGCAATCAAGGTGCTCTTCAATAGGTGAATGGATAAATAAATGTCAATAGTAATACATCCATGCAATGGAATATAATTCAGCACTAAAAACAAATGAGCTATGGAGCCGTGACAAGACAATGGGAAGAAACTTAAATGCATATTGCTAAGTGAAGGAAGCCAATCTGAAAAGGCTACATAGTGTATGATTTCAACTGTACGACATTCTGGAAAAGGCAAATCTATGGAGACGGTTGAAAGATCAGTGGTTTCCAGAGGCTTGAGGCAGGGAGAGAGGAATAGGTGGAGCACAAGGGGATTTTAGGGCAAAAAAAACCTATGCGGTGTAACCCTGTAATGGGAGGTATATGTCATGGTACATCTTTCCAAATCCTTGGAATGTGCGACACCAAGGTGAACCCAAGGTAAACTATGGACTTTGGTTGATGATGATGTGTCAGTGTTGTTTCATCAATTGTGGCAAGTGTACCACTCTGGTCCCAGGTGTTGACAGTGGAGGAGGCTGTTGCTAGGAAGGGACATGTGGGAATTCTCTGTATTTTCTACTCAATTTTGCTTTGAACCATAAAGTGCTCTAAAAATATAAGTCTATTAACTTCTTTAAGTCCAGGACAAGAAAGTTTGCTATTCAAAATTCATCAGAGTGGGTATAGCTCAGTGGTAGAGCATTGGACTACAGATCAAAATTCATCAGAATGCATTCCAGGAACTCCTGCCCTTGTTTGCATTCCTTGCTATTCTGGGAACAGAACTATTTATGATAATAAAGCACAAGTAACAGGAAATTCAATAAGCACAGGAGAATATGCTTCAGAATGCTGCAGAAGTTGGGAAAAGTACCCATAAATAATAATCTCAGAAGAACAGATTGAGAAAACTGCCTTACCTGACTTCAGAATGAACAAACAATTCAACACATCAGCACTCAGGGCTGGATGAAGAGCACAGATTTGTAGGTATTTCCAGTTACTTCCTAAACTCACCAAATGAATATGTACTGAATGTGTAAACAGAAGTCATTGGAATGGAGATGGTGAATAAGACCATGGAGTTACAAGGAGAAAGCCCATACTCCCCTAAAGTTAGACAGTTTTCCTTAAGGTTTAACTCCTCCTGCTTCTCTTCAAGACCACTTTGCCAGGGCGTTTGCATTCAAGAGTTTTGTGCAGAGGCTGATCTTCCCTTTAAAGCCTCGCTTTCAAAATCCCATGCCTCGAGGCCGTCAAAGTGTTGGTACCTGCAATTTTGGTTTGTCTGTTATTGAGAAGTGGGCTGAGTAATCTCAATAGTAACACAAATAGTAGAATAGTAAACACTGTTCTATGTGTTTTATATGTATCCACTCATTTAGTTTGCATAACAACCAGTGAGGTCAATATTAATTGTCTAATTTTATGAGTGAGGGACCAGGGCACAGAAAGATTGCTCTGTTACCAGTAGGCTGGGAGGCAGTGGGACCACTCTGTCTTGCCATCTCTCAATGACAACAGACCCCAGGCCTCCAAAAATCGTTTTGTGGGTTGTTCACTGGGCAAGATGGCCGCTCATGGGAGCTGCAATCAGGGACAGAAATCCAGTCCCCACTCAGCTTGCGGAATGATGGACCAGCCCACAGGGCTGCATCTGCCCACAGAGGTCTTTACCTGATTAGCACAAAAGTGCTGGGAGCCAGGTACTATTTTGAAGGCTGTTTGTGAATTATCTCATTTCATCCATATGTCCCCATGCCTCTGCCCATTCTCTTTTCAAGTTCCCAGGGCTTCCTACACATGTAAAGTGTTGTCTGCCTTTGAAAAATGTAGGTCACATGAATCATGTGTAAACCTGCCTTTGAATGCCAACACCTTGTTTTGGTTTCATCTTTTAAACGATGCTTACAGATATTAACTGCTTGGGCAGCTTGAAGCAACAAGGTCAAGTAGGGGAGAATGCATAATTTTTAAATAGGTTGTTAATAATTTAAAACATGACTTAAAGTGCCCTAGACCTTATTTTCTGCATTTTAGTAGTAATATGTTTTTCTATTAATTTATTAATTTGTATATCCAATAAGTACTTCTTGTTTTTTTGAGCACCAGCCATTATTAGACAATGAGAATTAAGTGAACACTGAAACTATTATTACCCTAAAAAAAAAAAAAAAAAAAAACTCCTAGTCAAAAAAGAGAGAAATATGGGAAATGGAACTCATGTATCTGGTGATTATTACAGATTTCAGACTTATTGTATGTCAAACTGTGTGGTACACTGAAGGGGCAAAGAAGCTCTGAACTATTAACACCATACAGGACAAATGTTTCTCATACTAACATATATTTCACTAATATATACTAATATTTCAGTGAAGCCAAAGTTATTTCATCTAACTAAACTAAATAAACTAGGGATATCCAGTACAGAGGTCACTTAAAATCACCGCAATCTTTTCATAGACTGTTCTCCAACTACTCTCTTCAATAATGGTCTGAGAGAGATGATCAAAATGGAATTGCTTTTGAAATTATTCAAATTCTTGATCAGCTTTGGGCTTAATTACACTGACTACCTTAAGCAGAATGACATTTTAATGCAGGGTATAAATACCTATGAGTCCAAATTTTTAAATCCTCAAAATTAGGAGCAATTAGCACAGTGCTTGCCAGATTAAAATGCACTTTCACAAACATATTTCATTTTACACTCATAAAACCCCAGAAGAAACGTGTTACTGACTTTCATCCCTTTCTAGAGGATGAAGCAAGCCCAGGGAAGCTTGGCAATGGTCCTTCCACTAATAGGTAGGATCTGGTCTCTACACCAAACCAAATTTTTTTTTCAATTTTTATTTTAATTGTTGATCTAGTACAGTTTTCTGTCTTTTACGCCCACCCCAACCCACCACCCTAGCCCTCCCCACCTCCCTCCCATTTCCACCCCCCATAGTTTTTGTCCATGTGTCCTTTATACTTGTTCCTGTAAACCCTTCCCCTTTTCCCCTGAAATTTTCTCCCCTCTCCCCTCTGGTGACTTTCAGCCTGTTCTCAATTTCCATGTCTTTGATTATATTATGCTTGTTTGTTTGTTTTGTTGATTAGATTCCTGTTAAAGGTGAGATCATATGGTATTTGTCTTTCGCTGCTTGGCTTATTTTGCTTAGCATGATGCTCTCCAATTCCTTCCATGCTGTTGCAAAGGGTAGGAGCTCCTTCTTTCTTTCTGCTGCATAGAATTCCATTGTGTAAATGTACCATACACAAAAATAAATTCAAGGTGGATAAAAGATTTAAACGTAAGCTGTAACACCATTAAAGTCCTAGAGGAGAACATAGGCAGGAAAATCTCAGATATTCCACGCAGCAACATTTTTACTGATATGTCCCCTAAAGCAAGGGACATAAAGGAAAGAATAAACAAATGGGATCTCATGAAAATAAAAAGCTTCTGCATGGCCAAGGAAAACAGTATTAAAATAAAAAGAGAACTGACTGTGTGGGAAAACATATTTGCCAATGATACCTCAGATAAGGGTTTAATCTCCAAAATATATAAAGAACTTACATGACTCTACTCTAAGAAGACAAGCAACCCAATTAAAAAATGGGCAAAGGACTTGGGCAGACACTTCTCCAAACCAAATCTTACGTAGATTTCACAATCACATTACAAAATCCCCTGTTTTGTCATTTCAGTCTTGACAGGGACATTATCATTAGTTCACAGCATGTTAAAATGTTTCATCTTAAGATAATTCTTTCAACATGAGATAGTTTTGAAATCATCTGAAAAGTACTATGGGCTTTCCCAGAAGCCACTGTTGCCTGTAACAGCAGCCAGGTAGGTCTGTGACACACTGCACACCGTGATGGCAAAGCGCACACAGTGGCTCATTCATTAGGCGTCAATTGGCTTTGCAGTGAAAGCAGTGCTCAAACTGATAGGATTTCACACTTAATTTTACTAAATACAGTGGGCAATGACCACGGAATGTCTAGGAAAGTAACACCACCTAGGGGTAAAATCGGGCCAATGTGATGTACTCACAATTAATTGCAAATAAAATACATAAAATAATTATTCAGTTGTAAAAAGGAATGAAAAACTGGCACATGCTGCATTACTGATGAATCCTGAAAACATGCTAAGTGGAGGAAGTCAACAACATAAGGTCACATATTGTATAATTTCATTTATATGAAATATCCGGAATAGGTAAATCCACAGAAAAGGGAAGGACATTAGGGCTTGCCAGGGGCTGGGTGAGAGGAAACTAGGGAGCGACCGCTTAATAGGCAGGGGATTTTTTTGTCACGGGGTGGGGGGGGGGGTGCGGGGAGGTGATGCAAATGTTTTGGAACTAGATAGCTGTTGCATAAGGTTGTGAATATTCTAAATGCCCCTGAATTGCTTGCTTTGAAATGGTTAACTTTAGGGCTTCTGGTCAAGACAGCGTTATACATAAACATGGCTCACCTCTTCACATAACCACATCAAAATTACAACCAAATTATAGAACAACCGTTATGCAAACATTCATCTGTTGAAGATTTTCTGAGTACCTACTATGAGCCAGACTCTGTACTAAACCCATTAACATTCTACCAAGATGAGGACTTTGGGGACTGGAATAGCTGAGGTGGGGAGACAAATGCTGACAACATGCATTTTGCCTCCATGCACTCTTCTGTTTGGCTCTTAATCTTCTCTGATGAAGAAAATGAATTGACTTGGTTCCAGCACTAAGACTCCAAAGAACCAGAAAATGAGGTAAACACCCTCTCAAGAGGACAGAATGACTGAGCTGGAAGGGGGTGGGAGGCGAGAATCCTGTGGGTACTGGCCCCTTCCCCTCACTCTCCTGAGCAGCTGAACACATCTTCAGGATCGGTATTTCCGACTTTGTATTCCAAACCTGCTTTGTGCTTCCTGAAGGACATAGTCAAAGAGGGTAAATTACGTCCCCTCAAACTTCAAAGCACTGACATTTTAAGAAAACTCAAATGGACTACTTTGCTGTTAATGCAGAGTGCCTCTGTAGCCCTGCCATCTGCTTTAAATTAGGAGTGCCACAACTGCTTCATATTCTAAACTAAATATTTGAGCCAGCTGCCAGAATGAAATTCTGTTAAAAGCACATTTTTAAAGCATATAATTCCAAGCTTGATTTGTAATAAAAGAATAAAGAGTTTTTAAAAGACTAGAGGGCCCTTCTCAAGTAGAATGGAATGTAAAGGTCAATTATATGCTTATTTTGCTTCTCCACTGAAACCAGAAGAGTTTGCTCATCATAATCATGCCGGTTGACTTTCTCAGTCAACGTGTGTTATTAATCACCACTATAGCCCTGACTTAATTTAAACACAAAAATGTGGTGTGGTCGCATGATTAGAATGTTCTTTATAGTCCCTGCCTTTGGTTGATTAAAATACCAACTTTAACTTTTTTGAAAGAAGTGGTCTCTGTCTACTCCCCTATTTCCCATATTAGCACCTTCATAAAAGTGAAGGTTATTGAAAACAAAGTAATGGGGTGGGGGACAAACAAATACAAGAGAAAGAGGGAGAGAGAGAGAGAGAGAGAGAGAGAGAGAGAAATGACCACTCTGCAGTCGGTGTTGATTTTGGAAGCAGAATGTGTGCCTCACAACTCTTAGCAAACACCCTTGCCCTGGGGCCCAGGTGGGTGGCCAGCTGTTAGAACAGCTAGCTGAGTTAAAAAACAATAGGTCTTGGTTCAAGTAATGTGATTGGTTCAAATGTCAAAATCATTTGGGGATTTGTATACCCCCTATTGACTCTTTGTTTAAGTGATACAAGGAAGCTCTAAAAGGTCATAATTGTACAAAATGTAACAATTAATGAAATTTTACTTTGAGCTCTGGCTGGTGTGGCTCAGTGGATGAGTGCCAGCCTGTGAACCAAAGGGTCACTGGTATGATTCCCAGTCAGGGCACATGCCTGGGTTCCGGGCAGGTTCCTAAGTAGGAGGCATGGGAGAGGCAACCACACATTGATGTTTCTCTCCCTCTCTTTCTCCCTCCCTCCCCCCATCTAAAAATAAAGAAATAGTCTTTTAAAAAATACCAAAAAAAAGTTTACTTTGAGTAGAGTTTTTAACATGCTATGAAGTTCATTAGTGATAAGATACAGCAATCTGTGAACACACATTGTAAGTCCATGAAGCAGCTGTATAGATGTAGGTGTAGATATAGCTATCTATCTCTGTGGTGAAATGATTTGTGTAGCTTAAGCTTTCAGAGTGATCTTATATTTTCAAAATAACATAGTGTATACAGAGCAAAAAAAAGTAGAGTTTTTTCTTTTATGTTTTCACTTTATTATCACCTCATTAAGTGGGAAAACACATGTCTCTAGTTCTATATAAATTAAATGACCCTGGAAAGAAATATTTTAGCAATTGTATAGTAAGAGTTAAATAAAATGTTTATTTTAATGATTTTTAATTTAATATAATTCAGGTTTTTCAAAGCAACATTGTTTCAGGATATGCTGGAGATTAATAGAGACTGCTAAAATACCTATGTACCTAAATGAATAAGTGATTTGCAATCATTTGGGAATTTTGACATTCCAGAGAATTGAAGAATTTATAACAATCCCTCTCCTCAATTCATGGGAACACTATTTATTTGAAGAAGAATGAGGAGGGGAAGGGGAAGGGAGAGGAGGAGGAGCAGGTGGAGGATGAGAGGAAGTAGTAATGACTTTCAATTACTTTTATATTGAAATTTGAGGAAAACAGAAAGACACCTTTCAAGATAATGAGAGGGCTCTGGCAATCCAGAGACGGGATTTTGGGCTAGACAATGTGCCCGGCTCATGAGAGGTGATTAATAAATCCTTACTGAATTTAGTGAGCCTTTTATGGAGTGGAGATTAATAAACAGGGTTTAGCTTAACTGCGGTCATGGAGACCTTCATAAACATGCTCTGTGTTAGGAAACTGAGTTTTTTGGTCACAGATTTTTTTGTTACTGTTGTCAGAGGAAATTTGAAAGGACCCCCCATAGTGAAGAAGGACTGTGTGATTCTAAGGTACGATTGCTCTGTCCCATAGCCCAAAATAATTCTACCACAACACTGCCTCTGCCGTTCAGTATAACCGTCTTTTGGAAGAAACGGAATCTTTATGTTTCCATGCAAATTGTCCGTAAAGGTTTTAGTGTGTTTTCAGAGCACTTAAAAAATGCAAAGTGTTTGAGTAATCAGAGAAGACAGAAAAAGTATGTGCAGGCTGACCTTACGAAGATATCTTTTGCCACTTCCATACTTGGAGAGAGGGCAGTGGCTCACCCGAGAAGACCTTCAGACAATCTGAAGCCCAGTAACTGCCCAGATAAGAGATTCCTTGTCCCCTGCAAACTAATCTCAGAACATTCCCTTCTTATGCCAAAGAAGATATTAGGAAAACATGGAAGTGGAACAGGAACTGAAAACTAGACTCCAAAACCAGTCTGGCAAAACCAGAGTCAACATAAGGGGAGGACACCTTTGTCCGTTGTTTGAAGGGTGTCGGTCATCACGCAGTAGCCATGGTTGATTGCCTTCTGTGGGGTGCCATCATTTTGACCATAAAGACAGAATTTGTCTAATGAGTAGTTGATCATAAAACAGTGCTACTTTCCTGCACATGAGTACGACTACCAGAGAATCAGGAAGGTTTATTTTAAGTATGGATATGTTTTTTTAAGTGTACAGTTTTATGGTGCATCATCCGTATATTCCGTGTGTGCGCATCACCTAAGTCTCGTCTCCTTCCCTCACCAGATACTTGAACCCCTACACCCACTTCATGCCACCACCACCCCGCCCTTCCCCTGTGGTAACCTCCGTAGTGTTATCTCTGTCTAGGAGTTTGTTATTGCTTGCTCATTTGCTGCTCTATTTTATATCCCTCATAAGAGTGAAATCATATAGTTTTTGTCTTTTTTTTTTTACATGGTACTCTCGAGATCCATCCATGTTGTCTCAAATGGTAGTATTTCACCCTTTGTTATATAGCTGAAATTTATTCCATTGTGTATATGTGCCACATCTTCTTCACCCAATCATCAGGTCTTGGCTACTATGAATAATGCTACAGTGAACACAGGGGTACATATCTTTATGAATAAATGTTTTCATATTTTTCAACAAGATACCCAGAATAGGGACTGCTGAGTAGTATGGTAGCTCCAGTCTTAATTTTTTGAGAAATGGATATGGTTTTTAATGCTGGTAGTAATACCACCTTAAGACAGTGGTTCTCAAACATAAGTGTGTATAAGGATCACTTGGGGATATTGTTAAAGGCATTCTGGGAACCCACTCCCAGGAATTCTGCTTTTGAAGGTCTGGGTCCTCACATAGACATTTTAAGGAAACTTATTCTGAAGCATGTTAGCCTACGCCACGCTTTAAGACATCCTGTATTATTGAAAAAATTATAATTAAAAATGAACTATTTAAAAAAAACATAATCTGTATTACATTTCATAAGGGATATATTTGTCTAATCACCAACGTGTACGCTCAAAACGAATATAACACCGTGTGTCAAATATAAAAATAAAATTTTTAAAAGATACCTGGATTATGAGCTTTTTCAATTAAAGCCATCTGACATCTGAAATGCTACAATTACTTAAGCACTTGCACTGGGCTTCGCTAATGAGAACATAGGATTCCACTTTTTTAAAAGGACAACTTTGCTCTACATCATTTCTAGGCACAAAAAGATTGAAAAGAAATAAAAGTAACTCAATAAAGAATTCCTTTTTAACCAACGGATTTAGAAGACAAGCTCTTCTAAATTGTAATATAAGCTGTAATCAAGCAAAATGATAGGTCATTTAAAAATTAATTAGCTGTTAAAAAGAGGTTTACTTGATGAAATTAAAATTGCATCACCACTAAAAGTTTTAAATATAATGAGAAACACTGAAAGCCAAATACCATAATTTCCAAATACCTCTCTCCCAAAATTTAATAAATGAAAGATTAGCAAAAACAAAAAATCAAGATTAACTGGTTTCATAAGAAATATACAATTTGCAAAGCAACACCACAACTAAGACACATAAGTTATTCAGTAGAATAGAAAGTATTTATTTCAAATCATAATAGAGAAAATTGATACAGAAGTCAATAACTATTCTAATTTTCAAACATAATTTCAGCAGGAATCTTTGCAGTGACAGGTCAGTGTTTTGTAGACTCCAGTATTTTTTCCTGGACAAGATGAAATATTATTTCAACCAAATACAGGTTTTAGCCAATCGATTTAAACAATCGTTTGTTGTTTATGGGTACTCTGGAATGAATGAGTCTAGCATCAGTGTTTGTGCAGAGTGTGGGAGAAGATGAGGAAGGTAAAAAGAGAAAAGGCCAAATAGGGGAATGTTAACATTTAACAGAATAACAAAGAGGGAAGGCACTCAAGCTAGGAGTTCAGACCAGCCGGTGTGAAATCTTGAGCCTGGGCATGAAGAAGTTTCAATGAGATGGATACTAGGAGTGATGGTTAACCAGTCACATATTGCCTCTCTACACAATCCCTTTTGGGTGGTGGAAGCAAACATGTGGATCAGATGAACCCAAAGAAGCTTTGGCTTTCCTCAGAGGGCCACTTCAGGTGTCTGGATTTCAGGTGGGTGATGAGTGCATGTTCCTTTACCTCTCCAAGCCTCAGCCTTTTCTCCTGTCAAATGAAGACAGGAATCCCCACCTCGTTCACTGCCTGGCAGATTAAAGAAGGTTACTTACGTACACAGAGTGCCAAGCACATGAAAGTCTTAACCCATCAGGGCTGTCATCGTTATGAATTTTCTTTTGTGTAAACACCCTTTATTCCCATGAGGTACTTTGTAAAGGGCAGGCTCAACGCCTAATTATTCGAGCCACAGAGGCTCAGGTTTGGAAGAATGTCAAAGGCCGTATCTATTCCAAGCTCTCTGTCTTCATCCAGCACCAGGTCAGAACCTCTGAGAGTTCAAAGCAGGCTAATAACCTGGCACCTTCCTAGTTGATATTCCCTAAACAGTGGTTCAGCATTCATATAGAAATTAAAAAATTAGAATAATAGTGAAAAATGTATTTTCCACTTCTCATACTTGGTAATCCTGCTTTGGGCAAGCCTTTTAGCATAGTTTTGCAACCTATCACTTGAATGATCCAGATTAACTCCTCTGGAGTTGTAATGGAGTTACAAAAGAGTTGAAATTTCTTTTGTAGCTGACATTACAACATGAGTATTAATTCATCAATAATTAATATTATATAATGAGTTAATAAATCTCTGCATCTTAATATTTTTGCATGCCAGTGTATTTAGATTTTGCTTGGCATCCAAAAACTAGGCAGAGTGGTTGGGGGGCTTTATTTTTAAAACAAATCTTAATGCCATGTACACTTTTTAAAAAGATTCATTTCTTACATCCAAGTGAGGTTATATCTTGGTAATATTCTTCCCTGTGGCCACTAAAACAGATGAAATGATCCTTAAGGTTCTCTGAGACCAAGTTTTATAATGGACAGGGATCCTGACAGCTTGATTTTGCTGAGAGAGTCCTCATGGTTAATTGATGAACACAGCCGTGATGGCCACTGACAGCTGAGGTCAGACATGACCTGTAGAAACACAGGCTAAAGAACAGGAAGAACTGTGCAATTAACTAAATGTTCAGGGTATAGCTAACAAAACTCAATTGTTCCGGACAGCCAAAGCATTTTCTCCACAATTGCTGAAAGCTGTGTGGGTAGGATCCACGGACAATTGACTCCCTTCTCCATTTCATTTTGCTTGTCTAAACATTGCATAAATAACTGCTTGATAAACTCAGTATTGATGCTGGCCCATGAACAAACAGACAAGAGCAACTGCTTTTAAAATTTGTGAATCCAATATAAATAGTAATCAAACCCCAAAGGAGAATGCTTTAAAATGTTCCTGTTTAAAACTCAATTGTATTTAACTTGCCTAATTTCAACCCACACAATTATGGGGCTTAATACAAAAACATTCTTGGCCTATATTTAAAGGAAAGTGACATTTTTACAAATGATTCAAGTATTAAATTTAAAAATATACTCTGCCTAAATTATGGTTTTCATAGACATTGTCTAGATCCATTACTTGCAGGATTAACTTGCGGTCTCTGTCTTCCCTAACACAGCACATGTACATGAACGAACAGTCACACGCAACGTAAGTGCTAGAAAACATAGTCTGAGAACATACTATGAAAAAAATGACTTTGTCAGGGTAAATAAACTGAGTAGTTAATGGAAAACCATTACTTTAAATTTAAGTATCTTTTAAAGACACACAAGAAGACATGGACCACCTGCCTCACAAATGGAACATGCTAAAATAGACACAATTCATTAAGGTTCTCTGAGCCATGTCATGGCAGCCAAATGGTATAAATTCTTCAGATGCCAAGCCTGGTTAAAATAGCAGAAAATGTCATGAACTGAGTGGAGGGGAGGAAGAGAAGAAAGAAGCCTCATATATAAAAAGTCTATTTTTTTCTAGTTGCTTTATAACCTAAGAGAAAATTTAAAACTCTTCATAAACTATAACTGAAAAAATTAAAAAAGAAATCCATTTGTTAAACAAAGGAAAACTTAGACAACTGGGCTGTCATTTAGATCACAGTGGCCCTACTGTAACCACACTAATTTGGGACCACACAAATTGACTAAAGGTACTTGGTGGTTGTGTCTAATAATGTGATTATATAAGGAAAGTACAAGGAAAGAAGGTGGAAAAATTAAAAACAACAAGTAGAATATTTTACAAAATTAAAAAATGATACATTAGGCTTGTAAAATGTGGGGGGCTCCGCCCGAAGGCACCCCCCCCACCAGGTCTCCATGGATGAGAATAAGTCTACCAAAAACTGATCTGCTTGGGGAGGAAAGGTGGCTGATCTCTCAAAGGAGAAGGGCCAAGAGCCTCTTCCTCAATGGGCTTTTATTGGGTCATTTTGCACAGGAATACAGGCTCATTGATCATTATCAGGCAGTAAGGATCAAACAATAGATAACATACAAAGAACTCTAAGGGCCTATTTTGAGTCAGGGTCAGATAGCTAAAGAGCTATAAACTTTGAGGAACAAACTCACTTCTTGCTTGGACTCTTATTTAATTGAGAGCATTCTAAACAAGGCAGGTTTCACAGGATTTTCCATATTTTTTCTTAGGCCCCATCGCCCTAGGGAACCCGCCCTTTCCAGCACAGGGCTACACCCACCACCAGCATTATTTCAGGCTTAAGGCATTGTCTCAGGCTTAAATCAAGTAGGGTAAGCAAGGCAGCCAAGAGATTAGGAGACAGAATGGGGACTCAGGCTAAGTCATAGCTGAGGGTTCATCACCATCTTTTGCTATAGCCCTCCAAGTCCTTCCCTGGGGCCTCCAAGTGATCCTGCCTGGCTTAGGTCATTCCCCCCTTGGGGAATCTTACCCGTCATTGGCTAACGGATCAAGCATTGGGGGCCAGTTATGGATGAAATAAAAGGAGCAGAAGCGGTGCCCCTGCCAGGGAGATAAGCTTTGTCTCCTTAGTGGCTTGTGGTCCGAAGGTCGCTCACTCAGCCTTAGCCATGGGGCGGGGGGGGGGGGGGGGGGTTACAGCTCCTAAAACCAGGCAGGGTGGTCTCCAACAGTAAAAAAAATCCAATTAACATACACTTTTTGCACTATGTTCAAAGAATTTTTTTGATCTTCAAATTAACTTGCTTTTGAAAATCAGCTTCATTGGAATATAATTCACATACCATTCACTTAAAGTATATATTTCAATCATTTCTGAGTTGTACAACCATCATCTGTTAATTTTAGAACATTTTTATCAGCCCCCAAATAAACCTCATACCTATTAGCAGTAACTCTTCATTTCTCCAAATCCCCAGCCTTAGAAGACCACTAATCTATTTTCTGTCTCTATAGACGTGCCTAGTCTGGACATTTTATATAAATGGAATCATACAATATGTGTTTTCTTGTGACTGGCTTCTTTCCCTTAGCACAATATTTTCAAGGTTCATCCATGTTGTAAGAGGTACCAGAACTTCATTCTTTTTTATGGCCAAATAATATTTACAGCTATAAATTTTCCTCTTAAGTACTACTTTAGCTGCATCCAATAACGTTTTAGCATATGGTATTGTCATTGTCATTAATTTCAAAGTATTTTCTGATTTTCTTTGTAATTTCTTCTTTGGCACACTGATTATTTAAGAATGTATTGTTTAATTTTTACCTAATTGTCAATTTCTCCAATTTCTTTTGTTATTGTCATCCAACTTAATTCCACTGTCAACAGACAACATAACTTGTCTGATTTCAATTCTTTTAAACTCACTGAGGCTTTTTTATGGCCTAGTGTACTTTCTTTCCTAGAGAATGCTCCACATGCATTTACAAAGACATATTCTGCTGCTGCTGGGTGAGGTGCTTTATAGATGTCTGTTAGGTCTAATTGGTTTCCACTGTTCTTCACATCTTATATTTCCTGGTTCATATCCTGGAAAACAGGATATCAGGTTGACACTGGAAAACAGTGTGCTGCAATCTCCAGCTGTTGTTGAATTTTCTATTTCTCATTTCAATTCTATTTATTTTTGTTTTGTATAATTTGGGGCTATGTTATTGTTCTCTAGATTAAAAAAAATAGTAGCCCCAGATTTGCTGATATATTCTTACCTAAATTCTTATAGATAATTTTCAGAAAGTCTTATATTATAAGAGACTCTTGAGATTTTTTAAGGATCAATCCTTGTTATTAAACAATAGTACAAATTAGGTGGATTTGCGTTTTTTATAATACAAATATAACAGAAGCTCAGTTTATTACTTTGCAGAATGGATGTACTACTGATATTAACTCCAATGCATTTATAAGGAAAATATTTTAACTGTGTTGCATAGTTTTTGAAAACCATTAGACATTTTAGGAATGAACTATGTTCATCTATGAACAACTGATATCTTAATTATAATTTACCTGTATTCACTTATTAAAGTAAGTGTTCATATATTACACCAAGTTAGTTCACCTGGAATAAATTATGACACTTTGGCACTTCTTAACTTTTAAAACCTAAATTTTTATGCCACCTACTCACTCTTAACCTAGACAAGTTGTTTTGGCTTTGTCTGTCTTGCTTTTGTCAACTGTAGAAATAGTTTTTAGAAATAATGCTGCCTGTTTTCCCAGTTCATAATGATACTAATAGGAAAAAACTGCTAATACATGGGACATTTTGAAAATTAACACATTTTTATAACTACAGATCTTACATGAAAAGAAAATAATTAATCACACAGGAAAAACAACAATCTGCCTTTGCAAAAGACAATATGCAGGTCCCATCTATGACTCCGGGAGGCAGAGGCAGAGGCAGTGTGAATGGTGCGCACCTCTGGGGTGGCCCATCACTGACTTTCACTAAGCACCAAGGCCAGGCAGTTCTCAGCTCTTTACATTATCGTTTAATGCTCACAATCATATGAGGAATTGATTTTCTCCCCATTTTACAGATGAGCTACCTGAGGGTTTCAGAGATTAAGAATCTCAAGCCAGGGTCACACAGATAACCTGAGCGTCAGGCCTCGAGCATGGGAGATTACAGAGCTTCTGCTAACTCTTTCAACTGTGTTACCTTCGCAAAGACTGCAAGATAGCTTCTCTTTTGGACCAATAAATTCCTTTTAATGGACAACATTAGAATCAAAACATCAGGAATAGGAAGATCTTAAAGACTTTTTATTTATATTACAGTAAGGTATTTTTTCACCTATAAGATTGGCAAAGATAAAAGAACTGATAATACCTAGTTTGGGTGAGTAGGTAGGAAAATAGGCACTATTAACATTTACAGTGTATATACACATACTTTTTGGAAGGGCAATTTGGCAGTAACTGCCACAGTATAACATGCGAAGACAGAGAATCTTGGACTGATTGACATTTGCCATAGCTGTTGACAGGGTATAGTGTTGAAAATACTTGTTGGAGCTGAAACAGGAAGTTGAAAAGTATCTAAAAACTTCCAGGAAAAAGGAGGGACAATAGAACTCACATACAAAGATCAAGAGCCAGAATCATACCAGCTTTCTCACAACATGGGAAGCTTGGTGATAATAAACTATGCCTTCAGAATCCTGAAGAAAAATAATATCTAGTCTAAAATTCTATACCTTGCTAAACTATTAATTGGGTAGGAGAGTGGAATGAAAATATTTTTAGAAGTTTTTAGACATGCAAGTACTCAAAAAAAATTTCCCTCCCCACCTTACTCTTTTCTGGGAAGCTGCTATGCTCAAAATAATGAACTTAAAGAAGAAAAGAAAACATGGATACTGCTATTTTTCATAGTCTTGTGGAACTATTTGACTTTATAGACTATGTGTATATAAATGTTGTTGAAACTTTTTTTAAATACTTAACCTTTAAAAAAAGATGAATTCTCACTGAGGACTAGGTGAGAATTGTTTGGTGACATTAACTGGAACATCAATTAATTCTAGTTTGGAATGTTTAGTGTTTTCTTTATAGAGTAGGTAGTATAAAAAGAGGCCAAGAGTTTTAATACAAATTTTCTTTTGTTTTTGTATTGCTAGTGATGACTACTTGTAAACTAGCCTTTTAAAAAAGGCTCCACATAAATGGTTACACTGTGGCATCACCAATATACACCTTTTGGAAAACGAAACAAGTAACAGAGCTCATCGTAGGAGTAGGTGCCTGTAGGATGGTTAAAAAGAATCCCATGTCAATATCATACATGGATGCAAAAGTGCTGCGTGTCAAACTTAGTGCGCTTTGGAAACTACTAAATGACTGATTGTGACAAAGACATTGACAATGAAGATTCAAGTGAATGGTTCAAATAATATTGTTTCATAAAATGAGTAGTAAAAATGCATTACTAAATCAATATATTTCATGTAATATATAATTTCAAATGCATAGGCAAACTAAATTAAATATTCTAAGTAAAATAAAAAGAAAATAAGTTAGCTATCCAACTGTTTTCCTAAAACTTTCATTTTCATCAAGGTGAAAATGAAAGCAAGATGAACTTGACTGTCATTCGTCAAAAGCCAAAGCTGTAACTTACTCCTATTTGTATCACATGCCCATCTAAGAAAGTCCTTCTTCCTATCACGTCACCTGTTTCTGTCCTTTGGAGCTTCTATCACTATCTTTTATTTTGGTGTTTATTTACTGGTTTGTGTCGTTAAAAGTCTTAGCTCCTTGAAGAGAATGTAAACCCAATGAAAGCAGGGAACTTGCTGTCTTATTCACAATTGAGTCAATCCTTAATGTTATCCAATGCCTCCCAAACCATAGGCATCTAGTCAAAATTAAATACATAAAGAGTGGATGAATGAGCACCAGGTAGACCCAGTTAAAAATGTGCATTAATTAAATCTTCCTTACAAATTTGAGGTTATCTTCTGATCACCAGAAGAAAAGTGCCTGCTTTCCAAACAATTCCACAAGTAATGGAGTTTATGGTGCTCACTGGTGTTGAAACCTTTCTACACACTGGATAGAATCATAGTAGAGTTGTAGCTTTTAATAGCCTTTGTCGTGTGTGAAAATTCTCAAGAGTTTATGTAACCATCTTAGTTACAGAGAAACGTGGTCCACGAAGCAGATTTGGCACAAGAGAGGAAATAAAGTAAACGTGATAATGGAGTGGGTGGAGCTACGTATTCAAAAGTGCAGTCATTGGTTTACTACACTGACCTCGATAGGACGTTTTGCTCCAGTATCACTTTTGAGCCGGATTAATTCTAGTTTCACTTTACCTGGAACTCTTTGATGGCTCCACAATGACTACAGAAAAGACCAAAATCTTCATCACAGAATATGAGACATGAGACCTTCCATAATCTGTTTGGTTTCCTCTCTCCCAGTGTCTGGTTTCTCTCTCTCTAACTAGGCTCCTGCTCATGCAAACAGTGTCCGGTTTCCTGAATAAGCCAGGCTGCTTGTTCACGCAATGCTTCTCTCGCCCTGCTCTCTGCTTGGGAAGCCCACCCCTCCCGGGCCACTCCATGGTCTCTACATGTTGGTTAAGACTCTGACAACTTTTCTAGTCCGCTCCTCCAGAAGTAACCAATCCCTCGTTCAAGTACAGCCTTCCACCCTCACTTACGAACTTGGTGTAGGGCCTCTTCCATGGCTATGCCTAAAACCGCATTTTCCAGCGCTCTTCCCACTGTTTGGTTCAGGCATGCCGACCTCCTTGCAGTTCCTCCAAACCTCTGTTCTTGTTTGCCAGGAATGACGTATTTCCTGCCAGGTGTTTACATGGTACATTCCCTACTCCATTCCAATCTACTCAAATGTCACCTCTGACAGATGTTGTCTTTGATCACTCTAACCAAAGAAGTAGTTTCTCTCCTTCTCATTGTCTAAACAGAATTACCCCCACCTCTAGCCCCTTACCTTACCTTTCTCTTTGTAGTACTGATCTAATATTTTATTGTATGATTATTAATGTATCTGTCTTCCCTTCTAGTAATGTAACCTCTGTGAGGATTGGTCTTTGTTTTGTTCACTACTGTAAATATTTGTGAATGAATGAATGACACCTGAGACACTTGATTACTGCATTGGCTTAGGACTTCTGCCCTCCCCTTGCTGGACAGTAGGGGCTGCATCCTAGTCTCCTTAGTTCCTTCCTGGCACAAAGTAACTTCTTAATACTCCTTGTGTGACTGAATGATGTCAAGTATAAATTACCTGTAACCCCAGTTCCCAACAAAGGCACTGAGTCTGTGTTTACTACGCAAACTAAAGAATACAACTATTATTTCCACAATCTGTTTACTGGAAAATCTTGGGACCAGATGTACTTCGAAATTTAGAATTGTTCACTACTTAACAAAACTAGCAGTGTTTGGGGCAGTACCGTGTCATCAAATACATTAATAGCTTTGCAACGAAATGTGTGAAGTGTCCTACAACATGTGATAATTAGTGCTCTGGTAACTTTTTATGTCAACTGAGTTATCCAGATAAACTTGAAGAGTTTGGGATATGGAATTGGGGTTGAGGGCTGGAGATATGTACTAGCATATGGAGAACTGTGAAGAACCTCTGTGCTAAAATAAGTTCCCTGAATTCCCAGCCCTGGCTGGTGTGGCTCAGTGGTTTGAGTGCTGCTGGCCTGCAAAGCAAAGGATCGCCGGTTCAATTCCCAGTCAGGGTACATGCCTGGGTTGCAGGCCAGGTCCCCAGTAGGGGGCATGTGAGAGGCAAAAAAAACACACTGATGTTTTTTTCTCTCTTTCTCCTCTCTCTAAAAATATACAAATACAATCTTGAAAAAAAAAAGTTTCCCACATTCCAAAAGGCTAGAAATCACTGATTTAATGCATTAGTTAAAACTTCTATTTTCTTTTCAGTATAGCTAACATTAATGAAGCATTTATTATGTGTCAGCCTTGTGCTAATCTTTTTTTAAAAGATTTTATTTATTTATTTATTTTTAGACAGAGGGGAAAGGGAGGGAGAAAGAGAGGGAGAGAAACATCAATGTGTGGTTGCATCTTGCATGCCCCCCACCTGGGGCCTGGCCCGCAACCCAGGCATGTACCCTGACTGGGAATTGAACCAGCGACCTTTTGGTTTGCGGGCCCGTGCTCATTCCACTGAGCTATACCAGCCAGGACTAATCTCTTTAAATATGGAGGTGAAAACTATTATTTGCCCTATTTTATGAGTGAGGAAACTAGGGTTTAGTGAGAGGGCCAGTGACTTGCCTACACAGCTGGTCAGTGGCTTAGCTGGACCCAAACTGAAGCTGACTCACAATCAGAAGCCGTGCTTGGGACCATCTGACATTCCTGACTTCAAGTGGTTCAAGATAAAAATTCTTCCTTCTTCCTAAGTTTTCTCATGACTTTGAGACAAAGGAAAGTTTTTGTAATTCAAGTAAATGTAAAAATCCTAGGCTACAAGTCCCTCATTGTAAAAAAGGGGGCTGGTTCTATGTAGGCAACCTTGAACTGATATTTGTTTAACATAATAACTTACTTCCTTAGCTGAACCGATGTTTTAAACATTGCTAATGACAGATCAAGTGGTTCCAGATAATTAACAAAATTATTTAGTCACATCAACCTGCCCTGATTTCTTTTGCAGAACCATGATCCAAGGCATGCTATTCCCTAGCAGATGAGAGTAGGATTCGTAGAAAAGAGCAATTTTAAAAGGCACTATCATAGATAATACGTAGATTTCTACACCTGCCTTTTTCAAGAACATCTTAGTTGTTTGAATTTTTTAAAGCCTGGTGGAAGGTGATAAAATGTATTTGTGATGACCAAATTCTGAAACTCTTTTGGAGTTACCCAATATAGTAGCGATATTTTGGGTTAATTATATAAGAATAAGAAAACTATTAAAAAAATTCCTGCATAGAGCTACAGCTCCAGTTGAAGACACAGTGTTTCGGACTTTGCCATACTCACGGGACGGCTGCCATCTATGAAATGCAGAGTCGCAAACATGCAACATACGTCCATTTCATGCGACAAAAGCACGAAATGGGAACATGAAGATTAGGAAATGAAAATAACATATACACTACAAAAATCACAACAGAAACAGGCTTTATTTCAACCAGATGAGTGAATACTTCAATTAACATCAAGTTTGAGACTTGGTATGAAACTAAAGGGGTGCTCAGAAGGCAGAGAAGCAAAGCTTCCTCACAGAGCAACACCCTTACAAAATCCCTTTTGACAAGACGTTCAATTCGCACTATTAATTAGTTCTTAATTGTTAGGTCGCATGTGTTTCAATGTCCATCTAAGATTCACATTCGAAAGTTACCCATCAGTCCCAATGATATCTTTTAAAAAGAAAAAAATACATATCAGTATCATAATCTTTTTTAAATTTTAGCAACTAGGATGAAACACCGTTTTTAGTTTAAAATATTTGAAATGAAAAAACTTTATTATTTAAGATGACGTGTTACAAAGCTCCTAGGCATGTACATGTTCAAAACAAAAAGATGTTACTACCTGACACCTCGATCCCCGAGTTCCCCTAAATCTCCCAATGGCAGCAGTTAACCTCCCGGGAGACCATGTTCTGTGAATGCCAATGTCTCGCACAAGGGTTTGCTGCCCTTTATATGCTGTGCATGGATGAGGACATTTCATCATAGGACGGACTCACGAGGGATATGACAAAACTGCATATAATTTTCCGCTTTTGCCAGACTCCTTAAATTCATGAACACTTTCAGAGTTTCCCCTTCGAGGGCACTTTTGAAAGCTTTAGGTCTCATGGTTAACCTTGTATTGAGTTGGACAGCACCTTGATTAATCTAAACGACTACAGTAAAGGAAGGCATGGCGGCGAAGGGGAGTCATCCGAGGCCAGGAACAGGGGAAGACTTTTTCCATAAGACATTCCAACAGAAAAAAACAAGACAACAAAAGATACACAAACAAACGAAATAGTGTTCACAGTAAAACATGCTAGATTTGTAGTTTCATCTGAAACCAACAGCAAATCATGAAACGTCATGAAAAATATAAGTAAAGGTAAAATCTCCTAGAGTAATTACTAAACGAATTTAAAATTACCACACTGATCAGTAAACCCCAGAAGAAGAATAAACAGCGTTTAAATTTGCCGGTCCTTCTTAAACATCATACAACTTTGCAAAGTTAATGCATAAAATTGGTAGGTTTGGCCACGCTGCACAAAATGTTGTTTTTTCTTAAAAATACGGTATACAGAAAAAAACTCTTGTATTTCCCATTTTGAATCATAAGCTCAAAACTCAAGAGTAAAAGATCAGCTAGAAGGATTTTAGGTTATTTACAAATCTAGCAGGTGCATCTGCCATGAATGGCTTGGCTTCCGTCCCACGGCGGCTTCCGCCTTCTCCAGCAGCGGTTCTCAGGTCTCTGCCCCATCTGTGGCTCATCTCTACTGGTCATCAGTCATTTTGAACAGTTCCAATAGTGCCCCAACAGCTCCAAAGTAACCCTACAAAAACAATGTGAAAACTGTGTAACTGTCTCTGAACTGAGCCAAATACCTACGGTTTTTAGTAACGCTCAGAATGCTGCCCCCTAATGGTGTAGCTGAGAAAAATTTAAAACCTTTATTCTGCCATGAAACACAGTGGAAGAATAATAATGCAATTTATTGAATGTGGATTTGTTTACACACATTAAATAAGTTAACTGATGTAAAGTGCTTAGAAAAATGGCACACAGTGAGTGCTACAGAAGTGTTGCATATTGTTAGTATAATTTATTTTTTTATGTGCCCCAGGCATGAAAGAGCTCTGGCCACGAACATAGGCATTAAGCTAGGATGAATAGTCCAAGAGAATCTGGACTTAGGGTTGCCAGATAAAAGGTGGATAAATGCCAGATAAAATAAGTATGTCCCATATTTTTAATCACTAAATATGGCAACACTAGCTGGACTAGAACAGTGGTTTTCATTTTTCATTTTAACTATTTTTTAAAGCTGAGGTAATTTTTTCTTTTTCAAATAAAATCTTATGTGGAAAACCAATAAGTAAGCAGATAAAAAGGGAGCTGCTCTGCTTGGGGGAGGGAAAGTGAAACCTATGGAACTCCATTCCCTTCAACCCCAAGAAGTTATATCACTTCATGCCTTAAGCTTGCTGTAAAAAAGAAAGAAAAGAAAAAAGGCTTTCTTTAGTATTAACTTCTATCATTGGGCCTTAACTATTTAATATTTAAGTTCCCATTGTTTTATGCTTTAATGAAAACAAAATAGGGGTGTAGAGAGCTCTAAATAACTAAAAATCCATCAGCAACTTTTCAAATAAATAATTCCATTTTGCAATGAGAAATATGCTACAGGAGTTATTCATTACAATTGAAATTGATACCAGCTCTCTCGCCATTTTTTCTGCTGCAATGTACCCAAGTGGTTAGGTACCTCCTGTGATAAACAGCTGCTCTCTACAGTACTGAATTGAGGGGTAGGGATAGAGAAGGTGGCGACAGGGGTGCCCCTCACTCGCTCTCAGAAACCTCTGACGTGCACTAGTGTGTAAACTCAATGCAAGGGACTCTGAATTAACCAACGCTGTCCATTTCCTCCGTAAACAGGCTGGCTGATGTCCAGGGACACCAGTCAATCAGGCCACGCAGCTCCTCTCACTAGCCTAAAGGCTTCCGTGCTCACCAACTGAGTTGTTTATTTGCCAAAAGTCAGCTGAGTTTATCCTCACATTTGCTTATGACAATTTAATTGTTAGCATAATAATCTAACTTAATTATATACCAACTTGACTAATAAAGAGAGTATAAAATGGTCACTTCTATAAAAATTCGGTTAAATTCTTGAAAAAGGTAGTTAATGCTAAAATCTGTTAAGAGATGAGAGTAAATCTTAAAAATTCTCATCAGAAGGAAAAATTATCTTTGTAACAATGCGTGGTGATGAATAACTAAACTCACTATCGTCATCATTTTGTAATATATACATATATCAAATCTTTATGTTTTATACCTAAAACTTATACAATGTTTTATCTTTTTAAAAAATCTTCCTTATATTTTTTTCCATTACCACTTAGTCCCCGTATAGCCCCCTCCCCTCGGCAATCATCACACTGTTGTCTGTGTCCATGAGTCCTCTTATGTCAACTGTATCTTAACAAAACTGGAACCAAAACAAAACAAAGATTAAAAAAGGTAGTCACAAACTTTGCTCTTCAGATGGGTGCCACATATGAAACCCTGAGGGGGACACCTGCAGTTCTACAACCAAACTGCTTTATAAGTATCTTTAACTTCTTGATCCACTTTAAAGAAGCAAACCAGAAATCAAAAAGGTGAATATGAAAAACAAACAACAACAGAGTTCGAACGAGCGGAACATTTCCCCAAAACAGCCTTGGTCTGACATCAAAAAAATGGTGACTGAATGAACATTTACACATTTGTGTTACAATGCAATGATTAGACTAGAAAGATGCTTTTTTAATGACCAACAACCAGTCCTGATTGTTGGATAAGAGAGCTTCCACTTTAGATATTGTTCTTCCTTATCCTCTGCACAATAAATGCAGACTAAGAGACCCCCTCATATGCTGGACAAACCGAAACTCTCCCGCATAGCACAACTAAGTCCATAGCACAACTAAGTCCATGCAAGCTCAACTTACCTCGTGTTCCAAAAACAGAGCTTTTAGCTGTCCTTTGGACCAAAAATCCATGGCATATGCTAGTAGCTTCATGGAGACCATATTGATTCTGAGAAAATTCCCAACAAACACAACTCTGTCAATATTCTGGAACAACAACAACAAAAGGACATAATTGAACCATGGCATTAAAAAAATGGCAATTAACAAAGACTCAATGTTCCATACATCACTGTACTCCCAGAACCTTGCAAAGTAAATTTCCTTATTAAACATGGAATTATTTTAGCACTTCCAAGATGAAGTTGAGCAAACCTTGTAGTATATTGCACAAGAAGACGGTGAGACTTTGTGTGGAGGAGGCAGAGACTGACGCAAGGTTTATTTGCAGGGATTGTTAGGTTGCCTTAAGTCTGATATGAAACTCATCTCCCAACATTCATACATAAAACTGTAACTGGATTTCAAGTTCAGCTAAATTGGCTTGTGCGTTTCTTCAATCCTCCAAACTTCTGACTATAAAATATTATTACAACCAACTCACACATAAAATGGCCATGGTACGGGTTATTTCTAATGCATTTGCTCAGTTTGCTCTGTGCCAAACACTGGGAACAAAAAGACACAATATTCTTTACCTTTAGAATATGTGGGGGAATATCCTGTTTGGTCCATACATGGGTTAGAATGCAGTAACAAAGAATACATTTGTATTTTTGTTGTCATGGATACAGTCTTGTATTCTGAACACCACACAGCACTGAGGTAGGCCTGTCTACCTGCAGAGGCTGCGCACCACTCACTCCCCAGGCCAGGTGCTATGGTCACTCATAGCAAGGGAAAAAGTCTCAGAAGCTGGTATTATTTTCTGTTCAGTCTATCAAGAATAACAGAATTTGGGAACATCACCTTTTAACTGTCTCGAATTTTAACAATGCATGTTCATTAACCCATTAACCACTATGAAAAATTTCCATGGGTAGAGGGGTGGGAGGTTGTATTAATAAATTTCCACAAATAAGAATTGTAGCCACAAACCACCCAGACTGAGAGGTGGCAAAGAACACTCAAAGTAAGAAACTCAGATTAAAGAGGAATTTAATTAAATTTGGAGTTTCACCTTTCCCCCCAAAACAAGGGAGTCCAAGGCAGGACTTGCTCAAAACCCCAGTCCTACATTCCTCAGGTAGAAAGCCAGAGGAATAATAGAAGTGGCATTACAAGCTGATGGACATTCCTTATTTCAAACAAATCCCAGGTAAGCGAAAAGTATAAACGTTAAATTAAAAAAGAGAAAAGAAAAAAGAGATGAGAAGAAAACATGGGAGGATTCTTTTTATAGAAACTGTAATACTCAGAATTCATTACAAAAGGCATATATTTACTTTAAAAACTCATTTATTCTGAGGGACCCAAGAACAAATTCAAATGGAGAGCAATTATCAGAAAGTATTTTCAGTACATATAACATAAATGTATTATTTACCTACAAATCAATAAGAAGAGATCAACAACTCAGTAGGAAAATGCGTGAACAGCACTGATACTGACAGTTCACACACACATACACAAAGGGAGAACTGCTTGTGGCTATTAAATAGATAAAAAAAAAAAATGCTCAGCCTCACTTAAGACACAAATTAAAACCAAACTAAGGTAGCATTTCTTACCTAGTAGATTGAAAAAAATAAAAAGGTTTGATAACCCTATGTGGAGAAACTTGTACTCTGTAGGTGGGAAATTAATTAGAATCATCTCTATCTGTCAAAATTACAAGCAACATGTCCTTGCCTCAGCAATTTATCTTCTAGGAATTTATCCTACATGTATAATTCCATGTATGCAAAGTGGTACGTGTGTATATACATAAAATCAATTTTTTAAAAATAATAGCAAGTTCTAGAAAAACCTAAATATCATTAGGAAAATGAACAAATCTAGAATAGCCTATCTACAAGTTAGGATACTGTATGACCATTAAAAAATAAGGCAATTCTAAAAGTATGTATATGAATAACCTCAACATGTATTATCATGTAAAAAAGTATGTCCAAAGTGTATATTAAAGTATGTAGGGTAGACTGATACATAATGTATGGGACTTGCTTTCTAACATTTTAGCAAAAAAGGGAGGAGGAGGAAGAAAGCAGAGATAGATGAAACCTGTATGGCAAAGTCTTAACAACTGTTGAGTCTCAGTTGATGGCTACATGAGGATTCTTTATACACCTCTCTCCTTTATGTATTTTCACCAATTTCACACTAAAAGTTTGATAAACAACCGAAGCAAGATGTAGAATAGCATGTAGAAGGGGAATGGCTTGGTGTATCATTATATCTCAATAAAACTATTGTTAAAAAAAGAATGCTATATAGAGTTGCTACCCTTGAAAGGATGTTTTTCCTATATTGCATACAATACAGAGTGAAAACAAAAAAAACTAAAAACAATGGCTGCCTCCAGTGAGGTCAGCATTGAGTGCCAGCTGTGGACATGGAGTCTCACTTCCCTACACCCATCTGGTGTCTCCAGAACTGTGTATTATGTGTTTGCATTATTCTCTCTTCAATAGTATGAATAAAAACATCTTAGTGGATGGGGAAGGATTTCATAACATTCCAAAAAGCACAGCAAAAATATTTTAGATTTAGTGCACGTGGTTGAAACTGAAGATTCTCCAGTCAGTGACTCCAGGGAGCAAAGCCGTGCCCAAAGAACTTGCTTCATGGTGTCGGTGTTGGGAAGCATGGTGATGTCAGTCCCCTGTGTCCTCCGGGAGCCTGCCCCTGGCAGGGTGCCTGGTTAACAGGGCTTTTGCCCAAGGCGGTCAGTGATTTCTCCCATTCACTCAACTCCACAGAAATCTCTAAAACAATTACTTAAATGATTGCAGAACACTTTCCAATAAACACTTTCACTAAGGTTATAAAATAAATGGTATTGAACTTGAAATCAAAAGTTAAAAATAAAATCATCTGTCCTCCCTCTCGAGTGATCGTGATACCTGTAAAAACAAACCGGCTGGCTCACTCATGCTCTGTGGAAAGCAGGGGAAAGGGCATCTATTGCTCAGTTCCCACTGAATTGACCTTTGAGAGTCCATGAGTACAGCCACCTATATGCATATTAGTCTTAGGGCTTGTGTGTGTTACTTGGAAAAACTCTTTAAACATTAATGCCAAAAAAATAAATTCTCTTGTTCCAGTGAATCCCATGACTGAAGTGGACTTTGAAAGGGTATACCTCCGGAATACATTCTTTCATCTGAGTGTCAGCTTCACATTTAATCTTCATCCAAAATGGGGACTTACAAAAAGTAGGGCCCTGACCAACGGACCACTGACACATTCTATTCAGTAAGGAGGGTATCTCTTGTAAAACCCCAGAGCTCAAAGGCAGGGCCGGCGCCCACCTGTCACAAAGACTGCCTCACACCCTGTTTGGCACTCCACTGTTCAAGGAGGCCGGACTTAGAGGCGTTTCTGCAGTGCCTGAAATATTCTACGCCTTGATCTAAGTGGTGGCTAAACAGGTGTGAGTGTGAGAACTCCTCAGACTGCAAGCTTACTTACGGTCTGGGCGCTCTTCTGTGTGTATGTCATATTTCTGTTAAAAATTAAACAATAACTAATGCCACCATGATTCTTCGATACCCACATCACTTGTTGCATGCCCAACTCCCCTTTCTTGTCCTCCTAACACTGCTGAGTAAGAGCCGGTCCACTTTACATGGTTTGTATTTCAGGAAAGGGTTCCCTTTTTTTTCCCCCCAAAGGAAATGTACAGCATTTCAACCACGTTCCCAAAGCTTTGCCTGTGACCAGCTCTACCCCTTCCTGTGCCTGGGGCTCTGGCAGCTTAGCTGTAGCAAGCTCTCTGTGCTTTGATAGCCCTGTACAATGCTGCTTGAACTCCATGCCACAAGGCAACACTGTAAAGAAGCTGAAAGCAGAGAGAATATCAAATATTGCAAGTGGAATGCTTCACACACATATATTTGCAAGGGTGCACAAAGCTTTCTCTTCCTCACACTTCAGGAGGTACGTGGTAATAATGGTGGTTAGAGAAGCTAAGACATGGGCTGTTATTTTACCGTGTTTCTTCCATGTTGGATGGTTTTATTTGTTATTATCCAGGGCCTACTTAAAATACGTATTCTTCCTCCTTCCCCACCACACACCCTTCTAGTTCTACAAGGCGTGACTACAACTAAGGGCAGGTTTCCCAAGGGTGGTAGTTTTGTAAGGGTCAATAATTAACCTCCAGAGGTGATGAATAGGAATGACACATGGCTTTCCCTGGGTTAAGGCCTTACCTCATTCAACGCACACATCCGAGCAATGGAACCAATGTTGTTGGTGATGGTGACCAGTGTGGCTCGGGCGAGGTCTTCCTTGCTGATGGACTCTCGCTTTTCCTTACTCATCATGTTGCCAAAGCTATGTTGGAAATATTAGCGAGAATGTTCAAAATCATCCTCAGGCAGGCCCCACACTTCCACCACTGTGCTGTGGAAAGCTGTACGAATAACTGCTCCACCTCACATGACCTGACTTCGCTGCCATGGTTTACAAGCAGACAGGATTACAGTATGAATGGTTGGCTGCTCTTTCTTAATAGGAACAAGATAGCATGGCTATTAATGGGGAAAATTTTTTTAATGCCTCCAGATATCTGGACAAGAATGAAACAGGAAACTTTTGCAGTTTTCCAGAACCTTCTTTCAAAGCTGCCCTATTTTAAGCACAAGCATCAAGAGCTAAACATCTCAGTGCTTCATAAAGGGCAGGAGATCAAATCAGAGCTCCGCTCCCACAGATAGTTGTACCTGGTGGGTTAAGATCTTTAAAAATAACTAAATCAATAGCCAGGGTGGAGAGGTCGCCTTGTGTTTAGCCACCACTGTTCCTAGCTCCTTCGTCTCTACCTTGATGCTACAGCAGATCCTTGAAGGCCAAATCGTTCATAGTCTCCTCCGTAAATGTCCTTCACCAGCTTATCAACATTGGTGCTGTCGCCTTTAGCTGCCATTTCCAGAGCTTCTTCAAAGGTCTCACAACCAGTCAGCAAGCAACATAGGCCTAGGAATGTTCCACCTCCAAGACTGAAGGAACAATAAGGTTTATTTTTAAATTTTACTTAAAGATATGCCCATCCAAGTCCCCAGTGACATCCAGACTACTAATATAGGTAAATAAAATCAGGATAAACCAAGAGGCACTGGAATTAAAGTGCTAGGGTGCGAGAGCTTTAGGGTAGATCGGATAAAAAAAGAGGGCAGAGACTAAAAAGAAACACCCAGGAAAACTTGCCCCTGAATTTAAGAACAAAACCAGAAAGATTCTCACTGATTTCTGTTGTGAGACCTTCAACTTAGCCACTAACCTAAGGGCTCTAATCAGTCTCCCTGCCTATGAAATGAGGCCAAATCATGATCGCTCTTATTTAGGGGGTCTGAAAGCAGCAAATAACCAGGGAAATGACTATCATGTCTTTCATATATATACAGGATTGGGTAAAAGTAGGTTAACAGTTGGGAGTGTGTGAAACACAGAGTTTATTCTATTTATTCATTATTGCATTATTTGCCACGTGAACCACTGTAAACCTACATTTGCCCCTCCCTGTACGTAGCAGGAATACAAATACTTAGGAGAAGGAGCTGTGTGGACACAAAGCCAGCCCAAGAGCTGTATCTTTCACCTGACCTCACTTTAGCTGAGAAAATCTCATTTAACCTCCCTGCAAATTTCTGAAAGGAAGCCACTGAATGGTCTCATATTGTATTTTTTTCTAGTAGACTCTGGAAAAATTATTAATATTTTACTTACCACCGAGAGTCAAAAACAGTAACAAAGGCCATAAAATGGCTCCAAGGTGAAACTGTTTGAAAAGCTTTTGATTGTTGCCCTGGCTGATGGGGCTCAGTGGCTTCAGTGACGGCCTACGAACCAAAGGGTCGCCGGTCGAATTCCCAGTGAGAGCACATGCCTGGGTTGCGCGCCAGGACCCCAGTCAGGGGCCCATGAGAGGCAACCAATCCAGGTATCTCTCATACATCAGTGTTTTTCTCCCTCCCTACCCCTCCCTCTAAAAATAAATAATAAAATCTAAAAACAAAAAAAAAAACAAAGAAAAGATTTTAATTGTTTTGGGGTGGGGGAGTTCCTCTAAAAGTCTCTTTAAACAAAATTAGAAACTGATTGTAGTGGCGGAGAATGAACTCAATTGTGTATTAACCTCAAAGTTACCTCAGGGAAAGGAAAGCAGATCGGGAGTAAAGCCATGAGCAGGGAGCTCCAGGTGGGACAAGGAGCACCGGTGTTACCAAGGGTTTTACTCTCCATTTACCACAATGCATGGTAATGAATGTGAAGAGCAAACTGCTCCCATGAATTTGTTCTGAAGCTCCAAGAGCAGTCGGCCCTGAAAACCCCTGATGTGGTTGGGTCCTGGCTTCTAACTCTAAGAGAAAAATTCGGGTTGACATTAAGGTGATTTTTTTTTTGTTTTTTCACATTAAGGTGATTTTAAGTCAAATTCGAGAAAAGAAAATTTAGGGTAAAGTGTATTTACTGCCCATAACCACTAACAAGAAGGTACCAGATTGTAGATAGGCACGTTGTTCTTTAAGTCACAACTAAAGCAAAACTGTATGTAATACTTCTTAACTAATGATTCTTACAAAAGTACATACTCGATGAAAATTAAGGGTTCTCACAAGCACCACCAGTAGCAGCTATCCAAACTGGAGGTGCCGCACCTTGAGGGCATGAAGAGCTCCATGGTCACTGTTGCCTTGACAACACAGTCACAGGAGGAACTGTGGACTTTCCCCAAGAAAGTTTTGTCTTCACTTACTTCTAACATGGTGGGTTATGCTATGTTGTCGGTTTCAGTCTACCCTATACAGCTACTGTGTTTTAACAGGAACACTTTTGTGTGCCTGCCAGTTGGATCTGTCTTGTTTTCTCTAAGCATATATTTTCAGTTTTTGCTCCTTTTTGTAGCTTTATCTTTCATTAATACAACCTTTCTTTGAACGTCAGGCATTGATATTAATCAAGGCATTTAACAACCTACTCCAAACAGAGGCAACTGAAGATATTGGCTGACTTAGAAAGAAGGCAACTCATCAACTGATGTGTTGGTATGAGTGAGAAAGAACAAGTGCTTTGCATGACTGGGAAATGACAGGTGACTCCAGACAAAGACTTGGAGCCAGATGGGGAAAGCAAGCATGCATTTGCACAGCTGGCACCTGCAGAGAAGAAAAAAGAATGCGCAGTCGCAGAAGAGCACTTTATTGATATCCCCAGCCTGCTAACTTGATTATTTAATCAAGTGATTCTCTTGCTCATGATCAGACACATCTGTTTGTTTGAGCAGACACACAGCCACACCCTCAGCATACTGCTAGAAATAGCTATTAAGTGTGATCGGGTTTTTTTTAAAACCAACAAGCTTATAGTGAGGGATTTGGGGGAGAAGTAGAAGAAAGCTTCAATTACTGACTGCTTGTGTCCTTAAAACAGATTCCCAAACACTGCTTATTGCAACTCTCTCCAAAGTTTCAAAATTTTCTACATTCCTTTTTCAACAGACTACACATTCTAACGTCAGTTGTAAAGTTCTGTTTTTTCCATTGACTCCTGTAGTAAAATTGGAGTTGTGTCAAGAGAAAAAAATGTTGCTACCCAATCTAGGATGTAATAAAATTACACATAAGACTGAAGCAAAGCATTAGAAATCACGTTTAAAAGAAACCTGATATTCTGCAATGACATGGCTTCTTAAAATAAAAATGTTTAATGAGAAAATAGGGCATAAAACTAACAACCTGGAGTTCAGCTGTGATTTCACAATAGTGGCAAAATCTAAAGCTTAAACCCTGTGCTTACACCAGTGATTCCCAAAGTGTGTTCCACACACTGACGCACACTGCTGACCATAATAGTTTACGTCGGTGGTTTTCTAACGTGGATCCGAAAGCAACTTTGGCAGGACGAGTCTAGTTGAGTGAGGAGGATCTGGGGCCCAGAACTGATAGTCCCCCGCCCTGCCGGTGGCAGCCCCCGAAAGGGCTCTTTATTCACATTCAGTTTCCTGTATCACATTTCCAACACTACTGGTTACAGGGAGCTTGGACATCAAGATGGGGTTTGTTGATGATCACAAAACCCTGGTCATTAGTGGGCATTACCAGTAACTAAAATTTATAGTCATTATTACATGTGGATTAGAAACCAAACACCACAATTAGTTCCTTAGCAGCTATTCAGGAAGCAGCTATTTTGGAAGCTTAGCAGCTTCCAAATCCCTGGAAGCTCCAAGTTTGAGGAAGTTTACTTGTGCTGTAATTCATGGACTTAAGACTAATTTATCTGAAATTATAAATATCTCTAATTGTGGCAAATGTTTAGTTTGTTGTTACATCGGGATTAGCTCTACCAATTAAAATTGTACTTCTATCAGAAGATCACTCTCTAAGGTGAAACCACCTCCACTGAAATGTTCATTTGTCTCAAATGCACCTGACAGTCAGTCCTAATGAGGCCATGGGGGTCAGTTGTGATTCTCATGCGGGCCAGTGGGCTTAGCTCTGGGTTCTCAGTGAGAAAATGCATGCCCGGTGGCAATTAATTAACTTACACACCAAACTATATTCTGGACAAAAGCAGGATTCAATCAAAATGTGTGTGTGTGTGTGTGTGTGTGTGTGTGTGTGTGTGTGTGTAAGCCAGGGTTTCCCTACACCAGTACCATTGAGGTTTAGAGCTTAGTATTTTTTAGTTGTTGTGGGGGAGGGGCTCCCTAACCTCTAGCTTTGAGCTTCGAGTTTCCCCCTACCTCCAGTTGTGACAACTAAAAAATGTCTCTAGAAAATGCCGAAATCCCCTGGGGAGAGAACTCTTTCTTTCCCCAGCAGTGAAACACAGATTTATAGAGACCCATCACAAGTCATGGAATTACAGCATAAAGCAGCACCACCACTCCAATGGGTGAACAATAAGTACTTGAAAGCCTGGAGAAACTAAGAAACGACCCCATTCCTGACACAAATGAGGATACTGAGGCCCAGAGAATTTATATGATAGAGTCATCTATCAAAAACAATGGTTTCAATACCACGTCCCAAACCACATTCCACAAGGCATTCCAAATGGGTTGGGTGATCCAATAAGTTGGAGAATCATTCAAACCAAACTGTTCTCTGAGAAGCAAGAAAAACCTGTTTAATTTTGTTTCTACCAGGATTTTTTAGATTTCTGACCCCAGACCCTTTTCCCATGTTGAATCCCCATGAAGAGGAAGCCGAGCCCACCTGCCCTTGGGCGTGCCTGCACTGGAAAACAAGGCGCTCTACCCAGCCGTGGCGGCAGCGCTGCTTTCCTGTCCGTTACAGTCCAAAATTCCCTGCGAGATACACCAACTACTCCACTTTTCAGCTGGAGCATTCACCTGAGGGTAACAAGCATTCCTTACAAACCCAGTTTGTTTGACTGATTGGAATGATGTATTATCCCAAGCAATTCATCTGGAGCTGGGCACCAAGGTGGTTCCAAAAGACGGCTTCTTTAGAAGCCCCCTGGCCATTCCCTGTGTTCTTCCATCCAGATTCTACTGTGCTTATTGTCCCTGTCATTCACTGGGACTTAATATGTACAGCATTTTGGGAAAACGTCTGATGTGTAAGACCCTTCACCCCTCAACCTGATCAGTTTCCAACAGAGTAAGGACTGTTTTATTAACCTTTAAATACATCACCCTCATAACATATCTAATACATCATTTTTGGCTGATCGAGGGTAAGAGCTTTCTTTTAAAAATGTACTCAGTATAAATAGCATTTGTATAAACTGGCCTTCAAGGAAGAGACCTGGATTTAATGAAAAGGCTTTCCTAGTGAAAACCACGTTTACCTGGTCCCTGTAACTCTTTTATAGTTGTCCTTGGAGTACACTGCTAGGATGCTGACACCTGAGCCCATGTTCACCAGCAGCATAGGGTATGGGTTATCAAGGCAGTACGGCTTTTTTTGACACAATTCTGGATTTGTGGGATTTTCAAAATAGTAACATTCCGGCTTGCCGTTGAAGCCAACAGAGTCGACGTAGAGCAGGCCCCGAATCAGACAATCCAGTTCGTCCAGTTTATGGAGCTGCAGGTCCGCGATCTGCGAGAGAACAAAACCTGTGAGAAAGGCTTCCCCGACCTTAGGGGGAGTGCCAGAGACTTTTAGCTGGACCGAAAATGTGTTATTAACATGAAAATATAGAAACACCCTGAAACACCAAGTCGTAAATCTTGTTGGTAATTAGCCTTGGCTGGACACCAGACACCCTGTCTGCCCACAGTGCAAGCTAGAGGACAGTAGCTTGTCTGGCTGCTGAAAAAGCATCTCATTAGCATGTGTAGTGGGCTGAAGGGTAGCGCCTGAAAGATAATATTCATGTCCTAATTTTCAGAATCTGTGAATGCTACTTTATCTGGTAAAAGGGTCTTTGCACATGTCATTATGTTAAAGATGTTGAGATGAAGAGAACATCCTGGATTATCTGTTGAGGTTCCAATAACAAGCTTTTTTATGAGACACACAGGAAAGACCTGATGGACACGGAGAAGGCCATGGAAGGGTGAAGGCAGAGACTGGAGGGCTGCACCGCAGGCCAAGAAATGCCAGTAGCCACCAGCAGCTGAAAGAGGCAAGGAATGGAATCTGCCCAGCAGCCTCTGAAGCAAATGTAGTCTTGCCAACCCCTTGAGTTTGGTCTTCTGGCCTCCAGAACTACAAATGAATAAATTTCTGTTGTTTTAAGACACTAAGTTGGTGGTAATTTATTACAGCAGCCACAGGAAACACATATAGCATACCTCTGAGATAGGGGCTTCCCACAGGGTGAGGAGAGTGAGAATGTTTTGAAAGCAGCAGGAATCCTACACTTCCTTGGCAGGACATGAGGTCCCAAGGGTGGCATGTTGAGCCTGGGAGAGGAGGACAATCTCCTTAGCCCACAAAGTCCAACTCTCCTTCTCCCGGGCCTGGGCTTTGGGGTTAGACAGACTTGGCTTTGAAATCTGGCTCCAATACTTACGTAACTAAGGGATGTGGGGCTTGTTACCTAACTTCTCAAACCTCAGTTTCCTCATCTGTAAAATGGGTATAATAATCTCCACTACCTAGTGTTATTGTGAAAATTACATAATAATAACAGCATATGTTAAATGCTTACCCAGGGCCTGGCATGTACAAATGACTCAACAAATATTGGCTCTTTTATTAATAGCTGGGGTGGCCTCAAAGTGTCCTTTCATATTCTAATGGGACAAAACTCCTATTCTCCTAGGTACAGAGCGGAAAAGGTACAGGGGGGTGAGTTGGCTATGGGCTAGCCTTAGGAGTGAGTGGCCACTTTGCATCCTCAGAAGTCTAATTCATGATCCTCAAGAATGGCATTACTGCTGGTCCAAATGTCTGGGTGATGCTCATTTTCCATAGACAAAAAAAAAAAAAAAAAAAAAAAAAAAAAATCTAGGAATCATCAACAGAATATAACCAATCAATGAGAAAAGATAATTTATAATATCTAATTTAAATTTTTTAAAATATCTGTAAGAAAGTAATACCTGGTATTTATTGTTCACTATATACCAAGCCCTTGTATTAGATCATTTAATTCTCACAAAAACCCCGTAAGTAGGTACTATTATCCTCATTCTATGGCTAAGGCTCATAGAGCTTAAATAACTTTCCCCATGTGATACAACCTGCAATTATCTCCCAGAGATGTGCTAGTCCTCTCTTGTCTTCATTCACAACAGATACTGCTTCTGAGATCTGGAAACCACTTATACAAGTACTAAGATATTTTGCCAAAAGGGGTATCATCTTTGTCACAAAAGTTAACAGCTAGAAGAAAACTTTTGACTTTGTGTCACTGATCTGAATTTCCTACTCAACAAAATCCACTAAAGTTATCCCTGCAGAACAGAATTAGTTAGAACAGGTTACCAACAAGGTGGTAGAACTTTTCTTGATACACAGAAACCATCATTCTAAACGATAATTAGTTAGAAATTAAATTTGTCCCATAAGTAATTCTAAACATTTCATTTTTCACAAGTGAAACTTCAATGTGAGATGCATGTAACTATATACATTTTAAGGGGGTAATGCTAGAAGTATAACATTATCTGGAGACCTAAAAGACTAAAGTACAAATGCTACTTTCTTAGTCCTGGATTCCCCAGCATCCTTTGTATTATACTTAGAGCATCAGTCACTTTCTGGCTTGTTTTCTGGTTCACTGCGTGCCCCTGAGCACCATGTTCAAAGGCCTGTCCATAATGATTGCTCAACATTTATTAAACTGAAACAGTAAAGTTATCACCTCTTGGACCACCCCAAACTGAAAGGCAGCGATTTCATCAGCCAGTCTTATGATCATAGGTTAACCCATTTAATAATTACTCTGAGATCAGTCAACAATATCGATAGCCATGTCCAGAGACAACATCACAAACATGGACAGAGACACAGCCTATCCTGCTGGACATCCTGATACTATGCCAGCGGGGAAGAAAAGCCTCTTAGGGCAAATTAAGCAAAGAAAACATTGCTCTCACCTTTCCCCACAAAATCATTTTCAAAGAAAGCACTAGCAGCAAACATACATCTCTTCTACGCATTTTACTGAAGGATGAAGATTTCTGAAGCCTGAGGTCAAACATCTCCAAACTGGGAAACAGAAATATGAGTCACTTTCATTGAGACCCTTAGAGACCTCCCTCAGAGGTCTTCACCATCAGGGCAAAAGGATGGTTTTCCCCATGTAAGCAATGAGTCCCATCATTACTTGGACTTTTATATACACCATCTAAAATGCAAAACAAGATGGAATTACTGTTCAGACTTTGCAGGTCATTAGTCAACTGAACCAGCTTTGTGGAAAGCCTGGAATGGCATGTCGAGATACCAGCTACAGAGAAACATTTGCTCTGGGCTTAGTTCTCTTTGTTATCAGTGATTCCCTGCTCGGTAAAATTAGAGAAAATATGGATCCCAAACACAAAGCTTGGTCAGTATACAACTGGAAAGGGCTCACTTTATGTGCTCCAGCTCAGTCTGTCAAAAATAACTAAATAGCTAAATAAATAAATGAATCTGTTAAAAACCACCCCCAGAGGTTCCATACTCCCATACTCCACATGGGGTATTCTACGGACCTACCCCCAACCAGTTTTCTCAGTCTCCTGGAGTTGAGAAATGAGTCTCAACTTGTATTTCAGAAATGATAAAATACACATCTGTATGACACCTTATACTTCCGTAGGTGCTTTTGCTGACACTGGCTTCATAAATCATTGGAAATAGCAGAAAAAGTTATCTTAAACCAAGAATAATTTGCATATAAAATCATTACCTCTGAATTACAAATTACATTCAAGGAACTTTCTCTGCACAGAGGAGACCTGAGAGATGAATTTCAAATGTATTCTGTGAGTGAGAAATAAAACAGATCCCCAAAGATGGCTTCTTCCCCCTTATACACCCAGTTATATAAAAGGGGCCATACATGAGTGGTCAAGAGTATAAAGCCAAGAACGAAGCGGAAACCTCATGCTCCTGCACTATCACAAATCAGTCCCCAAATTAATAACAGAAACCAAGCTAAAAATATTCTTGGATGGCGGATTTAGATTTAGAATATCACATATCCACAATTACCCTACTCCCTCCAGATGATTTTTCCGCCGTTAACTTTTTTTAGATTGTTCCCTCAAAAAAGGCCAGTTCTTAAGTCCTCACATGTTAAAAAAAAAAATGTAATGAAACAATCAGAAAATCTTTTTGTCTTCCCTAAATCTCACATCTAACAAATAAGATTATTGTTATATCCTGTGTGTTCAGAGGGCAGGTCTTTTTTTTTTTTTTTTTTTTTTTTTTTTTAGTAATTAAAGGAATAACTTCTAATTTCAAGTTCATGTTAGTCTTAGGCTGAAAAAAAAACTCACAAGGAAAGCTGTGTGTTCTAATGAAGAGCTAGGTGCACAAAAAAGAAAATTTTTTCTATAACGTTGTTACTGTTAGAATACTGTGCCTCCTAAAGAATACTTCTATGGAAGTTAGAAAGTGTAGCCATGGGTGAAAATACTAGATTTGGTACGTAAAGTATTCTGGTAGGTTCTTTAGTCATGGCAGTGGGGAGGAACACAGAGTCACTGAAACACGTACGGTGTTCAGTGTCCGGGTGCACAGCCCATGGGGCCTCTCCCTTGAGAATCACTCTGAATGGTGGCATTCCTCACTGGCTTACCAATTCCTTATCAATTTTGAAGGCTAACATTCGTCAGTCGGAAATTTTTGTAATAGTGATCCTAAAATCTTAAAAGAAGGGAGGGAGGAAGGGAGAGTGGGAGGGAGGAAAAGAGGGGGAAAAGGGAAGGAAAGAAAAAGGATGAAAGAAATGCAGCTTTGTTCAACCAAAAGTATGCTACACTGGGGTCTAATTCAATGTTTGTCTCATGGTTTATAGCTCTTTCTTGTACCTTCTAAATTGGATAAAGAATAGTTAAGTTCAAGTGCATTTACTATATATGAAAAGGACACAGTCATCAGACATAACTGGTAACTGTTCAGGGCCTGCTAAACATCTTTAGTTAGTCCTAATTACTCAGATTTTTCACACATGTACCTACAAAGTTGTACTGTACCAAAAACAGTGATTTTATACAATAACAATGATAGGACTTTACAAATATGCTATTTCGTTTGTCAGACTGTTTAATATATACAGTAGTATACATTGATCCTTTACAGCTCAGTAAGCACCTTCAATTTCCTATTCCGGAAAGGAGAAGAACTCGGATTTAGCATACCTAAGGGACTCTTACTGTTCTCTCTTCCTAAAATGCTCTTCCCCAGATGCTGGCCTGGTTGTTTTATTACTTCTTCCCGTCCCTGCTGCGACATTAGCTCATCACACAAAGATCATCCCAGCACTCCCTACCCCCCTTGCCTTGCTCGTCTCTCCACTTACTGCCCTTTGCTTTATTCTACATTCACTAGCTTACTTGATGATTGATCATTTCCCTGCACTACAATATAACTTTAAGGAGGGCAGAGGCTTTGTTTTGTTCTTTGCAGGACTTGGCACATAGGAGTGCAGTAAGTACTTGCTGAGTGAGTAAATGAATGCCTAGGAAAGAAGATGATAAAACCTATTTTTTGCCAAAAAAAAAAAAAAACTTTGGAAGGATAAAGGCACATCATGTAGTGCATGGACAAAAGGCTATGGGAAGAGATCGGTGTTCTTCAATTCTGCCTTCACTTTGGCCAAGACTGAGCGTGGAAACAGAAGGCAGTCATGCACTTTCCTTTAAAGGTGAATGTTCTGCCTAGCCAGGCTGTTTGGCTAATACAGTCATGTGGTGCATAACCCTTCGGTCCGTGAGGGACTGCATGAATGATGGTGGCCCCATTCGATTATAACAGAGCTGAAAATTTCCTATTACCTAGTGACACCATAGCCGTGGTAATGTGCCAGCGCTGTCCATTACTCACATCTTTGTGGTGCTGCTGCTGCAGAAAAACCTACTGTGCTGCCAGTCATACAAAAGTATATCACGTACAATTATGGACAGTACAGACTACTTTGTAACAATAAAAATGACTGGGTTCCTGGTTTATGTATTTACTACTCTTATTGCTATTTTAGAGTATATGCTTTCTACTTATAAAAATAATAAGTTTGCTGTAAAACAGTATGGCATGTTATGCCAGCAGTAGCCTCACACATCTGGTACTTACCACATCTCAAAATTGTATCATTTTCTCTTGTGCTTGATTTAATCTCGTCGTTTCGTACAGCAACATGCTAAAGAGGCTTGTGTCCCAGGAGCAACAGGCTCTTAGACCATACAGTGGTAGGCTACAGCGCATACATGTGTGTTAAGTGCCCTCTATGATGTTTTTGCATAACAATGAAATCACCTAATCTGCCCCATCATTAAGCGCACGTGACTGTACTTCAAACTGGCTCCTTCCTCCAGTCTACTCATTAGGCTCCAACAGCCTGCTTGAGGGAGCAAAGGCTTTTTTACCTTGGTTGTAATAATGTATGACCTTTCTCAGTGCAGGACCTTGAGAAACACGCTTGCTCATGGCCAACGTTTATTGAGTAACTCCTCCCAATCACACATTACCCCATAGGAGGGATGGAGGCATTAACAGACATTGCATAAATGCTCCAGGTCACCTTGGTTCACTTCGGGCTCCCCAGGGGAGATGGACAGTAGGGTGTTCTTGAGTGACCCAGAGAGTTCACAGCATGAGGGTTGGGTCAGCATTCCTTCTGCATGAATCAGAAATGAGGTGATAGCTCAGCTCTTACCTAGGGGCCTCTTAATCTCTCCTAGGACCTCTTAATCTCTCTTTAGCTTTAGCTTTCTTATCCATAAAACACAAGAATGCTATACTTCCTGTACTCCAGAGATCACTTCTAGTTCTGATGTTCTAAAAATCACATGATAAAACCGAGGTTCATAGGAGGGACATATCTCACCCAAAGTCACCTGCCTAGTTCCTGAAGACACAGGACTAGAATTCAGGTTCAATGCTTTTTTGCTTATGAGCTCAAATTTAATTTTCATGTTCCTGGACCTCAGTTTTAAGACTCTTTGATCATTGGGCCTCTGTGATGGGAAAAAGATCCCATGAATCATTTAAGTAGGTGGCAGCGTCAAATTCTACTGCTAGGTAAGGAAAGGGGACATAAAAGAAAGAAGCTAACATAAGTATAATCAGTCTCACTTAGGGCACTGTGGTAGGACTCCTCCATAGAAACTACTTAGTACATAATCAAAGAGACAAACAATGTTAGCTTTAATGATAGAAATAAAATTTTCACTTATAGCTTAATACCATGAATAACACATTGACTCCTTAATTTATTCATTAATGATAGACTTTGACAAGACTGGATTACATTAGTTCCAGGACAGGGTTCGCTGCAGCAGCCCATATACATTACTTCCACAACAAAATGGCACTAATTTGTACTCTAGGCTCTGAGAAAATGTATTTTACATCTTACATCACTACGTTTTCAACTTTCTAGCAAGACTAATCCCCAAATTGTCCAACCTTTCCTTCTCCTATGTTCAATCGCTTTTGCTAATCTAGTTCCCTTTACTTTCTCCATCTATTTTTTTTCTCACTTTATTTCCTATGAGATGAGGCTGGACAGTACAGAGATGACCTTGGTTATGGAGATGGGAAAACTGGAACACGTAGGTGTTAAGAGATTGCTAAATAAAGAGAAAGTTTGGACTCCATGGCACTCACTCATATCCTCCATTTGGCCAAATGTGTCCAATCTAAATGGGCAAACCCAGGGTCGGAAAGCAGTGCCAGTCAGGATACGCCATGAGTCTTATTATGCAGCACCACACTCCCCCAGTCGTGTTCATTAATAAAGGAATTCACCTTTAATTAATATCAAAGAGTTCATTTTTGTTTGTGAGTAAAACTTCTGAATGACATTCGTAAAATAAAAAGACAATGCAAATGGGTAGACAGAAGTAATCATTTTTATTACGATTTATAGAAAGGCTTTCCTGTGGGCCTCAGCCTATGTATCTATAAAACTGGCACAGTGATTACGCTTTTCAAGGAATGGTAGTGTTTGTGGAAAACTCTAAAATACTTTAGAAGGGAGTTTTGTATCATCTTCTCTTTAGCGTACTGTGCAACAGTAATCATAACAAAAGTGATGATGATAGCTAATATTTATTGAGCATTAACAGAGCACTAGGTACATATTATCTCACTTAATCTTTCATGTAACAACCCTATGAGGTAGTAATTATTCACATAAATGAGGAAACTGAGGCAGAGAGGTAAAGTAGACTTAAACAAAACCCCAAGGCTAGTAGTAGTCTAGTTCTTTGGTATGAGATGCCACGATTATGGACATATGAGAGGTTTTCTTTCTTTCTCTAAGAGGTGGTTTTGTTATTTTAACAAGGACAAACCCACATACCATTCTGAAGTCCTCTTCGAACTTGAAAGCCCCGCCTCCTGTGGCACAGAGAGAGGTGTGAAGGCTGGAGAAGTTCTTTTCGCTGCCCATCTGAATGAAGAGGTGCATGGCACAGCTGGGGAAGCGGATGAAGTGCAGGTTCCCTGTGCGCCCACACATGGTCAAGTTTTTCAGTTCCAGGTGGACATCTCGGATCCCAGTTTTCCCATAAGCAGTGTTAGAAGTCAAATACTTCCTGATGCTCTTCAGGTTCTCCACTTCCTCTTGCTCCTCTTCAGCTGTAATATCCTTCGGTTCAAAGTAGACCAACTTAACCAGTGTTCCACCGATATCCATGCCAAACCACGGAAATGCTAGAGGACAGACAGACAGAGTGCTGATTAATTCTATACATTCAAAGAAATACTCGATTTTTTAATATTCGATAATGAAATGCCACGGTATCATATCCAAACGTGAATTTAACATTCAGTTTACTGATTTCACCTTTATGTACAACAGGCAAGGAGAAATTCACAATTTAAATGGTGCCGTGATTCTGCCCACACTCCACTCAATTAGAGCCTGTAGCAGGGCTGACTGAGATGAGAAATAGAACTGTGCAGTTCCCTAAGCCAGTCTCAGTTCCCATGTGCTTCTCAGAGCTTGAGAATCTCATCAAGACGGGTGCAGCTCCAATACTTGAAAGGTACATCTGTCACATACATCATGGCTCCCAAAGGCTAACTGTTTTATCAGAATCTTAGCCAAAGAAACACTAACCTATTCTGATGCCAGAGGAGAATCTGGCTATTCTAGGTGTACCAAAAGACAGCGTACTGATTTCTAACCCTCATGGTGCCTTCCTAGGGCACCTTTCAATGATAATTTTTATAGCTTTTGACTTTCACCTCTGTGAGCTGACTTTATAAGGCATGACTCTACTGCTTTAATCTACTGAATAAACAGGAAGCAGAAAGGGAGGAAAAGCGGGCTATGTGAGATGATGGGCAGACATGATGATCCCTACGGTGGCTGAATTCTAAAGAGAACAGCTCCTGCTACATCTGCTTTCTTTCTTTATTAAGCAGAGACACTCGCTCCATCTCAGCTGGCCCACCCAGAATTCCCCAACCAGCTGCGTGTTACTATTGCCTTTAACATTCCAATGTCTGGTCTCCTCTGCCACAAATTCTGGTGTAATTCAGGGGCGGGACCTGGGCATGAGTATTTTTTAAAAAGTTCCCCAGTGGTTCCAATCTGTAGGCTGAGAACTACTAAACTGGAAGAACCACAGCCACTGACAGACAGGCCCACGAATAAGCATAGCTCCTGATCAGGTCTGCAACGCAAAGCCACACCTCAGATGTTTGTACACATATGTACACCTCACAGATGACATTCTATGGTCTGTTTTCTAAAACTCACTGCATTGTGTAAACACACATACACACACAGTGTGTCTTCAAATAACACTGTTTTGTTATAATGGTGATGAGATGTCATAGGAACATAACTCTTGTTTATATCAATTAACCTATGGTAAAACTGGCTTTATTATATGTCATTTCACTTAAAGTTACACAGAAACTATGGACATTACATGAGTACTTACATCTGCTGGACTTGTTGGCTTATGACAAACTGAATCTCCATTGTACTTATTTTTACTGTCGTTAAGAGAGCTGGCTGAGCTTCTGAACCAGCCGGACTTTATTTAGAGGCAACCTGGAGAGCGGATGCTGTGCTGTCATATTCTGTGCAATGAACAGAAAGCAAACCCCAATGTGTAGCCAAAATCTGGAGCCTCCCTTTTCCTTCCCTCAGCAGACACCAGGGGCTAAATCTGAAACTGTAATGTTAAAACTGAGTAAAGACCCAGGGAGCTAAAATGACTGTTATCAAAAAGTTTATTTTATGTGGCCCTAGAGAATATCCATATGAGCCCTGGTCAAACTGTGCATATTAGGCCTAGAGATTACATTACCAGAAACATAGGTGGGACCTGCAAAAGTTCTTTTTCTAAGCAGCCCACTACCCTCTCCATCCACGTGTTGGGGAGGGAGGAGGGAGCAGTACATGGGAGGAAGCCATCCCTGTACACAGAATCTTCTTTCCTGTGCATCGCTGCTGTCATTTAGCTGTAGCTGCACCACACTGGGCAAGTGATAACTCCAACAGTATGGGAAAACAGAATTCCAAACTCCCGAAAGATTACAATCAACAAATTCCACTGATCAAACCAAGTTAACAACAAATGGCTTACTATCTTTGCAAAACAAATCCCACACAGCCCAGTGCAGGCAGGGAAGCTTGCTCTTTCTAGAAGAAGATAATAATAAAGTGGAAACAGTTCATCCCTACTAGTCAATTCAGCTCCCAAATGATGTTTCTTGGTCCACTCTCTAAAACTCACTGTGCCACAGCATGATCCACAGGGTAGGTAAAGGATGAAGCCCTGAACCAGGATTCAGAACAACTGCTTTCCAGAAACAGCTAGCTCACTGCAACTCCCTCCACCTCTCTGGACCTCAATTCCCTTAGCTGTGAAAAGTGGATTACATTAGAATGGTCTCCAGTTCCCTCCCTACTATAAATTTTCTATGGATTCTTTAAGAAGTACAAAAAATAATCACAACAACCCTTCATCACATAGGTTAACCAGAGCCCTACTTTCAAACTAATGAAATATGCTATGGCATGTCAACAGGTAGATGGGCTATGCAATCAGCATTGCAGGTGTAGTCCGTTCTTATCAAAGTAGGGTAGACACCTAAACCTGGGAGGATGGGTGAAGGGTATTCCGGAACACTGGTAGGATGACCATTTTGGAAAGACTCTGACAACACCCGTTAAAATTGAAAGTGCATATAAATTTTTCACCCGGCTAATCCCTCTCCTGGACCTTATTTTTAAAATCACCAGTATTGAAGGATAGGTATCAGAATGTTCAATGCAGCACCCTTTACAGCAACCAAATTAAAAATAAACAAAAAAACAGAAACAAAAGTGCATGCTCTTTAACAAGGAAACTGTTCAATAAAATGTGTATCTTCCAAACCATGGAATACTGGGCAGCCATGAAAGTGAAACCTGTACTAGCTCCCTGGAGAGATATCCCCAATTTTCTGCTAATGAGAAAACCAAAAGATTCATAGAAGTATAAATAATTTATTTACCCTACTTGGTTTGAGAAGGAAGGAGGCAGGAAGAGAGGGGGAAAGAGAAGAAAAGGGGGAAGGGACAGAGGATGGAAGGAAGCCCCCAGTGTGTTTATGATTACATGAGCCCACAGAAGTGTAGACAAGCCCACCCCTCCAGGCTGTTGCTATCATTAGAAGGTGCCAGGACGAGCAGGCTACATGGGTGGCGGCTAGAGATCAGGGGAGGGGATGGAGCAAATTCTACATCTAGAACAAACAGAAGTAAATTTTAAAAGAATTCAGTGATAATGAACATTAGGGGACATCTCAGCACTGAATGGACAGAACGAGAGGTGTGAAACCCAGAAAGTAATCTAGTTCTATACCAGAAATCCAGGATTCACCCAGCCACAGCTGTCACCAACCCTCTGGGATGAAGAGTCGCTACCCGGCCTTTTGTTTGGCTGGGTATTGGTACGCACAGGCCACTGCAAAGCAGTCTCACTTTTGAAAACGCAACAGGAGACACCTAAACATTATGTAAGTTGTTTAGAGTCCTGGTTTCTTCTTCCTGCTTCACCTCCAGCTCATTTTTCAGCCATCCAAAGCTTTCGTTGGCAACGCAACAGAACAGTGGGAAAAGTGTCAAGTTTTAAAAATGCAGTTAAATATTATATCACCAGTTTTGGTTAAGGTAAAAAAGGAATAGGACTGACTGGAATACTCTATTAGTTTAAATGGTGGTAGAAATTGCTTTTACTTACCTATGTTCTTCTCTTACCTTCATGAAAAAACTGAATACTCTTATATTCACATTTTAATGCTTTTATAGAAGTGTCATACTTTTGTTGATTGATTTCTTTTGAGAGAAAGACACTGATTTGTTGTTCCACTTATTTATGCATTCATTGGTTGATTCTTGCATGTGCCCTGACCAGGGATTGAACCCACAACGTTGGTGTACTGGGATGACGCTCTAACTGACTGAGCTATCTGGCCAGGGCAGAACAGTGTCATATTTTTAAATGAATAATTTTATTTATTTCTCTTCCTGATATCAAGAGGTCTCCCTAAATCTAAGCTTCCCATACACAAGCTGCGGATGGAGACAGAAGAGAAAGGGAAGGAAGAACATCCCAACGCAGCTATCACTTATGACTCATTTTTTCTTTAACCCAGGATATCCAGATGTTTTGATAAACTCAGTTGAACCACTGATTAAGAGTCTGTTCCGTGCTTGCCAGAAGTGATGGTGGTTCTAGACACAGAATGTTTGCATTCATCCTTTACTCCTCCACATTACACCAGATGTCAGGATTTAAAATTTCTAGAATATTCATCAAGGGCGTTCAGAAGGAGGCGAGGTTCAAACTGTACAAGAAGATGCAAACAAGTAAACTGATCTACTCATTCAGAATGGTTTCTTCCATAATGAGGTGTGTCTAAACTAGAAGCTGACGTTCATAAAAGCAGGTGCTATAGATAAGTAGTTGAATCAACTACAGTTACAGGTCTCAACATGAATAAGGCTCAAAAACAATGCTGAAGGGCATCTGCTTAAATAGTGAGAACTGACAAGTAGGTCATTCCTTCCAGACCAGAGCATTAAGTGGCAGGCATGAGACCCCCTAACAAGGGTGTCTGACCTGTGGCCCGCAGGCCACATGCAGCTCAGGATGCCTATGAACGGGGCCCTGAAGAAACTCATAAATTTACTTAAAATATTATGAGTTTGTTTTGTGATTACATGTTACAATGTATTTAATGTATGGCCCCAGACAACTCTTCTTCTTCCAGTGTGGCCCAGAGATGTCAAAAGGTTGGACACCCCTGCTAGAACTTCCCCATAGCGATGGGAAACATTCCAGATGGCAGCTGACCTGTCAGCCTAGGTCCTAGAGTAAAGATGCAACCAATCCTCAATGAAATACAACATGAACATGACATAAACCTTTGTTCTTTAAACCACTGAGATTTGGGAGTTGTCTGTTGCTGCAACAGAACCTGGCCCATTCTCACGGCTGCCTGACGTGGAGTGCTGCTTCAACAGCAACAAAAAAGTGACACTGGCTTAAAGGCCAGGCAGCAAGGAGGAAACAAATTTTGGAGGCTGGCAAAGCATTTGGTAAAACCATGATGTATGATAACTTGGAAGGCAGATAAATACCCAAAGAACTGGGGGAATCTAATGTAAGAGGTTCAAGGTCAAATGTTGGTAGCATGTGTTGGTGACTGTTGGCTACTGTTGGCTGAATTTGAAAAGCTGTGACCCAGAAGAGAGTGAGAGATGGGCTCAGAAAGTAATTGATTGCTTCACAAGCAAAAAGAAAAGGGAATAGAGACCATCAAGTCAGACTTGCAGGGCTGGGAAAAAGCAGCTGCTTCTCTTCCCCAACATTTATAAATGATAAAACTCAGAAAGCCTTTGAATGAAAAAGATCAGTTAACACTTAGCATTGGCATGTGGTTCAGAGGAAGAAAATGACTATCACACTCACTCTTAACACTCTGAAAGGGTCAAGATGTCTCCAACTAAAGATGCAGGTAAGGTTGTAGCTTCTTAGTTAATTCTTTCAATTATAATAGTTCAGGAGAAAAGACACTAGAGGTGTGGCTTGCTCACCAAACCCTGACAGGTTTGAAATGTCATCAACTAAATCAATTAAGAAAGGCTGGAAGCATAGCACAAAGGCATACAGTAAATATGAGTATGATACCAAGAACAGAAGGCTGGGCATATGGAAATAAACTAGAGTGTTAAGAAACCTATTTCCTTTGGAAGAGTTGTACTGGCAAAGGAACCAAGAGCCTGAACCTAAAATGGCTGGGAAAACTGTTCAAGGCCTGAAAGAACCCTAGAGCCCCCAATCCTGTGAAGTCAGGAAGCAGCAGAGCAACCTGCTCAGCCTCCACGGAGGACACAGTTAAGACGTGATAAAATTGGCTACTGGGAAAAGCCAAGGGCTGAAAACAGCAATGTGGTGGGAGGCCCTCCCAAGAGGAGAATTGGGACCCCAATGGAATATTCTCCACCGACAAGGCAGGGAACCCTGAAGATTTCAGAAATGTTTCAAAATTAGAATGACTAAGATCCAGTGAATGGTCTCCTACTCAGTCCCTTCCTAAACAGGAGTGTACATTGGGTTTTCCAATCTTTGTTTCCCCAGCATATGTTAACATACAATGTATGGGGGTGGTGAACAGCAGGTAACTTGCCTTTTTTACTTCAGAAGTTTCTAGATCAAGAGTTGATGTCAAAATGAATTTATATCATCCCCTAATTTAGAGCCTACTGTGTACCACGCAGATGCTGTAACTGGGTAGGATTTCAGAGTTGTTTCCGTTGGGGAGGGGACAGCTGTGTCTCACTTGCAGGTGGGAGAGCGGGCCAAATACCTGGTAAACAGAAACACAAACTGTGGTAGTCGCTAGTGCTGCTGGCCAAATATTTCTGGTCCTCTTCCTTCAGGCCCATAGGGTCAGACTGTCACTCCTGGCTGTTTTATAATTGAGACAATGTGCCTAATCTAGCTAGTGAGTTGTGAATGGAAACAGTGCCTGTCACTTCCAGGCAAGAGCACCTAGGGCTCGTGTGAGCCTCTTCAGAACTCTTTTTCTGTTCCTGTGGCCAGCAAAATTCAAGGTTAATGACTGCTCCATCATTTGGGTCACAGAGTGAAGATGAGCCACAAAGGAGCCCCTAGTCACCCTTCAACGGACTTGCAGTGTGAAAGAGAAATGACCTTTGCTATTTGAAGTCACTGGCATTTGGAAAGGTTATTTGTCATTGCAGGGTGATCCTAACATCCCCTCCATCAAAACCTGTGGCTGGTGTTTCCCCTGAAACCCTCCCTCTCCTGCAGCACCAGACCCAGGTACCGCCAGTATTGCTGATAAACACGTGGGAGCTAAGTGCTAATAAAAAGGTATGTAGGTCCTGCTGCATTTATTTCGGTCTAAAAATTTCTCTAAACACAATCCAGGACTGGCAATCTGGTAGTAGTTAAAACCATGAAATGAATCCATATTCCAAATATTGTGGTGAAAATAATAAAAAATTTTATTGGTAGTCAATGGCTTTAAAACAATGCCTGTTTCTCAAAGACCTTTCATAGCACTAGAATAGTCTCGGAGGGGACTTACACTTCCTGCAGTAAATTTCAAAGGTTACGAGTGAACTCTTAATAGCAAAAATGAGGGTGGGGGGTGGGAAGCAACCACCACAGAGAAGGTTTCCTACCAGTCAAAAAAACAAAACAACAACAACAACGACAACAACAACAACCAATTTTAAAGGCCAAAGGAGCCTGGCATTCGAAAATCTACCTCCTCTTGGACAACCAGCTCCAAAGCTTTAAGGTGTTCCTGGTGAGGCTAAGTCCCCTAACACTAATATTTCTTCCTGTATGTAAATTAGGCACCCAGTGCTCAAGATCAGCTTTTTTGTCACAGAAGTGACTCACCAACAAGGACTTATCTAAGAAAAAGAAGATAAAAAATATGACAGTGAAAAGATAGCAAACTCACAGCTATTAACAACCACACCTAAAACAAAAGCAAACAACTAGAACAGGAACAGAACCACAGAAATGGAGATCACATGGAGGGTTAGCAACAGGGGCATGGGAGGAGGAGAGAGGGGGAAAAGGTACAGAGAATAAGTAGCATAGACGGTGGGTAGAAAATAGACAGGGGGAGGGCAAGAATAGTGTGGGAAATGGAGAAGCTAAAGAACTTATGACACATGGACATGAACTAGAGGGGGAATGTGGGTGGGAGGGGGTGTGCAGGGTGGAGGGGAATAAAGGGGGGGAGAAATGCGACAACTGAAATAGCATAATCAATAAAATATATTAAATTAAAAAAAAAAACCTTTATATATTAAAAAAAAAGCTTACCAGATCTCCTGAGGTTCCACCATGCTGGAATTTATTGTCATACTAACATGTTGTGAATAGGGAGGGGCAGGACAGCATTTCTTTTCCCACTATCTGTGAATAGATTTGTTAGGCAAAGTAGTAGGTGGGAAAGATGTCTGAGGATTGTGTAACCAACAGAAAAAAAGACTTTTAAAGCACTTTGGAGAGATATTTACACTATGTAAATAATAATCACGTTGGAGTTGCCTAAGGACCTCTACATGTTTTGTTTTGTTTTTTTAAACCTTCTTCAGTAAGGTCCAGGTGTGTAACAGAATTGTCTTTCTTTAAGAACTTGCTCTCTGAGGGCTAGCCTTCCCCTCACCATGTGTAAATTTGGTTGCTAGTAGAATGTAATTCTTTGCTAATATATTCATAGAAAAATTTAACTTTAAGAACTGGAATGGACCTTCCACAGAGTCCAACACCCTGTTTACAGATAAAAGTAGGGCTTAGAAAGATCAAGGGATTGCCTAAGGTCAGTCACACTAGTATCATCAGAGTCCACTTCCAGTGTCAGGAGACAATACAGCCCCCACCCTGCAAGGCTGGCTGGAGCTGACTTGGCTGTCAACTGCAGCTGAGAATATCCCAACAAATGGAGAGATTGTAAGTTTCTTTACTGAGCCACTAATTAAACTGTAAGAGAGGTGAACTAATCACCAAGGTTCTGTCTAGTCCAGCATCCTAAACACATATACACAAAGCCATCCCAAACCATATTTTTAACAGCATTTTTAAAAATAAAGTTGAAAACCTAAGAACTATTTAAGATCCATGAAAAAAGTAGTAAATGTAAAATTTAATAAAAGGGTTTCCGTAACACTGTAAAGAAAGCCATAATTATTGCACAGAGAGCAATCTGCTAAACATTAAATACTCCGTGCAGAGAAACGTGAGTCACAGTTTCTTTCAAATTAATGCATACCAGATTTCTTCAGTTTGAATTTTAGTCACATGGCAATACCCAGTGCTGGCAAGGGTACAAGGACACAAGCGCTCAGAATACTGATGGGAATGTAAACTGCTGGGACCTTTCCATGGGGCTATTTGGAAATACATATTAAAAAGCTCCAGACTGCTATACCCTTTGATACATTAGTTCCACTTTACACTAAGTAAATAATTATGCGTGCATTCAAAAATTTACCTTAAAAAAAATCACTGAAGGTTTACCAACAAATGAGAAAACTAAGTTATTGTCCAAAAATAAAGGGCTGGTTAAAAAATGATTATCCGTTTTGCAGGATGGCATTTAATGATGTGAGAATGTTCATTATGTATTATTAAGTGCAAAGATCGAGTAATGAAATGGTATACTTCATATGATTGCAATTTTGTGCAAAAATTAAATGCCTCTTTGCAAAAAAATCAAAACAAAACAAACACAACAAACTTTAGGCTGAAATGTTAACAGCCTTCTCTGGATCACGAATCAGGGTAGCTTTTTTCTTCTTTTTCTGGATTTTCTGATGATGCTTTCCAATTCTCCACAATCAATACATTTAATCTTCATAATCAGTTATTTTAGAATTCTCAATCAAAAATTTCTTTATAATGATGCAAAATAAAGAATTGTCTGAACTTGGCTTCAATGGGCAAATAGCTGATTTATGCTCTGGCCATGGAAAAGAGCATGCCTGCATTCCCCCATCTCGCAGGTTCCTTCCCTTCTAGGGCTGTACCCTACCTATAGTAAAGCATGTTAGCCTTTAGGCTCAAGCCCTCAAGCAGAACAAGGAAGAGCAGGGCGGGCTGAAGGTCTGGCCCATCCCCTGGGTTCTTGGAAGAGAAAGGTGGAATTAGACGACCAGGTGATGTTGGGGTGGGAGCCTTATCTTGCTGACCCTAGGCTAGGCTGCTGGTTCCATTGTTGGGATAATTACACAAAACTAAGAATAAAAAAAAAAAGTGCCAGAGAAGGAACTAAAAACAAGATTTTACACTGAAGTACCCACCTTGACCCTGAAAGAAAACAAACCAATGGTAACAGCAGTAATTGAGCAGTCTTGAGAATAGAAAACCAAATAGAACTCACCGAAGTCAGTGTGAACAAAGCAGAGATCAACTACGTAAAACGTTGTACATACCATAAGAAAGCTTTCAATCAAGTAAATAATATGTAAGTTGTATTGAGAGAGAGAAAGAGAGAGAGATAAGGAAACCTGACACCCAAGAGCAGAGTTGTCTAGCTAGTTAGGTGGCTAACACCACCAGGTCTCACTCAGGTAGAAATTTAGGATAGGAAGAGACATGATTGACCCACCTGCATTCACTATTGTCGGGGCAAAACCCTTATGTTAAATTTGGCATTTCAAAACCCACTTAAAGGGACAGAGGTATGTTTTCAGGAAAGGATCACTGTGGGAAAGGTCAGACACCCCTGTGTGACAATAGCCCTTCTCCCATTGACACAGCCTCAGATTCTGATCAACTTTCTCTCTCTCACCCACACAAGGACGGGAACAAAAGGGCTGATCATATTCTCATATTCGAGAGGGAAAAAGAACAGTGAGGATTGCTTTCAGGACTTCTGAGGCAAGAAATATTATCACATCAGCCACCAGAACTGAGCCTGGATTTCAGCGCCTTTGCCATGTCCAAATTATCTGTGGGGCACCCTTGGCTCAGTGCCTAGGGCCTGTGGTATTTTTTTTTTTAACAATCATGAAAATACTTTAATTTCTTGTAAAATCAGAAGAAAACATATAAACTTTCAGCTCAAAAAAATGTTGTACTATATATCATATCAATACAGTAATCTTTATACCAGCACAGTAGTAAGATATCATTTTTATTTATTTCTTAGGGAGGAAGGGGGTCCCTGAAAGCTGGCCTGCTTCACATTTTGCTTCGCACTCAACTCAGGTTAGAACTGGCAGGACACCATACGAGTCGACTGTGCATTTGCAATTTAAACTGGACCTTCCATGGTTTGTTTACAATGGTAGTTCCTTAAAGCAACTTCCATTTTAGTATTTAGTGCAACTAAATTTTAAAGTCAAGAATTTGGCCCTGGCTGGTGTAGCTCAGTGGATTGAGCGCGGGCCTGCGAACCAAAGGATCGCGGTTCGATTCCCAGTCAGGGCACATGCCTGGGTTGCAGGTCAGTTCCCGGCATGGGACACATAAGAGGCAACCGTACATTGATATTTCTCTCCCTCTTCCTCTCTCCTACCCTTCCCCTCTAAAGATAAATAAATAAATAAATATTTTAAAAAAAGAATTTGATTACATTTATTTTAAAAACTATTAGCTATACCCACATGTTACGTCCCCAATTTGCCTCATGATAAAAACCAGACGACCAGACCCTTGCCTGCAGGTTCTGATGCAGTGGGGCTGGAAAGTGTTTTCATTGAGGGGCCTCTGTAATTCTCACCGGTCAAGTTCAAAACCACTGTTCCAGTTGAATCAAAATGAATACTTTAAGCTGGACCACAACTTCAAAGTGAGAAACTGGAATGTGCATGAGCTGTCCTTGCTTGTGACTTCGAGGGACTCGGGCTGGCAGCCGAGGACCAAGGCATGGAAATGACCCGGTAGACGTTCCTATTCCCATGAGTGCCTTGAACACATCTAATTGCTTGCTAATGAAATTACTTATGGACAATTTATTACATGAGTGCCGCAGGTGATTTTCAAATTTTAAGCACAGCTTTTGGATGGATGATACAGCTATTATCCATCCATGACTAAACCCCATGGCTATCGCTTTAGAGACATTCCACGTATAATTAAATTTTGCAATTGTGCTCCTCTCCCCCAGGGGCTCCCATTTTAAAGGTAACCAGGCATTCCTCCATAAAGAAGTTAGGTCTGGCCCTGGCTGGCTAGCTCAGTTGGTTAGAGTGTCGTCCTAATATGCCAAGGTTGTGGGTTCGATCCTCAGTCAAGGCACATATAAGAATCAACCAATGATTAATAAGTAAGTGAAAGAAGAAATCAACATTTCTTTCTCTCTCCCTCTCTCTCCTCCTCATTCTCTATAAAATTAATTTAAGAAAGAGGAGGAGGAGAAAAAAAGCAGAAGTAGTATTTAGCTCTGGCAACAGTACTTGTGTATTTAGGTCAGGCAGGCAGACATTCTTTGATTTGAAAACCATGATTGACCAAGATACAGACAGAAACACCAACATAAAAGCTATGCTACTTTTTTTGTTTGTTTTTTCAGGTTAAGATTTGAGAGAGGAAAAAAATGCTCTTGCAGGGAGCCATCCTTAGATCTGGACCGGGAGGAAGCAGGGGCAAGATGGAGCTAGAGATAAGGGAATCTGAAATGTCAAATACATGAGGTTAAAAAGAGGTTCCCATGATTCCCTTCCTCAAGTCCCTGAGCAGCTCAGCGAAGTAGTTTCTTTCCCAAGGTCCTGGGACATCTCCCTACCATCCTTACAAGAGAAATCAGAGCAGAAAGAGGGGGCTGCTCTGGTGGCCAATGAGTTCACCTTCTTCCCATCATCCCTACAGTCAAGCCCTACGTTTCTGCTCCAGGTCTTCAGAAGGGGAAGTGGAAGGCAGGTGAAATTTGCTTCCCATTTTGAAGTTACGTTCTCAGGCCAAGGATATGGGGGAAAAACACAAATACAGATACTAATGATCATCATCCCTATTCCCCACCAAGAAGCTGCCTGTCCTGCCAAATCTAGAGGCAAGGGAGGGTAAATGTCAACCTGCTCTGTGGTCCTCTCCTTTAATTATACCACCTTCTTCAGCAGAAATACAGTCTCTGGACTAAAAAGAAGATCTCATAGATTTGACTATGCAGAGATATGCCAAGAGACACGAGTGCACCTGTGTGACTATCTCCACTGTGACTACTGCAGCCACCAGAGCTGATCACAGCTTCCACCCAGAAAGGCTCCTCCCACTACCCAACACTCTGCACTGCGGCTCAGGATGGTAATCTCATTACTTGCTTACACAAATCCCAGTTTAAACCACCAAGAGGTTTAGCTTTCTGTCTTGACAAACCACCAGAGCATGCTTCCTTACTTCAGGGATGCTCCTGACAATTCAACACCAGAGTAGTTAATTAAAGAGGCTCTGGGGAGAACAGCACTGCTAGTCGGCACTGCTGGGCAGAACAACAAGGTTTGTTCATTTATTTTACTTTGACAGCGAATGTCTGGCAAATCTCTAAAACTGAGCTGAGTGGGGACCAAGGAAAGATGTGCCAACTGCTCGCCTGCAATGCAAGCTGAAATAAAGAGGCCAGACACATCCTTGCCAAGCAATCTGAGAACTACGGGCTTTTGCATCCATCGATTCACTGAACAGATATTTATTTTGTTCCTAGACAGTGTGAGGCACTGTGGCAGAATTGGGAGGTGGCAATGACCTTGGACTGACATTCCAGTCTGCAAGGAGTCAAAACTCTGCTGAGTGAAATTCACATTGTCCTAGTACCAGACACTACTTAATTAAAGCAATCCTTTAATATTTACAAATGGCAGCTCTGTGCAGGCTTCCCCCTTAAGCACAGTAATTGTAACAAAGTAAAACTTGACATCTCCTAGACATTCAAAGACCTTATAATTAAACTGGAGATGACAGTCAAACCTAAAGAAAGTTTAAAATCATAGCATGTTAGTGTTGGAAGGACATAAAAGCTCTTTTAGGGAAATGCACATCAAAACCTCAAGGAAATACCACTTCAAACTCTAGATGGCTATAATCTAAATAAATGGAAAATAACAAGTGCTTATGAGGATGTGGAGAAACTGGAACCTTCATACACCACTTGTGGGAATAAAAAGTAGTACAGTCACTTTGGAAAAGAATCTGAAGGTTCTGCAAGAGGTTGAACATAAGTTAGTTTATTATCTAGTAAGTCTACTCTTAGGTATACACCCAAGAGAAATAAACACATATGTCCACACAAAAACTTGTATGCAAGTGTTCATGGGTATTACTCGTAACAGCCAAAAACAGGAAGCAACCTAAATGTCCACCAACCAATGAATGAACAAATAGTATGTGATATCTCCATCAATGAAATATCACTTGGAAATAAATAGGAACAAGATACTGATATACATAAGACATGAATGAACCTTGAAAACACTAAGCAAAGTGAAAGGAGCCAACTACAAAAGACCACATATTACATAATTCCATTTATATGAAATGTCCACAGTAAGTAAACCTATGGAGACAGAAAGATTAGTGATTGCCTAGGGTTGGAGAGTCTAGAAGGAAAGAGAGAGTGGCTGCTAGTAAGCTTTTTGGGAGGATGCCAAAGAGTCCTAGAATTGTAAGGTGCAGTACAGAGAATAAAATCAACATTGTAATAATCATGTATGGTGATGGAGGGTTGCTGGCCTTTGGGTGGAGATCACTTTGTGAGGCTTATAAATGTTGAGTCACTGTTTTGTACATCTAAAACTAAAATAACACTGTATATCAATTTTAATTAAAAATAAAATTGTGGGACTTCCGGCCAAGATGGAGGCGTAGGCGGATACACTGTGCCTCCTCTAACAACCAAAATTAAGGACAACAAATATTTAGAAACAAGAAAACAACCAGAACTTATAGAAAATTAAACTGTACGGAAGTCCAACAACCATTCATCCAGACCGGTAAGAGGGGCAGAGTCTCGGCAGGAGAAAGTGGAGGTGCGGATGCAAGCAGCAGCTGCTGGCAGTTCCTAGGTGCACAGGCGGCGGCTGGCGGTCCCCGGGCCCACAGGCAGCAGCTGGCGGACCCCGGGCACAGGGGGGCAACTGTGCAGACCCAGTGAGGCCGCACAAGGCGGCTGGCTGACCAGGTGGTCCCACATTCGCGCGCGCAGACAGTCCAGGCAGAGGGGAAGTGGCGGAAGGGACTGAATCCAGGAGAGAGCGGAGCAGGCCCCATTGTTCCCTCTCAGACCCCGCCCCCACATACAGTGTCACAACCCAGCGACGGGGCTGCCCCGCCCTGAGGAACACCTAAGGCTCCATCCATCATACGTAATAGCCGCGACCAGACTAAAACCAAAATAAAACAAACAAACAAACAAACAAACAAAAAAACCCACCAAAAATGGCTCAAACCGGAGAACAAATAAAATCCATAGAGCCAATTCCTCTAAGCAGTGAAGAGATAGCCAACCTATCAGATGGACAGTTCAAAGCACTGGTCATCAAAATGCTCACAGAATTGGTTGATTTTGCTCACAAACTAGATGAAAAAATGCAGGCTACCATACGTGAAATGAAGGAAGATGCATGGGGAACTGATAGAGATGGAAGGAAAACTGGGACTCAAATCAATGGAGTGGACCAGAAGGAAGAAACAAACAACCAAACAGAAAACAAGGAAGAAACAAGAATTCAAAAAAATGAGGAAAGGCTTAGGAACCTCCGGGACATCGTTAAACGTCCCAACATCCAAATTATAGGGGTCCTAGAAGGGGAAGAAGAAGAGCAACAAGTGGAAAACTTATCTGAACAAATAATAAAGGAGAACTTCCCCAATCTGGCAAAGGAAATAGACTACCAGGACGTCCAGGAAGCTCAGAGAGTCCCAAAGAAGTTGGACCCAAGGAGGAACACATCAAGGCACATCGTAATTACATTAGCCAAGATTCAAATGAAGCAGAGAATTCTAGAAGCAGCAAGGGAGAAGGGGACAGTCACCTACAAAGGAGTTCCCATCAGACTGTCAGCTGATTTCTCAAAAGAGACCTTACAGGCAAGAAGGGGCTGGAAAGAAATATTTGAAATCTTGAAAAGCAGGGACCTACATCCAAGATTGCTCTATCCAGCAAAGCTGTCATTTAGAATGGAAGGGAAGATAAGTGCTTCTCAGATAAGGTAAAGTTCAAGGAGTTCATCATCACCAAACCCTTATTATATGAAATGTTAAAGGGACTTATCTAAGAAAAAGAAGATAAATATAGGACAGTGAAAAGACAGCAAACTCACAGGTATTAACAACCACACCTAAAACAAAAGCAAACTAAGCAAACAGCTAGAACAGGAACAGAACCACAGAAATGGAGATCATATGGAGGGTTAGCAACAGGGGCGTGGGAGGAGGAGAGAGGGGGAAAAGGTACAGAGAATGAGTAGCATAGACGGTGGGTAGAAAATGGACAGGGGGAGGGCAAGAATAGTATGGGAAATGTAGAAGCTAAAGAACTTATGACAACATGGATATGAACTAAAGGGGGGAATGTGGGTGGGAGAAGGTGTGTAGGGTGGAGGGGAATGATGGGGGAGAAATGGGACAACTGTAATAGCATAATCAATAAAATATATTTAAAAAATAAAAAATTTAAAAATTTAAAAAATAAAAATAAAAATAAAATTGTGGTGATGGTTGCACTCAATATGCTAAAAAACCATTGAACTGTACACTTTAAATGTTGTACCTCCATAAAGCAGATTTTATACATATATAAAGCTCTGGTTTTCAGAGATACCTTAACATTTCAAATATAAGTGTCAGCTCTGGTTTTCACAGATAACATTTAAAATATAAATGCCAGCCCTGACCGGAGAGGCTCAGTTGGTTGGGTGTCAACCTGCAAAGCGAAAGGTCATGGGTTCGATTCCTAGTCAAGGACACATGCCTGGGTTGTGAGTTTGATCTTCTGGTTGGGGTGCGTGTGAAAGGCAACCGATTGATGTTTCTCTCTCACATAGATGTTTTTCTCCCTCTCTTTCTCCCTCTCTTCCCCTCTCTCTAAAAATAAAGCCTTTTAAAAATAAAATATAAATGCCAAATTGTAATAGTTTTGGAAGGAAATCTTTCTAAAATGTATGATCCACTTCCCCATATTCTTAAAGAAAATGTTTGCTCTTTCTGATGACTCAGGGTCACAGAAGAATCAGTTATTGTGCCTGCCATACACTGATGTTCTCAGGAACCACACATACCTGTGCTTCCCAGGCTGCTATGATTTAAGTATTCTTTTGTCTTTACTATGGCTTTCTATAAATGTCCACCAATCAATGAACAAATAACATGTGATATCTCCATCGATGAGATATCATTTGGAAATAAATTGTACTATTGGACTAATTGTTCATTTTTTGCTGCTGTTAGTATTACTGCAGTCTGTCTATCCCAAACCTGCAATGAATACAGAAAAACCAGAAAAATCAAGTCTGTTAAACTGTGAGTTGATAAGAATAGAGAGACTCAGACAGAGCACAGGAAGTATTCCAAGTATGAAATGCATAAGTAGATCCAATTTTATCTACTTTCCAACACTGATTTTGGTTGCTCAGAAGTGTTTACTTCCTTCCAGGTTCTCAGCTGCCTTCTGGGTTATTGGTGACAAGTTGACAGAAGTGATGATCACGGTAATTAATAATAAACGGTTTTATTTGTTTTTACTATAACAATCTTTATGAAAGGCACAGCTAGATATAACATCTAACTGGGAAGAGATTAAAACTTAAAAGTATAAATATGAATTTTAAAGTATTTTATTTATCTGGCACCATTTAGTTTGGGGGCATATGTCCTTCTTATGTTGTTAAGGTGAGATTTTCAAACTCTTTAGCATTCGAACTTTTTTGTTCTATGACTTCTTTACTATGGACCTCATGTAAGAAAGAGATAAAAAGCAACACCTTATTTACACTGGTTTATTTTACCCCCCAAATCACACTTCTTGTAAAGTCAGTGAGAACGATGCTGTTTCAATGAATGAAAGGGCTAGAAAACTTCCACAGGACAGCCATGGTCCCTGAACCTGCCGCACCCCATCCGTTTGGATTCCATGACGTGCGGGAGCCTGCTGCACAGAGCACATGCCAACCCTAGCTGTTTTTCAAACAGCTTTCCTTGCAATCTTAGGGATTTTTTGAATCAAAACTGATTCAGTAGCTTGAAAAGATCTACTGAAAATGTTCCACAAAAAGCTGAATACTAAAATGATCTGACAACTCCTCACTTTGCTTAAGGTAGATATAAACATCAAACAGAAAGCATCTAAACCTGATCAGTGTTAAAAATCTAAGAACAGCATTGCCAGGACTTGGCAGGTTACCCATTTACTTGTTATTACGTAACTGACCTAAGCCAAACACAGAAGATTTGCCAAGCAAATAAACTTAAGCTTCTCCTAAAAATTAATCAAGTTTGGTACACATGTACACATGTACACAAGATTTGGTACACACAATCAAGTAGTGTACTGGCTTGTGCAATTTTGTGTGGACATACATGCAGAGGCCAAACTTTTTAAAAGACTTCATGAAGTGCTACAAACTCACCAACAAATGGTCTGTTTGCAAGAATTTAGAAGCTGATTCCAATGTCTATAAATAATGCGTTAACTCAGCAGCAGCGCTGTACCAACTAACACTCAGGGCTCACTATACGCCAGGCGCTGTGCCAAGAGCTTTCCATGCAATATTTAATTCTCATATCCCAATGAGGTAGGCAAGCCCTGATGTTATGCCCATTTTACAGTAGAAGAAACTAAGGCCCAGAGAGATTAAGGAACACACCCAAACATTAGTTAGGTGGTCTCCCGCAGGCTTTTTAATTATAGCTTTTAAGTAGACAAAATTATTTCTAGAAAAAAATTTTGAATGAATTATTTGGACCCCTTAAAAGTTCCATCCTTTACACAGCTAATGCATAACAAATACCCACTGACAGAAAAACAAAAGAGCAAACCTGAACATTTTGTCCACCATGACTTATACAATCCAGTATAAAAACTGGTATTAGTGATGTCCCTGTGTTATTAGAAAATATTAAATGATGCTCATTATTCTGTCAAAGAAGGCAGGTGTGTATAAAACGTATGTGAAGCCCATTTTGCATAAAACTGAAAAAGTCATGAAACTAATGAAAGTAAACCAGCTCTGGCAGTTATCTAGGTGAGAATTCCATGACCTTTAATCGGTCTGATCCCCAGGAATGCCTGACAGACAAGAGTGACACTAAGCAGACTCAGGTCTTTGTTTTCGGTCCAGGTCCCACTCTGGACCCACACTGCCAGCCCCCAGGGCCTGCACCCAGGCAGTCCTAGGTGTTAGCTTGCCTGCTCACACCAATGACTCTTGTCCACACTAACAACTTCTCAGGAATGGAGAGGAGCAGAATTCTCTTAATATTATTCTTAATCTCTCAATCTCAAAACAAAGACTACGGAGGAGATACTGATCGCTTCTAGCCTGGTGATTTGGGGTGATCCCAAAGCACCTTTTTTGGCACAGGACTATATCATTCCAAGAGTGAGGTTTCAAATCTCAGACCATGAAGAAATGGTTAAAAATTGATAATAAACAAAATGCTAACAGGTACAGAGAAACAAATGAATCCTCAGAAACAACCCAGTATCAGATTATCATCTCTATCTATCAACGAACGGAATGTAATAACATGAACTGTGTTTAGGGAACAAATTTATTATCTAATTGTGCATCATAAAATACTATGGTCTCTCAACTGGATACAATACATTGTTCGCTTTTCATTTTTCCTTTCATTGTTCATTTTTCAGCAAGTAACAGATTACAATTATGTTCTTTAAAAGAGTTCTTTTAGAACTTGAACAGACTCTTCTCCAAGGAGGATATACAGAGGGTCCAGAGACACATGAAAAGATGCTCAGTATCGCTGGCTATCAGAAAGATGCAAATTAAAACCACAATGAGATACCACTTCACACGGGTCAGAATAGCCATCGTAAACAAAGCAACAAACAACAAGTGTTGGAGAGGATGTGGAGAAAAGGGAACCCTAGTGCACTGTTGGTGGGATTGCAGACCGGTACAACCACTGTGGAAAGCAGTATGAAATTTCCTCAGAAAACTAAAAATGGATCTACCTTTTGACCCAGCAATTCCATTGCTAGGTTTACATCCTAAGAGCCCTGAAACACCAATCCAAAAGAACCTATGCACCCCAAAGTTCATAGCAGCACAATTTACAATAGCCAAGTGTTGGAAGAAACCTAAGTGCCCATCAGTAAATGAATGGATCAAAAAACTGTGGTACATTTACACAATGGAATTCTATGCAGCAGAAAGAAAAAAGGAGCTCCTACCCTTTGCGACAGCATGGATGGAACTGGAGAGCATTATGCTAAGTGAAATAAGCCAGGCAGCGAAAGAAAAATACCATATGATCTCACCTTTAACAGGAACCTAATCAACAAAATGAACAAGCAAGAAAAATATAACCAAAGACACTGAAATTGAGAACAGGCTGACACTGACCAGGGGGGACAGGGGAAGGGTTTATTGGGGAAAAGGGTGAAGGGTTTGCAGGAACAAGTATAAAGGACATATGGACAATAACAAGGGGTGGTGGAAATGGGAGGGAGGTGGGGAGAGCTGGGGGGTTGGGCTGGGGTGAAGGGAAAAGGCAAAAAACTGTACTTGAACAACAATAAAAAATAAATAAATAAATAAATAAATATATAAAAATTTAAAAATTACTAAAAAAAGAGTTCTTTTAGAAATACATATGAAAACATTTACCACTGAAATGGTATGATATCTGAGATTTGCTTCAATATCATCAGTTTGGGAGGGGAAGAGTCCCGAGTCACAGATAAAGTAAGATTGAATATGAGTTGATAATGATAGGAGCTGAGTGATTAGTAATTAGCAGTTATCTATACTCTACACCCTGGCTTTTTATAACTTCTGAAAATCTCCTAAATAAAAAGATTGTTTTTAAATTTCAACACTCCCCTAATATTCACTCGGGGCAGGGAGGGGACAAACGGAGCACAATGAGTTTACCTTTGGACTTAAATTCCAACGGGCATGAAGGGGAAGTCCCTTCTTTGCTTCACAGATCCTGTATATGGAACCAAATCTCCCAGGCTCCTTCCCTCTTGGCTAGGACGAACTTCAACCTGCCTGTCCTAACTGGGACAAATTTCAACCTGCCTGTCCTACCCAGAAACCTGCAGTGAAGATATTCTGGTAACTCCACCCTGACATTTCAGCAGCAATACAGACATTGGAAAGGTGCCGATCTCAACTGGGGCCAGATTTACACCTAGTTAAAGGAAAAAAATGTTGGTGTTCCCCAATCCCTAAGTAATAAATGTGGAACTCAAAATAACCCAAGTCATTTAAAATAAAAATAGTGGATCATGAGATAAGGATAAAGAAGTTCAAAGTTATGAATTTCCTACGATTAATATGTTGCTGCATGTATATATACATATGTATCATGAAGCTGTGTAGTATATTCTTTTCTTCTTTTTTCCTTGGTCCCTGCTGCATTGCTGGTACACTTAACACCTGCTCGTTCTACTTACTGGGCAGTTCAGCACTGGGCCCAACTGTATTTGAGTAGGAACTGAAGAGGGAGAAAGGGAGGCAGATAATATGATTCTAAAGTCTACCCTTGCACCCTAGTGGGCCCTCAAATATTTATAGAATGCTGTCTTTCCTGAGAATGAGGCTCCCTCATCTAACTTGTCTTCTGGCATTGTCCTACTTAGCAGAGGACATGTTGACCTTTCCTCCCATTCTCTGCCTCCCATGCTTTAATAATTCAATTTGTATTACTGATGCTCTCTGGGACTTTTCTCTGAGTGACATGTGACCTGAATCCCAGTCAGTGGTGTATCAGTAAAGGTTTAACAACTGGCTGTCTGAAAATAAAGCCCTAATTTTCAGCATTTGCCAATTTTCATTGTAGTAAACACACCTACTATGGCCAATTTGAAGCTACAAACACAAGGACACTGAATGCAGAGTTGGGGAGTAATGCATACAACCAGCTCCCAGAGCCTGTAGAAGCCAATGCCAGCATACTACTAGGGCTCCTGTGGTACCCCCACCACTCTTCTGAAAGTGTGGATGAACTATTATGCGGTCACCCCACAGAAGAAATCACATTTTGGCCAGTTCCTCATAGTAAGAACCTTCCTTAAAAGGTAGAAAGACATGACATTTCCTTGGCCAAACTGATAATATTACCTTCCTTCCCTAAATGTATAGCATCACTTTAGATGTTTTTCATCAAACACAGGCAGTTGGGGAAGTATAAATAGTAACATCCTCAACTATGCTCAAGTCCTCTGACAGTGGGTCACTGTCCTGTGCCCCTGGGACAGTGATTTGTGGAACCACAAGAGCATTTGAGTAAAATCGAGCCAGGCAACAGCATCGGGCTGCCCTCCAGCTCAGAACCACGAGTGTGTCACTCAAAGTTGAGCACAGTTCCTGGCCAGAAGGAACCAAAACCAGTTTGCCCCTGTGGGACCCATAGGGATTACAAAATCTCAGTGCTCAAGGCCTCCCAGGTCACTTACCTGATCCCTTTATGAAAATGCCAAGAAGCCGTCCTGCAGTCTAAACTTTAATACTTTCTAGCACCCTAATATAACCTGCACTGAATCTCACGGGTGATGAAGTCTGGTAAGGGAGGGCTTGGGTCTTGGTTCTTCAGAGGGTAGGACCCCAAGAAAAAGTCAAGATGAAACAACTGTCTTTAACTACCTAATGAGCTGTCACGTAGAAGACATTAGGTATACTGTACTGTCAAGGAACACAGGGTAAAATGTATGGGGAGGCAGATTTTAATTTAATATAAGGAAGGACATCTAACACCACCACCCATAAAAATAGCTAACATTTACCCAGTGCTTATGTTTTGCTGGAAGCCTCACCACACTGCTTACACATGTCAAGCTTGAGGTTAACTAAGTCCGTCCCAGTCTCTTTCACTCCTGGACTGCTGACCTCAAGCTGGAGAGAAGTTGTTTGTCCAGAAGCCTCAGAGGATTCCTAGTAACCAGCACTGCCCAGGCTGGCCACAGGTCACAGATGTTGATGAAGGGCCAGACTTTCCTGAGCTGCAATCTAAAATCCCTGTGGCCTCAGATTCAGCATAGGGTCAAGACCAGGCACACCGGAAGGTTCATATGCTAGTCTTGAAGGCAACAGGTGCCCAGAAATATCTGTGTCCTCATCTGCCAGAATGAAGTTCGCTTGGCTGTGGGTTAAAACTAAGGTCTAAGAACTGGACACAGCTGTTCTGAATTCTGAAGCCCTGTTCAATTCATTCAGCTTTCATAAAGGAAAAGTGCTCACTTTCCAATCCTTATCTCTTTTGTGCACATCTGCCTCTCTCAAGGCCTGAGATACCAAACAGTAGCGATCAAAGGAAGATAACAATTCCTTTTTAAAAGGAACTTTGTCCTGACACTAGATTAGCAGTAATGAGAACTATATTTTCTTCTTGCAAAGTTGCCAACATCACTCTCATGCAAGGCATGCTCACTGTACTCAATCTCAGTCGTCGTAATGGAGCAATCTATGAAAGTGACAATGAGGTCAAGACTTGTGACACGGGTCAGATATCCTTCTAGAAACGTCAGAGGGAATTAGGGGAGATTCCATTCAGATGATGTCAGTTCAAGTTGGAGGATACGGAGAAACCCAGCCTCAAAAAGGTTCTCAGTTGGCATAAGATGAGTTCACAGAAATTCTGATATTTAAGAAAGTTTTAAAAACCTCTGTAGCATCCTGGTCAGGTAGTTCAGTTGGTTAGAGCATCATTGCCATATACCAAGGTTGCAGGTTCGATCCTTGGTCAGGGTACATACAAGAATTGATTGATGAATCAATGCATAAATGAGTGAAACAAATTGATGTTTCTCTCTCTCTTTCTCTCTATCTTGCTCTCCTTTTCACTAAAATAAACAAATACATATGTATGTGTGTGTGTATTTATATATATATATATATGCCTAACAGCAATATATTAATATTAAATGCCTTTATTAATAGTAGCTAGTATTAACAGTAAAATACCCTTTACTATGCACACACCAGCATCCAGGCATTCTACTACACACTTGATGTTTTCTACATTTCTACACAGGCACCATTTATTTCTACTCAACAATGCAAACTTCTAAGAAGTTAAGAATCTCACACTTAAAAATTAGTAGAATGAGCCCTGGCTGGTGTAGCTCAGTGGATTGAGCGCGGGCCTGTGAACCGAAGGATCGCGGTTCGATTCCCAGTCAGGGCACATGCCTGGGTTGCCAGGCCAGTTCCCGGCAGGGGACATACAAGAGGCAACCACACATTGATGTTTCTCTCCCTCTCTCCTTCCCTTCCCCTCTAAAGATAAATAAATAAAATCTAAAAGGAAAAAAAAAAAATCTTTAAATAAAAAAAATAAAAAAAATAAATTAGTAGAATGAGGATCTGAATCTAGGCCTGGTGGCTCCACTCCAGAAACTGCCCGCACTTCCCAGGAACCCACTAGAATCTCATGGCCCAACAGAGTCAAAATCTGAACTTAGATGGTTTTACCCCGAGTACTTGAGCCCTCCCTGAGCTTCTTCTCCTGCAGAGGAAGATCATGATAGTACCTATCTTACTCCATTCGGTCTGCTTTAACAGAAATACCATACACTGGGTAGCTTATAAACAACAGAAATTTATTTCTCACCATTCTGGAATCCAAGATAAGGTCCTGGCAGGTTTGCTGTCTGATTAGGGCCAGCTTCCTAGATGGTCAGCTGTCTGTTCGCTGTGACCTCACATGGCAGAAGGGGCCAGCTAGCTCTCTGGGTCTCTTTTATAAGGACACTAATCCCACTCATGAGGGCTCAAACATCATGACCTAACGATCACCTCCTAAACGCCCCACCTCTTAATACCAACACCCTGGGGTTAAGATGTAATGTATGGATCTAGAGGGACAGGAACATTCAATCGACAGCGGTATCTGCCTCACAGGGTGCTGGGAGTGTCTGATGCTACTGTTACTTCCACACACAGACGAGCTTCTTGCCAAAGGTATAAAAATTTCATACACTTATCTCTTCTGAAAGTTTTACAGAACATACTTCTTTTTCCCAACATACATACATAATAGGCTCATTGGGGCAGAAAAGAATGTCAGCTAGCTGGCCATGGAGTTGGACTTGTATTGGTATTTTGACCCTCACTGACTACATGTTTAGGGCGGGTTGCTTCACTTCTCTGAGCTTCCCCTTCCCCATCTGTCAGATGCAGAGTGGGAGTGGTAATTGTGTGCTTTTGTAAAAACACTACAGAACAATAGGCACATGGCTGTTGCTCAATAATAGCTACTCTAATTACTCAGTCAAGCAAAGTGACTACTGTAGGGACCCACTATTGTCCTAATTTTTCTACCCAAACTATAAAGAAATCTGTAGAGGATACAAAATTAATGCCCAGCAATCGACGGCATTTTTATACCAATAATGAGGTATCAGAAAGAGGAAGTAAGAAAACAATTTCATTTACTATTGCAACAACAAAATAATAATAGTAAGGTACCTAAGAATAAAGTTAACTAAGGAGGTAAAAGACCTATGTTCAGAAAACTATAGGCCACTGAAGAAAAAAAATTGAAGGAGATATAAATTAGTGGAAGCATACGCCGTGTTCACGGACAGGAACAATTAACATCATTAAACTGTCCATACTACCCAAAGCAGTCTGTACATTCAACACAATTCCTATTAAAATACCAATTGCATATTTCGTAGAACTAGAACAAATATTCCAAAAATTTATACGAAACCAAAAAAAGACCGTGAAGAGCCTTAGCAATCTTGCAAAAAGAACAAAGCTAAAGAATAATATCTCGATTCCTGATATTAAACTACACGCTAAGGCCACTGTAATAAAAACAGCCTGGTGCTGGCATAAGAACAGACACACAGACCAATGAAACAGAACAGAGAGCCCAGAAATAAACCCAAGCCTATATGAGCAACTGATATTTGACAAAGGTGGCAAAAGCATACGATGGAGCAAAGACAGTCTCTTCAGTAAATTGTGTTGGGAAGACTGGAATGGTACATGCAAAAAAAAAAAGAAAGAAAGAAAGAAAAAAGAAACTAGACCACCAACTTACACCATATACCAGAATAAACTCAAAGTGGATAAAAGACTTCAATGTAAGTTATGAAACCATAAAAATCCTGAAAGAAAGCAGAGGCACTGAAATCTCAGATGTCCCACATAGCGGTATTTTTGCTGATGTATCTCCTAAGGCACTAAAAATAAAGGAGAAAAATAAACAAATGGGACTATATCGAACTTAAAAGCTTCTGCACAGTTAAAGAAATCACCAGCAGGACAAATAGGAAACTATAAGGGAGAACATTTTCGCCAATGACACATCTGATAAGGGTTTAATCTCCAAAATAACAAAGAACTAATACCAGGAAGACAAACAACCCAATTAAGAAATGGGTAAAAGACCTGAACAGACACTTCTCCAAAGAGGGCATACAGAGGGCCCACAGACATGTGAAAAAATGTTCGACATCACTTATCATCAGAGAGATGCAAATTAAAACCTCAATGAGCTATCACTTACACCTATCAGAATGGCTAGCATCAATAAATCAAACAACAAGAATTGGTGAGGATGTGGAGAAAAGGGAACCCTCGTGCACTGTTGGTGGGAATGCAGACTGGTGCAGCCACTGTGGAAAACAACATGGAGCATCCTTAAAAAATTAAAAATGGAACTCCTTTTTGACCAGAGATTCCACTTCTGAGAATATCTCAAGGAGCCTGAAACACCAATACAAAAAAATATATGCACCCCTTTGTTTGTAGCAGCACTATTTACAACAGCCAAGACTTGGCAACAGCCTAAGTGCCCAGGAGCAGACAAGTGGATAAAAAAGCCGTGGTGCAACACATTTGCACAATAGAACACCATGCAGCAGTAAATAAGAAACTCATATTTTGCAACAGCATGGATGGACCTGGCACGTATTATGCTAAGTGAATTAAGTCAGTCAGTGAAAGGCAAATACCACATGATCTCACTCATACGTGTAATCTAATTAACACAATAAACTAATCAACAAAATAGTAACAGAAGCTTAAATACATGAAACAGACTGACAGCTGCCAGAAAGGGGTGGGGGGAGATGGGATGAAAGATGGTGAAGGGATTTAACAAAGAACATTAATGCACAACCCATGGACAGAGACAACAATGTGGTGACTGACTTAGGGAGGGGAGAGAGTGGGGCAGGGTGGAGGGAGGTAAAGAGAGAAAAAGTGGGAACAACTGTAATAGCGTAAACAATAAAAATAAATTAATTAATACAAATAAATCTGGAGAGGTCCAATTATTTTGTAACTGCCTTTAAAAATAATGTTCTATCAACTCTGAATCATTTGCTTCTTTCAAATAAATTTCCAAGAAGAAACACACACACACACATACACACAATTAGCCAACTCCAAGCATCTAAAAGATGTCACAAATAAGTAATGAGATATCAAGCTTGACACTTGCACTATCTAGAGAAAGGGTCTACTTAGAAATTCTGGCCCTGGCTGGTGTGGCTCAGTGGACTGAGTGTCAGTCTATAAACCAAAGGGTCACTGGTCTGATTTCTAGTCAGGACACATGCCTGGATTGCAGGCCAGGCCCCTAGAAGGGGATACACCCTTCAAAGGCAACCACACATCGATGTTTCCCCCTCACCCTTCTTTCCCCTCTCTCTAAAAATAAATAAATACAATCTTTTTAAAAAAAAGAAAAGTTATTTGTACCATGTTGGGTACACTGAACAGTTTCCATACCTGGTTCAAAATACTGTCATCCCAACATGAATACTGGCTTACATATTAAAGATAAAGGGCATGTAATTAAATATAACAGAAGTCAAACCTTGATTTATTTTTATTTTCATGGTAACTGGTTGGTATTAACACACACACACACACACACACACACACACACACACACACACAGAGCCCTGGCTGGTGTGGCTCAGTGAATTGAGCACGGGCCTGCAAATCAAAGGGTCACTGGTTCGATTCCTGGTCAGGGCACGTGCCTGAGTTGCAGGCTGGGTCCCCAGTGAAGGGCAAACAAAAGGCAACCACACATTGCTGTTTCTCTCCCTCTCTTTCTCCCTCCCTTCTCCTCTCTCTAAAAATAAATAAATAGAACCTTTAAAAAATAATAAATAATAAAATACACACAATTAAAAGGTACACTATCATACACACATACAAAAACCCCTAAAACTTGTCAATTAAAACCAACACTCCTTTGTTTTCCTAGTAACTCTTTCTCCAAAACCATGATGGATTTTGCTTTATTGGCTTGTTCAATGTCCCACATGTTAAAAATTAACAGCACTCTTTCCATCTTTGGTTACTATGCCAAATAAAAATATGCTGTATATTAATGTTGATATCCACTTACTGATCTTTTGAGGAAAAGTGGTGTTCATATGTCTACCAGACCCTGACACCTGACTTAACCACTTGGATGATGAGTGTGCTCTTGCTTTCCATTTTGGTCTTCTATTCTTAAATTCGCAATGCTTCTCATCTATCTAGTACTGATTATATATTTAAAAATGCAGCCCTGGCTGGTGTGGCTTAGAGGATTGAGTGCGCGCCCGCAAACCAAAGGGTCACTGGTCTGATTCCCAGTCAGGGCACATGCCTGGGTTGCAGGCCAGGTCCAGAGTTTAGGGCACGCAAGAGGCAACCACACGCTGATGTTTCTCTCCCTCTCTTTCTCCTCCCCTTCCCCTCTCTCTAAAAATAAATAAATAAAATATTTTTTAAAACTTAAAAAAATTTTAAAAATGCACACATATCCACACTCAACGCAGATTCTACCAAAAAAATGCTATGTATCTCTTATCCTGGTTTTTCTAATTAGCCTGATTCAGAAGTAGTGGAAAACACAAGTGCCAAAGCTAAATTCCCTGATATTCAGAATACTGAAGCCTTGTTACTCTCACACTGGTGGCTCGCTAAAACTGGTAACAGATTTGGATTTATTCTGTTTGTACCCACGAGTGTGCGATGTGCACAATGGACTCTCACCTATTTTGTGCTAGTGTTCTATCTGAATGATCTGAGAAGTCAGATCTTCCCTCCCCACAAGGCCAACGCACTGAGGCAGCACTTATTCCTGCTCGTTCGGACACACTGAGAAGGAGGAGGGCAGCTCATATTCTCCAACGTTCTCAAGATGCTCAAATATTTGCCTTTCTGTTAGCATAGTGTTCAGCGGCTCAAACAATGATCTCTTTTACTTTTTTCTCCTCTCTCCTCCAGTCTGCTTATCTAACAGTGTCCTTGGGGTCTAAAATATCCAGGATTTCAAGGCAATGTTGATATACTACTTTGTGTCATTTCTTCACAAAGAATGCATGTATTTACCAATTTCATTGAAAATTACACTGGGTGGAAAGAGTTGTGTTCACAGGTGGTGCGGCAGCACTAGTAATGACACAGAGACCCAACTGCAGCCTGAAGCTGTGTGACAGGGTAGGTAGATCATGGCATATTCACATAAGGGAATACTGAGAAAATAATGCAATCATTAAAAATGACATTTTCATACTCAAAGAAAATGCTTATGCTATTTTTTTTTTAAATAAAAATGTAATTGTGGCCTGGCTGGTGTGGCTCAATGGATTGAGCGCCGACCTGCAAACCAAAAATGTAATCAGAATGTCATTTTAGTCCTACCTTTAAAATATGGCACATTTTAAGCTGTTTTCTCAGTGATGGGACTGTGGGTCCCTGCTTTTTTGTGGTATATGTTTGTATTATTTAGTTGAGGGGGGAGGGTGAAATAAAGTACTTATGGGAGTAGGCGTGTTACAGCTAATCAAACAAAACTTTTTGGTCTTCCTTATTCTAGGCCTTTTTTTTTTTTTTTTTTTTTTAACTAAGAAAATCAGTCTGAGGTTGTCTGTGCCAGCTCAATTGTCTTGTCCTATGGATTAATGGTGGATGGTGTTCTGTATGGTGAAGAGAGCTGGCATTTACAGAATAACTGCTATGTGACAAGCAGGAATCTGTTCTTTGTGTGTATCACCTCACTTAATCCTCACATCAATCCGATGAGGCAGTATGATTATTTCCATCCTACCGATACTAAAACTGAAACACAGAAGTTAAATAACTGGTGTGTCTGGTCATCCATCTGCAGTGGGTTTGGGATTTGAATGACTATAGCATTTATAATACTACAATTAGGCACTCACTGCATCTTATTAGAACTATCATTAGTTTCAAAATATTTGGGAAGTGAGCTGATTCCTCAAGTTGCCATTTATACAACATATGCTTCAAATAATCAGAGCACCAAAGAGCAGACCAAAGGAATCTCCCTATTGATGCCTTATGGGAACTCCTCTGAAGACTTTGCCAAAGTCCGTCACAGACATGGAAACAGCTACCTTGACGAGGTGGTAATGCCACTTTTTTTCTGTGACATCAATCAAATATTCATGTGCAAGGCATGAGAGAAAAACTATATCATCTATTATCAGTCTTCCAACTTAATTGGAGGGGTCAGACAAATGACATGAAGCAACTGGCGCAAGGCATAAAAATGCATAACTGAATACTAAGTCGTGTGTGTGGCAGAGTGAACAACTTCGTGTAGAGGTCAGGGAGGAAGGACTGTCAGCTCAAAGGGTTACAGAATTTTGAAGGTACAAGAAACACCTGGAGATCACCTAGCCAAGTCCAGCATTTCAAAATGAGAGCTGATAACTTAACATCACACAATTGCTAAGTAGCAGAGGTAGGTAAAGTAGCCAAGAAAGCTTGAAGAAGCAATGCTGGAAAAGCTTTCCAAAGATAAGGTTCGGTGAGGTGATGGCCCTTTAGATGAAAACAGTAGACAATATTTCCCTTTCCCCGATGACCAAAATCAATCTGCCACTGGCCTGATTTTTATGTTGTACTACTTATTTTTTAATCCATCTATTGTGTTTCAACATTAGACATTTTAATGAGTATTGTATTCTACCCAAAATATTACCAGACAGAAACACATCCACACACAGGTGCCTACCTGAGAAGCGATAACCTGACTGCCCTGACATACCTTTTGTTTGGACAGAAGTAGGTGTCTGATGTTGTAAAATGGTAAGGAGAAGTTATTTATCCAGCTTTGATGCTTCTGCCACTGACATACTCTTCAATTTCATTAAAAGCACTTTAATAAAGTGGTGGTGGGAAAATGGAGATAACTGTATTTGAATATTAATTAAAAATGGTTAATAAAAGAAGCACTTAAATATTCTTTGTGATAATTGCTCACAGAAAACCTATTAAGCACAAGAAAATAGGGATCTGCTTAATTCTAAGTAGATTGATCTTACAGTACCTAAACATCAACTGATTGAGCAATATTTTTTATAAAAAGATACCTGAATATTAATAGGCAATGTACAAAGATTTTGCTAGTTTTGCTGTTTTTAAGATTTTATTTATTTATTTTTATAGAGAGATGAAGAGAAGGAGAGAAATATCAATACATGGTTGTCTCTCACATGCCCTGCACTGGGGACTTGGCCTGCAACCCAGGGATGTGCCCTGACTGGGAATTGAACCAGCAACCTTTTGGTTCACAGGCCCATGTTCAATCCACTGAGCTACACCAGCCGAGCCAAAATTAAGCCTAGTTTTAACTAAGAAATTTCAGTGGTGGGTGAACCCAGCATATGTGATTCAGAACATGTACAATTTACTTCAGAAATGTTTGTTCAAATTAGAGAAAAGAAAACATGATAGGATAATCAAAGTCAATTTTGATGAGTCCTTTTTAAAGTTCATAAGTAAATATTATGGTCACTAAACTTAAAATAACTAAAATTTTAATTTTTGTAAAAAATACAAACCATTTTCTGACACAAAGCATAGAGGCATAAAGTTATATTTTTTTGTATTCTAAAATAATGATCCCTGTGGATTTGCAAGCATAAGTGAAGGCTCAAGGTTATTTTTACTCTGCTCCCAAGCCATTACTAAAAGTGTATTTTCAATTCCTCATAAATTATTTTAAGATGTGTTATACCTTCAATTAAGTAAGCACAGACCACTCACACTAGCAATACTAAACAAAAACTCAATACAGTTCTTTCATTATAGTTTAGCTATTAGAGTTTACAGTTTACACTGCAAACTCTAGTACAATTTGTTAACGTAGATCAGAAATAACTAAAATGTGGTTTCCAAAGAAGTAAAACAGGTTAATAAATCATAAGTAACAACATTATGTGCATAAATAAAGTCATTTTTCTAAAAAAAAAAATCTCAAAAACAAAAGTAAAGACAAATTCAGGTGCTAAATGTCTTCCTTACTACCATAGCCAAATCTGCTGTGTGGCCTCAAAGTTCCAGTCAAGATCTTAACACTCGTTCCAAACATTTCAGACCTACAGAACACACTATCAGTCACCACATTTCAATCAGATTAAAATACTTTCTAAAGTCTCAGAGACTTTAACTGAACGCAGAAAAGCTAAGAGTCTAAACTGATAAATTGACACAGAAGAAACTGAAGCTGTTTGTCAAATACCAAGTTTTTGCAGACAGATCCCAAACTTATCTAGCAATTTCCCTATATGGTACAGAATAAGCTATACGCAAAAGGTGCATGTTTTAATGCAATCATTTAGTAGCATGCATTCTACTTACTTTGCTGTTTGCCATTTTTAAGCTTCATTAAAGACACCCAGAAAGAGGTAAATAGTTGAATGAGGTTCGGTTCAGATAAGAAAAACCAGTTCTAAACTCGACCTACAAACTTACATCCCAGAACGCCCTGCTGGGAAGGTACTCTACAAATTAACATTATATATACAAGCTTTAGATTGTGAAATAATGCATTTCAGGTTCTGTGCTGGGTATTACCATTAGAAACCCTCAACTCTACCTCTCCACTCACGGAAGAAAAAAAAAAATCCACCTCCAATCCTCATTGGCCCACATAGTTCCGGCCCACATGGTATCAGTGGGTGTGTCTGGCCCAACAGGTCCTTTCATTGGCTGTGAAGAAACAGCGTTTAATAGGCTGTGATTTGGGGGTTGTCAAACTCCACGCCTCCAGATCTAGCGCTCGCCAATAGACCCAAGGTTCTGGCGGCTACTCTACGATTCAAAGGGCAAGGTGGCTGCTGGAGCGCCAACCCCAGAAAGACCAGCTCTGAGGAAGGAAAAGGGAGCTCCGACAGTTCCTCTAGCTCTATCCTTACTCCCGGACCCCATCAAATGGGGTGAACACACGCGTGCATTTTTCCACCGACAAACTAGAAAGCCAGACAGTGCCTTTGCCTTCTATAGAGCCGCGACCCAAGTAGCAGCTCAGGTTCCGTGTCTAATCGGCCCATTCTACAGATGCAAACAGGCAAAGCTCAGGCTCCCGCAGCGAGCTTTAGTACTTAGAACCCCTTAGGAGAAAACTAGTTCCGGACGCGTCCGCTCCGCAGTTCCCTGGCCGACCGGCACTGGGGCGCTCGGGGCGCGCCCCGCTGTTCCGGGGTGTCTGGCCCCGCGCGCTACTCCTGCCTAGCACTGAGGCTCCCCTCACGGGGGTACTTACGCGGCCTGTTCTTCTTTCCGGAGTCCATCCTCCTCCGGAGGCGGCATTTCTTGGCCGGGGAGTCGTGCTGAGGGGGCGGCGGCTGCGGCTTGAGCTCCGGCAGGAGCGGTAGGCGCGGGGGCGCGGCGTCGCCGACGCCGGCGGGGCCCCGGCTGCAGAGACGCGGCGGCTGGACGGGCGGCGGGTGGAAGCCGTTTTGCAGTAGCCCGTTCACCGCAGCAGCGCCAGCGCCCGGGGGGCTCCCCGGGGCGTGCAAGGCTGAGCGCTCTGCCTGTCCACCGTAGTCACCCATACTGGAGGCTGGTGGGACAGTGCGCGGGCCCCGCCTCAGGCGGCCTCGCTGGAGGTCATTCTCGGACGTCTTTATTTCCCCGGATCCTCCCTGCGGCTTCCGATTCAGCAGCCGCAGAGCCGGCGCCGGGGGATGGCGAGCTGAGCGCTCCTCCCCTCCTCCCACCGGCTCCACCAGCTCCTCCGCGTCCTGCCGCCCGCATGCGGTCTCCGCTCCACCGGCCTGAAGCATGCCCGCCCCGGGCGCGGAATCTGGGATATCCGCGCACCCCCAACCGGGGCCCCCGCAGCCCACCTCCACCCGATCCACGAGCCGCGCGACTTCAAACGCGGCTTCCTCGCTTCCCAGACCTGTCCCTGCTACTGAGCATGCCCAGTCCTGCCCGCCACCGCCGCCGACGACTTTCAACATGGGGACTGAAGTTCTCTGGGTTTGCAAAGAGATGGGCGGGTTGGGCTTTGTCTGGCCGAGCAAGCAGAAAGGAGACTGGACGAGGTGGGCGAGAGAGGAGCGAGAAGCTTCCGGAGGAATGCAGGAGGAGGACGTTAAATATCTGTAGAGGTTTCAGGTTTGTTAATCTTGTCCCTGGTGGGCTAGATACCTCTGCAAGGTCATTCACGTCGTTCCCACCCTCAAACCTTTGTGAGTGTGCCTGTGTTTGGTTAAGTGACTAAACTACTCACAGCCCTGAGAGGAGGGAGAAGAACGATTATTTTTAGAAGGGTAGGATGATTTGGAGAGGGAGAGGAGTAATTTCTTTGCTGGCACGAACACAAGCACCATGTGGTCTCGTGGAGTTGTCTTTTGCAGAGAGGAAACCTAGGAATACAGTGTAAGGACAGTGAAGGACACAGCTGTAGGCAGGATTAACAAGTGCTGGAAGAGACCAAGTAAACAGAAGCAGTCCCAGCTATAAAAAGCACTTTCCTCACCCAGAAAGGACTTTTAAGAGACAATGTCATGCTATCTCTGCATCGAATGGTGGTGAATTCCATAAGCTTTGGAGTCAAAACTGGGTTCAAGTCTCAATTTAGCCACTGAGCAAACCCAGAGAAAGTCATTGCTGAAGTTAACACACCTGGCCATACAAAACAGGACTGGGCCTGCTTAATTAAAGGCAGGACGGATTTGGGTTGTGCAGACCTTCCAAAAATTGTGTAATCCCTGAGGCTTCAGTTCTTGAATCTAAAAGTACCTGGTACAATCTGTCACAGGGTAAATGCCCAGAAGAGGTCATTATTCTTATTACATTGTTATTAGTTCACCCTTCATTTCAGACAAGAGAAACAAACCATGCTTGCAGCCATATTTATTGTGTGATTTATTGTGTGTGATGTTCTCCATCATTTGTGCTTAATCTAGACAGGAGTCGGAGGCCTGTATGCATTCAGCAGCAGCGAGGGCCTGCAGCTCAGATTTGGCGATGCCTTCCAGCAGAGCCTTATCTAGCTAGAATCAGAGATTTAGAACCAGTGCCCACTTGAGAGTCCATCCACTCATCCCCCTGCCCCCATAAGGAAACTGAACCACAGAGAGATGGCTGAGGTTATTAAGAGCAAAGCCAGCTCTGGCTGGTGTGGCTCAGTGGATTGAGTGCCAGCCTGTGAACGGAAAGGTCTGGTTGATTCCCAGTCAGGGCACATGCCTGGGTTACAGGCCATGTTTCTCTCCATCTCACCCTCCTTCCTTTCCCTTCTCGCTAAAAATAAGTAAATAAAATCTTTTAAGAAGAGCAAAGCTAGGACTAAACCCTAAATCTCCTAATTATCTGCTTCCCTAACTTTATTATATTTGAAAACAGAAAAAAAACCTAGGTGGTGTGGCCTCTGCCTACTTTTCTTCCCTCATCTTGGGCTCCCTGTTCTCTCTACAAAAGAGAGAGGCTTTCAGTTCCTCAAATGATCATCCCTTTGCATCTGCTGTTTCCTTTGCCTAAAAATCTCTTGTCCCAGAACTCTGTCTACTGGATTCAAACTCAGTCCTCAGATCTCCACTTCAATCTCTTATGTTTAGAGAAATCTTCCCTGACCCTTAGGACTAGATTAGGTCTCCCTGCTCCCTACACTTTTACCTTCCTGACTCTATCAGTTTTAACTCTACAATGGGGATAATAATAGAACATTACTGAGTTGTTACAACGATGAAATAAATATATACCTTTAAAGTGCCCAGCACATCATAAGTACTATGAAAAAGTTAGATAGTATTATTAGATTGTCTGTCTCCCCTCACTATACTGTAGTCACCATTAAGGAAAATGACTTTTGTTCATCACTGTATCCCTAGGAAGCTCTTAGAGATTATGTGTGACTGAATAAGTGACAGGTGATATTTCACCCAGGGTATCTCTTACTTTCTATTGTAAATTTGCTTTTTTTTTTAAAAAAAAAAAACACCTCCATTTCTACTCCTAAATATTCAAATATATAGTTTTCAAGTTCCTACATAATTTAAACTGAGTAGTTTAGGCAGCAGTTTACATCAGAGATGCAAATAGAAGGATTAGCAATGCAGAATCTCCAAGGACATAATCTCTCCAATTTGATTCCCAGGCATGGTGAAGAAGGCCTGAGCCAAGTGGCTTAGAGCCAGGCAGGGCAGAAGTGCTGGTACTGGGGACAGAACGTCCTCCACCTGCTTCCTTTCTGCCGCCCTTGTCAGGATGGTGTCCTGGATCAGTTACACCCGGCATGGACATGTGGTCGAGAGGAAGCCAGGTGGCATCTCACAGGTTTATTTGAGGGTGGGGAGAGGTGTTGGAGGTGTAACTTTGAGCATGAGCTATCCTGCTCCAGCAGGGGATGGAACAATAATGTCTGGAAGGGAGTGAGGGAGAAGGGAACCCACAAGCCTCTTCTCTCCCTCTGTTCATTCATTCATTCATTCATTTATTTGCCAACTACATGTCAAGTGTGTACTATGTTGCAGACACTAAAACAGATGCCTTCACTACCCTAGGGCCATACAATTCTTGGAGAGAGGTAAGTCGAGCGTTCTCCAGGGTCAGTGTATATAAGAGTAAACCAGGGAGCCCTGGCTGGTATAGCTCACTGGATTGAGCTCAGACTGCAAACCAAAGGGTTGCCAGTTTGATTCCTGGTAAAGGCACATGCCTGGGTTACAGGCCAGGTCCCCAGTACAGGGCGCAGGAGAGGCAACCACACATTGATGTTTCTCTCCCTCTCTTTCTCCTCTTCCCCTCTCTCTAAAAATGGATACATTTTTTTTTTTAAAAAGAATAAACCAGGGAGTTTTTTCTCGTCAACATTTTGTTGAAAATCATACATGTATAAATGTATCCTAAGGGTAGAGCTCAATGAATTTTGCAACAAATGAACACCCTGTGTAAACTGCACCTGGTCAAGAAACAACATTACCAGTAACCTAGGAGATTTTTTAAGAGCAGGTTCTGGACTAAGGCCCATAGACTGATTCAGTAGGTTTAGAGCATAGGTATCTGCATGGTGATGATGATGATAAAGAAGAAGAATATATTTTAAATTAAATAAAACAGTAACTTTAAAAAAACGGATTATGATGCAGATGGTCTTTGCTTGGAGAAGCAATGAAAAAAGTAAAATCTGTCACCTATGCTATGGGAGGTGTGAACAAAAAAGGGGCTGTGTACTAATAAATGTAACCAAAAGTAACTTCACAGGGTTATCTGATGATAAATTCCCACCTGGGCAGGCCATGGTGAGTAGTCATGTCCCAGGCCTATAAAGGTTTTCTCTTCACCTTAAGCAAGCCCTGCCCATCTAGGTTTTAATGTGTAAAATAAAATATACAGAAATGGGGCAAGACCTTCTACCTATATTCGCTCTGGGTCTTACACCTTAAAAAGAACTGTCCTTTAGCAATACAGATATGATGATGATATTCTGTTAGCAAAAATGAAGTCCCTACTCCTTACCTAGATTACAGTAAAGACAGGCCTTAAGCACATAATCACCACAAAAGCAAAGGTGTAAGCACAATCTGTGACGTGCAGGAAAGGTAAGGCTCCCAGTGTCCTGAGGACACATGCCAGGGTGACCTGGCCTAGTCTTAAACTTTAGCAGATTAAATGACATTTAAGGTGAATTCTGAATATTGAGTAGAAGTTAGCTAAGGTGGGTGTGGGTGTGAGTATAGAGGAGGTATTCTTAGTCTGTCCTATATTTTAAATATGGTAGGCACTTCCTACATACTTGCTGAATGAAAGAATAAGTTGACTCTGAACTTCTCAGTAGGGCAAATCAAATAAATGTAAGGAAATTATTCACTAGAATAAACCATTGGAGAAAGGTTAGGCCAATCTCGTTCTCTTTACTGCCCTATCTCGGTTGGTTTTCTCTCTGGTGATGAAGTATTTTCTACTCAATACTCTTGTTGCCTATTTAAATTTTATTTCTTTTCCAGTCAACAGAGATGGAAAAATAGCATCAGCAGCTGCCACTACCAGTAATGTACACGTTGTGTACACGAATGAAACACAGCCCACAGGAACAAACTTACTGTCAGTCACTAATCGTCTTTGAGCACGTACTAATTATGATTTGGTAAAGGTGGGGAAGTATGGCTACCTAGAAGTTTGGTAAGCTATGATCAGAGTAACCCCAAGCAAATTTCAGGAATGGAACTGGGTTTAGCAAAATTACAAGTTATTATCTAATATTTATTGAGTCCTTCTATGCCATATACCATACTAAGCACACTAAGTGCTATTTTCTTTTTTATTCTAATACAGTTGCCCCAGTTTTTCCCTCTTTGCCCTCCTCCACCCATCCCACCTCCTGCTCCCACAGTCAAAAAAATATGGAACGCTTCACAAATGTGCGTGTCATCCTTGTGCAGGGGCCACGCTATTCTTCTCTGTATCGTTCCAGTGTCAGTATATGTGCTGCCAACGCAAACACCTAAGCGCCACCTTTTTCTTCGGCACAGTAGCCGTGTGAGTTGGGTACTATTATTATTCTCATATTCCAGATGAGGGAACTGAAGGTTAGAGAGGTTCATTAGCTTGCTGGAGTTCACGCAGCAGAAAATGTATAAATGACATTTGAACTCCAGTCTGGGTGGTTCTAGAAACCGTATGATTCCTAACTGTAGTGCCTCCCCAAAGGCGGTGTTCATCCCATTACCTGCAGACTTTGCATCATGGTTGCAAACACCTGATATACTTACTCTTCCCCTGTCTGCGTAGCATTGCCTTTCATAACAGTTACTGGGTCCCTTTATTTCTCACTAAATTTTTTTGCAGTTTAACATCCTAGATTCTTCCAAAAGATTCTTCTTTCCACTTTTTAAAAATGTTCTAGCTACAACAATCTCTATTTTGTATATCTGTTCAATGAATATTTTTAAATGTTGTCACCGTGTGCAAGCTACTGTTTCAAGTCCTAAGGTTACAGTGATAAGTCGGGCAGAAAAGTCCCGCCCGTCACAGCACGTACATTCTCAGGGGCATGGACAGGAGATGACAGGGAAAAGCAGGTACAAGTAAATAAGTATAGACTTCACTAAGTGACATAAAAAATAAACAAGGTGAAGGGAAAGAGAATGACAAAGCGGGGGCAGTTTAGATGGGGGTAGTTTGGGAAGCCTCATTGATGCTGGTACCTGAGGGTTGAGAGATTGAGATGAGATCTGTCATGGAAAGCGATTTGGGACTTCCGGCCAAGATGGAGGCGTAGGCGGACACACTGTGCCTCCTCTCACAACCAAAATTAAGGACAACAAATATTTAGAAACAAGAAAACAGCCAGAACTTATAGAAAATTGAACTGTAGGGAAGTCCAACAACCATTCATCCAGACCGGTAAGAGGGGCGGAGTCGCGGCAGGAGAAAGTGGAGGTGCGGATCCAGGAACTCAAGTAACAGCAGCTGGCAGTTCCCAGGTGCACAGGCAGCGGCTGGCGGTCCCCGCGCCCACAGGCAGCGGCTGGCGGACCCCGGGCACAGGGGGGCAACTGTGCAGACCCAGTGAGGACGCACAAGGTGGCTGGCTGACCAGGGGGTCCCACATTCACGCACGCAGACGGTCCAGGCAGAGGGGAAGTGGCGGAAGGGACTGAATCCAGGAGAGAGCAGAGCAGGCGCCATTGTTCCCTCTCAGACCCCGCCCCCACATACAGCGTCACAACCCAGCGACTGGCTGCCCCGCCCTGAGGAACACCTAAGGCTCCACCTCTAATACATAATAGCTGCGACCAGACTAAAACCAAACCAAAACAAACAAACAAAAAAACCCCACCAAAAATGGCTCAAATTGGAGAAAAAATGAAAACCCCAGAGTCAATTCCTCTAAGCAACGAAGAGATAGCCAACCTATCAGATGCACAGTTCAAAGCACTGGTCATCAAAATGCTCACAGAATTGGTTGATTTTGCTCGTAAATTAGATGAGAAAATGCAGGCTACAATACGTGAAATGAAGGAAGACGCATGGGGAACCAATAGAGATGGGAGGAAAACTGGGACTCAAATCAATGGAGTGGACCAGAAGGAAGAAATGAACAACCAAACAGAAAACAAGGAAGAAACCAGAATTCAAAAAAATGAGGAGAGGCTTAGGAACCTCCAGGACATCGTTAAACGTCCCAACATCCGAATTATAGGGGTCCCAGAAGGGGAAGAAGAAGAGCAACAAGTAGAAAACTTATTTGAACAAATAATGAAGGAGAACTTCCCCAATATGGCAAAGGAAATAGACTACCAGGAGGTCCAGGAAGCTCAGAGAGTCCCAAAGAAGTTGGGCCCAAGGAGGAACACATCAAGGCACATCGTAATTACATTAGCCAAGATTCAAATGAAGCAGAGAATTCTAGAAGCAGCAAGGGATAAGGAGACAGTCACCTACAAAGGAGTTCCCATCAGACAGTCAGCTGATTTCTCAAAAGAGACCTTCCAGGCAAGAAGGGGCTGGAAAGAAATATTTGAAATCTTGAAAAGCAGGGACCTACATCCAAAATTGCTCTTTCCAGCAAAGCTGTCATTTAGAATGGAAGGACAGATAAAGCGCTTCTCAGATAAGGTCAAGTTCAAGGAGTTCATCATCACCAAGCTCTTATTATATGAAATGTTAAAGGGACTTATCTAAGAAAAAGAAGATAAAAAATAGGACAGTGAAAAGACAGCAAACTCACAGCTATCAAGAACCACACCTAAAACAAAAGCAAACTAAGCAAACAGCTAGAACAGGAACAGAACCACAGAAATGGAGATCACATGTAGGGTTAGCAACAGGGGCGTGGGAGGAGGAGGGCGGGGAAGGTACAGAGAATGAGTAGCATAGATAGTAGGTAGAAAATAGACAGGGGCAGGATAAGAATAGTATGGGAAATGTAGAAGCTAAAGAACTTATGACACAAGGACATGAACTAAAGGGGGGAATGTGGGTGGGAGAGGGTGTGCAGGGTGGAGGGAATGAGGGGGGAGAAACGGGACAACTGTAATAGCATAATCAATAAAATATATTAAAAAAAAAAAGAAAGCGATTTGGAAGAGCATTCCAGCATGTGAAAGAGGGAAAACCGTACATATGTATAATCTGTGTGTGTGTGTGTGTGTGTGTGTGTGTGTGTGTGTGTATTCATGTCTCCAAAACCAAAGTCCCAGTGTTTGGGGGATGCTGGTGACAACCTTTGAGCATGATAGCAGTGGTAGGGTGAGCCTTATGTTAGGGCCCCAGCATTCAGAGCATTTAGATTTGTCACGTAGCTTCCCTGTTTTCCAGGTAGAATTCCCTCTGAATAGTGAAGGTTCTGTAGCTGCAAATAATAAAAGTAACTTTAAGTCGTTTCAGCATTGAATGAATTAATAGAGGGAACTGGGTGGAAAGACTGAAGGAACAGCCTGTACCCTGGCTCCCCGCAGTGCCTCCCCAGATTTTACCAGAATTAGCTTACTAAGGAAGGGGGCTGCTAGTTCTGGTTCAAGAGCAAAACAAGAAGTCAGGGGACGCACTACTCTTACGTAGCACTATATGTTGGCCAAAACTCATTGAATTGTGCAATTGATGAAATTGATTGTATTTAGGTTATATCTTAGGGAAGCTAACCCAGAAAATAAAGGATAGAATTGGAGAGAGCTGGATGTGGAGGCATATTAATGTGTATAATGCTTTAACATTAGTATACCAATATTTTCACATAGTCTTATTAAAACAAAAACTATGATCATTTCAAGAAGCCAGCGAGATAAGTAAGATATTGTGTCCATTTTATATATGAGGAAAATAGACCTGCAGAAGTTGGTTAAGTGGTTTGCCCAATATCATAGGGCTGCTGCATAGATGAGGCAGAATTTCTTCCACATTTCGCCTCTGCAGTTTTCAAATACTTAAAAGTTGCTTACAAAAATTCAAGGAGAGAGAAGCAACACTTTCACAGAATACAAAAGTTCTCCCACATGCTGGTCTTCCATGACCTGGAATAAAAATGAAAAAAGGTGATAACTTAAATCATAATAACTGGAGCAGAACCTCTGAGAAGCAAGAAAAGTTTTAAAATATCCCATCTTTGACTGCAATGCTCTTTCAAGTTGCTCTACTCCGCAGCTTTGACTCTATCGGGAATACAACGTTCTACATTTCCTCTGTTTACCAGGGTCTGTGATCCCGACTTGCACGTGTGCTTGCTGTGCTCAGTCAGGCCAGAGGTCTGGCTCCTGCAGGCTGTCTTTCTCAGGTCCCTGCTGTCTTCCCGCTGGCTGAAGTCCACGGGAGGCACCGGTGAGAGAATGGCAGGATCCCCTTCTCCTCCCTTCTTTACCTCGGGAGGCATCTTCAAAGCCGCTGCCCCGCTTCTGGGGTCTCCTTGATTCTGTCTTTCACTGGGTGATCTTAACTCCTGGGATCCAATTACGCCACTCTTTCTTTTCTTTTCTTTTCTTTTAAAGATTATTTATTTATTTATATTTAGAGAGATGGGAAGGGAGGAAGACCCACAGTCCCTCCCTTTGGACATCCAGGTTGGTTTCTCTTCTTCTGATTGGACCTTGAGCGATAGACCGTGTGGATGTTGATTCAGGATTAGATCGAGGATCATTCCTGGAAACAATGTTAAGGCTTTAACCACTTCATTTTGCATCCCTTTATGGCCCACCCCTCAGGCACATTTAGACATGATTCAATTATTCCATTATTCCATTATTCCATTATTCCATTATTCCATTATTCCATTCCTGGTTGGGCCAGGACTTCCATCCTACTTGTGTCAGAAATACAACCCTTAGAAAATTACAATTTATTTATCAAATCAGCTGGTCTGTGATCATCTAACAGCTGAAATAATGTATTTAATAGGTCTGGAATCTCTGAATAAACATTTAGCTGCCCATTTGTCACACAACATTTAGCATGTTAAATTAGTATAGTGGAGATTTTATTAGTTGGCATAATTAACACTAATTTCTGTAATAAATAACTCCAAAATCTGAGTGGCTTAACGTAATACATGTTTATCTGTAGCTCACAAAGAGTTGAATGTGGACAGCTGGGGCTTTCAGCTCCGGGAAGTCACTTGGGAGCTGAGGGTTGCCCTGGATGTTGACATCCAGCTAGCAGATGAGGAACAGAGCGTGCACAGAGGGTTGCGGGCATGTTTTAGGTAGTAGGCCTGGGAGCAACATATATCGACTTGGTCCACATCTCACTGGCCAGAACTAAATCATGTGGCCCCTACCTAACTGCCAGAGAGGCTGAGAAATGTAGTTTGACTTAATGCATACGAGAAAAAAGAAATGATGTTGGAAAATACATGGTCAGTCTCAGCTGTCCTTCTGGTCAATAAATTTGTTTCACTCTTTCTTCCACCACCACCACCCCTAACCCTCAGAACATTATCGAAAACCAGAATGATGCTCAGTTATCTCCATCTGGTCCACATGTGGTAATTTTTTTGGTTGATTAAGTTATAAACTAAAAAGAAGAAGCATTGGGAACTATCTTTTATTGGACTCTATTTCCCCTCTATGATAGGGATTATTTTGTCCGCATTTTTCTTTGTCCCCTGGTTCCACTCTTTGGGACTTCTCTTTTGTTGATTATTCTCCATGGCAATACCTGAAGTGGTTGATGAGAAGTAAGTTTTCTCTGGGGCTATGCAGATTTTGGAGTAGGCTTCCTCATACGGAAAGCTGTGAGCCCAAGGCTGTTCATTGTTTTAGGCTTTGGCTAGTCTTTGTCCCTGGCTTTTGTTTTCTTTAGAAATACTCTTTCCTCATAAACTTGACAGGCTTCTCATTGATTTCCTTCTACACAGTTCTTATGGCACAAACGATACCCCAAATACTGTCCTAGACATACTTCTCGGTCTTCTTCGTCTTTTTTTCCCTTTTCCTTATGTTTCTCTCAACTTAATGGCAGTCACCTGGATGCTGTCTGGATTGAGTGGGAATGCCACAACTTGGATGACATCTTTACCATAAGGTGGTCCTTTAGCAGGCCTTTGTTGCTCACAGTTTTCTCAATGTTATTTCCTACTATTTGGGAACTAGAAGACTTCAAGACCTCAAATTTATGTAACTTTCCTGTTTTATTTCTTCCTGCACACTGCCTAAAATCGCCAACCAGTAATGGCCAATATACACTGACAGTTTGATTCTTTCCAACTGCTTCTCTTGGAGCTGACAGATCAGTAAGAATATGGCTGACTCTTAAGTTATTCCAAGCAAGGATTTTTGTCAAATGTTTTGCCGTTGCACTGTACGGATTGCTGCCTTTTCTGCCTATGCAGTCAGTTTCCTTTGTTCCCACCACTGGCATGCTAAGCCAGTATCACTTATTTTAGATTTATGTTTTCCTAGTGCCCTACTTTAAGGTCCCATTTGGGGAGTTTTCATTATAGTAGTAATGCTAGATCTGTAAAATGAACTTTCAAATCTTGGTGTCTTAAGACAAAGACATGATGAAGTTAATTTCTCACTCTGTAACCCAATGTAGGTAGGAGAAGGGGGTTGTGAGGGAACTGTGCCATGCAGTCAAGCAGAGCCTAAGTTAACAGAAGCTCCCTCATCTTCAGTGCATGACTCCCGTTTTCCCTGAGGACAGATATCCAGCTAGCAACTGCGAGAGGATAGAGAGCATGGATGATCACATAGGATTTTTTAGAAGCCAGCTCTGTGAGGGGCGCATACTTCAGTAGTTTCAGAAAAAGCCTTGGGGTTGGCTCTGATGGTCCTGTGGAGTCATCACTGGCCTTTAACTGATCCATGTAACTAGGGAGTTCAGGCTTCCCTCGCCAGGACTGTATCGCAAGCTCAACCCTAGAGCTAGAGGCCAGGGTTAACTCCATCTGAAGTTGCACTGAGAGATACAAGATGTGGCTCCTTCAAATAAACCACCAGAAGAAGGGAAAGGAGGTATTGGAAAGTCAACCCAATAGGTATTTATTATGCAAGCTTAAAAACTTGACTGACTTGAGTCTGCTCACTATTCACAGAAGGAGCACAGGAACAGATAGTAGAGCATGACAGAACAACAACCAGCTAAAGCAGGGCCAAAGCATCATTTCCCACTTCCTCATGAGAGTATTTCCCTTCACCTACCTGGCCTTCTGCATCATGAAACTACCAGGGTATATATAGAGTCCCAGGACATTTATATTGATTCCCTGCCTTAAAAAGATTATGTACCTTCTCTCCATGAAAAGTCACCACATGGAATATTCTTCGTTTTCCTACCTCCAAGCTTCTCTGGGAGTTATGCTTAGCAACTCCCAAACACGGTGTCATGGACACAGTAACTCTCACATAAAGCAAAAGAGAGTGAAAATGCAAGTGGCAGGTGGAAAATAGGAAAGAATGGTAATATAATCCAACTGAGGGAAACATGGGGCTTCCAGAAAAACTTTTTACTTTATTTGACATTTTCCCCTTCTGTTATTTATTAAATTGCCTCCCAGACCTGCCAAAAGACAGGAAAATCTTGGACGTTACTTTTACCACAAAACAGAGGTTGAAAGATCCAAGTAGGTTACATGAGTAAGTTGAGGGGGAACCAGCATGATGCTGGAAGAGCATACTCTTTCCAAAGTGAGCAGTAGCTGTTGAACTCCAACTAACTGTTGTCAAATGGGAATGCAGGCCCAGGGTTGCCAGGTCTGACTTTTCAAGAGAAGTCGGAAATCTAGATTCTTAAATAAAATCTTGTGATGTTTAATGTTCACATGATAGTCTCAGAGACTGTCTCAGATGGTCCTGTCCCCATGGTATCTGTGCCCTGGAGTAGCCATCTAAGAAAGTGCATCATTGTATCAGGGCTGGTCTGAGTGAGCAATAAAATATGGCAAAATTGATGGTATGTGACCTACTTCTGAGGTTAGGTCATAAAGGATACGGAAGTCTGCCTCACTTTCTTTGGGATTAGGCACTCTAGGGGAAGCCAGTCACTCTGAAATGAGGACACTCAAGGAGCCTTTGAAGAGGCCCACATTGGGCTCTGGCTCGCGTGGTTCGGTTGGAGCATCACCCTATACACCAAAAGGTTGGGGGTTCAATTCCCCAGGTCAGATGTGTATGGGAGGCAACCAACTGATGTTTCTCTTTCACATTGATGTTTCTCTCTTTCTCTCCCTTCCTCTAAAATTAATAAACATATTTAAAAATTTTAAAGAGGCCCACGTGGGGAATAACTGAGATCTCCCACCAGCAGCCGTTACCACCTTGCCATCTACGTGAGTGAGCCAATCTCCAGTCAAGCCTTCAAATGGTACGGCCCTAGCCAACGTCCTGTCTGAAAACTCAAGACACTAAGACACTGAGTAGAATAGGTGTTTTTTGCTTTAAGCCACTGAGTTTAAAGATATTTTGTTGCAGAGCAACAAAAGGTTGCTTTAGAAATTAGATAACTAATTTTTAAAGTTAAAAAAAGTTTAAACACTGCAAGTAAAAAAATTTCTTGGGCTGAATTCAGGCTGCTTGCTTATAATATTTATACAGAGGAAAGGAAGAAAGAGTAGGCTCATGTTTTCTGATTCTTGCTTGCTTTGAATTGAATTTTTCAACCATAATGAATCCATGAAGGAAACTGATTTAATAAACAGTTATTTTTTTCCAGATTCAGTTAGATCTGTGTTCAAATATGATTACACCACTTAGTGGTTATGAGACTTTGGAAAATTTACTTAACTTCTTTTGGGTACAACTTCCTCATTTGTAAAAGGGGAATAACGATAGAAATACTTCTGACAAAAAATTATGAAATACTTTGAAATGAGAATTAAAAAATTAGTGTTCTATCTAGTTTACCCATTCAGGTTATCACTGCATTTTACTGTCTTTGAGTTGTCTGTGGTCTACAAATTGTAGAAAACAGGGTAATGCAATGATTCTAGGACATGGATGTTTAATAAATTGCTTGAACTAATATCACGTAAATATCATGCAATTGTGTCTAGTGGTGTGTAATTCATTATTGTCCTATGACTGTACATCAGCTTTGCATCTATAAAGTAAGTTCATTTTAGCATTCTGATGGGTAAATGTGCTTGTCTGCTCTTTGGCTTCTCATTTGAACTGGTTGTAACATCTTATTTAATTCAATTCATCATTAGTTGATATGTTAAATAAGATCACACACATGTTCATTTTATATTTGTATGTGAATCATAATTCAACTTTTAAAAATTTATCCTCCAACAGACTTCAGAGTGTTGTTATGATGATTAATTAATCAGTACAGGCGTGCATGTGGGTGTGCATGTGGGTGTGAAGTGCTGTGTCCTGAAACCACAGATTCCATTGTACCTTGAGGGAACTTTCCCTGGGCAGTGAAAAGTCGAATTGAATACCATGCTGTCTCGTACCATTAACTGTATTGTCCTGTTCTTCCTTATGTTGATTAGTAAGGTTCACTGAAAATCCAGCTTGATTGCATGCTCCTGCTCTGAGGCCTTTATGGCCATAGCTGGGCCCAAGCATCCCCAACCCTCCAAAATAAAACTACTAAGGGTATGACGGTACAGTTCTGCTGCAGCATGGGCTGATTAGTCAGTAAAGCCTTTAGCATAGTGCCTGGCACACCGTGCTCAACAATATTAATTCATTTTATCATGATAAGGAAAAAAGCAGCAAAGAAGCGTTGATAATGCAAGGTCACAGTTAGGTGAGACAGAGGACCATTGGCCTACCTGTTCTACCTATTCTCATTTTCCGAAAAGCAGTTCTCTGAGACAACAGCGTTGTAAACCAGAACAGCAGTCAAAATTCTAACATAGCAATTATGAATAAGACCTCAGAAAAATCATCTAACCTCTCCCGTGCCCATGCCAGTGGTAATACTGCAGTGGTTGTTGTGAAGGCTTGCAAAAGTAACATCCATGACATGGGAGTAGTATGAATGAGCTAGGCAGGCTGTTGATCTGCAAACAAATTTACAAAGCGCATGTCTGAGCGTTCTTCCAAATTCTGAGGCTACTACCAGGTAGCAGAAATTTTGCCTTCAGTGGGCCAGCTATAAGAAACAGCCAGCTACCCATCCATTTTTGTTTGAGAAGGAGATCAACTATTTGATAGAGATGAATATTTTTTAAGAGCAATAGAACAAACCTGATGATAGCGGGACATAGATGCTCTGACTTGGCATCAGAGAAGCAGTATGGAATGGGATGGTACTCTGGAGGGGTAGCTCCAGGTAACTGTTGCATAATCCAGAGTTTTATAAGAGCCGCAAGAAATCTTAATTGTTATATGATATTTATCAGTTCGAGCAATTTATTAAACATGCCAGCTAGTCAAAACATATCTGCCATTTTTTGTGACCTCTGCCTTAGGCCATGATGTTTTGGATGTGCTCTTTGGGTAGCAAATACTTGGTGACACTCAGCACAAGTTGCTTATCACTGCTGAAGCCTTTTTTTTACTGGCATGAGTAAAAGATGAAGTGCCAGATAACTGCCTGATCATTTTTGTTGGTCAAGCACATTGTTAATATGTAAGCCAGTAAGGCTTGTGGTTCTCTTTTCACTTTGTTTCACCTCTCACACTAACCTTTGTCCATCACTGTATAAATGTGAAAAGGTTTTAAATGTGCTCATCCTTTCAGGAAGCTTTGTACTATAGAAAATAGATGACTTTGGAGTCATACATAGATTTGAATCCCATCTTCACTGCTTGAGAGCTAAGTGACCGTGGATAATCTGCTTAAAGTCTCTGAGTCTCAGCTTCCTCACTTATATAAAGAGATTAACAGCTGCTCCAGAAACCAGGATCCTTTTATCTTCCTGCTCTATCATCATCTTTAATGTGTGGCGTTTAGCCCTCAGGTTACAAGGTGGCTTCTGCATCTACAAGTGTTGCTTTCGAATTCAAAGCAGCAAGAAGGGAGGAGAGTGAAGGTTAAAAGGCACAGGCCAGGTACGTATGTCTCTTTTGTAAAATTCGGTAGTTTTCATAGTTGTCATACCTACCAGACTTTTGCTTATTGGCCATATTATCCACTCCTGGTTGCAAGGAAACCTGAAAAGTAAAGATTTCTTTTTTTTTAAGTTGGGCCCATTTACATTTACATGTGCAGCAGAGTTCTGCTTCAAATAAAAAATTTCAGCTATTAAAAAAAATCAGCTACTGGGTTCAAAAAAATCCCAACAGTATCTGTGGAAGAAATCAATAATCCTAGATATTATGTTCACATTAACTTTGATCTCAGCTAGTCTCTCTCTTTTGCCATCATATCCAAAACGCTGGGCATATGGGCCAGGGGTGTATGTCCATTCTCATTTCTTCCCCATTTAATTGGTACATCAGAAGTATGTTCTTCGCAGGTAGAGTTTTATAAAAGGCGAAAAAAAATTTTTTTAAAGGAAGAAAGGTCTTTTTTACATAAGTAACTATGTCAAGAAAGTAATTTGGGGTACTACAATAACAATAACCATTTTTATTACAATAATAGCTACAATTTACTAAGCATTAACTGTGTGTCAGACACTGTACAAAGTGCTTTTTGTTTTATTTTATTCATCATAAAATCTCTATAAGGCAGACTTCATAATCCCTACTTTGCCAAAGTGGCAAGTGATGCTCAGAGAAGTTAATTTGCTTGAGGTCATATAGCTAATACATAATGGAGACAATATTTGAATTTGGATCTTTCTGATTGCAAAACTCCTGCTTTTAGTCACTGGATTATACTCAGATTGCAATATGTGTCTCACCTACTTCTGGGGAGCCTTTCCAAACTTATTCTAAAGTTCAAATCTTGGTCTCACCCTTTGGCCAAGATTACAATAATAATTTTTGGAGGTAAGAATCATCAATGGATGTAAAATTAGTGGAACAAAGTTTGATGACTAACAAGATTTATGCATATTTTCAAAGGATCTTCACAGAAGATATTTATTAATTATGAAGAAAATAGGAGTAACTTACAGTGGAGAAACCAGGCACATATGACCATAATCAAGTAATCATAGTTAACTTCACTAGTAATTAGACATGTAAACATCACATGACTCTTTAACTGAAAAATTATAAGACACTGAAGAAAGAAACTGAAGAAGATACAAATAAGTGGAAGTATATACTGCATTCATGGATAGAAAGAAGTAACAGCATTAAAATATCCACACTACCCAAAGCAATCTGTAGATTCAGTGTAATTCCTAATAAGGTATCAATGGCATATTTCATAGAGCTAGGAAAAATATTCCAAAAATTTATATGGAACCACAAAAGACCCCAAATAGCAACAACAACTTTGACAAAGAAGAACAAAGTTAGAGGAATCATGCTACCTGATATCAAATTATACTACAATGTCATAGTTATCAAAACAGCATGGTATAGGCATAAAAACCTATAAATCAATGGAACAGAATAGAGAGCCTTGAAATAAATCCACACCTTTATGGTCAATTAATATTCAACAGAGGAGGCAAATAGGCTAAAGATAGTTTATTCAATAAATGGTATTGGGAAAATTGGACAGATATATGCAAAAAAAAAGAATTAAACTAGACCACCTTCTTACTCCATACACAAGAATAAACTCAAAATGGATTAAAGACTTAAATGTTAGACTTAAACTATAAAAATCCTAGAAGAAAACATAGGCAGTAAAATCTTGAACATTTCTTTTTTTAAAGATTTTATTTATTTATTTTTAGACAGAGGGGAAAGGGAGGGAGAAAGTGAGGGAGAGAAACATCAATGTGTCATTGCCTCATACATGCCCCCTACTGGGGACATGGCCTGCAACCCAGGCATGTGCCCTGACTGGGAATCGAACCCGTGACACTTTGGTTTGCAGGCCAGCACTCAATCCACTAAGCCACACCAGCCAGGGCTTGAACATTTCTTGTAGAGGTAGTTCTTCTCGTATATTTCTTCTCATATATCTCCTTGGGTGGGGAATACAAAAGAAAAAATAAACAAATGTAACTACTTCAAATTAAAAAGTTTTTACATAGCAAAGGAAACCATCAACAAAATGAAAACACAACCCACTGAATGGGAGAACATATTCACCAATGATACATCTGATAAGGGGTTACTATCCAAATTTTGTAAAGAACTTTGGCCCTGGCCATGTAGCTCAAGTAGTTAGAGCATCCTCCTGATACACCAAGGTTATAGGTTCAATCTCTGGTCAGGGCACATACAAGTAGCAACCAATGAATACATAGATAAGTGGAACAACAAATCAATGTTTCTCTCTTTCTCTAAAATCAATAAATAGAAAAAAGGTTTAAATTTTATAAAGAGCTTAATACCAAATACATAAACAATCCAATTAAAAAATAGGCAAAGGATCTGAGTAGACAATTCTCCAAAGAGGACACACAGATGACCAATAGACATATGAAAGGATGTTCAACATCATTAATCATCAGAGAAATGCAAATTAAAACCACAATGAAATAGCACCTCATACCTATCAGAATGGCTGTCATCAATAAGTCAACAAATAGGTGTTAGCAAGGATGTTGAGAAAGGGATGTGGGAATGCAGATTGGTGCAGCCACTATAGAAAACAGTATGGAGTTTCCTCAAAAAACTCCTTATGACTCAGTGATTCCACTTCTGGGAATATATATCCAAAGAAACCCCAAGAAACAATTTGGAAGAATATATACACCTCTTGTTCATTGCAGTGTTATTTACAATAACCAAGATATGGAAGGAGGCCAAGTGCTCATCGGTAGATGAATAGATTAAAAAAAGATGTGGTACATATACACAAAGCAATACTACTCAGTTGTAAAAGGTAAATCTTACCTTTTGCAACAGCACGCATGGAACTGAAGGCTAAGTGAAATAAGCCAGTCAGAAAGATGAATACCATATGACTTCACTCATACGTGGAATCGAATGAATGAGATAAACTAACAAACAAAATAGAAACAGACTCGTAGATACAGGAAACAGACTGACAGATGTCAGAGGGGAGGGGGAAAGGAGAGCTTGGTGAAAGGATTAAGCAAAAAACAAACAAACAAACAAACAAAAACAAACAACAAACCCCTCATAGACACAGACAACAGTATGGTGATTACAAGAGGGAAAGAAGGTTGGGATAGGTAGGTAGCAGGGGGATAAATGGTGATGGAAGGAGACTTGACTTTGGATGGTGGACACATTATACAATATACAGATGATATATTATAGAATTGTACACCTGAAACCTATATAATTTCATTAACCAATGTCACCTGAATAAATTCAATAAAAAATTTTTTTTAAATCACATGACTCCTGAAATGCACTGAGAAGGGCACAGTATCACTTTTGTCTATTCTTGCCAAAAAATACATAATCTAAATTTAATCATGAGGACATCAAAAACACCCAATTTGATGTCAACTTCTGGCCAAGATGGAGGTGTAGGTGGATACACTGTTCCTCCTCCCACAACCAAAAGAAGGACAATGACAAATTTAAACACAAAAAACAACCAGAACTGTCAGAAAGTCAAACTGTGTGGAAGTCTGACAACCAAGGAGTTTAAGAAGAAACATTCATCCAGACTGGTAGGAGGGGCAGAGACAGGCAGCCAATTGGAGAGGACTTGAGGCAAGGCGGCAGCTAGTGGAACAGGCGGTCTGATATTTGCATGTGGGTAAACCGGGAGGAACAACTGGAGAGTGGCACACACCGAGCAACCCAGGGTTCCAGCGTGGGAAATAAAGCCCCAAAACCTCTCACTGAAAAAACCTGTTGGGGTTGAGGTAACAGGAAAAACTCCCAGCCTCACAGGAGAGTTCATGGAAAGACACACAGGGTCCTAGAATTGACACAAACCCACCCACCTGGAATCAGCGCCAGAAGCACCCAATTTGCTTGTGGGTAGTGGGGGAGGGGACTGAAAGTCAGCGGAGAGTCCAGCAAGCAGCATTGTTCCCTTTGGGACTCCCCCCCCCCCCCCCCCCCCCGTGTACAGCACAAAGATGAAGTGATACGGGTTGCCTGACCCTGGTGAATACCTAAGGCTCTGCCCCTTACTACATAACAGGCACACCAAGGCGGGGAAAAAGTTCAAGTGGAAGAACAGATCAAAACTCCAGAAAAAGAACTAAGCCAGGAGGACATGGCCAATCTATCAGTTGCAGGGTTCAAAACACTGGTAATCAGGATGCTCACAGAAATGGTTGAGTATGGTCATAAAATAGAGGAAGAAGTGCAGGCTATGAAAAGTGAAATAAAGAAAAATATACAGGGAAGCAATGGTGAAGAGAAGGAAACTGGGACTCAAATCAATGGTTTGGGTCAGAAAGAAGAAATAAACATTCAACCAGAGCAGAATGAAAAAACAAGAATTCAAAAATATGACAAGAGGCTTAGGAACCTCCAGGACAACTTTAAATGTTCCAATATCTGAATCATAGGGGTGCCAGAAGGAGAAAAGGAAGAGCAAGAAATTGAAAACTTATTTGAAAAAAAATTGAAGGAGAACTTCCCCAATCTGGTGAACGAAATAGACTTCCAGGAAGTCCAAGAAGCTCAGAGAGTCCCAAAGAAGTTGGACCCAAGGAAGCACACACCAAGACACATCATAATAACATTACCCAAGATTAAAGTAGGAAAGAATCTTAAAATCAGCAAGAGAAAAGGAGACAGTTACCTACAAAGGAGTTCCCATAAGACTATTAGCTGATTTCTGAAAAGAAACCTTACATGCAAGAAGGGCTGGCAAGAAGTATTCCAAGTCATGAAAGGTAAGGACCTACATCCAGGATTACTCTATCCAGCAAAGCTATCATTTAGAATGGATGGGCAGATGAAGTGCTTTCCAGATAAGGTAAAGTTAAAGGAGTTCATCATCAACAAGCCCTTATTATATGAAATGTTAAAGGGACTTATCTAAGGAAAAGAAGATAAAAAACCATGAACAGTAAAATGACAAAAAACTCATAACTATCAACAACTGAACCTAAAAACACAAAAACAAGCTAAGCAAACAACTAGGACAGGAACAGAATCACAAAAATGGAGATCATTTGGAGGATTATCAGTGGGGAGGAAGAGGGGAAGAATAGGGTGGGAGAAGTACAGAGAATAAGAAGCATAAATAGTAGGTCAAAAACAGACAGGGGGAGGGTAAGAATAGTATAGAAAATCTATAAGCCAAAGAACTTATATGTATGACCCATGGACATGAACTTGAGGGGAGGGGATGCGGGTGGGAGGAGGCAGGGTGGAGGAGAATAAAGGGAGGAATATGGGACAACTGTAACATCATAATCAATAAAGTATATTAAAAAATAAAAACATAAAAAAATAAAGGAAAATACCCAATTTTAAAAACTTTCTGCAAAGTAACTGGTCAGTACTCTCCAAAAGTGTCAATGTCATAAAGGACAAAGAAACATTGAAGATCTTAGATTGAAGGAGACTAAAAAAACTTGAGAGTTCAATGTATGTGTGGTCCTGGACCGTAAAAAAAAAAAAAAAAAAAAAAAAAGTGAGACAGAAGTTTGAGTAAGATCTGTATATTAGTTAATAGTATAGTATCAAAGTTAATGTCCTGATTTTCATAATTTAGTATCATTATGTAAGTTGTGAACATTTGGGAAGCTGGGTAAAGGATATAAGAGAACAGATTTTGGGGGTTTTGTGATGAATTTGGTTTTATCTTTTTTGTAAGTCTGAACCCTGATATCCCCAGTCTACCTGTTAAAGTTGTTTACCTATCAAAATATGGCTGATCTGAAAGTACTGGAAGTACGTCTCCACCAGCTTTCTCATCTGCTCTGCATTCTGTGCTGTCTCTCTCTAATAAGCTCCCACAGTCCTTTGTCCAGATGGCACCATGCTCAGTCGTGCCAGACCTAAGAGAGAGCTATTTATATCCTAGGTAGCATAGACTTGTATATTCATTATGACAATTTTCTGGCAAATGAAAGAATGTTTTGTGCTACCAAAATCAATGTATGTATTATAGCAGTTTACCATCATATGGAAGAAAAGTGTCTTGGGAAAAACACTTTTTTTTCCCCTAATTCACATAAAAATACAGGATTGGCTAGCAGTAGCCTTGTATCCTATCCTCTCCAAAGCCACCACCTAGGTACAACCTCTCCTCCTGTAGGTTAGGTCTAGTCACAGGCCATCTCCTTATAGGAGGAATAACCACTTTCTTCATCCAACCTTCAGCAACAGAATGGAAACCTTCTCTCAGACTTTAAAATGTCCTGAGATGTTATGTCCCTCGGCCGGTCATGGAAAGACTACATTGACCAGCAAATGTGTAAAAAGGAAATACAACAGGAGCAGTCGTTAGACCTCAGGTTGTAAGATAGATAGGTAATTCTCAAATTTTTCCCCAAAGGTCTGAACGGCAGAGGAGAGTTACATCAGATAGGATGCTTTGGGCTGCACGTAACTGAAAACCCAGCTAAAACTAGTTTAAACAATGAGTAAGTTTATTAACATGCAGTCTAGAGTTCAGAAGGGCTCCAGATCCAATAGCATAAGGGCTTCGCTCTATTTCTTTGATATTCTCTTGCTTTAGTCATCATTTGTGTATCAGTTTTATCTTCTGATTAGGGTCCTCATTGTTAATAAATGGCTTAGAAGAGAAATGGGGACATACTGTTTTTATTCATGTTCTCCAAGAGAAAAAGAAAACCTTTCACTCAACCATGCTACAGAAACATTTCCCTTGACTCTGATTGGGCCAACTTAGGTCATATGTCCACACCTCTGCCCATAAGAGGTAACCTCTCAAGGGAAAGCTGTACCCTAAATGACTGAAATCTGAGTTCCTACACCATTCAGTGGCAAGCTGGTGGGATTACCATGAGTAGTTTAAAGTAAGCAAGACACACTCCCAAAGATGGGGATGAGGTTAAATTCCTTTCAGTCATGAGCCTTCTGCAGGAAGAGTAAACACCTGAACAAAAATCAGGGCTTGGTCAGGGAAAGGAGTGGGGACAGTGAAAGCTGAAGAAATGAATTTCTGAGTCTTGCAAATCTAAGGTGTTGATCCAACTCGATCTTCTACAAGCAGGATATTTATTTGCCATTTCTTCTTTTTAAAAAATGGGTTATTACTGCTACGGGAAATAGTATGGAAGTTCCTCAAAAGATTAAAAATAGAACCATCATATGATCCAGCAATCCCACTGCTGGGTATATATCCAATGAAATTGAAAACAGGATCCCAAAGACATATTTGCATACCCTTGGTCATAGCAGCATTATTCACAATAACCAAGAGGTAGAAGCAACTCAAACGTCCAGCAACAGATGAATGACTTGACAAAATTTAGTAAAAATGAAGGAAATCCTGTCACAAGCTACAGCATGAATTAACCTTGAGGACATTATGCTAAGTAAACCAAGACAATCACAAAAAGACAAATATTATATGATTCCATTTATATGAGGTATCTAAAGTAGTCAAATTCATAGAAAAAGGAAATAGAATGGAGGTTACCAGGGGTTAGGAGGTGGGGAAAAAAATGTGCTCTATTGGGTATAGAGTTTCAAATTTGTAATAGGAAAAATTGCTGAAGATGTCTTTCTGAATAATGTAAATATACTTAACACTACTGAACTGCATACTTAAAAATATTAAGGTGGGTAGTTTTATGTTATGTGTTTTTTCAATACTTTTTTTAATTTGGGGGAAAAATGGGTCATAAAAGTCCCTTCATAAATCCATTTTAAACATAAACATCTCCCACAAAAAAGAAATAGATACAGAAAAGAAATAAAACTCACTTCAAATAATGCAAAAGAAAAATAGGAAAAATAATGCCAACATGATCAATAATAAAGAGCTGATGCCTAGTTTTATTATATAAAATACAAGCCAAGGATAGACATACTTAAAGTGGAACAGGGAAGCAGATCCTCAGTCCTGGAAATTCTTCAGTGAAAGCAAAGAAAGGTTTGGTTTGGTTTGTTTTCTTATGTATTCACATGGCACTGCTTTCTTATATATATATACTTCGAAAAGATATAAAATTCAGTATTGCGAATGACCATCACACAGTCTTACCAACGCAGGCTGCATCTACAATTCACAAATATGTCAACAAAACCATTTTCTCTCCAATCACATTTCATTTAATTTTAAAAATCCTTATTCCGCTTTATCTTAAACATTCATGCATATTGATAGTTCTATTTCATAGTTTGTGTGGGTTGGATTTATTTTAGAATGAATCTCCTCCTTTAATTTTGTGAAAAATTGACTACTCTAAGAAGATACTTATCTTGTGGAGGTAGAAACCCCTGGCACTTGGCCACACACACCAGTGTCAGCTTGAGAGACAGAGCGTGGGATCCAGAAAAAAAGATTTCCTGGAAGATGATCCCTCTGTGTCCAATAATAGGGAACTACCATATTTTTCGTACTATAAGATGCACTATCCCCCCACCCCCCAAATTTGGAAGGAATAATGGTTGTTAATGCTGCTGTTGAGTTCTGTTTACATTTACATCGGTGAAATATTGTTATTTATGTTATTAAATATTTTACCACATTTTTTGTTTCAAATTTTTTTTCCCTATTTTCCTCCTCTAAAACCTAGGTGCGTCATATGGTCTGAAAAATACAGTAAGTGAATTATAATGTGGCCACATGACAGACTATTAGACAGCCATTAAAGAGGCTCCTGAAGAGCCCCTTTTATTTAAGGGAATAAAAGGGAAGCCTTATTTCATAATAATAAGTAAAAAAGAAAAGAGGGAATGCAATGTCAACACTGACTGTACAAGAAACAGGCAATAGTAACCATAGTGGAAATGTGAAACATGTGTAGGAAGTGAAACCCTCCCAAATGAAAGAGATGAAAAAGTTAACAGTGGTCTTCTTTGGGTGGTAGGTCATCAAGAGAGTTTTTCTTTGTACTCTCAATTTTCTTGGATTTTTTTCATAATTTATACAATGTTATCTAAAATGTTTAGTGAGGGAAAAGGGAACTTCGGTAAGCATAAGTGGGTCCAAAGTTCTCACTTAAGAAAACCGGAACATAATCATCCCCATTTAAGCTGTTCGAAGGACTTGTGCCCCCTCTCCCATCCCTGTTTTTTTATTTTTAATGTGCTTTGACAGTTGAGGTCAATATAAAAATACTACTGTAAACATATAAATAACAATAGAACCAAATTTAAGAGATGGGTCAGTTTTCTCAGCAATTTAACTCCTTAGCTATTTACAATTTTACTTCTGAGTAATAACAAAAATGCCTACTGGCATTGCAATTAAATTAATTTAAAACAAAATGAAATTCTTGGTCGTCTGAAACAGGGTTAAAAGTCTTCCACCTGGAAATATGAAGTTATCATTCAAAAGGATATAATACAAAAATCCCCTGAAAGCACATCTATATGTGAAAAGTCATTTTTATTTTACCTCTCCCTTACATAATGCATGTATTACAATTTGAGAAAATGCCTGGGTTTGTTCCATTTATGTGATTTAAAAAAAAAGATTTTTTTTTTTTAATTTTTAGAGAAAGAAAAGGGAAGGGAGGGAGAAAGAGAGGGAGAGAAACATCAATTATTTGCCTCTCAGAGGCACCCTGACCAGGGACCAAACATGCACCCAGGCATGTGCCCTGACTGGCAATCAAACCAGGTACCTTTCACATTGTGGGTTGGTGCCCAACCGAGCCACGCCGGTCAGCGCCAAAGGCTCTTTAATAGTGTTGTCATTCTGTTTCCAGCAAGCACAGGTTTGCATAAGCATAAACCATGTGGAAATTCCAAGATTAGAATAATTTAGATTCTGTCCTGGAACACACTGTTTATCTAGTGTAAGACGATGGAATGTTTCCCTGTAGGTGAAGCAGTTCTAGGTTGGGATTGCAAACTCAAGTCCCTGGATCTCATCCACTCGTGATCTCTACCACGGTGGTCACAAGGCTGCTCTCAGCTGGGACCTGCAGCTGCCACTCTCCCCTGGCCAGTATCACCTGCCCTGCAATAGCGGAGGCTGACCTTCACATGTGTGCTCCATTTAGGTGGAGTGCATAGCTCCGACTCTTACTCCTGTGGGACTTTGGATCAATCTCTTAATTTTTGTGGCAGGTGTATTTATTGGAAATCTATTTTTCATATTCTCCACATCCTCTGCTCACCACTTCCTTTTTTTATTTGTTTTTTTGTTTCAAGGGAGAGTTACTTCATTTTTATGTATTTGCTTTTGATTTTTAAAAAATTATTTGGGTAACAGGTTAACTACATCTAAGTTTCAGGTACACAATTTTTTTTTTTTTATATTGCTGACACTATTGCAGATGTCCCCCAGCCCCCTACGTCCCATGTTGCCCCCTCCACCCAGCCCCCACCCCTCAACATCTCTAATCATCAGAAAGATACAAATTAAAACTATAATGATATATCACCTCACAATGGGAACATTGAAGGTAGGTGAGTGTGAATATTCAGAAGGCTGGCTCCAGAAATTTAAAAAGACTCATGGGATCAAGTATCTTTTTTATTTTTTTAAAGATTTTATTTATTTATTTTTAGAAAGAGAGGGAGAGAAACATGGGTTGCCTCTCCCTGACCAGGAATCAAACAGGTGACCTTTCAGTTTGTGGGATGAAGCCCAACTCACATAGCCACACCAGTCAGGGAGGGATCAAGTATCTTCAAATCTGTGGTGAAAAAGCTTATTTTGAAACTGCTGAAATTATATTGATAAATTTGCCAAGATATCTCCAACCTCTCCTTTCCCTAAACAAATTTACAATGCTAATGAAACAGCTCTGTACTGCTGCTACATTGCTAGAAAAACCTTAAAATGGCTGACAAACGGCACCAACAGATTTCATAGATGACAAGCAAAGACTGACTGTTCCTGGTAGTGTGAATGCCATAGGCACACACAAGATGACATTTGCAGTGACTGGGAAAAGCCCATATCTAAGATGTCAAAAAGGTGTTTGCAATTTACCTGTGCATTATTATGCAGACAAGGAAGCAGCAGGCCCTGAATGGTGTGGCTCAGTTGGTTGGGTGTCAACCCCCAGAGCAATAGTTGTCCTTGGTTCGATTCCAGGTCAGGGCATGTGCCTGGGTTGCGGGGTTTTGTCCCCGGTTCCCAGTCGGGGCACCTATGAGAGGCAACTGATAGATGTTTCTTTCCCTCTCACCCTCCCACTCTTCCCCTCCCTAAAGAAGTAAATAAATAAAATCTTAAAAAAAAAAAAAGCATAGTTACAAGAGAAGTCTTTTCTGATTGGTTCCATAAACACTTTGTGCCAGCAGCATGAGCTCATTGCAAGTAAGCTGGACTGCAAGACAATTGCACAATTTTATTGTTCCTAGACAACTGTTGTATACATCTGCCTCCTGAGCTCTCTGCCTCTTCTGTGAACCATAAGTGGTACCTTTTTCTCTCTTTCTGTATACCAAATACCATATAAATCACTCTGCTGTTTATTCTGGGTCTTATGTAAAGTATTCCTGTCCCAGAGTCTCATATACAATGTAGAAACTTTGGCAGATTCATTAACAAAGGTCAGAGTTTAGTGCCCAAAGACCCTTGACAAACATCCACAAATTTCTGGTGGAAGTCAGTAATTATTTATTCCCTTGTTAGCAGAATCTGCTTAAGCAGAGAGGGGCATAGTGTTAAAAAAAAGTGAATCATTAGTCTTTCTTCATTTCAGAATAATATTTTTTCGTAGCACATGTGTAATGTCTCGGAACAACAAAATAAATTAACCCATAGCATTAGAAGGTGTCCCCAAGGCCCAGACTCCAAGTGGAAATAATAGCAGGTCCCTGGGCCAGAAACTGCACACCTGAGCAGAGAGAAGGGGTCTCTTCACCTTCCCTCCCCTGCTCAGTCCTTTTCAGAGTTTGTCCCCAGGACAGAAGTCTCCTGAAATTTCCTGTACTGGACAAAGAAATTTTGGGAAGCGTATTGTGTGCCCAGATTTGCATTGTGATATTTCTAGCAAAAGAGTCTCACACCCTTGGCTGTTGGACTGACAGTCAGTAGCTGAGCCCCATGCTGGACAATGTGAAGAAGTCTTGGCAAGAAGAGGGTGGAGATGCTAAATTTATAGTCATTGAATATAGATGTTCCTTTCTGTACCAAATTGTCTGTTTGGTACTTATCTGCCTAGTCACATATTGCCCCACAATGAGCAATCAAAAAGAAAAAAACATGAAAGAAAACAGCTCATTTCAAATATGTCCCAAACACTCCCAAAATTTCCCCTGCATATTCATTCATTTGAAAGGTTTTCTATTTGTTTTTTAACTGTTCCACAAATTGTACATCACAACTGTGACTCATAATTAAAATATATTTTGGGAATCCTACTAGAATATTTCCTCCAACCGAGAAATCATTAGAATTTTGATTGACTTTTAAGCTTCTGTGGCTTGGGCCCTATTTTATGTGTTATTTTATGAATTCTTTTTGGAGAGCAAGCTTTTCTTTTTCACCATCCCTGTATTTGCTTAGCTCTTCATCAAACATCTAATACGAACTGTTGTGAAAGGCTGAAGACTGTTGATTCAGTCCCAAGTCTCTCTCTCCTTTCCTGTGAGTTCAGGGGCAATCCTTTGGGCTGAGGGACTTACAAAAATGAGTGAAGCACAGTTCCTGTGATTCCAAACGGGTGTAAAATCTAGCAAATACATATAAGATATACATAAAATCCAGTGAGGATTACTTCCCTTAGGAGAGGAAGAGACTATATTTGCTAGGTTGGGGCTAGATCGCTCTATTATTTTTCTACATTGGGCTCTCCTGTTCTATTATAATAGTAACTACCATTTATTGGGCATCTCCTGTACCTAAGAGAAACTGGTACTTAAGAAACATCACACTCAGAAAGGTCTGTTGACCTTGCCCAATGTCACAGACTTTAAAGTGACAGAGCCAGGAATCCACCCCTGTATTTGACTATGTAGCCTCCTTACTGACTGCCACCCACCCCCATCCCCACCCACCCGTTACTTCAACATATTCTTTCCTTTGCCTAGAGCAAACATTTTGTACTCCCACCTTTTCCTTCCTTATAGTCCACTCTCTTACTTTATAAAAGAAAGGTATACAGGACTTCCGGCCAAGATGGAGGCATAGGCGGACACACTGTGCCTCCTCTCACAAACAAAATTAAGGACAACAAATATTTAGAAACAAGAAAACAACCAGAACTTATAGAAAATTGAACTGTACGGAAGTCCAACAGGCATTCATCCAGACCGGTAGGGGGGCGGAGTCGTGGCGGGAGAAGGTGGAGGTGCAGGAGCGCAAGCAGCAGCGGCTGGCAGTTCCCTGGTGCACAGGTGGCAGCTGGCAGTCCCCGGGCCCACAGGCAGCAGCTGGTGGACCCCGGGCACAGGGGGACAACTGTGCAGACGCAGTGAGGCCGCACAAGGCGGCTGGCTGACCAGGTGGTCCCACATTTGCGCGCGCAGACGGTCCAGGCAGAGGGAAGTGGCGGAAGGGACTGAATCCAGGAGAGAGCAGAGCAGGCGCCATTGTTCCCTCTCAGACCCCGCCCCCACATACAGCGTCACAACCCAGCGACTGGGCTGCCCCACACTGGGGAGCGCCTGAGGCTCCACTCCTCACTACGTAATAGCCGAAACCAGACTAAAACCAAACCAAAACAAAACAAAAACAAACAAACAAAAAAACACCAAAAATGGCTCAAACCGGAGAACCAATCAAAGCCCCAGAGCCAATTCCTCTAAGCAGTGAAGAGATAGCCAGCCTATCAGATGCACAGTTCAAAGCACTGGTCATTAAAATGCTCACAGAATTGGTTGATTTTGCTCACAAATTAGATGAAAAAAATGCAGGCTACAATACGTGAAATGAAGGAAGATGCATGGGGAACTGATAGAGATGGAAGGAAAACTGGGACTCAAATCAATGGAGTGGACCAGAAGGAAGAAACTAACAACCAAACAGAAAACGAGGAAGAAACAAGAATTCAAAAAAATGAGGAGAGGCTTAGGAATCTCCGGGACATCGTTAAACGTCCCAACATCCGAATTATAGGGGTCCCAGAAGGGGAAGAAGAAGAGCAACAAGTGGAAAACTTATTTGAACAAATAATAAAGGAGAACTTCCCCAATCTGGCAAAGGAAATAGACTACCAGGAAGTCCAGGAAGCTCAGAGAGTCCCAAAGAAGCTGGACCCAAGGAGGAACACACCAAAGCACATCGTAATTACATTAGCCAAGATTAAAATAAAGGAGAGAATTCTAGAAGCAGCAAGGGATAAGGGGACAGTCACCTACAAGGGAGTTCCCATCAGACAGTCAGCTGATTTCTCAAAAGAGACCTTCCAGGCAAGAAGGGGCTGGAAAGAAGTATTCCAAGTCATGAAAGTCAAGGACCTACAACCAAGATTGCTCTACCCAGCAAAGCTGTCATTTAGAATGGAAGGGAAGATAAAGTGCTTCTCAGATAAGGTCAAGTTGAAGGAGTTCATCATCACCAAGCCCTTATTATATGAAATGTTAAAGGGACTTATCTAAGAAAAAGAAGATAAAAATAGGACAGTGAAAAGACAGCAAACTCACAGCTATTAACAACCACACCTAAAACAAAAGCAAACTAATCAAACAGCTAGAACAGGAACAGAACCACAGAAACGGAGATCATATGGAGGGTTAGCAACAGGAGCGTGGGAGGAGGAGAGAGGGGGGAAAAGGCACAGAGAATAAATAGCATAGACGGTGAGTAGAAAATAGACAGGGGGAGGGCAAGAATAGTATGGGAAATGTAGAAGGTAAAGAACTTATGACACATGGACATGAACTAAAGGGGGGAATGTGGGTGGGAGAGGGTGTGTAGGGTGGAGGGGAATGATGGGGGAGAAATGGGACAACTGTAATAGCATAATCAATAAAATATATTAAAAAAAAGAAAGGTATACAGGCTATAGCTTCAGGGATCATTTCTATAGTTCCTTACTAAAAGAAAGGTATACCCTCACTTATCTGGAATCTTCTACGTGTATTGTCCCAAGGGGTAAAATCTCTTTACTGACCATAAAAGGAACAACAATTCAAACGATTGGTTTTGGGGAAGCCCCTTTGAAAAATTAGTCAAAGCACATAAAAACCTACCTAATACTTGCCTTTCTAATACATATTTCTATTAAGGGCAAGGTGCTGCTTTAGAACCAGGGTACTTGGCCTAGTATTGGGATACTCTGAATTAAGTTAGAAGGGCCATGGGGTGACCATGCCTCTCTCTCTTTTGGACTACTATTAAAAAAAATGCAACACTCTTGAGAGAGTTCAATGGTAGCAAAGCAAAGACAGCACAAAAACACTTTTTAAGGAAGCAATTCTTCTCAGCTATTTTAAAGATATTCATTCTAGCCCTGACTGGTGTGGCTCAGTGGGTTGGGCATCATCCCGCAAACTGAAAGATCGCTGGTTGGATTCCAGGTCAGGGCACATTCCTTGCAGGCCTAGGCCCCGGCTGGGAGTGTGCAAGAGGCAACCAATTGATGTTTCTCTCACACATTGATTTGTCTCTCTTTCCTTTCTCCAACCTTTCCCCTTTCTCTAAAAGTAAGTAAATAAAATTTTAAACAAAAGTTCCTCTTTCTAGCACTTGTCAGGTGAAAAGAGAAGCCCCTGAAAATAGCCCAAACAGTAATGGTAGCAACACTGATTATTTTTTAGTGTAACTAAAATGATTTATAAGAATACTAACTTTTAAAAAAGATGTTGGTTAATACCCATGGGTAAACTTTTTATAAGATTTTTCTCAGATGATTTGTACATAATCCAATAAGGTAGTTAAATCCTATTTTATCAAATCAGATCACATAATATTTATTCCAATTACAGTAAATTTCCATTTTATCTTCTGAATTATTTAATTTTTAGTCTCTCCCAATAACAGCCCTTGAATTTGCTAGTTGCTGGACTAATTAATTATTAGCTATGTGACAGAGACTGGCTATATGCTCTTCCTCAAGGCACAGAAAAAACACATATCCCATTCTCCCTTGCAGTTAGATTAAGGCCACATGCCTGGGTTCCTAAGGAGTATGAGCAGCAGTCATGTACACCACTTCCAGGCCTACCTAGTAATAAACCCCACTGCATGATTATTCAAGCTCTCTCTTTCCCTTCTACAAGGTCAATGCTGCAGATTACCACATAAAAGGAACCAAGTCATTGTTTTGAAGGCAGCTGCACAGGAGAGTCACTCCACTTACACTGGGGCTACGAAGTGAACAAGAACTAAAAGTGTGTAATTGTGTGTGTGGTTTCCCATATAAACCATAAGACATAAAAAAATTATTTGTGTGACTATTTTTTCAGGATAGTAAGAACTAGCACCTTTCTAGATGCATAGAAGAGAAATTGATACATTACATGCTATGAGTACCTTAAGGAATTAGGGGTTAATTCTCTCTGGGAATCTTGGATTGAGAAAGGCTACTTTAGACTGAAGGATTTTTTTTTCCTTTTAATTTTTAAAAAATATTGTGTTTATTTATTTTTAGAGAGAAGGGAAGGGAGGGAGAAAGTGAGGGAGAGAAACATCAATGTGTGGTTGACTCTTGCATGCCCCCTACTGGGGACCTGGCCTACAATCCAGACATGTGCCCTGACTGGGAATTGAACCGGTAACCTCTTGGTTCATAGGCTAGCACTCAATCCACCGAGTCACACCAGCAAGGGCTAGACCAAAAGCTGCTTAAGGGTAGAAACATCTGCCACATAGTAGGTGCTTGATAAATATTTGTTAAACCTGTTATACAAACCTTTGTAATCTATATACTCAGTTTTTGGGTTGAGAAAGTAGCTATGTTATTCCTGCTTTTGGAGGTGGCTTTGCAGCAGGAGCTACGTAGTCAGTCTTCTTCCTTTTTGTTCATTTTTCCTTTTTTTTTTTTTTTTAGATTGTATTTATTTATCTCTAGAGAGAGGAAAAGAGAGGGAGGAAGAGAGAGTGAGAAACATCAGCATGAGAAAAGAAACGTCCTTCGGTTGCCTCTTGCAAGAACCCTAACAGGGGATGGAACCCACAACCTGGCCACGTGCCCTGACCAGGAATCAGATGCGTGACCCTTCCCTTTGCGGGTTGACACCCCACCAGCTCAGCCACAGCAGTCAGGCCTCAGTCTTTTACTAGAATTCCAGGGGTTGCTGGGTCCACACTTTGATGAGACAGGCATAGCCAAAGTGGTGGGACTGGTGCCAGGTCCACATGTTGGGAGGCAGTAGAATGCGGTGGTTAATCGCACAGACTCTGGAACCAGATTTCAATTCCAATTCCCCTCTTTATTTTTATACAAATTTAAGAAGTTATTATTTAACATGGGCTAGGTACTTTTATAAGTATTTTACAAATATTACCTGATTTAAACTGCTTACCATCTCTATGTAGTAGATACCTTTACTATTCCTGAATTGCTCCATGCCTCAGTTTCCTCCTCTGTCAAATGGGGATAATAACAAAATACCTCATACAGTTACTGTTAGAAGTAAATGAGTATAAAGTGCTCAGAATTGTATCTGGCACATACAAAGTTAGCTATTACTACAGGTAGAGACTGACCAGGATAGGAGATCGGCTTGAGGTAACTTAATCTTTTCATCTTATGCTCACTTCGAGGGCAGAGATGAATTTATTTTAAATGGGAAGTAAATCTTGGGCATCTTCCAATCAAGCTGACTCTATTTTTCTACAGGAAAATTCAATGGCTGGTGTTGAAATAAAAAAATGTAGAAAAGATACCTCTGAAATTCAATTTTCTGCAACTGCTCTGCCATCTCCCAAGTCCACATTGTTATCCTATCTTACTAGGATGGCTACAACAGCTTTATAAGTGGTTCAAGAGCATCCTCCTTGATTGCCTCTATTCTCTGCTCCAGATTAACCTTTTGAAAACACAGAAGTAAATTGGATTGTTCTGTGCTCATGCTTAAAACAGTTGAGTGGTTTCTCATTTCTGCTAGAATAAGGACTAAAGTCAGTAACTTAGCTAAACCTTGTAGGATCTTGCTTTGGCCCATCCCTCACAACTCACTCCTGGTCATCGGTCCAAATGGTCTCCCCTTGGAAATCCCTTCCCCACAACCTCCCAGACACAGTAGCCTTCATTCATTATTCAGCAAATAGTTTTTTGATCTCCATGTACTTGAGGAGTCATTGAGGATGCATCAATGACCAAGAGAAACATAGTTCTTGTATTCACAGAACTTACATTTTAGCAGGTGGGGTAACAACAATGATAACACCACCAGACAAATGTGATAATTGCTAGTGGTGATATGTATGAAATAGGAATTGAGCCGGTAAATAAAAAGAGACCCACATGAAACAAAGTAGTCAGGAAATTTTCTCTGAGAAGGTAATATATACAATTTTATTCTAAAAAGTCATTAAAGGGTTGTAAGCCAGGGAGTGACATGATCACTTCAATTTTGAGAAGGTTAGTTTGATCACTCTATGAAGAATGGTCTGGAGGGGAGCAGGGTCTGATTCAGGAGATGAACTGGGAGGGTATGGTATGGTCTGGGCAATGAAAAGAGAAGAGTATTTATTTTACTTATAATGACAAAGTACAACACATATATTCATTTATGAACTAGATTAGGGTGAAGAAGGAAAAGGGGAACTCAAATATGATTCTTGGCCTGACCAGTATGGCTCAGTTCGTTGGGCATACTCTTGCAAAGCAAAAGGGTGCTGGTTTGATGCCCAGCCTAGGTACATGCCTGGGTTGCAGTCTGGTCCCTGGTTGGGGTCATGTGAAAGGCAACCGATTGATGTTTCTCTTACACAGTGATATTTCTCTCCCTCTCCTTCTGCCTCCCTGTCCCTCTCTTTAAAAATAAATTAAAAGAAAAGATGATTCTTTTGTCTTGAGTAACTGGGTAGATTCCTGGTGGTGTCATTTACTGAGATGGAGATTAGGGAGAAGAGGATTTGAGTTTTGAAATGAAAAACCAGGTCCTGCATTGAGTATATTAAGTTAGAGATGCCTGCTATACACCCAAGTGGAGATGTTAGGTGGGCACTTAGATATTTGCATCTGGTTGGAGCTCAGAGGAGGCATCTGGGGAGAGTAAGGAATTTAGGGCATCACCCATATAAAGATATTTTCTTACATGGGAGTTGATGATTTTGCCAATGGGAGACTGTAGAGAAGAGAAAAAGGAGGACTCAGAACCAAGCTCTGAGGACTACCATAATTTAGAGTTTAGGCAGAAGAGATAGAGAAGGAGACTAAGAGACCTGGCTGGTGTGGCTCAGCGGATTGAGTGCCGACCTGTGGCCTGCAAGTAAGGGGTTGCTGATTCGGTTCCCAGTGGGGACACATGCCTGGGTTGTGGGCCAGGTCCCCAGGAGGGTGAGTGCAAGAGGTAACTACATGATGGTGTTTCTCTCCCTCTCGGTCTCCCTCCCTTCTCCTCTGAAAATAAATAAATAAAATTAGAAAAAAGAAAAGTAGACTAAGAAGGGTGGCCAACAAGGTTAGGAGTAAACAAGGAGAGAATGACTTTTTGCTAACCTAGAAGACAAATGAAGAGTTTCAAGGTTGAAACATTTAACTGTGGGGATATTACATTCAACTCTGGAATGCTTCTGGGAGCTAGAATAAGGCAGAGACTCCACTGAATTTTGTATTTATTTTCCCCCCAGGTATTATGTCCCCTAGGCCTGGAATGCTTACTCTTCTCTTTAAAAACAAAACAAAACTTAGTTAAGTCCTAATGTCCCTTGGAGATCCAGATCAAACAATATTTACTCAGGTTCCCTGTGACATAATAGTCTTACAGCTCTAAGAACATTTCCTTCAAACCACTTAGTACAGTTGTACTTTCAATTATTTATATTTTTTAACTTGATTACCTCTCCCATCACAATGCAAGCTCCTTAAAGGTTAAGTGTCTGTTTTTCTCACTTACCTGTACTGTTTCCCTAACTCCTCGCCTAGTGTTCGGCACATAGAAAGTTTTCAATAAATGTGTATCAAACAATAAATAAATATAGTACCTTGAGAGCTGGAGATCTGGAAATCAATTAACAGCTAATAAAAGCAATAAAGGTTTGTAAATAAAGTATATAAGGTTTGACAGGAAGCATGGATTTAAGGGCAGACTTGTCTGAAGGAGCAGTGGAGATTGACACAGAGCCCCCTAAAGACTTTAGTCCCAGCCTGAGTAGGAAAAGTTTTAAAACGTTCCTTCTTTCTTCCCTTTTACAGCTTTCCTTTGCTCATTTTTACCTCTGGCCCTGCATCCTCTTATGTAATCCAAACTGGCTCACTTCAAATATAATTATTTTGTGGGAAAGAAGGCAAGCTGAATGAGGAGGCAGCGGGGAGTTGGTGAGGGGAGGAGGAGACTATGGGAGACATAAATACAGAATGATAAGGAAAGGGAGACAGTAAGCTCATCAAATTACTTATTCTAAAAATGCTACTAACCAAGAGAAGTAGTTGGAAATAAGACCACATCTAAAAAGGTCTTGAACTCACTTAAATCTCAGTTCCACCAGCAATTTGCTCAAAGGCATATTCCTTTGAGCAAGTTACTTAACCATATGAACTCAGTTCCCCCTGAATCTATTAAAATGACGATAATAATAGTACTTGCCTCAAAGGGCTGTTCTCAGGATCAGTAAGACAACCCATTTTATAAGCTTAGCACCATGACTGGCACAAGGTAAAATAAATGTTCAGTTAACGTTAGCAGTTATTTTTCTTTAAAATGAAGTACAGCGGGGAGAGACGGCCTAAGTAATATATGCTGGTAATATGGATGTAATAGCACCACACTCCGAAGTGGATCACTTTAAGAGAAGCAGAGAAGGATGTACTGGCACTTAAATTTTGGGCACTGCAAAGACCTTGACTATATATTGAATTTGGATTGTCACAGTTCAGCACCTCGCATTGGTGGCTACTTTATATTTTCAGAAAGGAAAAATAAAGAGAAATGCTTATAAAAATCTATTCTGGGAAAAATTTATTTCGTATAGTAGGGCCGCTGTAGACGGTTGGGCACCGAGAAAAGCGACTCTCGGGGTGCGGAGAACGCTCGTTCTAAGCAATTACCCGGACGCGGAGCCCCTTCTGGTCCCCAGAAAGAAGGCCGGGCACAGACTAGCCTGCCATTCCCCCAGGTCCTTAGGGGAGTCGCGGGGCGAAGTCTGGTGGCAGCACCTCACCACCAGGCCTTCCCCACAACTATATTGTCGGTCTGCGATCCGAGGATGGTACGCAAAGCAGTCACTAGGCAACGCCGTACGCCGCGTGGCGCGTCCATCCTCGCGGGAAGCTTCAACCCTCTGCACGCCCGGCCCCACCTACCTCTCTGCCCATTGGTCGCTCTGCGTTTGAAACCGTCTTCCGGGTGTGGGTGGAAAGCCCACAGCGCGAGCCTGCGGCGCTCTCGACGTTTTTTCGGAAGCTCCGCCTACTCCCAGCGTTCTGTGCGGTGCCCTGGCCGCCATTGTTTGAATTTGAAATCGAAGACTTCGCGGTGGTACGTGTAGGTTTGGCAGGCTAGGCTATATTTGCAGGTGAGGAGGTGGCCTAGGTGGAGGTGGGAGGAAGGAGGTGGTGGCTGCGCACTTACCAGGCCTGAGGCGGGGAAACGGCTGTGGCCGTGTGAGCACCTTTGCAAGTGGCTGTAGAGCCCCCGAGGTTACTCTCAGGAACGGGTTTGCAGAGCGACGGAGGCCTCTAGGGTACCTGATGTGGGATCGAGGGTTGAGCCGCGTTCTTTGGGGTAGGGTTTAAATTTCGTCTCCACTGCTGTTTAGCTGAGGGACGCAAGGCAACGTATTTAATTTTTGCAGGCCTCAGTTTCCTTATTTGTTAAGTGGGGATGATAATAGTACCTACTTTTAGGTTTCTTGAGATAGCGATACTATGCAAAGTTGTTAGAAACAGTGCCGGTATGTAGGCTTTAAGTGCTTGCAATAATTAATATTTTTATTGTTGCTGTTATTGTTGTTTAGGCACAGGCCTCTGTTGCCAAAGCTATCTTCCTGAATTCCCGAAGTGAACACGTTGCTTGGCAGGTGACACAGCGTCTTTTGCGGGGAGCCCAGTTGGGGGCCTCTGTTCATTTATTTAGAGCTGCTGCCGGTGCCTGGGGCTTGTCCTTCTTGGGCTTTGCAGTGTCACGCGGAAGGGTGTGTGTGTGTCCCGTGCAATGATTGTTGTCTGTCATCCGCCTGGTTAGAAGGTTTTCCCCATCTCATTCCACCTTCTGCTTCAGTGATCCTGCCTGGCACAACTCTAATATTCCGTGCTGAAGGACTGGTTGACACAGTTCATGGCTTTGATTAATCCTTGCTTAAATTCAAGTTTGTTTTTGTTTTTGAAACAAGGTAGCATGTTTACCCAGAAGCAGTGTAGCAGTGTCTATATTTTATTATATGTCCAAGACCCAAAACTTCAAGTTGCAAAATAATACAATATGGAGGACTCATCAGTAGTTACGAAGACTTGTTTTTGAGGCTATATTTTGTTAGTGACATTCAGAAACATCATTCAGTAGCAGATTTTTAAATTTTTCACTAATCTTTAACCCTGGAATCTCCTGGAGCAAAGATAAAAATTCAGTTTTTCAGTCACGGCAACAGACTTCTGAAATGAGAAATGAGGTCTTGAACTCTGTTGTTGCTAAAGATATCACTAAAAGAGTAGGACCATTTTTTTCTTTTTGGTATAGAGGGTTTTGTTATTATTTAAGTCACTAGATGGAATTTTCGTTACTTCTGCATCTCTGAATTTGTTGTAGGGGATACAGAGTAGTATAAAACAAGGTTCTTGATGTCAAGAAATTTCTAGTCTAGTTGGGGAGGGCACATACTCGTAAGTGAAAGTTTACTAAAAGTACAGGAAATGACAATATATTTCAACAATTTTATAATTGTTAAGAGACAATTTATTCATTGAAAACAGCATATGAAGAAGTACAATCTACTATAACCTTACTTTTTAAAGGAGATAGACATTCTTTATAATTCAGGGACTTTATAAAAGATTTATGAATACATTTTTTGGGGGAGAATATAATTAATTGAAGCCAAAAAATGAAGCTTACCTTCCACTTTCTTGAGCATTTCATGAAATCTGAGTTATGAAATGACAAGCCAGTACTTTAATGTTTTTGTAAGCATTTCCCCTTTGTTCTGAATCAGAAGTTATTTTTTTACTCTATCACATACCCTTTTAATTTTCACCCGTAAATTGCATATTTGAAATATTCTATCAAACTATACTTCAGTGATTTCTCTATTTCCATTACGTCATTGATTATACAATAAAAAGAGAAAAAAGACATTAAACTTGTTTAATTGTATGGTTGAGCCTGTAGTTTACTGGGCCTTGCTGAAAGTAAATGTATAATTTTCTTAGTCTTTTTGCAAATTAGGAAAGTCAAAAAAATGACAACCTCTATTGAGTTTTGGGGTTTCAGGGCTTATCAAGGAAAGAGATACGACCACAAAGTGACAGGAGCACGCAAGGAGCTTTATTGGGGTAGCACTTAGAATGCAAGAGAAGTCCCTCACAGCATGAAGCCTTCCAGAGACTAGAGACAAGGGCCACCACCTAGAAGTGGAGGAGGGCAAGCACCTGGGGGCAGGGAGAGGCGAATCAGAGGGGGAACTTAGGTATCTCAGTGATGTTGCTCCACAGCACAGCATGGAGTTTCTGGGTCAGAACTCCAAAGGGTAACAGTGGCTTGGGTCTTCAGTTCTGTGGCTAGCAGATGTTGCATGTAGTTTCATGGGATGTGCAAAGGGTTAGGCTCTAAATGGCTAAAAATAAGCTTATTTGAGCTATATTAAAAGCAAGTGGATGTGTAAAAATTTGAGTTTCCCACCTCAGTAAGTTTTTGAATTAATGCTCCTGGTGTGCTGTGGAGAAGAAAACAAACATAGGACCAGTGTACAGGGACCATATTCAGTTCATTCGTATAACACCTGTGGATGCCCATACGGCTTTCCTGAGCCTGGAACCATAGTGTGGAAGTCACTGTTCTGCATATTTCGTAATATTATCGATAAACAGGAGCTGTCTTTCTCCCTAGTATTAGGTACCTGGTAGACTCTCAGTAAATGTTTGAATGTTAATATTTTTCAGTTTAGCGATTTGATGTTTCATTTAGTTGTAATAGTTTACTGCTGCATTCTGTATTGACCTATACTTTTAAGACTTATGATCTGTCAGGTACTGTTTTGAATATGTCCACATACTTTATTTCCCTTTTCACTTGTATTATTTGGAAGAATGCAGTTGAAAACATTTGCATTCTTTGGAAGAATTCAATTGAAAATAATTGTCTAGGTAACTAAGTTGTGTTACAAAGTCTGTAAGTAATATTCTTCAGAAGACACTAAATAACTACAATAACATAAGGCTGTAATTTACTCCACCCTTACTGTTTGATTTCTTTCTTTTTTAAAAAAAAAACATTTTAAATTGTTGTTCAAGTACAGTTTTCTGCCTTTTCCCCCCATCACCCCAGACCTCCCCACCTCTGTTCCCTGTTTCCACCCCCCCACCCCCCGTTATTGTCCATGTGTCCTTTATAGTTGTTCCTGCAAACCCTTCACCCTTTTCCCCTATAACCTTCTCCCCTCTCCCCTCTGGTCACTGTCAGCCTGTTCTCAATTTCAACGTCTTTGGTTATATTTTTCTTGCTTGTTCATTTTGTTGATTAGGTTCCTGTTAAAGGTGAGATCGTATGATATTTGTCTTTCACTGCCTGGCTTTTTTCACTTAGCATAATGCTCTCCATTTCCATCCATGCTGTTGCAAAGGGTAGGAGCTCCTTTTTTTCTGCTGCATAGAATTACATTGTGTAAATGTACCACAGTTTTTTGATCCATTCATTTACTGATGATTTCTGAGAGGATTTTAGGCAGAAATATAAATGCCTTATATTGTCTTACTTTATGGATTACTTTTACTTATGCAATTTCTTTATCTATAGGTTGGATCATATGAATAATAGTGGTTGGGTGTGTCCAGTTGTATTTGATTCAGAATCTGTAAGTAATTTGATCTTTTTTTTTTAATGGGTCATCATGTTATAGATCATCAGTCCCCAACCTTTTTGGTACCAGGGACTGGTTTTGTGGAATACAATTTTTCCATGGACCAGTGGGGGTGGGGGGGGGGGTGGGGCTGGGGATTGGTTTGGGGGTGATTCCAGTGCATTACATTTATTGTGCAGCTTATTTCTATTATTATTACATTGTAATATATAATGAAATAATTATATAACTTACCATGATGCAGAATTACTGGGAGCCCTGAGCTGGTTTTCTTGCCACTAGATAGATGGTCCCATCCGGGGGTGATGGGAGACAATGATACCCGACATGTGTTACTTATGTTCGGTCTACTCCATAATTTCATTTTGGTTGCTGTCACTGCAGAAAACGCTGCTTCACAAAGATAGGATGTTGGAAATGGAAGCAGGCTTTTCAATGCTTTTGAGGCAATCTCAGGATATTCCGCCTTGACTTTAATCCAGAACATACAGAGATTTGAAGTTGTCTCACACATACTATGAAGGCCACCATCATCTGTGATCTCAAGCAGTTGATCCTCTTCTAGCAGAAAGTCAATTCACCTGGCTTATTCACAAATGGGCTGCAGATCCATTCCTTCTCAGTTCGGGGGTCTTTCGTGGTTTGGAAGTCATGCTCAAACTCTTGAAAGCTGAGATAGGCAATCATGCACCAGCTGGGAGAAAGAAGGCCCTGGCTCGGTCTCTTTCAAAATCTCTGCTAATGTTTGAAACATGTCAAAAATCCCAATTTTCACTTGTTCCCATAATTCCAGTTTGGCTTTGAATGCAGCCACTTTATTTGCTGACTTGAACACAGTCATCGTTCTCCCCTGAAGTGACAGATCGTGTTCGTTGAGCAGGTGGAATATGTCACACAAGTAAGCAGGTTTTGTGATGCATTCTTGTCACTGAAATGTGCTGCCAGTGGTGACTGATTTTCTAAAAGAAATCTCTGGAGTGGCTCTTGTAAGTCAAAAACTCTGGCCAGTGAGCCACCTTTAGAAAGCCACCTCACTTCTGTGTGTAAGAGAAGACGTGTGTGTTCTGTGTCCATCTCCTCGCAGAGCTGTGTGAATAGACATGAGTTAAGGGCATGTACTTTAATGTGGTTGATGATTTTAATCACATCTTGCAAAATGTTGTTAAGCTCAGGTGACATTTTTCGGCTAGCCGGCATTTCTCTATGGACGACACAGTGCATAGGCTCACATTCAGAAGTGACCTCTTTGACCAGAGTAGTGAAACCAGAAAGCCATCCAGTCATGGCAGCCGTTCCGTCCATGCGTGTGCTGACACACAAATGACCAGTTCAGTTTTCCTGATATGCGATCATTCAAAGACTTGAATAGTTCTGCAGTTGTGGTGTTGGTTGGAAATGAAAGTACACATAATATATCCTCGTGCACATCCTCCTGAAAATATATCACACAAAAACAAACCTTGTTGCCTCGTTGTCAACATCAGTAGACTCGTCAACCCAGATTGCGTTCCACGGTGACTCATTAATCCTCTCTAAGAATTGCGCCTCAGCATCCTCTGCTATTTCATCAGTTCGTCTAGTTATGGTGCTGGCTGAAAGAGGAACATGTGCTACCTTTTGAAGTGCAGCCTCCTAAAAGTTCACGAGAAATGTCCTTAGCAGCAGGCAGGATCGACACTTCAGTAGTAAAGGGCTTCTTAGCTTTAGCAATGTGGTTAGCCACTAGGAATGATACTCTCGGTGCAGACACATTTGATCAAGTGGTGGCCTTCAGTAATTGCTTCTGTTCTTCATATTCACCTTTTTTTCTTTTGAAAAACTCCAAAGGCTTGTCTTTTAATGCAGGGTACTTGGTCTCCATGTGGTGAAGCAGTTTTGAAGGTTTGGATAGCCGTTCACCACATGTGATACAAAGTGGGTTTGGAGAATGTGAATCACCTGTTACAGTGCTAGCATCACCCCTTCAGCTCCACCTCTGATCATCAGACATTAGATTCTTATAAGGAGTGTGCAACCTAGATCCCTTGAGTGCACAGTTCACAGTAGGACAGTAGAATTCACACTCCTGTGAGAATCTAATGCCACTGCTGATCTGACAGGAGGGTGAAGGTCAAGGGATGGGTAGTAGCTATAAATACAGATGAAGCTTCGCTCCCTCACCTGCTGTGTGGCCCAGGTGTTGGGGACCCCTGTTATAGGTGAAGCAGTCTGATGTTTTCTTCTCTGGAAATCTAGTTATATGGGGGAAGTATTGGGCTGGACTCAGACTTTTTAAACTCCATAGTCTTTTATTTAAGACGCCAGAGTCTTAAAATTTGATTTATTTACATTTAGCGAGAAGAGGGAAGGAAGGTGAGAAACATTCATATGTGAGAGAAACATTGATTGGTTGCCTCTTGCATGCCCCGCACTGGAGACTTGGTTTGCAACCCAGGCATGTGCCCTGACCAGGAATCAAACTGGTGACCTTTCAGTTCACAAGCCTGTGCTTAATCCACTGAGCCACACCAACCAGGGCTAACTTCCATAGTTTTAAATGCTAATTTATTAAAGATGTCTAAAGAAGTTGCTGTTATTCTTGCAGAATGGAATCTAATTTAAATCAAGATGGGATTCCTAGACCTTCATATGTTTTTAGTGCCGATCCAGTTGCAAGGCCTTCAGGAATCAATTTTGACAGCATTAAGCTTGATCTCTCTCGTGAATTTTCCTTAGTTGCTTCAAGCACTGAGGTAAGTATAAGAAAAATATAACGTTAATTATCATGATTGAGTAGAAATGTGTGTGGTGCACACACACTTGCAGATAGATAGGACTAGAGTTTCCAAACTGGGTTTAAGGCAGCCTTTTGAAGGGGACCAAAGTTTTGCCATCTCAAGATGAGTCTTTTGGGATATTGATTTTAAGGTTCTTTTAATTTATTGATTTGAGAGAGAGACAGAAACAGAGAGACAGATGGACAGACAGACATCAATTTGTTCTACCCCAGTTGTGCACTCACTGGTTGCTTCTTGTATGTGCCCTGACCAGACACTGAACCTGCAGCCTTGACTTATCAGGAGGATTGTCCCATCAACTGAGTTACCCTACCAGGGCCTTAAGTTGGTTGTTAATGATTCGGAAAGAATCTTTGACACTCCCCCTTTTCTGCCTAGATAATTTGAGTGGAAAAGCCTGCTTCAGGAAGTGAATCTTAGCATATTCCCCTTGAGAATTTTTACCTTAGACTAATTTGAATTAAATATGGTAGATAAGAAGGATCCAAGTTGGGAGGGGCCTGTTAGCTAGATTGCCCACTCCCCCATTGTTTCTGGGTTACCTGGCAGGAATTGTTTGCGTATGTTACGCTCTTTTGCCTCTTTCCACTTCAAAACCTCTGCCCCCCTGCCTTTTTTTCCATAATGGCACATAAGCTTGAACTACCCAGTGCCTCTTTGGGGTTTTCATGTTCTTATGGACTTCAAATGTACATTCGTATAAAAAATTTTGGATACTCTCTCCTGTCAATGCGACTCTGTTAATTTGACTTTTAACCCAACTAGAAGAACTTAGCAGGTGGGAAGAAAATAATTTTTTTTAGCTTTTCCACTTCTTGTCCATTTTTTCATGGTACCTTAAGTGTATAATAGTTTCTTTCCAAGTAATAGGTCCAAATGACTTAACTAATGGGTATGTATGCCTTTTGGGCACTGCACAATTTCTCAGGCTTTGGAATTGGAGTAGACATTCCTGTGCCTCATTGTTTTGGGGTTGTATGTATGGTTTTTTTTGTTTGTTTGTTTTGTTTTTTTTTAAATCACAGCAACTGTTGAGAAAAATCTAGCTTCACAGAGATATGACATCAAGATAAATAATGCGATCTAATATTGAAACTGAAATACTTTGAACTAATAGTTCATGGAGGTACTATTGCTATTGTCTCAAAAATGTAAAGTACTCCACTATGCCCCTAAGAATTGCAGGCCTTAGTTTAAAAAAATAATCCAGATTTTGAAACGTTAAAATAATTTAGTAGTGTTTAGGAAGTAAAAGTCCTTTCACCACTCTACCAACTACCACTGTAATATTTGCTTTGTGTCTTTGTAAACTTTTTGATTCATATATGTATGTATGAATCAAAGTCCATATATATTCTGTTTATTACCTTTTAGATTGTTAATTATAATCCTTTAGGGAGGTGGACTAACCCAATTCATAAATAACATGGAAGGGAAAAATAGGAGTATAGGAAACATAGATGAAAGAATAAAAGAAAAGACAGGAGGGAGGGAGGGAGGAAAAAAAGTTTCCTTGTATCTCCTCATAATCCCTCCCTCACATCACAACTAAATGCATGATGGAATGCAGCATGTGGGTTGATAGACTATTCTGGTTCCTTGTGACTTATTCTAGAGTTCTATGTTTTAGTGACTTAGAGATCTATTATTACCGGTTAGAAAAGTTAGGATTTTATGGAAAAAAGGCTTATTGTAAACTTCAAGTATAAAATATAGAAGGTAGAGAACATTTTGTCATTTTTTTAAAAAAGTTTTTCTTTATACATGTAAAATGGTTAAAAACAGAAGAATCACTGTTTGCTTAGAGATTCTATGTAATCTTATATTGTTATATAGCTGTCAGCCACATTAATGAAGGATGATCTCTGAAAAGCCACATTTGTATTTTATTTATTTTTTTTAAAGATTTATTTATTTATTTATTTATCTTTAGAGGGGAAGGGTAGGAGAGAGGGAGAGGGAGAGAAATATCAATGTACGGTTGCCTCTCATGCGTCCCCTGCTGGGAACTGGCCTGCAACCCAGGCATGTGCCCTGACTGGGAATTGAACCGCGATCCTCTGGTTCGCAGGCCCGCGCTCAATCCACTGAGCTACACCAGCCAGGGCCACATTTGTATTTTATAAATACAATTATTTTCTTCCTGTTTAGGCAAACAGTTTGGAATCCAAAGATTATCTCCAGGTTTATCTTCGAATAAGACCATTCACACACTCAGAAAAAGAACATGAGCCTGAGGTTTGTGTTGGCTTTAATTGTTTTTTAACATTATACTTCATTAAATGGACAAAATATAATTGTTTGTATTTATTTATTTTGGGATTATTTCTATTTATTTGTTCCAGGGCTGTGTGCATATGCTGGACTCACAGACAGTTGTGCTAAAAGATCCTCAAAGTACACTTGCTCGGTTAAGTGAGAAAAGCTCTGGGCTGATCGTACAGAAATTTAGTTTTTCAAAGGTAAGTACCCATGTGAAACTGAAGATTTTTCTTTTAAGGAGGAGACTTGTCTTAGGCTAAACGACTACATAATTGTATATAATTAACTATATACATCTTATGCTAATGGAACTTAGATATTAGGCAATCGTACTTTTTCCTAAAGGGGAGAACTCAAATTTCAGGTCTGTAAATACATATTTGAAGTGAATAAATCACAATTTAGCTCTTATAATCTTTTTTTAAAAGAAATTTTTTTTTCAGAAGTCAAATGAAAACTTGTTTAGCTGGGTCAGATTTCTTTTGGAAAACATGATGAGAGTAGGTAAACTCAAGTGTGTTTATGGGAGTTGGGCATGTAATGCCTATTTTAAGAATGAGTCTTATAAAATTATTTAAAAAAATTTTAAGCATGAGAGATAGGGTAGAACTCATGGCGAATATTAACTGGGATTTCCTGAAAAGATTTGTTTTAAAAATTCTTTAGGTTTTTGGTCCAGAAACTACACAGAAGGAATTCTTCCAGGATTGCATTATGCAGCCAGTAAAAGACTTTTTGAAAGGACAGAGTCGGCTGATTTTTACTTATGGGCTAACCAATTCAGGAAAAACATATACATTTCAAGGTAAATTGTTTTATTTTGCTGGAAAGGAAAAGTGAAGCACTAATATTCGCTCATATAATACTGATATGTAGTTGTGTTTCCATTATGTAGTACATTTGCTCCATTTTTAATTGTAATAGCATAATTCAATGTATACTGCCGATGGCTTTTAATTCAGATCTGTTTAATTCATTTGTGAATCTGAAAAGTTCAGAAAAACACTTAATGTAACAGAGTGTATTAAGCATGGATAACCAGGGAAATACTTTATTTAATTTTACTTTTGCACTTTGCAGTTATGGGTGATTGGAAATCTGTGGCTGGATATGAATGAATAATAGTTGATAAAATATCTATTATACAGTGAAGACCAAAGTTATTGTTGAGTAGTTCCTCAACTTAACTCACTTTTGTCCTACCTGTTTACTCCTGCACATGATGGTGTAAAAGGAGCCTTGGGAGTCCAGGGATGTTTTGATTTTTCAACTCTTGAGGGAATGAAAAACAAAAATTCTTTTTACAGGCACAGAAGAAAATGTTGGCATTCTGCCTCGAACTTTGAATGTATTATTTGATAGTCTTCAAGGAAGACTATATACAAAAATGAACCTTAAACCACATAGATCCAGAGAATATATACGGTTATCACCAGACCAAGAGAAGGAAGAAATTGCCATCAAAAGTGCATTGCTTCGGCAAGTTAAAGAGGTAAGGAAGTATTTTAGTATGTAAAATACATATAAATCATGACTTTTTATAAACTCCTTAGTTTGTTTTAGCCTGTATTGGAATGCTTGTGGTGGTGGTGGTTGTCTTCAAGAAAGTATTAAAAGCTTGTTTGATGCCATCTCTTATTTTATATTATATGAACAGTAGAAATGTTTAAACAAGTGTAAATGGTTTAGAAAACTTTTTTGGTTGTTGTAGAAGCTGCATTGCACTTATTATGTAATGATTTTTTAAAAGTATATTTTAGTGATTATGCTATTACAGTTGTCCCATTTTTTTCTCCCCTTGTCTCCCTCCACCCTGCACCCCCGCCCTGCCCCCCGCCACCACAACATGTTCATGTCCATGAGTCGTACATATAAATTCTTTGGCTTCTCAATTTCCTGTACTATTCTTAACCTCCCCCTCCCTGTTTTGTACCTACCAATTATGCTTCTTATTCCCTGTACCTTTTCCGCCATTCTTCCCTCCCCCTTCTCGTTGATAACCCTCCTTGTGATCTCCATTTCTGTGATTCTGTTCCTGTTCTACTTGTTTGCTTAGTTTGTTTTTATTTTTTAGGTTCAGTTGTTGATAGTTATAAGTTTGTTGTCATTTTATTTACATAGTTTTGATCTTCTTTTTCTTTGATACGTCCCTTTGTAATGTTTCATATAACAAGGGCTTGGTGATGATGAACTCCTTTAACTTGACCTTATCTGGAAAGCATTTTATCTGCCTTTCCATTCTAAATGATAACTTTGCTGGATAGAGTAATCTTGGCGGTAGGGCCTTGCCTTTCATGACTTGGAATACTTCTTTCTAGCTCCTTCTTGCTGCAAGTTTTCTTTTGAGAAATCAGCTGATAAGTCTTATCAGCTATCAAAGGGGAACTCCTTTGTAGGTAACTGTCTCCTTTTCTCTGGCTTCTTTTAAGATTTTCTCCTTATCTTTAATCTTGGGTAATTTAATTATGGTGTGTCTTATTAATATAATTGTTTTTAAATTTTTTCTTTTAATTGTAAAAGTAATATGTAGACACAAAAACTAAACAAGGGAATATGAAAAATAAAATTTGAAAATTTCTTATAATTCCATTTCTGAAGAAAAAAGCTATCATTAACAGATTAGAAAGTATTCTGTATGTTTATTATAAAATCTGTAACAGAGATTTCTCTATACATGTATGTATATATACACACACAGATATATTCATATATTTGCATGTATCTTTATATGTAGGATGTAGTCTTTTTTAAACAAAAATTGAAATTTTACTATATATATGTTCTATAACTTCTTCATTAATGCATTTTAAGTCTCTTACTACCTTAATTCATTCATGTGTCTCTTATCTATTAGGTTATGTTTTTACCTCCCCCCTTCTTTTTTTGGTCTATGTTTCCTCTTCCGGATTTTGTAATGTTTTGAGAAATTTATCTTATTGAAGATTATTTAAAACTATAGCCCTGGCTGGTATGACTCAGTGGATTGAGTGTTGTTGGCTTATGAACCAAAGGGTTGCTGGTTCGATTCCCAGTCAGGGCACAAGCCTGGGTTGTGGGCCGGGTCCTTGGTGGGGCAGCGCACAAGAGGATGTTTCCCTCCTTTTTTTCCCTCCCTCCCGCTCTCTAAAAATAACTACATAAAATCTTTTAAAAAAAGATTTAGAAATCAAGGTTTCAAGGTAGTAAGAATTATTGATTAGTGGAGTTCAGAGTTCATGATTTTGGTCTGGGAAAGTAAAATAGTATTTTAACAGAAATTATGGAGATTGGTAGATAATTCCATAGATAAATAATAGTGAAAATTAGTCACTAATAATGAAAAAAAATTCCCCCAGTTACTTATTTAGAACAAAACATGATTTTGCCTGTGAAATTTAAAATGTAAAAAAAAATGAGATACTCATTTTCATATATTGATTGTAAAGTCTTTTTTTAGAAAGCAATTTGTCCATACTATTAAGAGTGAGATTTACATATGTGTTCTAAGGAAATGACTAGCATGCAGAAGAAAAATAATACAGTAAGATAATAATATATTAAGATATTTATATTATTTTTATTTTTTTATTCTCCCTTGAGGACACTTTTTTCATTGCTTTTAGAGAAGGGGTCATGTCATTTCATTCACATTTATTCGGATATGTGGCCACCAAGTATATACAAATTCATTTTAATTAGAGAAAAAGCTTATAGTGTAATAACCGTGGAGAAAAGAAATTGATGAGAATACATTGAAATAGTAGTAGTAATTGCCTCTGAGTGGCTGGGATTATATATGATGATGTTCTTTTTAATACTCTTCTGTAGTTTGCCAGATTTCCTTTGTGAGAATGTATTATTATAAACAAGAAAAATAATTAATAGACAGAGGTCATTGAATTGAGTAGATGAAAGGATGTGATTTGGTTGTTGATTTATTTGAATAGATAATTAATATAGTGGTTTTTTTATTCTTAACTGAAAATGGTTTTTAACTTCTAAAATGAATCTTTTCTTTTTTAGGTTGTAATGCAAAATGACAGTTATGATGCTATTTCTGGTAAGATTTCCTTTCTCACCTTTAAAATGCTTATTATGTGAAATGCATTTGAAAAGCTTTTAGGTTTTAGAAGAACTTGCGATTTAATTCCTTCAATGATATAACAATACTTGGAAAATGGTATATAACTATATAAAATGCCCTTTACTATAAAGTTTTATTTGAATTTATTATCACAGATAACTGTTTTACTGGTTGTAACTTCCATGTTAAATCCAAAGGAGGTGCTATTTTTTTTTTTGTTTGTCTTTTATTGGACATTTAATTTCTGTTTAGTTCATTAGTATATTTTCCAAAAGAAAAGATAAGAGGAAACCAAACTTTGGTTAATACAAATATTATTTACTTCTGCTTTGGTCCAAAGCATTTAACATTGCATGTCAAAAGATTTAAGGATACTTAGTATTTCAAGTGTAGGAGACTTGATCTCTTGTGTTGTCTCATTTTTTTAGTCAATTGCTTAAATTTGTGATTATCCTTTTTTATTTTTTTGCAGGAAGTTTAACAAGCTCTTTGAATATCTCAGATTTTGAAGAATCTATGAAAGATTGTGAACAAGCTAGCTTGAATATGGATAATATAAAATTTTCTCTGTGGGTTTCTTTCTTTGAGATTTATAATGAATGTATTTATGACTTGTTTGTTCCTGTATCATCCAAGTTCCAGAAGAGAAAGATGCTACGCCTTTCCCAAGATGTAAAGGGCTATTCTTTTATAAAAGGTATACTAAGAAGTACTTTTTATTTTATTGCTCCTAAGTTCCTTTCTAGGCTTTGTTATAACTATATGAAAGCAAAATGGAAATTGAAAAATTTATTATCAATTATTAATATCAAAATAATAAGTGAAGTTAGTGCTTTGCAAGTATGTTTTGGTATGTTAATTAAATCTGAATATAAAGGGGTTTGTTTTAGTAAGTGTTGTATTTGAGTATCATTGCTTGTATTTTGAAGGACAGGAAAAGCTGTGTATATTAATAGTTACATTATTATGTTGCTTGGTAGTAGTGTCCAAACTTTGGAGATTCAGAAATATTTCTGTTATTCCATAGTGGTATCTTTCCAGCCTTTTTAAATGACTGTTCACAGTAGGAGATACATACATGTTAATAAGATGGTGACCCAGTAGCTCTGTAAATATGTTTATATATTTACAACTCAGAAGTTTCATTTATTATACCTACCCTCACCACAAGGAATGCACTTTAATGTTTTCTATTTCTACTTCATTTTTACAAAATGCTGGTTATGGCTAAATAAAATTGATTTTATGATTCATTAATGAGTTGTAATCTGGAATGTCTCACAGCTACATAATTTTGTAGATTTAATCTGTACTGTGTTTTTTTTTTCCTAGATATTTAATTCTAAGTAATTTTATCCATTTTAAAATTTTCCCTGTGGTCAACTCTGTAAAAGAATTTACTTTGCATGTGTGTATAACTTAAATACTGGAAGATTATTAAAATATTCTTTTGTGTACCTCTTGTAGCGGAATATGAAATAGCTGAGTTGACTCCATCCAGAGCATGTTATTCAAAGAAAGATTTCATATATTTCTTTAAGAAAAGAGAGTAAAATCTTCAAAGAGATTACATTGCACAATAAATACTGAGTTTTTATTGATATGTGTCCTGTTTATTTTTTAAAGATCTACAATGGATTCAAGTATCTGATTCCAAAGAAGCATATAGACTTCTAAAACTAGGAATAAAACATCAGAGTGTTGCCTTCACAAAACTGAACAATGCTTCTAGTAGAAGGTAAGGAGTATATCCTATGATGTAAGCCTGAAGCATCCAGGCTATTCTGTGCTAATGTAAATAGAACTAATTTAAGTTTAAAGTGGGCAGTACCTTTTCCAATATGTTAAATGAATTCATAGGCATAAAATCATTTTGTAAACTAAAGAGTGCCAAACACATAATGCTATCAGGACTAGTTCTTGTTCTGACAAAATATTTACTAATCTGCATGAAGTCTGAGGAATTTTACTCTTTCTTTTTGTGAATATTAAGCTTAATATCTTAAGAGTTGCCTATGATGGTGGGATTTGCTCTGTGTGTTTTCCTCTTACCCCATAAACACAGATACGGGGTGGATACTCTTAAGACAGAATCTCAAGGGATTAGAAATAGGATATTTTGTTGGGAGGGATTGGAAGATGAGAGACAGAAGGAAATAAGTTTAAGCAATGAGATATCTAAACAGGCCTTCTCTTAAGTGAGAAAGAGCTCTGGTCCCTCCCATACTTAGTATGACAGGGATAAGCCCACATGTAGGCCAAATATATGCTTTACTTTAGGTATATATTTAAAGAAGATTAGTTGTACGTAATACTGTTTTAACTAATAATATGTTTTTTATTATAAACAATTACATTAGTAGAAGTTGGAATGTTAGGAGAAGGAGCCCTGACTGGTGTGGCTCAGTGGGTTGGATGTTGACCTGCAAAGCAAAAGGTCACCAGTTCGATTCCAGGTCAGGTTGCATGCCTGGGTTGCAGGCCAGGTCCCTGTTTGGGGGTGTGCAAGAGGCCCATGTTGATATTTGTTTCCCTTTCTTTCTCCCTTCCTCTCTCTCTAAAAATAAATAAAATCTTAAAAAAAAATAAAGAATATTAAGAGAAGGAGTAGGTTCAAGGGATTTGGGGTTAAGTGAAAGATACGATACTTGGTTTTAGATAGGTATTTAGATGGCAGTGGAACATTGGATTAAAATATCTGACAGCTAGTTGGAAAATGTACTGGAGTTTTGGCTAGTGTTAGGATATAAATACATGTCGATTTAGATGCTGTGTCTCTTATTTAGAATGCAGAAATTATAAATGAAACTTAATATTTGATCTTTGTGCATTTCCTTTAGTCACAGCATATTTACGATTAGAATATTACAGATTGAAGATTCTAAAATGCCTCGTGTAGTCCGAGTCAGTGAGTAAGTTGAGCTTTCTTCAAATTGTAATTATTTTGAATTGTTTTATTTTAAAGAACTTTTAAAGTTTTTTTGTTTATTTATTCAGGTTGTCTTTATGTGACCTTGCTGGTTCAGAACGAAGCATGAAGACACAGAATGAAGGTGAAAGGTTGAGAGAGACTGGGAATATCAACACATCTTTGCTGACTCTGGGAAAGTGTATTAATGTTTTGAAGAACAGTGAAAAGTCAAAGTAAGTGTTGCTGAAAGTGTTATTAGTATATTAAATATTAGAATATTTAAACTTTCAGCTCTGCTAGTTTAGAAATTTCTTTGTTTTTTAACCTGTTTCTTATGTAATGACTGTATAGGTTACAATTAAAATATGCAGAGATCTTGGGTTAAAAAAATGATAGAAATAAAAAAGTGTCAGTTCATGCCAATGACTCATCCAGAAACCACAATGTTTTTCATAGCAAATATAGATCAATAGACACTTTACACAATAAGCTTCTCTAAAATCGTTTTATTCTTACTAGTGCATTGTGTTCTAGATGTGATAGATTTCTACATTAATTAACCTTTTAGGCTGAATAAATTCTAAATCAGCCTTCATCATTTCTATGTAGTTTAAGGTGTTTCATGGCATGTGTCATATAATTGCTCTACAGTAAAGAACACAGTCCCGATCTGTGTGATTTTCTTAACATTTTTAACCTAATGGGTTATTATTACAAGTATTAGTAATAGTAGTAGTAGTATTTAAAGAAAACGACATAAACAGAGAATGACTATTACAGGCAGAACCAGTCGCTAACCTAGAATTTAAGTCCTTGATAGCTAGGTTAGTTATTTTCTTTGTAAAATTTATCTGTATACTGACTTCATGGGATTTGTTTTAACTTACAGTTATTTGAATATTTTTTTCCATAGGTTTCAACAGCATGTGCCTTTCCGGGAAAGTAAACTGACTCATTATTTTCAAAGTTTTTTTCATGGTAAAGGGAAAATATGTATGATTGTCAACATCAGCCAGTGTTATTTTACCTATGATGAAACACTCAATGTGTTGAAGTTCTCCGCCATTGCACAAAAAGTAAATATATTCAAGGCTCTTATTATTAGAATATTAACAATTTTTCTTGGGCTAGAAAATACATTTTGCAATTATAACTCTAAACCTGAGAAATAATTAAAAATTAAAAATGTAAATGTTTGATGAAGTAGGAGGATGTGGGTAGAGATTGAAAGATTACCCTGCTAGGATTAAAATGATAATAGACATCTGTTGCAAACTTTAGTACTGTTCTTGCAATAACTTGCCAGCTTTTCCATTCTGGTTCCCTTAGTGGCCAGTTGGGTAGCCCCCTGCTAGGAACGGTACTAACAACTTAGCCCAGCCCAGTAAATTTACCTGTAGTGTGCATGTGTAATTAACTTTTCTGTTATTGGAATGTTCACTTAAGGATGCTAATTTCTTCTTGAATATTTGTTTGCATAGGTTTTATTTAAACACTCTAGTTGTTATTTGACTTAATAATATATAAATTACTTTTTAGTGGACAGCTTTTGCCTTTTCTGTTTTAAAAGTCACATTGGATATTTTAACAGGTTTGTGTTCCAGACACTTTATATTCCTCTCAAGAGAAATCATTTGGACCTGTCAAATCTTCTCAAGATGTACCATCAGGCATGAATAAATCAGATAATAAAATATTAAATTTAAAAAGATCTACAATTTCATGGGAAAGTAGACTGGAAGATCTGGTGGAAGATGAAGATTTTGCTGAGGATCTAGAAGTAGCTGAAGAAAACCAAAATGTGGGAACTGAACTTACTGATGAAGATCTAGATGAAACATTAGCAGAAGACAAGGCTTTCATTAGCCATGAGGAGAAGAGAGTATGTATTGAGAACTCATACTTTTAAGCTTCACTTATTATTATTCTGAAGATAGGGTTAACAATACTTAAGTCTCTCTCTCTATTTTGTTTCCATAATACACTAAGTCTTTTATATCTCAGCTTGATATTTTGAAACATTTCAAATCTACAAGAAGACTAGTACAATGAACACGCATTTACACTGGTTGCCATTTGTTAACACTTTGCCTTATTTACCTTATTCTCTTTCTAAGAATATTTGAAGACACATTTCTTTGTGAACCATTTGAAAGCAAGATTCAGACATAATGACATCTTATGTCTGCTTCAGCATATATTTCCTGAGAGCGTGGATATTTTCTTCATGATCACAGACCATTTTCATACTTAAGTGATTTACTATTGATACAATAATTATCCTATTATACTGTCTGCATTGAGATTTCTCCAGTGGTTCCAATATGTCCTTTATACCCAGTTTGTTTTTTAATCTATAGCTAAAATTAACACATTGCTTTTGATTATTACTTTCTTTAATTATCTCTAACATGGCATAGATATTTTTGAAAAGTTGAGGCCAATTGTCTTATAAAATGCTCCCAATCTGTATATGATTATTTCCTCATGATTTAGGTTTTAGACTTTAGGCAAGCCTGTTATATAGCTGACTTTGTGAATTTCCCATTGCATCACATCAGGGGACACACAACATCTGGTTTCCCCATTCTTGGTGATGCTAAGTTTTGCTCACTTGGTTAATGTACTGTGTTTCAGATCTCTCTCCATTGTAAAAGCATATCATCTGTGGGATGATACTTTGAGACCACATGCATAACTTGTTCCCTAGCATCTTTTTACCCAATGATTTTAGCATAGTTTGTAGTCTTAAGTATAAATACTCAAAATGTCTACCCAGTATCAGTTATTTTATTTCTTCAAAAACATGAATTGCTTGGTTCTTTTATGTAAATAAGATTTAACAGCTTCTGTTCAAATACAGTAACCTTGTGCTCATCGATACGCTTCAATGTTGCGAACACATCACCCATCATAGCAGTCATTAGAAATTAAGAAGTCCAAGTAGATGGACAATGTATTGGGTTAAGTACTCATTTTCCAAAAAGATTTTATTTATTTTTAGACAGAGGGGAAGGGAGGGAGAAGGAGAGGGAGAGAAACATCAATGTGTGGTTGCCTCGTGCACGCACTCCCTACTGGGGACCTGGCCATCAACCCAGGCTTGTGCCCTGACTGGGAATTGAACCAGCGGCCCTTTGATTTGCAGGCTGGCACTCAATCCACTAAGCCACACCAGCCAAGGTGGGTTAAATACTCATTTTAGTAATTTATTTAAGTGTCCTTGAAAGCCATATTTGCACCTGTTTTGGAAATTAGAATGAAAATATTTACCTCAGTGAGAAAAGGAGCCATTAAGAGTTCTGTTTTAGTTTGTAATGATCTTAAAGCTGATGATGATTGTGTATGATGTCAGTTAAACTTGAAATGTTAGCAATATTTCTGAATTTACTAGGGAAAAATTCTACAATTTATAATGAATTAGTTTATAAGGGATAGTGTAAATGCATATCTTATAACATTGATAGGTGCTTTAAAATAAAAATTTTATCAAAGTTTTTTCTAATTTTAAAAATAAAAATGATTAGGCTTTGCAAAAAGCTTTATATTAGCATTTTAATTGGAGGATTGTATTAAAAGTTGTTATGAAACTTACTGATTAGCATGTTTATACTTATACTTTATTTAACTAGGATAACCAACAAGAATTTTCAACAAAATCTTTATCAGATATAACAATAATAAAAAACTAAATGTTGAGAATTAAGATGAAACCAATTTCCCAAGGTATTCCCATATTCAGACAGATTTGTCTAAGTCTTTCACATTTCTTCAGTAGTCACTATTTATTAAACAGTGGTAAAGTGTGTGGTTGCTTAAAATTGTAAAAGTATTGTGTAATCGTTGTGGAACCTGGGAAAAGATAAAGATGGAAAACGTTAAATATAAAGATTTCTCTGCTGCTCAATGGATTTTTACCGTACATCTGTTTTATAACCTTATGTTTTTCATTTACAAATGTGAAATGCATGGATTGTTTAAAATATAAGCCATAATTTTTTATTATAGTAGCTGACAGTACCATAATTGAACTGATCTTTTATGTATAATTATCAAGTTAGGTTTTACTTTTTAAAATTTTAAATGTAACCACCACCGCAAAACATCAATACTGTAATCACCATTCTTACAACTAAACACTGGGTCCTGTTATATAATTATTTTCTCGGTATTAACTTTTTAGAAGTATTTCAAAGTCAGGATAGCTATAAAAATATTTTCAAATAGAAAATTGAGTCATTGAAAGGTCTCTGGTTTTGAGACACTTTAATCAGAAACCTTAAAAAATGATCAGGCTGTAATCTTTTAATTTTTTTTTACAGATTTTATTTATTTTTAGAGAGGAAGGGAGAGAGAAAGAAAGGGAGAGAAACATCAATAAGTTGCATTGTGTGTGCCCCCAACTGGGGACCTGGCCAGCAACCCAGGCATGTACTCTGACGAGTAACAAACTGGTGACCTTTAGCTTTGCAGGACGATGCCCAACCCCTGAGCCAAGTTGGTCAGGGCAGGTTGATATCATAATTCCATAATTTATTGTATTACAAATCTATGTTGGCCATGTTAAGTGTTAATTGATTTATTCATTTTTACATGCTTATATGAGGTCTGTCCAGAAGGTATCTATCCATGTAATCTGAAAAATAGAGGAATTTATTGAAGAAGATACAAGAAACATTGTACATAGGACAATGATGGGTCATCCCTTTCAAAGTAGCCACCTTGGGACCTCACACAGTTCTCACAATGGCCATCAGTTGCCCAATCGTATTTTCCTGAGTCTCACCAATGGTTTGAAATCTCTTCTTTTTCAAAAGTTATTTTAGCTTTGGGGAAAGCCAGAAATCTCGGGTGTCAAATGTGGGCTGTAGCGGGACTGAGTCCCCTGGGCGATTTGATGTTGCTCCAAAAATCTCTGCACGAGACATGATGCATAAGTGGGTGCGTTGTGATGATGGAGCTGCCGGTCACCAGTTGCCCATAGCTGCGGACTCTGAATCATCCAAATAGTTTCTTTGGAGGAGTGGTCAAGCTTAATGTAAAATTTAATGCTGATTCGTTGCTCTACTCGCTCAGTCATTTTGAATGTGATGGCCACACAATAAACATGCTCATTCAATTGCATCTACTGCCCCCGCTGACTGGTCAGTGAAGTCATCATTGTTCACACACGTACATTCTAGTCTGTTCTTGGCTGCCAGGTTACCTTGATGCTGTGCAAACCGTTTTTGTTATATTAACAATGGTTGGACTTTTTCCAGACAGATCTTGTATATGTGTGTTCAAAGGCTACGAAGTTATTGCTCACACTTGGATAGTTATCAAAACCCCATAAGTTAACTTTATGTAACAATTCTTTGTCACTTTGGAAATTGTTTAGGGGTACCTAGTAACTACTATAACATTTAGGCTTTAGATTTTGACAGACTAATTAAAAACCCAACCTTAAATATTTACCACAGAGCTGTTTTTTTCTTTCTCCTACCAGGAAGTGTAAATGCTCATAGAAGTTTGGATTGAACAAAATCAAATGTGAACTCCCCAAGGTAGTTGCTTGGTGGATAATTGATGTTCGTACTATCATTTCTTTTATTATAGTTTGTCAGTGAGACATTTCAGTTACTATAAGTCTGTTTTTAAAATTTGGAGAGGCCCACTGATTTTTCAGATGAATGAATCTCTGCAGATAAACAGTTTTCCGTGAGATTATTATCACTATTAATGGATGCATTATTATAGTTCACTAAATGAAAAGAGTTTTATTTTGAACACTTGGACAATGTTTCTCTTGGGATACATTCTTTTATTAGAATTTTAATATTATGTTTTAGAAACTATTGGATTTAATAGAAGACTTGAAAAAAAAACTGATAAATGAACGAAAAGAAAAGTTAACATTGGAATTCAGAATTCGTGAAGAAGTTACACAGGAATTCACTCAGTTTTTGGCTCAACGGGAGGCTGACTTTAAGTAAGTTATTTCTTCCATGTCCTGGCTAAAATTGAGAATATTATTCACTCGTTTAAGGTTTTTTGTTTTTTTTAAAAATTATTTTAGGTGGCTTCTGAATTCATACTTCTTATTTAAAAAAATTTTTTTATTCTAGAGAAAAGGGAAGGGAAGGAGAAAGAGAGGGAGAGAAACATCAATGTGTGGTTGCTTTTTGTGCTCTCCCTACCCACTGGGGACCCACCACCAAACCCAGGCATGTGCCCTGACTGGGAATCGAACCGGTGACCCTTTGATTTGCAAGCTGGTACTCAATACACTGAGCCACACCAGGCAGGACTGATACCTATTTTGTTTTGTTTTGTTTTATTTATTAACTTATTTTATTTTTAAGATTTTTACTTATTTTTAGAGAGAGGGGAAGGGTGGGAGGAAGACAGGGAGACAAACCTTGATGTATGAGAGATACATCAACTGCCTGTCATACCCCCCAACTTGGGACCTGGTCTGCAACCCATGCATGTGCTCTCACTGGGAATCGAACTGGTGACCCTTAGGTTCACAGGCCAGCGTTCAGTCCACTGAGCCACACCACCTAGGGCCATTACCTCTTTTTATAGGCTTGAAAAATAGCTGTTACTAATCTTCATGGTGTTTCTGTATTATACATGAGTAATTAATTAAATCCTCTTTTAACATAGTGTCCTTAATCTTAGAAATTAAAACAAAAACAAGAGTAGTGATTTTTTTGTTTGTTTGTTTTGTTTCTTGATGGGATTTATTTGTGTTATACAGGGAAACACTCCTCCAAGAACGAGAGACATTGGAAGAAAATGCTGAATGTCGTTTGGCTATCTTTAAGGATTTGGTTGGTAAAACTGACACTGAAGAAGCAATAAATCAAGATTGTGCCATGAAAGTTGAAACCAAAGTATGTTAACTGAAGTATTAAATTCATTGAGGATTTTAGTACCAGAATTTAGTGTACCACATCAATGATGTCAGACATTAATATACTTTAGAATTAAAAAACTTACTCTCTAGCTTTTTATAATTAAGTGTTCTTTATTAGGAATGTAAGGATACATAATTTAAATATAGCTATTGGACTTGAAAAAATTTGTATTTCTGTTAACATTTGTATCTCATTTTGGTGTTGCTCAAGTCATTGTGTTGATTGTAGTTAAGTAGGTTCATTTTTGTCTGATTATGCAATACTTCCCTCTCAGATTTATCTTTAACTTAAAGAATTTTAAGGTTATAAGGAATCTAATGGGTCATTTAATTACTGCTCTGGTTAAAACAAAAACATTTATATATAAAAAAGATTGCTAGTCTAGCCAACTCATCATTCCCTACCATTGACGAAACATTATTCTTTTCTGCTGCTTCCACTAAAGCTGAAATTGATCACATCCCTTGGGGTTGTTTGTGGTTTTATTTTTTAATTACTCCGTCTGGGGGCCTGGGTTGGTGATGTCCAGGCCCTTGCTGTCAAAGTATCATGATATGTCCCTGACATGGTTTGTGTCTTGGTCTAAGTTTGGGAAACGGAAGTTTTCTTGGCTGTCCCAATGGAACCTTTTTTAAGACATTATCTAACTGAAAGTACTCCTGAACTAGCTAATCATAATTGTTCTGTAATGACTTATCACAATTTACAATGTTGTTTGAGTGGGGATTTATTTCTCATGTTCCATAAAGCAGAAAATGAATAACGGAACACAACTTTTCCTAATTGGAGATACTCGATATAATTTATTTTTTAAAACATTTCAAGTTAACTTTTCTGCTACATGTTTTTAAAACTGTCTACATCAGATGGTATCACACTGTAAGAGTGAAAGCCACTGTTAACATTAGCCATGTGGTTTTTGCTATTTTTAGGAAGCACATCATTATATAAGAGTTGAAGAAATTATCGATTCTCTGCAAGATGATGTCACTGATATTAAGAAACAGGCTGAAATTGCTCACTTATATATTGCATCTCTTGCTGACCCCCAGGAAGCTATTGCTTGTTTAGAAATAAAGTTTAATCAAGTTAAAGCTGAATTAGCTAAAACCAAAGAAGAATTAATCAAAACTCAGGAAGAGTTAAAAAAGAAAGAAAATGGTAAGTAGATGTATTTTACTCATATTTAGATGATATAAATGCATAAAAAGACAGCTGCTTAGTATAAGAGATTTATGCAACTTATGTACCAAAGTGACTGGAAAATTATTTGATTTGGGTAACATAGTTAATACTTTATGGATTTATAGTAATTTAATATTAAAATATTAAGAAATCTCATAGGAAATTATAAAGCTGAAAACACTACTTTTGTTTCTTTCGTGAACTCTTGTATATTCCTTACAAACTTATGTGGTAGTAGATTTTATGCTTGGCCTGCAAATTTGAGATAGAGTGACTCCTGTGAGTGGTCTTAAGAAGTCTGTTAGGTTGGTGCTTCATTCTGGCTCTGATGATCATATCTGGGTTTTAAGAGAGTTACCTAGATGAAATACTCTGTCTTTTTCTCTGAAGCTAGATGGGTAGAAAATAGCAGGTAAGTGGTGCCTCTACTTTATAAAGTAGTTTAGAAAGATAGTGGCTCCTCTCCTCTCTGAAGTTATGCCAGAAGGTTTTTACTATTTAGCATATGTCATTCATTTTTATTCTGAGTTTTGAAAGTGGCTTTTTCAGAAGCATTACCCTCTGGTTAGAATTAGTAGCTGAGTGCTATGTACTTCTAGTGCTGTCAAAATCCTTTTTCCTGAATAAAATACTAGTTGAAATGTCTGTTATAGCAGCTTATGTTTTGTCATCATTCAATGATAATTTTTTAGGTGCTACATGTTTTTTCAATATATTTTTTTGCAGAATCAGAAATTAACTTAAATTCATTGGTTCAAGAGCTTGAGAAATCTAATGAGGTAATACTTTAAGCTTCATTTTTGTCTTGATAAGGAACTTGATAATTAAGTAATTGAAGGGGTATGAATTGTGAGAAGGTAATATTTTAAACAATAAATGAATATGATAAAAAAATTGAAAAATAATGTGTCTTCACCCTTAGACCTCTTTTCAGTGATGGCCACAGGAAAGTTCAGTGCTTCCAGAAAATATTTACTTGTATATATAGAACACATACACACATTCATACACATTTTTAAAAGTTTACACCAATGGGATTGTGGTTTTGTGTATTGCTTTCTTCCTTTAGAAGATGTGTTGGAAGTGATTTTGCATCAGCACATACAGAACTATGTTAGTTTTTAAAACTAGGTGCATGGTGATGATTAGATGATTTAAACCGTTTATTTTATGTGAAATTACTGAGGGTTTTTAAAGACTTTATTTATTTTTAGAGAGAGGGGAAGGGAGGGAAATATCAATCAGTTGACTCTCACATGACCCCAACTGTGCGGACTGGCCTGCAACTCAGGCATGTGCTCTGACTGGGAATCAAACTGGTAAACCTTCAGTTTGAAGGCCGGCGCTCAATCCACTGAGTCACATCAGCTAGGGTTGGTATTACTGAGTTTTTAAATTACGTGATATTACCTGAGCAGCACTGGAATACTCAAGATCTCTGGCACCTTGTTCTTTTAGATCAGATAACCTTTCCAAATAGTTGTAGATAGATTTGACATTGATAGGTCTAAATAATGAAATTTCAAGTATACATGGAGTAAATTTAGTATACAAAATTCAAATATGCAAATAAATTTATAGCTCTAAACTTAATGTTTTTCTTGCCCTTTTCTGGCATGGGTCTTATTTTAACTTACATTTATTCTAGTAAAGCACTAAGTATTTTAAGATATGATCAGATAAAAAATTCAAAATCTTGGTATCAAATACCCAGTATTTAAAGAGGTAACCACAGTAATGCATTTAGCAAAAGACATTACAGCTACTGTTTAGATAATTTCCTAATCTTTTATTTTTTCTAGTTGTACAAATAGTAGATGCCAGTTGTAAAAATTCAGTTACATAAATCTATGCAAGATAGAAAATGAAAAATCCCCTGTAGTCTTTCTCCTAAATTATGAAAAAGGGAGAAAATCAATAAGTTGGTTGATAGCTCTTTCAGACTTTCACTTTATATATATTTTTATAGAATACTTACTATGTACTCTTTTAAGTATTTTACATATATGAATTCATTTAAATCTTGGAACCACTTTATGATGTAGATACTGTTATTTTTTTATTTGTACAGAGACATTAAATAACTTGCCCAGGGTCCCACGACTAGAAGGTAGAGAAATTAGCATTTAAACACTAAGAATCTGATTATAGATTCCTCTTATCCAATATTCTATATTGCTTCTCTTTCCTTTGTTTTTATAAACATGTTATTTTTTAAGAAAAAAATAAGGTCATGCTATGCGTAGTGTGTGGTTCCTGGTATTTTTGCTTGGTCATTAAATTTAAGGGAATTCTAAAACTGCATCATATTTGCATTTTAGTTTTCCTAAAACATTTACTAAATATTGCTGTTTTCTTCTTTTGAAAGAAAATAATTATGCAGAATCAAAGAATTCAAGAGTTGAAAGATATAATTGATCAAAAAGAAGATACTATTAACAACTTTCAGAACCTAAAGTTTCACGTAGAAGACACATTTAAAAGCATTGTAAGAATTTAACTTTATTTATCTGCATTATAAAATTACATTAAAAAGTATGTTTTGGTTCAAAGTAAAATAATTTAAAATAGCTTAAATAACAGACTAATTTTCTAAGACTGTTGAGTTGTTTATTCTGGTGTTGAATTCAATTTACAATTGTATGAATCTCAATTTTTGAGAACTTAAAAGAGGGATTGGCTCCTTTGAACATATGTAAAAGAATATGAGAAAGAAGAATTTGTATGAGAGTTTAAGCCTCAGCTAGTTGGAAGGGGAGCTCTGGGATAGAAGGAACTTTGATACCCCTAGATATCTGCAGATCATAAAGATCCCTATCTTTTTATCTATGTACCTGTATCTATATCTAGAACCATAAATGAAAATTTATAAAATAAGGTCTTTTTTCCTTAGAGACTAGTTTTTATTATATGCACTTTAGGTAATGTTTGTATGCTTAATACCTAGGATATTTTCTTTAAAGAATTACATTATCTACAGTGGCATATAAAGCCTTTAAAGGTTTCATAAATACAAATTTAGAAAATTTCTTATACCGTTAGTTTATACAGCTAGGATGATTAGCCTTTTAATCTTTTTTTTTTTTTTTAACAGTTGGTTTTGGTTGTCGTTATGAATTTTATTGTAAGCTTCAAGTTATTTTTTAAGTAGAAATGGTAAAATGCATGGTGATAATGTAATAGACTGAGTAACTTAATAGCCAAACATCTCTTCTTGGTTAGAGGTGCTTTTGTGTATATTTTCTCTTACCAGAAGAAGTAGGAGTGGTATCTTATAAAATGTGACTGTTGACCTTCCTTTGTATCTTGAGAGTCAAACTCCTAATACCCATCAACGTTTTCTGAATCATCTCAACAGTAGGTGGACTTGGGATACTATAAGAGTAAATAAGCATTCTAGAAGAGTAGCTCACCTCTGTCTAATCCCTGGTAGCAGGCCTGTGTTTTGCTGTTTGTTTATACCTGAGCTGGGAGAAACACTCTGTAATAAGGAGAAACTCTTATTACAGAGAAACACTCTGTAATAAGAGTAAGGATGAGAAACATAAAATGATTAGTTCAGAAACACTTGAGTGGCCACTGTGTGCCAGGTACTATACCAGATTCTGAGAATTATATAGATTATTAAAACCTAGCCCTCTTAACAACTTCCCAGTAAGAGAGAAATCACATAAACAGTAATAATGGAATGTGCAGTGGCAGTTAGTATGTGCAAGAAGCTGAGAATTAAATGGGCATTTATGGAATACTTTCTGGAGATGAAAATGATTAAGTTGAGCTTTTTAAAAGGGTGATTAAAATTTAGCTGGTTTAAAGTAGGTGGAGGGTGCGGTTCGTAGCCACAAGAGACAAGAAGATACATTGACCTTCAGCTATAAGGATCAGAATGCACAAAGTCATGGAAATGGGAAGACTCTCAGTTGGAAATTTGTTGTTCAAGAAGAAAGTTTGTTGTTCAAGGAGAAAATTTGAAGTAAGGCAAGGTGATAGATGAGACAGAGTAGCAGGAGATTGGGTAAGATGGTGGAAGGCCTACAAATAGTATATTAAAGAGTTTGGGTTTTATCCTATAGGCAATGAGGAGTCACTGATTTTAAGGCAAGGAGTAGCAAAGTTGTTTTTTTTTGTTTGTTTGTTTGTTCGTTTTTGAGTAGATGTTTTTGGAAACTTGGAGGTTGGTATTGAGATGGAATTAGACTGCAGGTAGGGAAACCAGACAAAGGCCTCTTGAAAGAGTTCATGAGGATTTATGAGGACTTTGATTGAGGGTAGTTGGGTAGTGGTGGTTGAGATTTAAGAAGAAATTGATTTGTGAAGTAGGTGGGTAAACATTTTGGAACTTGGGTTTGACTTTGTTCTTTTAAAAGATTTTATTTATTTATTTATTTTTAGAGAGAGGGGAAAGGAAGGAGAAAGAGAGGAAGAGAAACATGTGTGGTTGCCTCTTGCACACCCCCTACTGGGGTCCTGGCCAACAACCCAGGCATAGGCCTTGACTAGGAATGGAACCAGCGACCCTTTGGTTTGCAGGCCAGCACTCAGCCACACTAGCCAGGGCTAGGGCTTTTTCCAGTAACTGAATTGTTGGGCCTCAAGGCTCTCAGTATTTTTATTTGGTTATTTACCACATGCTTTTGCTCTCATCACTTAATTTGGAATTTAAATCTGATCTTTGGTTTGGAGAAGGAAAATAAAAATAAGAAAATCCAAAGCCAGAGACATTATTCTGGTGACTACAACTTTGAAGAAAATTGTTGGAAATTATGCTTACTTCTGTAGTATGTTTACATACCACAGTGTGTTAGTAAGTTAAAGTAGTAGTAAAAAGGTAACATATATATAAAATAAGCAATATTCCTAATTTAGTAGTTCTTGCCTATAAATAAACTTTAAAGATAGGCTGATAACAGTGCTAAATTGTTCACATCAATACATAAATAAACAAATATGAAACAATTTGGAACTTAACCTGACTGTGCTCATTAACTGTTGATCTAGGATCACTGTTCAAAACTGGTCTTGAAATGGACGCTAGTGATGAAAGAGTTTATTTTGAATGATGGTTCTTTATTGTTCTTCCAAGCAAGCATATCTTAGGGGCAGAGAGCACTCCTTTCAGTAACTGTGGGCTGTAGGGGAAAGAGTTTTGGCTGAAGATTGTATAATTTGAAGGGGAAAAATATAATCGGGTCATTACGATAGGTCTAAGACTGAGGGAGGGAGACAACTTGAATCTGTCATGGAGTTGAAAACTCTCTAGCTATGTCAAAGGTGTGATCCATGTATCCTAGGATTTTGTCATTTACCAGTGATATGAAGGTACTGATTGTGAGAAAGCATGGAGGTTGTTTTTCATGACATCCTTTGTTTAAGGATATCTCAAAAAACATTGCTTTTATTTTTTCAATAATCCACAACTTTATGATTTAAAAAAATCAGTTTTTCTTTATCTCTTAAGAATAAAATGTTTACTGATTTTATAATGTAAAATGGCATTTTATTTTTTCATAAACTTTTTCCAACATGAATTGCTACCAGAAATTTATATTTCATATTTTTCAGACTATAAGATGCATCCCCCGATTTGGGAGGAATAATGGTTGTTAATGCTGCTGTCGAGTTCTGTTTACATTTACATTGGTGAAATATTATTTATGTTTTAAAATATTTTACCACATTTTTTGCTTCAAAATTTTTTTCCTATTTTCCTGTAAAACCTAGGTGTGTCTTATGGTCTAAAAAATACAGGTATATATCTCTACCTTTACCATAACTTTGATTATTTTATAGACTTGCATTTAACTCCTGACTTTTACCCTTCCTCTTTTCTGGACAGTAGTACCTACTGTATTACACCTCCTTACTGCTAGCCTTTTAGGGTGGCATAGTATCTGCCTTACAAGATTTTTATCATTTAGATAAATTAAGAACTCAAATTTAAACCTGTATGTAGACTGTATATTTTTGAATATACAAAGACTGGAGGCTAAGGTCAGAGCTTTTTATGGGAGTTCTTAAAGTGTGAGACAATACTCTACTTATCTTTGAGAGGCATTGGTTACAAAACAGCTGTTAAATTTCTAGAGTTGGACCTCAAGATTTTAAGTAAAAGTTTAAGAAACAATTTTGTCTTACTATTTTTGTATTCTCCTTTTCGAAGCACATTACAAGTGTGACTTTAGGGTATTTTAGGGTTTTATAGATATCCCCCAACAAATGTCTAATCCACCTGGTCACCTTAGGAAATCTAAAGATGAATTTGTTTTTTACGTTTTAGATGAAACTACATGCTTACCTGATTTTAAGGCAAGGTTTTTTCTATCCTTAGTGTGTGCACACATTAGTTAATGTTACTCCTTTGCAGAGCCATCATTTATTTGAGGATGAACCTTAAGAAATAACATAGAAAACTGTTCCAACAAATTTGAAAATAAAATTTTTATGATACATTATTGAAACATAATTTATATAGTTTTTACATTTATTGTAGCTTTTGGTATGTGAACTAATCTGAATTTATTTTATTTTAGGACGAGGCTGGTACATCTTTAATAATAAACAATAAGTTGGCTTGTAATGAAAGAGTTGAAATGCCTAAGGACAATAAAACTAAAACTTGTTTAGGAAGAAAAAGATTAAATGAAAATGAACTTGAACAAGGTGACCCACCAGCAAAGAAAGGTACTACTTCATTTGCCAACAAGAGGTCTTTAAGAAAACTAAATTCTAAACCAGTAAATATAAAAATTGCAAATGGAAGAAATTTACTTGTCTAAAAAAAAAGAAAAGAGAGAAAACCTGAGAAATTTAAATGTCACTAATATTTATGCTAACATGTTATGAACTCTTTAGAGGATGGATGTATTTAAAGCTGTTACTATAATAAATATATTTTTAGGTATTGTGCTTTTATCACCTTTTTATTTATTTATTTTAGACAGAGGGGAAGGGAGGAGGGAAAGAGGGTGAGAAACATCAAGTGTGGTTGCTTCTCACACACTCCCACCTGGGGACCTGGCCTGCAACCCAGGTATGTGCCCTGACTGGGAATCAAACCAGTGACTCTTTGGTTCACAGGCCAGTGCTCAATCCACTGAGCCACACCAGGGCTCTGATTTTATCACTTTTGCATGCCTTAATCCTTTTACTTCTTTGCTTGTAGTAGTTTTAAAAAATCACTTTTATTTTCATAAGGATAGTACATTTTAATGCCCAAATCTCTCCACATTTTTTTCTATCTTTGCATTTCCTATTCATATGGAGAAAAGAACATCTGGCAGGAAAACTTTCAGCTAAATATTACTAAAGACAACTGCGCTAGAGTTCCTGTATTTACCAAAAAAATTAGTGGGTGCCTGCTGTTTACCTCCCCTTTTATGTAGAAGAATATACCAGCATTTACATTCTTTCTAAGCTATTCATCATTTCTTTGGAAAAATTTTGTGGTATGATACAGGGAGATGGGACTTTCTAAGAGAAAATACATAGCTGTACAAACTTGATTAGCTGCTTCACCTTGGCAAAAATGGGTAAGTTAAGTCTTACTTTGGTTATTAGTAAAACAGAATAAATAGTACCTATGTCCTGAGTTGTTAAGAATGACAACAATTGGGCAATACTCTAATATAATAAACATCTCAGTAAAGTGAATGTTTTTAAAAGTAGGTGCCTTAAAGGATAATATAGTATTAGGTAAATTGTTTATAGGATATACAGTCCTGTAAGCTAATACAGGAGGTTGAGACTAATGCATATGCCTTCTGTTGTTCATTGAAGGAGGGGTATTTTGCTACAGGGAGAATGACCTTGTTGTTATTTCTATAGCACTATTCCTGTCTTTCATTCATCTTGGTCAGTGTCAGGACTAGTTGAGACTAGATAACTAGGAAGTGACCAGGAGTAAATGTTATACACACTATGACCAATCCTAAAGGTAACCCATTCATGAAGAGTATTTTAAGAAAAATATAGTAGTATGCCCTCCTTGTGGCATGCCCACTCAAATCTCCTTTTCCAGTCAATTGTCTTTCTCTTAAATGCTAAGGGTCCCACGAGACTTGTAACCAGGGGAGCAGTGGGCAGTGATAGAACCTATTTCCAAGGCTTTCTTTTCTCTGACTTGCCAGTGAGCTGACAGCAGCCCTGCCCTGGCTCACTTCTTTCCCATAATGTTTCTAGTGAGCCAAACCTGCCCTTCCTTGTTTCGCTGTTCCCAGCTTTAAAAATTAAAAAACACAAACCAAACAAAACCTAAGCCAAATAATTTGGATGTGAGGAGATTTGAGTAAGTTTAGGCAACATAACAAATATCTATTCAAATCACAACCACTTTGGCTATTTCTACATTTTGTATGTTATTAGAAATTATAGGGTTTACTCAAAGGATCATATGAAAATTGTGGATATAACTACCTTCTTTCCCCTCTACCTGCTACTAGAAAATCTCCCAAACAAAATGTGTGACTCCTATAACCACTAGGATAGGAGTGAGTAGGCAGTTTCATGGGAAACATGTTTTCTGTTCTTAAAAGGGAATGCAGAGCCTTTTCTTTATAAAAGTGAATTTACTCATTTGAGATCACTGTATCTATACTTTGGGGAAACTGGCAACCATGTAAACAGTCCAAGAAATAAGGCTTCAGATAGTGATAAAGGAGACAAACCAGAGGTATGATACAGTCTGCTTGTGATATTTTTCAGTCAAACTAATTTTTTAACAACAAAAAGGAATAAGCTGTATAAAGTATAGGTTGCATGTAATGTACATATTGAATTAAAGTGTTAACTATATTCATTTTTCATTGTTTACTTTTTATTTTTCTAGTATATTTTTAAAATCCTCAGTGGAGGATATATGTATTGATTTTAGATAGAGACAGAGGGAAAGATATAAATATGTAGAAAAAGGGGGCAGGGGAAAGAGAGTGGTGGGGGAGAGAGAGAGAAACATCGATGTGAGGAAGAGACATTGATTGGTTGCCTCCCGTATGCAAATGACCAGGGATGGAACCTGCAAGCTGAGTATGTGCCCTGACTGGGAATCAAATGACAGTCTTTTTTGGTGCACAGGATGATGCTCCGACCAGCTGGGCACTCAGTTGTTTACATTTTATAAGTAAACTGTAGGTGTGTTAAAGTTTTTCCTATATTTATTGCTGCGCTCATATTTTAACCCCCCCCCCAACAAGGCTATCCTGAATATGTTCTATAAATCTTTTGATATAAAACATTTAAAAATTTATGAAAAAATAGTACAAAAATCTCAAAAAAAAATCAAGTATAAATAAATTAGTTTGATTTACCTTCTCTTATGTAATTATACCCTGGTTCTTCTTTTAATTAAAAAGATTTTTTCAGTTACAGTTGACATAAAATTATTAGTTTCAGGTGTACAAGATCGTCATTAGTCACTTACATAACTTACAAAGTGATCACTCTGTGTATGCTGGTTCTTTATTTTTTTAAAAAAATATTTATTTTTAGAGAGAGGGGAAAGGAAGGAGAAAGAGGGGAAGAGAAACATCAATAGATGGTGGCCTTTCACACATCCCCAACTGGGGACCTGGCCCACAACCCAGGCATGTGCCCTGATTGGGAATCGAACCGGTAACACTTTGGTTCGCAAGCTGGCACTCAATCCACTGAGCCTCACCAGCTAGGGCCTGGTTCTTGAAATATAGTGAAATTAAAGCAACAACATTACTTGATCACAGAATCTTTTTATATTCACTTCAGAGTTTAGGTACTGTGTCTTAACATGGTATGCATGACTCAAATCTCTTCACTCAGGATTGTCAGGATCTATCTGTGAGCTCTGGATTTTTTATAATTGTCATTTTTAGGTTGCTTAAATCCCATATCTCTTTTCCTAATAAAGAATTCCGACATTTTTATAACTTGTATCTTTATAGAGTAAGAGGATTTTTATTAACATGTAAATTATAAAAGTCCAAGATCTTAGCATCATCATTAAGTTTTCTCAGTCATTTCCACTGATGAATTCATAGGTATGAAAATATCATAATCAGATAATTACATTAAATGGAAAGGAGAAGAGAAGTCTGAACCAGTGGAGAAGACCACTTTATTTCACGTTTGGATGACTTGCCACATTTTTGTAAGATGCTGGGAGACAGTCCACTAAAAAATAATAAATTGGTTCAAGATTATTTTTTAAAAAAATCTATGAGTTAGTGGGAAGTTTTGTTGTAAAAGTAAATAAGGGCAGCTCTTTAAGTTTCCAGAGTAGCTGGAGTCCTTAGAGTAAACTGAGAATCTAAGAAAGCGAGGCTCTGCAGTATGGGTAATGTTTCTTCCATTCTCTTCAAGGCAAAAGACAACCATGTAAATTACAGATAATAAAGCTTTGTCTAATGAGCTTTTAAAATTAATCTGAATCAAAGAAAAGAGATCTTGGGATTCCAATTACAGCTGATCAAAAGCATTTAGACAGTTGGGTGAAGGAAAGGGATATGGATAGTATTTGAAAAGTAAAAGCTTAGAATACAGCTTGTTTTTGCATATATGTTGAAGAAGTAAAACTGGATAAATATTTGGATGAAGTAAGGAGGGGGAGATCCCTTGATTGTACAGTGATTTTGGGATGTGGCCAGTCTCACTGGGGCAAATAGAAAACTGATTATTTTCAGGTTTATTTTGGTATAATTGACAAATCATACAGGGGTGGGCAAAAGTAGGCTTACAATTGTGAGTAGGCAAAAACAGTTTATTCTTGTGTAATTATTTATTTTATTTTCCACAGAAACTATAAACCCTGTATTTAAAGTATAAAATGTTGATTTTCCCCCCAGATTTATTAAAGTATAATGGACAAATTACAATATATTTAAAATATAAAACATGATATTTGATATACATATAGGATTACCACCATTCTGTCATTAACATTGTACTTTAGGATATTGGATGTCTGTCTTGTGTCTCATTAGGTAATCTCTTTCCCTCTGTTACATATTATAATGATGATAAAGGTGTGTGGTAGGAGTATGTTTTACAACCTGCTTTTGCTTTTTCACTCGGTAGCTTGTGTTTTTCGTTAAAAGTTTGCATCCTGCCCTGGCTGGTGTAGCTCAGTGGATTGAGCGCGGGCCTGCGAACCGAAGGATCGCGGTTCGATTCCCAATCAGGGCACATGCCTGGGTTGCCAGGCCAGTTCCCGGCAGGGGACATACAAGAGGCAACCGCACATTGATGTTTCTCTCCCTCTCTCCTTCCCTTCCCCTCTGAAGATAAATAAATAAAATCTAAAAGAAAAAAAAATTAAAAAAAAAAAAAGTTTGCATCCATGTTTTATATGTTTGAATTTTGGCTTATCTGATTACTTTTTGGTTTTATTAAGGTTTGCCAGATTAATAACAATTTTCTTATTTTTAAAGGACCGGTACATGTTAGTCTAACTACCACTGAAGACCAAAAGAAAAATGAAGAAATGCAACAGAGCATTTCAGAAGATGAACAAAACAGAGTTTTACAAGAAAATAATGATGAAGAGCTGAAAACACGATTACTCATTGTTGAGAATGAACTTAGAAATGAAAAGGAAGAAAAAGCAGAATTAAGTAAACAGATTATTGGTTTGCAGGAGGAACTTTGTTTTTCTGAGAAGAAGAACTTTTCTTTAAGTATAGATGTGCAACAAATTCAGTCAACTTATGACCATGCAGTTTCTGAATTACAAGTGCAGAGAGTTATAAATCAAGAACAGGAGGAAAAGATCATGAAATTGTCAGAGGAGATAGAAATTGCTAGAAGAAACATCGCAAATAACATTTCACAAATAAAATTAATGCAAGCAAAAATAGATGAACTACGAAACCTTGATTCAGTTTCTCAGATCTCAAACATAGATTTACTCAATCTCCAGGATAAGGGTTCTCAAGAGGATAATTTGCTAAATACACAGTTACACCCTTTGGGTAATGATTATTTGGCAAGTAAGCAAGTTAAACTCAATAGGGAAAGTTCTTTCTACTCTAGTATTGATGCCATTTGGAAAGAATGTAAGGAGATTGTAAAGGCCTCCTCCAAAAAAAGTCATCAGATCCAGGAACTGGAACAACAAGTTGAAAAATTACAAGCAGAAGTAAAAGGCTATGGGGATGAAAATGAGCGACTGAAGACAGAGAATAAAAATCAAGATGACGTACTAAAAGAAAAAGAAAGTCTTATAGAGCAGCTGAAAGAAGAATTGCAAGAAAAAAATGTTAGTCTTGATGTTCAAGTACAGCAAGTAGTTGAAGGAAATAGAGCACTTTTAGAAATTACACAAGATGCTGCTTCCTATAAAATGAAAATAAAAGAGCTTGAAGCAATCTTAGAGACTCAGAAGGTTAAATGTAGTCACTTAGCGAAGTTAGAACAAGAAATTTTGGAAAAAGAATCTACCATCTTGAAGCTAGAAAAAAATCTGAAGGAATTTGAAGCAAATCATCAGGATTGTATCAGAAACACCAAAGATTTAAATGAAAGGGAAATCAAGTTGAAAGAAGAAATCATACAATTAACAAATAATTTGCAAGATGCAAAGCATTCACTTCAATTAAAGCAAGAAGAAAAAGAAACCAACAGGCAAGAGAAAGAAAAGTAAGCTAAATATTATTCAGATATTTAAAATATGCAAAGCATTCATTTTATTGATTTTCTTATGTAAGTTTTTAAAAAAGATTTTATTTATTTTTAGAGAGAGGGGAAGGGAAGGAGAAAAAGAGGGAGAGAAACATCAGTGTGTGGTTGCCTCTCACTGACCCCCTACTAGGGACCTGATCAGCAACCCAGGCCTGTGCCCTAACTGGTAATTGAATTGGCAACCCTTTGGTTTTGCAGGCCATCAGCACTCAGTCCACTAAGCTACACCACCCAGGGTGATTTTCTTTGGTAACTTTTAAATAAGTTAGGTAGGCATAACTTAATCTGGTGAATTATAGCATGTATGATGAGTGAAGAAATTGAACTTTGTTTATATAAACTTTTGGAACCAAAAATAATGTGAAAGATCTTTTTATAAAATCCAAAATCCTCTCTGAAAAACTCATTCATGGTTTGAACATTCTAAATTTGTGAAAAGATGTAATTTTGTAGATTGTTACCATCTCACATGTATGATCCTAAGTGATTAATGGTGTGTCGCTATAGAAAAGTGGTTTGTGTTTTATAGATTGAAAGAGGAGCTCTCTGCAAGCTCTGGTCTTATCCAGAATCTGAAAGCAGATCTTCAGAAGAAGGAAGAAGATAATGCTGAGCTGAAAGATAAACTGGCTGATGCTAAAAAGCAGATTGATCAAGTACAGAAAGAGGTAGGCTATTGGAAAAGTTACATATCCAATTTAAATGATGAAGATGGTTTTCCTTATATGTCAAATTTAGACACTAATTTTAGGATAGAACAGAACATTTATCAACTCCATAATTTTTCTTAAAATAATGAGAACAGTACTTCACAAAAGAAAATTTAGTCAGCTTAAACTGAAGAATGTCAAACATTAAGAAAAATATGTGCCTCATGTAGGATTGAGATCTTTTGTTTTTCTTAAGGAATGCTAAGTTCAAGTTCTCCCCAAAAAGTAAACAACTTATTTTGCAGATAGTATTTAGGAGAGTATGCAGTGCAGTTGTAACAATTTTTTATTATAGTTTGAATTTAAAATAAATACAATCACATGATTCCAAATTTAAAATATACAAAAGTAATGTACAGTGAGAAAAAACCTTCCACCCCTTGCAGCCATTAAGTGTCTCTGCAAGACATTGAATGTTATCAATTACTGCCTTTTTACATCTTTTGCCTTCTGTCCTTTCTTCCTATAAAAAATAAAAACATTCTATAAATGCTGTTGTATATCTTGGTTTCTAAAAAATTTTTTTTTAAGTTTTTATTTATTTAGAGAGAGGGGAAGATAGAAAGAGAAGAAGAGAGAAACATTGATTGGTTGCCTCTCACACATGCCCCAAAAAGAAATTTGTAGGATTTCTTTATTCTTGATTCTGATTGTTTGTTAGTTGAATATGTGGGTACCAGGCCTACCCAGGTGTGTGCCCTGACTGGGAGTTGAGCTGGTAAACTTGTGCTTTGTGGGATGATACCCAATCAACTGATTGTATAATTGATGGTTCATCATTACTCTAATGATGGGTATTAAGAGTGTTTTCTATTAAACAATGCATACTGTCAGTGCTAATAATAACAATAGCAGCTTATTCTTAGTTTATACATATCATCTCATTTAATTCTCAGACAAACATTAGGAGTAGGCACTTTTTTTAGCTTCTACTGTATGGCTAAAGAAACGTGCTTTGAGAGGGAGAACTTGTCCAGTTCACTTAGCTAGTATATGGTAGAGCTAGGATGGAAGCTGAGGCAGTCCTGTGTGCATCTTGATGCAATACATACTCTGTATTTATTATTGGCTGACAATTTATATCTGTAAAATCAATGTGGATGTTGTTTATTACTGGAAGTCCCCTATTTTTAAACAAAATAAGCTGATGAGAAATATTAATGTATGACTATAAAAGAAATAATGAAGTTATTGTTATATATTTGGAACATACAGAAAGCCTATAAAGGTACGTAAAATCTCATAAAATCTCCTGAAACAAAACAATTAGAGCTGTTGTTATTGTGGCATCTTCATTCTTGTTATGAGGAGGAACTTTCAAAAATTAATTTTCTTTAGTATTTGAGATCTGAAGGATTGGCATGATGGAAATTGGCTAAAGATGTATATAGATTACCTTTGTTTCTCTCTCTGTCTTGGAACATTTTTATACTAGTTCATAGTGCTTTTGATTCCTAAAACAAGTGTGTAGAATTAGGTACCACTAATACCAAAAATCAATGAACTTTCCCTTGCCTGGGTGCCTTCTGGTCATGTAGTTGTTCCATTTTTACCCTCCAAGTGCCATTATTAGCTTTTAAAGAATGTCTTGTATTGCTGGATTACATTACTGAATAAACCTTGGAAATGTGAGCCATTATTTTTCCCCTAGAATGTTTTTTTAATTTTTCCATGATAATGATTTTGCTGTTGCATCCAAGATGCTATGTTGATTCTTTTCTGAGAGCTTACGGAGTTTGAGATTCTTAAAATGTAAGAAGAAAATGATTTCTTCATAGGCATTCTCCTTTAGAGTATTAAGAAATACTGTAATAATTTGAAGCTGTATCTTATACTATGTTAGAATCTGTACTTATAAAATAGGTTTTTAAGGACATGAATCTTTGAACCACTGGCCATGAATTTTAAACAAAAAGCAATTAATATTTAGAAAAATGCTTAATTTGTTTTATAATCATTACTTTGTAGGTATCTCTAATGCGTGATGAAGAAAAATTACTGAGGATTAAAATTAATGAACTGGAGAAAAAGAAAAACCAGTGTTCTCAGGAAATAGGTATGAAACAGCGAACCATTCAACAACTCAAGGTAACAGTTTTTAAAAATGATTGTTTAAGTAGAATCTGTATATTTTAGTGTCTAAAAAAAGAATCAGTTCTTTATACCAAATTCTTTTGACTTTTTCTGCAATTGAAAAATAAATTGGTTAAAATTAAATTAATAGTGATTTGCTTCTAATGATTAGAGTATGGAAAGGAAAAAATAGTAACTTTACAGTGGAGAAACTGCCAGATACCACCTTAATCAAATATTCAAGAATAGCATCACAAGTGGTAAGGCATATTGGTTAACATGTATTTTCTGATTTGATGTGACCAGAAGGGCACATCTTCCCTGTGGTATCCTTCCTGCAAATCCATGAACTCAGTCTAATTGTGAGAAAACATCAGGCAAACTCAAACTGATGATGTTCTAACTCTGTGACCAGTAAAAAGTATCAAGGTCGCTAAAGAAAAGCATTACCAAGAAACTGTTACAAAATTTGATACTAAGGAAACATGGTGACTAAATGCAGTTTTGTTTGGTGTGTGGGGTCCTAGAACATCAGTGGAGAAACTGGTGAAATCCAAATAAGGTCTGTAGTGTTGATAGTATTATACCAATGCCAATTTCTTTTTTCCTTACAAAAATGATTATTTCCATTTTCTAAATAATAGCTTTGAGAGTCAACTGCTTATTTTTTGTGTGTCTAATGTTCGTTTCTTGATTTTTAAGTAGATATACCATGGTAAAAAAGATGTTGAAATTAGGGAAGCTAAGTGGAGGTTTTATAGGAAATCTCTGCTATCTTTGTTATTCTTTTATTAATCTAAAATTTTAACACAAAAAGTAAAAAGAAAAAGCACAGATCTTATAAAAAAGCTTTTTTAAGAGGACACTTAAGCAAAAGCAAAATCTCTTTATAAATGGATATATTTTACTTGACATCAATTAACTGGATAAGGCAACAGTAAAGAAAGATTGTCATATCCTCTGCATGTTTGTTTTTAAATGAAGCAAACTAATGAATATTCAGGTGTAAACATGTGATTTAAAATTTTAACTGAATATAATCCTAATAAAGCAATCTGTACTTTCATAATACAATTCAGAGATTTTCAGGTTCTGTAATGATTCATTCTAAGACTTAGGAAGTTAGAACATAGTGCTCAAGTCAGATGAGATAATGAATGAGGTTGGATTACCTGACAGATTAAAATTGGAATCAGAGGATTTTCAGTACCTGTAGTTTAATCTTGTCTTTTAAGGCTTTGCTTATTTTTCAAATCTTCCATCTACTTTCTGGCTACATAGAGGGGATGGAGGGCCCTATTTTTCTGCATTTTGAATTTACCGATCGATACAGAACTTTCGTGCTGTTGTTTCTTTTTGCTCCTGCTTTGTTAAATACATAGTAAACCTCCATTTCCCTGTTTTTGCTTTTTGTGGAGTGTAAGAGAACATAGTAACTTAAAATCTTGAGTAAAATGAGGTAGATTATAAAATTATTATTACTGTTTTTTTCTTACTGCAGTCTCACTCTGCTCTTTTCTCCAAGGTGAAAGACACTGGAATCTTGAGAATAAGTACCTTTATAGGAGAAAGATATCAAACCTAATATTGAACTCTGTTTTCAGGCCCCATTATTTATTGTTGTTGTGTTTTTGTTACGTTTGCCTTTAAATCATATTCTTTCATTTTGCAGGAGCAGTTAAGTAATCAGAAAGTGGAAGAAGCTATCCAGCAGTATGAGAGAATGTGCAAAGGTCAGGAACAAACTTATAGTTCCATTATTAAAATGACTGGCAAAATAGTTGCAATAACAATTGGTTTAGCATTTTCCTTTGAAAATTCAAAAGTAAAATAAGGGCAATATAAGCTGTAACATCAAAACTGAAAAACATTGATTCTAATGAGTAACTTATCAGTGTAAGGTTTATTCTTGGAAATATAAAACATTAAGAAACACTCGGTCATGCTTTTGAAAATGGAATTATATCTTTAATTCCATTTTTGGATTGCTCACTGCTAATGTATGGAAAGAGAATTGATTTTACTTGACTGATCCTATATCCTGTAACCTTGCTGAACTAGTTTATTAGCTCTAATAAGGCTTTCTTTCTTTTTTCTTCCTTTTCTGCGGAGGGGTGGGGGGGGGGGGATTCCTTAGGATTTTCTATATACAAGATCATGCCTTCTGCAAGTAGAGATAGTTTTACTTCCCTCTTTCCATTCACTCTGTTTGCCTTTTATTTCTCATTCTTGCCTAATTGCACTGGCAAAGCCACCAGAACAGTGTTGACTAGAAATGGTGAGAATGTCCTGGTTTTGATGTTAGGGGGATGTTTTCATTCTTTTACTATTATGTATAATGTTTGGTATAGGATTTTTGTTGATGCCTTTTATCAGGTTGAGGAATTTTGCTTTTGTTACTAGTTTGTTAAATATTTTTATCATGAAAGGGTGTTGGATTTTGTCAAATGCTTTCTTCTGTATTTATTGAGATGATCATGTGATTTTTATTCTTTATTAATACATTGCATTCCACTGATTGATTTTTGTATGTTGAAACAAACTTGCATTCCTGGGATGAGTTTCCCTTGTTCATGGTGTATAATGCTTTTATATGTTGCTAGTTTCAGTTTGCTAGTATTCTGTTGAGGTTTTGCATCTATACTCATGAGAGATATTGGTCTGCCATTTTCTTTTCTTATGCTGAATAGTTTTACAGTTTTATTAAATTCTGAACTTGAATGTCTTTTTCTCCCCAAGCTATCTTATCTTTCTTCTCTCTGTTTCTACTATTGCTCTCTACTGTTTTCAATGTTTGGACCAGAGGTTAACAAATGGCAGCCCTCTGACCAAAGTCAGCTCACTGCTTAATTTTGTAAATAAAGTTTTATTAGAACATAGCAACACATTTTCTAATGTATTGTCTGTGGCTGCTTTCACATTATAGTAGCAGAGGTAAGTAGTTGTGACAGACCTTAAAATAGTTACTATCTGACCTTTCACAGAAGATGTTTGCTTACCCTGGTTTAGACTTTAAATAATATTGTTTCCCCTTATCCTCAGAATCGGTATCTAACTTCGGTTACATCTTTTCCTAGTGACTCCTCATATTTTTCCTATCCCTTTGCCAGGCCTTATATCAAACTCATTCTCTTGTATAGCCATACAGCTAGATTAAAATTTTCTAAAACTCTTATTTTATTGTCTCATATTCCTATTAAAAGTATTTGATCATTTCAAACTGCCTACACATTAAACTTTCACATTCTAGCTTGACATTGTGGCTTCCCTTTTTATAGCTTAATATTGTATAACTTTTCAGATTTTATCCAGACTAATTTGTTTTGTTTCCTAATCCTGCCTTGCTCCATTTTGCCTCTATTCCCATGATAGAGAAGGCAAATAAAAGAACACATTTTCCATGGAAGTGTGTGATTTCAAAAAAAAAGACGCCAGAGGAAATTGCTAATTTCTGTAGATTTGGCACATATACAAGTCTACCTTATCTTTTTATTGATTATGCTATGGCAGTTGTCTCATTTTTTTCTTCCTTTTCTCCCCGTCTTCCCTACACGCTCCCCTCCCTCCAGCATTCCTCCCACTTTACTTCCTGTCCATGGGTTGTACACTTAAGTTCTTTGGCTTCTCCATTTCCTATACTATACTTAACCTCCCCTTGTCTATTTTATATCAACCAATTATGCTTCTTATTCCCTGTACCTTTTCCATTATTCTTCTGCCTCCCCCTCCCCACCTATAACCCTCCATGTGATCTCCATTTCTATAGTCCTAGTTGTGTGCTTAGTTTTTGTTTTTTAGGTTCAGTCCTTGATAGTTGTGAGTTTGTTGTCATTTTACTATTCATAGTTGTGATCTTCTTTTTCTTAGATAAGTCCCTTTAACATTTCATATAATAAGGGCTTGATGATGATGAACTCCTTTAACTTGACCTATTCTGGGAAGCACTTTATCTTCCCTCCCATTCTAAATGGTACCTTTGCTGTATAGAGTAATCTTGGATGTAGGGTCTTGCCTTTCATGATTTGGAATACTTCTTTCCAGCCCCTTCTTGCCTGTAAGGTTTCTTTGGAGAAATCAGCTGATAGTCTTATGAGAACTCCTTTGTAGGTAACTGTCTCTTTTTCTCTTGCTGCTTTTAAGATTCTCTCCTTATCTTTAATCTTGGGTAATGTAATTATGATGTGTCTTGGTGTGTGCTTCCTTGGGTCCAACTTCTTTGGGACTCTTTGAGCTATCTGGACTTGCATGGGTATTTCCTTGCTAGGTTGGGGAAGTTCTCCTTCATTATTTTTTTCAAATAAGTTTTCAATTTCTTGCTCTTCCTCCTCTCCTTCTGGCACCCCTGTGATTTAGATGTTGGAACAGTTAAAGTTGTCCCAGAGGTTCCTAAGCCTTCCTCATTTTTTGGAATTGTTTCTTCATTTTGTTCTGGTTGAATATTTCTTTCTTCTTTTTGTTCCAAATTATTGATTTGAGTCCTGGTTTCCTTCCCTTCACTATTGCTTCCCTGTATATTTTTCTTTATTTCACTTTTCATAGCCTGCACTTCTTCCTCTATTTTGTGACCACACTCAGTCATTTCTGTGAGCATCCTGATTACCAGTGTTTTGAACTCTGCAACCGATAGGTTGGACATCTCCTTGCTTTGTTCATTTTTTTGAGTTTTGATCTGTTCTTTCATTTGGGCCTTATTCTTTGTCTTGGTACACCTGGTACATTGTAAGGGGCGGAGACTTAGGTATTCTCCAGGGTGGGGCAACCCACTTTACTGTGTTGTGGCACTGTATGTGGGGGAGGCGTCAGAGAGAGAACGATGTTGCTTGCTCAGCTTGCCCCACTGTCTGTCATTTCCACCACTACCCAAAAACGAATGGCTCCTTCTGGTGCTGATTCCCAGGTGGATGGTTTGTATATGTTCTAGGACCCTTTGGGTCCCTCAAATGAATATTCCTGTGAGACTGGGAGTTTCTTTCACTGCTGTAACCCCCACAGGTTTTTACAGCCAGAGGTTTTGAGGTTTTATTTCCCTGTGCTGGAACCTTGGGTTGCATGGTCTGTCTCACTCCCTAGTTGTTCCTCTTGGCTTATCTGAACGTAGAATATCCCAGTTGCCAGCTGCCTCCTGGCTCTCCCCATCTGCCAGCTGCTTCCTTGCCGGGAATCCTCCCCACTCTGGCTGCCGGTCTGTGCTCCGCCTACCAGTCTGGATGAATGTTTCTTTAACTCCTTGATAGTCAGACTTCTATACAGTTCGATATTCTGGCAGATCTGGTTGTTTTTTGTTTTTAAATTGGTGGTGTTCTTTTGGTTGTGGGAGGAAGCAAAGCATATCTACCTATGCCTCCATCTTGGCCAGAGGTACTCCTGTGTCACGTCTACCTTATCTTTTTACCCATTTGTTAACCTCTTTATTTTTAAAGGCTATTTATGATTCTGTTTTATTAACGTTACTATAATTAATTTGTTTAATATGACTTTTTTTAATGGAAGAAAAAATTTATTATCTTGGAAGAAAATTTTAAGCATATGCCAACATTGATTAGGATGGGGAGATTACAACTGATTATAATAGGGATAGAAGAGAACACATTGCAAAAAATAGAGTCCTTCTTTTCACCAAAGACATGGCGTTGATCATAAATGAAACATAATTTCAAAGTTCAGTAGAAGGAATATTAATGCTAATTTAAGGTACCATTTCATTGCTTATAAAGTTCAGGTAATGATTCCAACTTTCCAATTTTTTCCAAATTTTAATTAAAAACAAAAACAGTTGCAAAGGAGTCAAAAGGTCAATGTAAAGAACATCTGAATACCGTTTATTAGATTTACCATTTTTAATCATTTGCCTTATTTGCATCTCTGTTTTTCTCTTATATATGTATGTATATATTAAACAGAGTGACTTGAAAGGTATTTGCAAGCATCAATGGTACCTTACACGTAAATACTTTATCATGAAATTTTTAAGGTAAAACCATTGTCTTTCATAAGTATCATATCAGAAAATTAATAGTCAGCACATTTTATAATCTACTCTTTGTTAATTTGATCCCTATGATTAAATTTTTTTGGTTATTTCAGTCATAATTTTGTTACTATAGACAGTACCACAAGTATTTTTGTACAAAAGTCTTTGTGCATACATATACCAGTAAATATATTTGTAGGGGAAATTCCTAGCAAAGGAATTGTTGGCCCAAATGATGTATGTATGAAATTTTTATAAATACTGCTTTTCTATTCCCCAAAGTGCTTCTGGTAGTTTATACTTACAATAATAGTATGTAGAAGGCCTATTTCCCTACATTGTTGCCAGTATTGGGTGTTCTCAAACTTCAGTCTTACAGCCAATGTGGTAAATGAAACATAGTATCACATGGTTTCAAGCTTTTCTACTTGTTTTGTAGACATTTGGTAACTGGTATTCTGACATTTGAACTGTCACTGAGTTTTTCTAATCCGGGATTTTATATGACATTTGTGTGTCATTTTTGTCCCTAGCTTTTGTAATGTACCTTCTCCTACCTGTTCTCCAATGTTATGTTTAAGCCTTTCCTCTTCGAATCTTTTCTGGGACATTATAGCTCTCAGCGATCCTCTCTCCTGAATATTAAGCTCTTGATACTTATTCCAGTGATTTTTCAACCTTTTTCATCTTGTGGCACACATAAACTAATTACTAAAATTCTGCATTGCACCAAAAAGTACATTTTTTTTGCCGATCCACCAGAAGAAAATAGGTATAGTTTTGATTCATTCACAGCAGATGGGTATTGTTATGTTCGCTGTTGTCATTTTTTAATTTGACAATATAAGGGAAAGGAGGTCTGTGCACCTGACTAAATAATCATGTTTGCATATTTAAAAAATTCTTATATCACACTGTTGTGCCTCTTGGTAGCACAGCAGTTGAAAATCACTGGCCTATTCATTTGATAGTAATTTTTTAATTTTTTTAGCTATGATGAGATATCTGTTTAGTAGTTGTCTTTATGTGCTTAATTTTCTGTTCTGTTTTTGTATATTTCTGGATTCTATTCTGAAGTAAAATGTAAATTATCGGAGGCAGTAACTAATGAAATAATTCTTTTTTCTTTACTGTTCCTGCCTTTCAAATAATAGGTGGATAGCCATTGGTGAAGTTATCATTGGTGCCCTGGGACTCTCCTAATTGATAATTAGATACTCAAACTCTCATTCTAGCCCTCTAGTTTTGTGCAAAATATGAATGGGAAAGTAAAGGGATTCTTCAAATAAACTTATAATTAATTGTATAGCATGAATATTTTGCAAGTCATGCATTTTGAAAGAAAGTGTTTAGATGATACTACCGACTCCTTTAATCTTGGGAGGAATTCTGTTTTGTTAGCACTCTCAGCAGCTTACATCAATGGACAGATATACTGAAAATTACTCATACAATTTTTTCTTTTTTTAAAATTTGTATTAAGCCTGCTTTATGTGCGTTTTGAGGGAACTGTCTTTTGAGATTTTTTGTCATTTAATGTTACTTTTAGTTACCTGAGGTTGACCTATATGTGTTTATAAGTTTGTCACCTCGAACATCAGTAATAGTTTTTGCTAAGAGGTATCTCAAATGAGCTTAGCTACTATGTGGCCAATACTAGAGGTAACAAAATAATCTTTCCTCTTCTTGTCTTTCTAGCATACAGGATTAAAATAGATTTACAAGACATTGTCATTTTTCAAGGGCTGGTTTTAAAAACACTAGAAGTAAATATTTAGCTTTGAAAATTTTTTCTGTAAAAATAATTACTTGAATTTTAAGAAAATAAATCAGACTGGGATAGAGCCTTTTTTGTTTTTAAGAAGTAAAAGTTTTAATTTTGGCTTGAGAATATTAAGACTAAAATTATTTTGCCAAATAATGCATCTTCTAATCCCAGGATTTGTGCTTATTAGTATTAATAGTTTAATATAGAGAAATTTTTTCATTTTATTTGAAAAGATTTCTTTCCATTTGTGCGTTCTTGCAATCATCCAAGCGTCCATCTGCACATCAGATGTTTATTTAGTGCCTCATCTATGCCGGTGCTGTTCTAGGCATTGGCGGTACAGCAGAGAACAAGATAAAGTTCTGTCTGTATGGAACTCATATTCTATTGTAGTTAATAAAAGTATATTTTAGTTTTTAGAAGAATTCAAGAAAAATTGGATAGAAGAAAATGGATGTTAGTAATTTCTAAAGTATTCACCCCAAATTTTTAGATCTAAGTGTTAAGGAAAAAATTATTGAAGACATGCGAATGACACTGGAAGAACAAGAACAAACTCAGGTAGAGCAAGAGCAAGTGCTTGAAGCCAAATTAGAGGAAACTGAAAGACTGGCCACAGGTAAAACAAGGTTGCTTAAATATCTCAAGACATACTCTTGCATTTTTTTATTTTCCTAGATGTCTTTCCTTTTTAAAGTATTTATAATAATTCATAATGAAAAATATTCAGTGTGATATTGGAGTGCCCTGTCATTTCTCTTTTTCCAGTGTGATGAAAATTGTTTTATCTAAGTAAAATTGTATAAAGAGGAGTAAGGACATGTTCATGATTACTGAATGATAACTCGCAATGTTCCTCAGATGATATGAGTAAACTTTCAATAAATTTTACCTTTGTCTAGCTCTTAGTATAAATACCTGATATCTTGTATAAATACCTGATTCCCTCCTTCAGAACACCATTGTACACTTTGAGCGTTATTCATTGGTCCTTGTAGTTCCTCTTCTCTAAAATTTGGTAAGAACTCTTAAAAGTACAACTCTTAGTATAGTGCTAGTTGTGTCTTTAGAAAAAAAAATTCATTTATTTTTAGAGAGAGGGGAAGGAAGGGAGAAAGAGAGGGAGAGAAATATCGATGTGAGAGAGAAACATTGATCAGTTGACTCTTGTACACACCCTGACCAGGGTCCGAGTCTGCAACCCAGGCCTGTGCTCTGACTAGGAATCAAACCTTTGACCTTCAGCTTTGCAGGATGATGCCCAACCAACTGAGCCACACTAGTCAGGGCTCTAGTTCTTTCTTGATCTTTCTTTTTCTGGGCTCTTCTGAGTCTTGTCTGTATCCCATGCCATGTATATCTGTAAATGGTACAACTTTTGCACATGTTTTTAAAACTAATTTTTTCAAACAGAATTGGAAAAATTGAAGGAAAAATTCAAAGATCTGGAAACAAAAAGTAATCAAAGGGCAAATAAGGAACTTGAGGATTACACAGATGTGCTCAGTAAAAAGCTCAGGAAACTTCAAGATGAGTTACAGGTATGATTTTATTTATGTATGTATATTTCTATATATTCATTATATTTCATATGAGAGAAGAACTCAGTATTTGATCATTAATTTAGATATGGGTAAAATAATTCCTAGGAAGTGTTAATATATTGATATAATTTTTTCAGTATATATTGAAATGACAAGGAGGAAATTCCCAAGATACAAATGCATTGCCAATGAAAATACAGTGGTTTGAGTCTTCAGTTTTATATTCTATAATTTAATACTTAAATTACCATGTCCTACCTATTTTTCTAGCCCTTAAACTTTTTATTCATCAAAATCTGCTGTGGAGAAAATGACTTAGGAAAATTATTTTGATTATTATAAATTTTTTCAATATGTAATTATTAAGAGAGGAAAAGAACAGAGTTGTATATTTGGAAACTGGGATATATTCAAAACCATACTATAGAGAAGATATTTGACTTGGTGTTTGTTTATTTATTTTATGTTCAATTCTAACATGCTATGTATAGAAGACAACATGTGGGAGAAATACGTTTTTAATGGGATTTACCAAATACCACTTAAAATTTTGTATATTAAGAGTTGCATTCATAACTAGATTTGAGATGGAAGAAAGTGTAATAATGATTTTGAAAAGTTAGTTGTATCTAAATTTTCTTAAATTCAGGTTGTATGTAATTGGGTACTGAACAAATACAAAAACATTGTTACTTTTTTTTACTTACTAATTTTTTTTACTTAATCTTTATTGTATTTTTTGGTTACTATTTTGTTTCCTCTTCATCCCAGCAATCACCGCACTATTGTCTATGTCCATGAGTCCTTTTGTTACTTTATTTTGTAATTGTTAATTACATAGTCTAGACTTTATCCTTTCCATTGTGAAAACCCCAAGTAAATACTCCATTAATTATGAAAAAAATTTATTAACTAGATTGAGAATATTTACATTAAGGAGCAGTGGTATGTTTTTATTGTTCTCAAATGATATAATCATGTATGTTAGATTATAACATTTGTAATCATGGAATGGACTGCCGTAGTTCACGTAGTACAGTGCTTTTAAAAGTTTTTAAAACAGCGAGACATATATTTTAAAGTCAGATGTTGTTTTTGTTCACTTGGATTTTGAATGTATAAATTAGATGTTTTTGAACCCAAAGTATCTATGGAAGCCACTGTGGAAGTTACTGGTCAACTGTAATCTCTGTCCAGCTGTTTTCAATGGTCCTTAAACTAATAAATATTTGTCCTATTGCATAAGTTGTTTTTATTTGGTATCCTATATACCCAGGGATGTTTTATTTTTGGAACCATATAATTAGATATGACCATATAAACCAAGTCTTTGTTTTGTTTTCCTGACATTTGGGAAGACTTGGGTCTTTGTAACACTTTCAGGAATTCAAATTCCTCGTTTCTTCTTTTGCTCACTGTTTAAATCAAGTCCTTAAATAGTGGACTTCATAGCGAAGTAAAGTTTATAAAGGAAATACAGTTTAGGAAAGCAAACCACCAATTTTCATTTTATAATCTGAAATAAACTCTGGTGTTGTCATTGTTGAAAGAATACCACTGTTTTTAGAAAGGTAAAAAAGTAATGGGTTTTATGAAAAGAGTATAAAAATAGATTTTTTGACTACTGAAGCATGTGATAGTTATTTGTACTGTTTATGTATATAGGAATCTGAGCAGAAATACAAATCCGATAGAAAGAAATGGTTAGATGAAAAAATGATGCTAATCACTCAGGCAAAAGAAGCAGAGAATCTACGAAACAAAGAGATGAAAAAATATGCTGAAGACAGAGAGCATGGTTTAAAGCAACAAAACGAAGTGGTTGGTAGCAATTTTACTTTCTCTTTGATGTATTATTTCACCTGCTTTCTTTGGTTTGTTAAATTTATCTCTGAGATTCTTATCAGTCTCTACATGGTTAACTGTTATTCTTTTTTTAAAAAAACAGCTTTTCTATTTGTATTTTGAATGAAAAAGGGCTGTATAGTAAACCTGACAGTCTGGGGCATTGGGGGCACATGGCAGGCCTGACAAGCCTAGTGACTGAGTACACAGGATGCTCTGATCACAAATTTCTAACAGGTGACCGTGAGTAGTCACGTCCCAGGCCCCCTTAGCAGAGGTCAGTCTTTGAGTTCTGTCCATTGTTCTTATGCATCTAGGATAACATACCTTTGAAATGTTAGAGTAATTTTTAAAAATTTTATTTATTGATTGATTTTTAGAGAGAGGAAAGAGGCATCAATTTATTTTTGTACTCATTTATCCATTCATTGGTTGACTCTTGTATGCGCCCTGACCAGGGATTAAACCCAAAAAACCTTGGCGTATCGGGATAACGCTCTAACAAATCGAGCTACCTGGCAGGGCCAGAGTAATTTTCTTTTCTAGATCCCTTGAAGGCACAACTGCAGGCACTAGAGCATAAGACCATCAGAGCAGGAGACTATAGAACCCCTCATTATTATCTCGTTCCCTGCATACTAGCTCTGTGTGCTGTATGTGTTCATTGTTAACACTGCTGTATCCACCAACGTAAGAGAGAATTTCTCCATTTTGCTTTTTATTTTTATTTTTTAATTTATTTTATTTTTTAAATTGAATTTATTGGGGGGACATCGGTTAAAAAATTATATAGGTTTCAGGTGTACAGTTCTATAATACATCATTTTTACCTTACATGATACATCATTGATATACCAATGATGTATAATACATCATTGAGTGTACACCATCCTAAGACAAGTTTTCTTCCATTACCATTTATCCCCCTATATACATTCTTCTACTTGCCATTCCCCTTCTGTTTATTTAATTCTAGAGATTTTCCTGCTTTCTTCTGCCTCCTTAATCTACCATAGTGGATTTCATATATATTCTTTTGTTTTCTCCTTTGAGTCTAATGCATAAAAGGAACTGCAAAGCTGCCATTCTTCTGAGCATTTTCTCAGTCTGTTGAGATCTTGCTTCTGGGCATGCCCTGAAAAATTTGACTCAAATAAACTCTTATAGAACTTTTTAAATAGGTTTTGGATATTCTTTCACTGACAGTAAGATGAATCTTCTGCCCCAATTTACCTTGAAGTTCATTTATATTCTTATTTTAATTTTTTTCAGTTTATTTAGCAAATTGGTGAAATACCTAATTACACTTCTATCTAGATACAGAACTTAAATTTCCTCCTTTTGACTGCAGCAGGGTTATCCCTACTATATTGTGAAACTTTTCTTCTATTTTGAACTGTACGTTCTAATAACATGATTTGTATATTTTATCTCATGCCAATTTGATTGAGTTTTTAAAAAGTCAGCTAAATAGTTTCTAGAAGACTATAGGTAGAAATAACCTTCAGTTTTGCCTAGCATTTATGTCTTACCAATCCTATTTTAGCTTGTTTTGTTTTCTCCTGTTTTAACTGAGACTTAGTCTGTTTGAAACCCAATGTTGCCAATCAGAAAAAAAACAAGTTAAAAAGGCGCCATTGTTCTTATGGGAGGTATTGAGCAATATAGTAACATTATCTTTAAATGAAAAATGGTTTTTCTATTTACAATAATAGTGACTTGGTAGTATCACATTGTCATCTGTTGGTATTTCCTTCGTTTATGACAATTTTACTGATAGCAGCTAAACTTTTCAGTGAAGATAGGAATGATAATTTTCAGTAAGTTAAGAAAGATTTTCAACTGATTTTTAAAAGCATTTTAACTTTTTATTTTGAAATCATTTTATTTACTGAAAAGTTGCAAAACTAGTACAGAGAATTCCTGTAGACCCATCACACACCTTCTGATGTTGTATCTTACATAACAACAGTACAGTGATCAAAACCAACAAATTAATATTATGGTAGGGTTAGCTCAATTAACAGACCTTGTTAGACTTCCACCTGTTTTCCCACTAATGTTTTTTTTCTGGGCCCAGGATCTGATCCAGAATGCTACACATTTAGTTGTCACATTTCCTTAGAGCCTGTTTTGTCGTCTGCCAAATCACGTGAAACTAATACTTATCATCACCACAGCTCCGAGATGGCAGTATATTGCAGTATATTTCATTTCGTATGCCACCTCCACATGATTAGAGGAGTATACCTTCAAGAAGTGTTGGTTGAGCAGGATTCTGATGATAACAGGAAAGGTTGTTACAGGTTCTTTGTTTCTGTCTTACAGCCCAACAAACTAATCTGGGCAATAATAAGATGCAAGAAGTGAAACTGAAACTGTTGGCCGTCATAGTCACTTCAATTCCAAACCAGAAATGGGACCACTTTGTTTTCTTAGTTAGTGGTCCTTCGGCAGCAATGCCAGGCAGCAAAGCTACTTTGAGTTTTTAATCCTAGAGAAAGCTGGCTTCCTCCTTTTTCCTATGTATTTCTTTACAATTATTATTGCAAAGCCAATACCCATTTTATCACCCAGTGCAAGAAATAGAAACATTGCTGTCACCACTGGGCCCTCCTTCTGCTTCTTTCCCAGTGGTATTACTATTCTGTCTTTAATGTTTCAGTTTAATGCTTTAGTTTTGACCATTGTTGGATTTTATGTAAATGGAAATATACAAAATACATTTGTTTGTGCCTGGCTTTTTTCACTTAGTATGATCTTTGTAAAGATCATCAATGTTGTTGCATGTAGCTAGTTATTCCATTTTCATTGCTGTATATTTCAGCACATGAGTATACTATAGTCTATTTTATTTTAATGTTGAAGTTATGTGGATTTATTTCTGTTTGGGGCTGTTGACTAAATTCTGTAAACATTTCACACATTTCCTTTAGTGCATACATGCATGTATTTCTGTTGTATGTTTAGTCAAGAATGGAATTACTAGCTCATAGGGTATACAAATGTGGAACTTTAGTAGAATGCCACACTGATCTTCAAAGTGTCACTGGAAAGGGGCCAGGACACAGACCAAGGTGATTCTGCCCTGACATAGTCTGGAATGTGGGTTTTTGACTTCTTGCTGGAAAGATTTCATGACACGAGTCCAAGTGACTTTGAGAGTATGTGTATTAAAGCTGAGGAACAAGGAAGGGCTTAAGATAGAAGAAGCAAGACCGTAGCAACAGGAGTGAACCTAGGTGGAACTGCTTTGGCTCTTTGGGAAAGTGAGGAAGATTGAGCTTAGGCGAGGCTGCCTTGGCTCTTTAGAAAGAAAGTCACAGAGACGGAAGAAGTGAATCATACTGGGCTGAGTAGACTCAGGAAACAAGTTACAGAGGCATAAGGAGGACTCTTGAGGACAGGTTCAGGGGTTAGCATGGGATGAGCTGCCACTGCCTGCTGCTCCCCTGGTTGTAAGTCTCCTGGGAACCTTTAGAGTTTAGAAAGAAAGCAAAGATAAACACCTGAGACAAGAAGGGGGTGGGGGTGGGGGAGGCACAGGTGCTCTCAAGAAAGCACAAAATGGGTCCTTTGTCTTAAGGCTTTTTATCTGTTTTCTAAAGGTGGGAATTTTAGGGGAGTTCTGGATCAGAATATCAGCTTTCATGGTGTTTCCTTTGATATGCTGATGAATCAAAATGAGCATATAGGGGGACCAGGGTCATTCTCTGGTCAGTTTAACCTTTAAAGAATGTCACCAGAGAGGGACCAGAATTGAGTTGGGTCTGCCCCTGCATGGTCTGGAATGTGTAAACCATTTGCTTTTGTGTCCTTGGTTATGGAAGATAAGATTTTAGGATTTATTACTTGGCTGTAAATTGCTCAGCTTTGTTTAGCTATCTGTTTCAGTTTCCCCATTCCAATTGCAAAGGAATTTTCCTGCCTACTTACTAACCTGCCTCAAAAGTAGTTGTGCCCATTTGTACTCCAACTAGTATTGTAGTTGCTATATATTTCTGCCAACATACAGTGTTGTCAGTCATTTTTTATGGCTTTACTGTGCTTTATCCTGATTACTAATGAGGTTGAAGATGGTTTCATTTGTTCATCGGATCTGCTTAAATGTGCCCCCTTGTTCTTTTTTTCCTGGACTGTTTAGCTTTTTCTTGTTGATATGTAGGAGTTACTTATACATACTGGATAGGAGTCTTTTGTCTCTAAAGTTGTTGTGAGTACATTCTTTCAATCTCTACTTTTTTACTCTTACTACTTTTCTATGAAGAATAAGTTCATTTTCCCAATCTTTTCCTTAACAAACCTCTAGAACAGGGGTATCCAGTCTTTGGGCATCTCTGGGCCACACATTAAATACACAAACACTAATGGAAACAAAAAGATCTCATAATATTTTAAGTAAATTTACAGTTTCGTGTTGGGCCACATTCTTAGCCCTCCGAGGCAGCATATGGCCCACAGGCTGCGGGTTGGACCTCTCCTGCTCTAGAACATGTAGATGTTCTCTTATGCTCTGTTTAGGGTTTTACTTTTCTTATGTACATCCTAGAATTGGTTTTTATGTAGGAGTGAAATAGGGGTGAAAGGGAGCAGAGTATGCCTTTTTGGGGTATTGGTTATTTTGGGCTGCTGATTAATTTTAAGAAACATCAGCTCTGAAAACCAGGTAGAAGTTACCCTTTATAAAAGGACACATATTTATAAGGGAAATTTCTGTTTGTGAGTTTCCCTCATTGTACTTGGACTGCTATCTGTGAGTAGAAAAGGCAGGACTTAAACCTGCATAACAATCTTACCCTTGTTCCCTGTACTTTTCTGGTAATCCTCCTGACTGATTCTCCATGTCTTTAGCTGAAGGAGGTGTTGAAGGTGATGGCTTCCACCACTCCACCATTTTGGCAAGTTACTATTTGTGGGTCTTTCCCATATATGCAGGAAGCATTCAGGTTATTTGCTTTTCTCCTGCTTTTCTGTCTTGGGTTCATTTAATTACTAGTTGAACTGGAAGAACTTAAATGGTTTAGGATAATTTTTCCTCCCTGAATGGTGTCAAGGCTGTTTTTTGTTTTTTGTTTTTTTTTTTTTCCACTTTGGGTTAACAAATTATCCTGGTAGTATTTACAGAAAAAAATTGCTTTTCCACTATTCTGCAACTCTTGTCATATAAATCAGTTGTCCAAGAGTTAACTTGGAGGGTTGGGTTTTATGTTTTTCTTTTTTATTTGGCTATTTAGTTGTTCCAGCACCTTTTGTTGAAAAGACTGCCCTTTCTGTTAGGGTGGTGGTGATGCAGGCTGTGAAAGAATTCACAAAGAGAAGAAAGTATAGAGAGGAAAGATTCTATTCACTCTCCAAGGAAGGAGAGGGGTGTGGTGTGGAGAGATACAGCTGGCATTGGGGGGGCGGGGGGGGGCTGAGCTTTTATTGAGCTATAATTGGATTAAAAATGGTGGAGGGGGTGCTGTTGTGTGGCCCCTGGGCTTTTGGGGGCATTGTAACTCGAGCCTGCAGTTTGTTCCAATGTTATCTTCTGCCTGTGGCTGCAGGGAGCTGTTAGTTCTGTTCTTGCTTTCCAGTAATTTCCAGTCCTGGGGACACAGGCTCAGAAGAGTCAAGTGGCAGTCATGGTTAACAAGGTCATAGGCCTGCCAGGCAAAGGGTGCCACAATAGCAAGTGGCGCTGGCTTTGTCCTTTCACTTTCCTCCATTGCATTTATTTGGTGTTATTGTAGAATGCCAGCTGATTATAATTTGTGGAACCTCTTCTCTGTTCTACTGATCTCCATCCTTACATCAATATTACACGGTTTTGATTATTATAAGCTTTAAATGATATCATGTGACTACTCTGATTTGTTAATTTTCAAAATAATTTGGAATATTCTAGATCTTTTGCATTTCCATGTAACTTTTAGAGTCAGCTTTTTCATGTCTTCACATACATACAGATAAACACACACACCTGCCCTGATTTTGATTGAAATTTCCTTGACTCTGAAAAGAAAAAAATTCGGACATATTCTAAACTATAATTACAGATTCCAGAGAGTGAGAGAAAAAGAAGTTAGCGTGTTAATAACTGTGGGCCAGCTCTGACAGAAGACTGCTCACATTCCTGTATATCTGTAGGAATTTAGGATTCATGTTCAGGTGGCTATTTATAAGATTATCCAAGAGATCGTAGCTAGTCACCATTGAACCCCAGGAGCCTCTGCTTCTCGTTTACATGTGAACTTTTCAGTCTACTGCCTACAGCCAATCCACAGGAACAGACACATTTCCTTGCTTGATTCTGTGCTTATCCCAGAGCTGGCCCTGGTTTAGCTTCTCCCACTGCCCCCCACCCCTTGTTTATCACTAATGTAAATCCTTTCAGAAGGCACCCCTGCTCCACACTCACACAGACACACACACACTTGATGTATAAAGAGCTCAACAGCTCCAGGACTGAGGACATGTTGTTTTCTCACCTGGCCTTGCTGCTGGTGGGTGGTTCAGACTTCATGCCCCACAACCAGGTTCACATTTGCCTGCATGCATCAAAGCCAAACTTAAGACTGGACCTTGTAGCAAAGAAAGTACTTATTTTTAGGAAGTGGCTCACCTGTGGAGTTACAGGTGAGTTAATGCTCAAAGATCTGGCTCCCCAATGGCTGCTAGGGTATGGGTTTTATAGAGAGGAAATCATTAATCATAGTGACTATGGGAGTGAGAGTAGTGCGTCTCTAGTGAATGGTCGGCGCTAGGGTAGGGGAAATTGGTCAGTGCACCTGAGTCTGATGTCAGCATGGCCGTGATTAGTCCGGTTTCCCTGCTTTTCCGGTCCTGGAGCTGAAACACACAACTGAGGCCTAGATGTTATCTTTAGTTTGATTAAAACTCTGTCTTTGCAGTCATTAGACTTTGTTCCTAAGATTATTTGGTGCTAATTAGAAGTCATTGTCCTGAGCGCTTAGTGATTCAGGGGGTGGACATACAAGGGAGCAGACAGGTGAGCCAGGCTGCTTGCTGTATGAGGCCAGTTTAAATCAAGAGGAAAGGAAGGAGAAAATGTCATGTCAGTGAAATGAAGTTTTTATACCATTACACTAGCAATGACCTAATAAGCCCTTTTAAAATTAGACTTAAAGCTGTGGAAATTAAACATTTTTGTTTAACAACTCTTGTAGATCTATTTGGAGAGAATTTAAATCTTAACAATATTGAGCCTTTTGATCTTTTAACAGATTATCTCTTCATTTATGTAAGTGTTCTGTAATTTCTTTCAGCAGTGTTTTACAGTTCATGTTTAGGTCTGCACATGTTTGTTTTATTTTCATTTCTCTATTGTTTGTTGCTATTAGTTTTGTCATTTGTTTTACTGTAATTTTACCCTCTTATTTCTCAATACTGATATTATTTTTTTAATTTTATTTTAATTGTTGTTCTTGTACAGTTTTCTGTCTTTTGCTCTCATCCCAGCCCACTGCCCCAGCCCTCCCCACCTCCCTCCCATTTCTACCCCTCCCCCAGTTTTTGTTCATGTGTCCTTTATACTTATTCCTATAAACCCTTCTCCTTTTCCCCTGAAATTCCCTCCCCTCATAAACTAACTTAAAATATTGAGATTTTTTTGTGATTTCATGTCTCAATTTATTTAATATGTGGCCTAAGACAACTCCTCTTCTTCCGGTGTGGTGCAGCAAAACCAAAAGGTTGGACACCCCTGGTACCCTAGCCCATCTCATTTAAAAAAAACATACTGGTTACCACTTTCTATAAACAATTATAGCTCTTAACATATTTTGAAATGAGATGGGCTAGGGTGCCAGGGGCGTCCAACCTTTTGGTTTTGCTGCACCACACCGGAAGAAGAGGAGTTGTCTTAGGCCACATATTAAATAAATTGAGACATGAAATCACAAAAAAATCTCAATATTTTAAGTTAGTTTATGATTTTGTGTTGGGCTGCATTCTCTGCAGCCTGGGGACCTCAGGTTGGACACCCCCAGTAGGCATAAGTGACAGTATGTGGACATTAAATATATATAAAGACATTATGCATTTTGTTTTAAGAGTTCAATAAATATTTTTTAATATTTTTTGTACAATAAATATTTTATCTAGACTATTCGTTATGCATCTTGTTCACAGTTACATTTATTGTATTACTTATAATAAAATTTCAAAAAAAGTTTAGATGCATAATGCTTCAAGATATGCTCTAACATTCTCTCTCTTTCCTGGTTAGGAAATACTTACAGCACAGCTGGCAGAGAAAGATAGTAACCTTCAAAAGTGGCGAGAAGAACGGGATCAACTGGTTGCAGCTTTAGAAATACAGCTGAAAGCACTGGTGTCTAGTAACTTAGAGAAAGATAATCAAATTGAACAACTGAAAAAAAGGATCACACCAGAGGCTTCTGAAACAGTCAGTAGAATCTTGTTCTTTCTATGCCTTTTTTTAAAACAACATTTCAAAATTGTTTGATTAACTCCTTAAAAGTTAAAGAAGTAAGTTTCAGTAGATCAGAGGGGAATCAGTTTGAAAAATTATTTGAGTATTTTTTGTGAATTTTGAGTTTTTAGAGTTTATCATTATGATTGATTCAGAGATATGTTGTCTTCCTACTAGAATTGTGAAAATTAATTGAGAGCATTTGTGAAATCAATTAGCATAATTTTTACCTCAATGTAAGTCAGTACATGCTATAATCTCCCCAATATAATTCAGTAGACTCTTTTTTATTTGGTAGTTATGGGTAGGTAACACAGAGATGTATTTGGCTTTTGATTTTGATGGCAGTGATGAGAAGGTCCACGTTGGAATTTATCAAGTTTAAAAATGTAATCTAATACTTCTTTAAAGATTCTTAAGTAGGATTTGGGAATAGAATATAACCTATGACTGAGAAGGTGGGTTGAACAGTGTGCAGCAAGAAAAGGTTTCATCATCAATATAGCCTTTTCTACTGTGGGTCTATAGTTGCATTTCCAAGACTGTAGATTTTCAAAATTGTGTCATCAAAGTTCACTTACCAACTCAGTACAAATCTTGACTCTGTAATTTTCTATTTCCTCATCTGAAATAATGATTCTTGACAAATTTAACTCAGTTAAAATAAAGTAAAATGAGAGAATGTATGTAAAACACCTTAGAAGTTGAAAGTAATCTTTCCAGTTCTCTATATCAGACACAAAAGAGGCTGGAAAATTGCCCAGCCTTTCCTGAGTCTCTGAGAATGAAAGAGAGGAGGAAGCAGAGTCACATGTGCATTGAAGAAGTCTTTGATTACTTCCCCTATTTAATCCACCTACATCTTCATTTTATATTCTTCAGGTGAAGTGTTTTATTTTTGGTTACAATGGCTTGTTGCTCTAATATTTACTTTAGGAAAAAGAAACCGTGGATATAAAGCCCAGACCTCTGAGTTCAATGGATCTTGGTGGAGTTAAAACTGAACCTCAGTCAACAAGTTTTGAAATTTCCAGCAATGAAGTAGAGGTGGGTCTTTGGGAACACAGTCTACCTTTTTACCTGTGACCTCCTTTACCAGTGACCAAACAACACATGCAAATATAATGTAATCAATTGTTGGAGGTACTTTGCTGTACAGTTAGTTAGTTATATATGCTCTTAGCTGTGGGAAAGAAAGCTAAAGACTTTTGAGGAGAGGTGAAGTTCTTCTGGGAGATTAGGTCTCCAAATACTAATCTCCTCTCAAAATGATACTGATCTCTTTTTTTTTTAATAATTGTTTTTTAGATTTTATTTATTTTATTTTTAGAGAGAGGTGAAAGGAGGGAAAAACCAATGTGTGAGAGAAACATCCATTGGTTGCTTCTCTCATGCCCCCACCTGGAGACCTGGCCCATAACCCAGGCATGTGCCCTGACTGGGAATTGAACTGGTGACCATTTGGTTCCTAGGCTGGCACTCAATCCACTGAGCCACACCAGCCAGAGCTCAAAATGATTCTGATCTCAAACAACAGATCTGTTAATATAAACAAACTTCTCAGTCAGAAATAGGAAAAGATAAAGTATGCATAATTATTTGGCCTCCTAAGAGATCCCTTTTAATTAGCATTCTATTAAATAGGGTGTTTTTTGAAATCATTTCCATTTAATAACTTCGTCACCAAATATTAATAACTCACAATGAATTTCCATAATTTGTAGTGAGTTTAGGATTCTGTGAATCACTGGATATTAGAGTCTCAGATTACCTATTAAATAGATAAAAATTCTGTGTCATTTAAGGTTTTGAAAATAAAATTACTTAAATATTTTTTAACACATTTATTGGAAGCATTTAGTGTTGGGAACCTTGCTAGATACTGAGAATACAAACATAAATAAGGTATGATTGCCATCCTCAAGGAGGAAAGAATCTAGTAAGACAGATACATAAATGACTGCCTTGTTGGACCTTACCGTTTGGGCTAAGTGTTGTGAGCAGAATGCTAAGAAGAAACACCGACTAAGGAGGATACGATGAATTTTGTCTGAGTGATTGTGAAGGTGGTAGTGAAGGTAGCATCGTCCAGGGTCCTCAGGGTGAATGGAATTTCACCAAGCAGAGAATAGGAAGAGAAGGGCATTTTAATCTAGGTAAATAATGTGAGCCGTTCCTTTTCTGTTGGCCTTTCCCTGATAGCTTTTGGTAGAGTTTCAGATAATTAGCACTGACCTTAGAGACTACTGCAAATTATATTGTTTATAGAAAAGATTGAAGTTGATCCATAAACAAGATTAATTTTCGATTGCACAGGCAATCATGTGTGGACATTTCTTTCTCTCTAAATTTATATATTCTGTCCTAAAACCTCCTGATTCCAATTTCCTATTAAAAACTCCAGCAGTTATATACTTGATGGTTTTGGAGAATGGTATTGCTAGGCTATTTTGCATATTTTTCTTGCCTTCATGAAATCAGTATGTTCAACTGGGCTTATTCTAAAATGATTCATTCACATAGCTGATTTTGGGAGGTCAGCTGGATCTATATGTGGCCTCTCCCTGAAGCTTGGGCTTCTCACAGCACAGTGGCTAGATTCTGAGATGGGGCATTTGAGGAGGGGAATGTTCTGTAAGTTAGTGTTCCAAGTGCAGAGTGGAAGTTATAAGGCTTCTTAGGATTGAGCCTCAAGAACCAGGATGTTATTTCCACCACATCCTGTTGGTGGTGGAAGTCATTAAGGCCAGCCCAGATTCAAGGAAGGAGAATGAGACTCCATCTCTCAGTGGAAAGAGTAGCAAAGAATTAGCAGCAAACTTTAATCTACTATAAACTGGGTGTTTATTAAAATTCTAGACACTTTCCTTGTAGAGTTCTGATTTAGTAGATTTGTGGTAGCATCCAAGAATCTTTTAAAAACTCTCTAGATAACTTTTAGGATCGTAGAAGTTTGAGAAATACTTACCTCTAAGTTTCCCTCAATTTTAACGTACTATGTATAAGCTTGGAGAGCGTAGCTGATAATTCAGTCTCTGTACTTGCTCTGGGGAATTCAACCTCAGCACAGTTTTTTATCTTTTCTAATTCATTGTCTTTGATAAGTATTTGAGTTAATTTTTTGTGATTTATAAATTCATATTCTGCAAATAATGTTTGTCTTTTTAATTCTGTTGTAGGATGAAAGTGTAGTCCTTGACTCTTGTGAAGTGTCAACAGAAAATAATCAAAGTACTCGGTTTCCAAAACCTGAGTTAGAAATTCAATTTACACCTTTACAGCCAAACAAAATGGCAGTGAAACACCCTGGTTGTACCTTACCAGTCACAGTTAAGATTTCCAAGGCTCGGAAGAGGAAGAGTAATGAAATGGAGGAGGTAAATACTTAACTGATGAGTGAATTTAACAAGCTGATATTATTAAGTTCAATTATATAGTTAAACTCTCTACACTGTCACCCCATTCATAAGCACTGCTGTTAGAGACCAAAATCATAACTTATGGCATATTCTGTCCTCTTTAAGAATATCACTGTAGTTTAATAGTCTTCAAACAAAAAGCTTATGAATAGTAAAATACATAGCTTATCCCCTATTTCAGTACAGTTGTGCTAGGTCAAACAATGGTAGGTTCTGTTGGAGAACTGTTGCAATTTATCAGTCCTGTTCAAACTTAGTCACTTTCCCTCCAAGGGAAGAGAAAATGGTTGATTAAAAAAAATAAAGAAACTCAAATGGCTATCTTGCTTCAATATAATCTTTGTTCTTTAACTAGAATTGTAGGTCTCTTTTGTCATAACTCTGTATATTCTCTTAGCAGTGAAATTCTTTTTCTAACAGCCAGTGTATTAAAATTTGGACCTCTATTTAGTGGTAGGCTAAAAACTGTTTACCTCTTCTTACTGCAGCTTTTTAATTATAGGGTTATCAAACCCTCTGTCATGTCGCATAAACTTTCTGCCCTCAGTTTCTTCCTTTTGGAAACAAAAGAGTATATATGTTTAAAATGCTTAGTTTTTGCTCTACCTGTTGTAGATAGGTAATAAGTGGTAATGTTTATTTTAAAAGCAAATTGTTGTAAGTTTAGAACTAATTATAAACTCCAGCATAACTTTATCTTCAACATTTTTTTTTTACTTCTTTAAAGAATACTATATTTTCAAGTCTGTGGAAGAGAAATAGTATTAACCATACTCCTGAGGCTCTCTGTCAGGTAATAAATTTGCTAAATGAATATTACTCATAAATATTAATTTCCTGCTACACCTAGAACACCTTTAGAGGTTGTTTTGTAGAGCCTTAGTTAACTTTTATTCTATATTTAATTTATATTTAATACATTTTAGATACAATTAAAGTACTAAATACTTTAATTTTATCATCTATGTTGATTTTTTTCTTGAATTGTTTTTTTTAGGGAAAAGGGGAAATTTGTTGTGTATACAGAGTGTTAAAATACAATTGTTCATTTTACTGTTGTTTTATACTCTCCTGTACTCTCCATGTATATCTGAGAGTAGATGTACAGGTTGTTGTAGGCAAATCATGTAAAACTTAGAAGTTTTCATTAATTTTGCTAGCTCTTCACTGCTGTAATAAACTGAGGTCCTCATGAAAGTCATCTGCACAGCGCTGTATTCGGTTCCAGGGAAGACAGCAAAGAGCTCTTTATCGATCATTAGAAGTGTGATGGAGTTACAGCTTTTCTTCTTTATCTGCTTCCCACGATGCCATCTGTCTTCCCCTTTAAGGAAGTCTGTTTCTTATGACCCTTCACGGCTTCTACTTGATGACTTGAATTCTGAGGTTCAGTCATGATCTTTTCTCTGCTTCTCTTCTTACCTTTTTCTTTTATGCTTATAATCTTTGGTGTTACTAGGATTTGCACAGTTCTCTTCAAGTAATAATACCACAAAAGGCTCTTCCTAAGATGTCATGCCTATTTAATAGGGAAGACAGTATGTTTCTTAATTTTCACATTTTACCTATGTTTATACTGAAGATTTTTGTTTGTTTTGATTTTACTTTGTTTTCATTGCTGCCAAATTTCAGTTAGAGATCTTAGACACAGATGCTTTGTGGGATTCGGGAGTTGGGGAAGGGGCAGGTATATTGCTGTGCTATATTTTATAGATTGGGTTCAAATAAAAGGTGTTACCCCACCTCAACTTCTTTAGCTCACAATTGCATTTTATACAGTGTGTGAAAAATCCATACCTTCAATTATTTTGCGATATATACATCTATTAAATTATCACTTTGTATAACTTACATATGTTATATGTCAATAATATCTTTATAATGTTGGGGGAAAATTTATACTTTTAGTGAGGGCTTCTCAACTTCAACACTATTGACATTTGGTACTAGATACCTCTTTCTGTAAGAAGGCTTAAAGTGCATCATAGTAGTGTTTAGCAGCATTCTGGCCTCTACTCACTAGTTGCCAATAAAACTCCAGTCCCCCCAGCAATGACAACCAAAAATGTCTCCAGACATGCCAGTGTCACCTGGAGTCAACAACTACCCCTGGTTGAGAACCACTATCTTTCTTCTTTCCTTCTTTCTTCCCTCCCTCTGTCCCTCATTTCCCTTCCTTAGTCTACAGAAAGAAAAAAATTGTCAGGAAATTAACCAGTGCTTAAATATATTATTTTTAGGACTTGGTGAAATGTGAAAATAAGAAGAATATTGCAATCAGAACAAATTTGAAGTCCCCTGTTTCTGAGCATAGAAATTCTTCTACCAAAAAAGAACAAAAGGTTTGTCTTTTAATTTGTTCAAAATTGACCATTTTAATAACTTACATTTATAAAGTAGAAGATGAAAATAAAGATGTGAAATTTGGTTAGTAATTATCCAGTTATGTCCAATTATAACATATTTATCTCCCATTTCTGTTCATCTAATTCAGATTAGAATGTAAGCTTTAGCATTTGGTCGGTAGCAGGTACTTCCTGATGTGTTCACTTCTCACTTAGCAGTTCATCTGTCATACTCACTTGGCCATTCTCTGGCTCTTTTATCCTTCTCCTCATATTCTTTTTTGTTTTGTTTTGTTTTTTTGTTTAAATTCTCACCTGAGGATCATAGAGAGGAAAGCGGGGTAGGCAGAGAGAGAAAGAGAATACCAGCTGCCGGCCCCCCTTCCCCATCCTGCAGCCTACTTATGAGCCCTGACTGGGAGCCAAACCCATGGCCTTTTAGTTCATGGGAGGACGCTCCAACCAACTGAAGCACACCAGCCAGGGCCTCCTCATATTCTTAATCACGGATTCCCTGCCTGAGGATTCATAACCTGTGTCTGGCCTCTTTAATTCAACTGTGGCCGCAACTCTTTCTTTCTAAAATTCCTCATCAACAATAACCAAAAATGTTTATTTATTATTTTTCTACACGGTCATCATCTCAGAAAACATATTCTTTACGGAGTCAGGCATCTGCAATCAATGTAAATTTGACCACTAAGAAAAAAGAAGGAACACTGCAGAAATTTGGAGACTTCTTACAACGTTCTCCTACAATTCTTCAATCAAAAGGTGTGTAGAAAATAAATTAAATGTCCTTAATGTTCAGTATAGGATATTTCCCAATATCTGATATAAACTCAGCAAGGGTTATTATATTTCAAGTATACATTACATTGTCCTGTGTTAGGTACTGTGGGAAGAAACAGGAAAGGATGATATGCCTAGTTGTTCAGTGTGTAGTAAAGAAAGTCCTGTATTTAAGTAATTGATCAGTGTGTAGTAAAGAAAGTCCTGTATTTAAGTGATTGATCCAGAGCAAGCTACTTAATGTAGTTACAGGGATACAAGCAAAGTGCTGTGGTAGTACTGGAGGGAAATGAACTACCGCATTTTTGGACTGTAAGATGCACCCCCCCCCCCCCATTGGAGGGGGAATGGGAGTGCGTCTAACAGTCCGAATGTAGCTTGCCTGGCTCCCTGTTGGGGGACCTGCCTATGTTATTTATGTTATTAATATTTTACCACATTTTTTGCTTCAATTTTTTTTTCCTATTTTTCTTCTCTAAAACCTAGGTATGTCTTATGGTCCAGTGTGTCTTACAGTCTGAAAAATTTGGTATTCTAATTAGGGGCTATGGGAAGGTTTTATAGAAGAGATGGGATTTAACCTAGTAATTGAAATGTTGGCAGGATTACACCTGCTAGAGATAATCATTATTGTTAGTATAATAGTATATATTCTTCTAGTATTTTTCTCTATGTATGGATAAACATTACCTATTCATATAAATCAAAAACATCTATAAAACCTATTGAGTTTACTTAATGCTTTTTTTCTTAGCTACATTAATACCTGTTGTGTTAATATATGCTCATGCGTACACTTTATATCTGCATGTATACATAAACAGAAACATTCCTGAGTGTGTGTATATACATATATACGTATATACACACACTCATACATCTACAAGAGGGAACAGTTTTGACACAGGTGGAATAAATACTAGGCAAGTATAGGGAATGTGCAGGCTATTCCAGGTAGCAGTATGTGTCTGGCATGTAGAATGTGGAGAGATTACTGGGGAGAGGAGGCAGGCGGAGGAGTAGGTTTTCATGAGATTACCTGAGTGACAGCAGTGGGATAAATTGGAGAGTAGAGGGAAGGAGAATAAGGAGGAGTAGGGATATAAAGGCAGGGGACAGTTGAATTGATTCAGATAGGTTATATAAAAATACTTTCTGTAAAAATGTATACAGAGGTTCCCAAACTTTTATGGTTCCTTAATAACTAAGTAATTTCTTTTCATTGTGCTCCTGCACCAAAAGAAAAACCTACTAGTTTTATCCATTTAGTACTTAATGCCAAACAACCCCTGAAAATTCAGCTTCTGAAAATCCAGGTTGCAAAGATATGTCATCATCAAAAGGAATGTGATGCAATACTTTGAAATTGACCTACCCTGCGCTACTGTCTCTGTTAGCATCCAGACCAGGCTGCTTCACATAGTGACAGAGACGGAGGCAGGACCTGTGCTGCTATGAGTTTGCTGCAGCCTGTCTCGGCGCACAGCGGGAACTCCGACTTACCAGGCCCTTTTGTATATATTTTCCAAAAAATATGTACATCGTTTTAAAGGATAGTTTGCATAAGCATAGATAATATCTGGAGGACAAACAGCAAAGTGCTAATGTCTAAATTTGGAGGACGGGCAGAACTTGTTGTTTTAGATTTTTTAGATTTTCATGTATTTTATTTAAAGTATACTGACAATCACTTTGATGTTAAAAAGAAATATGTTTATAAGGAGAGGGAGATACACATGCAGTAACTGACTCCCTTACCTGGTTGACTCAGTTCCTTGATAGCTTCTCTATCCATACTCCTGGCATGGATTTTTTTTTTTTAATTTATTTCTAGGAATATAAGATATCCCTATTTTGGATTGTAACTACAATACATAGGTGTTGTTAATCAGTTGAAAATATAAGGAAAAAAAATTGAGACTCATTGTTTGGTATCACTGGTCTTCCAATTTTCTTCTCTATCTCCTACCCATTCAAAAAATACATGGGAAATAGTGATTATTTCAAAGTGCAAATTGAATTATTTAAGCTGTAATTTCTTGTTTCTTTTTCACTGGAATAAAAGTGCCACAAGTACAAAATGTCTGTCTAGTTCACATTCTCAACTCTTAGTATAGTGACTCCAGGCCATAATCCTGTGCGTGGTTTTGTTTTTGTTTGTAAAGACTGACCATTGCAGTGGCTGATCATTGTGTGGCAATTGCAAAGGTTTTACCGGTTAGGCCTCCAAGGGGAAGGCCACACTCCTTGCATCAGTGCGCTGCCTTCTCTGCAGGGAGTTACAGTCAAGGACTCAGGCCAGGATCTAGCCTGGCTGTGGTACATACCTGGATTCCTAGCCTAGGTGCCTTCATTTGGAGCCTTTTAATCGGGTGCCTTGAGCAGAGAACTTCCTCAGGTATCTGCTGAAGACCTTATGACAGCTAAGGGGAGGCAAGCTTGGAGACACCTTTCTTCACCCTAACTCTGTTTTCCCTCTCCTAGCCCTTCCCTTTGGCCTCCAGCCCCAACGCCCATGAAACAACAAGTATGTAAGCCCTTTGTTCCTCTGGCAGTGAGATGGCTCTCACTTCTGTGCTAATCCTCCTGACCTAGACCACAGAGTGTGCTGTGGGAAATAGGGAAAAGGGGGTGAGTGGGAGCTGGTGATTTCTCAGGTGTAGCTTCCTGCTTATTCTGTTGCTTGTAAGTGCTTAAAGCCTTTAGTGTTACTTTCATTTTGGTTTGTCTTAATTGGCTACTCTCACATCTGGCAACTCAGCCGAGCCCTGGACAAATAGACCCTCAATTGAGCATATTTCCCTAAGTGTTTTTTTCTATTTTTTTAAGTATATTTTATTGATTATGCTATTAACAGTTTTCTCAATTTTCCCCCCTTTATCCTCCTCTGCCCTGCACCCCCAACCCTCCAGCATTCCCTCCCCTTAAGTCAAGTTCATGGGTTGTACATAGAAGTTTTTTGACTTCTTTTTTTCCTATATCATTCTTAAGCTCTTCGTCTATTTTATACCTACCAATTACGTTTCTTATTCCCCGTACTTCCCCGCTCTGCCATTCTTCCCCTCCCCTGCTGAAAACCCTCCATGTGACGTCCATTTCTCTGATTTTGTTCCTGATGTAGTTGTTTGCTTAGTATTTGTTTCTTTTTCTTTTTCTTTCTTTCTTTTTTTTTTTTTAGGTTCAGTTGATAGTTGTGAGTTTGTTGTCATTTTACTGTTCATAGTTTCTGATCTTCTTCTTTTGATTTTTTAGGTAAGTCCCTTTCACATTTCATATAATAAGGGCTTGGTGATGATGAACTCCTTAACTTTACCTTATCTGGAAAGCACTTCATCTGCCAATCCATTCTAAATGATACCTTTGCTGGATAGAGTAATCCTGGATGTAGGTCCTTGTCTTTCATGACTTCAAATACTTCTTTCCAGCCCCTTCTTACTTGTAAAGTTTCTTTTGAGAAATCAGCTGAGAGTCTTATGGGAACTCCTTTGTAGGTAACTCCCTCCTTTTTTCTCGCTGCTTTTAAGATTCTCTCCTTATCTTTAATCTTGGGTAATGTAATTATGATGTGCTTTGGTGTGTTCCTCTTTGGGTCCAACTTCTTTGGGACTCTCTGGTCTTCCTGGACTTCCTGGAAGTCTATTTTCTTTGCCAGATTGGGGAAGTTTTCCTTCATTATTTTTCAAATAAGTTTTCCATTTCCTGCTCTTGTTCTTCTCCTTCTGGCACCCGTATAATTCGGATATTGGAATGTTTAAAGTTGTCTCAGACGTTCCTAAGCCTTTCCTCATTTTTTTGAATTCTGTTTCTTCATTCCGTTCCAGTTGGATGTGTATTTCTTCCTTTTGTTCCAAATGGTTGATTTGAGTCCCAGTTTCCTTCCTGTTGCGGTTGGTTCCCTGAATATTTTGCTTTATTTCACTTTAGGTAGCCTTCATTTATTGTTTCGCTTTTCAACCAAGCTCAATCAGTTCTGTGAGCATTTTGATTACCAGGGCTTTGAACTCTCCATCAGATAGGTTGACCATCTCCTCATCTCTTAGCTCTTTCTGGAGTTTTGCTCTGTTCTTTCATTTGGGCCATATTACTTTGTCACAGTGCACCTGTCAAGTTGTAAGGGTGCAGGGCCTTAGGTGTTCACCAGGATGAGGCAACCCTCCTTGCTCCCCTGCAGCACTGCCTGTGGGGGAGGGGCCAGAGAGGGAACAGTGCCATTGGCTTGCTCGGCTCTAGCCCCACTTTCCCTTGAACTCTTGTGTGAGACTGGAAGTTTCTTCCACTGTGACAACCCCCGCCATAGTCCACAGTCACCTGTGAGTCTCAGCTTCCCATTCAGCCAGCCCTGCCTACGCAGTCCGCCGCCTTGCTGCAGGTTCTCTCTGTCACCCATCTGCCCCATCTCGCTCCTACCGGTCTGGTTGGTCTGGTTGACTGTTTCTTTAATTCCTTGGTTGTTGGAGTTCCATGCAGTTTGATTTTCTGGCACTTCTGATTCTTTATTGTTTTTAGATTGGTTGTTATCCTCCTTTTGGTTGTGCAAGGAAGCGAAGGGTTTCTACCTATTCCTCCATCTTGACGGGAACCAGCAACTTCTTTTCTCTATTGTTTAAAAACATGGTTTACTATATGTATATGGGTTTTTTTATCCAGGAGTTTTCCCAAATGGAAATATACTTTATTAAAACCAAGATATGCCTATTAAAAAATAAAACAAATGTATAAAATAAGAAATATAAAAATTCCTATTCCACTTCTCAGAAGCAATAAACTGTTAGCAATTTGCTTTCTATCTTTTACTGTGTGTGTGTTAACTACAAGTAAAGGGCTCACAATTAAAAAGTACCTTTACTTAATAATAATGTGGGCATCTTTACATGTGGGCACTGAACTAGATCTACCACCTTATTTTTAATGCTGCATCCTGCTTCTTTTTTTAATGTAGCATAAACCTCTTTCGAGTCATTAAGGATGGATGAGTTTTATTGGTGGTACTATAATTTACAGTCAGATGATATTTTACTTGTTTTTGCTCCTAATCATTACTTTATGTTTATTAGGAATTTAATTTTTTGTTTGTGAATTGTCTATTCATGTCCTTTCACCATTTACAAATTACAGTGGTTTTCTTTAATTTGGTATGTGTTTGCTTTATTACGAATTTTAAACCTTTCCAGTTAGAGTATTACTTACTTCAGAACTTAACTAATAAATATATTTTTTATAGCAAAGAAGATGATTGAAACAGTGAGCTCTTCAAAGCTCTCAAATGTAGAAGTAAGTAAGGAAAATGTATCTCAACCAAAACGGGCCAAACGGAAGTTATACACAAATGTAATTTCATCTCCTATTGATATATCCGGCCAGGTAAGCTGCTTTTTCAGTTTTCTTAAGCATAAGACTGTTTGTGTTATTTTAAATTCTGATACTCGTAACAATTTGAATTTTATAATTGTTTGAATTTTTACTCTTTAGATCAAATCTCTTAAAACATGCTTTAAATGTTATACTTCTGATATCAAATGTGTTAAATTTATAGTAATTAAATATAAATGGTGGCATTAATGCATACAAATTTCATACATTTACATTTATAAACTAATCAGAAGAATTGTAATTCCATCAATAGAATTATCACTGTTTAGTAATTTACTTGCTCCCAACATCTATTTTTCTTGTTATCGTTATCACAGAGTTGTACAAATCTGGGCCTAAGTGTGCCTGGTGAAAACACAGGCGTGACATTCAGTCATTTCCTCCCACCTTTCCTCTGGGGCTTCCAGGTTCTATTGAGAAAAGACTGTAGTTTGTCACCATGACTCATTCTCCTCACTCAGAACAGGCTGTGCTGTTACAGGGAAAGTTCTGATTTTTTGTCATGCTTACATTTGCCTAGCGGATGAAAGTGAAAATAAAAAAGTAATTAAAGGAAAAGCTTTCAGCAGGAAATGGCCAAGAAAGATCAGGAGAGAGAGGGTTTTTTTTTTTTTGCAGCAGTAGCTATCAGGTATAAGATAGACACTTAAAAGCAGGTGGCAAAGAATTGGGGTCAATTAGGACATGCTGTTAGAAGTACTATTCTCTTCATCACTTTTCGCCATCTGTCTGATTAGTACATAATTTCCTCCCTTGGCTGAAATTATTTCTTTTTTTAGTTGCAATATAATGCTCTTTCAACTTTGAAAGTTATAGTTGCTGCAAAAGATCATTTCTTAAAAATTATTTGAGTCACAGATTTCCAAACATTTTAGTAAGTATTTCAGGCTGTATATGTCCCGAATTTAATACAGAATGTAGATTATTTTAATTCTATAATTACGTAGTGTTGAAAGAATCTTTTACAAAATCTATTACTGTAGGAAGCTTTTTTTGGCAGAAGATAATATTCCTGTAGTTCAGGAGGACAAAACAATATAGTGTACCTATTTCAGTTACTAAGCACATGAGCATATCTCATTAATTATAAATATATAAAAAAAATTATAAATATATAAGTTTTTATTTATTAAAAAAATTGTGTAATTGTTGATTTCAGATTTTGATGGACCATAAGGTGAAGGAAAGTGATCATCAAATTCTCAAACGACGACTTCGAACTAAAACAGCCAAGTAATTTACTATAGAGAGTATTTTAATGTAAATTTTATATTCATAATCATTGTAACTTGCATCCCGATTTTAAAGATAGTTGTATATATTATGGCATTTAATCCCTCTGTATATACATTGCTATTTTATACATAGTGTACTTTTAATTCAATAAAGAAGATAAGTCAACAATAAATTGCCTACTTTTCTAAGGTTTTTTGTAACAGCTTCTTTTTGAATTGTACGTATTTTCTTGTTATCCTAGTGAGATACCATCCTAGGAAAGATGGTATTATTTTTCATTTGTTTTTCTAGACATAGATACCATAGGTTATCTGGTTAACTTATATTTAACAGTGTCTTATGAATTGTTTTTAATCTGTTAGGAAGTACAGCTGATTTTGCATATCTGTTTGAATTACAGCTAAGATCCAGGGAATAAATGTATACAGACCTCCTATGTCCAAATATGTATAGTAGTCCCCCCTTATTCACAGTTTTGGTCTCCTTGGTTTTAGTTACCAGGGTTACCTGCAGACCAAAAATATTAAATGGAAAGTTTCAGAAATAAACAATTCAGTAAATTCTAAGTTTTAACATCCACACCATTCTGAGTAGCATCATGAAATCTTACGCGGTCCCATTCCCCCCACCCCACCTGGATGTGGATCATCCCTTTGTCCAGCATCGTCACAGTGTGCCCTCCCCTCTCCCAGTAATCACTCAGTAGCTATCTTGGTTATCCAATTGACCCTGGCAGTATTATTCTGCTTGTGTTCAGTAGTCCTTTTACTTAATGATGGTCCCAAAGTGCAAGAGTAATGATGCGGGCAGTTTGGGTGAGCCAAAGAGAAGCTATAAAGTGCTTTTCTTTAAGTGAGAAGGTGAAAGTTTCAGCTTAATAAAAGGAGAAGAAAATCGTATGCTGAGGTTGCTAAGATCTACAGTTAAGAATGAATCTTCTATTAGTGAAATTACGGAGGAGGGAAAAGAAGGTGCGAGTGTTGCCGTCACACCTCAGACTGCAAAAGTTTTGCCCACAGTGTGTGGGAAGTGTATAGTTAAGATGGAAAAGGGATTACATTTGTGTGTAGAAGGAAACAGAAACCGAAAATGTGCTCTGACTGACAGCAAGGAAGCACTAAGCCGATACAGATTTCAGCAAGGGATCCCCTGAAATGGTGACCACATTCACATAACTTTTATTACAGCGTATTGTTATAATTGTTCTAGTTTATTTTGAATTGTTACTCTCTTACTGTGCCTAATTTATAAATTAAACTCTGTCATAGGTATGAACGTAGAGGAAAACACTATATATTGGGTTTGGTGCTATCCCTGGTTTCCAGCATCAACTGGAGTCTTAGAACAGATTCCTTACAGACCAGAGGAGCTAATATATATGCATAATTTAGAAAAACAATCTTGAGTCTTTAACTAGAATATCTTTTATAATCTAATAGAGTTGGCTTACTTATTTTTCCAGGAAATAGAAGATCAGAAGTGGAAAGTTAAAAAAGGAGATAACATCTAGAGGTCAAAAAACATTGATAGCTAGAAATGACAGAATTTTAGATTTGCAGGCACCTTAGGAAATTGCTCTGTTAAATTTCATAGGTGAGAAAACAGACCTATAAAATTTACTTTTTTGTAGATTATATAGCTAAAGTTAAACTGAGCTTCTTTAAAAAAAAAAAAAGGCAAAAAACATAGAGAGCTCAAGAATTATTGCCAAATGGAGCTTTTTAACCTAAGAGTACACATATATCTGAAACTTTAAAGGCTTCATTGGGTTTTAGCATTGTTTACTCTGTTGAATAATGATCCTAATTCAGTAAGAAAAATTATATTTGTTATCTTGTTTGGAGATAATACCATGTTTAGGGAAAATATCTATCAAAATAGTTAATTATGTAATCTCTTTAATCACTGAAATGTATTTATTATGCTACCTGGTTTCATTATGCTAAAAATATATGCATAGTTGACTCCTCATTTTTCAGAGAGTCCATCTTTACAAGTTTTCTTACTTGCTAAAATTTATTTGTAACCCCCAAATCAGTACTCTAAGCACTTTTGTAGTCATTCTAAGACATGCACAGTGTAGCAAAAAGTTTGAGTTCCCACCGTGCATGTTCTCTGCTAAGGTCAAACAATGTGAACATTGCCTTTTTGTTCCAGCTCCCAGACTAAACAAATGTCCACATACCTGAAATAGACTGAAATCATTGCTCAACAAGATCTGCAAGGGAGACAGTTTGCCAAATGAAAGGGCTTTAGAAACATCTTGGGCTTTCCACAGATTTATACAAAGCATTCATAAATTGAAAATAGGAATCAAAATACCCACTGGAAAACAAACACTTCAGAAGAAGATGCAACACAGTCTCTACAACTGTTTTATGTGTGATGGAGTCAAACATCGGTAGATATGGAGTCAAAAGTCAGTTCATGTTGAAAGAAATGGCAAAATACATCCCATAGTAAAAGAAAAAAAATCAAAAACTGACATGGCCCAAATTGTGTATATTGCAAAAAACTTTTAAGTGACTATTAAGTGCATGTTCAAGAATTTAAAAGAAAAGTTATTTCGGTGAGTAGGGAATCTCAGCAGGGAAATGGAAGGTATAAAGAGAATTAAACGGATGCCCTGACTGGTGTGGTTCAGTGGGTTGGGTGTCATCCTGCAAACTGAAAGGTTGATGCCTGGGTTTCGGACCAGGTCGCTGGTTGGGGGTGTGCAAGAGGCAACCAACTGATGTTTCTCTCACACATCAATGTTTTTCTTCCTCTCTTGCTCCCTTCTCTTTCTAAAAATAAATAAAATCTTAAATGGAATTGTTACAATGGAAGAGTACAATAAAGGAAAACCCTGGATAGATTTAACAGCAGATAAGAGATGGCAGAAGAAAGTGTTAGTGAACTTGAAAATGGATCAATTCAAATCCAATCTGAAGAGGAGAGATTAAAGAAAGAATAGGGCCTCAGGATTTTATGGAACAATATTACTTGGACTAGCACACATGTCATTGGAGATCCAGAAGAATAAAAGAGTGATAAGAGCAGAAAAAGTATATTTTAAGAAATAATGGCCAAGCATCTTACAAATTTTATGAAGAAATGTTGAAGTTCTCCGTATATCCTAAAAGAATTCTGAAGAAAACTACACCTATGAAGATAGTCAAACTACTGAATACCAACAATAAAGAGCAAATTGGAAAGCAGAATGAGCAGCAAAATCTTGAAAATCTGGAGAACAACATAACTGCACACAAGCTGCTTACTGGGAGAAAATATTGCAATGCATAAGTTACACAAAAGACATACATAAGAATATATAAGAAAGAAAATTTTAACGAGGACACAACCAATACCATAAAATTCTGGTTAAGACTTGCATAGATGCTTCACTGAAGAAGACAGGCAGTTACCATGGGAAGGCAAATTAAAACCACAAGTAGAGGCAGCATTATAGTGAAAGAATGTTCCGGTTTCCCTGCTCTACCTATGAAATTGTGCTTCACCTCCCAGCTGCCTGGCCTTCCTAATCTTGATCGTCCATTGCTACTTTGGAGCAAGATAATACCACTCTAGCTATTTTGAACTGTTTGCAGCCATCATTGCAGCTATAATTGCTATATTTGCAGAGATATATATATATAATTCAAAATGGGCATCTCTTTCTTCCCTTTCATATATTTTGTAAAGCATAGAATCTATCAATATATCTGCTTTGGCAAAATCCCAGACAGTGACCAGACTGGCTAATTAGATTCTTCAAAGCCCTTATCTGAACTGTTTCTCAGAGTTTCTGTCTCACTCATAGACACAATAAAGTTTGGGAAGTTCTCTAGTTTCCCAAAGCATGGAACTCATTAAGGAGATATAGGCTTTCTTTAGATGTTTAATGGTCAGACAGGCTAAATTTCCATAAATGGGAGCTTTTATTTTGGCTTTCTGAATCTATGGGTTAAGCTAACAGCTTAATCTAATTAATAGTACACACAATAGGAATTATTTCTTTTTGGCCATAATTAGCTAAAAGTTAGGTCAGTTTATTCTTTTGGTTCTAAAACTAACTTTTATTATTATTTCATGTGCATCAAAAACAAATCCATGTATAATAGCAAACAGGCCTCATGGTATGGATTCAGTGTGGTTAGGAGGTTCTATATACAATTTAACTCCGATTCATAATTTCTGAGAAGTTTGTACACCAATTTAGCAATATGATGAGTGATGGCTGCTAGTCCTGAGAAGCTAGAGCAGGTAGGCCAGTGGCCTAGCAAGTGTGTGATTCAAGAATGCAATTTATATGCATTCACTTAGTCTCCTCCTCTGTTTCCCTCCCCTACACCCCTATATTATCATTCCATGTATTATTTATTTTGGGACTCTCCTAATCTTTAAATGGCCAATGTAAAACTTATTTGGCCATGAGCAGCCACAGATAACCATTTGCAACATCAAAAGTCATTGAGACATTCAAATGATGTTAATTCTTCCTATCCATGAACAGAGTATATACTTCCACTTATTTGTATTTTCTTCAGTTTCATTAGTTTCTTAAAACTTTCTGAGTACAAGTCTTTCACACTTTGTTTAAATTTATTCCTAGCTTTATACTACCCGAAGCAATCTATAGATTCAACACAATTCCCATCAAGATACAAATGGCATATTTCACAAAACTAGAAGAAATATCTCAAAAATTTACATGGAACCATGAAAGATCTTGAATAGCCACTGCAGTCTTGGGGAAGAACAAAGTTGAAGGAAGCACATTTGCTGCCATCAAACTATACTACAAGACCATAGTAATCAAAACAGCAGGGTACCGGCATAAAAACAGAAATACAGATCTATAGAACAGAATAGAGTGCAGAAGTAAACTCACACTTTTATGGTCAATTAGTATTTAACAAAAGAAGCAAGAACATATAATAGGGTAAAGACAGTCTGTTCAACAAATGGTGTTGGGAAAATTGGACAGATAACTGCAAAGAAATGAAACTTGACCATTTTCTTACACCATACACAAGAATAAACTCAAAATGATTTAAATACTTAAATGTCAGGCTTGAAACCATAAAAATTCTTGAAGAAAACATAGGCAGTAAAATCTCAGGCACTTCTCATAGCAGTATTTTTTCTGCTATATCTCCTTGGGCAGGGGACACAAAGGAGAAAATAAACAAATGGGACTACATCAAACTAAAAAGATTTTGCATAGCAAAGGAAACCATCAACAAAATGAAAAGACAACCCACTGAATGGGAGAACATATTTGCTAATGTTATATCCTATAAGGGGTTAATATCCTAAATTTATAAAGAACTTACACAGCTCAACACCAAAAACAAACAAAAAACAAAACAAAACAAAAACAAAAACAAAAAAATCCAATTAAAAAGTGGGCAAAGGGCCTGAACAGACATTTCTCCAAAGAGGACATACAGATACTCAATAGACATGAAAAGATGCTCAGTGTCACTAAACATCAGAAAGATGCAAATTAAAACCACAACGAGATACCATCTCACATATGTCAGAATGGCTATCATCAATATATCAACAAACGAGTGCTGGCAAGGATGCAGAGAAAAATGAACCCTTGAGCATTTTGATGGGAATGCAGACTGCTGCAGCCACTGTGGGAAGCAGTATGGAGTCACCTCAAAAAATTAAAAATGGAACTACTTTATGACCCAGTGATTCCACTTCTGGGAGTACATTCAAAGAAACCTGAAACACTGATTCAACGGAATATATGCACCTCTAATAGCAGTGTTATTTACAATAGCCAAGATCTGGCAGCAGCCCAAGTGCCCATCAGTCGATGAGTGGATAAAAGAGCCGTGGTACATTTACGTGATAGAATACTATTCGACCATAAAAAAAGAGGAGATCTTACCTTTTTTGACAGCATGGATGGACTTGGAAAGTATTATGCTAAGTGAAATAAGCCAGTAAGAGAAAGAAAAATGCCATACGATTTCACTTATATATGAATGAATAAAATAAACTAACAAACAAAATTGAGACAGACTCACAGAACAGACTGACAGCTGTCAGAGTAGAGGGGAGTTGGGGAGCTGGGTGAAAAGGTGAAGGGATTAAGATAAAAAATTCTCAGGCTGACAACAGCATGGTGATTGCCGGAAAAAAAAGGGGGTGGGGGAGGCAGAACAGTGTGAAGGGGGTAAATGGGAGTGTAAAGAGATTTCATTTGGGGTTGTGAACACAGTACAATATACAGATGGTGTATTAGAGAATTGTACACCTGAACCCTTATAATTTTATTAACCAATGTCACCCCAATAAACTAAAAAAAGAGAAAGAAAAAAGTCATTGAGATAAAATATGCCTACGGATTTATTGATCAAAATTAAAACTAATTTTTGAAATGTTTAATAGAAAACAAACGAGACTGAAAATGTTAGATAACTCATTATGCATGAGTTTTAAGGCAAGATACGTATCGTTGACCCAGTAGACCAGGGGGCTATTGTTTAGACCACAGCCGTGCCCTTCAGTTGTGCATCACCCTTGGTGGCATTCTTGTAGTAACGACAGAATTGACTGTTGTGACAGAGACCATGGGTTGCAAACCCAAAATATCTACCATTGGACCTATACAGGAAAAAGTGTATCAGCTCTTGCAATAAACAATCCAACATAGATATGCCAGCAGAACTGGTCTTTTTAATGCAAAATTTTATACCACTAATTTTATACCAGAATTTTATTTCCATCATGATACATGATGGAAACTGAGCTGATATCAGTAGGAATTAGTCTGAAAATGTAATGACCAGTTTGAACATATTTATCGCTATTTTGATGTCTTCTAGAATACATAAAAAATAATATGTATACCTTCCAGGCTACATGTATAGTAAGAGCTTCTATAATTGTTCAATATGTGCATTTGATATATTTTCCTCTTAAGACTGTCACCTGTACTTGACAAAGTGTTTTAAATCGATCTAATCAGTTGAAAAAATAGAGATAGCAAGCTGAGAAAGAGGCAGATCTCAGCAAAGTTTTAAAAATTATTTTTAAACTACTTTTTTGTTTGTAAATAACTTTAACCTTACAGAAAATTTCCAAGAATAAGGATATTACATGGAACACTCATATAATCTTTACCTCAATTCCCCTATTCTTTTTATGGCTTTATTGATATTTAATCGACAAAACAGCAAGATGTTTCAAGTGTACAACATGATCACTTGATATACACACACATTGTGAAGGATTCCCCGCACCGCATTGAGTCAACACATCACCTCACACATTTTTCCTTTTTTTGTGTTTCAGAAAGTTTAAGCTCTACTAGCAAATTTCAGTAATACAATATGATGTTATCCAGTACAGTGAGTTTTAAGGAGAAGATGAAGGAAAAAGCGAGAGTCTCAGTGGGCACCTAGATGCTGTAGGGCTCTGTTCTCCGATGATGTTGAGACTCATGGGGGGAAGGAATACCCAGTATCCTAAGTTCTTGAGAGAATTAAATGAGAAAATGTGTATCAAAACCAGACTGAAACTACTTGACAGTTTTGCGGAGGGACCACTGCTTGTGTTTTCTCCGCACGTTCTAGCTCATTGTAGGGAGAGTCACGCAAAAAGTAACTCAGATGTAGATGTAAGTCCCTTATATTCTTAGCAAGTGCTTGGCGATTTCCCCTCTGGCAGCTGTGAAAGGGCCTCTATTGAGACGACAGAATTGACCTCGGCGGGGACGACGGCTCTGTCCGTTGGGCAGTCTCGGAGGAGGAATGATCATCCTGCCTTCCTCAGGGACTTAGAGCTTCTTCTAACTTCTTCTAACTAGGGTTCTTAACCCTAACTGCACGTTAAAATTACCTACAGATCTTAAAAAACAAACAAACCCAAAACAGATGCCTGGTCCTATCCCAGACCTGGCTGAATTGGTCTGGGGAGGGCCCTGGGCCCTGGGGTTGTTCACTGGCACCACTGCTGATTCTAAAGGGCAGCCAGTGCCAGAACCGCCGCTGACGTCGCAAAGGTAAGTTTGTCCACCAGATGGAGACAAAGCACTTCTCCCTGAAAAGGCTCCACAGACAAAAACCCCAGTCTCTGACTTTATTGCTGCCGCAACTCCAATTTATGTAACGTGCCAAGCAGGGCAAACATGTGGGAAGACAGGTAGAATTATCTTTGGTACTGTTGCTTGCCAACCAAAGATATTATTGTCACCACTGGAGAAAATTCCAGGAACTAATTTAAAAAATAACATGCGGCTAAAAATATACCCTGTTCACCCAATTACCTGAACTAGCATCTAGAAATATTTGCAATCCTTTTCCTAGTTCCCTTTGACAAAATAGAAGCTATAAAAAAAGGATGGTATTATTGTCCTGTAGAGTGGAAGATTTCCACCTAAGATCACTCCAAGAATTGTGCAAATAGAAGTCAACATGGGCATGACTAAACTATCTTAAGATGTGCTCACAGGATTTTAGGAATATGCAGATGCAATAGTGTAACTTACATTTATTCCTAACTCTGAAGTACTTGATTGGCAGCTCCCAACTTTCCTTGCTCTCTTGCCTCGTTCTGTCACAGAAGCTCTCAAAGCTCGATCTCTGCCCCCCTGTAGCTACAGATGGTCAGTGAGGTTAGGTAAAAACTGCTGTGGAGGGCTTCCCTTCCAGGATGAAATGACAAAAAAAAAAAAAAAATCTTTCTTTCCTTTTCCTCAACTCTCTTTCCCCATCTTCTTGGGGGCACGAAGCTTGGAGGTGGGGCAACCATCACTGTCCATGAGATGACAAGTGGGAGGACAAAGCCAGTATAACTAAGGAAGGCAGAGAGGACAAGCAGGAAAGCCTGGGGTCTGATGCATCCCCCCAGGCAGCTACTGTGCTTGCCAAGGACCACCTATGTCTTACCTAGCAATTATGGGGGTGAGGGGAAAGCCTCCTGTGATTGGCAGATATATTTATTCCTAATTTGTCTATCACCGTAAAGTGGTTATATTGGCATATAGACATAAATATATATATTATATTGACCTTGTCTTTTTTAGTTATTATTTTTTAACCTTTCTAGTTAAAGAAGCCCTGTGGGCTTTAGACAAAACTAGGAATTTAGAAGCTTGACTTCCTTTTTTGGTTGTTATTTCTTTTTTAAAAAGTGTATTTTATTATGTTATTACAGTTGTCCCAATTTCCCCCTTTTCCTCCCCTCTGCCTGGTACACCCCTTCCATACAGCAATTTCCACCTTAGTTCATGTCATGGGTCATGCATATAAGTCCTTTGGCTTCTCTATTTCTTATACTATTCTTAACATCCCCCTGTCTATTTTGTACCTGGCAATTATGCTTTTTAATCTCTGTACCTTTTCCCCCATTCTCCCCTTCTCCCTCCCAGCTGATAAACCTCCAAATGATCTCCATATCCCTGATTCTGTTCCTGTTCTTATTGTTTGCTTAGTTCATTCTTTTATTTTTTAAGATTCAGTTGTTGATAGTTGTGAATTTGTTGTCTTTTTAATGTTTATAGTTTTGACCTTCTTTTTCTTAAATAAATCCATTTAACATTTCATGTAATGATAGCTTGGTGATGATGAACTCCTTTAGCTTTATCTTGTCTGGGAAGTGCTTTATTTGCCCCTCCATTCTAAATGATAGCTAGGCTGCATAGACTAATCTAGTTTGTAGCCCCTTGCTTTTCATCACTTTGGATACATCTTGCCAGTCCCTTTTAGCCTGCAAAGTTTCTTTTGAGAACCAGCTGATGGTCTAATGGGAACTCTTTTGTAGGTAACTATCTGCTTTTCTCTTGCTGCTTTCAAGATTCTCTCTTTAACCTTTGGCATTTTATGATGTGTCTTGGTGTGGTCCTCTTTGGGTCTAACTTCTTTGGGACTCTGTGCTTCCTGGACTTATCTGTCTATTTCCTTCATCAAATTAGGGAAGTTTTCTTTCATTATTTTTCAAATAAGTTTTCAATTTCTTTCTGTTCTTATTCTTCTTCTGGTACCCCTATGATTCAAATGTGTTGGCATGTTTGGAGAAATCTGAGAATCTTCTTGTACTATCCTGTTTTGTTTTTTTAATTCTTGTTTCTTCTTTTTGGTCTGGTTGACTGTTTATTTCTTCCTCATGTTCCAAATTATTGATTTGAATCCCAACTGCCTTCCCTTCACTGTTGGTCCCTGTAGATCTTTATGTCACTTACTGTAACCTTCATTTCTTCCTTTATGCTGTTGCCGTACTCATTGAGTTCTCTGAGCATCCTGATCACCAGTGTTTTGAACTCTGCATCTGCTAGGTTGGTTATCTCCATTTCGTTTAGTTATTTTTCTGGGGTTTTGTTTTGTTCTTTCATTCTTTGTCTCCTCAGTGGCAGCCTCCCTCTGTTTCTGTGTGGTAGGGAGAGCTGGTTTGACTCACTGTAAAGGTCACCTGTAAATTGTGTGGGGTGGAGGCTTAGGTAACCTTCAGGGTGGGGCAATCCCCTTCGGTGCTTCGTGGCTCTGTGTTGGGGGAGAGCTTAGAGAGGGAACTGTGCCACTGCCTGGCTTCCTGAGGTTTGACCATTACTTGTCCCATTTCTAGTCACTTCGCCCACTCCTGTATGTGACCGGTGCCCTTCCAGCTGTTGCCCTGGTGGTGAATCCCAGAGTGGGTGGGTTTGCCTGTTTTAAGGCTGTGCGGGCCCTTTAAGTGAAGTTTCCTAAAAATCCAGTAGTTTCTTTATCATCCCAAAACCCCACTGGTTTTTACAGCCAGAGTTATGGGGATTTATCTTCCCAGCACTGGAACCCTGGGCTGTGGTCTGGCCTGGGGATCGGATCGCTCGCTCCAAAGGTATCCCTCCTGATTTTTATCCACCGCGCGTGAATGTGAGACTGGCCACGCCCGTTCCCCCGCCACCGCCACCTCTCTGTGCCACACCATGTCTGACTGGTCTCTGCATCTCCGCCCCTCCGACCCATCTGGAAGGCTCTGGCTTCTTTAACTCCTTGGTTGTTGGACTTCCATACGGCGCGATTTTCTGGCAGTTCTGGGTGTTACTTGTTTTGAAGTTCATTGTAATTCTTTTTGTGGTTGTGCGAGGAGGTGAAGTGTGTCTACTTGCGCCTCCATCTGGCCAGAAGTTGCTTGTTATTTCTAAACAGCATATATTAAGTGCCTAATTGTGAACACCAGGCAATCTACTAGTCATTCGTGTCCTAACCAATTTTCCAAGTCAAAATGCATACTTTGACAAATCACATGGTTACAAGGTGACAATTTTCAACAGAGCCGTGCTAGACAAAGCCAGACACCCTGCCACCCTACCTGACACAGCCTGTGATTTCTTCTGGGAACCCACCGGGCTGAAGCACACAGACCCTGCCAGACACACATAGAACTGAATACAAATGATAAACCAAATGGCAACAGACAATAGCATTTATAACAACACACGCCTAGTTTTGTCTTAAAGAACTGGGAAAAAGTAAAATTCCTACATTTTGTTTAAGCAAAGCAGCAATTTGATGGCCGGGACTGTCAGAATAATTTCTATTCTATGGTCCAGTGAGAAGATTTCATGGAAGAGGATTTCGCAGATTTCAGGGGCCATTCAAAGGACTCAGGTGAAGTGAGTCGAACTTGTGGGGAAAGATACGATCGGCACATGATGTCTCCTCGGAAAGGTCAGGAAGACCAGGTGGGCCTCCCTTGAGCACAGCATAGATGTGTGTCTCCGGGAGGGTGTTATACGCCAGCTCTGTGAGCAGCCCAGGGACAGTGATGCTGGACTTCTGGAAGGCAAAGGCAGAAGGCAGTCAGTCCTCGTAAGTGCTGAACTGCACCAAGGATGCTCCTCTCGCCTCCCTGCTGTTTGACTCGGGCAGGTAATGCTCCCATCCTCATCTCCAGGCCTGATCTCTCTGTTTCAGACTCAGTTCCAGCTGTCTCCCGGTTAGCTGTCTTCACAGTCATTCCAAACTCACCACTTCTGAAAGGGAGCTCATGAAAGTCTCTTTTTTTCCTGCACATTCACTTTCTCATTCTGTACTTTTTGGCAACTACGTGCCTATTTTATTTACTCAGCTTCATTAAGGTGTAATTGACAAAGAAAATCATAAGATGTTTAAAGTGTATGGTGTGAGGTTTGATAAACATGGACATCATGAAAGGATTCCTCCTGTCAGGTTAATTGACACATCCATCACTTCACACGTTTAATTCGTTTGTGTGTGTGTGAGAACATTTAAGTTCTATTTTCTTAGCAATTTTCAATACAGTGTTATCAACTATAGTCATTAGAGATCTTTGTTTGTCTTGTAACCTCAGGTTTGTACACTTTTCTGACTTCTCCCTGTTTCTCCTACCCCCTCATCCCCAGCCACCAGCAGCCACTTTTCTGTTTGCTCTTTCTTTCTGGGAGTTCAGCTGTTTATAGGTTCCACATATCTGTGATACCAGGCAGTGCCTGGTATTTCTCTTTCTCTCCGACAACTGTTTATTGGTGCTGACTCCATGCCTCTCACTGCGCTGGCGAGACTGGGTGTGCGAACCCAGGTGTGGTTCTCCCCGCTGCACGTCTGGCCAGGCGGAGACTGCCACTCACCAAGCAGGCGCACACATAGTCATGTGTTTCAGTCTGGGGTGATGAAGAATGGAGGTGGGGTGCTATCTGAGAACCAACGGGGAACTTTGTGTCTAATGAGGCAGAATATTGCCCACTGGTCACCCAACCTGGAAAAATGAATGTCACCTTTTCCTGTCTCTCCAGTACCATTGAAAGTAACTGAAGTTGTGGCCCCCTCAAGCTGCCTTTGAGATATTGATTTTAAGTTGTTTATTAAGAAACAAGACTGATAAAGAACATTTGATCTTCCCCCTTCCTATCTAGGAGATTCAGATCAAAAGGCCTACTCTAGGAAGGATATCTTAGCATGTTTGCTTTAGCTTAATTTGAATTCAATATGATGAACAAGAAGGCTTCATGCAGCGGTATGTTAGCTAGATGGCCCTGTGTCCCATGGCTTCTGAGTTGCTCAGGATTTGCCCTCCCTACGTGCTCCCCTCTTCCTCAAGTACCAGTACCTGTAAACCGCCCACTCTCGCTTCTGAAATCTAGGATGCCCCCCACCCCCCTACTTTTCTCCTTTACAAATCGCTTCTATTTCTTATCTATCCAATGCTGCCTCACTGTCTTGGGAGTTTTTATGCCAATGTGAACTCCCCATGGATATGCATTAAAATCAGTTTCTCTCTCCTATTGATCTCTGTTAAGTTGATCATCAGCTCAGTTAGAAGGCCTTTGGTGGTGAGCGGAAAAGTATCCCCCACTTTTTTTTAGCTCCCATACTATTTGTATACAACCAACCACTACATCGTGCCTATGTGACCTCCTAACTATTTCTCAGGCTCATGTCCTCTTTCTGTTCCTCCGTGCTCTAGCTGAGACTGTCCTCCTCTTCTGTGTGGGCCCTGAGTCGCTCTGTGAGGCCAGGATGTTCACACTTTCCCCTGCCCTTCACTCCACCCTGCCTCCCTCTCCATGCTGCCTCCAGACAGCTTCATCCAAAACCTCTATCGGACCATGTTTCTTTCCTGCCTGGAGCTTTTCTGCTGGTTTCCATTTTATGTTATAAAATTAGCTCAGATTTTTAGCCTCATCGTCATTTTTTAATTCCCCTTGAGTGCACACTTGAGGGACACCATACTACTCACAGTCCCTTGAGCACATCATGGCGTTTCAAGCCTCCGAGCCTTTGATCGCGCTGTCTTGCGCCCGTGGTTCCACCTTACGCTCCATCTCCGTCTGACTTCCAATTTGCTTCTGTCTCACATGCCCCTCCTGTGTTCATAGTGGTTCACGATTATTTACTCTCATTACAGCACTCGGCGCACTGCATTCTATTTGCATACTTCACATTTGCCTCCCTTTCCAGAATGTGGGCGCATCAAAGAGGGGGCCTTCCTTCACCTGTATCTACGTCTAGCAGTGTTCTTGGCAGATGCAATTTGTAATGGATCCCACTATACAATGGGACCAGAAGTGAGATGTATTAGTTCACCTGGGAAGAAATGTAACTTGATGTCAAATCAAAGGCGCAATGTATGATTTATTGTTCAATCATCCAGCTGACCTCAAAAGTCAACAGCGCAGATGTTATAATCTAATTCCACTACACATACACGTATTGTCATGAACCCCAAATGGACACATCCATTCGACCCACTAAATTGTGAACATGTGCAGGACATTGTTTTTAAGGTAATACTGACCAATTGTGCATTGCATTTTCCAAGGGAAAGCCCTCGTTTTACCCCATTGGGTGGTCAGAATTGCTGTGGATTTCTAACAGCTGCTTGACCCCAACTCTGTCCATAATAGCACATTAGAGAGGAGCGTTTATGGGTTTATCATTCAAGCTAGGAGTCAAAGAATAGTTTCTTGACAAAGAGGAAGCAGAACTTGCTACCCCAAAATATGTCTTTTGGGCTACTGATTATTTTAAGCCGGTTATTTTTAAGAAACAAAGGATTCAGAAAAAAGCCTTTAACCTTCCCTCTGAACTTTTCCTTAGCTTCAGATGGAAGATAAGCCTTAACTTCGAAATCTACCCCAGGGCCTCGTATCTTTATGAACTCCCTGTGTGTACGTATGTAATAGTTTGCTCAACTTTTCCTGTTAATCTGTCTCCTATTAGTTTGACTATTAGCCAAGCCGGAAGCATTTAGAAGGGTAGAGGGACAATTGATTTTTCCTCCCCACAGTAGCAATACACTGAAACCCTAGGTACTGGAAGGGAATCAAAGTTTTGCCATCTCGAAGCTGCCTTTTTGAGATATTTATTTTAAGCTATTTATTAAGATACAAGACTCAGAAAAAAAACCTTTGACACTCTCTCCTTTCCTACCCAAGAAATTCAGGCAGAAAATCTGCTTCAGGAAGGAAAGCTTAGGATGCTCGACTTTGCCTAACTTGCATGAAGTACGGTAAATAAGGAGGCTTTGGGCAGGAGTCTGTGTTCTAGATACCCCGTGCCCCGTTGTTTCCGAGTCAGCAAGCAAAAATCTCTCCCCCCACCCCCGTGTGTCCTGCTCTTCCTCAACGTGTCAGCTTCTCATTTTCACTTCTGAAATCTAAGGCTCTGTTGCCTCCCTTCTCTCCTTTGTGCAAAATGACACGTATACCCGACATTGCCTCACTGTCTTTGGAATTCATACGCTTGTGTGAATTCTCCATGTGCATGTATTACAAATTTTATTTTCTATTACCAATCTGTCTGTTAATTGATTGTTAGCACAGCTCAAAGAACTTCGAAGGTGGGAGGAAAAGTGATAATTTTCTAGCTACGTGCTGCAGCCACTTCTGAGATGGAAGATTTATGGACCTTAACTAATGTTTGGGCGGCTGGACAAGCTGTATTTCAAACATACTAATACTAAATTTTGTTGTTGTTGATGTTTTAAATGTGATATTCAAATTTAATGGGTGTCAGGTGGTTTATGTGGCACCTCTACGTGGAAGTGGCTTGAAAAAACACACCCCAAATTAGGGGCTGATTGATGTGGGGGCGATAACCAGACACTTGGAGCTCCTCCTGGAAATGCCATTTGTGTTACGCCTCAGATTTTTGGGAAAGAGGTATATGGGACATCTGGAGTGGAAATGGGGACTTCTTCCAGGTTTCCTGGTAGCTGGAAGAGGATGTAGTCCTTGGAGGGAATGCTGGTTTACTGTAAATTATAAAGTAGGCAGATAAAAGCTCTACCTTATGCAAAAGCCAGGGAAAACTTGTGGATGTGGTGTTTTGTGGGGTTGCACAGATTAGTTCCTGACTAAACCCTAGGATCTGATGAACAATAATATATGGCTTATGAGTATGGATTGACCAACCAGGTTTCTGTGTAATATATCGGTCAATTTAGATAGAAGCACCATTTTTTTTCCTTAAGTCTTGTAAAAAGCAGGAGCAGAATGGGTGAGGTGGCTCTAAATGAATAATGTCAGGTACAGTGAAACCACCTTAGAATCCTCTGGGAACATCCAAGAGTGGAAACAGCAGAGTGAGCAAGAGGGTAGGAGAAGACTGGCCTTGGGTGAGCAGGTCACAGGGGGTGGCGGGGTGGAGAACAGCAGCGCAGAGTCCCTGCCCAAGGCAGGAACCGACAGCGCGAGGCGGGCTGCTTCTTGGACGTTGAAGTTGAGACAGTCCCTGCATGCTGCCCTCCGTCTAACATTCCGGCTGCTGCTGAGAGGATGGGAGAGATCCTGGGAGCTTCCGTTGCCGAACTCTGGGTTTTCAAGAACGTCCTCCTTCCTGCTTTGTGTCAGTTAAACTGAACATGGCAAGGATTTTCCTTCCCTGTGCGCTCCCCTCCTCCTCAACTACCAGTAGATCACCCATTTTCCCTTCTTACATCTAAAACCTCACTCCTCCCCCACCTTCTCCTTTGTCCAAAAATGTCTTATATACCCAATGTTCCCCCACTGTCTTAGGAATTATCATGCCTATGTGAATTCCCCATGTGTATGTATTAAACTTTTATTTTCTCTTATTAATCTGTTAGTTTGATAGGTAGCCAGGCAAGAAGAATTTAAAAGGTTGGAGGAAAAGTATGAATATAATTTTTAGGCCCCACATGTCATTAAAAGTCTGAGTTCCCATAAACCTCTCTGTCCTGAATGAACCAGGATAATTATTCGCCCTCCTGGGAAGGAACAAGACAAATCACAGAGAACGAGACAGCCTCAGTGAATCCTGGAGCTAAATGCTGGGATCAGCAAGGGCAGTCCAGATTCCCTTATGAGGGGGCTGGTCCTCATTGTAACAAAGTAGAGCCCTTTGACTATTGGGAATCCAGAAGCTGGAGAGGCTGCTGAGGCCACTTTGGATAACCAATAAGCAAACTGTTTATGAGGCAGAATAGAAAGAAGTTAGGGAGGACTCCCAACAAGTGGAATACAGAGGTAGGAGTGGACATCACAGGCCAACAAGCCTGTAGGTCAGGGGTGTCGAACTCATTTTCACCGGGGATCACATCAGCCCGGCAGTTGCCTTCAAAGGGCCGAATGTAACTTGAGGACTGTATAAATGTAACTACTCCTTAACAGTTAAGTGAGAGCTCGGCGCTGCTGCTGGGTAGAAACAAGGTGCTGGGCAGGATAAAACAAGGTGGAGGGCCAGATTCAGGCCAAGGGCCTTGTGTTTGCCACCTGTGGGCTAGGTCCTCTCACCAGAGCCCCTGCCTCCATGCATGATGGCAGGAAATGCCTGCAGTGGTCACAGAAGGAAGTCAACACCAACAAGGACTAGCTAAAACCAGATCAATCCAAGAAGGGAAGGAAAATTGATTGGAGAGCGACACCAAAGCTCATTATACCATCATTGTAATGAACACTGACACCCCAACTAAAAGGAGGGCTGCGGGGGATGAACCCCAATGACACTTTTTGAATGGACCATACTAGGCACAAGACCCTACTCCCAACCAGAAGGCAGAGTCAGAATTGGCACCACAAAGTTCAGAAACAAGCCACCCCGGGAAACACATAGAATCCCAAGAATTGACTGATCAGGCACACAAACTCACTTTGAGTTCTCCTGTGTCCACTCGGATATGTACTGTTGCTTCTTTGACCATGGGGCATCCTGTCCTCTTTGTTTCTACCTGAATAAAACTTGCTTTCGCTCTCACTTGGAGTCTCACTTCATCTCGTTCTTGAATTCTTTCCTGCGCTAGTCAAGTGCCTGGAGGTCCTGGACAGTGCCATGGCAGGGCCAGCCCCCGGCACGGAACTGGTCCGGTGGCATTCAAATGCCTCAGAAATGCAGGAACAAAGAAAATGTACTCCTCACCCTAAACTGAAGTGTGGGCAGGCCTCAGACAAAGTCCTTTTTGGGGACTGAGGGCAGAGGAAATAAAGTGGCTTTCTTGGGAACTTGTCTGAAGAGCAGGCGTCATTGCAATCACACAGAGTGTTCATTCAACTGTTTCCTGGACCTCACCCCAAATTTACCAAACATGATTATTAGGGGCAAAAACTGGGAATCTGTTCTTTTAATAAGCACCTTGGGAGATTCTAATGTGAAGTGACATTTGGGGATCCTTTGCTCTGGGGCAATGATGTTCAAGCATTTTTGATCACTCACCTTTAGCAGTGAAAAAAAATTGTAATGTATATCCCCAAAGATGTATATTTATAAAGTTCTCTCTCCCTCTCTCTCTGTCTCTCTGTCTCTCTCTATCACTTCAACTCATTTTTAAGTCACATCTTGGGAAATGGCTAAATGGGCTTGGTTTATGTTTTTAATGTACTTTGGATCTTTCTTTTCAGAACACACTTCGGTCTCCTGGACTTGAGTTTTATAAAGGCACAGGACTATGTCTATTTCATTCACCTTTATATGCTCAGTAGCACAGTGCTTGGCCCATAGTAGGTGTTCAAGAAAATACTGGCCTCATTTGAATTTGGAATGACTCCTTAAAAGAGAGAGGTAACTTGTCTATGAAATGGTGCTGGTGAATGCTAATATGGATGTCCAAACTGCTTCATGTTTCCATGGAAACATTAGCAGTAGTTCCTGTAGGTACCTCCACCTGTCAGTGCCAGGTACCCAAAGAGAGTTTAAAATCCTATTTGCTGTCCTCCAGCTGTTTTTCTCTGGCAGTGGCAGAACTCCTGCAGTTGAGAAAGGACCATCCATTGAAAGAGCAGCAGGAGACATCAGTAAGAGGCTTTCAATCCAGGCAAGTAAGAACAAAGGGAGTGGGACAGCTTCATTCTACAAACTGTACCTCCCCTCAGGTGGCATGGCTCAGAGGGGAACCCGCCTAGACAAGGAGGCCAGAGAATAAATCCACTTCCCTCTCTTGGGGGCCTTATTGCTGAGTTCCAGTGATTGCTAACATCAATTATGCCATCACTACTTAATAACATGTTTGATAATAGGGATCGCTGGCTTTGGAAAAATCTCTTCAGTTCCTTTATCCACTACTGATGGGAAAGATCAACACCAAAATGAAGACTGAAAGACAAGGAGTACTTTCATGGTTACATAACGGCCTCCAGGCCTGGGGGTATAGATGCTGGGCACATTCCAGATACATTGTGAAATGTTGCAGCTGGGGAGATCTTTGAGATTCTGACTGTAAATCTGCATCATTGCTGAGGGGGGTGCTGTAACATGACCAGAACGAATTTGCTTCTGTACAACCATTAGGTTCTTTCAGGCAAGTGCGCATAGTTCTTCATGATTAGAAGCTGCTGAGGGTTGGTTATATGTTCCTACTCACAACTAGATTATGAGGAAAGCCACTTTTAGACCAAACCTTGCCACAAATACTCACATCCAGTAGCAAGCAGACCCCTGAATAGGCAGACCTGATCTTTGTGGTCTTCTTACCATTGTTAAAGAAAAAAACTATTTATGACACTTCTTGAAACACCAAGGCAACCTGGCCGGTGTGGCTCATGGGTTGGGTGTCAGCCTTTGAACTGAAGGATCGCTGGTTGGATTCTGGTCAGCTGGGGCACAAGCCTGGGTTGTGGGTGGGTCCCTGGCTGGGGGCATGCGAGAGGCGACCAATTGATGATGTATCCCTCACACATCAATGTTTCTCTCCCTCTCTCTACTTCCCATCCTCTCTCTCTGAAAATAAAGAAATAAAATCATAAGAAAAATAAAACTGCTCTAAAAAAATAGTAACGCAGGCTTTACTCAGAACTCTCGAGGTTGGTATAGGGAGCAGTGCAGTGGGGTTTTGCTGTTGGGGGCAGGGAAAATGGGCTCAACTTCTACACAAGGCAAAGTTGGAATTTATAGCCAACAAATAGTGCACATGTCCGTGCTGGGGTGGGGGTGGGTTTGGGGGTTGGTGGATGGAAAACGATTAAGAGGAAACACCAAGGGTAAGAGGGGGATTCTGGCTAAATTGACCTAATGGTATTCTTGCCGAAGGCAGACCAGGATGATCAGAGATCACCTGGGGAATTGTGGAAATGAAGAATCTGGTTAGACAGCAAGACGTGGAGGACCGGGGATTCTGGCTAAACTGACTTAGCAGAATTCTTGCAAAAATTGGGCCCCTGAGGATGTGCCTCAGGATGAGGCCTAGTGGAAAAAGAACTCAGAGGAGCCCAGTTAGAGTTTGGTCAGGGAGAGAATCTTTGTCCGCATACCACCATGAGAAGAAAATGTGGCATATTCTGGAAGATAGATTTGGCTAACTTTAGCAGTTGGATGCTGACAGCAAGAATCTCATTAGGTCAATTTAGCTGAATTAGTAGTTGTTCTGTCAGGAATCAAGCTTGGGTTATATTTCAAAGGACACAGACTATTGCACTTGCTAGATGTGTTTGCCTGATTTGTATAAGAACAGGAAGAACCTTTATAATACATTTAGCCAAGCCACATATTTTGAAGAGACACTAGTGAAAAACCATAGCGCATCATCATTACCTGGAGTTGATGTGACAGATAGCTAAGACAGTCGTAGGAGCTACCTCTGAGGCATGGCTTTCTGTCACAGTCTTTCTGTTGACAACCTGTGGGTTGGTGTTGCCTTAGGAAAATGGGCTACACCAGGAGTGTGACTCGGACAGCAGGCAATCAATGCCAAGTATGTAATGTAAACCACAGACCCTCAGAATAGTGGTACTCAGGACAAAAAACAACATCTCTCACTCTAACCTGAATGCAGCCAGGCAGTGTTGGGTTTCTCTCTTGGGTAGTGCACAGGTTGTGCGTAGCAATGATTTTAAGGAAACCCAAATCAATGATAAAGAAATAATTTAAAAAACTTTACTCAGTCTAAATGAGGTGGCAAAGAACATTTCTAATGTATGGTATTACAGAACTTAAAACATTTGTTCCATTCGTTAGCCTTCAATATTCCTCATGGACAGAAAGCTCCAAGAAACTCTCATTTTCTCTCAACTCACAATTCTAAATATTCTTCCAAACCCAAATCTCTCTCTCTCTCTCTCCTCCAACTGTTTTCTCTCATAATTATTGTTTCCCTTTCTTGTGGAAATCTAGGCTTTCCTGCTCTCTTCAGCATTCTCCTATCTGCATAATAAAGCACAGAAATGAGAAGTGGTGGGGACTTGGGGAAGAATGTGCCGCCTGTTTCAGAACTGGAGGAGGGGAGTGTGAATACCCAGCCCCCCTTAAGTAACTGCCTCAAACCCCAGGTTCACGATGAGTAGGATCTCTCTAGCAATGGATTATTCATTTTGGATGTCTTATTTATTTTTACTTCCCCCATTACTATACACAATACTACTACAATTAAAATATTTTTATATTTTAGATTTACTATAGCAATAACATATACGCCGATGAAATTATTACAAATTTCAACCACTAATGGAATTACTGTTTTTCTAGTGCTTAGAAACGATAACCATAACGTTTATTCTCGGCTCTACCACTGCAATGTTTAAACACACAGAGAATGATAAATAGAGCAACAGGGGGCCTGTACTATACCAATAATCCCCCCTTGGAGAAGCTGGCTTTCCGCCCTGTCCTGGTGGGAGTTGGGTTGTTTGGCCTGCTAATTAGTGAGGCACAAGTAAGGAAAGAACCCTTGGTCTCATGCTACTTCTTTCCTGGTCTGATAAAAAAATATCCAGGGAAGGTATCAGGTTTTCCTAAGATAGCACCAGCTGGTTAGCGGCAGAACCAGAACCAGAATGAGAACCTGTGCTCTTTCCTGCTGTGTCCCTGTCAGACTGTGGCAGGCAGAAAATGGTTTGTTTTGACCAGGACGGAAAAACCTAGAAATAGAAATTAATTTTTAAGCATACACAGAATTGAACTTTGGGTAATGGGAAAATTTTGGATGAAAGGAGACATAAGAACAGTGCATCCTCATGTGGCATAATGTAATTTGGCATCTGTTCTCTGGTTTGTTTGCTCATGGAAAGGAACTCAAGCAATCACCTAGGCTGCTGCTGTTAAGTTGCAAATAGCCAGCTGGGAATTTGCTATGATTGAGACTTCCCGTAGCCTGCTGAGAACAGGTTGGGCAATGTCCAGAGCCTCAAGCAGAAGAAGTCTACTTAAAAGAGAAAGGGTCGTCCTAGAAAAATTGCATAGGACAGTTACACAGGCCAGGAAGACCTTAGTCAAGAATATTGCAGGAGGGGTCCAACTACTGCATCACGGGGGAGAATGAATCAACTCCACCGAAACACGTGGCGGGAGGATTCCCAACACTGAGGTGAACTGGTGGAAAAGTACTGGAGGGTCTTGCTCAGTGTGATTGGGCCGTCTGTGTTTTGCTAACTGGCGCTCATTGCAGTGAGGCTCCTCCCCTCCCGCAGAGCCTGGGAGAGTGGGGCCCTATGTTTCCCGATTACATTTCAAAGGGCTGCCTTTCAGGTCCTAGAGGAAAGGAAACGGGTCTGAAGGTTAGTCGACGTGCAGGTGAGGGCCCTCTTTGTCAGGGGCTTGTGTGCACAAAAAAGGGACCACACACTAAACCTGACAAGCTCACGGGGTGCTGCACGGTGGCCTTACAAACTCAAGAGACCTAAAGTGTCACATAGATAGTCTGAAATTGAAACTTCCTAACTAAAAGTAAGTCATAACGGGTAGGCACGTCCTAGGCTGGTATCTTCCTTGACAAAGGTTAATTTTTACCTTAATGGAACATGTCTATTGTCTTTTTGCGTCTATGATGACACCCTTTGGAATGTCAGCACAATCCCCTCTTTTCCGGACCCCTCAGGGCACAGTCTTCTCCCGAAACGTGAGACCACAGAACCCCTGGTTGTTATGTTCCCTGAATTCCATCGCTATGTGCTGTAAATGTTAATTGTTAACTGTCCCATACCCACCAATGTAAAAGAAGCGTGTGTCTCCTGGTTTTACTCTTTATCCAATCTCAGGGATTTCCCTGCCTCGCTTTCTCCCGCCTCCCTAATCTACCACCAGTGAATTTCACTCAGCCCTCCTTAGGCCTCTGCCTTTGATTGTAACGTATAAAATAAGCCAAAAAACTGCCAGTCTCAGGAGCGTTTTCTCGATTAATTTAGGATTTGCTTCCTGGCAATTGTCCTCAGTTTGGATCAAATAAATTCATAACATTTCTCTACAGGTTTGGATGTTTCTTCTCTTGACACCTGGAAGCAGGTAGATGGATGCAGGTGTGTCAAGTGGGATAAACTGGGTTCTCCCGGGAAGAGCCCCGGTTCAAAACTTTCTCTCCATAGGCAAGCTGCCAATACCTGAAGTTCCTCTGAAACGACTCATTCTTCTGATGTAGCTTTATGCTCCCAGCTCAGTCCGCTTTTAAAATGAAGCCATGAAGGCACCTAAGGGAAGGTGGAGAAAGAGCCCACAAAAGTGGCCGTCTCAGGGCAGTTAGAAGAGGAGATGGCTAAAGGGGGCGGGGGAAATGGTTTTAAAACATTTTTGAAGTGTGATCTCAAAATTTACCTTCGACTTAGAGAATTCTAGAGCATTCCATTTTTGCACCTGCCTCCAGGTCCAGTGTACTTCTAGCTCTCCAGGATGTACCTTCCTTGTACTACCTGGCTGTGCAGTCAGTGGCTGCTCCAAAGCTCTTCTGAAGTTTTCTGGGTCTGTTGGTCAGCAGATTCTGGGTCACACCACTTGTTGGGTCAAAGGAGCTCATGGTTTTTCTGAGACTTGGTGGCTGTAAGTGATCCTTTGCAAGGCAGCTGTACTGCCCACCCCGGGGGCCATTCCTTGTATTGTGCTTAATAGGATACCGTGCATTTATAGTACAATGTGAATGGTGCCCCCTAGAGTTGTTCAAGGTGCAGGTTGCAGCCCTTCATGTCTCCCCTTTCAAAGGCTGTTTCAACCTCCCCCTCCTCTTTGGCAGCAGGTGTGTTTTCTACGTAGTCGAGTGCGTGGGAGGCAGGCCTGTACTGTCCTGGCTCTCTCGATCCTTGAGATGGGTGGTCGTTCTCCCAGGGAGACTGTCAAAAGCTGTTCTAGAGGCTAGACTAGGCAGGATTCAAAAAGAAATCTCTTTCCGGAGCATCTCGTTTTCCTCTTTCTGGTGAACTCTTTTGTATCCTTCCTCACCCAGCTCAGACATCACCTTCTTTTTGATATTTTTGCTGCTGCCCCAGGAAGGGTGAGAAAGTTAGCAGGTTTGCTGCCCTTCCTCTGGGCCTCCTTAAAGCATTGGTTATCCACTGTAACAGGGAGGGTCGCACTGATTAAACACATCCTCTGTATTCGGTGTCTTTCTGGGTGTTTTAAATGCATAATCTCATTTAATCATCTCCAAAATGCTCTGAGGAAATGTTATTTCTCAGGTGAGGAGACAACTTCAGGAAGGTCGATTTGCTGGAGATCACCCAGCCAGCAAGGAATGGAGCGAGGGTTAAAACACTAAACTACCCTGGCTAACCTCCAGATGGCATGGTTGTGCTTTTTCTACTGTGCTTTGCAGACCCACTGTGGCTTCTGCATCCCTCTGCTCTGTAACTGAGTGTTTGCAGGCAGCACCAGACCTGATCTGTGATGTCAGAGACAATGTCATATTACCCTCGGAGCTTTGAATCTCAGTGTGCTGCCTAACCAACACAGAAGACACTCAGCAAATGCCTAAATTGTCACTAATTAGTAATTCAGCCACATTAATAAGCTTATACCCTGGGGGGGAATGGAGTCTCAGAGGGCCCATTACTCTTCATTTAGTGTGGAATGACTTCCATGCTGCCAGATCCCATTGTCAATGCCCAGTCCTCATCCTATTTGACTCACTTAAGGGTTACATTTGAATTACAGAAGGGTTCTCTTTCATCAATACTTGATACTAAGCTCTTCTAATGTTTGGCCTCCCTTACCTGACACATTTTGTTTGACATGCTAGTTTCTCCACTTCTTCTCTGTCATATTCCTGGAGTGCCATTACTCTCTGTCTTTAGTCCTCTTCTGGTTTGCTCACTCACTTAGGGATCTTAGCCCACCTCATGCTTTTAAACACTGTCTATATGTGGGAAAATATTTACTTGTCAGTTCATACTTCTAGCTCTAATCTCCCTGCTAAATCTTGACACACACACATCCAACTGTCTGGCATGCATCTCCCCTCAGATGTTTATTCGACATCTTAGATGTAACATGTCCAAAACTGAATTTTTGATTATCCCTCCTGTTCCTCACATTCTCTCCTCTGAGAAAAAGAAAAACGCTCTTCCACAGACGTCTCCATTCCTGAAGTCCTCCTCAACCCCTTTCTCTCTCTCTCTTTTTTTTTACACCTCACACCCAACTCTCAGGGAATTCTGATGGCCTTTAGACTGTATCCAGAATCTGATCACTTCCCATCACTTCACTGTTGCCAAGCCTTCATCACCTCCATTACCTTTCACACAGCCTCCTGTTTTCTGTGCTTCTTCCCTTAGCCCATCTCTCATGCCTCCTTAAAGTTTTCTGAATAGAGTTGCAAGAGTGATCTTTTCTCCACCAGCTTTACTGAGATATAATTTATACATATGACATTGTGTAAGTTTAAGATGTACAGCGTAATTTGATACACATGATTTATCCTAGAGAATGTTCCATGTGTGCTTGGGAAGAATGTGTATTTGGCTGCTATGAGACAGGATGTTCTGTGTATTTCTGTTAGGTTTATTTGTTCTAAAGTATAGTTCAAGTTCAATGCTTTTTTATTGACTTTCTGTCTACATGATCTATCTGTTGTTGGAAGTGGGGTATTGAAGTCTCCTACTATTATTACACTGTTGTCTCTATCTGCCTGCAGATCTATGAGTTTACCTAATATGTTTAGGCTCTCCAATTTTGGGTGCATATATATTTGTAATTGTTATGTCCTCTTGATGAATAGACCCATTTATGATGATACAAGGACCTTTTTGTCTTTTGTGACATTTTTTGACTTAAAGTCAATTTGTCTGATATAACTGCCACTGATCTCTTTTGGTTTTCATTTGCATGGAATGTTTTTCGCATCCCTTCACTTTGAAACTATGTGTGTCTTTAAAGTTAAATGACACTCTTATAGGCAGTATTTGTTGGGCCTTTTATCTATCCAGACACTTTTGATTGGATAATTTCCTCTACTTACATTTAGAGTAATTGTTGACAGGTAAGGACTTAGTAATTCCATCTTTTAATTGTTTTTCTGACTGCTTTATAGTTCCCTTGTTCCTTCCCTGCCTCCTCCTCCTCTGGCTGCCTACCTGTGTGGATTCATGGTTTTCTATAGTAGTGTGTTTGGGTTCAGTATTCTTTATCTTTTGCTTCTGTGCTGTAGGTTTTTTCTTTGTGGTTACCATGAGATTTATGTAAAACATCTTATAGATATAACAGTCTATCGTGCCCTGATAACAGCTTAATTTTGATTACAAACAAAAATTCTACCCTTTTACTCCTCCCCTTTTATATTCTGATGGCACCGATTTACCTATTTTATATTGTGTATTTATTAACAAATTTTAGCTACGGTCATTTTTAAATACTTTTATACTTTAATCATTATACAAGAGTTAAGTGGTTAACATTCTATCATATTACAGTATGAATATTCTGAATTTGACTACATACTACCTTTACCAGTGTGTTGTATATTTTCACTTGTTTTCATGTTTTTAATTGGCATCCTTTCATTTCAGCTTCAAAAACCCTTTTCAGCATTTCTTGTAAGGCAGATCTAGTCATGATGAACTCCCTCAGCTTTTGTTTGGGAAAGTTTTTATTTTTTTAATCTCCCTTTCATTTCTGAAGGTCAACTTTGCTAGAAAGAGTATTCTAGGTTGTGTATATATATACACGCATTTCATGCTGATAACAACTTAACTTTGATTATGTACAAAAATTCTACCCTTTAACTCCCCCTTCCACATTTTGTTTTGAGGATAAAAGTGATCTTTTTAAACACAAGTTGGGTCAAGTCATTCCTCTGTTTAAAATCCACTTATGCAAATAGTAAACCCAAAGGGCTTGCAATGGCTCCCTACCTGCTCCCTGCCCTCATCCCTTACCTCCCTGACCTATTTTCTACTAATCTTTCCATCTCTTTCCAGCCACACTGGCCTCTTACTACATCTCCAGGCAGGCTTCTCCTGGCTGTGGCTCTTTGTCTCTCCTTATGCCCAAGACGTATACCTAGCTTACCTTCTACCTTTTTTTGGGTCTTCATTTGACTATCACATTCTCAGTGAGGCTTACCTGGACTATCCTGTTTATTACAGCAAACTGCCTCCTTGTCGCATCTTTAATTTCCTTACCTGTTTTTAAAAAAAAGTTTTTTTCCAGAGCACTTCCAGCTTTTTAACATATTGTATGATTTACTATGTTTATTATCTATTGTCTGTCATCACCATCCACCATGATAATTTCCTGAGATCAGGTATCTTTATCATTTTTATTTACTGATATACTTCAAGGGACTTGGCATACAATAAAAGCTCAACAAATACTTGTTTACTAATTGGATGCAAGTGGACAAGAAATTGCTTAAAATGGGAGCTTTGATTTGGGTTGGGCAGGGGCTGGGAGGGAAAAGGTAAGAGGTCATTCTGGTACCTCAACCACCTTGGAGCTACAGTGAAGGCATGAGGTGGTGTCATGGACTAACTTGTGCCCCACCCTCTCCCCCTACCCTCTAATGGGACTGTATTTGGAGTTTGAACCTTTGAAGAGGTAATTAAGATTAACTGAGACTCTAGGGCAGGGCTCTGATCCAATAGGACTGGTGTCCTCAGAAGAGGAAGAGACACCAGGGATGTGTACACAGAGAGAAAAGGCCATGTGAGGACACAGAGAGAAGGTGGCCGGCCATCTGTAAGCCAAGAAGAGAGGCCTCAGGAGAAACCAAACCAATGCCTTCATCTTGAACTTCTGGCCTTCAAAACTGTGAGAAATAAATTTCTATTGTTTAATCCACCCAACCTGTGGTGATTTGTTATGGCAGCCCTAGCAGATGGGCAGTTTTGGCATGATACCCCTTGTTCCTATCTCGGAGCACCATCAGGGAAAAAGGGAAGTGGATGGGCAGAAAAATGGAGCTGGAAACTTACTCAGTCATGTGCTAATGTGGGTTTTTGCCTCAGTCTGTGCTCTTTTCATTCTGCAGAAGTAAAATGCATTGAGTGCTTGCCAGGTTTCCTTAATAAACCTTGCTCCCATTTCCAGTGGAGTGTTTATGTTGGGGATGGGGAAGAATGCTGGGTGGTTTTTTTATTCATTCTGGCACTCATTCATCAATTATGTGGTAGGTACCTACTATGTGCTAGGCTCCTGAGTTATAGAGGCAAATACAGTGTGATTCCCCACCCTGAAGGTTATGAACAGGAGTATCTCCTGAGTACTCCCTGATGAATCTTGAGGAGTTAACAAATGCCAAATTTAGCACAGGTGCAAAGAGAGTAATTTTGGTTCATGCACACTTAGAGTTTTAAGTTCGCATAGAGCTCTCCAAGGTTCCCTTTTTAATTGTTACTGTATTATAGTTGTCCCAATTTTTCCCCTTTTGCCCTCCTTTCCCAGCCCAGCCCCCACTCCCACAGTTAACGCCCACACCGTTGTCCGTGTCCTTGGGTCATTCATGTACCGCCTTTGATTGATCCCTTCTCCTTTTTCCCCACCACTATCCCTCTCTTCCTCCCTCTCCAAGATTTCTTAAATGATGCATGAAGACTCATGCAACATTCCTAAATGGGAACATCTTCATGCTGAAGTCTTCATAATTCTGAAACCTCATCTACTAAATAAATACTCTATGAAGTTTGGGTTTCAAATACTCTCTTGCAGCACAGCAGAAAATGCACACATTTGGCTGCAATATGCACAAACACGTGAATCTGCTGGCCATCTGTCTTGCCTGCATTTCTACGGGGACATTTAACCTTTAGGTTAAATGGTTCTTAAGTGGCACAGCAAGGGGCATAATGCCATAACAGCACACTAAAATTTGCCTCTGTCTCTCCAGTGGCATTTTGTGCTTTGTGAGACCCCAAAGTACAATTTAATGGAAACTGCTTTTGTCGTAGAATAGCAACACAGTGGAAACAAAATGAGTAGGTAGAAATGCACATTTGTTTGGAAGGAAAGGGTAAACAGCGGGGCTCCTCAGGGACTGGTCTGTGTTAGTCTTATTTAAGACTTCTATAAATGATCGTGGGAAAGGGAGAAGGTTTGCACACTGAACTCTCCAAATCTACAGCTAATACTGGGCTATTCTGAATAAGGGAAAACCAAGCTATGAGTACCAACTGCATGGAAATCTTAGGAGGCTATGCTGATGGGTCAGAATGTGGTTGATGAGTTGAAGTGTAGACATGTGCGATGTAATGTATTTAGGACAGAAAAGTTCAAAATATTTCAAGAGGGTGATTCTAAAATATGCCACAGGAAAAACACTCTTGCGTTATGGTAAATTCTTGCCAAATGACAGAAACCCACATGGTTCTGCAGCCAAATATGTGCATTATCAGGAGGGAAACAGGGGCAATTATTACCATAAGTAAGGTATGAGATTTTCTCACACAGGCTCTTGGCCATGCATTCATTTGGCTTATGTGTTTAAACACCTACTGTGTGAGCCACGTTGGGCAGACTGCTGGATAGGGACAGGTCTCCAAGGGAGATGGGTTGAGGAGCAGGCAGTGGGAGTGATGGGAGATCAGCGAAGGCCCTGTAAGTTACCAGGAGCCTGGCAGGCAGTCAGAGTGAGAAGCAGCCGAGGACCTCAGGCATTGTTGGGGACAGCTGTCCACGAGGAAAGGAGCTGTCCACGAAAAAAGTGTTGGGGTCTTTTAAAGAATAGCTTTCACTCTTCCATTTATTCTAAAAAACAACTTGTCACTGGGAAGTGACTACTATGAGCTCTGTGTTTCTGTGCTGAATGCTTCACGTACATTGTTTTGACAGTGTTGACCTTCACCTGAGCAGAACCAGTCAAGGAATTTCCCCACTCTTTTGTGTTCTGGGAAATGGCTGCCGTGAAGGGTAAACTGTCTCGGAGAAGTCAAAGTGGGACCGGTCTCCGTCTCTGCTCACAACTCCCATAAAACTTGAGGATGATACCGTTGTTTATTCAGACTCCCATCCTTTTGCTAAAACAAACTTTTCCCCTATTACAATAACCTAAACGAAATCATCACCTTAATTGTGTGGTGCGTGTTGTCTTTCATAATGTGAAGTGATCCATTGTAACTAAATATGTTTTGATCCCCTATGCTCTGTGTTATTTGCTTGTGGGCCCTGTGCTAGGCGCCAGAGGTGCAGCACTAAGCAAGGCAGACACAGTTTCCTCAGGAACTTCGAACTCTCATTCTAGGAGTGTAACGGGGGGTTTGGCCAAATAGCTGGGGAGCAGAGGTGGGACCCCAGAAGCAGTGCCACAGCCAGCTCCGCCCCCAAAAGGGCAGGGAGAAATGCCAAGGCAGCAGATTGAAACAGTCACAGCAGGAGGAGACAGCCCCAGGCAACTGTAAACAAACCAGGGTGCGTTGCCCCAGCAACCGATCAGAGCAGGACAACCCAGCAGGGGAGGGGCTGTGGGAGGAGGCCAGCTCAGGGCAACCCTAAGCGGTCAGTCAGCAGTGTGGCCCCGGCAGCTGAGCAGCTTGTGACCCAGCCGGAGGGAGCTTGTACTGACGCTGTGTGGAGCTAAAAAGGTCAAAACCCGTGTGTATGGTGGAGGCAGTGAGCCACAGCGGGGGCCAGACACCTGCCTCCAGCCAGGACGCTTGTGCACCTGTGTGTGGCTGGGAAACTTCTGCCCCCTTCTGCAAAATGGAGACCGGAGGAGGGGCAAAAACAAGTGTGACAAGCATGGCAGACATTGGTTCACACTGGTTGAAAAGTGGGACACTCCCACAACACGAGGGATTTTTTGGGGAGAGGATTTTCAAACACAGAAGTCTCTCTCTTATCCTTGCATTGCACCCCCGGTTGGGGAGCGCTCGTGGGAGTGCTTGTGGGACCAGCAGAGGCCAGGCCCACTTGAGGCTTTGGCCTGGCATGGTTGGAAGCCAGCTCGCAGAGGCAGAGCCCTGTGCTAGGGTGTGCGTCACCAGGTGCCAGCCCTTGGGAGGCTACGACTCTGTGCAGTGCAACACGTGGGTCCTGGGCTGCTTCCATTTTCTTGCTCTGAGAGCCGCACACCGAAGCTGGGAGCCAGACGTGGAGGCGTCAACTGGGAATGTTCTTTGGCCCCAGGGGCTCCAGCAGCCTGCGTGCCCGGGCTGCGCGGATGGAGCTTCTCCTGCATGACCATCTCCAGTGATCTAGCAGTGCACCCCAGACTGGGGAGAGAGAAAGAGCTGCACGAGGTGATGGCAACGTTAAAACCCGCAAGTGCGCACCAGAGAGAGAGGGCCTGAGGATGGAGACTTGTTTGTGTGGCCGTCTTGAGCTCCAAAAGGACAGATGAGTAATAATGGGGAACTTCTGGGCATGGATTTGGACTTGTGTCTCTCTGGGAACATGGGAATTTCTGTGTTTTGCAGAAGTGGTTGGCTTGGAGCAGGGATGCTCTCATCCCCCACCCCCCCAAATTGAGTACCCTGTTTATAAAAATCTGTTTCCTTCCTCACAAATCTTCATGTTATGCTTGTTCATTGCACGTGGCAGGACCCCAGGCTGCCTGATTTCAGTAGGAGCATCACATGATTAAACAAGGATTTACCATAAACTATGAGGAGTGTTCAGATAGGTGGATAAGTAAATGATTGATTGTAACATAGAAAAGGATTTAACCTAGCACTGAGCAGTGCAATATCTGCATTCTTACTGTTTCTTTAACTTGTATCTTATAATACAGATGCTGCTATTGTTGAGGAGAAATAGGAGTAATACAGAGGCCTGATGGAGTTGGGAAAAGTCTGACCATGCCTCGGTCCTGGCAGTTCCGGGGACGCCCAGAGCCAATAGATGGGCCCGGAGCATTCCCTTTGCTCCTGATGCTGGTGTGGACTCTGCCGTTGAACAAGCGGCACACCAAACCTCAGGTCTGCTACAGTCCCCGGACACAAATTTGAAGGTAAAGAAGATTAAGAAGGTGGTTTTCCGTATGTGATGTACAAACCTGAGTTGATCTGGATTTTTGATGTCTGGACAAGGGCACCAAGAACTTGTCAATGGTCCATTCAGGAGACAGAAAGACCTTTGAATCGAGGCCTCTTAACAACAAAGCATTATAAATACTTCCTTTGATCCTGTTTTATTTAGTGGCTTACCATGGCAAGAGCTATTGGGAGGAGACAGTCACTTTTACTTATAAATTTTTTTGTGTGTGTGAAAACATCACTCAGAATTGGATTTGGTCTAGGACTGCCTGACTTCCACAGTGTGTGAAACTAAATGTTTCAGTATTTCTGAAGATTTTGGTACCCAAATATTTTCTAAATTCTTAAGTTACATCGGGAGCTTGAAAGGATCTTGGAAACATAGGTCCTGGTTCCCGGTTGCTTAAAAATTTTATAATAATAAAAAACATTGTTTATTATAATAATGACTATAAAAGTAAGCACTGTGAAAGTGATCAGTTGTAAAAATGCAGAGAAAGTAACAAGAATGAAATAGTATTTATTAACATTCCCTTCCCAACAAGGTCGTTATTGTCACTCTTATTTTATATATGGATATACTGATAAACTTGAGGTTGAAAACCCTGTCTGTCTGTGGCAAAGCTCAAACTCTGAATCCCTCTGCTATACTGTTTCACATTCTTAAGGTTTTCATGTGAATCCCCATGGCCATTACCTTTAAACATTCTGATTGCTATAAAAGAGAAGTTGTCCCTAACCTGGTATGGAAAGGACTCCTTTCAGATGAGATAATTTGCAACCTGCTTTCTGGGAAAAAATTACATTCCCGCTAAAATGCATACGCAATTTTCTGGTAAGCATTAATGAAACAAATTCTCGTTCTGGGAATCCAGTCACCTATCCACTCTGCTGACTGAGACTCAACAATCTAGTGACTTTTAACAAGCTTTTTCTTTTTGTATAATCCCATAAAAATGCATTATCATCATTATCATTGCCTTCTCAGAGGGTTTGGCCCTTGCAGCAAGATTGTAAGAAACCTCATCAGTGCTTATAACTAAATGTTCTGAAGGGTTTTCAGGAATACTCTAGATCCAAATCTCTGCTGTGGAGTCTAGCTTTGTCATAAAACCAATAGACAACGATCTTGTCAACTGCCTATTGCTTACCAACCCCCTTCCTGCTTCTCCTTCATCTCCTCTATCCCTCAGTGATTTTTTGTTCCTAATCCATCTGGACTGGAGATACTAAGATGGCTTAGTCTTACTTCTGTTGGAGCCTTGTCTTGGAGCATCTTTTCCCTTAAATGATTGTGAGCTACATCTCAGATGCCAAGTGCAGTTTTTCATTGAGGATGTCATGGGAGCAATGTCTCCTGAAGATAAACTTAATGGTCCAAGATCTGGCCTGGAAAGATGAGAAGAGAGATAAACTCCTAGCTAATCTATAAGGTCAGCAGTCTGATCTAGATATTAATAGAGACTGTTTCACCAAATCCTGAACATGAGAGAGCAGCCTCTTTTGCAGCTTAAATGAGGTATACTTGGGAGAAATAAAAGGAGCTTCTACTGTATGCAGGAGATAGTAAACCAAGAGAAATATTATGATATTTAAAATGTTTGATTTATTCACAGATAAAAGAGCCACCACTACAAAACCCTAAATGCTTGGAAAATGTTATTCCTGTTAAGATTGTAAACAATAATCAACAAAAGAAAAAAGCAAACAAAATATAACCACAGTCTTTGAAATTAAAAACAATCTAACAATAGCCAGAGAGGAGGGGGGAGGGGACAGTGGGAGAAGGGCTTTCGGGAACTACTATAAAGGACACATGGACAAAACCAAGGGGGAGGGTGGAAGCAAGGGAGGGAGGTGGGTTTGGAGGGGGTGGGGAGGGAGGGGAGGGAGGGGGGAGGGAGGGGGTGGGGGTGGGGAGAAAATACAGACAACTGTAATTGAACAACAATAAAATAATTTAAAAAGATTGTAATCAGGGGAACACTGACATTCCAAATCCATTGTTGAAGATGTTGTTGCGCTGGATGGACCATTGATCAGTCCAGAAAAGTTACCATTTCTTGTTTTTGTTTTGGCTGGAAGGTTCTGTTTTTGTCATTTTGATAAAAATTACAGAGGAAGAGGCGTATTATTTACATAGCTGCATGCGGAATTTCCCTGTGATGAAAGGGAGTGGAGCAGGTTGGCCACAAAGAGGGCTCCGATAGTGTTATATGCCGTTCCCTAAGGTCTTCATCATTAAGAAGGTTGAACAGTCCACAGCTGAGAGTTCAGACTTGAGAGTTTGAATCCCGCCCAGCTCTGCTATGTACCAGGTAGGAATTTTTCAATGAGTCACTTAAACTCACCCAGTTTGTCTCCTTTTATATGAAATGGAAGTACCTTCTCCATTGTATTTCTGAAATTACCTGCTCCTGTTTTTTTCCCCTATCACTTCCCTTTTTCTTTAGTAATAATTTTCCTTTAGGGAGTAACCTTTTCTTAACTTTGATCCCAGTAGTTCAAGTAAGACTGATCTCACATTCCAGCTCAAAAGGTTAGCAGATGACTCAGAGAAACTGTCACAGTGATTAGTTCAGCAGTGGTCATGTGAGCTGATCAAGACCAATCAGAATTAATTCCGGGACTTTTGCTGAAGTTGTTGGGTTGTATGTTAGCTGGGCTACCATGACAAAATAGCACAGGCTGTTGGTTTAAACAATAGGAATTCATTTCTCACAGTTTTGGAGGCTGAGAAGTGCAAGATCAAGGTGCTGGTAGGGTCAGTTTCTGTTAAGGACTCAACCTAGCTTGCAAGTGGCTATCTCCTCACTGTGTCCCTACATGGTGAAGAGAGAGAGCTCTCCAGTGTCTTCCCCTCCTCTTATAAGGGCACCAATCCCATCAGATCAGGACCCCTCTCTTACACCCTCACTTAATCTGAATTACCTCCTAAAGGTTTTACCTCCAAATACAGCCACCTTGGGGGTCAGGACTTTAATATATGGATTTGGGGACAGACATAAGTCAGTCCACAGCAGGTTGTTGTGTTGATAGAATGTAAGCCTGGAGCTAATGGCATTCATCTCATAAGAACACAGGGACAGCCTGAGAAGGAAGCAATTTAGAGGGAAGAAGAGCTGAGAGAAAAGCAGTGCCATGATGACACCGTTGAGGCTGTGGGTCCAGTCATGTCTTAGGCCAGCCACGTTCCAAGGCCTCCAGATACCCACACGTATTCCTTTTCTTTTACTTAAAAATTTCTGAGCTGGATTTTTGCCATTTGCAACACAAAAATTCTTGACTAATAGTGAGTTATTGGGAAGATAAAATGAGATTGCACATATGAAATGCTTAACACGGCACCTGGAGGAGAGTAAGTGCTCAATAAATACTGGCTGTTATTATTATCAGTGATTGCATCCATGACAGAGTCAAATGGTTTTGGAGTTCCTGAGACATCTAATGAAATATGGAACAACTTATCATCTGAAAACCGTTACGAGGGTAATTTAGAGAACTTTGAGTTTTGTGGAAACTTGTTTTTTGAAGGGCATAGGGTTCTTGAACAGATTGCTCTCAGCAAAAAAAGAAACAGCCACAGCAGCACACAATTCATAAGTTTTAGACAGTGCGATTTGTCTTTCTAGTGAGCTGGAGAAAAGGCAGTGGAGATACTCTGAAACGGAGAGCCGAAGCTACAGAAATGACTGCTTTTGGTCTTCAAATCAATTCCACAAAGGACGATGAGTAGAAAGGAAAGGAAGAAAAGGAGGAAAATATACAATGTTGCACCAAACCATTTAGCTTTTTATTTAAATAGAAGAAGAACAAAACTAATGGTCTGCTGTTTTGGTTTTCATCCTTGGTGATAGTATACCGATGTGGGGAAAAACCATTAAAACATCAGCTCTGTCCAATTTATAATTCATTAACATCAGGGCATTCACTTTGTTTTAATGGCAGAAAATAAGAATTCTTAGTGTTTTCCTTACGGGAATATTTTCCATCTAGATCTTTTTTTTTTTTTTTAAATATTTATTTATTTATTTATTTATCTTTAGAGGGGAAGGGTAGGAGAGAGGGAGAAGGAGAGAAATATCAATGTATGGTTGCCTCTTATGTGTCCCATGCTGGGAACTGGCCTGCAACCCAGGCATGTGCCCTGACTGGGAATCGAACCGCGATCCTTTGGTTCAGAGGCCCGCGCTCAATCCACTGAGCTACACCAGCCAGGGCTAGATCTTTTTTTTAAAGGAAACTGTATTCCATTTAAAATTTTTATTTTGAACTTTAAGTCTAAACTGATTTCTCTTTCTCCGTCATTACAGAGAAACATTTTCAAAAGGGGTTCTAGTATTTTCATCTAGAGTTTAGATAACTCTGAAGTACTTAGAGATATTGAGAAGAGTGCAGTCCTTACCAAGTGAAGAAGCCCTACTAAAATCTGTGTTTTTGTGTTAACGTACAACAAGAAATTTTCAAAGCAATAAAAACATATAATAATGTATAGAGGTGGAGAACCTGGAATTTAATTTTTAGAAGTGACTCAGTTCCAATGCTTTCTGTCAAAATGTAGAAGGTCCAGGGCTTTAGAAGAGTCTCTGGATTTGATAACCTCAAAAATAAGAAAATAACTGCAAATCCTCAAACTTTTGCCATTTCAAAGGATAAGGAAATATAAAACATACAAATAAGATGTCTGGAAGTACAGAGACCTGTTGGTCTGCATCTTCATTTTAAAATTACTGACATAAAGCAAACATTTCTGTTTTGTACTAAGCTCCATGTTTGCTACGGTAAGAATTGTCAGCAATGTGATCTGGGTTGATTTTTGGTGCTGTCATTAGTGAAGACAGACTGTAGAAGCATACATTTTGGAGCATCCTGAGTTTAGTAAAAAGCCCATGGGGAATTGGGGTCACTGACATCGAGGTCCTGACCCCTTGATGGCAGACCTATAATGGCCTAGATGAAATATTTTTGTGTACTTCTCAAAACTTTCAGAAGTATAAAGGTATGATTTCACTTTCTATTTGATCCATTAGTAGAAAAGGTGAAGGTTTGCTTTAAAGTCCAGAATCACGTGCTAAATTTGTTCAGAATTTGGTATGTAATAATTGGATGCTTCTTCACATTTATCTTCCTAGAGTATCTGATATTAAAAACCAACCAACCAACAAACAAAGAAAAAAACAAAGGGAGAAAAAGTCTGTCAGTAATGGTGACAAGGGCAGTTCATTCATTGTGTTTCATCATTGGGCAAGGATTTCTACAGCACCTTCATATGTCACAAGCATGTTAAGATAGAGGGCATATTAATCATGTGGAAGGCAGGCATCTGCCTTACTCTAACGGAGCTTCTAGTCTAGCAGGAGGAACAGACCAAAGATACAAAGGCCTAGAAGACAGAGGAAGAGGATTTAAGTTGGTGAAATGACATTGACTGGTGGAACCTGTGACAAACAAAAAGAGGATGTGCTGATTAAAGTTCTTCAACTTTAAAAAAATACTGTATGGGTCATGGAATGCATCTGTAGGAACTTTAAATGGATAAAGACACCATCTGAAACCTCTACATTAAAGGAATAATTGCACAAATAATTGTGTTGGTAAGGACTGGAGAGAAGTGCTCCTCACTATAATTCCTTAGGAGGTTACAATTTTTTTCAAGTTGAAAAACACAAATCTTACTGTCTAGAAATATATATATATTCCCCGCAAAAGATGCTATTCTCTCATTTCTTCATCTTCTCCCTCTTCTTCAGCATTCCTGATATAAAGGACACTATTACACTTTATTAAAACTTTACCCAGATATCCAGACAATGCTCCATCTATGTATTTTTCTGTGTTTGCAAACTGCATTTCATATAGCCATTTACAGATACCAGGTAGCCTCCGTAATCCGTTCCCCATTTATGTTCCTCTATTACTGGCTTTCTTGTTAATCCATTGAGGGAAGGTTTGGGACTGAGGGGCAAACTCTTCATGACTTTGGGCGAATGCTGCAGGCTACTCACAGCCCACCCGCTGTTGGTCCCCCATGACGCAACAGCTACAGCAGGACAGAATCGCAGTGATTCAAGGCAAATCGGAAGTTACAATTTATCAGAGACCGGAAAGATTAGTAGGAGTTAGTCAGTGGAGACTGAGGAGAAAAGATTTAAGCTGATGCAACAATAGAGGGAACAGGATATCTGAAGCTTTAATGTAGTTGCAGCCTGAGAGTGAGAAAGGAAGAGAGCAAGGAGTGAGCTGAAGTTTTAGGAGCCAGAAAGTGTAAGACTGAGTAGGTCATCTTGTGAATTTAAAACTTAATGGGAATTCGTTAAACAACTGCAAACAGAGGAGTGACTTAATCACATGTGTGCTTTTGTAGGGGTGCGCTGGTTGGTGTGTGTGGGATTGGATGGATGCGGTGGGAACAGGTGGGATGCTACAAGCAGTAGTTCAGGGAGATGGATTGGGCTTGGGTTGAAGGTTGGAATGGAGAGACATTTTATCATTCAAGATTAAGTATAGCTGTGCCAGAAAAACTCACATTACAGTAGCTGGACAGAGAGATGTTTATTTTTCTCTCACATAATTTAAGTCTGCAGATAGGTAGCCTAGAATTAGATTGGTGGCTTCACAATCACCAAAGACCAGATCCCTTACATTTTGTTTTTCAACATGTGGTTTCTGCCTCCTGGTCCAAGACGGCCGCTCTAGTTCCATCCTGTTGTTTTCATTACAGTCAATGTGAAAGAGGAAGGGAAGGAAAGAGTGTTTTCCCTCCGTTTAAAGACACTTCTAGAAACTACACATGACACTTGCCATTGTAGCTCATTGGACAGAATGTAATCACATGGCCCCATATAGCTGAAAGGAGTGGTGGAAAATAAAAGGGTTATTCTAGGGACAACAGACCCAGTTGAAGACCTGGGACTTTATGACTGAGGACAAAGGGAACGATGAATATTGGGGGACAACCAGTATCTGCCACAGAAGTGGATGAAGTTGACATATGTTTTGGAGGTAAAATTCACAGGATTTGATGATTAACTTAATGTATGAGTGTGGGAGAAGGAGAAGGAAGAAACCTGATTTCCATTTTTCTGACACAGTTAATGGGATCAGTAGTAGTAACTTTTTAAAAATGAACAAATGAAAGGAGGGGCAAATTTGAGGTAAAGAACAAGAATTAATGAGCTGCTGGATCTTGTCTACCCTGTGCTCGCCAATTACAGGGAAGCAATTTATCAGGGTTTTTTTTTTTTTTCATTTATATCCTTCCAGAGATGTTCTATGCCTGTACAGGTGTGTGATATTTGTGTGTGTGAGCTGTGTGTGTGTGTGTATACACACATTTAAATTTTTTTTGATAAAATGGTAGTGTTTAATCACACTACTATATACCTTGAATTTTTCTCTTAATATATTTTCAATATGTTTCCATATAAGGAGTGAAGAGGTGCCATCCCACTTTTAACTATTATAGAATATTACATTGTGTAGCTGTGCCCTAATCTGACCAGTCCCTAAGTTGTTTCTAGTTTTTTCCTATTATGAAGAATGCTGCAAAGCCTGTCCTTTTACAAATGACATTACCCCATGATTGAATATAACCATGGGATAAATTCCTTTAAGTAAAATTGTTGGGTTCAAAGGCACACACATTTAACATTTTGATTTGCCTATTTCACTATTTGGAGGTTTTAGCAATTTACGCTCCCACTAGCAAGATATCAGAGTGTCTATTTTTGTATACTCTTAACTCAAATATGTTAAGATTTCTGATCTTTGCCAAATCTGTAGCTTAGAAAATAGTCCTTGATTTGGTTTCAATTTTTGCACTTCTTACTATGAGTGAGATTGAAAACTTCACATTTAAAAATCAGTTTTTTTCCTTTTCTAAATATATCTTCATTTTTGCTATTGGATTGTTAATTCTTTTCTTACAGATTTGAAGGAATTGGTGCTATATTAAAGAGATTATCTGTTATGTTTTGCAAATATTAGCCTGTTTCATTTATTAATTTTATCCTCAAAGTAAATTCCTTTCTGTAAATGAAAGTTATTTGATTGTTATTTTCTTGACATATAATTGATATCTAACATTAGTTTCAAATGTACAACATTATGATTAAATATATGTACATATTGCCAAATGATCACCACAATAAATCTAGTTAACATCCATCACCATACATATTCACAATTTTTTTCTTGTGATGAGCATTTTTAAGATATCTCTTAGCAACTTTCGAATGGACAATACAGTATTATTAACTATAGTAATCATGCTGTGCTTACATCCTCAGGATCTACTTATTTTATAACTGGAAGTTTGTACCTACTGACCACATCCATCCACTTCACTCCTGTTCCTGTTCCCCTTCCCACTAATCTGTTCTTTGTTATCTATGAGACTTAAAAAAATTCTATGTATAAGAGCACACATATTTGTCTTTCTCTGTCTGATTTATTTCACTAAATATAATGCCCTTAAAGTCCATGCATATTGTTGAAAGATGGCAGGATTTCCTTCTTTTTTATGGCTGAATAAGATCCTATTTGATTATATTCATGGCGTTGTGTTATTATGTAGGTTCAATATTGGTACCTTGTTGGTGCTTTCAATCATTTTTCTTTTGCATGCATAAGTAGAGAATGTGTTCATACCATGCATATTAGTTCAGTGTCTACTTTTGTTCCCATTTAGTAATGGAAATCTTTCTATGTCATTAATATTTTTAAAAAAATCATTTTTAGTAGTTGCATGTATGATTTTGTCATTTGGAGGTATAATAATTTACTTAACCAACCCCCTATGGTTGGGTGTTTAGGTTGTTTTCATTTTTTAAGACCCCCGATGGTCATTTCATTAAGCTAAAGTCCTTGAAAGAAAACTGGTAGGTCATTGTGCAAGTCTCTCCTGTGCTTCAACGCCTCCAGCAGCGCTGCCAGTCTCTGCTGCCCTGAGTTCTGGGAGCTGGGGCTTCAGGCCATGACCTGGAGGGCCTCTGGGTGAGGCCAGTGGGTGGCGGGCATTTGGCTCCTCCGCAGCCTTGCCAATTGCACGTATCACAGCCACTAAGGGCATTGATAGGTTACCAAACCTTCAGCTAGGAAGCAAGTCTTGATTGGACCTCCATCAGAATTCATTCATATATTGCAGGAGAATGGGTTCTAATTTTGGTACTTCCCTTGCAAATTATATAATACCAACTCTTTTCCCCTCATCTTCCCATTCTAATACTAGTGAATATGAAAAGTATTAATAGGAGTTCAGCTTACCTTTCGGGCTTTTAAAAGGGGAGAGTGCCTTGGCTGGTGTGGCTAAGTGCGTTGTGCGCTAGCCTGGGAACCAAAGGGTCTGTGGTTCAATTCCTAGTCAGGACACATGCCTGGATTGCAGGCCTGGTCCCCAGTTGGGGGTGCACAGGAGGCAACCACACAGTGATGTTTCTCTTACTCTGTTTCTCCCTCTCTTGCCTGCTGTGAAAAATAAAATAAAATTTTAAAAATTCTGAGCAGGTGCTTCTTATTAAAATAAATAAATAAATAAAAGGGGAGTGTGATTTAGCAAGAAAGGAATGGACATTCCTCAAACATATGTGACATGTGGAAATTCATCGTTCTCTTCTGGGGCAGGGAGGATGAGGGTGTTTTTGGTTGTACCAGGAATAGTTGGGTCATTTTAGGAAGCAACATTTTGCTTTTGGAAGTTAAATATGGCTAAAAGAGGTGAGTAGTATGCCAATATGACAAAGGGTGGGGAAGTGTTGGTTTTGTATGGTGTCAACAGGACTAACTTGGAACTATATTTCCTTTACAGTTCCATGTTAGAGTAGGCCAAGAGATACCTGTGTGAGATCTGGCAGGTGGAAGTGAAGAAGCAGCCATTGTTCCCTGTAGGTAGTTGGGTGCAGTGAGAGGCAGATACAGATGTGCTTGTGGGTCTAATTTGTTCTCACCCTCCTGTTTCGCCAGCAGCTCTCTTTCTTCCCCCACCTGTCCACTGACCCATGGCAATTCCCAGCTCGCTATCAGGTGCAGAGGCAACAGTCTTCCATGCACTTGAGCTCTCCTCTGCATCCCATTCTTACAGCTGGATGTACTGTCTCTCTGATTTCCCTGCAAGCTCTGAGTTCCCCTCACATGATACCTCCGGAGGGCTGGATCCTCACTCTCCGCAGTCTGCACTTTACTTCCCCCTATTATTCTATGAGGTCTAGTTCCATGAGTTATTAGACTCGACTTCCCCATCTTCTCCCATCATTGTATAAGTTCCATGAGTTTTTTGACTAGAAACTCTGGGAAAGTAGCCATAGTGTTTGTTTTGTTCACCACGGCACCAGTGCTTGACACCTAGAAAACAGTCAATAAATATTTGTTGAATTAGTAAAAGACCTAATACATGTACTTAGCCTATACTAAGCACACAGTTCATAGTAGCTCTAATGATTATTTATCCAGTACTCAGATTCTCAAATATGAGGGTGTGGCCTGAGAGAGAATGTGCATGAGCAACTTGCTTTCACTACCTAGCTCTAAAAGTTTGTTAGGGATGCCATGGCTGGTGTGGCTCAGTGGGTTGAGCATTGACTTGCAAACCAAAGGGATGCTGGTTTGATTCCCAGTCATGGCACATGTCTGGGTTGTGGGCCAGGTCCCCAGTAAGGAAGCTCAGGAGGAGCAACCACGCACTGATGTTTCTCTCTCTCTCTTTTTCCCTGCCTACCCATCTCTAAAAATAAATAAATAAAATATTTCAAAAACAGTTTATTGGGGAAAATTATTTTTAATACTTTGGGCAGCATGCGAGTGATCTCCTGGGCTTCTAAACCTGCACCTGAGAAGTCTGAATCGCCTTGAGGTGGGACATCGGATGGTCTCAAAGGATTTGGTTTGTACCGCACTGTTCACTAATACCTTCACCATAACTCTTCTTTGCTTTCCCTGGATTTTTTGTTTTCTTCGTATGCTATGGTCAGCAGAATCTTCTTTCTTTACTGTTGTAAACTACATGGATTTCTTTAAACACTATATTATTTTATATAGAACTAAGTTTTTGATCCATGTCTGAGAAAAGAACTATTTTCTTTGATTTCGTTTTGGCCAACAGAATATTTTTCATTTTCTTTCTTTTTTTTTCCTTTTTAAAATCACACAGTTCAACTATCCATGGATTAGTATACAGCGCTGTGGTATGAACATGTTAGAAAGTTGTTACAGATTTAAAAGAATCTATGAAACACACATTTTGAATATTTTTGGAGTAATTTTATGAGAACAGATTTTCAAATATTTTCAAGGCTTTTTATATACTAATATCCTACCTAACCTGTCATTTTAGCAGGTCATAATATTTTATTAGTAAATAATAATATTTGTATAACAAAATAGTATTTATTATAAAGTATTATAGTATATGTTTGATTGCTTAGTTCGTCCCTCCATGTCTTGTCATGGAGAGTTCATATTCATAACTTATTTTTTCCCATACCGAATGTACCATATTCACTGTTTCTGGCATTTCTGTCTGATTAGATCTGGAATGTTTTCTCCTTCCTCACATTCAGTTATTCTTCTCGTTCTGAAATATTTCTGTTCGTCTCCTTCACGTTAGAATTTCCCTCTGGCCTTGCAGTCTACTCAGTCTCTTTAATGTCCCATCAACACGTCTTTCACGGTTTCTAAGTTCTACGCAATTCAGTCATTTTTGCACTTTTTAAACTTTCAAAAATTTAATGCATAAATACTTAGAAAAATAGAAAAAATTTCCAGTAAGTATATTAACACTCAACAATGCTTATAATTGCTTTAATTTTAAACGTATTAGGGTAACAGTTGTTTTCCTCCCTGACGTCAAAGCTGGGTAAGGCTTGCAATGCCCGGCAGCGCCCTGTCCCCAGTCTTCACCGCCACCGGCTCTCGTTCCCCACAGGCACCGACTGGCACCTCTTGTAACTGTTTTCTTCTGTTACTGACATTCATATTGATAGAACAGGTCTCCAATACTAGTTCTGAATTTTTCAGTTTATTTTTTTAAAATTCCTCCATGCTATTGAAGATGAAAAGTTATCTTTCTTGCAACTAGGAACATACTCCCTCCCCCCTCTGGCCATATAGAAATACAGGGTCCAGCAGAAGTACCGCCTGCCTGAGTGTGGTTGGTAGGCTAATGATATGGCAGTAATGATTTATAGTTTTAATTTGGACGTTTCACCGAAAATGTCATATGGCGTGCTTCACTGTGACATTGTTATGTTACAGAATTACATGCTTATGATTTTATAATAAAAGATTTTGTAATAAAAAAGGGTGTTATTTGTGCCAGACCCTGTATATCTTTTACTACATCAATTTTAGCATTTATCTCGACAACATCTTATTTTCACAGCTGATCTTGTATATATTAAGATGGCATGTCTTCTACACTTGTTTGTTTTCCCTTTATAGTGTATTGTCTTAAATTTTTCCTTTGCTTAGTTTTTCTTATCACTAATCCATTCTGCCCATTCTGACTGAAATCTCAATCACCTTTCCACGGGTTTAAATAAAACTGTTCAATTTTTTCTCCCTGGAGGCCCGGGTCACATTACAACTTTGTAGGTTATAGGCAGTTTTGCCTTTGTGAACCTTTTCTCCATAAAAAATAAATGACAAAAATTATATTTTACAGCTGCATTGGTCTAAAGATGAATACAGTCTAGGCTGGATTCATTATTATATATTCAGTGTTACATTAAATTACTCATCCTGACTCATCCTGATTTAAAGGGGAACTAAAAAGAAAGCATCTCTGTAGGTTGCTAAAAGTGGCATGGGCCCCGGGCACTGTGCGCGCGTGCCCAAGGAAGAAGCTGGCCCTGCTGGAGCACCCGCCGCTCTGGGAACCCGCCTTTCTCTTGTTCCAACAGGGACTTACTCTCCAGGCCCTGATGACTCCTTTTACCTTCATCCTGAAAATTCAATTTTTCCCCTCATACATTGGCTCCTCACTTGTCTGAGAACTATTGCTCCCCCACCCCATTTTGCTGGAGCGTGTCTCTCAGAAGGTCCCTGGTGTGTGGTGTCCGGGAGGTAAATGTCCACATCCGATCAGTGTTTCAATCTACCCTTGTAACTGGCTGGTAGTGTGGCTGGATATAGAGTTACAGCTTGGAAATAGTTCACCTCCTAAATTTTGTTACACACATTAATACATGCTCACTGTAAACAATTAAACACATGAACAGAAAGAAGAACATAAAGGTAGCCCGAAAGCTGCACCTAGATTAGCCACCAGCATCTGCGGAGCCCAGTGGAGAAGGGGGTCGGCTGGTCTCACCGCTCGGTACGCAGACTCTCACGTACTCCGAGTTTTCTGCGCAGCCTTCCTGCCCGCAGGGGAGGCTGGGCCCGGAGTCCAGAGCTTTGTTGAATGGACATCTCCAGGGAGTAAACCTCCAGTCTTCTGCCGGTGGGGTGGGAATACAGGCTTCCGGCCATTCTGTCTTCGGACTTCCAGGGACTCCCCCGATTTCACGCTCCTGTTCCACGACAGGGACCCTGTCACCTCCTGGTCGGAACTTTAGAGGGACCTGCAGCAGGAATGAGCTGCTCACACTTTTTAGCTGAGGTTTTAGCTTTTTTGTGTTTGCCGGAAAGTTACTACTCCTACATCTGAATTCTTGCTTCTCAAATTTTGCGACTGTCTTCTTGCCACTTTTATTTATCCTTGTGTGGTTTGACCTTTTAATCTAATCCTTTTATTATTATTTTATTGGAGTTATAGGAGAGAGTGGAGTTAAACATCCATGCTCATTTTTTAATGATTAGTGGGAAGAGTCTCATGAAATTCTTAAATACATTTTTGTGCACTATTGAAGTGTCAACTAGCATCCTAGGACCCTCAGAGCAATTTTTTCTGCCTTGTGTGTGTGTTTATTGAGGATTAGACGGCATTAGTACTAGACTCAGCTGCTTAGTTGAGGCTTAATTTTTTTTTAAGGTTTAAATTTTTTTAATATATTTTATTGATTATGCTATTACAGTTGTCCCATTTCTCTCCCATCATTCCTCTCCACCCCATCCACCCCCTCCCACCCACATTCCCCACTTTAGTTCATGTCCATGGGTCATAAGTTTTCTAGCTTCTACATTTCCCATACTATTCTTGCCCTCCCCCTGTCTATTTTTTCCCCATTATCTATGCTACTCATTCTCTGTACCTTTTCCCCCCTCTCTCCTCCTCCCACGCCCCTGTTGCTAACCCTCCATATGATCTCCATTTCTGTGGTTCTGTTCCTGTCCTAGCTGTTTGCTTAGTTTGCTTTTGTTTTAGGTGTGGTTCTTGATAGCTATGAGTTTGTTGTCTTTTCACTGTCATAGTTTTATCTTCTTTTTCTTAGATAAGTCCCTTTAACATTTCATATAATAAGGGCTTGGTGATGATGAACTCCTTCAACTTGACCTTATCTGAGAAGCACTTTATCTTCCCTTCCATTCTAAATGACAGCCTTGCTGGATAGAGCAATTTTGGATGTAGGTCCCTGCTTTTCAAGATTTCAAATATTTCTTTCCAGCCCCTTCTTGCCTGCAAGGTCTCTTTTGAGAAATCAGCTGACAGTCTGATGGGAACTCCCTTGTAGGTGACTGTCCCCTTATCCCTTGCTGCTTCTAGAATTCTCTGCTTCATTTTAATCTTGGCTAATGTAATTACAATGTGCCTTGGTGTGTTCCTCCTTGGGTCCAACTTCTTTGGGACTCTCTGAGCTTCCTGGATGTCCTGGTAGTCTATTTCCTTTGCCAGATTGGGGAAGTTCTTCTTTATTATTTGTTCAAATAAGTTTTCCACTCGTTGCTGTTCTTCTTCCCCTTCTGGGACCCCTATAATTCGGATGTTGGGACGTTTAAAGATGTCCCGGAGGTTCCTAAGCCTCTCCTCATTTTTTTGAATTCTTGTTTCTTCCCTGTCTTCTGTTTGGTTGTTAGTTTCTTCCTTCTGGTCCACTCCATTGATTTGAGTCCCAGTTTTCCTTCCATCTCTATCAGTTCCCCATGCATCTTCCTTCATTTCACGTATTGTAGCCTGCATTTTTTCATCTAGTTTGTGAGCAAAATCAACTAATTCTGTGAGCATTTTGATGACCAGTGCTTTGAACTGTGCATCTGACAGGTTGGCTATCTCTTCACTGCTTAGAGGAATTGGCTCTGGGGCTTTTATTTGTTTTCTGGTTTGAGCCATTTTTGGTGGTTTTTTTGTTGTTGTTGTTGTTTTGGTTTTAGTCTGGTCGCGGCTATTACGTAGTGAGGGGATGGAGCCTTAGGTGTTCCTCAGGGCGGGGCAGCCCAGTCGCTGGGTTCTGACGCTATAGGTGGGGGCGGGGTCTGAGAAGGAGCAATGGCTCCTGCTCCACTCTCTCCTGGACTCCGGCCCTTTCCGCTGCTTCCCCTTCACCTGGATTATCTGCGCACGCGCGCGTGCTGTTACGTTGTGAAGAGTGGAGCCTCTGGCGCTCCCCAGTGCGGGGCAGCCCAGTCGCTGGGTTGTGACGCTGTATGTGGGGGTGGGGCCTGAGAGGGAGCAATGGCGCCTGCTCCGCTCTCTCCTGGATTCAGTCCCCTCCGCCACTTCCCTTCCACCTGGACCGTCTGCACGCTCGAATGTGAGACCACCTGGTCAGTCAGCCAGCCGCCTTGTGTGTCCTCACTGGGTCTGCACAGTTGCCCCCCAGTGCCCGGGGTCCGCCAGCTGCTGCCTGTAGGCCCGGGGACCGCCAGCCGCCGCCCGTGCACCTGGGAACTGCCAGCCGCTGCTGCCTGCGTTCCTGGGTCCGCACCTCCACTTTCTCCTGCCGCGACTCCGCCCCTCTTACCGGTCTGGATGAATGGTTGTTGGACTTCTGTACAGTTCAGTTTTCTATAAGTTCTGGTTGTTTTCTTGTTTCTAAATATTTGTTGTCCTTAATTTTGGTTGTGAGAGGAGGCACAGTGTGTCCGCCTATGCCTCCATCTTGGCCGGAAGTTCGAGGCTTAATTTTATGGTATTGCTATATTTATTTCAATCACAAATTTAATTATCTTTACTCATTTTCCCCACATACATTATAAATAGCTTAAGTTTTAAAATTTATTCTTTCTGCCCTGGCTGGTGTGGTTCAGTGGACTGAGCACTGGACTGTGGACCAAAAGGTCACTGGTTTGATTCCCAGTCAGGACACATGCCTGGGTTGCAGGCCAGGTCCCCAGTTGGGGGCATGTGAGAGGTGACCGATTGATGTTTCTCTCTCTCCCTCTAGCCCTCTCTAAAAGTAAATAAATAAAATATTTAAAATCTACTCTTTCTTTCACATACTGACATTATATCTATGTTGAAACAAGTTCCTTTTAAGGGATGAACAGAACCTATCTTGCTTGGAGCTTAAAAATAATTTTTCAAAATACAGCAGGACCTTTTTCTTCTTTTTGTTAAATGTGCTTGTGGCCCACCTTCACATGTTAGGAAAAGCTAAACTTTAAAACTATGGGAAAATTTAAAATATAAAATTTGTCATAGCTCTAGATATGAGGGTTAAAATAAATCTGTCATCATTTCAGTTTTTATTACCTCATTTACATACAATACTAAAAATTCTCATATAAATCCATTTATGTCTATAGTCCAAATTAATTGAATTAACACATGTTAAGTGCCAATAATACTTAAATACATATACTTTTTATTCTAGAAACTCTTGGGTACAAGTGACAGAAACTCATCTCAAACTGACACCCAAAAAGTAATTTATTTTTTTGAATACTTGGGAATTCCAAGAGTTTATTCAGCTCTAGTGACAGCTGGATCAAGATAGGCATTAAAAGATATCATCAGGGTTCTAGAGTTCTCTTTCTATATAGATATTGTCAGATTATATTTATATATATGGATACTCGTATTTGTATATCTATGAGGTCTGTCAGGGAAAATGTCCAGACCTTTTTAATGTAATGAGAATGGTTTACAAGACATCGATGTAACCTGGCAGCCAAGTAGAGAGGACTGGAAGTCACATGCATGAACAATGCAGACTTCACTGTACTAGTCAGTGGGATGAACTGGATGCCATTGAGTGAGCATGTGTACTGTGTGACCATTGCATTCAAAATGACTGAGCGAGTAGAGCAACAAATAAGTATCAAATTTTGCATTCAGCTGGAACATTCCCCTGTGGAAACTATTTGGATGATTCAGAAGGCTGCACCTGTGGGCAACTGGTGATTGGCAGCTTCATCACGGCAATGCACCCACTCACGAATCAAGTCTTGTGTAGAGTTTTTTGATAAAACATCCAATCGCCCAGGTGACTTAGCCCCCCTACAGCCTAGATTTGGTGCCCTGTAACTTCTGGCTTTTCCCAAAACTAAAATCACCTTTGAAAGGGAAGAAATTTTAGATGGTCAGTGAGATTCAGAAAAATACGATGACAATTGAGAGAACTGTGTGAGGTCCCAAGTTGCCTACTTTGAAGGGGACTGAGGTGTCATTGTCCTATGTACAATGTTTCTTGTATCTTGTATCTTCTTCAATAAATGTCTCTCCTTTTTATCTTACATGGCTGGATACCTTCTGAACAGGAATATTACTTGGCCATAAAAAGAATGGAATTTTACCATTTGAGACTGTGTGGATGGACCTAGAGAGTATTATTCTAAGTGAAATAAGTCAGAGAAAGACAAATACCATGTGATTTCACTTAAATTTTTTTCAATTACAGCTGACAGTCAATATTACTTTGTATTAGTTTCAGGTGTATAGCCTAATGGTTAGACAATCATATATGGGTACTTTATGAAGGGGTCACCCTGATATTTCCAGTACCCATTTGGCACCATGCATAGCTGTTACAATATTATTGACTACATTCCCTATGCAGTGGCAGGAGCATGGCTGTGGCCGATGAAGCAGGGAGAAGACACGCTGTGGACAGTCCTGGGTGCTCCATGAGTGGGGGTGTTGGGGGTGGGCTAGGGCAGAGCTGGATTCTGCTCTTGTGAGTGAAAATAGAGCTGGAGAAACAGGGTCTCTTTGCCTGGCTCTCCTGTGTCTATTATGGAGACACTGGTCTTGACTCCAGACTGGAGTGATCTGGGAAACACTGGTGAGCGTGGGGGTATTAAACCAGTTACGTTCATTGAAAGCCTGTCATTGCTGGAGCTCATCAAAAAACAATTAGCTGATTTTAAGAAGCCAATGAAAGGACTTATAAAACTGTTGCCAGTTAGCAAAATTGATCAATAAAAATAATTTGGTTTGCATAGATATGGATAATAAATGTAAGTTACAAAATAAATCTCCAGGATTAGAACCCACTGAGGACATCACAACCTTTCTTCTATTCCCATCGTAAACTTGAGCTCCTAGGGCCAGAAGCTGCACCTACAGTCAGAAAACAGCTTCCACCTCCCCTCCACTCACTCCATGTCCCAGGACCAGCTCCACCCCCAGCCCCTCCCCGGACCAGCTCCTGTACCCCCTGATGGGTTGTACAATGCTTCAGGGCTGGAGCTACACTCAGTTCAGGGACCTTCCCAGTTCTTTGAGTCAAGGTCCTACTCCAAGGAACCTCCAGAAAACGTGAGTCTCTGTGGCCCTCTGCGCTGCCCTCGGTCCCTCTCACGCATCTCAGACCCATTAGTAGGCTCTGGTGTGTGGGAGTGTTTCAGCAGATCAGGCCTCCACTGACTAGTGGCTGCTGTCTTCTTGGAAGAGAGATCCAGCTGGCAATCTTGTAGATCAAAGACTCTCCATGGGTCACAGTTAACTGAGGTTAAAAATGTTCCACCTTTTCCATCCAGTACTGCTGTTGTTGAGTACTGTGTGCATGCGCTGTGCTGGGCGGGGTTGTGAGATCTGGGGACTCCAACACATGGACCTCCACCCTTAGGAGTATGTGGAGAGAGAGGATACACATTGCAATTAGAAGAGGAAGAGAGAAGGGAAAAGAAGACCGGTGTCAGGGAATGGCTGAGCACTTGGGTTCTGAAAGCCATTATACTCAAATTTCAGCTGCTGTGGGGGACTTTGGGGAAGGTCTCTGAATCTCTTTCAGTTTCAATGCTCTCATCTATCTAATGGCAGTCATAACAGTACTTACCTTTGCCTCAGATGCAAAACCACCCCTGGGCTGTGCAGGCCCCTGGAAACATTTTTGTGAGTCCCCTGTGTATATAAACAATTTGAGTCTTTCCAAATTAGCAGCCCAGTGCCATTTAGGTGGCCCAATCTCACACTGCCCTGCAAAACAAATACTGCTCTGGGCAGTGGGAAGTACTTACTCACTAGGCTACCCTTCCAGAGCTGGGGTCAGGCCAGTGGCTCTGGGATGACCCCAGAGAGGTGAGTTTTGGAACTCTTTGGCACCTGGGTGATCCTGCCTTTGTGTAAAGGAACTGCCAGTGCAGCAGCGGTGAGGGGCTAGACGATGGTGAGGGACCTAGATAAATGTGAGGAAGGTGCTTCAGAGAAACACAGGTCCTCTGAGGTGGGGGACAAGGGCATGGGCCCTTCGTCCACCTGTAACTGCTCCTAGGTTGTCGTGATGATGACAAAAGCTAATTCATGAAAAGCATGTAGGCAATTGGTGTGACAACTCGCACCTAATAATTTCTAAAAAATTGTGCTATTATTGTTCCAATTGCAATAATTGTCAGACTCCTGAATATGGACAGCAGCCCCTGGGGGGATTAACTAAAAGGAGGAGATTTAAGGAGCAAGAGGCCACTGGGGCAGGGAGCTGAGAGAAGATGCCATCGAGCACATGAGCTGAAAGATGATGACCTGGAAAATGTGTCACCAAGTGACGGGCCTTGAAACGACGGGAGGCAGCCTTTATTAAAGAAGTGTGACTTGAGTCCTGTAGTCCAAGGAGAGGAGGAGGGTTTTCAGGGGCTGGTTGCAAGGGGAGTGTGCGGCCTGGGGAGAGCCAAGGCCCAGAGGCTGGAAAGGCCAGGGTGTGCTCTAGGAATGGTGGGTAAATTCTACCCCTCTTTCTCCCAGGTGGCGCAGAGGTTTGGTGCAACCTGTAAAACTGCAAAGAGCTGTCTTAGATTTTGAGGAAGGGAGAGGAGAAGAGCTGCTGGAGGCCAAGGGCATACCCAGAGGGAAGCCACAAGGAGGGCGGGCGGTGTTGGGTGTGTGGGGTGGGTGGCAGGCTACCTCCCAAAGCAGGACTCCGAGGGAGAAGCGTTTCTCCCAGCCCCTCTGGACTGTGTACGCCTCTCCCCGACTGATGTGAAACTGCCCTGGACCGCTGAGCCAGAGGTGGGGAGGCTGGAGGCAGTACAGTTACTCTGTAACAAACAGCCTAGTAGCAGAGTTAGTGAATCCTGAAAAGGATTTATGTCACAAGTCAAATTAAAATTTAGGAAACACACACACTTTTAAAACAAGACCTTTTAATTTGTAAGCCCAAATAGGCAGACGGCTCTGTTCAAGCAATGAAGCAGCTGTGATGACGACCGGCAGCCAAACTTTGCTGTAACTGCGCTCATTACAGCTCAGGTTCATGAGCGTACCAGGTCAGGACAGTCTGTTAGGAAGTGAGCTCTGCACCCTCCTGGCTGCCAGGGCCCCCTACACGCAGGATGCCACAGCTTCCCCACTTCCCTGTCAATAGAAGGCTAAGGTGGAGAAAAGGTCCTTCAATGGCTTTCGAAAGGGTGGTGAGGTGACCTTTGCAAGGCAGCTTTAACAGACCCCTGGAGAGTAGAGGGCGCCCACAGGCTGCCCACTGGGGGGCGCGCTTGGCCTACTCACCAGCTCTCGGGAGCCAGGCTGAGGCAGCCTGACCACTTCCCTCCCCCACAGGCCTCACACTGTCTTTCAGAACTGACTGCTCTATGCAGCACCATTTTCTTTTGTGTCTCTTATTTGAAAAGGAATATAAGAAAATTTGGTAAATACAGAAAACCACAAAGGAAAAAAAATTGTTCACAGTCCCTGAATGCTAACTCTGGAATTCCTCTGTTAGCATTTTACTGTGTAATCAGTTGATTTTTTTTTTTCCACCTAAAGTAACAGTTGACATCAGAATTCTGTTTGGGGTGAAATTGTCCTCTCTCTCTCTCTCTCTCTCTCTCTCTCACTCTCTGTCTTTTTGTGTGACAAATAAATGAATACATTTTGTGCATTTAGTGTGGGAGAAGATCTGAGATGGACGGTGGGGTTGGGTGTCCTCTTACAAAAGGGATTCAGAGGTGGGGGGAGCTGGATGGCCTGGGGAGGCATTTGATGCATTGTGTGAATGGGTATTTTGGAGAAGCTGTGAGGAGGTGTTAGTTTCCTGTCTAGGTCAAAACAAACAGCATACATATGGTGGCTGGGAAGCAGGAACTCAGGGGGCCTTTTGCGCTGAAGCCCACAGAAAGCTGCAGAGATTTGGGACAGGCCTTTGGACCTCCACGGGCTGTGGTGGAGTGAGGGGTGAGTCAGCTATACCGAGAGATGTGGGGAAGAGAAGCGTCCAGCTAGGTTATCAGTGTTGAGCTAGAAATTTATTATTGGGATCAAATTTGTAGTGTAAGCAACTGACAATTAACTTTTTTGATTGTAATATAAGTGTCTGACATTAACCTTTTGATTGCAGAGACATTTAATTCAGAGATATCTATCTCTAATAAACACATTGCCAGCCACACAACTAGATAAAGAGCCAGGTCATCCCCTCCATGAAGTTCCCCCTTTTTTAGAGAGCTCCTCTTGACCTAGATAACTGACCATTTGACTGACTGCTTGCTTCTAACCCTTGACCCCAATGGGTGCATTACCTGTCTCTCTCTCTCTCTCTCTCTCTCTCTCTCTCTCTCTCTGGGACTTCACTGTGTGGCCATGGGTGTGCCATGTACTCTCTAGGATTTGTGAGTAATAAACCTTCATTTTTTAAAAGTTCCCTGATTGCTATCACCAAGGGAGTCTTGCAATGGTAATAAGAACCACGAGGGCTGGTCCGGCTGTGACGTTGGCTCTGAGGGGGAAATGTCTGTGGGGCTTGCCGCAGGTGCTACAGGCTTAGGGCAGTGTCCCAGGCATTTCTAGCTGATAGCATCACTATTGATAGGATGAAACTGACTCCAAACAATATTGTTATTATATTTTTTGTCTTGTTGTAATTTTTTACTTTATATTCTTATATATATTTCCTCCGTCCATTAAATAGATACATATTTAATGCCACAAATTAAATTAAAATTTGGAAAACACACACACTGGAGCAAGACTTTTTTTTTTAAGATTTTATTTATTTGACAAGGCTGGTGTGGCTCAGTGGATTGAGTGCCGGGCCTGTGAACCAAAGGTTTGCTAGTTTGATTACCAGTCAGAGCACATGCCTGGGTTGTGGGCCAGGTCCCCAGTTGGGGGTGCACAAGAGGCAACCACACACTGATGTTTCTCTCCCTCTCTTTCTCCTTCCCTTTCCCTCTCTCTAGAAATAAATAAATTAAATGAATAGATAAATAAAACACATAAAAATAAAGATTTTCTTTTTAGAGAGGGGAAGGGAGGGAGAGAAACATCAATGTGTGGTTGCCTCTCACACACCCCCTACTGGGGACCCTGCCTGCAGCCCAGGAATGTGTCCTAAACTGGGAATCAAACCAGTGACCCTTTGATTCGAAGGCTGTCATTCAATCCACTGAGCCAAGTCAGCCAGGGCTGAAACAAGACATTTTAATTTGTAACCCCAAATGAGCAAACAGCTCTGTTCAAACAATTAAGCAGCTGTGAAGATCACCGGCAGCCAACACTGTAACCACACTCATTACAGCTCAGGTTCATGAACGTACTAGACCAGGACAGTCTGTTAGGAAGCGGTCTCTGCACTCTCCTGGCCACCAGGGCCCCCTACACGCAGGATGCTACAGACATACAACATATGTATATATATGTTGTGTATATACATATGTATGTGTATATAAACGTATAAATGTGAACCATAAAATGTTTTAAATCTGCAATATTCCATCATTTAGATGGAATGCTGATGACTGACTTTGTATGTCAAGGGTGCTTCAGTTGTTTTGTCTGTGAAAGACCTGTCGATCTGGTTTTGAGTTCAGGCCCTGAACATTCACTTCCGACACATCTTCCAGGGCTCTGGCCTTCCTGCTCCAAAAGACCATCCAGGGGTGCCAGACACCGTGACGGCAATTCTCACGCAGCACTGGGATGTTTGGGTGGCATATTTCCATTTCCCCCATTGCACTGGGGACTCCCTGAACTCGGGAGACATCATGTTTCATCTTTGCTGCACTGCACAGGTTCAGGAAGTGTATTTATGAACACGAGATTTTGAGTCAATGGGCAGCCACACATGAAGTGAGTGTTAGGGCTATTCTCCCCCTCCCCCCGCCTCCATCAGGCTTCTCCCGTTCTGGTGGAGCAGCCCCCTACGCTGACAGTTAAATCTGCATCCACACTGCTTAGAGGGGCCCTGATGGAGGCAGCAGTCCTGACTCCTGCCTCCAGGTAACTGGATTTACATAGATTGTTTTCCTGTATGACACCCATTGAGTTTTTCCCAAAGTATTTTGTACTGGCCATTGTTCTGTTCTCTGAAGCAGAAAGTGAGTGTGGGGGCGGCATGGAAGTGATGGGGGAAGGAGGGAACAAGCTGAGTTTCCCATTGGTGTGCCTTGATACACTTTATTATTTTGACTTCAGGTAGGTAGACGCTTTAAAGATCTCAATTCAGTTATGAAAGAACTTAAATACCTCTAGGGGAAGAATATGAGGAAAAAACCTGTGTTTTGCTGTTTGAAGAATGGAGCTATTAACTGAAAAATAGGCTTCATTTTATTGGCAGCTGAGAAGAGCTACCTTCTAGAACCGTCGCATCTTTGTTTAGGAAATAAGTATTTCATTTATTTATTTATTTATTTATTTATTTATTTATGCCAGTAGCTTCTGTTAAGAAAAATGTAAGTCCTGGTGCCTGTGTGAAGCAGGTGTCTTTCAGTGGCAAGCAGAGTAAATGGAGAGGCTACTGGGCAACATGATTCCTTTCTCTCTCCTAGACCACTTGCTGAAGACAATGCGATACCTACATATATTAAGCTCAGAGAAAATGAAAACTGTAGGTGGTTTGCTGACATTTTATTCAACAGAAGTCGGCCTTTTTCGATTTTTTCTCTCTTTCACATTCTTATTTCTTAGACAGAATTTCAATAAGTTAAGATAGTTAAGACCAAATCAACTGCATGACTATTATACTCTCCATAACATAAAAATAGAAACTAATATTAAGAGCAGGGAAGTAAATGATGTGTTCAACAAAACATGCTTTTCCGAGTGTGTGGATCTTAGAATCTAGAATCCAAAAGCACTAGAGCGCCGGTGGAGGTGACTAGCTAAATACCTGGGAACCTGCACTAGAACACCCTTTAGTGACCATGGTAGACATCACTAATCGATGAGTGTTTTTCATACTGTGCTGAGATGTGGCCTCACAATCCTTCTCAGCAGACCATTCTCTATCGATTCATGGGCGTTGGTACTCAAGAAGAAAGCTCTTTGCCCAGCGTAATGTGTGAGTTAGACATATTGTTACTGAACAGGAAGTGGGGTTTGCTGCCAGCCTCGCCCCCTCCCTCCCACCCACCCATAGGCAAATTCTGGAGGCAGAGCTTTGGTGAAGAAGGAAAGGGGTCTTTATTTAAAAGCTAGACAATTTGGAAGAATGGCAGGTTTCTACCTCAGAGCCCATCCCCTCCAGAACACCCAGAGGAAAACCCTGCCATCTTCTGCCAGACCAGTCCAAGGCTGCGCCTGGAGGATGCCTTCTCCCATTTAAAAATACCGGCCTTTGGGAACTGCAGGGGGCTGCAGCATGACCCTCCAGGCGGCTTAGCTTGTTCCTGACTGCAGTCTGACTTCAGGTGGCTCCTCGGAGTCTGTGCATGTGCCCCTGTGGCCACGCCACCCACTGGCGCTTCTCAGGTGCAGGAGCTGAGGGCCACTGCTGACTCCCCCGCCATCCCAGTCACCGGCCACGTGGGGGCTCTGTTCTGCATGCCGCTCGGCCTGGGGCCCGCCTCATGGCCACACAGCTTCCAGGGCCCAGGCCGCAAATGTTCCAGAGTGCGGGTTTCTTCCTTCCTCCGTTTAAATCTCCGGACCCAAACTTCTGTGTGCTCGAAAAGTGTCCCGCACCTCCAGCCAATCCCATCCTTTTCCCAGACTAGACTGGCTGGTGTTACTCCAGTGCAGCACCTCCCGCTTCTGTCCACACTGGAAGGGAGGAGGAAGGCTTTTCCCTTATCCAAACATTTCCGTAGCCTCCCACCTGCTTTGTGCAGGGCCTCTTCCTGCCACATCTCTGCGTGGGGTTAGGGAAATCAGTCTTCACTCACCTCGCTAGCAGCTCGGCTTCACCCCTCAGCCTAGGGCATTTCCTGCAACCCCCCCCTCACTTGGGACACCACACCAGTCAATACTCTATGAACGCTTGTATAGGTGATTCAGCATTTCCTACACCTGCTTCCAACAATTAAATGTACTGTGAAGTTCAGCCAAATGGAATCCTCTTCTGGTTCCCAAATAAAGCTTTCGTTGTTCTTGTACTGCAATGTAAGTCTTTGGAAGTGTCCAGCATTGTTAACATCCCAGAGACATTCTCGCATTTTTCAATGAGCATCCAAGACCTGCCTCTGCAGCAAAGCCTTCTAAGCGTTCATGCCTTGTACAATGTTATGTTATGTGATTCTTTACTTAAATCCTCAGTGCTCTCTACATTTTATAGCAAAGCCTTGCAGGTGTTTTGTTTCCAAGACCTTTACAATTTTAAGTTGCTTTACAAATTTTTTTAAAAAATTACTTTATTGTTGTTCAATTACAGTTGTTTGCATTTTCTCCCCACCCCATCCATTGCTTCCACCTCCCTCCCTTCCCTTGCTTCCATCCTCCCCCTCCCTTGCTTCTACCCTTCCCCTTGGTTTTGTCCATGTGTCTTTTATAGTAGTTTCTGAAAACCCTTCTCCCCACTGTCCCCTCCCTCTCTCCCCTCTGGCTCTTGTTAGATTGTTCTTAATTTCAGTGTCTCTGGTTATATTTTGTTTGCTTTTTTTGTTGTTGATTAGGTTCCAGTTAAAGGTGAGATCATATGGTATTTGTCCCTCACCGCCTGGCTTATTTCACTTAGCATAATGCTCTCCAGTTCCATCCATGCTGTTGCAAAGGGTATAAGCTCCTTCTTTCTCTCTGCTGCATAGAATTCCATTGTGTAAATGTACCATAGTTTTTTGATCCACTCATTTGCTGATGGGCACTTGGGTTGCTTCTAGCACTTGGCTATTTTAAATTGTGCTGCTATGAACATTGGGGTGCATAGGTTCTTTTGGATTGGTGTTTCAGGACTCTTAATGGTATAACCCCAGCAGTGGAACTGCTGGGTCAAAAGGCAGATCTATTTTTAGTTTTCTGAGGAAATTCCATACTGTTTTCCACAGTGGCTACACCAGTCTGCATTCCCACCAACAGTGCACTAGGGTTCCCTTTTCTTTGTATCCTCTCCAACACTTGTTTGTTGATTTGTTTATGTTGGCCATTCTGACAGGTGTGAGGTGATATCTCATTGTGGTTTTAATTCGCATCTCTCTGATGGCTAGTGAGGCTGAGCATCTTTTCATATGTCTCTGGGTCCTCTGTATGTCCTCCTTGGAGAAGTGTCTGTTGAAGTCTTCTGCACATTTAAAAATTTTTTTTTTTTGGTCTTCCTGGAGTGGAGTCATGTGAGTTCTTTATGTATTTTGGAGCTCAAACTCTTGTCCGAGGTATTATTGGCAAATATGTTTTCCCAAATAGTTGGTTCTCTTTTCATTTTAATGCTGTTTTCTTTTGCCATACAGAAGCTTTTTAATTTGATGAGGTCCCACTTGTTTATTCTTTCCTTTATGTCCCTTGCTTCAGGTGACATATCTGTGAAGATGTTGCTGCATGGAATGTCTGAGAATTTCCTGCCAATGTTTTCCTCTAGGACTTTTATAGTGTTATGACTTGTATTTAAGTCTCTTATCCACCTTGAGTTTATTTTTGTATCTGGTGTAAGTTAGTGATCGAATTTCATTTTTTTTGCATGTAGCTGTCAAGATCTCTCAACACCATTTGTTGAAGAGGCTATTTTTGCTCCATTTTATGCTTCTTCCCCCTTTGTCAAATATTAATTGACTGTAGAGACTTGGGTTTATTTCTGGACTCTCTGTTCTGTTCTGTTGGTCTTTGTGCCTGTTTTTATGCCAGTACCAGGCTGTTTTGATTACAGTGGCCTTGTAATACAGTTTGGTATCAGGTATTGTGATCCCTCCTGCTTTGTTTTTCTTTCTCAAAATTGCTGTAGCTATTTGGGGTCATTTATGGCTCCATGTAAATTTCTGAAATGTTTGTTCTATATCTGTGAAATATGCCATGGATACTTTAATAGGGATTGCATTGAATCTATAAATTGCTTTGGGTAGTATGGTTATGTTGATGATGTTAATTCTTCCAGTCCATGAGCATGGTACATGCTTCCATTTGTTTGTGTCTTTCTTAATTTCTTTCTTCAGTGTTGTATAGTTTTCTGAGTATAGGTCTTTTATCTCCTTGATTAGGTTTATTCCTAGGTACTTTATTTTTCTTGTTGCTATATCAAATGGGATTTTTCCCCTTATTTCTGTTTCTGATGTTTCATCGTTGGTGTACAAAAATGCCCTTGATTTCTGAGTATTGACTTTGTATCCCACTGTTTTGCCAAATTCATTTATGAGGTCGAGTAGTTTTTTGGTGGAGTCTATAGGATTTTCTATGTACACTATCATGTCATCTGCAAAGAGTGACAGTTTTGTTTCCTCTTTTCCTATTTGGATGCCTTTTATTTCTTTTTCTTGTCTGATTGCTGTGGCTACGTCTTCCAGTACTATGTTGAATAGGAGTGGTGAAAGTGGGCATCCTTGTCTTGTTCCTGATCTTAGTGGGAAAGCTCTAAGTTTTTGTCCATTGAGTATGATATTGGCTGTAGGTCTTTCATATATGGCCTTTATTATATTGAGGAATGCTCCCTCTAGTCCCAATTTGCTGAGCGTTTTTATCATAAATGGGTGCTGTACCTTATCAAATGGTTTTTCCACATCTATTGATATGATCATGTGATTTTTGTCTTTCTTTTTGTTTATGTAATACATTTATTAATTTGTGAATCTTGTACCATCCTTACATCCCTGAGATGAATCCCACATGATCCCCCTTGATCATGGTGTATGATATTTTTACGTATTGCTGGATGCAGTTCACCAGTATTTTGTTGAGGATTTTAGCATCTATGTTCATCAGCGATATTCACCTGAAGTTTTCTTTCTTTGTTGTGTCTTTATCTGGTTTTGGGATTAGGATGATGCTGGCTTCATAAAAAGAGTTTGGGAGTCTTCCATCTTCTTGAATTTTTTGAAACAATCTATGGAGGATGGGGGTTAACTCTCTCTTAAATGCTTCATAAAATTCTCCTGTGAAACCGTCTGGTCCAGGGCTTTTGTGTGTCAGAAGCTTTTTGATTACTGTTACAATTTCACCAGGTGTTATTGGCAAAATTTTCTTTTTGCCAACATTTTTGTGTTTCAGAACATCTGGGTGAAATATAAGACTCAGCTAATCTTTCCAATGTTTGGCCCGCCCAGTGCCAAAGTCTGAAATATTTTCATTTTCCTGGATTTAATTTACTGGAATTTGATGTTTTTCTCACCAGTGTGAAATCACTTATTCTTGTTTTCATTGCCCAGTCAAATCTATATCTTAGCAACTATTTTAGAGGTACTTCTCAGTAGATTGTGTTTTTGTGCAAAGGTAGGTAGCTATATATTTCTCAGAGCATAATAAATATATAGATAGCTATAGGCTAACTAGTCTGATGATCATAAATTTCATGGTAGAAACTTATTGAAATCTCCATAATATTATTATTCATAATAAAATAGATGTCAGAATAAGTTGAGTCTCTCCCAAGGGAGCTCAGGTTATAGTATAATAAAAAAAATCCAACTTCATTATATGGCAGTCTCTGCCTTGGAAGTCTCATGACCAAATTCTACTGCCTTGTATTACGAAGAAGTTTCTACATATGTGGAACTTAACATTTTGAAAAGTAACTAAACAGTTTTCTGTCTAAAAACATAACAACAGAGTCAATCTCTTTTTTTAAATATATTTTATTGATTATGCTGTTACAATTGTCCCATTTTTTTCTCCCCTTTATTCTCCTCCGCCCTGCATCCCCCCTCTCACCATCATTCCCCCACCTTAGTTCATGTCCATAGGTCATACATATAAGGTCTTTGGCTTCTCCGTTTCCCATACTGTTCTTAACCTCCCCCTATCTATTTCGTACCTACCATTTATGCTTCTTATTCCCTCTAACTTTTCCCGCATTCTCTCCTCGCTCCCTCCCCACTGATAACCCTCCATGTGATCTCTATTTCTGTGAATCTTTTTTTGTTCTGGTTGTTTGCTTAGTTTTTTTTTTTTTTTAAGGTTCAGTTGTTGGTAGTTGTGAGTTTGTTGTCATTTTACTGTTTGTATTTTCAATTTTCTTCTTTTTCTTATATAAGTCCCCTTAACATTTCATATAAAGGTTGGTGATGATAAACTCCTTTAACTTGACCTTATCTGGAAAGCACTTTCTCTGCCCTTCCATTCTAAATGATAGCTTTGCTGGATAGAGTAATCTTGGATGTAGATCTTTGCCTTTCATGATTTCGAATCCTTCTTTCCAGCACCTCCTTCTCTGTAAGGTTTCTTTTGAGAAATCAGCTGGTAGTCTTATGGGAACTCCATTGTAGGTAACTCTCTCCTTTCCTCTTGATGGTTTTAAGATTCTCTCCATATCTTTAATTTTGGGAAATCTAAATATGATGTGCTTTGGTGTGTTCTTCCTTGGGTCCAACTTCTTTGGGACTGTCTGAGCTTCTTGAACTTCCTGGTAGAGTCTATTTCCTTTGCCAGATTGGGGAAATTCTCCTTCATTATGTTTTCAAATAAGTTTTCAATTTCTTGCTGTTCCTCTTCTCCCTCTGGCACCCCTATGATTTGGATGTTGGAACATTAAAGTGGTTCCAGAGGTTCCTAAGCCTCTTCTTATTTTTTGAATTTTTGTTTATTCATTCTGTTCTGGTTGAATGTTTACTTCTTCTTTCTGCTCCAAATAATTTCTTTGAGCCCCAGTTTCCTTCCTTTTCCTGTTGGTTCCCTGTACATTTTCCTTTATTTCACTTTTCATAGATTTCACTTATTCCTCTATTTTGCGACCATACTCAACCAATTCTGTGAGCATCCTGATTACCAGTGTTTTGAACTCTGCATCTGATAGGTTGGCTATCTCTTCATTGCTTAGTTGTATTTTTTTCTGGAGTTTTGATCTATTGTTTCATTTGGGCCATATTTTTTTTGTCTGTATGAGCCTGTTATGGTAGTAAGGGGTAGAGCCTTAGATATTCACCAGGGCGGGCAACTCACTTTGCTGCATTGTGGCACTGTATGTCGGGGAGGGGTTTGAGAGCGAACAATGCTGTTTGCTCAGGTCTTGGCTGGGCTTTCAGTCACTTCCTTTGCTACCCACAATCAAATTGGGCTCTTCTGGTGCTGATTCCTGGGTGGGTGAGTTTGTGTATGTTCTAGGACCCTGTGGGTCTCTCCAACGAACTTTTCTGTGAGGCTGGGAGTTTCTCCTGCCACCTGAACCCCTGCAGGTTTTTTCAGTCTGTGGTTTTGAGGCTTTATTTCCCCATGCTGGAACTCTGGGTTGTACAGTCTGTTTCACACCCCAGTTGTTCCTCCTGGATTATCTGCATGCAAATATGGGGCCACCTGCTCTGCCAGTTGCCACCTTGCCCTACGCGCCAGCCATGCCTTGCTTGGAGTTCTCTCCACCCTGGCTGCCCATCTCCACCCCTCCTACAGGTCTGGATGAATGTTTCTTCTTTAACTCCTTGGTTGTTGGACTTCCATACAGTTTGATTTTCTGGAAGTTCTGATTATTTTTTATTTTAAATTTATTGTTGTCTTTCTTTTGGTTGTGTGAGGAGGCAAAGTGTATCTACCTATGCCTCCCTCTTGGCCAGAAGTTGGAATCTCTCTTATTACATGTGTCATGTAAACACAGACTTCCTTAAATGGATACATCTGATTATTTTCATTAGTTCAACCACAGTTCCTCTAATTTCTTCCTTAGGTTAAATACAAAACTCTCCCTCTTCAGCCTGTCAGCTTCCCGTTTTTCTGTCTTCAGTGGAAGTGGCTTTAGCTAACTACCATTGTTTGTATGATTCTCTTTCATTGCTTCAAAATTTATAGTCAACTTCTGTCCTTCTGATTGAAATAATTGTTATTCTTTTTACCTTTCCTCAGAAGTTCTGTTCAGTCACACCTTTTTTATTGTTCTCCTCTGATTTCCTGTGAGTTCACTAGATTTTGTTCAATTCTGAATTGAACAGAGTAGTTTAATAAAGGTTGTTTTCTTTTGTTCCAAAGCAGGTCACTTGGTGATACCCCAACAAAGGAGTGACAGGTGAGAAAGCACTTTGTGGACTCTCGAGTAGCACCCAAATGTAACAGATGATTATTGCTTGATTGCACCTCTTGAGCAGAGGTCCTCACTTCATTCGTCCAGTCACTCATTCATTTATTCAGCAATAACCTTCTCAGCAAATGCTAAATGCGAGACTAATATTAGTAGCCATGTTATATTCATCTCAAAGTCTTTAGCTCTGAACGCTATGTGACAACTTTACTTACTATTTCTGATTTTAATCTCTAATGAATGGTGTGAACAATTTTTCAGGAGTTGGGTCAGAGCAATTTTGAATGAGCTCCCTCTAACTTAATTAAAAGCAAACTTCCTCTGCCTTTAGCCATTCAGTACCAGGGTTCTGGAACACAACCTATGTTCCTTCAACTCATTTTTACATGAGGGCAAGTTTGCTGTTACCTGAGCTTTAGTGTCTTAGACCAAGGGCATTATCTTGATGTTCTGGTCTTCAATTTTTTTTCTGTCATTTTTGTCAGCTGGTTCAAAGAGTTTTCATTTGAGTTGGACATGTGTTAATTACATAAATAAAGGTGCTATAGTTTCATTTGAAAAACCTTTATTCGATTTGCTTTAAAGATTATTACAGTACATTTATTGAATGCCTCTTTTGTTCCATAGCATGCTAGTCAATATCCACTCTTCTAAGGGGCCACAGCCTGAGAGGTAGAAGCAGAGATATCTATAAAGGAAACTACAAAGCGTTTTATATAATGTAGAGTGCAGAGATCAAACAATTAGAGTTTTGCTAGGGGACTAAGGGTAGCAAAAGTCTGGAATTGAATCTCAAATGATCTGCAGACACTAACTTGGTGTTCTGGTTATGACAGAGTAACAGGTATAAAATTTATCCTCTTGTCATAAAAATGTATACAATTATAAAAATAACATAAAAGTATTTACAACCACAGGGATAGATTTAGGAATAGGGAAATGCATAAGATAAGCTTCCATTCACTTCGGCATTTTGCCTGGGGGCATTTTCCAAACTTGGGCACTTAGGAAGGGAATCCACACACAGATCTTGAGTCTCAGAGTAGCAAGCAGAGGTCAGAGTTTGGTGCTATTGGGTGACTGGAATTTGCTGTGCAGCTTACCCAGCAGGAGGAGGAACCTGCTTCGGAAAGGACTTCCAGAAATATGCAGAGGAATTCTCTTCACTTTTTGGACAGATTTTAAGCTGTGCCAGTGCAAGATGAGACTCTTTGAGACCTGGCAGAAAATAACGACTAGGCTGGAGCTGGCTGGAGCTCCCAGAGGGTCCATGGTGCTGGGAGACATCCGAATTCTGAAAAGCTAGAGCAGGAGGCCTTGCAAACATTCCAGACATTTAACTGAGAACCCGGAAAGGCTGTGCCTTACAGGTAGGACTACTATTGCCACAGACAAAGGGCTGTTTGTAGATACCCCTTTGCAAAGTCTCAATAAGGTAAAGCTGGTCAGCCAGTAAATTAATTGCATGCCAGGATGAAACTCAAGACCATTTAAAGAAAGACAACAAAATGCAGACACGCAATGATGTAATATCTACAATGTATGGCTTATGATAAAAAGTGGTAGATGTGCAAAAAAGCAGTAACATAATCAGGGAAACTATCAGCTAGTGCACACAGGAACCAGAGGTGGCAGATATGTTGGAATAGCAGACAAGGACATTAAAGTGGCTATTATAAATACATGCAGTCTCAAATGAAAACAAGATTGCTAAGAATAAACCTATTGGAACCTCAGGACAAAATTGAAAATTTTAAAAACTAATCAAAATGGAAATTCTCAATTTGAAAAAATATGCAAAATACAAAATACATTGGAATGACTTAGAAGTCATTGGATACTACAAAAGAAAAGATTGGAGAACTTCACAAGCTGTCGAGAAAAACTGTAAACTGAAACAAAGAGGGGGAAAAGCACTAAAAAATGGAAAAGTCTAGGTGACCTATGAGCCAATATTGGGTTGTTGCACATAAATGTAGTTGGGATAAACACATGGAGTTTATTCATTCATTCACTGAAAGCCACTTAGTTTGTTTCCATATCTTGGCTGTTATGGATACTGTGGCAATGAATATGGGGTACAAATATATTTTTGAAATAATGATTTAATTTTTTTCTGATATATATCCAGACGTGAAGTGGGGTCTCTGGATCTTATTATCTCTATTTTAATTTTTTGAGGAACCTCCATATGGTTTTCCATAGTGGCTATACTGATTTACAACATACAATACACATTCAATAATATTCAATACCCACTCAAAATAAAACTTCTCAGCAAAATATAGTGCAACTTCCTCAGTCTGATAAAAAGCATCTATGAAAAGCCCACAGCTAACATCACACTTACTAATGAATGATTGGATAAGTTCCTCCTAGAATTGGGAACAAGGCACGGATGTCTACTCTCACCATGTCTTTTCCATATTGTCCCAGAGGTCCTAGTCAGTCCAATGAGGCATTGTAATCTGAATACAGGAAGTATACAGAAATTATAAAAGAAGTACAACTGCCTTTATTCCCATTTGACATGATTATACACATAGAAAAATTGAAGGACTCTACCAAAGGCAAAAAAGAAAGAAAGAAAGAAAGAAAGAAAGAAAGAAAGAACGAAAAAGAAAAAAGAAAGAAAAGAAAAGAAAAGAAAAAGTTGAACCAATAAATAAATTTAGCTAGGTCAAAGAGTACACAATCATATAATTAATTGTATTTCTATATACTATCAGTGAACAACTGGGGAATAAAATGAAAGACACAACATTTGTAATAGCATAAAAAATACTTAGGAATGAATTTAGTGAAAGCTGTGTAAGAATTTTCCACTGAAAACTACAGAATATTACAGCGAGACTTTAAAGAAGTTTTCTCTCATTAAGGAAGAAATGTATTATGTTCATGAATTATGACACAGTATTGTTAAGGTGTCAATTCTCCCCAAAGTGATCTATATATTCAATATAATCTCAATTAAAATTTCAAGAGGCTTTTCATTTTTAGAAATTAACAAGCTGATTCTAAAAATTATATGAAAATGCAAAAGACCTCAAATAAGCAAACTAATCTTGAAAAGAAACATAGGAAAAAAGTTGTTCAAAACTTACTGTAAAGTACACAATAATCAAAACAGTGTAATATTGATATAAGAATAGGCAAATAGATAAAGGGATAGGCCAGAAATAGATCTGCGTTAATATACTCAACTAATTTCTGACAAAGTAACTAAAGGAACTAGGTTAGAGAAATAGTACTGGAAGAAATAAAACTTGCCCCCTATCTCACTCACACCATATACAAGAATTAATTCAAGATGGATCATACACCATATAAAAAATAAATTCATAAAACTTCTAGAAGCAAGCATAAAAGAAAATCCTCATGAAATTTGGGCCAATGATTTCCTAGATAAGTCAAAGAAAGCAGAATCTATAGGGGAGAAAGATGGTAAGTTGTAGTCATCAAAAACAAAAGCTTCTGTTTATCACAAAATATCATCAAAAATAGGATAGGCATGCCATCGATGGGGAGAAAATATTTATAAAACATATATCTGACAAAAGGCTCCTATTGAGAATATACAAAGTACTCTTACTCCTTGATATGAAAAGGACAAAAACTCAGTTAAAAATGGGCAAAAATTAGAAACCTCATACTAAAAGGTACACAAATAGCCAAAAAACACATGAAAAAGTGCTCAACATTATTACTAATCAGGGAAATGAAAATTGGAACCCCAATGGGTTATCACAAACACGGAATGAATGGCGGACCCAAAAAACTGATGAAACCAATGTGATTAAGAATGTGGAGCAACTGGAACTCGCATATTGCTCAGATAACTGTAAAATGTCACAACCTGTATTGGAAAAAAGTGGCAGCTACTCTGGTAAAATCAACCACACACCTACTCTTCAACTCTCCAAAATAATGTAAACACAAAATAAAATGGGAACTCCAAAATAAACAGGGACATAAGTCAACAAAAATTCTTTTTTAAAAGTATATATATTTTTTCTTTTTTTAATATATTTTATTGATTATGCTATTACAGTTGTCCCATTTCTCCCCCATCATTCCCCCCACCCTGCACACCCTCTCCCACCCACATTCACCCCTTTAGTTCATGTCCTTGTGTCATAAGTTCTTTAGCTTCTACATTTCCCATACTATTCTTGCCCTCCCCCTGTCTATTTTCTACCCACTATCTATGCTACTTATTCTCTGTACCTTCCCCCTCCTCCTCCTCCCACGCCCCTGTTGCTAACCCTCCATATGATCTCCATTTCTGTGGTTCTGTTCCTGTTCTAGTTGTTTGCTTACTTTGCTTTTGTTTTAGGTGTGGTTCTTAATAGCTGTGAGTTTGCTGTCTTTTCACTGTCATATTTTTGATCTTCTTTTTCTTAGATAAGTCCCTTTAACATTTCATATAATAAGAGCTTGGTGATGATGAACTCCTTGAACTTGACCTTATCTGAGAAGCGCTTTATCTGTCCTTCCATTCTAAATGACAACTTTGCTGGAAAGAGCAATTTTGGATGTAGGTATACAGAGGATGTTAAGAATAGTATAGGAAATGGAGAAGTCAAAGAACTCATATGCATGACCCATGGACATGAGCTAAGGGGAGATTTCTGGAGGGAAGGAGGTACAAGGCAGAAGGGGCAAAGAGGGAAAAATTGGAGCAACTTTAATAACATAATCAATAAAATATACTTTTCATGCTTGAAGTGAATATTTTCATGCTTGAAGTGAATGCTTGAAGTGAAAAGTATATTTTATTGATTATGTTATTAAAGTTGCTCCAATTTTTCCCTCTTTGCCCCTTCTGCCTTGTACCTCCTTCCCTCCAGAAATCTCCCCTTAGTTCATGTCCATGGGTCATGCATATGAGTTCTTTGACTTCTCCATTTCCTATACTATTCTTAACATCCTCTGTATATTTTGTACTTAACAATTATGCTATTTAATTCATGTACCTTTTCCCCCATTCTTCCCCTTTCCCCTCCCAGCTGATAAACCTCCAAATGATCTCCATACCTATGGCTCTGTTCCTGTTATAGTTGTTTGCTTATTTTTTTTAAGATTCAGTTGTTGATAGTTGTAAATTTGTTGCCTTTTTAATGTTCATAGTTTCTATCTTCTTTTTCTTAAATAAATCTCTATAACATTTAATGTAATAATAGCTTGGTGATGATAAACTCCTTTAGCTTTACCTTGTCTGGGAAGCACTTAATCTGTCCTTCCATTCTAAATGATAGCTTTGCTGAATAAAGTAAAATTGTAGGTCCTTGCTTTTCTTCAGTTTGAATACTTCTTGCCAGTCTGCAAAAGTTTTGCCTGCACAGTTTTTGAGAAATCAGCTGAGAGTTTTCTGGGTACTCCTTTGTAGGTAACTCTCTCTTTTCCTCTGGCTGCTTTTAAGATTCTCTGTTTATATTTACCCTTTGGCATTTAAATTATGATGTGTCTTGGGTGGTCCTCTTTGGGTTCAACTTGTTTGGGACTCTCTGTGCTTCCCAGACTTATTTACTTCACCAGATTAGGGAGTTTTCTTTATTTTTTTAAGTAAGTTTTTAATTTCTTGCTCTTTCTCTTCTCCTTCTGGTATCACTATGATTTGAATGTTGGTACATTTGGAGATTCCCAGAGTCTTCCTATATTATCCTCATTTTTTTGAATTCTTGTTTCTTCATTATATTCTGTTTGAGTATTTATTTTTTTCTTATGTTACAAATCATTGATTTGAATTCCAGTTCCTTCCCTTCATTGTTGGTTCCCTGTAGATTTTTCTTTATTTCACTTAGGTAGCCTTCATTTCTTCCTTTATATTGTTGCCATACTCAATGAGTTCTTTGAGTATCCTGATCGCCAGTGTTTTGAACTCTATGTCTGGTAGGTTGGCTATCACCATTTTGTTTAGTTCTTTTACTGAGGTTTTGTTTTGTACTTTCATTTGGGCCATGTTTTTTTGTCTCTTCAATTTGGCAGCCTCCCTGTGTTTGTTTTTGTGTATTAGGAAGAGCTGCTTTGATTCCTTGTCTTAGCAGCATGGTCTATGTGGAAAGGCACCTGTAAATTACGTGCGGCAGAGGTTAGATAAGCACCAGGGTGGGGCAATCTGCTTCATCACTTTGTGGCTGCTGCCTGGCTTCTGGAGGTTTGTCTGGCACTCGCACCATTTCCAGTCACTTCACCCATTCCCTATATGCAACTGGTGCCCTTCCAGCTGTTGTCCTGGTGTTGAATCCTAGAGTGGGTGGGTTTGTGTACGTTTTAAAACCATGTGGGCCTTTTAAGTGGAGTTTCCTGAAAATCCAGCATTCCTTCTGCTGCCCCAATCCCCACTGGTTTTTATAGCCAGAAGTTATGGAGATTTATCTTCTTGGAGCTGGAACCCTATGCTGTGCAGTCTGGCCTAGGGCTGGGATCGCTTGCTCCCAAGGTGTCCCTCCTGATTTTTATCCACCACGCATGGATGTGGGACTGTCTGTGCCCGTTCCACTGCCACTACCACCTCTCCTCATCACACTGTGTCTCCTCACTGTCTCTGCATCTCTGCCCCTCCTACCTGTCTGGATGAATGTGGCTCCTTTAAGTTATTGGTTGTCAGACTTCCATACAGTTCAATTTTTCTGACAGTTCTGGGTGTTATTTGTTTTGAGATTTAGTTGTAATTCTTTTTGTGGTTGGGTGAGGAGGTGAAGTATGTCTATCTACACCTCCAGCTTGACCGGAAGCCATTCTGAACAAAAAAATTCTTATGTGAGGATATTTGTAGCTGCTTTATTCATCCTAGCAAAGAAGTAAACACAGTACAAATATCTGTCAGCAGTAAAAACCAATTATTATATAAATGTACAACAAAGTACTATTTAGCAATAACAGGAATGAGCTATGGATACAGGCAGCTACATAGGTGCATCTAGTGGCATGCTGGTAAATGCTTAGTAACTAGCTCTCCAACCACAAGTAGAAAAAGTTCTGATTTGTAGTGTTTGCGGATTTTCATTATGCAATTACTTCCACCATGGCCAATTTTAAGCTACCATGTAATGACACTGAGCCCAGTACTGCAAAGGAATACATGGCAGAATGGAATGAATGTAGATAACCTCAAGAGAACAGATAACAGTGAAATGCAACAAAATATTAAGAAATGATGTGTTTTGAGATAAAAATTGACTTTTGTTTTAAAACATAATTGACTTAATTGTAAATTCATATAGTTTAATTTTTAATAACAGTTATTTTTAACAGCCAGCTTTTAAAGCTCCTGAAAGTTTAGCAATCAGCTCTTACGAATGGATATGAGCCAGCTCCAGCACACCAGTGGATGACTCTCCAAGGCATGCTGAGTGAAAAAGCCAGTCACTGAAGAGTAAGGAAGTGCTGTGTGGTTCAATTTATCTGAAGCTTGATAGCAGGCAAAACTAATGTATGGAGCCAGAAACTCAGAATATTGGTTATCTCTAGGCCTGGGGTAGGAATGAGATTGAGTGGAAGGGAACAGGAAGGCCCTTTCTGGTGTGTTAGAAAAGTTATGTATCTTGATAGGATGTATGTTTTTTTAAAAGATTTTATGAACAATAAGATAATTAATAAAGTGAGACCAAAATACACACCATGTGGAAAACCAAAAGAAGGAGCCCACCACAAACAAAGAGTATGGGGGAATGAAAAAATCTGCTGCAGATGGTAAATTCTGCCTGGAGATCCCAGTTTAGTAAGAAGAGGACCAGAGAAGCAGTTGGGGCCTGAAAGACTTCATGTAGTGATCCACGATCATGCCCTTCCTATTCAGGCTTCAACAAGCATTTTCTGTAAAGGGCAAGATAAATACTTCAGACTTTACAGGCCATGTACAGCCTCTGTTGCATGTTCTTCTTCTTCTTTTGCAACCCTTTAAAAATACAAAAACTATTCTTAGCTCAAGGGTAAATGGATTTGGCCCAAAAGTAGTTTTCTGGCGTCTGTTCTGTATACTAAGCACTCAAGGTCCTTCCAGCCAGAACTACCACACAGTGTTACCAGAGAGACTTGAGAACACACAGAAGAAAATGACTAATTCTTCCCGGAGGAGTCTTCTCAGAGGCGCTGGCATTTGAGTTGGGTTTTGGAGGATAAGAAACAGTTCATGTGAAGAACAGCAAGTTACAGGAAAAGATGTTTCTACAGAGAGTCAGGCTCTGTCATTTGAGAGTCATATAATATAGGATATGGCTTTGCTGGTCCTGAGTTTCTTCATCTTTAGGATGGGTCTTATAATACATAGCCTTCTGACCTGGGAAGAAATGCAATGAAGATTAAAACAAAAACCACCAACAAAAAACAAAATCCTTCTTGAAAGTTTAAAGTGCCTTAAAAATGAGGTTTTTACCTCAGAGCCTTCATCTTGTGGGAGCCAGGATGACTCAGGCCACTTGTGTGTGCACAGTAATTGCTGAGATTACTGGGCGTAAGCTGGAGTGTTTGGAGCCTTCCACTCAGCTCTCAGGAGAGAACCAGTGAGTCAGGAACAGGCATTGATTATGTGAACCATTTGCATATTGATCTAAAAGTGAATTTGTTTAGCTCCTTGCTTCTTAAAAGTACAAGTCAGATGATTACCTGGTGTTTTTGAGGGATAGCATCAGGACATGCTCCTCTCTTCCCAACTACTAATTTTTCTATCATTCCACAATGCCTGACCTTCCAACACCATGGATTCAAGTCCTCCTTTAGAATGAAAATAACTTCTTGGGGGTGGGGACAAGGGAGTGGGACACCATAAACTAGCTATCAGCCGGACAAATGATTCAGTGCATCAGATTTCTGGAAGTGATGGAATGGAGATGTTTGACTTGGAGTAGACTACCTGAGGTCAAATTCTGTGCGCAGATTATTTAGTCTTTCCCCTTCTTTGTTTCCTTATACATACATGAGAACAATGACACTACTTAGTAGTAGGCATTAGGATGTAACACACAACCATGTACCAGGAGCATAGTACAGGGCCTGTCAGAGAATAATATGTATTAACTATTATTGTTATTTTTAGTTAAGGCCAAGTGGGAACAGAGGTATGGTTTTATAGCCAAAACTACAAGTGGGAGGAAGGAAAAGTGAGATGGGACTAAATATAAATATTATCTAAATTATTGATTTTTTTCACATGCTGGAAGAAACAATATTGTCTAATGTGAGCTGGTATTTCAGTCTAGAATGAAAGGTGTCCTCATCCCTCTACTTTGCATAATAAAGGCTTCATCATAATGTGACTTGGAGAGATTGTTCTTCTGTTTCCTACCTACTGTATCTATTTGTTTATTTGGCTGTCTTTGCTGCTCTAGAAAGTGAGCTACTTGAGGAAAAGGATTCTGTTGTTCATCTTTTAATTTTATACCTAGCATATGGCCACTGCATACAGATTTGATGCTCAATGAAATTTTTTTAGTGAATGCATAAATGAATATCCATATACTTAATTCTTGGTGAATATTGATGGCCTATATGTGCAGGCAGACATATTTACATATTTATATTGACAGCTAAATTATTTGAATTGTCAAAATTAGATGCCAAGCACTATATGAAAACTTGAGCAAATTCCAGAAATACTTAATCTGTTACTGGTCAATCCAATTAATTTCTTTTTCAATTCTTGAGAAAACCGAAATTCCAAGCAAAATAAGATAAATCATTTAAATTCTTAAAACATTATAGAAAGTAGAAATGTTACCCGCTGGCACATAAGATGAACTTAATTAGGAGGAGATTTGGGAAAAAAATGTTCCACTTTTATTGACAGTGAGCCAATATGATATTAAAACAAAAGAATAAATTCAGTGAGAGAGACAGCCAATTCCACCTTTGAGAATTCAGTTAAAAAAAGAAAAAAAAACCAAACCAGATTAACTGGTGATTTTCCTAAAGTGACCTGTCAATTTGTTCAGAAAGGTTAATTTGGCAGAATCAGCCTTAAATTGGTTTCCTGGGTCTAGCTTAATTGTCTTAGTTTTCAGCAAAATGTTTCTGTCAATCAGAAAATGTTTTTAGAACTAATGTGGTTGGAAAGCTGGGGTCAAGGAGGCCTGAGTCTCCGCCTGGCAGGCAATAGGTGCCTGCATCATCATGCCTCATGGGAGAGGCAGCGCCCATGTGGAAATGGCATGCTGGGATGTTCAGAGAGCTCACTGGGCAGTAAAGTCATATGGCCATGCACTCTTTTGCGAGTAGTCCTGCTGTAGTCGAAAGAGTAAGAAGTCCTGGATTCTAGTCTTGGGCCTCTGAATTTCTTTATTTTGAAGGTTTATGACTTTGGGCAAGGTACATCTTTCTTCTGTGCTTTGGTTTCCTTAATTAGAAAATATAGCCCTGCCTGGTGTAGCTCTGTGGATTGAGTGACAGCCTTCGAATCAAAGGGTCACTGGTTCGATTCCCAGTTAGGGCACATGCCTGAGTTGCAGGCCAGGTCCCCAGTAGGGGGTGCATGAGGGGCAACCACACCTCTTGATGTTTCTCTCTTTCTCTTCCCTTTCTTCTCTCTCTAAAAATAAATAAATAAAATCTTTAAAAAAAAAAAAGAAAATATAAGAGCCGAACCAGTTGTTATTAAAGAAAGTTTTTTTAAAAATGTTTTTAGTTCTAAGCCTATGTGAATATACAAATTATTCCCCCGAATCTATTTTTGAGATATTGAGGGGAATTTAAAAGATATTGGGGGATGGCTCTGGCTGATGTGGCTCAGTGGATTGAGTGCGGGCCTGCGAACCAAGGGATCGTGGTTCGATTCCCAGTCAGGGCACATGACTGGGTTGCAGGACAGCTCCCAGCAACAGTTCCCAGCCAGGGATGCACAAGAGGCAACCATACAGTGATGTTTCTCTCCATCTCTCCTTCCCTTCCCCTCTACAGATAAATAAATAAAATCTTAAAAAAAATAAAAGATATTGGGGGATGTTCACAAAGTCGGAGATATTTAGAACTGTTTGGAATCCAGGCATACCTAAGGCGCTACATGGAATATCTAGCCTTGGGGATGGGGAGCAGACAGGGAGACTCGGGAAAGAAGCATAGCGTAGATTAACCATCTCTCCCATCATCTCTCCCCCAACTGTGGTGAGACCATTGTGAGCTGATTATGCTGATGTTTGTGCTGAGCAAGACCCATGTGACCTGTGTGTGTGGACCACAGACCCTGAAGACAGTGGGAAGCCAGGAGCTTTTGGGGGCTAGGGGAGAGTGATAAGACTGAAAAACTTTCTGCCTGAGGGAAAGAGATGTGCAGGTAGATTTCAGGCTGTTTGTCATAAATACCTACTCAGCACCCAGTCTGTCATACACATGCTGAATATAATGATGTTAAACAGCACGGATTGGGTTCCTACTGTCGAGGAGCTTATAGCCAGTGGAGGAGAGGGACATGTAAACAGGCAATCCTATCACATATGGGTGGGCATCTAACTCAGGTTTAGGGTGCTTGGGAGGATTTCCCAAGAAAGAGGTGTTTATGCGGAAAGCTGAAAAATACAGGGATGGGAAAAGTGGGAGGAAGTGTTTAAGGCAGAGGGAACCAGCATGTCCGTAGGCTTGGGAAGTGACGGACGGCAACGCATGTTTAAGCATGTGTGGTATGGCTGAAGGGTAGGGGAGGGAGGCAAAGAGTAAGGGGTGGAGAGACAAAAGTCAGATTCTGGGGACCTCTCGGGCCATAGGAAGGAATTGGGTTATTAATTTATTTACCCATTGTCACTGTAATTATTGTCTTATGTAAAACTCTTTTTCAGTTATAATTTACATGGGTCTTTTATTGAAATGCAATGGGAGCCTCTGAACAACGGTTAAGCAGGGCAGTGATAGGATCAGATTTGTGTTTTAAGACATTCCTCCTGGCGGCAGAGTGGCGAGAGGATTGAAAGGAGCAAGACTAGAAATGAAGAAAGATAGGAGAGAGGGGGAGAGGCTTTTGGAATAGAGAGAATGATGGTTTGGGTTATGACATGGGCAGGGGACTTGGAGAGAAGTAATGGATTCAAGATATGTTTAGGAGGTAGACTAGGCAGAACTCAGTGCATGATGGGGAAACACAAATATTTAGTCCATAACAGCTACTATAATAATTTTCACAGTGTAGATCTACCATGATGAGACCCTGGTACAACATAGGTTCTGAATTAACACATGTTGCAAGGTGGCTAGCTCATAGAAGTTTTGGAATTGTTTTCTGGATGAAGAGTTAATAGCCATCTCTTTCTTTCTTTCTTTCTTTCTTTCTTTCTTTCTTTCTTTCTTTCTTTCTTTCTTTCTTTCTTTCTTTCTTTCTTTCCTTCCTTCCTTCCTTCCTTCCTTCCTTCCTCCCTCCCTCCCTCCCCCCCTTCCTTCCTTCCTCCCTTCCTTCCTTCCTTCCTTCCTTCCTTCCTTTTTTCATTTTACAGTTCATATTTTTTATCTTCTTTTTCTTAGATAAGTTCCTTTAACGTTTCATATAATAAGAGCTTGGTGATGATGAACTCCTTGAACTTGACCTTATCTGAGAAGCACTTTATCTGCCCTTCCATTCTAAATGATAGCTTTGCTGGATAGAGCAATCTTGGATGGTTCTTGCCTTTCGTGACTTGGAATACTTCTTTCCAGCCCCTTCTTGCCTATAAGGTCTCTTTTGAGAAATCAGCTGACAGTCTGATGGGAACTCCTTTATAGGTAACTGCCTCCTTTTCTCTTGCTGCTTCTAGGATTCTCTCCTTCATTTTAATCTTGGCTAATGTAATTATGATGTGCCTTGGTGTGTTCTTCTTTGGGTCCACTGTACAACCCCTGAATATAGTTCTCTTTTCATGCTCAGCTGGAGGTTGACATTTTGTGTAGATTTCCAGAGGTGATGTTCAATTAGCTCAGTGGTAACTCTGGACAGCTATACTTTGGCTACTACTCACAGGGTAGTTCCCTTTCTTGGTAGATATCAGAAAAAGCTCAGAAATAATTGCATCCAGCTTCCTTCTGAACCAAAGCCACTTTGATTTGGTATTGTGCCAAGCATAGCAGCTCAGCTCTGCTGTCCTTTTAAGAAAATTATGATTAGCATCAGGAACACTGATAACATTTTATAACCTGCTGAGGGCAATGTTTTTCTATAAATAATGCTCATAAAATCTTAAATTTTCTATAAACCTAACTATGAACCCAAGATGTTTTTGGCAAGATTACAGAGCATTTTGGGACTTTTATCACATGCTGATCTCTGAATTTAGTAACTGAGTGAATGCATTATGTACCAAATTCTTCTTGCTTAAAGAAATAAAGGACTATGTTTATAAACTGAAGTCAGTTTAAGGTTTTGCAGCTGTTAAGTTGAAAACAAAACAAAACAAACACAAACCTAGCCGTATTTGGGCCAAGTCTGCATAGCATAAGAAAGTTAGGGAGTTGAGACAATTGGTGATCAAATCATGATGGTGAGAATTTAGAAGGGGACGTTCTACTTAGTGGTTAAGAGATCTAGTATTGGGATTAAAGACACATGGATTGAAGCCTCACCCTGACCTTTTCCAGCCAGGTGGCTTTGAACACATTTTTGGTATCTTTTTATACTCCAGGCTTTTCTATAAAATGGGGAATGAAATAGCACCTTCCTTAGAAGGTTTTGTGAAGATAAAGTGAGATGGTGCACATAAAGCACTTGGCGTAGTGATGGGGCAGGGAAAAACCTCATTGCATGTTGGGTAATTATTTGCCTTTAGTTCTGGGATGAGGCAGATTGGGGGAGGGGGTATGCACAATAAGTTGTCCCACTGCAAATTTAACTGTCTTCTGAAATGGTGTGACAACAACATGCCTGAGAGCCAAATATGGCTGGCAGGCTGTTTTGGTCTGGTCCACTAATCTAAGAGTGGTTTTTACATTTTTTAAAAGTGATAAATTTGAATGTACTTCACCTGAGCACTGTGTTCCTAAAAAAAAAAAAAAAAAAAAAAAAAAAAGCAACTGTTTCCTGAGGCTTACTGCAGACAACCACTCTACCCTGGAATATCCTGAGATAAGACCTGTCTCCATTCTTTTTTTTTTAATTTTTTATTTTATTTTATTGATTATGCTATTACAGTTGTGCCATTCCCCCCTTCATTCCCTTCCACCCTGCAGCCCCCCCCCACCCCCATTCCCCTGCTTTAGTTCATGTCCATGCGTCATAAGTTCTTTAGCTTCTACATTTCCCACACTATTCTTGCCCTTCCCCTGTCTATTTCCTACCCACTGTCTATGCTACTTATTCTCTGTACCTTTTCACCTTCTCTCCTCCTCCCACTCCCCTGTTGCTAACCCTCCATATGATCTCCATTTCTGTGGTTCCTTTCCTGTTCTAGTTGTTTGCTTAGTTTGCTTTTGTTTTAGGTGTGGTTCTTAATAGCTGTGAGTTTGCTGTCTTTTTACTGTCATATTTTTGATCTTCTTTTTCTTAGATAAGTCCCTTTAACATTTCATATAATAAGGGCTTGGTGATGATGAACTCCTTGAACTTGACCTTATCTGAGAAGCACTTTATCTGCCCTTCCATTCTAAATGAAAGTTTTGCTGGATAGAGCAATCTTGGATGTAGGTCCCTGACTTCCATGACTTGGAATACTTCTTTCCAGCCCCTTCTTGCCTGTAAGGTCTCTTTTGAGAAATCAGCTGACAGTCTGATGGGAACTCCTTTGTAGGTGACTGTCCCCTTATCCCTTGCTGCTTCTAGAATTCTCTCCTTCATTTCAATCTTGGGTAACATAATTATGATGTACCTTGGTGTGTTCCTCCTCATGTCCAACTTCTTTGGGACTCTCTCAGCTTCCTGGACTTCCTGGAAGTCCATTTCCTTTATTATTTGTTCAAATAAGTTTTCCACTTGTTGCTCTTCCTCTTCCCCTTCTGGTACCCCTATAATTTGGTTGTTGGAACGTTTAAAGATGTCCTGGAGGTTCCTAAGCCTCTCCTCATTTTTTTTGAATTCTTGTTTCTTCCTTCTTTTCTGTTTGGCTGTTTCTTTCTTCCTTCTGGTCCACTCCATTGATTTGAGTCCCAGTTTTCTTCCTATCAGTATTGGTTCCCTGTGCATTTTCCTTCATTTCACTTAGCATAGCCTTCATTTGTTCATCTAATTTGCGACCAAAATCAACCAATTCTGTGAGCATCCTGATCACCAGTGCTTTGACCTGTGCATCTGATAGTTTGGCTATCTCTTTGTCACTTAGATGTATTTGCTCTGGGGCTTTGATCTGTTCTTCCGCTTGAGCCATATATATATATATGGTCTGGTCATGCCTGTTATGTAGTAAGGGGCAGAGCCTTAGGTGTTCACCAGGGCAGGGCAATCCAGTGGCTGGGTTGTGATGCTGTATGTGGGTGGGAGGTCAGAGAGGGAACAATGGCGCTTGCTCCAATCTGTCTCATATTTCAGTACCTTCGGCCGGTTCCCACAAGCAACCTGGGCCCTTGTGGTGCTGCCTCCCGGGTGGGTGGGCCTGTGTACACTCTAGGACCCTGTGGGTCTCTCCAGCATACTCTCCTGTGACGCTGGGAGTCTCTCCCAGCACCTCAACCCCTACAAATGTTTTCAGTCGGTGCTTTTAAGCTTTATTTCCCTGCGCTGGGGCTCTGGGTTGCACAGTCTGTCTCCCCGTTTTCACCTGGTTTATCTGTGTGCGAACGTGTGTCTATGGTCACCAGCCTCCTTGTGCTTCTGGGGTCTGCTAGCCACCACCTGTGTGCCGGGACTTCCAACCACAGCTTTCTCCTGCCTCTACCCGTCTCCGCAGGTGACTGACTCTGCCACTCCTACCAGTATGGATAAATGGTTGTCGAACTTTCTTACAGTTCAATTTTCTGTCAGATCTGGTTGGTTTTTTTTTGTTTGTTTGTTTCTAAATCTTTGTTGTCCTTAATTTTGGTTGTGCGAGGAGGTACAGTGTGTTCACCTGCACCTCCATCTTGGCCGGAAGTCTAGACCTGTCTCCATTCTTTCTCAAGACTTCCACAATACTCATGGATGATTCCTTGCTCGTTTCCCCTTTCTTTGAGACATTCCTCATTAACAAATGTTGACCCTGTTCTATTAGCCTGAATAAAACTGTCACCTTAATTGTCTGGTGCATTTTGTCTTTGCCACAGGCCTGTTAAAAACAAAAACAACAACAACAAAATAAATGCAACAGAGACTATTGCCCTCCACACCTAAAATATTTGCTATATGAATTTACAGCAAAAAATCGCCAACTCCTGTGTCTAGGATGAAAGAATGCGTCCTGGCCCAAAGCTTTCTATCAGCCGTAAGCAGTCTTTTGTATACCTGTTGAACATGTTAAGTGATTCTGGCTATAACTCAGATATGCCATGAGAGCATTAGAATGGAGTAAAGAAAGGAGCAACCTGGAAATTGTAGCAGATGAAGAATGGTCAAAAGTGTTTGTGCTAACATTCCCCCAATATTATCTCATTTAGTTCTTCATTCTTGAAGGATAACAGAATATGTACCCCAAGATATGCCTCTTGGCATAAGGATTATTTTGAAATGACTGTTTTGAGAAACAGCACATATAGGGGAACTTTTGAAAAATGAAAAGTTACCCTTTTGTAAGGGATATTTATAAATGAAATTTCCATTTGAAAGAGTGACTCCCTCTCTGTACCAAGAAGAAAATAATGAATAATAAACCTTTGGAAACTCTTATCACTGGAGAAGGCACTGACTTAAATCTGTATAACAAACGTTATTGTTGCTTACCTTAATTTGCCTGGTAACCTCTCCATTACTGGCCTCTTACTCTGTCCAGTACTTTTTTCCCCTTTTATCTATAGCTAAAGATGGTATTTAAGCTGGAGTTCTAAGCCACCGAGGAGAGTTATTCATTTTCCTCTGGGTATCTCCCATGTCTCCACGAAGTAGATGTGCTAATAAACTTCTTTGTGTTTTTCTCTTGTTAATCTGTCTTCTATTACAGAAGTCTCAGCTAAGAACTCAGAATGGTAGAAGGAAAATTATTTCTTGTGCCCTACACAAACTTGCAGTGTAGCAAGTTAATGTTACAATTTTTCAGAGTAGATAGTTGAGTAGAATTTAAGTCATGTGATCAAGATCACAGCTAATAATTGGAATATAAATCTTGAGCTCTTTGACTCTACAGTTCACATTCCTTCTACTGAAATTGTATCATGTCCAAGAATTTAAACAACCGACTAGTATACTCTGCTAGGAGGATGGAACTAAGCAGATTCCAGCTCACTCTGTAGAACTTCTAAGAATTAGGGGCCACCAACCACAGGCCAGGTCTGTGAAGTCTTTCATCTGGCACTTTGTATATCTAAGTATGTGATCCTAAGATTCTGAAAAATGTGGAATTCTTGCTACAGAATATTTTGATGTATGCAATATAGACTTTTGCAAGATTTTGATCAGTGTTCCTCATTGGCTAGGTGGGAGAATAGGCCCCCCTAGAAAAGGAGCCCATCACATTGATGGAGGAACGCTGTCATCTAAATGTCCTAATAGGCTTCAACACCTTTGAGACTCACTCTTACTGTCAGAAGTGTGTCTTTAGGTTTGGGGGATAAAAAATATTTCAGTAGAATTGTTTAGATACAGGTGCCACAAGGTGTAACTTGAAAATATCAAATCTGTAAGAGCATTGTGTACCCTAATGCAGGGAATTAATGTAATTTTTTCCACTTAAATGTTTGTCTTTTCAAATATCCCCATAACCTGAAACTATTTTTTTTATCCTCACCTGAGGAGATTTTTTTGTTGCTTTTGGAGAAAGAGGAAGGGAGAGAGAGAAACATTGATGTGAGAGAGAAGCAATGATTAGTTGTCTCCCCTACTTGCCCTGACTGGGAATCGAACCCACAACCTTTTGGTTATGAGACAATGCCCCAACCAACTGAGCCACACCATCCAGGACCCCCTAAAAGTATTTCTGAAGTGGAGATAACTTTTTTCTCTACCTGCTCAGCTGTTGCAAGCAAGTAATTGATTTGAATTTAATACTACTATTTCCTATTCCCAGAAGCACCCCACTGAAGTTTCCTTTACGAATTAAAAAATTTCTTAAATACTGACTTTGTTCTATCCCCACTATTGTTTTTCTGGAGATAAAAATGATTTAAGAAATCTTAGAATAGGTCCTTATATGGATGTGTTAATTTGACATAAAGTATTTATACCTCTTGTCATGCTTTGCTGCCCACCTAGGCTTGGGGGTCAGGAGCGTGGCTGTCACTACTCTTTGAAGTGGTGATTAGAGGTCAGTCTCTGCAGAAGTAGCGTAATGTGGGAATATTGGCTCTGGCAAACAGAATAAAATCTTTTGGTCTTAAATGTAAAAGTTTATTTTTGCATTACAAGATTAACGTTTTGTGATATTCTGCAAGTTTTGTGCATGCATGAAGGAATTACTTATGGTTTAAAATTATTCTTCACCATGTCAGAGGAGGGTCTGTTAACTGTATGTAGCTGGTGCCCTAGGCAGAGAAATCTCTTTGACATTCAAAAGCCATTTTAAAAATTAGTTTGTCTTATGTGGATGTAACTTGACTGGGTTTTCAAAGAAGTTTTAATTTCAATAAAAATGACTAGAGATTAATATTCAACAATGCTGGAAGGTTGCAATTGGGACCCACATTTGTCATCATTTTGAGTTTTTTTTCTTAAACAAAATTCTGGTTTTAACTTAGTAAAACCTACAAGGAAAATATTAATTAAAACACGAAACCCGTAGAAGGGAAACACACACACACACAGACATGGAATAGATGGACTAAGACCATCTATTTTTTTTTATGTCTGTATAAATAGCTTTTTTTATTTCAGCATGAATAGTCTTCATTTCTTTAATGTCAGCATAAACAGCTTTCATTTCTTTAAGTAGTTTTCTGTATCTGCTATATACTAGCTATTAAATACATTATCTCATTTCATTGTCTTAATAGTTCTTTGGTATAGATACTATTCTCCCTATTTTACAGGGAAAAAAAGTGGAAACTTAATGAGATAAAAATTTGCCTAAGGTCACAAAGCTCTTTCTCTAGTAGTACAGGACAGTATTTGACAATGGTTCTGACTTCAATGTGAGAGTTCTTTCAACTACTAGTTAGCTGTCTCCAGGGCCAATTAACAGCATGCCATCTTTGTAGTGGGCCAGCATGATGTTCTGTAGAAAAGTAAAGACGATCAAGGTCCTTTTAGACTCCACTGTGACGAGGGCAAGAGGTGACTTGCTTGGGGGCAAGATGGCAGATGTAGAGTGCTGTCCTTCCCACACAAAAGCAAACTGGTTTTGATCTCTTTACCAGTGGCGACTGTGGAGGGCACATACACCATATCAGAGACTTACCTGAGACTAAGGCCCAGAGTCTCCGTTGCTCTGTGTCAATGAAGATAATTCAGCCAGCATGGCAGCTGCAAATGCAGGTACCACAAAAGATCCACTCTCATCTGCCATAACCCTTTTTTTCCATTTGTTCTTTCTTTTTTAAAATGTGCTTTATTGTTAAGTTGAATAGGGCCATAGGACCACCACTCTGTTTACAAAATAATCCTCATAACAAACTTGAAAGGTAAGTGTCACCCCATTCAACACTGGAGGAAACCAAAGCTCAGTAATGTCACATGACTTGCTCAAGGATGCTTAATGACCAGTGGTGAAGAATGGAATACACTTTGGTTTGTCTCTGAAGTCAGAGCACTGCTCAGGACATTATGTGGGCTTTCTACAGGGCTCCTACCAGGTCATTCTATATGGGAGGCACTTTTTATGGGAGACACTTTAGTCTAGCAAGTGGTCACTACCATGAAAAAAAGTGGTGAAGCAGGACACTTGTACTGACTACTTAATTTTATCAACAACTTTGTGATTGATTCATTTAAATATTTTATGAAAATCTGGGAAGACTGCGAAATAATTATAGAGTGCTTATTATTCTTTTGGAGTTCATTAGTCTGTTTTGGGTAAATGAATTTTCATATTACAGAATGTAAAGTATGGACAGTTAGGTGAGGAGTTAGCTTGGACCCAACTTGTTTGCTGAAACTTCAAATAGCACAAATTCTGACTACTAGTACCTTGAGTAGTGAGAAGTATGTCATTTTGAGCCATTAACAATGTGTGGCACCAACACAACCTTTGAACTACACAATGATTTTATTATCTTCTAAGCACTCTTATTCACTTCTTAAAAGTGGATAAAGCAAGTTTATCTGGAGTTTAATATTAAGGTTTACAGATTATATCAGTTTCTGTAATCTATTGGTTTGTTTTTGTTTCTGTTCTGTTTTGCTCTGGCATTAAAAGAGACTTATTAATATTACCCCAGTCCATCCAAATTATATACTATAATAAATAATGTGTGAATAAAGGGGTCTATATCCATATTAATAAAACCACTTTTAAGCAGCAATAGTTCTATAAGTGGATACCTTACCTATTAAACAAAATGTAATTGGAAAATAAAATAGACTGTCCACCAAGTAATAGCTCCTATTAGAAATAATCAGTTTGGATGCAGCTACAAGATTTTTCTGGCACAATAGTAAATTAAACACTTCAATAAATTTTTTAAACTAATGGATATCCCGATCCCATATGTTTTGTTTTAGTGATGTAGGAATATGGACAATAAGATGTTTTCTTTTTTTATTTATTAGAGTGAACAGAAGATTAATTTCACTCTTTTAATTAATTAAAAGAAAGTTCCTAGTGTCTTCTTGGGAAAATGATGTTATATCAATTTAGAAGTGTCATTAGTTACTTAAAGCAATAGAGCTTATGAAGATTTTCCCCCCACAGCTGGCATTTCAGGTGTAGGTTTACCCTCTCAACTGTGTCATCAGGGATCCAGAAACTTCTGTCTTTCTGTGGTGTCATGTGTAGCAAATTGGTTTTCATTCTCCTGTTTGTTGTGTCATAGTTGCAATAGGTTCAGCCATCAGGAGAAAGGAGGAAAGGTCAGGATATCCATGATCCTTCATTAGTCCACTTTCACATGTGTCTCCTAGACCAGAATTGTGTCACATATCAATGTCTAATTGCAAGGAAGATGAGCAAATGAGGGACAGGATTGTCATTGCTGGTGTGACCAACCATGACTAACCTTGTAGGCCAGGCAATTGCTGCCTCCAAACAAAATTGGGGTGCTGTTTAGAACAAAGAAAGGGCTGGACAATGGTTCCACTTCAGAGGTTTATATATGTCTTGGGCAGCAATCTGCTGGTGTTTTTCCTGTTTTCTCAGAGATAGTCTAGTCAAAGTTACTGTCTTACCAATAGCAATTCTTAATAGGCATGCATACTTAAGTGTGAACTGTAAGGATTCAGATGTGGAGGGACCAGTGAGGACAAGAGTGGTCATGGAATGTCTCATGAAAGAATAAAACTGAAGGGCCAGTATGATTAAGGCAGTGGGGAAGGAAGCAGCATTCTAATAAGAAGGACTGCGCAAATAAAGGCAGGGAGGTCAGCTAAACACTTGTCTAATGAGAGAGAATGGACTCACCTTCTGAGGAGATGAGCTGAGACTGTGTTAAACATGTGTTTTATTCTGATTCTTTGATATCTGGGACCTTGCTGACCCGAGAGACTGTCCCTCCCAGGGCTGGCTAATTCCTAGAGACAGTAAATGACTAGCCTGAAAACACACGCAAAGCAACCAAGCCAGAGCCCATAATAATGGTCATTGTCCACCTGCCCTACTCATTCCACATCCAGGCATGAGACACCTGGAGACACCCCCTATACCTCAGAGCCTGCTGAAATTATTCAAAGTAGCCAATCCTGTCAGCTTCCCATGCCTCACCCATTCCTACCATGGAAAACATAATAAAAGCTCTTATTCGCTTCTTCTGCTTCCTGACTGACCCTGTGCTCCCTGCCACTGCCTCCTCCCCTCGCCCCGCCATGCTTCTTGTTTCTAAGGATTTGTGAGTATAAAATTCTTTCTTCATGGCAGACATTTTCATGTCCGTGTATCTTACCATACCTGATTAAAACAAAGGAGTGGGGTACACTCCATAACACTGTCTTTATTTGAAGGATCACCAGCTAGACGGAAAATAGTGATAAATAAGGTGTCATGTCATGTTTTGAGACATCTGATTTTGGTTGGGCGGGGAGTAAGGAGGAAGCTTGGTGAGGAAGAGGGAGTTAGGAGTGTTTGTAGTCTTGCCACCAAGATCACAGGATGCTGTTGCTTGGTAGTATGTGGGTTTTTCTTCTAGAGATTCCTCAAAACATGACAATGTTACTATGCGAAAGTTAATTATCTTTCGAGGTGATTTTCAGTTTGATTAGTATCTGAGAAAGAACAGTGAGATTACTAGAAAGATTGAGGCTACTAAGCTGCTGATGAGAACCAATGAGCTCATTTGTAACCTTGTTTCTACAAATGACAAAGGTTTTTATTTTCTGAGAGAAAAGAGATGTTTTAGGAAGACAAGGAAAACTAGTGTTTTCCCTTCAAACGGAATCTCTTCCTTCTTTTACTCTACCATGAAATATTTTTGTGGACCATGTTAACATTTTGTTGTTAAAAATCCTGGAAACCCCTCTTTGGAATTCTAGAACCCAAATGATTGTTAATATTTTATTGATGAGATGGAGGACAAACCAAAACTAATAAAGCTTGTGGTGATTATCATGTTCACTGGTATGGTTTTTCTACATAAATGGTCTGCAGTTAAAATAAGAAGAGGAGACTGTGCAGTTCCGTGGCCCTGACAAAGATGGACCTTAGCAGAATTGCCTCCTGGTGCTGCCTTCCCAGAGATTTCCCTTGGCCAATTGCCATGCTTAGAGGCAGGAGGGGGACCATTTGGAGAAGAGGCTTAGAAACCCTGCAGCTGATGAAGAATTGTGGTAACTTTTAACTCTTCAACTTACTTAAGCAAATAAGATTCAATTAAAGCCAGTTCACGCATCTTTGGTAAATCTACCAATTTAGAACCCTTGCTGTTAAAATTTAGCTTACTGAGCTACCTCAAATCATTTTCCCCTTCCAAATTATGTGTATTGAAATATGTGAAAGATAGAAAAATGACTCAAATAAATATGGTAATTAGGAAAAGACCCCCATTCTCCATTTTCTTATGTGTTTGATAAAAGCCAGATAGAATAAGATGCTGAGAGGACCAGTGTAGCCATCTGAGACAACAAAACAGCCGTTTTAATTCATAACGACAAGAGCTTCATTCTAATAGCCTTCATTATTTGGTGCTCATTCTAAAGTCATTTAAGAGGAAAGAGAACATGTTGTTCAGATGTAGTAAAAAACAGGGAGGCAGCATCCCTTTAAATGAGGTTTGGAGATTTCGTTTTTCATTAAAGCCATTTTGTAAATGGGTTTCCCACCTGATTTAAACCAACCAGTTTGTTCTTCAAAAGTCTGGATGGTTGTTTTGCCTTTTAAAATACAGCCATTCTGCAGGACACTGTCTCTGTGATTAGACAGAGAATTTTAAATCCCTTCTGCCACAGAGAGGTGTGTAGAGGAAAGAACTCCAAACTGAAAAGGCAGCTTGGCTCTGCCACCTAGCAAATTAGGTAAATCCAGCGCTTCTAGGCCTCACCCTTCTCCTCTGTAATAAGGATACAGTTGGACCAGACTGTCTACGTAGTCTCCGGCTGCCCTAGTGCTCTGTGATTCCCAGTCTCCTTGAAATGTGACTGTGTAGTCCAGGCAGGTAACTTAATGGGAGAAGAGGGGAAGCTGCAAACTGCAGGAGCAACCGAGCGGTGCGTGCCTAGGCTAAGGGACACAGCTGTGGCTCCGTAGGAGTCCACAGATGCTGGCACAGCCCCAGGGCTAGTGATGCAAACTCTGACTTTTTCAAGAGACGCTGCCCAGCAGTCTGTCCTTTTTGCTCTCTGGTTTATTCCTCTACTCTCCCCATTTCTGCTCTAAACTGTAGGGGCTGACTCCTACTGGCTGTGGTTCCTGACTCCCACGTCAGCTGGCTTTGCCTGGATCCTGCTAATGGGAGGAATTGGTGGGGATGAGGGTGGGGGAAAAGGGAGAAGCCAGAGTGTTTCTAACCCTGCTTCTCTGCCTTGGACGAAGCCTCCTGTAACAGAAATATCTCTGCGAGATCCCCAGCCTTTGGGAGACAGTCTCACCAGGGGTCCAGCATTCACTGGGTGACTCTAGTCCCTTCCTCATCCCCTTTTTGTGTCTCTTTTCCTCCATCTCTGCCTCTTCCTCTCCCTTCAGTTCTAGACGTGAGACTATCTTCAGTGAAATCCCTTTGAAAAGTTCTAGAGCACAAATTATAGCCCACAATCAGCCTCATCTTGAGGCAAGTACCCTGTCTCTATGTGTCAGTGACTGGACAACAGCCCAAGCCTCAGAAAACCCATCCTTGTTTCAGCCATGTTTAAGCAGATACGATGGTTTTAACTGTATTGCCTGTGGTAAGGTATGATGAGGTCAAAGAGAGAAACCGGGGTCTCACAGTTTTGTTATAGTGAGTTGGAGGGAATGCAACACACCAGGCAGGGCCACACCGGGAGCACCAAGGGAGGCAGAGGGAGAGGGGAACTATGGGTAAGCATCTTTATTATGGTTTCTGTGGGAAGGAATGGGTGAGGCACGGCAAGCAGGCTTAGGATTGGTTCATTTGGGTAATTTCAGTTGCCTCTGCTGGCACAGGGTCTGCCCCTGTTTGTCTGGTGCCTGGTCCTGGGGCAATTAGGGTGGCTGTATCATAGCATGGAATATAAGAGCTCCACATGGGAGGTGCCTGGGGTATGAAATTAATCTGCTGCTCAAGAATGGGAGGGAACAAACCTCCAGCAAGGACCTCAGAAGTGGGTCAAGATAATGCGCGCGTGCGCGCACACACACACACACACACACACAAAACTATATTATAGTGATCCACACAGAAAGTTCTCCAGGAACGTCTTCTTGGACTGGAGGAAGATGTTGCCTCTTCATAGAGATGGGGAAAGCTGCCTAGTTCTCATCTTTGCAAAACTGCTGAGTGATGGTGCCAGCACACCTTGCTCAGCAAAGAGAGAAGTTGTGGGCGGCGAATATTTGGCCCAGGCAAAGGGCAGCACCCACAGCAGGTCCCCGGCTACCTTATGGCCACTTTTATCAATTCTCACAGCCTCACTGAAGTAAGCTGTGCTCCAGGCTTGATTGACAGTTTTCCCTAGACTCCTCGGCATGACACACAAGCACATTTCGTGCAATGATCATTCTTAGAATGTTTCCTTGAGAAAGACCTTTTGTATTTCAACACACTCAGAGTTGCAAATGACTAGCTTTGTGGTTATAAAAAAGCATCACATAATTTTTCTCCTTTACCTAGATTTGTTCAAAGTGCAGAAGCAGCACACCAGACTGTGAGCACTATAAAAGGAGCCTCACCTTCTTCTCTCTTTGGAGACAGGCTCAGAGAAATGAAAAGACTTGATCAGGTCAGGCAGCAAGTTTGGTGACAGGGTCAGAATTAGAATCCAGGTCCTTTTATTGTCTTGTGGAGGCTGGATGCTCCTGTAAACCAATCGCCCCACTGGATAACACACACACAAATCAAACTCAATACATAAGTAGACTTAGAAAATGAAGGTTGTTAAAGCTGAACTTTATTTGTTAAAGGTTGTAAGAGGGACCTTTCCCTGCTCCATTTCCCAATGAGGGCAATGAAAGTGGCTTGAACTTTGAATCAGACAGAGAGTATGTGCAAAAGACTCTGAATGTCCGCTCCTGCGGGTGTTGTCTGCTCAAAGAGAGTATTGCGTTTGGCCCAGTCTGGGTCGCTGGGTGAAAAACCTAACTAAGCACAATGACAATTTTAAATGACTGCTCACTGGTTCTCTATTTAGTGGATGCTGCTCCATTTAATCATTGCATCATCCCCAGGAACACAAGGTGCTGCTTGAAGAATCCCTGAAAGAAAACATTATCAGCACTCCTCCAAAGAGGAGTCACACAGTATCTCTGTGAGCAAGAACGGAATGAAAGCACATTTGCAACACAGTCTACCCAGATTCTGTTCATGGCCAGGTGGATTGAACATTCATAGTCACCTTCTGTTCTTCTAGCTTAAATAATCTTTATTCTTTTTTTAACACTCACCTGAGGATATGTTTATTGATTTTAGAGAGAGAGGAAGAGAGAAAGACAGAGAGAAAGAGAAACACTAATGTGAAAGAGAAACATTGATTGTTGCCTCCCCTACGCATCCCCACTGGGGATCAAACTCACAACCGAAGCATGTGTCCTGTCCAGGAATCCAACCCACAACCTTTTGGTGTATGGGATGATGCTCCAACCAACTGAGCCACCCAGCCAGAGCAATAATCTTTATTTTTTAACCTTCCCAACCTTCCTCAAATGCTTGATACCACAGTCTCTAGTGGTATCAAGTATGTATTTGTTGACAGGCTTATCATTTTCAGCTGTTAAGAATTATCTTGAAGTGAATAATCACTAATAGCATCATTTTGCTTCTATAGATAAAGACAAACTCCTTTTTGGAAAACTTTGGTGGCTCCCACTGCTTACAGAATAATGCCAAAACTCCTTGGCTCAGTGTGGGAAGCCCCTCTGTCATCTCCCAATGAGGAGGTATTATTCTCTCATTCCTCTTAGGCCTCAGCCAGTTTGGATTCATTCATTCAGCAGATATGTGTGAGCCCCCACCATGGACCAGGCACTGTGTCGTGCATCAGGGATAGAGTGAATCAAAAAGGCATTCCTTATCCTCAAGGTCCTCACTGTCAACATTCTCTTTTCCAAACACACCATGGAGTTTCTAATCCTTGAGTCTTAGCTCTCCCTGTTCCCTGACTGCAGTGTCCTCTTGCATCCGCTCATCAGAAAAGTGACCACTTAGCCCTTCAGTGCTCTCCTCTGAAGTTGTCATTGGCCTCCCTCTCCCTCATGTGTTTCTATAGTATTTACCATATAGTGTTCTGCCTTATGACCAGTTTATAACTCAGATGATTCGAAACACTCAGTTGTAAATCCTCATGAACCGGAATCATATCTCATTCATCTTTCAGACCTTGCTGCCTGGCATGGTGCCTGGCAGCTGTGTAGGATGAATCAAGATTTACTGGACTAATGGGAGCAGTGATACCATCTTCGGCCTTCTGGTGCTGTCATTAAGCTCCTAATTCCATCTATTTGTATTTTGCCTCATCTATAGTGACTTATGTCCCCATTAGGTCCAAGAAAATGTCCATTGCCCATGATTTGGAACTCCTAGAAGAGCCTGAACAGAAGTCAACCAGTGGGAGTTCCCTCCGTGTTCAGTGAATCATTCACCGGGAAACATGGGGTTAAGGCGCACTCGCTTTGTGAGTGTTCGTTTGTTGATGTTTAGTAGTGTTCTATTTATTTGTTCTGATAAGGAATCTTGGTTATTTCCATTTATTTTTATTTTAAGCTTTCAGCAACTGCTTTGAGGAGAGTGAAAAGAATTTATTTTCTTCTTTGAGAGTAAAGTGAATATTGTGTGGAGGATAATCTCTAAGGTGCACGGCTCATATGGCTGCTCAAATGACCTAGTTATTAATGTAAAACATCCTTTTCATTTCAAAAACTGTTGACTGGACTTAATTGCTTTTTGATTATAGAGCCAGTGAAAAATATTAATACTAATCACCATGGATTTTATCATTTGAAAAGGTGACACATTTATTTCTATTTCAGTCTTGAGCTAAACAAGGATATGTCCTTCTGTAGGATTTTTCCTTAGAAAGGTCATAGTTGCATATTTAATTTCATACATAATTTAATTATGAATTACATGGGACCTTCTTTATTTGAACATTTTTAGGATTTTGGAGATTGGAGCTCAAAACTAAAGTCATCTATCTATCTATTATCTATCTATCTATCTATCTATCCATCCATCCACTTATCTTCTATGTATCTAGTCTATTGAATATCTATATCCATTCATCCATCCATCCATCCATCCAATTCTTCTATAGAGCTAGAATCTGTAGGATGTGTTTTGTATTTATTTTTGGTTATAACATGCGGTTGGATTATTCATCTCTTAATTAATTTTGGTTTTATAGTTTAGGGCTCTGCTAGAACTCATAGATGAGTTTGTTTACTCGCTATTTCTCATCTTTGAGGAATTACATGAAATGAAAGGATGCCAAAATAAAAATATTCTGGGGAAAATTTAATTCTTATATAAAAGAGAGAAGATGGAGTTCACATAGCAAAGATTGGTGCCCTTGAAACTAATATTGGGAATAAATTATTGAAAAGTAATTATTGAATATTTAGAAAAGGAAACCATACTCACTAAGATTCTCAAGGGTTCATGAACAACACATTTTGTTAAAATAATATGTTTTCTAATTGCTTGAACAGAGCTTCTCATCAGTCGTTGTTTCCTGAATAGTTATATGCTACCGCACCGTTTCTTTTGCCCTTTTTGGACCTTGCCATACCCTTTCTTTCTCCTCTTGTCTGCTTAAAGTTTACTCATGTATTAAGATGCAACTCAATGTTCTCATGAGTCCTTTTCAAATTCCCCAATAACTATTGAGTGCAACATCTCATAGCATGAATAGTGTATCTGTTTTCCATTTTTAATTGTGTTATATTTTAGTGTTTACAAATCTGGTTTTTTGCCTGCTTATTGAAGACAAAACTGCCCAGCTGTGCCCATGACTGTCTTCTAGGACAGTTGTGAGCTTGTACAAATCAGGGCTGTTTTCTCTGAGGGTTCCATTGCATCTTCCTTTCCTTTCAACTTTTCCTAACTGGGTAAAATTAGCTGTTGAGTTACTCTTCCTCTTTTCTTCTTTTACTTCAAAGGAATGGTAACAGGACAGCAAGCACGTTCAATATTGGTCAGAGTCTCTGTTTTCAGCAGAGTGTCACTTTCATCTCTTAGGGTTATCTCTGTGCCAGAATTGTGATTTGCATTGGGAACATACATCTTTTGTTTTCTCTGTAGAGCACTGGGAAGCTGGCACTTTGCTGCAATCTGCTGTTGCTTTATCTTGATGGTGTTCACCAATGGTTTAGACGTATCTTTTTTCTTTGCTTCTTCTTATAAAGGCCTGCTTGTCACAATCAAAATTGAGACTCTCATTCATTCCATCATGCACACAACAAACATTTAAGTCACAGTATGTGCTAGGTACAAGGATGCAAAAATAAATAAGTTTTTTTTTCCTTAGGAGCACTCTGACTTCTCAACAAGATAGATGCTCAACAGGAGCATTTCAATATAGTGTTTTAAGACAAGGCCAAAGAGAGGCACAGACCTCCTGGGAACCCTTAGGGGCAGAATGGACTCTTCCTGGCTAGTCAGGTAGGATAAGGGAAGGTTCCCAGAAGTTGTGATCTTGAACCTAACTAGTCAGACATGAGTACATATTAGCCCTGAGTAGGAATTAGCTACATAAAAGTGGGTGGTGGAGTGTGGGGTTGGGGAAATTATATTCTGGGCAAAGGAGAAGTCATGAGCAAAGGCATAGACGTAGGAACATCATGATGCGGGCTGGGAAATAAAAGCCATTTGCTGGTGTTGATATGAAATTCAAGGCAGAGAGTGTTAAGAGATGAAGCTAGAGAGGCAGTCAGATCAGATCTCAGAGAGCCTTTACACTTCGCCAAGGACCTTGGCAGGATTCTTCTGAGTTCCACCCCAGCAATTCTCAGTAATAACTCTATTATTGTATTTCATTCTTGGGTGAAAAACGTATCATATTTTGCCATGTGTAACATACACCCATGTTTTGTGCGCATTATACATGGGATTATTATGTCCATGGTATGTAATCATTATAACCATGTATAATGCACATCCTTATTTTTCCCTCAAAAATTTGGGCAAAAAGCAAGCATTATACATGACAAAATACAGTAAATTTTCTTTGTCTATTTTACACAGATATGTAAGGCTGAAGTTGGTTTGTACTGACTGTTGAATTTTCAGGAATTTTGCAGTTTGATTGTTAAATATAGATGTTATTGAAAATTAAATGATACAAACATACAATTAAATTAAATTAAATTAAATACAAAGTTATTAAATACTCAAAATGTATCACTTGACAATTATATTAGTACATATTACTATACAATACTCTTAAGGTTATTCACGGCCCTTGTTCCTGAAATACTATGTAATGATGTGCTACCCCTGAACATCCCTTTCCAGCTTTGTGTTTTTTGTATCATCCGGAACTAGCCATGGTGGGAATAGTTACACCATGAAAATGAGCAAACACTGTGAAACAGAGTTTGATTTATTATCTTGTTTGCTGTCTAGACTTAAGAAAGCAATGGAGCAAATGTAAATAAAACAGATTAAACATAAAAGTGTGTCATGTCTGTAGTCATTCCACTGGAAATAGGGTAAAAAATAAGAACATATTATTTTAGCATTGGAAAAGTGTTTTCCACTTCAGCAAAGAAATCACTCACATCATTGACAAGTGCTTGTTGTTTTTGCCTTTGTCCTTACTTGTGAAGCTGAATAAAAACATCAAAATTTATTTCAGAACTATGCTCATTTGCCGTTTGCAACTGTAGTTTAGATATAGCAACAAGAGTTTAGCAAAATTCAACAGAAACATTTTGTGAGAATCAATTGACTGTACGGAATTTACAATAAATAGTATCATATATTTTGCCATTATTTGTAAATTGTGAGGTATACATCTTTTATACTGGTAAAAATTATAATTAACTTCTATGGTGTACAATTTTCCAAAGAGCTGATTGCAAACATCTACCAATATACTATGGCCTTGACTTATCCCTAACTCTGGTCTAGCTTATTTTCTTCTGGTGATCCCTGAGTTCTGTCCTGCAATCGTTCTTTTTTGTTTTGCTGTGTCATACACAGAACTTCTTATCACATTTGATTTTACAAAAGATCCAGATTTTCTCTCTCCTACCTAATTTTAAGTTTAAATCACTCTTAACAACACCAACAACTCCCCAGGAAAACAAGTCTTCCTTGTCTTTTCGTGACACGCATTGGGGCCTTAGCCGTCATTCTATTACCAGGTCCAGAAAACGGAAATTTATTTTGCAACTCCTCTGTATGGCTACTTGTTATTTCCCACTTTTTCCTTTTTCATCCAAATTCCCAACTCTAAAGTATAAGTCGAAATGTATAAATTCCACTTAGGTTTGTAGGTTCTGCAGATTTTTTTCCCCTTCGATTTCATAGTGCTGAGAGAAGTTTTCTAAGCCTTTGAAGGCAGAATTGGCAATTTCCATGTGAATTATAGAATCGGATAGAAGGTATCTGTCCAGGCCTTCATATTCTTCATAGGAGGGGCAGCCACTAAACGAACATGTCAGATTGATGACGATCAAATCTGTCATTCCAAGAGTCTTCTCGCTACCAAGAAACAAGCTTCTCAGAGCCTTCTAGTCTAAGTCTTCTTGTCATAGAAAACATAAACCATTGCTTCTTCTCTAGGAGGTACCAGTCTCTGAGAGATTCAGCTTCAGACTGTTGTAAAGCTTTATTGCTCTGATCTCCTCTCATTATCTCCTTCGTCACATTCTTCCACCCACCACCCTCTCCTCCTCAGGCTCCTTGATGCCATCAGCTTCTTGGTTATTTTACCTTTTAGGTTAGACGTCTTGACCTCGAAGAAGTCTTCCCTTGAGGGGTATTGCTTTTAAGTAATTCTGCAGCACCCTGTATTCTTTTTATTTTTAAAAATTTTATTTATTGATTTGAAAGAAAGAGAGAGAGTCAATTTATCATTCCATTTATTGATGCATTCATTGGTTGATTCTTGTATCTGCCCTGACCAAGGATCGAACCTGCAACCTTGGCGTATCAGGACTATTCTCTAATTAACTGAACTTCCCAGCCAGGGCAGCACCCTGGATGCTGACTGATGAAGTACTGGTGTACTGTAACTGCCTGACTTCCCAGCCATCTCTTACACTGCTCTCTGAGGACAGAGACTGCCCCTTTTCTCTATGGCTTTATTTCTAGCACAGTACCTGGTTAAATGGTAGGCACTAAATATACATGCACCAAATGAAGCAATAAGTGAATAAATGAATGTTCTCAGATCTGGAGAAGGCTCCTATTGATTCAAAGACCTACAAACCAATAAGGCAAGTGATTTGCTCTCTATTATTCAATAGTGAAACACTATTACAGTGCAACAAATTCATCCATTCCAGAGGAGAAAAAATGGTAGCCTTACAGTAATCACTGGTTTACTGCAATTTTGAAGCTTCACCGTCAAATGCAGCAGGGACCTCCCGCTCTCAGGGTAGAGAATATTCTCAGAGCAAGCTTGCGTCCTGTTGTCTTGGTGTGGCTTTCAGTTCATTGTTTCCTATAGGGCCTGGCCTCTTTCTCAGAGGTAGCTTTCTTTTGCCACAAACCCCTCGGCCATTTCAGAAAATGGGATTTGAATTTGTGCTTTGAGTTCATCTTTAGCCTTCTTCGTACCCAGAAGAAGTTGGGGACCTACAGACTCTTTCACAGCCTGCCCAGGGTCAGTCTTGTGGAGGGCAGGCTGCTGGTGCCTCTACCAATGCAGCTATCTCTCTCAATTTGCCGGTTTTCTTATAGTGTTTGATTGGAGTTCATTTTATGTGCCAAAGGCCACACCAGCACTTTATTTTTTAGACTTAATTAATCCTATTTTCAGCATAACTGGTTGCTGCGGGACCGTCTCATCCTCTAAGCTTTATAGAAGCATTTTTGGTGCAGCTGAGAAGATACTTTATTTTTTTTTTCCGGAGGTTTTAAGAAGGGATGTGCAAACTCTTGATTTTATCTTTACCCTGAGGGCATGTCTTACTGCTGTGCCCTAGATCTTTGCCCCAGGATTTATCTTAATTTGAGTCTCTCTTACTGGTTGGAAAGACGAAACGAGAAACTATTTTATTTTTCAGATCAGCAGGTCCCTGAATTTCTGGGCTATGTTCCCTCTTAGTTTATTTTGCAAATCCGCTGCCTCTTGCTTGCTCTCATCTCTCTCTTACAGCACCTGGTCATAAACAGCTGAAAACGACCAGCTGATGCTCTTAACATTCTGTCCACAGCATGGGTAAGTTCAAAAGTTCATTAGGTACATTTTCTACCTTCCAAGTCACTGTAGGTGACAGTTTAATGAAGTGTTTTATGTCTATATCTTAGAGACCACCACTTTTCTCTCTAGCCTTCTGTAAGTTTTCTAACCATTTTCTAGCTTTCTTTACAATTTCTTTGCCATTTTCCCAGCCTCCATGCACTATTAAGTTCCAAAGCCTCCTCATTTAGGTTTTCGTTCCAGCAGCACCCACTTCTAGGCATCAGTCTCTGTACCACCAGCTATTTCTGTGTGATACACTGAACTCTAGGGCTTAAAAATAACAATCACTTATTAAGTTTTAATTATAAATAGTTCTGATCTACATGGCAAAGGGAATAGATACAAACAGGGGTGAAGCGTGACCCTTAATACAAACTACCTGAAAGATCAAGGCTTTTTACTTTGAAATTGTGGAGAAAACCCTTTTATTTGTGTGCTGGATAACAGTGTTACTTTTTTGCATACATTAATACATGCTTTGATTAAAGGGGACTGTTTTTCCTGAGCAGAAATCACAGGTGGGTTTTAAGTCTGCAAAAATCAGTAAAGGAAAGGAACTGAGGCTTCAAAGTTACAAAGCCAAGTTCGAAGCAACTAAGATTTCTGCGAGCGCCTACTTCACACAGCAGAGCACCGCGCAGGGCAGCTCGATGGAGAGAAATCTTTTCTTTATCGGCAAAGTCAGTCTAGGAGCCAATACCTTTTCTTTCTGCGGAAGCCCATGAAAGGAATGCATCGAGCTTTGAAGTCAGATGAACTAAAACCTTTGGGGAAATTATTTAACAAGGCAGAGGCCGATAATGAAGAAACCCGACATGGTGGGGAAGCTGCAGACTGACAAGACCTTGAGACCTGGGGGCTCTGGGGTCTGGTGAGTGAAGGAAGGCAAGTTAAGGGCTCAATCCTTTAGTACTTTGTGAAAAAGAAAGAAGGGGTTAGAGTTCATAATGCTAAGGAGGGTTGCAAATGTAACCTCTTATGTCTGAAATTTTAAAATCTTGCTCTGGATATTACTCTTATAAATACAGTAACTAGCTAATGTGTGCATGCTACGAAATGGTTTTTGCAAAATGGAAAACATGCGCTCTATTCTTTGTAATTTAGTGAACTAATCAGGGAGGCAGCAGTCCCTCCAACGCAGTGGCTTAACATAATAGAAGCTTGTTTCTCACTCACATCAAAATCTCGGGTGCACAGCAGGGAGTCTGTGCTCCAGGAGGTCCTTCCAGAATCCAGACACCTTCCATCTATATTACAGCTCCGTGTGGCCCTCTCTCTTCAGCTGGGAGACGGAGAAAAGAGCAAAAATGGCCACATATCCTTCGTCGTCTTTTGATGTGCACACACCTCATATGTACTTGAAGAAGTGGCATCTTCTTCCCTTCCCCTTGAATGTGGATGTACTTAGTCACTTCCTTTTAATGGCTAGAAAAAAAATGGAAGTGATGGTGTGTGGCTCTGGAGATCAGGTCATAAAGGCACTGCAGCTTCCAGCTCGCTCCGTCTCTCTCAGATTGTTTATTCTGGGGGAAGCTAGCTGCCACGTCACAGACACTCCAGTAGCTGTGTGGAGAGAGAGGCCCAGAGGGTGAGCAGCTGAGGCCTTTTGACAATTGCCAGCAAGGAAATGAGGCCTTTTGCCAGCAACTGTATCAGGAAGCCACCCGGAAAGTCAATCTTTCAGATCCAGTGAAGCCTAAAAATGACACCACCCTGGTCGGTGGCTTGACTGTAACCTTATGAGAGACCCTGAGCCAGAAACCCCCAGGAAAACCACTCCCCGGTTTTTGACCCTCAGAAATTGTGGGTGTTAATACATATTTGTTACTTTAAGCTTCTAAAGTTTAGGGTGATTTGTTACACAGCAGTAGATATCTAATACAGAGAGCAAAGAATTGTGCATGGATAGGGTGGGGGTTTCTATTCTGAGCCTGCCAGAGCATAAACTACTTCCTACTTCATTCTTTTGGCTAGAGCTGACTCAATGGTCATACTTAACAGCCTCCCTAAGAGAAAGGCTGGGGAATTAGTCCAGCTGTGTGTCCCAGAGGAAAGGAAACACTTGGGCGAACAGTTGGCCAGTCTCCGCCACATTCAGTGAGTTGGTATTTGGGAAGGTTTGGACCACAAGGATCTGGTGGCTGTTTAACTAAATTCAGACAAAATTCTTAGGGAAAGTAAGTAAAGCCTTTGGCATATTAGCATTTAATATTAGTCCCTCTTCTGGAGAGATGCCAAATACCTATGCAGTTACTCAGGAAAATATTAAGAGGCTTTGGTTTGTCTGATTTACTAGTGCTATGATAATAAAGATAATAGTAATAACAATGATACTAGTAATAATAACAGCAGCTGCAACAACAACAGTTATATCATGATCAACAATTAATGTTACCAAACATCCAGGCCTCATAGGAAGAATTTTATTAATCATCACAGAATAGAATGGAGTAGGCACAATGATCTCAGTTTTACAGATGGGGAAAATGAGACGCAGAGAGCCCCAGGCCACGTGCCCAAAGTCTCGTCAACATCTGTGAAAGGCATAGGCCCAACTTCTTAACCTAAGTGTGTATTCCTCCAGACTTTAGACGCTTGACCTCTAATGGGGTAACATGGTGTTGAAGGGCGGGGCTCAGCTCCTCTGAGACTGTTTTCAGCAGACGGCGGGCAGGAGCCCCGACTTGCTGCCCCAGTGCAGGTGGCGAAGGCCTGGCCTCGCTCGCTCCTCTGCCTTGGGCAGCAGCACGAGGGATACCTCAGATGCAGCTGTCATCCTGAAGGCAGGCAGGAAGACACAAACTGAATGAATAAAACTCCAGTGTGGCCAAAGACACACCTTTTCCTTCAGCACATGCTAAGTTAGATATACATGAGCTCAGATATATGTGAGTTAGGTGTGCTTCTTCTATATACCAGGAATAAAAAATACCTGTCACAGGGGCTCGTCATAGGCTTGAAGGACATGATTTTTGTGAAAACATTTGGAATATTTTAAACAATTTTTATGAAATTTATTGGGGGTGACATTGGTTAATACAATAATATAGGTAGTATACAATTCTGTAACTCATCATCTGTATATTGTGTTGTGTGTTTACCACCCAAAGTCAAATCTCCTTCTGTCACCATATATTGGGCTCCATTTACCTTTTACTACCGACCCCTCAGCTCCCTCTGGTAACTACCATACTGTTGTCTGTGTCTACAAGTTTTTGTTTGTTTGTCCTGTTTGTTCATTTGTTGCTTTCAGTTTTATGTCCTACATATGAAATCATATGGTTCTTGACTTTTTACATCCGGAATATTTTTTGGCAACCCTGCAATTTTTTTTGAGTACTTCTATTATCAATGTCATTATTTGGGACAGACTAGAGGCCACATCTTATTTAGTGTTATATCCCCAGTGCCTAGTAGAGTGATTGGCACAACTGATTACATGATATATTTCGGTTGATGGAATCATCTCTTCTTCAGTCTGTCTGGGAAGGATGGGGTGCAGTCCAAGATGTGTGGGCTGATAATCATCTCCTCCCTTTGGGTGCCACTCACGAGTTCACCCAGTGCTTTCACACACAGTATGCACTGCCAGTTCCCCTCCAGGAGGTCGCCACTGCCCACTCCTAGGGCAGTGGGAGGCAACCCCTGTTAAGGTACTTTGTCCAGCTCAGGATTGAAGGAAACCTCACAAACTCGGAGAGCAGCCAGAGGAGAGTAATAAAAATTAATTGAACAGACCTTCTGAAGAAAGGTTAAGAGAATTGGAATTATTTTAGCCAGTGCTACTGGTGGAGGAATAATAAATGTTATTATTCCTTCTTGAAAGAAACAAAAGAATATTTTACAAAATTTTGTGGTTGCAGTGGGCTATTCCACTGAAGAGAGCAAAAAAGGAATTTTGGTGGCTTCTCTGTTTGACATTAACAAGCAGCCTCTCTTACCCTCTCCACCCATGGGATTGTAACAGCCACTGGCTCTCTGAAATTTTTTTATTGCATTAGGATATCCTGCAAAAGGTATTGTGGGTCTCAGGTGTGTGAAGTCACTGGGACAAGGCAGAGGGGAGGAATTTTAACTAAAAGGTTAAATGATATTATCCCCTAACTTGGCACTTCCCAGAGAGAAGACTGTGAACCCAATTAACCAGAGGCCCCAAAGATATTTATAGACACGACACCTCCCTCGTTTGCTGACCTCCTGAGACTTTCCAGGGCTACCTCTTGTAAATCTACTACATTCTATAACATGCATGTGAATAGCATACTCATTTTACTCTTGTTCAACTTTCCTATCATATTTGTAAATAGAGAAGGTTTCCTAGGAGAACAGGAACTTGGAAATGGGCATCAGTACTGCCACTAGGACTGTGATATTCCTTGCCTGAGTCATGAAGTGAACTTGTGTTCATTTTACACAGCATATTAACATAACCTATGCTCATCAAGTGCATTCTACATGCCAGCTGCTATTTTAAGCACTGAGAATTCAGTAGAGAATTGTATATATAGGTCCTTGCCCACGCAGGATCTGAACACAGGCCAGTGGGAGATATAGACAAATCAAGATGCAATTTTAATATAGTCAGATATGTGCTATGAGACCATATGAAAAACCAGCCTAACCCAGAGTCGGGGTCTCGGGGAAGCTTTTTGTTGAGTATGATGCCTAAGTGATCCATGAAAAGTGAGTAAACATTATCAATTGTCATTCATTTCTTCTTGGATTACATTGTCAGCCTAGATATCTCTTATTTTGGAAATAGACATCATCACCTAATCCATTCAGTAACCTCTCTCCTACCATTTATTATTTTTCATGTTATTTTCAAATTATTATCTCTATGATCCAAAAATCACCTGTGTGGTTTAGGAATGAAGATCTCTAGGTAAGGCTAACCCAGGATGAATTACTGTATTTTTGGAATATAAGACGCACGTTTACCCCCTCAAATTTGGGAGGAATAATGGTTGTTAATGCTGTTGTTGAGTTCTGTTTACATCTACATTGGTGAAATATTATGTTATTTATGTTATTAAATATTTTACCACATTTTTTGCTTCAAAAGTTTTTTTCCAATTTCCCTCCTCTAAAACCTAGGTGCATCTTATGGTCCGAAACATATGGTAATGTCCAAAATCATCCGCCAATAGGTAATGCTTTGTCTTGAAGCACGGTGTTAGTAAAAATCCTGGCAGCCCACACGTTTCTGTGCCTCTGATCCTGAGGTGCGTAGAGGAAAGAACCTGTACTCACTTGAACCGCAGCGCTTCAGCAGCCACACAGGGAGCCCAGGGCACTTCCACGGCATTGGTGCGCTACTGTGGTTTCTTTAATTTTTTTTCTGTTGAATAATCATCTGAGTGAGGTCCCAGTGTAATGATATAACTTCTTGAAATTAAATTTGAGCTGCTCAATGTTAACTAATCACTATTAGTTTTGTAGCAACTCTACAAAGGGGCGAGTGCCCTGCTCAGGGTGGTTTCTCCCTCCTTGGCACAATCCCCAACACCCGGGGGATGGCCTCCAGTGGCTGTGCATTCACAGCTGACCGATCCAGAACCAGAGACCTGGTCCAGGCTGGGCCAGTCCCATACCATGTCAGTGATTTTCATGTTGGGACAAGAAAGGATGTGAGCCAATCTTTTGGTGGTAGCCACTGCAGGATATAAGTCTGGGACACTCATAGTGACCATGTGCCTTCCTCTGCTCTGCATAAAAAGGATGTAAAGGGATCCAGGCAAAACATGAGAGAGAGTGAGAGAGAGTGAGAGCATTTTAATGACATATTTGTCCCTGGCTCCCATTGTTCCTAAGGCCCAGTTATTTTTGTGACTGTCCTGTGGTTTGGTTATGTGAGATAGGTCAGTATTCTTTGAATAAATTCTTTGGGTTCTGCCTAAGCTACCTGAAGGTGGGATTTTGTCCCCTGCAACTATAAGTCCTGGTGAAGACAGGCCTACAGTATAGGTAGTTAGATACCTGCTACTTAGCCACCTGGTGGCAGACCACCAAGGGACAAAGCTTAAGGCTCTCTGGCCTCCCACTTTATGACCTTGCCCATCAGGAAATCTTAGGGGGCAGGCAGAGTCTGAGGAAGCCACACATTTGGCTCAGCTACTGAGGTTCTGTTCTACATCTGCATTTGTAACCTCAATACCAGGCTGCCCACTGCCAGCCTATCAGCTCTGTGGCTGTTTCCAGAGGCTCTTTCTAAGATGCAATAGGGTATGGCAGTTAACTCTTTAGGTTCTGGACTCTGACAGAATGAGCTTGGGCTTCTAGCTCTGATGTTTACGGGCAGCCATGTGACTTGTGTTCATTATTCACTCCTCTCAGTCTTGGTTTTCTCATCCAAGAGAAGTGGAAGCCTCCCTGGGTATTGTTAGGATTAAAGACTTTACATATATAGAGTATTGGGTGGAGCACCTGGCATAGAATAACTGCTCAATAAATATTAGCAAGTATCTTATTCCAAGCCAGGTCTACAAATAAGAAAGAAATGTGTTTGTCCAGTCAACTGGTACAAAAAGGTATTGGATAGGGTCAGCTTTGCAGATGCATAGAGGTACCCTAACCCTGGTATAGGAGATTGTGTAGCCAGAGCTGTAGTGCCACACAAGAGACCCAAACAAGGGCAAATTACGATCACATTGCTGCTTGCTCCAACAGCCTTGCTCTCCTCCTCTTTCCTTGAAAAAATTGCAGAAAAAGCCTCTAAAATCATGTAGTGGCCTTGCTCTATGATGCCTCACTTCATCCTGGAGTCCCACAGACCCTCTTCAGGGGGGTTAATTAGCCAAACTATCCGAAGAAACTAATTATAACAACCCGAGATTGCCCTGAAGTTGCATTTATGCTCAACGAAAAAGGTCATAAAATCTTTCCTGCTTATAGCTCCTGGTTAGGTTTTCACAGTTTGAGGTAAAGACTGCTGATTGTAAGTTTAGGGCAGCCAAATTTCTTTCTGATACTTCTCATTTTCTTTCTCTGTCCCGAAGCCTCTCTCTCCCCTGTCCTCTAATCTTCCCCAATTCCTGTTCCCCTCTAAGTTAATAAGAGATTTGAAACATATCATTGAGAGAGGCTTTTGAGTTAGACATCTCTAAATTTCAATCCCAGCTCGAATGTGGTGACAATTACAACTACTTCCCCTCATGAGTATGTAATGCATGCTCAATCAGTGAGAATTGATAATGATTATTATTATTGAAAGCAACAGCTTCTATTAAAACACCCAAGTAATGATCCTTGAAATGTGGTCTGAGGATAACGTTCATCAGAATTGCCTGGAGTTCTTACTGAAAATGTAAACTGCTGGCCTCCTTCCACAGCTACTGACCTCTGGGAGTCAGGCCCAGGAATCTGCATTTTCACAAGCTCCCCAGATTGTTCTTATGCACATCGAATTTGGAGTCACTGAAATTATACTTGTAGTAATGGGTGCACAATGTGTTACCTTTGTCAGTGGTATTTATATTTTGGCTTGACTTCTGACAGTGGGATGGGAGAATTTGGGGCTGTGTTTCAGGCATGGATGAGCTGGAGTTCAAAGGCTTTTATGAACTCCAAAGGCACCCAACACCCTGAAGTCACAGTGAGTCTGCACTGGAGGCTGACTCCAAAGGAGGTTCTACTTTTGCCGTTTGAGCCATTAGCCTCCTCGGAGCAGTGTTCAATGGTGGGTGGTGTAGGCATCTGGGGATGTGGGGTTCTTTTGGTTACCAAAATGGTGGGTGGGTTTGGAGATGCAAAGGGCCTGCCATGTTTGAGGTCATTCTTACAATAAAGTGTTTTGTCTCCTGTGATGTCATGTCCCTGCTGAAGGCCATGGGCGAAGGGAGACCAAAGGGGTGGTTTTCTGTCCCTGCTTACTTATGATGGTGAAGGTACATTTCTCAGAACACCTGGAGGTGGGATACTGGTGACAGTCCCCAAACATTTGTCTGCCATGCTGCGTGAGACTTGGTCTCCTCCTGCACAGAGATGCCTCCAGCTCCTCCAAGCCTGGTCATCTCCCACTTGCAGGTGACGCCTTTCTCCTGGAACATACATGTGGCCATTGCTGGAAATGTCTCCTGATCAGAGGCAGAGTGACCAGAAAGCCAGTGCAGCTGCTGCTTCAAAGCTCCTCTCTTGCACAGATCCCCTGAGTGCTGGGAGCTAGAGTGGGGAGGGAAGGCCCGGCTGCCATCAGGAGGCTCTGTCTGCGCATGCACTTCTGGTCAATGGTCTAAGATCTCACAGGAAAGGCACTCAGATTTCAGGGTGCCAGTAATCTGTGATTTCTTTGCTCATTCTAAGCAAATATTTACTTTTGTACCTAGTTCTGTATTTATAATTTTGCATTTGTTTTCTTCAAAAAACCCCCACTCACCAAACTATGTAAGTTTCAGACTCCATGAGACCTGGATGTGCCCTCATAGTGATGTGCCCTCACTGCTGACCGGGGATCATTAACTCTCTGGATATATGTTTTGGGGAAGTAATAAATTTTTCACGTGAGTATAAAGTGAAGAGCCCATGTCGATGTGTTGGGGCCACAGGTAAAGTGAACATTGTGCTGCATTTTTCACTGGTCAAGGGTGGTCTCACGGCAGTCAATCTCCCACACTTCCAGGCTGCTGACTCCAGGCACTCTCAGGTTGCATCTGCGCAGAGCTGTTGGAATCCTGCAGGGACTGGTCAGTGCAGCAGTGGCTGAATCAGAGGTGGGGTCGAGCCAGCTGATGTGATGCACAAGGGCTGATAAGTGCATCTCCCACGTAACCATCACAGTAAAGTCAATTGGGACGATTCTCCATTGCTACGTATCTATCGCTGCACTGCAAACAAAGCTAGTTCTGCTGAAAGATTCCGGTTTCCAAGAGAGTAATTAAAAGAATCAGTAACACCTAGTGGATGACTCATCATCTATAACCTGGAGTTGGCTGCTACTGAGTAGCTGGCAAGTCTTTTGACAGAAAATTCTGTTTATGGGCATAAAAGGAGATATGAATTAATTTGCTCCTCTCAAAGGAAAACGACATGTTGAATCTACTAGCCCAGTTTCTTGTGAAGCATCGTATCGTCAAATCTGAGCAGCTATTTGGCATTGACTTTCGCTTTAATATTTACTCTGCTTTTTCAAAGTTCTCCATTGAAATAACTAATTTTCAGACAAGCTCTCTTTGACTATTTGTTGAGGTTTTCCTCACTTCCCCCCCACCAAAAGACCTCCATTCTCTTCTTATTTCCACACACCACAAACTAACTGACCTTGAGCAAATCTTTTAACCTCTCTGGGCCTCAGCATATTTCTGCTAAATTTTGGTTAGTTCAGTGGTTCTTACATATCAGGGTACATCGGAGTCAGCTAAAAAAGGTTGTTAAGACAGATTGCTGACTATACCCCCAGGGTTTCCTCTCAGTAGGTCTGGGGTGGGGCTGAGAATTTGCAAGTCTAATGAGTTCTCAGGTGATGTTACTGCGGTGAGTCTGACAGTGCACTTTGACAACCCCTGGGCTGGGCAAGTGGACCCTAACTCCGGCTGCTAATCAGAATCATGTGGGGGAAATTTAGGGCTAAATTTTTAGGGTTTAGACTAATAAGGATGCCTGAAATCCATACCCGCATGCATTGATATCTCTGGGAGCCTGGGCCAGGGCTAGGGTGAGTTGAGTGAGGTGCTCAGGTTGCAAAATTAAAAAGGTACGTGCTTTTAGAGTTGTGCAAGAGTGGACCCTGGGAGTGAGTGCCGCCTTAAATTTTGCACCTTCAGAACCTCACTCAGATCCCCCTAGTCCTGGTCCTTTGGAGAGTGGAGTTGGGAACTTCTGTTAATGCTTCAAAGTAGCTGCTGCACGCATGTCTCTCCAAAGTTTGCTGGAGTGACACGAGTGCGGGTTGGCCTTTCACCCGTTTGCAGGTTAGGTGATTTCTTTCAACAAGGGATATTAGTGGAACAGTGAAAAAAAATTTTTTTTTGGAACAGTGACATTTTTAGGGTTAAAGATTCACAGGTCATGCTCTGACCAGTGTGACTCACTTGGTTGGATGTCATCCCACAAAATGAAAGGTTGCCAGCATGTCAATTCCAGGTCAAGGCACATACCTGGGTTTCAGGTTCAATCTCTTGTTGGGGTGTATATGAGAGGCAACCAATCAATGTTTCTCTCTCATATCGATGTTTCTCTCCCTCTTGTTTTCCCTCCTTTCTCCTCACTCTAAAAATAAATAAATAAAATCTATAAAAAAAGATTCGCAGGTCATGATCTTAATAATGGATTTCAGCTGAATCCCTTTCTCTGGAAGAACCTTACAGTTATTCTAACCTGTCGGGCGCGAGCCGCTGATGAACCATAACGTGCAATGGAGGGCATGTTGGAGACAGAGCTGGCGAGGTGCTCGATGCAGTAGCTCCTCTCTCCTCATCGTTCATTGATGTGCTTGCAAATACTGTTTAGTGATAGCATAGCACAGAGGCAAACAACACTTCCTTTTTCTTTTTTCTGAGAGTAATTTACTTTTAAATAATTTCAAACTCACAGGAAAGTTACCAGAATGGTACGAAGAACTCCTATATCCCCACCCTCCAGACTTTCCAACTGATAATTTTTTATTTCATTTGCACTATTGCCCCGTGTTCTTGGTCTTGGATCCATCAGGCACAGGCAGTGTATTTAGTGTTCAGGTCTCCTCGGTGTCTTCAGTGTGGAGGAGTTTCTTGGTTTCCCCTGTCTTTCCTATCCTTGGTGGTTTTGAGGAGTACAGCCCCCTCATTTCAGAGGGTGACTCACAACTGTCTGATGGTTCCTCGTGGCCAGGCTCAGGTAGTGCATTCTTGAGAGACACACCACAAAAATAACCCTTCTTAGGGCAGCGTGTCGGGGCCACTCTCTTCACCTGTCCCACTACTGATGATGTGGACCTTGGTCACCAGGTCGCGTCGGTGTCTGCCCAGTTTCTTCACCAGGTTTTCCTCTGAACTTAACTAGAATGTTGTGGGAGGAATTCCAAAATCACACCAATATCGCCCTGCTTCCATGAGGGCTGTCAAATGGTGATTCTCCATTTCTATCGCTCTTTCTACATGTCTTATTTGCCATTTAACTGTAAAGAAAACTTATTAATATACATGGACTCATGATATATTATTAGGTTCTACAGAGAAATAGGATCAATATGAATGTCTATATCTATATTAATATATATACATATCTATATGTATACCTACCTCTCTATATACCTATAATTGACTCTTGAACAACATGGGGTTGAGTTGTGTGGGCCCACTTATATGTAGATTTTTTTCAATAAATACAGTAAATGTATTTTCTCTTCTGATTCTCTTAATAGCATTTTCTTTTCCCTAGCTTACTTTATTGTAAGAATATAGTATATAAACATATAACATACAAAATGTGTGTTAATCAATTGTTTATGTTATCTGTAAGGCTTTCAGTTAACAGTAGGCTATTAGTAGTTAAGTTCAAATCAAAAGTTACAGAGAGATTTTTGACTTTGTGAGGGATTGGTACTCCTAACCTCCTTATTGTTCAAGGGTGAACTATACATATGTGTGTGTGTATACACACACACACACACATAATATATAATATAAGCATATTTGTTATAAGGTATCGACTCATGTGATTATGGAGGCCGAGGAGTTCCACAGTCTGCCATCTGTAAGCTGGAGACCCTGGAAAGCTGGGGGTGTAGTTTGGAAACCTGAGGACCAGGGGAACTGATGATTTAGGTTCCTGTCCAAGTCTGAAGTTCTGAGAACCAGGAGCAGCAAGGAGGGCAGGACAAGATTAATGCCCCAGATCAAGCAATCAGGTGGAGAGAGGGCAAATCCAACATTTTTGGGCCATTTTGTTCTTTTCAGGCCCTTGGTGAATTTGATGATGCCCGAGTGCATTGAGGGAGGTGATCTGCTTTACAAGATGTCCTCATTTAACATCATCGACAGAATTGTGAAAACTGGGACTAAGAGAAATGACGTATAATGAAACCGATTTTACCATGGGCTAATTGGTATAAACACCATATTTTTGGTCATGAAACATCATCAAACTTATAAATAAAAGACACTTCTAATATTAAACATGGAAATAAATGTGACTTATACATACGTTTAAGAAAGATGAATAAGAACAAGTAAATTCATGATTTTCCAATATGCTTACTTTAGTTCAGGGTCACAGTGGCCAGAGCCTGTCCTGGCAGCTCAGGGTGCAAGGCAGACAGCAAGCCTGGACAGGTGACCCTTCATCACATACACCATACACCACATATCGCACATACACCACACTCACTCAAGACCGGGGCAGTGTAGACACACCATTCACCGTGCATGCACACCTTTGGGATGTGGGAGGAAACCAGAGCCTCCTGAGAAAACCCACACAGATGTGGGGAAAATGTGCAAACTCCACACAGAAGTGGCCATGGCCGGACGTCAATTTTCCTTTCTCATCATTGTAACTAAACAACATTGAATGAAAAGATGTTATTTGAGGACATATAGTATTCAGTCCACCAATTCAAATGCTAATCTTGTCCCAAAGCACTCTCACAGACACACCTAGAAGTATCATTTAATCAGCTATCTGAGCATCCTGTGGTCCCGTCAAGTTGATATATAAAATTAACCACCACCCATGGATTCTTATTTTATTTAGTGGCTTGTAATTTGTTACTTGCACTTTATTTGAGGGTCAAACTTTCCACAATTTGAACAGTGGGAGCCTCTCCACGACATGTTCCCATCATTCATGGACTATTTTCTTACTTCCTGGCAGCCAAAAAGATGCTCCAGGCTCATTTTGTACTTTTCTGTGCCTCAGCCCAGAATGACACGTTTTTCCAGGGAGACCTCTGTTGTCCCAATACTCCCACCAAATAGCATTTATAAACAAAAATTACATGTTAAAGAATTCATTTGTTTCTAAATTTGAGCATAAGAATATTAACAAATGTTAACAATTCAAAACAAAATGTATACCTGAAGAAATGGATAAAAATCAGAGGTTAGACCAGAGAAAAGTTTGCATAGCCCTTGTTTCTTTATTTTGAATTATACCATCGACTGACAAATGTGTACACATTCTAGTATTTTATTTTATTTGCACCCACCCTAGGGGTGCAAATAAACTTACTTTTAATACTAACTCGCATCTAGTCACTGCGGTTCCTTTTTGCTCTGGGGCTGGATAGGTGGCTTAGATTGATGAGAACAGTTCAGGCTGTTGACCATTCAATATATCCATTGAGATCAACTAGAGGAAGCAGACTGAAGAGTTCTAGTTTGCTTGTGAAGCATAAGAAAGATTCTAGAAAAGACCAGGGTATTGTGGGCAGTTTTTGATGCCATTCCTCATGAAACCAAAGAGGGTGTCCAGGAAAAGAAATCTGCTGATAACATGTTAGTCTGGTGGAGTTCTTAGAAGTTCCCATTGTTTCCTCCTGAATCTCTTTGCCTACACATTTAACTCATAACCAGGGAACTGCAGCAAAGAGAGTGGAAGGAGAGACAAGACACAATTGCTTCCTGTGAATTTTTGCTTTCCTGAAAAGATTTCAGGTTTTGCAAACACTGTCTGCTGTTTTTAAATGTTCTCTTTCTAATGAAAGGAGACCCAGCATCAGTAACGGCTGAGTTGGTATGATAATTGCATCACAATAAATAGCTGAGGTGCTGGACCTGTGACCTACTGTTCTCTGCCAACAGGGGACTCTTCAATAGCAACAGATTTTAGAGAGCTTATATGCATTTGGACCATTTCTTCTGGGTGTAAATAAGGCAAAGTCTACCTTAAGGGCTTTGTGTTGGGGATGAGTAGTATCACAAATTTGCTAAGATGAGGAGTGTTATTATCCAGAGAAAATTATGATGACACAATTTAGACAGAAATGATATAGGAGATGGTTGGAAAAATCAAACCTTTTGCTTCTGAAGCAAGAAATTAAGGCATCTTGGTGTTACTAGGAAGAAAATGAATTGAAAATGGCAATTTTTTAAGAACACAGATCTCCTTAGGATATGGCAGAAGAATACTTGTGTCTTCAGATTTACGTAATAGATATGTGAAGACATGTTTCATATATATATATATATATTCCTCTCCTAATGCCATTATTAACTTAAGGCATAAGCTTATAGGAGGAAAATAAACTTTTTATAGCACCAAGTGTATTTGCATTGAAATTTTCACATTTAGGGCACACTACGAGAGGGAATGAATGGGGCATGAGAAAGGTATAAAAATCTAGCTGTGCCCTCAAATAGCTTATGATTATGGAGGGGCCACAGGGGCTAGGTCAGTGTGGGTATGAGTGGTGTATAAGTGTGTTTGTACATGTGTGTCCATGTGCCTACAGATGTCTCTAATGCAAAAGATATTGTTACACTTGGCTGGTCACAGAAACAAGGCTGGCTGGATGCCAGGTGGGGCCTCACAGCATGGCATTTATTGTGGTGAATTTGTGTCCTCACAGGATTTCAGTGTGGAAAGTGGACTCCTTGGTGCCCCAGAGTTTATTAGATTCAGTGATGCTGACTCATTTTAACAAAGCTTATAAAGGTTTAATGTAGAAATCCAAGAGGCCAATTTATTACTGCACACTAAGAATTATAACACTTACTGGACAAACATTTTTGTCATCAGCCTGGTCAGAGTATTCTTTCCTCGAAGTCCTACAGAAGCAGAAGTTTGCTTAAAGTCCTAGAATCAGAATCCGGTTGGTTATCTGATTTCAAAATATAATGGCATCACCTTAATCAGCTGCTACACCCATTTCCAAAATGAAAGGTAATGGAGCCCATCGTAATGCATCTCCAAGCCACAGTGGAACATTCTTCCCTGGGCATTGCTCAGACCAGCCCTGCTCATGGTGGACTGATACTTTTTCTTATATATTTCCATGGATACCTGAAAAATTCTCCACTCCCATTGGACTGACATGTTCTTCTTCTTGTTTTTTTTTAGTAGTAGAATCTCCTCTTCTTTGAAGAGATTAGAAGTGAAAGATGTTAATTATTGGCTAAACAACAATTATTGGCTAAAACTAAAGAAATGTTAAAAATGATGCACACATAGTTACATTAAAAACATTGAGAGTTATCAGTGTAAATTCATTCCCTAACCTTTTGCTGTAGTACCATTAAATCACATTTGCTCTGACTCTTAGTTGGATTGCATAATTGATACCCATTATGCTTTGGCTCTAACATGCTTAAACTCAACCTGGTGTGTTAGAGAGTAGCTAGTCAACCCGAAGTGAGCACTCAGCCTGCTGGGGCATGGCCAGATACATTGCAGACAGCGTTAGTGGGGCTGGGTTAGTCCAGGGGGCTTCTGCTGTATGTAATTGTTCACTTCTTTTACAAGTTAGATCTTGCTTGCCCTGAAGTCATTCTCTCTCTGGCTTTGCATTTCTTTTTATTTTAATTGTTGTTCAAGTACAGTTTTCTGCCCTTTACCCCCATCCCAGCCCCCCCAGCCCTCTCTTCCTCCCTCCTGTCTCCACCCCACCTTGTTATTGTCCATGTGTCCTTTATACTTGTTCCTGCAAACCATTCCCCGTTTCCCCTGAAATTCCCTCCCCTCTCCCCTCTGGTCACTGTCAGCCTGTTCTCAATTTCAGTGTCTTTGGTTATGTTTTGCTTGTTTGTTTGTTTTGTTGATTAGGTTCCTGTTAAAGGTGAGATCATATGGTATTTGTCTTTCACTGCTTGGCTTATTTCGCTTAGCATGATGCTCTCAAGTTCCATCCATGCTGTTGCAAAGGGTAGGAGCTCCTTCTTTCTTTCTGCTGCATAGAATTCCATTGTGTAAATGTACAAAAGTTTTTTGATCCATTCATTTACTGATGAGCACCTAGGTTGCTTCCAGCACCTGGTTAAATAGATGGATTTCTCTTTATCTGTCCATTATGTGCTATTGAGCAATTAGAGAGCAACCTCATTTCCCTTTATCAGCAGCACTTGCTTCCAGAGATTAGGTTGTTTCTCTCCTTCCTAGTAAGAGAGGTGCCAGAAAAATCATGTTGGAATCACTCAAAGCAATCATACTTCATGCCAAACACTACAAGGGTAGATGTGACAGCTCTGGATCTTTGGGGAGCTTCCACAGGGGTCATTGCAGGGCGTATAGTTCCGTTACCAAGGGACATGGAGTACAGTCAGATCCTTCTTGTTGAGAATGAAAAGTTTCCTGCCTTCGTGGGGTTTCATGGGGGGACTGAAAGGCTTTGGTTCCGGGTTTATGAGGTGCAGGTGCTAGAACCAGTGCTGACATGGTATTCCCTGGGTGGGCTGATGCTCTGAGTAGCGATGGTTACGTAAAGTGGAAAAGCTAGGCTGTGAGAATTTGGGATCCCAAGTACAGGTTATTCCGGACTAAATTCAGATTGGAGAGACTGCAGTTTTCACCCCTGTGAACCAAAGTGATCCTCGCAGGAATCAGGGCCAGCCCTGTGCCTGCTGACGACCATCCCAAACGTGAAAGTAATGATGAGGGGAGGAGCATGTTCTTTCAGAGTCACGCTGGAGCATTGTTTATGGGTCACCCATGAATACTTACTACTTTTGTTTTGACTTACTATCTTCCAGAGATTAAGGCCCAGGTTTTGTGAAGTTTCAGCTAATAGGTAGAATTTTTTGTTTTTGGTAAAGATGAAAATGAGTCTGTCTTGTAGAAAAGATAATCCTAAATGTCCTGTTTTTAGTGCCCTATAAGACCTCATCGGTTTTATATCCAACCTAGTATATATTCTAAAAAAAAAAAAACAAATCCAATCTAAAACACCCCAAATTCCTCAGATGGTCTTGGACCCAGCTTTCCCATGAATGAGTTGAATAAGGCTTGGCATACATTCATCCTTTATCTGCTGGAGTCGGTTTGCTGACGTACTTTGATGTGTCTCTCTCACGCTGATTCAGGAGCTGTCTCTATTAGTGATCTCATGTGGGAGAGAGAAGTAAAAGCGTCTCACCCTGGTGGGGTTGGTGGGGAAGCTGGACTGAGCAACCCTGTTATTTAACTTAGGTTTCTGAGTACTTGGACAATTCAAGAAGAGAACAGTATTTCTAAGTTCTTCTGCTCTTTGTAAAGGGGTTGAAGTGATGGTGGTGGTAAGGATGGGGATCCAGTAATTAATTGGAAAAGGAAAAGAGATGTGACTGCAATTCTACATTGCTGTGGAGTTTATGTCAGTTATCCAGAGCAGTGCATTACTCTTGAACTATTTAAGTAAAACTTATTCTGTTGCCCTTGTACTTCTGACGGTTACATTTAAAAGGAGCCCTGCATATGAAAAGATGCTCAACATCACTAATCATCAGAGAAATGCAAATTGAAACCGTGAGATATTACCTTGCATCTGTCAGAATGGGTATCATCAATAAAACAACAAACGAGTGTTGGCAAGAATGTGGAGAAAAGGGAACTTTCATGCATTGGTGGGAATGCATGTTGGTGCAGCCACTGTGGAAAACGGTATGGAAATTTCTCAAAAAACTAGAAGTGAAACTATCTTATGACCCAGTGACTCCACTTTTGGGTATATATTCAAAGAAACCCAAAAGACTAATTTAAAAGAATATATGTATCCCTATATTCATTGCAGTGTTATTTACAATAGACGATCTATGGAAGCAACCCAAGTGCCCATCAGTAGATGAGTGAATAAAAAAGCTATGGTATATATATACAAAGGGGTATTACTAGGCTGTAAAAAAGAAGAAATCTTACCATTTGTGACAGCATGGATGGACCTCAAGGATATTATGTTGAGTGAAATAAACCAGTCAGAGAAAGACAAGTATCATATGATTTCACTTATATGTGGAATCTAAAGAACAATATAATTGAATAAACAAAAGAGAAAGACTCATAGACAGAGAAAGCAGACTGATCAGGTTGCCAGAGGGGAGGGGAGTGGAGGGCCTAGGTGAAAAAGATGAAGGGATTGAGAAGTGCGGGTCCGTGGTTACGAAGTATGACTATTTTGTAACAGATGTAAAGTATAGCATAGGGAATATAGTAAATAATATTGTAACAACTATGCATGGTACCAGTCAGGGTACTGGAAATATCAGAGGGAACCCTTTGCAAAGCATATGATCATTTAACCCCTACGCTGTACACCTGAAGCTAATACAAAATAATATTGAATGTAAACTGTAATTGAAACAAATTTAAAAAATAGAAAAATAAAAAGTGCCTTGAAAGTGCAAAGATGAAGGGGGAGGGCGTAGTCTTCAGGGTCTTTTGATACTGACATAGAAATACACTTGCTGGGAGTTACAGTTTGAAGTGCAGTCCATTTTGAATTATTTTAATGAGACTAGCTAGCCTTACCATTTTTCAGAATCAGGGAGGAAAATAAATGTGGCCACTTCTCATTTGCTACTGTTTAGCTTGTTCTGACATTTACCTCGTTGGCCATCAGGTGCTAAATCTGACACTGGAAGTGTTACACCTGTTACGATCGCTGCTCCTCACACCTGTTGAACATTTCCTATTACCAGGCTCTTTTGTAATCACTTAGCTGTAGAGATTCACTTTCATGATGAAAAGAGATCCATTATGTCACGTTTTTGTTCTGTAGTAGATGTGATGGCAGCTGCTCCAGCTGCTGAGTCTCCCAGGAAGCGGACTATGAGATGGAGATGAGTGTACAGGAGGTTAATTGGGGATCCACCTTATCAATATCTTGGGAAATCAAGGAAGCAGGATGGGTCAGAGGGAGAAGTTGGGCTGTGACGCAGTTACAACAAAGGCCTTAGCTGACCCCATAGAAACTATGAGTTTTTGAGCCCCTGCATTGACTACTGTTTGGATGCAAGCTGCCCCACGGAAGAGGCTCTGATTCGGGACAGAGCAGCATTCCTCCCAGGGAGCAATTGCTGGGAGGTTTGGTTGTGAGCTGTCAGTTGCCAACACTTTGGGGAGCTGGGGGGAAGGGTGTTCCATCCTGAAGTAGCAGTGGGATCTGAGCATCCACTAAGCAAACTTTGGCTTGTGTTGTGCGTATGATACAAGCTAGTCTAATTAGCCATCCATATTTCCAGACATTCCTTGTAGATCTTTCTGAGAGCTCATTTGACTTTTCCCTACTTAAATGTTATTTCTTAGGGCTGAAGCCTCAGCCCTTTTTCCTTTTCAAACTACTTTCATTTTTTAGGGGATCTCATTGAAAATCATGTCTTCAGTTTCTTATAGAGAGGGCAATCCACCATCCTTTTTTAAAAAAATGAATTCTCCAAAGTAGTTACACAGAGCTGGTATTAGCTTTAGTAGCTTTTCTCGATGGTATCAGAATCTTATAAAAGTACAATGTCATAACTCTGGTTGCTGTAACAAAATCCCATAGACCACATGGCTTAAACAACAAACATATTTCTCACAATTCTGGAGGATGTGAAGTCTAGGATCAAGGTGCTGGTACATTTGGTTCCTGGCTTACAGACAGCTGCCTTCTCACTGTGTCCTCACATGGCATGGAAAAAGAGAGCTCTGGACCCTCTTCTTATAAGGACACAAATCCCATCTTGGGACACTGTGCTCACGAGCTCACCTAAACTTAATTATATTTCCAAAACCCCACCTCCAAATACCATCACATTGGGAGTTAGGACTTCAACATACAAATTGTGATGGATGCAAACATTCAGTTCATACCCTACCCTATCACAAGTTATATTAAGAAATTGAACAGAAAACCTATAATACATAAGTTCCCCCACCACCACTTTCGATAACAGATAGATCACCCAGACAGAAGATCAATAAGGAAACAGTGAACTGAGTAATATTGTAAACCAGATGCCCTTAATTGTCATATACAGAACATTACATCCAATAGTAGATAGAAGGAATGTACCCCAACATAATAAAGGTCATATATGGCATTCTCACACATGACATAGTCAATGGTAAAAAGCAGAAAGCTTTTCCTCTAAAAGTTAGAACAAAGCAAAGATGTTCACTCTCTCCATTTCTATTCAACAGAGTATTAAAAAATCTAGCCAGAGCAATTGACAAGAAAAAGAAATAAAAGACATCTATAACTATGTGAAGTGATAGATATGTTAATTAGCTTAATTGCAAGTAACCATTTTACAATGCATCCATATATCAAACATTGTGTTACATACCCAAACATATATAATGTATTTGTCAATTTTTATACCTCAAGAAGGCTGCGGGGGAAATCTATAAATACCCATCATTGTGTGTAGATTGAACTCATGGAGTCTGAGAATTCCTGAGCGACCTCAGGCTGAAAATTGTTTTCTCTTAACAGAAATTTTTAGTGCTTTGTTCTGTTTCCCGAGAGGCATGCAGGGTATCGAGGAATACAGCTTTCAAGAATTCCAAGAAAGATACTGAATATTGTAAGTGGCAAAAATTCCTTCCAGCTCTACTACCTCGGTTGGGTTGTAACCTCTCTTTTTCAGCACCACCAGCCCTGCTTCTCTGGTTACTTAGACGGCTAGACTCCTACTTCATTTTCTCCTTTTTTTTAAAGATTTTCTTTAGAGGGGAAGGGTAGGAGAGAAGGAGAGGGAGAGAAATATCAATGTATGGTTGCCTCTCGTGTGTCCCCTGCCGGGAACTGGCCTGCAACCCAGGCATGTGCCCTGACTGGGAATCGAACCTTGATCCTCTGGTTCGCAGGCCCGCGCTCAATCCACTGAGCTACACCAGCCAGGGCCATTTTCTCCTTCTTCTTTTCCTCCTCCTCCTTCTTCTCCTTTATCTTCTTCTTCTTTTCTTCTCCTCCTTCTCTTCCTTTCTCTCTTTCTTTCTTTGTTTTTTGTTATGGCAAGAACATTTAATGTGAGATCTACTCTTTTAACAAACTTTTAACTGGACAATACAGTATTGTTAATTGTAGGCACAATGTTGTACAACAGATCTCTATAACTTATTCATTTTGCATAACAAAACTTTATACCTGGTGAATGGCAGCTCCCCATTTCTCCCACCCCTGCAGCCCCTGGCAATGACCATTCTCTTCTCTGCTTCTATGAGTCTTGTTATGTTAGATTCCTCATGTAAGTAGTCTCACGCACTATTTGTCCTTTTGTGACTGGCTTATTTGACTCAGTATCATGTCCTCTAGGCTCACTCATTTTGTTGCATATGCCATGGTTTCCTTCTTTTAAAAACCTGAGTAATACTTATATACTATACATTATTTATATGTGTATTTCATTTTAACCCATTTACCTGTTGATGGACAGTTGGATTTTTTCCATATCTTGTCTTTTGTGAATAAGACAATAATGCTATAGAGAACATGAAGTGCAAATATCTTTTTGTGATCTGATTTCAATTCTTTTAGGTAAATATCCAGAATGGAGACCACTGGATCATATCGTAGTTCTATTTAAATTTTTTTTTTTTTTTTTAGGAAACTCTATACTGTTTTCATAGAGGCCATATTATTTTACATTCCCACTCACAGTGTATAGGGTTCCAATTTCTCCACATCCTTGACACTCATCTTTTTTTTTTTTTTAATAACAGCAATCTTGATAGGTATGAAGTGACATCTCATTGTGGTTTTGATTTGCATTTCCCTGATAATTAGTGATGGCAAGTATCTTTTTGTATGCCTGTTGGCCATTTGTATGTCCTCTTTGGAGAAGTGGTAGATTACTATTTCTTACTGTCTTTTTTAAATTAAAGTATAATTAACATACAATATTATAATAATTTCAGGTGTACAACATAGTGATTCAACATTTACATACATTACAATGTGATCACCATGGTAAGTCTAGTAATCATCTGTCACTATGGAAAATAGTATGGAGGTTGCTCAAAAATTTTTTAAAAAAAGCTACCATACAACTTAGAAATCCCACTCGTGGGTATTTATTCAAAGAAAACAAAAACACTAATTCAAAAAGGTGAATGCACTCCTATGTTCACCGCAGCAGTATTTACAATAGCCAAGGTGTGGAAGCAACCTAAGTGTCCACTGATAGACAAGTGAATGAAGAAGAAGTGGTACAAATACACAGTGGAATATCACTCAGCCATAGAAAAGAATGGAATCTTACCGTTTGCAACAACATGGATAGACCTAAAGTGTATTATGCTAAGTGAAATAAGTCTTTTCCTTTTGCAAGAAACCATTGGTGATGCTGTACCCTTTTGCAAGGCAGATGCAGGGAGTGTTAACTAAGATCCCAGATGCCCCCTGAGGGGGGTGGTCGAGTGCAGCTGTGCACAGCCTGGGCTCAGGACCACATCACCTACAGGGAATCCTCCAGCAAGTCACCTGTCTTCTCTGTGTGCCTCTTCCTTCCTGAATAAAATCTTTTTTTTTTTTTTAATATTTTATTTATTTATTTTTTAATTTTATTTGCCTTTAGAGGGGTAGGAGAGAGGGAGAGGGAGAGAAATATCAATGTACGGTTGCCTTTTGTGTGTCCCCTGCTGGGAACTGGCCTGCAACCCAGGCATGTGCCCTGACTGGGAATCGAACCGCGATCGTCTGATTCGCAGGCCCGCGCTCAATCCACTGAGCTACACCAGCCAGGGCGCTGAATAAAATCTTGATTATTGAGGTTATTGGCTGATGGAATGAGATACCACAAGTAAAGTGTAAAACTATTCCCTGACAGATATTTAGTAATCTGTACACATTTCAATGACTAATTTAATATCCTGTTGCTGTATATTTATATTTTGTTTCCTGTATCTCTTTTTTAATGACCTTTCTCTCCCTGTGAAAGTCTGCCCACCCAGCTCTTCATTGCTGTGTACAAGAGCGTATCCTCTACTGGTTCTGGACTACAGACAGATGTCCTAGTTTGAATGGCATATCTGCCAGACCCTTCCTTCTGAACTCAGGTGTGGCTGCTTGTTAGGACCTCTTCTTGCACATCCCACAGACGCCTCAAATCCAACAATTTTAAAACCAGACTCAGACTCCTGCTTGCTGAACTTTCTTCTAGAATCACCATGCCCCAATTTTCCACAGCAGAAATGTTGAGGTCATATCAGATTCTTACTCTTCTCTCACTCCTTGCATGCAATTGTTCATCAAATTCCTACCTCAGTTCCTTTCATTTTCTCCAATTCCATTTCTGCAGCATAGGTTTAAGCTCTTGTTGTGTCTTTAGTGGATTTTTCAATGATCTTTTAACAACTCATTTCCAAGGTCCCACTACTGTCTTCTTCAATTAGGCTGACATATAATTTGTCAACCAAACTGGGACACTTTTGAGAGTGAAGTGGAGGTGTTATTAAACATTACACTCAGAAAGCTGGCATCAACAATGACTTTTCTAGGCAAATTAGGACATATGGACACCCTTCTAATTTATCCTGCACAGCTGTCAGAACGTGCCTTCTAAGACACTTGTCTGACCTGTCACTTGCTCTGGCAAATAGTGTGTCTCAGGGGAAAGTGTGTACTGTTTTAATGACTGGAGTGTTCTGCTCTACTTGGCTCGATTTCTTGTAATAAATCAATCAATAAGCTGTCTGCATCACTTGAAGTTTAGGGTAAATTTGAGCAAATAGAAGTCTTTCCAGGGTTGGATCACCTTTGAGTATCATTTAAAAAGCAAGTTTCGGGGTTGGAATACGCTGACCGGATGCAGGTATCCCCACAGCAATTCTGCCCCACCCCACGGTGCTGCCCCTCAGAGACCCACTCCCCACCACCTCCCCCCCTCAGCTGTCATCTCTGCACTACTGTCTGATCAGCGGTGGAATAAATCAATGAAGGAGCAGCTTCACAAATGACTGAACCAGGCGTAAAGCGGTCAGGATCCTCACCTAATAAATCAGCATTTTCCACCTTAGCTTTCTGCTTTTCAGGCAAGCTAACAAAATAAAATATTTTTTTCCTGATAAAAACACATTTACTTTTCACTTACTGAGGAAAGGAGTCCTTTCTTACAACTTCGCTGTGGAAATCAGCTATTCTTTTAATTGACATTTGCAATCTTTCCTAAATATAAAAAGTTTTCATTATATAAGAAATCTATTGCAGAAAATTGGAAAGTGCAAGATAACAAATGGAAAAAAATTACCTATCTTTCTGCCTTGCACACAAAATCGTATGAATTTTGTATACATTCTCCAGATGTGTGCTATATTAATAGTATAAAAATACTCACATATAACAAAAATAAGAGCATGCTGAGCATGCTGAAGTGTAACTTTTCTTTTTAGCTTTGTAATAAAAAATGCTTTTTACATAATAGGTGTATCTCTGTATCATTATTTATAAAAGCTTCACTGTATTCATCACATGGTTGCTTCATACTTTATTTAAAATCCGTTATATCTTGACATTTAGGAAGTTTCTAAGTTTGTTACTATTTAAGAAAATGTTCCTTGGATATCATTGAATATCTTTTCCCATTTGATGATTTTTTTTTAGGATTGATTTAACTTAATTTTATTATTTTTATTTTTTCACCTTTTATTTTATTTTATTGTTGTTCAAGTACTGTAGTCTGCCTTTGCCCCCACCCCTCTCCCCCACCCCAGCCATCCCCACGTCCCTCCCCTGATTCCACCCCCCTTGGTTTTGTCCACGTGTCCTTCCTTTATAGTTGTTCCTGAAATCCCTTCACCCTTTCCCTCCATTACCCCCTCCCACCTCCCCTCTGGTTACTGTCAGTTTGTTCTTAATTTCAGTGTCTCTGGTTCTATTTTGCTTCCTTGTTTGTTTTGTTGATTAGCTTCCACTAGGATTAATTTTAAAACCAGGATGTGCTGAACCACTTTTAGACTGTTGTGCTTCCTGGCCAACCTGATGGGCTTGACGCTTGTGTGTGTTGTTGAGCCTCATAGCTGGAGCTTCACTGATGGACCTTCGATTTCTTTAGTTGCTTAGTAGAAAATAAGTTTCCAGCTCAAAGTAATACACTAAAAAAAATCAAAAACAAAAAAACTCCATTCCGATCCTGTGGCTGTGATTGTGCAGGTAAGCTGACATGGGACATGATCTGATGAATTTGCGCATAGAAAACCTCAAGCCCAGTTATATTTTTTCTACAAAGTATTTTCTTGTGGTTTTTTTTCTTCCACTCTAGGTCATAGGGGAAAAACATTGCTTCACTTCCTTTCTACAGATTATCTAGTTTATGTGAATTCAATTTAATAATTGAACATTTCTAGGGAATACATTAAAAGGCCCAATTTATTTCTAATTTTGGGTACATATCTAGCCAATTTAAGCACTTTAAATTAACCAGGACAAAAGGATCAGATTATGATATATAATTGAACTCTGATGTTTTATTCTTCAAACTTCTTTTTATAGAGTTTGGTATTTTTTTCTGGACGCACTGAAAGTAAAGTTTTTATTAGCGTCCTTTGTGATTAGCGTCAGGTAAAAATTGGCAGTATGACTCACAATTGTGATGGATTGTGGAGGACTGACTCCTCAAGAGAAAAAAATGCTGTCATACTACAGTGTTCAGAAGAGTTTACATATTCTCAGTTTAAAAAGATAATGTCAAAACGAAAGTCAAATTGCTTTAGGTATTTTCTTAGTGACAATACCTTGATCTTTGATGTTCAACAATAATTTTCTCCTCCCAAATCTATTATCTATCTATCTATCTATCTATCTCTTACCTATCTATTATTTGTTTTTGCTGAAATTTGCCTCTCTCTTTCCACCCTAATTCTTTTTCCAGAGGGCTCTTCATTTTCTTCTGGTCTTTCAACATGGGCAGGAGTGGGGTGGGCTGGGGAGTGGAAATTGAGACTTCGTTTGCACCTGAGGTGGTTTCTTGCTTTCTAACTTCTGAAATCTTAAAACATTAACCTGTGGGACAGAAGCATGAGAGATGAACCAGCCTCTTCCTTCTCCAGGATCAATTTTTTTGAATCTATTAACAGTGACTTCATTGTCATGTGCAATTATAACAAAGGTTCTAATCAGTGGAGCACTTTATGGGTGCCAGATGTAATAGCTAACTAATGTTATGATCATATCAATAGAATTAAGAGGCCATTCAGATTTTCTAGTTAAGCACTGGGGATTTGAAGATGTTGCTGCTTCAACATCAGGCAGTGTTTTGTTCACCGCCATTCTGCAATAGGCAATCTGCAAGTCACAAGCCTGCAATTATCTATTGCATCTGTAGAAACTCTCCTATCGCTAGATTCCATGAATTCTGGGCATTTTCCTTCCACCTTAATGATGCTGAGCATATGGGAGGTTCCTGAGCCTCAAAAATACCCACAAAGTGGTGAGGATACCAAGTGATAGTAAGTTGATGAGATGGTTTCTCTTGCGATAAAGGGTGAGATTTATAGGAGTCCAGGACAATCTGGGTAATGATCCTTTAATCTTTGATCATAAGATGTGATAGTTACAATGTGGGAACTTGGGGAATGGAACTGGGAGAACACAGAATGAAATGCTGGAGAAAGGAGTCTTTGAGATCCATATAAATCTAAGTTAAAATGTATACATTTTATACAAATTTAAGGTGCCATGCCTTCAACTCTTGTCTGTACAGGAGACAAAAAGCTTGACTCATAAAAGGAGAAGTCCTGAAAGTCATAATAAATAATATTCAAGAGATTGGAGCTCTCATCTTTTATTTTATTTTTTTAATTTTAATATATTTTATTGATTATGCTATAACATCTGTCCCATTTTTTTCTTCCCTTTATTCCTCTCCACCCTGTACCACTTCTCCCACCAGCATTCCTCCACCTTAGTTCATGTCCATGGGTCATACATATAAGGTCTTTGGCTTCTCCATTTCCCATACCACTCTTAACCTCCCCCTGTCTATTTTGTACCTACCATTTATGCTTCTTATTCCCTGTGCCTTTTCACCCATTCTTCCCCCTCCCTCTCCTTGGCTGATAACCCTCCATGTGATCTCTATTTCTGTGAATCTTTTTTTGTTCTGGTTGCTTGCTTAGTTTGTTTTTGTTTTTTAGATTTGGTTGTTGATAGTTGTGAGTTTGTTGCCATTTTACTGTTTGTATTTTCGATCTTCTTCTTTTTCTCAGATAAGTCCCTTTAACATTTCATATAATAAGGGTTTGGTGATGATGAACTCCTTTAACTTGACCTTGTCTGGGAAGCACTTTCTCTGCCCTTCCATTCTAGATGATAGCTTTGCTAGATAGAGTAACCTTGACATATGTCCTTGCCTTTCATGACTTCAGATACTTCTTTCCATCCCCTTCTTGCCTGCAAGGTTTCTTTTTAGAAATCTGCTGACAGTCTGATGGGAACTCCTTTGTAGGTAACTGTCTCCTTTTCTCTTGCTGCTTTTAAGATTCTCTCCTTATCTTTAATCTTGGGTAATGTAATTATGATGTGCCTTGGTGTGTTCCTCCTTGGGTCCAACTTCTTTGGGACTCTCTGAGCTTCCTGGACTTCTTGAAATTGGGGAAGTTTTCCTTCATTATTTTTTCAAACAAGTTTTCATTTTCTTGCTATTCTTCTTCTCCTTCTGGCACCCCTATGATTTGGATGTTGGAACATTAAAGTGGTCCCAGAGGTTCCTAAGCCTCTCCTCATTTTTTTGAATTCTTGTTTCTTCATTTTGTTCTGGTTGAATGTTTATTTCTTCCTTCTGCTCCAAATCGTTTCTTTGAGCCCCGGTTTCCTTCCCTTTACTGTTGGTTCCCTGTACATTTTCCTTTATTTCACTTTTCATAGCCTTCACTTTTTCCTCTATTTTGCAGTCATACTCAACCATTTCTGTGAGCATCCTGATCACCAGTGTTTTGGACTCTGCATTTGATAGGCTGGCTATCTCTTTTTCATCACTTAGTTGTATTTTTTCTGGAGTGTGATCTGTTTTTTATTGGGGCCATATTTTTTTTTTGGTCTCAGTGCGCTTATTATGTTGTAAGGGGTGGAGCCTTAGGGCAGGGCAGCCCACGTGGCTGCATTGTGGCACTGTATGTGGGGGAGGGGTCTGAGAAGGAACAATGCCTCTTGCACAGCTCTTGGCCAACTTTCAGTCACTTCCTTTGCTACCCATAAGCAAACTGGGCTCTTCTGATGCTGCTTCCTGGGTAAGTAGTTTGTGTACATTCTGGGATCCTGTGGGTCTCTCCATCAAACTTTCCTTTGAGGCTGGGAGTTTCTCCTGCCACCTCAACCCCCACAGACTTTTTCAGTCAGAGGTTTTGAGCCTTTATTTTCCTGTACTGAACCCTGGGTTGCATGGTCTGTCTGGCTCCCCAGTGTTCCTCTCAGTTTATCTGCACACAAATGTGGGACTGCCCCCTCTGCCAGCTGCCAACTTGCTGTGATTCTTCACCCTGGCTGCCTGTCTCTACCTCTCCTACAGGTCAGGATGAATGTTTCTTCTTTAGCTCCTTTGTTGTTGGACTTCCATACAGTTTGGTTTTTTGGTAGTTCTTGTTATTTTTCATTTTAAATTTGTTGTTGTCCTTCCTTTGGTTGTACGAGGAGGCAGAATGTATCTACCTATACCTCTATCTTGTCCAGAAGTCTATTTATTTTATTTTATTATTTTATTTTTATCATTTTCATTGTTGTTCAGTTATAGTTGTTCTGCCTTTTCCCCCATTGCTCTCTTCTGCCCTGTCTCCCCTGCCCTGCTCCCACAGTTAATTCCCACCCCATTGTCTGTGCCCGTGAGTTCTCTATTCATGTTCCTTTGCTTGCCCCTTACCCTTCTTTCCCCCATTATTCTCTTCCACACTCCCCACTGGTCACTGTCAGTTTATTCTTTATTCCCATGTCTCTGGTTCTGTTTTGTGCATTTACTTGTTTTGTTGGTGCTGATATAGGTGAGATCATATGGTATTTGTCTTTCACTGCCTGGCTTATTTCACTTGCATAATACTCTCTAGTTTTATCCATGCTGTCTCGAAGGGTAGGTGGAGCTGCCATCTTTTAAGCCAGACACCTGTGTTCTCAAACTTGGTCAGGAATGTGGTTGGCCTGGGTACCCTTGATCTTGTGGCTGGTGTCTGGAGTGAGAGCAGTCTAGAATGGGAGTTTGCCCTTCACCTGTGAAGTTTGACCTAAATCCAGGTCATTAGCATTAGAAATCAATTGCATAGATAGAAATAATCAGGAAACAAGTAAAATAATATAATGCTTGGCACATAATTGTTTCTCCAAATATTAATGGGCTTCCAGTTAAATAGGACAAAATCATATTGTATACTGGAATGAAATGAAATGGATAAAATCTACAATTTTGCAGCATCCAACAACAGCAACACATGCAAAATGATCACAAATAGAGACAACTAATTCAACAAGTTTGTCTTCTGAAAATATCTGTCAAAGAACAGGTACTACAAATGAAGGCAAACCTGTGAAAACATCTAGGCTTAAGTATTTAAAATTTCACTATGAAGATAATTAGCATCAAGAACATCACCAGCGAGGAGAATTTATACTTACCAGTACATAAGCACCAATAGACAGAAAATTTTCTTGATTAAAACTATTATGGCTCTTTCTAAAAAAAAAAAAAGTCAATAGAAGATACCAACTTCTAATTTATTAATCATAAAATATAACTTTCAAGAAGACTGCAGGCAATTTTATAGAACTTAAAAATAATACAGTTATATTAAAAATCTTTTGAAAAGTGACAGTGACATGATATGAAAGGCAGATGTGGCTGAAAAACTGGCATATGTGACTATGTAGCGTTTCACTCAGGATGAGAGCCCAAGTCCTTAGGATGGCTTGTGAGGCTCTCCTAAAGCTCTCTTCTCCTCTGTGACCGCCCTCTCCCCCCTCTCCCTTGCTCACTCAGCTCCAGCCACACACCTCTTTGCAGTCAAGCTGTCATTTGCACTCTCCAGGCACACTCTGCGGACCATTGTCTAAAAGACTGGTAGACCATAAAACTGGAAAACACGTCTCAAGTCCCTGGAGGTGCTTGTACTACTGTACTGCTAATTACTACTAATAAAATAATTTCTTACTTTATTATAATTGGTTTGAACCACATGAAGTTGCCAAATATATAAAAAGAGAAAGTAATTTAATTAATTCCCCAATTTGTTTAGTCTCAATTTCTCTAAAATGAATTGACAAGTGCCAAGCAAAATCGAAGAGAATGCAATAGTTAGAAGACAGAGACATGGCGTCGAAATATTATATATCACCACAGGAAGGTGCATCTGTTTGTTTGCTGGCAGGTGGTATGAAATCCACAGGCTTAATGTAATTAACCCCACTTACCAAGGGGCCAATTATCTAGTCTAGTTTCCATCAACTTTATCTTTCCTTAAATAAGAGGTTTATACTGCCTTCTCCTCTCATCTCTTTCCATTCTTTCTCCGATGCCTTACTCCTGCCCCCACCTCTCTCACTTTCAAAATTTACTAGTGACCTCTTAATTACCAGACTAACTAGTCTTTTTCTAGGCTTTTTTTCAATTGTGCACTGAGAAAGAAGGGCTTATTAAAAGAAGGGCTTTTAATAGTCGATCACTCACCAATTCAAACACTCTCTATTTTGGATTTTCATGACATGTTTTTCTCTTCCTCTGTGCTGTGACCATTTTAATCTTTCTCTCTTCTCTGTCTCCATTTGTTGGTTCTGACCACTAATAGCCTCCTCTGTTCTTGGTCTTCTGTCATCTGCTCATTCCTCATGTGAGCTCATTCACCCGATGGCCTGTCACTGCTGTAGCACTGACTACCTAATCTCTAAATTCGGCCTTACCCTCTCACCTGCTCCTCTATGCCACATTTACAAACGCAGAAGCTACCTGCTTTTAAAGTACCACCATGCCCTCAAAATCAACATAACTAACATTGAATTCCAGACCACTTTTCTTGACCAATCATCTCATTTCTGTTCCGGGCATTATTTCAATCCCCTAGGCAACAAGATTTCACTGCAAAAGAAAAAATTAATGAATAGGAAACTTATTTTTCCTATCTTTCCTCCCAAAATTATCTTTCCTCCCAAAATGTTACTGCTTTCAGCTTTTTTGCATCTTCAGTATATACTCCCCTGTCCCTGCATACGTGGTGGTCTGACAGCATCCTTCCATTTTTCAATCTCCAAATGTGATCTATTTCTCCATGCTTTTTCCCACACTATTCCCTCTAGTTGGTTCCCGTAAATCCTACTTACTCTTCAACGTTCAGCTCAGATCTCATCCAGAGCCTGTCCAGCCAGAACTACTTTCACCTGGGACTCCCCACACTGAGTCATCTTTGGTAAATAAAGATATTTCTATAAATGTCTCTCTTTACAGCTAGGTGATGAACCCCCCAAGAGCTGAATCCAGGTCTCATTCTCATGTTTTCTACTTCCTCGCAGCACCCAAATGATGCTCATTGAATATTGTTTTAATGGAGTGGGATGGAGTCTCTTAGCAGGGGCTACAGAATAATCATCTGATTCTTGCTTAAGCATTTTCGAACCTTCTCTTCCTTATTATCTGCAATTAAATGTTAATGAAGAATCATTGGAAAAATTAAAATGCACCAAGCATAGCTAATAATGTAAGAGGGATGACAGCCCGGCTAAAGACCCAGGCACACATTCACATCCCATTAACTGAAGAGAGTTACACAGGCAGAAACAACATCTCTCTCTCTCACACACACACACACACACAATACCTGACCAGGCTGACACGCTTAGTTAGAACAAATATCTGCTGCTAGAGCCTGCTGAGGTATTTGTTCATTCTTCCAGATCCCTTGCAGGAGGAGCTCTGACGGCAGGCTCTAACTCTGTTATTCTGAAAGGTGTTCTGATGAGTGTGCTAAGCTCAGCACTCTGAGTAAGGATTCTGATACTGTTCTTTGTGGGGCTGGCCTCCAGCTAACTGCAAACGCAATTACCTTCTTCCTTCACCTGTCCTCAGGGCTGCCCCAAGTTCCTGTTCGTCTACTCTCTTTCCAAACCTCTGCCTTCCCCATCAATAGTTGAAAAGGGTTGGGGATACGGAGAGGAAAAATCAGAAAGGTTCATTTTTAAATCCAAATAACACATGTACATAATTTTTAAGTCAAGAGTATTCCAAGGTTAATAACAACAATAAAGAAAGAGCAGCTCCCCACTTTTTCTCTTCCTCATCTCCTGCTGAGACACTCAGACACAGCCACTTTCAACTGTCCTTGAACTGACCTCCATTTCCAAATAATGTGCTTATGTGTCTATTTATTTTTGCTTTCTATTTTTAATATTATCCCTTAGTTTCTTACTAATACATTTTGAACCCTTTCCACCCACTTCTGCTAAACTCCCAATGGTTATATCAAAACTGGGTACAAAAATAGGGGGTGTTTTTGCCATTATAACAGTATATATATTGGTAGTAGCTCAGTCATATAGTGTATTATGATATATTTTCTTTTCTTGTTCAACTTTTTCTCCCCTAGGTTAATAAGTGCCCCATTTTTAATGCTTATTTTACTTTTACCTAACTAAATCAGTCTCAAATTTCTCAAAAGAAAGGCTTAAAGTATAAGCAATAAATCAAGCATCTATCAGTTACTTTTCTGCTCTCTTTCTGGGAGTCTCCCCTCTGAAGCTCCTTGTATCATTCAATCTGATTAACTGCTCTTGATACCATTACACAGTAGTATTCTGGGTCTGTCCTCACTCTCACCCTAGGAATTTCCTTTGTTCCCTGTATTGGATGGTCTATTTCCTGTGTTCTGTGTCTTTCCCGGGGTCATTTCGGTGAAGTACCTTCCTGACGGAGGAGCATACGAGGTAAATGTCTTCAGAAATTGCTTGTCTAGGGGTGTCCACCCTGAGGCCTGCAGGCCTTATGGAGCTCAGGATGGCTAAGAATGCGGCCCAACACAAAATTGTAAATTTACTTAAAACATTATGAGATTTTTTTGGTGATTACGTGTCACAGTGCATTTAATGTGGCCCAACACAACTCTTCCTCCAGTGTGGCCCAGAGACACCAAAAGGTTGGATGCCCCTGTTAAGTGTCTTTATTCTACCTCCAGCTTAATTAGTAATATTGTAGGGTTTAAATTTCCAGGTGAAAATGATTTCTTCTCAGAATTATATTGCTTTTGAGAAGCAAAAGCCATTCTGTTTGGTTAGCTGTCTTCAGTATGTGAGCTGTTTCATTCCTCCTCCCTGGGGCACCATTAAACTTTCTTTCCCTAAATCAAGATGTTTCAGAGTACAATTACAGAATTTCAAAATGAAATCTTCTATACCATTTGACCCCTTGCTTAAATTGTTTTGTTTCTTTCTTTTACAAAGATCGATTTAAATGTCTTCTTGCTCACAGCTTTGTTTTCAATAATTGCAATTTGCTAAAAGCTTCAAAGGCTGACATTTTTAGCACTTACTACATGAAATACCACCCCCTGAAACCAGGAAAAGTGAGCACATTTCATGTTAGTACCCTGTGTTCTGTACTTGACAAGATCTGGCTGGAAAGGGTCAGGAAGAGGGAGAGGAGGATCGCTGGTGATCTTCCTGAATGCAGCGCAAGTTGAGATGAAAGCCCTGTTTCCTGCAAATGCATCTCACATGCTGCCAAACTAGAGCATGGAAACTCAAGGTGAAGGTCAATCAATCCAGCCCAGGATTATTTTGGAGCAAATATTATATATTTCTAATAGTACTTCATTACAAGTAAAAAAAATCTAGATAAATGGTAAGCTGGATCAAATTCCAGGGCAACTTTCATGAAATAAGAATATATGGCTCCCCCTAGATATAGGGCATCTTTAATGTTATCACAGGGAGATCCATTTCAGAATTTATGGAAGGAGGCTGGCATCCTGGAATATTCACTCGATATTTCTGCACATTGCTCTGGCCTGGGCATTCTGAAAACACACACATACAAACAAAAAGAAAGAAGGAATTGCAAAGGAAGCGAAATGTTACCTGGTTAGAGAAAGGGGTGGGGTCATAGAAAGTACTATAGATTGAGCTGTAGCTAGAGGTAAAATGTCATGGATTCATTATTGAATGTTTTGAACAAAACTCCAAACACAATTTGGGGATTTCATACCCTTTTGGTGTTTACAGATGAAGGTTCCAGTTGGATGAGGGCTCAGAAAACAGCACATTTAATAATATTTCAACTTTTAAATGCAGTCTCCAGTTTGCATGGTGTGAGAATTGTTTACTAATTTGGCAACTAACAAAAATGCTGTGTAACACTTGTTTTGCAGAGTTAGAGAAGGTTGTGAGCCTTGTGCTATGCCTGTGGGCCCCTGAAGTTAACCCACGGTATTTTTTTTTTTTTTTTTAGAAAGCCAATGCTGGCTCTGTGTTTGCCAAGGGCAGTGGCTTGTCTGAGGTCAAGGAAAAGCTTGATGAAAAGGTTCCTTTTTGGTGACTTCTATAAAAAAGATAAAATATCAAGCTCAGAAACAGGCATTGGTGAAATTGGGGAGTTGCTTTAGGACTATTTATTTACCCATTTAAACATATACTATATATGTTCCTATTACATATCAGGCTTGCTGCTAGTTAAAAAGGCAGACAAGGTTCCTGCGTAAAGCTTTGGGATGAGTAAAAGGAAATACTTCTTTAGGTGGAGGTAATTCTAAGGTATCCATTACCTATCTTCTGCCCTTCCAACAAGTTGCGCATTTCAAATATAGACTGGTGCCCAGTACACTCCTCATTAGATTGATCTAATAGAAGAGATATATTTAACTCATTGATAAATATGAATAATAGTTGTAATGATAATGATACATAATTCACTGGGTGCTTTCCATGTTTCAGATACTATGTTAGGAGCTTTCTCTGGATTACTTTATTTAATCCTCTCTATAGTCTCATACAGTAGGCACTATTGTTATCTCCATTTTTTTATTTTTAAACAAGAAAAGCAATCTACAAAAAGGTTAAGTAACTTACTCTCCCTAGGGCATTTAGGGGGTATGAATGAAACAGAAACCGAACCTAGTGAGTTGGACTCTGAAATGTCAGTGTTTACCCAAACATCCCCCTTCCCTCAGACTCAGGCTAAGCAGCATCCATTTGTGTGGTCACTGTGGATAGTCTACAACAGTTGCATCTTTTCAGATGCCAACATGGAGTGAGCGGACTGTCGAAGAGTCTGAAAGGTCTCGTCACCACTGTTCGGAGCATCACGTTTCATGTAGCACTGCCTCACTGAGGGCACAATGGGAGTAGGGTCTGTCTCTTATCAGTGTCTCTCTGTGGAAACTCTGCCCGAGAGACCCAGCATCTGGAAATGGGCACATACCTACTCAACAGGACCCAGTTAGAGGAAGGAAAGTTGTAATCCCAGTTTGCTTTGACATCAAGTAAATATCCCATGTCCAAAAGACCAAAGTTGGCTCAGAAACAGCAACTCAAAAACAGCTCATAAGTTGGGTCATATAAGAGGCACTAAATATCAGCTTGAAAAGCACCAGGGAATGTTCAGAATAAAGAAGAGCTGAGGTGTAATCGCTTACAACTCCTCTGTGTGTTTGTGTGTATATGTGTGTGGGGTGTGTGTAATTGTGTAAGTCAAGCTGGTGTCACAGATATTAAATTATTCAATTAAGGAGCACAACATTAAGCCCATAAAATGTGTTAATGTGACACATCATTTCACAAATGGGATTTTAGGAGGGCTTGCTGGGATTCTCCAACATGACAAAAATACCCATTAACTTTTATTGCAGTTTATGATTGAGATAGAAGCCAGCTAATAGTTCAAGGAAAACATGGGAGCAAGGTGGGAAGGGGTGTTGGAAGTCAGTGTTCTTGAGCAGTGATTTTGCCTTTGTAATTTGCTTTGTTGCTTTCTTAAATTCTCTTCAGACATACAAATAAGCTGTCCCACTGAATCACTTGACAATAACATCTACTCTTTACTGAGTTTTATTCTGGTGAATAAACCTGGCTTTAAAGAAATAAGCTCTATTCAGTAAAAGACAGAAAATGGTATAAGAACAATTAAAATAAAATTAAAAAAGAAATAAGCTCTATTCAATATATTATTTATTAAATATATTTTTATATACTATTTATTATTCATATATTATTTGTTACATATTAAACATTGGGAACAGTCCGCATGCTCAACAATTGGGAAATGAGTGACATATCCACGTGATGAAATATTATCTAGTCATTAAAATTATGTTAACAAAGAATTTATAATAACAAGCAAAATACTGATTATGTTAAATGAATAAATTAAATTAAAATTTGTTTATACAATGTAACTTTTGTAAAATATCCATAGAAAAAAGAATGAAGGAAACACTTCAAAATGTTAACACTGTTTATCTTTGTGTTACAAGATACGAATGTTAGATTTTTAACTTTTTTCACTTTTTGTGTTTTTCATGTAATCTGTCATAAATGTTATTTTCATAACCTCAAACCAAATTCAAAAATCTCATTTGAGAGGCATTTAAAATACTCATAAGTGCCAGTGGAAATTTCAATAAGCCAAGTTCTCATTATGTTTGGGTCTGCAGAACCGTTCCAATATTAGGCAATTTTAGAATTCTCAGTAAAAGTGACTTGTTCAAAGTATGAAAATATATGGTTTAATTATGACTTTTTATGCAAATTCCATCATGGCAAAAGAACTGAGGAGACCTGGGTTACGTATTGACTTCCTGTTGAGCTGTGTGAGTGTAATGTTGGGGAACACAGTGGTATAAGACACACTTGCCTGGATTCCCTGTCCTCTCGCCCTGCCCTGGCTCACCCCCACTCCCACTCACTGAGCACCTGCTTAGAGCTTGTTCTCTTGGGGAAGTCTTTTCATGCTCCTCTTCTCACTCACCCTGTAGGCCCCGGAGGAAGATCATCCTGCTAAAAGCACTCTCCCAGCACCCTGCACGTCTCCAGGGAGCCGTTTCCACCACGTGACTGCATTTCGGTGTAATGTATGGCTATGTGTCTTCCTGCTGCACTTTAAGCTCCATGAAAGGAGGGACTGTGTCTGTTGGTTTCCTCTTGCTCTCTCAGCACCTAGCGCAGAGTATAGTGCATAAGAATTCATTAACTCTTTGTCGCCTCAGTGAGTGAATTCATCATATTTTAGAGATGCTAGATGTGAATTTCGAATGTGTGAAAATTCCCTCATAATTGAAATCTTGCTTGAAGGAGAAGCTGGGAACATGATGGAAGTTGGTTGTGGAGTGGAAAAGTGAGGATTGTGCCTTCTATCAAACACGTTAGCATTTCTGTGCATATGTGTGTGAGACTGAGTGTGTGTTAGTCTATTAACCATAGCCTTTTAGTCAAAGCTGAGGTTTGATGGTAGTATAACATGCTGGCTGACTATGAAAGCAATGGACTGACCACTTGGCTTTGAATTCCAGTGGTTATTTACTATATGGGTGAATATGACAGGCTACTCAATATCACTGTCCCTTAGTTCCCTCAGTTGTATAATGGGGAAACAGTGCCAATTAAAGTAATTGTAAAGAGAAAATGACATAAAGCACACAGAGTGCAGAGCGCAGAGTCCCTGAGACCTTGTGGATGTTCAATAAGTCTTTTCAACAGCAGCAATATTGTTATTATTAATGATTTCTAACTTCAAAAAGTCATTACCAATGTTCTGAGAAAAAATTTCTCAGTAACCACTAGATGGCATTAAGGATAATTTAAAATGGACACAGTGTGGTCCTGAATCATATCAGTAAAAACATGAGGTGGAAAGTGATTTCATACATTTTGATTTATAAATTGTATTTAGTAACTAAGGATTTCTCTTATTTTAGAAAGTCCTAGAAGAGTTCATATATAATTCAGCTATGTTTCAATTCTGAGCTCACCATGCTTCAGTTTTTCTGGAATTAGGAAAGTTATTGCTGAGTATTCTGTATGATGCTGCAAAGAAGAATGGCTATCTCATGCACTAAAACCAAAATGACTGCTTTGTAGCCATGGTGAGATGTACTGATGATCAACAATGTGCCGAACTCAGTGGTGAACAGGAGGGAAGGCTTTGCGGGTTTCCCGAGCTGGGAGCCTAAGGCAAGAAGACAGTGATTATGTATGAAACATGCAAGTGTGTGAAGGAAGCGCCTGGGAACCCCTGGTGGGAATGTGCTCACTCCCGCCCTGCTCAGGGATGCTGCAGTGAGAGGCTGGTGCCTGTTGTTTCTTAAGCTTTGCTGAGCAACAAAAAAGCAAATGTAAGTATCCTCCTAAAAGACACTGCAGTAGACTTAAAAATTCAGTGTTGCTGAATTTTTGTTGATGATCAAGAATTAATTTGTGGGTGTATTATCAAAAGTATTATAGAGGAAGGATGTCTTTAAAACATTCAAAAAAGAATAATTGAGATGACAAGTGATAATTTAAACTTCGAGTGGTTGGGTAAACTCCGTGTACTATGAGCAGAGGTACATGAAGTTTATCTGAAGGGGAAAGATTAGTTTTGTCATAATGGACAATTAATATAAGCTGGGGTGCTGTCAATTTGGGAATTTTGTTGAGTCTTAGAGGGAGACTGTGAAATGGTTCAACTCACCTTCAACTGTGAACTACATAACAGCAGCAAAGGTGGTTATATGTCACCTCTGAATCTCCAAAGCAGAATATGGTACATGCAGCATAGTATGTACTTAATAAACGTTGGTTAAACAATGAATTAGCAAAAAGGGGCCACATCCTTAAACTGACAAGGTCAGGGGAGGCCACAAACTCAGAGTCAGAAAGTAACCACATAGATAGTCTGAAATTAACACTTCTTAACTAAAGGCATGTCCTAGGCTTATATCTTCCTTGACAAAGGTCAATCTTTACCTTAATGGAGCCTGTCTAATGTCTTTTTGCATCTAGGATAACATAGCTGTAGAATGTCAGAGTAATCCCTCCTTTCCAGACACCCCCTCCCCCCGCTGGGGCACAGTTTTCCACCAGAACAGACTACAGAACCCCTCATTGTTATCTTGTCCTCCTGCTTACAATCTGCATGGGCTGTAAATTGCTAACTTTCCTACAACCACCAACGTAAAAGCAGTTTGTGTCTATCAGTTTTACTTTGCATCCAAGCTCAAAGATTTCCCCACTTTGCTTTCTCCCACCTCCCTAATCAGTCACCAGTGGGTTTCATGTAACCCCCTTACATCTTCTCCTTTGATTCTGATTTATCGAATAAGTGGTAAAACTGCCATTTTTTTCCAGAGCATTTTCTTAATCTGTTGAGATTTTGCTTCCCAGCAATTGCCAGTTTGGCTCAAATAAACTCACAAAAGTTATCTACAGGTTTGAATGTTTCGTACATCGACAAATGAATGATAAAAATTCCAGTCAATTAGACTAAATAAAAGAATGCTATTGGGGTCAGCAAAAGGATTTTTTTTTTTGGTCCAGATGTTATATGAGGGGGAACTCCCCCAAACTGGAATTATCTTTTGGACGGTGGGTTCCTTGTAGTACAGGCTTCCCCCACTAGGTGAGTGTCCTAGGACCCATCTGTATCAGTGTACCAGCTGGCGTTGTTGTGAGAGGCTGCATTTGGTTTCAGTGAATTTTTTGGAAGACTCTTTCAATGCATTCACATATTTCTTGTTTTAAAAGATTTTATTTATTTATTTATTTATTTCCTTGATTTATTTTAATTGTTGTTCTTGTACAGTTTTCTGTCTTCTACTCCCATCCTGGCCCATTGCCCCAGCCCTCCCCGCCACCCTCCCATTTCCACCCCCCCACCCCAGTTTCTGTCCACGTGTCTTTTATACTTGTTGCTCTAATCCCTTCCCCTTTTCCCCTGAAATTCCCTCCCCTCTTCCCTCTGATGACTGTCAGCCTGTTCTCAATTTCAATGTCTTTGGTTATATTTTGCTTGTTTGTTTGCTTTGTTGATTAGGTTCCTGTTAAAGGTGAGATCATATGGTATTTGTCCTTCATTGCCTGGCTTATTTCACTTAGCATGATGCTCTCCAGTTCCATCCATGCTGTTGCGAAGGGTAGGAGCTCCTTCTTTCTTTCTGCTGCATAGAATTCCATTGTGTAGATGTACCACAGTTTTTTGATCCATTCATTTACTGATGGGCACCTATGTTGCTTCCAACACTTGGCTATTGTAAATTGTGCTGCTATGAACATTGGGGTGCATAGGTTCTTTTGGATTGGTGTTTCAGGGTTCTTAGGATATATTTTTTATTGCTTATGGTATTACAGTTGTCCCATTTCCCTTTCCTATTCCCCTCCACCCCGCACACCCACTCCCACCCACATTCCCCCCCTTTAGTTCATGTCCATGGGTCATACATATAAGTTCTTTGGCTCCTATTCCTGTACTATTCTTAACCTCCCCCTGTCTATTTTCTACCTACCATTTATGCTACTTATTCTGTGTACCTTTCCCCCCCTCTCTCCTTCTCCCACTCCCTTGTTGCTAACCCTCCATGTGATCTCCATTTCTGGGGTTCTGTTCCTGTTCTATTGTTTGCTTAGTTTGTTTTTGTTTTAGGTTTGATTGTTAATAGCTGTGAGTTTGTTGTCATTTTAGTGTTCATATTTTTATCTTTTTCTTAGATGAGGCCCTTTAACATTTCATATAAGGGCTTAGTGATGATGAACTCCTTCAACTTGACCTTATCTGGGAACCACTTTATCTGCCCTTCTATTATAAATGATAGCTTTGCTGGATAGAGTAATCTTGGATGTAGGTCCTTGCCTTTAATGACTTCAAATACTTCTTTCCAACCCCTTCTTGCCTGTAAGGTTTCTTTTGAGAAATCAGCTGATAGTCTATGGGCACTCCTTTGTAGGTAACTGTCTCCTTTTCTCTTGCTGCTTTTAAGATTCTCTCCTTATCTTTAATCTTGGGTAATGTAATTATGATGTGCCTTGGTGTGTTCCTCCTCATGTCCAACTTCTTTGAGACTCACTGAGCTTCCTGGACTTCTTGAAAGTCTGTTTTCTTTGCCAGATTGGGGAAGTTCTCCTTCATTATTTATTCAAATAAGTTTTCATTTTCTTGCTGTTCCTCTTCTCCTTCTAGCACCCCTATGATTCAGATGTTGGATGTTTTAAGATGTCCTGGAGGTTCCTAAGCCTCTCCTCATTTTTTTTTGAATTTTTGTTTATTCATTGTGTTCTAGTTGAACGTTTCTTTCTTTCTTCTGCTCCAAATCATTTATTTGAGTCCCAGTTTCCTTCCCTTTACTGTGGGTTCCCCATACATTTTCCTCTATTTCACTTTTCATAGCTTTTACTTTTTCCTGTATTTTGCAACCATAATCGACCAATTCTGTGAGCATCTTGATTACCAGTGTTTTGAACTGTGCATCTGATAGGTTGGCTATCTCTTCGTCTCTTAGTTGTATTTTTTCTGGAGCTTTGATCTATTCTTTCATTTGGGGCATTTTTTTTAGTCTCAGCCTGTCTGTTTTGTAGTGAGGGGTGTAGCCTTAGGTGTTCCCCCTCCTCTGGGTGGGGCAACCCACGTCACTGTGTTGTGATGCTGTGTGTGTGAGAGGGGTCTGAGAGGGAACAGTGCCACTTGCTCCGCTCTCTGCTGGTTTTCAGTCACTTCCCCCACTACCCACAAGGAAATTGGGTGCTTCTGGTGCTGATTCCCAGGCGAGTGGGCCTGTGGGTCTCTCCAACATACTCTCCTGTGAGACTGGGAGTTTCTCCTGGAACTGCAACCCTCACAGGTTTTTTTAGTCAGAGGTTTGAGGCTTTATTTCCCTGGGATGGAACCCTGGGTTGCCCAGTCTGTCTTGCTCCCTCGTTGTTCCTCCCAGTTGATCTGCACGCAAATGTGGGACCGCCCGCCCTGCCAGCTGCCACCTCGCCTGTCCTGTTCCTCCAGCCACTGCCTTGCCTCGAATCCTCTCTGCCCAGCTGCCCGTCCCTGCCCCTCCTACTGGTCTGGATGAATGTTTCGTCTTTAACTCCTTGGTTGTTGGACTTCCATACACTTCGATTTTCTGTCAGTTCTGGTGGTTTTTGTTTTTAAATTTGTTGTTGTCTTTGTTTCGGTTGTGCAAGGAGAAACAATGTTTCTACCTATACCTCCATCTTGGCTGGAAGTGCATTCATATCTTTCATGAGGGGTGATTTATGAGTGCACCTGCCCCCACTGTGGTGAGTGTTCAGCAGTTTTTGACCAAAACCAGCTTGACTCCACTGTCCTACCCTCTCTATTCACTCAGTCTTGCCACGAGTTACTTTTTTTTGTTTCTGTGGATGAAAAAAATCCTCAAAGGGAAACATTTAACTGAAGTGGAAGAAGTGAAACAAAAAATGGCAGAAGCACTAAAAAACATCAAAATCAATGAATTCAAAAGCTGTTCTCAGCAATGGAAAAAAATGTTTTGATAGGTGTATTGCATCAAATGGAGAGTACTTTGAAGGTGACTGAAGTTTAAACATGAAAGAATAAATATACAATTTTAATAAATTCTGCTTTTTGTGTCCCCCCATAGCATGTAACAAAACACTTCCATTTTCCCCAAATGTATAAGATAATATAAAATATGTATAGAAAAATAAGGTAAAAATCTATATAAAAAGGTCTGTCCAGAAAGTATCCAGCCACAAGCTATGCCAAATAAAGACATTTATTGAAGAAGATACAAAATACAAGAAACATTGTACACAGGACAATGATGCCTCAGTCCCCTTTAAAGTAGGCCCCTTGGGACCTCACTCAGTTCTTCCAATTACTCTCAGCTGTCCTGTTATATTTTCCTGAATCTCATCAACAGTCTGAAATTTCTTCCCTTTCAAAGAGGTGATTTTAGTTTTGGGAAAAGCCAGAAGTTGCAGGATGCCAAATTGGGGCTGTAGGGGGCTGAGTGACCTGGGTGATTTGATGTTTCATCAAAACACTCTGTACAAGATGTGATGCATGAGTGGGCACGTTGTCGTGATGAAGCTGCCAATCACTACTTGCCCACAGCTGCGGCCTTCTGAATCATTTGAATAGTTTCTGCAGAGGAACGTTCCAGCTTAAAGCAAAATTTGATGCACGTTCGTTGCTCGCTCAGTCATTTTGAATGTGACGGCCACACAGTACACATACTCATTCAATGGTGTCTACTGACTCCACTGACCAGTACAGTGAAGTCATCATTGTTCACACATGTGCATTCCAGTCCACTGTCCTTGGCTGCGAGGTTACATCGATATTGTGCAAACCATTCTCATTATATTAACAACGGCTGGACTTTTCCCGGACAGACCTCATAAGCCAGAAGTGGAACATAGTCATAAAGCACTGAATAAAGTAGAAACTAGAGAATACTTGGCTCTCTGTGTAGAAGAAAGCAGTAGATCTGGGAGTTTTGCTCCATAGATAACAAAGAAAAATGTTCTCTTTATGGGATAGGGACTTGGACCCTGGCTCACTGCTTGCATTTAACTCCCAAAGATCTTCAGCAGAATTATTAAGAAAGTACTTTAAGAAGAAGAAAAGCGAACCCACCATGATCTAGATGTTTAGGCCTTAGTCTTACAGGCATAGAAAAGTATGTGTGTTTTTTTTTCTTAGCCAGTTTAGAAAGGAACCATTACTCATGGCAACAATTCTGATAGGACAAGGCCCCAGCCATTGATATATAAAAAATTTGCAAGAAATAACAAATATCCGAAGTACTCTCTCCTTTGTTGGTATACTATACAGGAAGCCAAATTATAATCAGAAGTTTGCTTAGTGAACACTGAATCGGAGGAAGGGAAATTGGTTATATGATTACAAAGTATTATGGTAGGGGTTGGCAAATTTTTCTGTAAGGGCCAGATCGTAAATAGTTTAGGCTCTGTGGGCCTTATGGCCTTTGTAAAGAATGCTCAGTTCTTCCATTATAGTGCAAAAGTAGCCATGGGCAATGGCTCAGTGAATGGACGTGCCTGTGGTCCACTAAGACTTTATTTACAAAACCAGAATTTAGCCCATGGGCTTAACAAAACTTGTTTTGTGGCACCAGGTCCTGAATGTTGGATACAGATTTCTTTACACAAGACACTGCATTCTTGATTCAAAGCTTTCTCTCCCTTGGTTAAGCAGAGACAAAATTAATTCTGTGACTTGGCTTTTTGCAGACCCCTGTAGTAGCCAACTTTTTTAAGGTGAAGACTTTCTTTAGATATGATAATTTCTCCAATTAGGTTAGAGTCTTGTTACTAGTTTAGGAGGCTTTCAGTCTTTTTAAGGTGACTTTGCAAATCTCTGTTTCACTTCACTTAGCGTTGAACTCTCAGGGGACATTTTATTTCCCGATCCCAGACTGGTCCCTGGTTCCTCTTATTTCCCAGTAGGAAGAGGTTTCGTATTATTGTTCCCACATTGATCCTGCAATTGATGGGGTGGATCCAGCAGAGGAAAGTGTTAAAGCATGGATATCAGCTGATGCTTGAGATGCTTATTTCTCCCAGCTGTGTAATTCCAGGGACACTGCCTTAAATTTGGCCGCCCCAGAGCATCCCCTGTTAGTCTGGGACACAAAAACACATTTGCTGATTCTACATTTTAAACACACTGACAGGTAAAGGATTTTTTTTTCTTCTTAAGCACTGTTTAAATTTCTGTTCTAGTTCTAGTCTGATGGCCTCTGGTTCCTTCAATGTGTTACTTTAGTTAATTATATAAGCACAGCCGTTCCTCATTTTAAACGGTTTCAGGGTCTACTTTAGCAACCTGTGACTCAAAGTGTCAGGCCTACTGCTGCATTAGCATTCACTGGGAGCCTTTTAGAAATGCAGAGTCTCAGGGCCCCCAACCTACTGAATTTGAATCTGCATTTCAACAAGATCTCCAGATAATTCATGATAGTAAAGTTTTGAAGTACTTCACTGACTTACATTGCATTGGAATGTTAATTTTTTTTTTAATTTTTAGTTTTTCAATCTTATTTCAGCTTTATGGAGGTATAATGTACACATCAAATTGTAAGGTATTTGATGTGTACATTATGGTGATTTGATAAACATAGACCTTGTGAAAGGATTCCTACTATCTAATTAGTTTGCACCCGTTAATTAGTATGAATTAGGAAAAGATATACCCTTTGGATGGCAGAATTAGGAAAGGACACAGATTTGAGGACAGTGGGTATACCTTCCCCCATGCTTCTGTGCCTTTGGACAGGGCTCGAGGGCACATGGCGGCCCTCACTGGTATGGCCGTCCCCAAGCCCAGTCACACTCCACATCGATACGCTGAGAGGGAGTGGGGGTTAGGAAGAGTGAAATATAGTGGGATTCTACTTTAGCAGCACGCTCATTTTTCAGATTTTAAAAATCTTACTTTCATTGGAAGCTTGTGGAATTCTTTCTCCTTCGTTTCTTTTTGTTAAAATATTGACAAACTGGATCAAACCTCATTTCTTTCAGGGCCTTGCAAATCGGGGGCTTCCCCTTCTGACCCTGGGTTGGTAGCTCTCCCTTCCACAGGTGTGCAAACCCTCCCAGAGCAATTCACCAAAGCACCTCTTGGGGAGCCTCCACTGCGGGGCCCAGAATGAACCACATGAGACAGTTAAACACTTTACTCAGGGTGTCAAACTCATTTTCACGGGGGCCCACATCAGCCTCACAGCTGCCTTCGAAGGGCCGAATGTCGTTTTAGGACTGTATAAATGTAACTACTCCTTAACAGTTAAGTGAGAGCTTGGTGCTGCCGCCAGGTAAAAACCCGGTGCTGGACTGGATAAAACAAGGTGGAGGGCCAGATCGGCCTGCGGGCCTTGTGTTTGCCACCTGTGCATGGCATGAAACACACTTGTAGGCATCTCAGATAGTCTAGATGTATTTGAAGACAAGATAAATAATTGATACTTGGTTTTGTCAGATGAAGGCTAGACTATCCTTGGACAAACTGTTTCTCCCCCTCCGGCCCCAAAGACTGGTAATTTGTGACAAAATAACTTCCTATGTTTTTGGACTTGGCCTTGAAGTTTTTTTTGAAAGCTTCCTAAGTGATTTTAACGCTTAACCCATTTGGAGAACAACTAACAAAGTCATCGAGCCTTGACTTTGTCATGTGTTAAATGGGAACATTACTTATTTCTTCAAATGGTTGTTGAATGCATTACATAAAATTACAAGTGGAAAATGCTTTCTAAAATACAGAGTAGTTCAGAAGAGCATGCAATAGTTTTAATGTCATGACCTATTTGTCAGTTGTGTCACAAAGACATGACTTTTGGCAGTGTGCGAAGAAATGAAGGAAGTGTAAATGAAAGTAGAGACTGAGATGGCAGAACTGAAAACAAATGGTAACTACCTGTATTTCCTGTCATGAAGAATTTCTATTACATGCCATTAGTATGGGGCCAGGACTCTGAAATACCTCTACACATAAAACTGAATTTCTGGTAAAGAATGGAACTTACATCCAGGCGCTGTCTAGACAAGCCTGTGTTCCTTCCTTATAATATTTTATCTGGTCTTTCTTGGCTTAAAAAGTTGCAGGTAATTTGAGGTCAGGGTTTGGGACTTCTCTATCCCACCGGAAATCCTATTAGAGTTCCAGGAGCAGAGAACATGCTCGTTGATTGATGATTGGTTACACTTCTTGGATTTCTTTCTTTCTTTAAGATTTTATTTATTTATTTTTTTAGAGAGGGGAAGGGAGGGAGAAAGAGAGAGAGAGAAACATCAATGTGTGGTTGCCTCTCACATGGCCCCACTGGGGACCTGGCCTGCAACCCAGACATGTGCCCTGACTGGGAATCGAACCTGCAACCCTTTGGTTTGCCGCCCACGCTCAATCCACTGAGCTATACCAGCCAGGTGTGGACTTCTTTCTTATGAGTAGTTGAACCCTCTCGAGTGACTCAGTTTTAGAACAGGGTTAACTAAGGATGACTTTCTATGACCAGCTCACCCGGTTACATTGTTACAATTTTCTTATGTTGCACGGAAAAAAACTTGCCATGATCTCTCTGAACATAAACACCAAGATTGCATTGCGTTTCTACTTGAGTCATAAGGAGCTAATTTAGTGGGGAGGGTGGGTTTGAAACCTACACTGCTTCTTTTTTCTTTCAGAGCTTGTTTTATAATAAACTCATCATGTTGCCAAACAAAGCCAAGTCACTTTCAAGCTGCCTCCTTGCTGTCAAAAGAAGCCATCTCAGTCAACTTAGTGGGAAACAATGAACTGGCTGGTGTGACAAGACAAAGACCACTCTTCACCTGATGGGTTCATTTTCCAACTTATTAACTCATTGCTGTCTAGACACAGTCTCTGACTAACAGATTCTATGACAGTTCAGAAGAATAACTCAAAATCACTGTTTTGGGGAAAAACAGATCAGTGTGACTGCTGTTCACCAACTTCATCCATGCCTGCGTGGGTGCTAACAGAGGGATAACAAGTAGTTGGCTGAATTTTCCTTTTCTTTTTTCTTTTTCTACTCACACAGTATTGGCCCAGGAGATGTAGAAATGAGGAACTTTACAATATTTTAGGAGTGTGTTTGTACTTGCCTTCTTATTAAAAAGGTGTCTGTGCACTCTTCTCAGACTGTTGTTCCTGAATGTAGGGCTGGCCCTCAGCTGTAGGCGGAGGAAAGGGGGAAACCAAGATAATGGCTGTGGAACCAAAAGCTGTTCTTAAACATCAACTTTGAAGGGCTTAACAATGAACTTTGACTTGATCCATATCAAAGCATTAACACTTGAGTCGGGAAAGACTGAAGTAGGAGCCTATAGCCAAAAGGAATTCACTTAAAGGGTACTTTCAAAGTCAACTTTTGGCCTCTAGGGAGCCTAGCATGGTAGTTCCCAGTGTAACCCCTCAGTTATATACAAAAGAGCAAATAGGTACAGGTGGTTAACTGAAAGACAGCGATCATACTGCTGCCTAGTTGAAAACATACTCAGTTCAAAGAATGGTGCAAAATATATGGCTTTAAAATTCTTTTCCCCATACGGTTGCCATAAGCCCTTTATGGAATCTGCCACTGCTGCATATCGGGGAGTTCCTTCTCTCGCTGGTCTCATTTTTTGTCTGTTTGTCTCTAGGTTTTCCACCCTTTATTTTTACACTTTGCACATACACACCCTCTCCCACCAACCCCCACTCCAACTTTGGTCTCCAGGCTCCTTCTTGACATTGGCCACATGGTTCACAAGGTCAGGAAAGTCACTGGCTCTGTGCTGGAAGGACAGGACCTTGCTGTCTGTCAGAGGTAGGCTTTAGGCATTCAGTCTTCATAGAGAAACAGCTATGATACCAACAAAACCTTCTCTTGATGGGCTTTCATCACTGAACTTTGATGAATTATTCAACCATACTGGCAGATCACTCTTTGCTCTCTCTTATCATAGACCCTCTTCACTAGGACCACTAAGAGAAGGGAAGAAGTGGGTAGAAGAAATAAAACATGGTTCTGGGTCTTTATGTTGCTGGTAAGTGAACTGGCTGTTATGTAGAAGAAGTAGACCGAAATATAGTCTGACTACAAAATGTTGAAAACAGTACTTAACCAGTTTTGAAGCACCTTACAAATCAGTGTCCACCTATTTTAACCATCCAGCTCTTGTAATGAATTGTTGAAAACCTATTGTAGTGAAACTTGTATCTTCTTCAATCATTTAAAAGGAAGTCTTACAATTTTTTCCTGGGCTTCACGTTTATGGAAACTTTCCCTTTAAGAGGAACTCAGAGATGTGTTAAAATAAACTCCAAACTGATGTCAAGGTGAAATAAATCTTTGGGTTAGAAGGAATTATTCATGGGCTTCATAATTGACAATCCTGTGCAAGATAATTGGAACATCATTTCAGAAAGTCCTTGTAACTTGATTGAATTTAAGTTGTGTCCCAGTGTTCAGGCTAAAGGTATGCAGAATGCATAATTATGTTTGAAATAAAAATTAAGGGAATTTTGGGGAAAAATCTGAAAGTAAAAAGCAGTAGACATTGGTGGACACAGACACAGGATTGGGGGTGTTCCAGGTCAAACAGTCCATATCTATGCTGGTCCATAACAGAAGAAAAAGATGAACTAAACAGGCAACTTTCCGTTGGAATATTGGAAGACTATAGATTAAGGCTAGTAAATATTTGGTGTCACTGTTGCCTCTTTCCTGCAACCTGTAACCCTGGCAGACATTGCTAATTGATCACGGCTCACCTTTCCAGCCTGCAGTTATTCTTGCTATGATCAATGCAGTTTTCCAAGTAGCCAGTGAGAATTATACAATGTGGTATCTGAGATACAACTTACTCTTTATTTTGTCACCAAAGAAGTCTCTCAGGTAGACTTGGAAGACTTCTTCATCCAAGTATCAGAGAAGCATTCTGAAATGTTTTAGGAGGAGAAAGAGAAGATCAGGTACAAAGAAAACGTTACTCTGAATTGAATGTGATTCCTTTATATAGCTGATTGAGTATTATTTAGGCTTAACTTGGACAAAACTTTTCTGGTAGTCATTAAATTGTGGTCAGGGCCAAAACTGAACACCCGAGTTGCTAAATACTCCCACATTCTAGAGACAGCTACAAATGAACAGCCTAGAGTTGAAGTCAGAAAACTCCTTATCAAGAATTGGTCAATCAGTCCCATTACCACTAATCACCATTGCCTTCCTGGTCTGTGAAAGAAGCCTGGGGTGAGGGAAGGTGTCATCACAGTCCTCTGGGAACTGGGAGATTTTCCCTCTCCTCCCTGAAAGTGAGGACACAGGACTCCAAGAAAACCATCTGTGAAGGTAGTAGGGGCTTTCAGGAAGGGAAGACTGGATTGTTTCCCATTTTGACAGTGTGCTCTTAGGTCTCTGTGCTTGTCTGAGCAGGAAAATAAGAAGAACTGGAGAGAGGAGGTGGGTCAAAGAGATTGGACCACAGTATCGAGCCTGCATGCTGGCACTTGGCATGCCAAGGAAACGTGAATTTTCCAGGAGCTGGGCAGGCACACAGAAGGTTAGCTTGACCCAGTCAGTCTATCCTCACCTGGGAGGGGATGCTTTCTGGATGTAGTAGGGACCTCAGTAGAAAAAGACTATGGTGTTGATTTCTGATGGGAGGTACTAGGGAATTGATGAGAACAGTTGAGACAGAGTCAAATCTCTAATGTCAAGGAACTCTGAATGAAGAGGCCCCACAGGGCCCTCCAGGTAGGTCTGGCAAGGACTCCACAAGATATTCATCATTAGGATGTCTAGTACACAGAAGACATTGATTGTTCAAGAGTAAGTATACGGAGACAAAGCATCAAGAGAAGAAGTGAAACCTCTTTCACTCATTGTGAGGAGAAAATTGCCTTTTCCAAATATGGTAGCCAATCTCCAGGATAGCGCACACAAATCCTCACATTCTAATAACCACAGTGTTGAGCATTCCCTCCCTACATCGCGCAACAAGCCTAATCTTTGGGACCTGCAGAATCCTGTGGAAGAAATGGTGTGAGATTTGCTAGACTCTGCTATAAAACGTTACAGCTTCCATCTTAGGTTTTTGGGTGGCTTGCTCTGGGGAACCCAGTGGCCATGCTGTGAGACATTCAAGTAGCTCTGAGAGTCCCATGAGGAGAGTTACTGAGCTTCTTCCAATGACCAGCACTAACATGCTAGTCATGTGAGTGAGCCGCCTTGAAAGTGGATCTTCCAGCCAGAGTCTAGCCTTCAAGTGGCTACAGCCCTGGCCAACATTGGATGCCTGCCCTACAAGTGATGCTGAGCCAGAAACATCCAGTCCGATGACTCCTGAATCCTTGTCCCACAAAAACTGTGAAAGGTAGTATATTGTTATTATTGTTTTAAATCACTATGTTTCGGTGGTAATATGTTACATAACAATAACAATTTACTTCCTACTCATTCTCTTGCCCTAACACTGACGGAGTTAAAGTCTAGAAGAGAGAGGAGGGAAAGATATGTAAAAGGTGAGGCATTTTGAGCCACGCAAGTGGTGTGTCTTACCTGCACTGGGGATGAGAGATGGTTTTGAAGGAATATAAAATTAAACTGGACAAGAACCTCATGAAATCTTCCTAAATTGACATTACTGGATAGGAAATGGGAATTTTATATTAAATAGTCGGGGAAATTATTTGGGAAAACAATAAAGTTTGACATGTGTATACTCCAAGGAGGTGAAATCACTCCTTAGCAAATCACTTATATATGAATTAATAAAGATTATTTTTAGAAATGCAAAACTCATCTGCTCATGGGAACATCTGCTCTGTACTCCATGACTTAGGCAGCCTTGGCCACTGTCCGCAATCACCAGCACCCTGCGCTGTGGGATTAGCCCTCCGCAGTAAGCAAACCACGAAGTGCTAGTTCTGCAATCCCAGCAGTTATCTTTAAAAAGAGCTCTCCTTTCTGCATTTGTCACATGCAGAGAGCTATAGAAACATGGAAAGTCAATACCATTTTGTGTTTCCCTGTATCATGAAGGTGTTCTAACGTTGCTTTGATTATTTATGTTGGATGGAGGTAGATGGTATGAACATCTGCATGGTGCTCGGGGTAGCTAATGTAGTCCTCCTGTAAGTCAATCCAGCTCTGATATCAAAGGCAAGGAGAAATTGGCCAATAAGATTTGGATATGTGTAAACTTAATAAACTTAATATTTACCTTTTGTAAAATATGATAGGTTATTTAGCTTCTATGTGATTGAGAGGAAGAATGTGTAGTAACGGGCCTTTTAAGATAAACTTCTAGAGATTCCTTGAGACAAATTTGGAGATAGTGCAAGTCTGCAATAAAGATTTCAATCAGTGTTGAGTTATGATAGAGTCAGGGTTGTTCTATTCTTTCGTAAACAATATAAAATTTCGTTCCTTTTTTTGAGAACTGTCACTGTGCTCCAGTGCCTCCTGAAACAAATGACCTAGGAGACTTCCTATTTGGTGATACAAAGAAATTTCTCCTGGTGTGAACTATGCACAATATCCATGTACCAGAGATGCACTGGGACCGGAGAGGTCTGGCAGGGCACAGCTCTGTACAATGGCCAGCATCTCCAGCATCCTCCTCTCCAAGGCCAGGAAGAGCCCAGGGCATTAATTATTATCATATTCTGGGCCCAGAATAGAAGCAAGTCTATGTAGCCTACTTCTGGCCAGCTACCCAGAAGAGGAACACTCAGTTAGTGTTTACAAGAAGCTTTCACATCTGCTAACTTATTGATTTTCATAAATCAAAACAAAAGCTATGATGTTGGGCTTTTCCTAATTTTGCCTACAAAGAGGCTGAGGTTCAGAGGTAGTAGTTGACTTGCCTAAGGTCACACAGCTAGTGAGAAGCAGAATTCAGTTTCAAGTCCAGGCCTTTTGATCCACTCAGCATCTCAGCTGCTTCTCCTTCTTTCCTTAGGTTGTATCTGTATTATCTATAGAACGAAGCACTCTAGTAGCAAATGAGGGCATGCTCCTCAATGCTGGCATATGATTCTGATGGTTTTGAATTTTATTTTGTGGAGCAAAGAGGTGTTGTAACTGTACTTTCTTTTGGAAAACAAGGCTAAGTGTTTTTGCCTGGCATCCTAAAGGACCTTCTGTGCCAGCTCTCTCTGGGTGCTGTGAAGAATGAATCTCCCCTGTTGTCCTTTGGGCTATATTTTTCTGTAAATGCCTTAGATTTCCCTCCCCTGTTCTCTATCCTCCAATCTTGTACTACTCCCCACCTACATGTCTCTTTCCTCCTCTGGTCTAAGGCCTAGAAAAAGATGTGGATTCCAGGATGGAGCCATAGATTTGGTGTCAGGTAGGATCAACTTGCAAGTAATTGTAGCTGTGGGAATACTGGGAGAAAAATAACTCATAGTGTTTGAATTCCCACCATTTTAACTGTAGTCTCTGGTTTAACTGATTCTCTTTCTTCCTTTTATTTCCCCCCTAAAGTAAATACTCATTAAAGTAATATAAATTTCTAATAATGAAACATTATAAATATTCTTTCGTAGAGTAACATGGCTGGAAGATGTGGTCAGTAGGAAAAGGAAGGCATCTATGATGCCCAGATTCTTAGCTCAGGTGCTTATCATGATGGTGGGAATCAGAGAGAAGGACCAGATTTGGGGAAAGAAAATTCAGGATTGGATGTGGTACATGTGAGGGCCTGTGGGATTTTCAGAAATGCCCATTAAGCACTTGGACTTTTGGATCTGAAGCTCAGAAGACAAAGATTTTGCTGGAAACAAAGATTTGAGCATCATAAACTTGGAGGAACTAATGTCTTGCAGTAGATAATATTGTCCGAGAGGCCCATATGTAGATAGAAAAATGAAGCCAAAATCCTACTGATTTGAAAGATAACAAAGAAAGTGGAATTCACCAATGTGATCATAGTTATGTGAAAAAAAGTCTTAGCACAGTTGAAGCTCAGAAATGCCAAGACGGAATGAATTGTCATAATTTGGGCCCCTTCCCCCTCCAGAATTCAAAGTTTTTCTCCAGGCCAATGCCTGTGTCCCACCCACCTGCCCATCCTTTGATAGCAGTGCTCGGGCCGGGGGAGTGAATATGCTGTGCTCCTAGTCTTCACCGGTAAGGGAGAAGCCCACACAAACATGGCGATTCATTTTCACTCTCCTTCCAATGAAAGAAGACTCGATGAGAGATGAAGACATCACCATCTACTCTAGACTTGTTTGGGGGTTAACCCATGTCAGGCAAAAGTTTCTAATGTTTGGCTTGGACCATTCGTGTCAATGAATAATTAATTTAATTATTTGGGATCTTTGTATGCACCTATTAAATTAATGAAACAAACACTAAATTGCCTGCATTTTGTCTGCGTTTCAATCAGACAGCATTTCTAAGACAAAAGGAAGGAGTACACTGGGATAAAAACAATACTGTTGGAGAAAACTTGTGTGTGTTAAATAATTTTCAGAATGGTTGCTTTTCTTAGAGCTTTCTGAATCACACTTGGGAGACTTGGTTCATATCCCTGAGTGGTGCTTGAGTTGAACCCCACTCTGCAATTTTCTCAAAAGCAATTACTAATAAAGGGCCTTATTGAAGAGGCAACGAAACTGTTCATCATCGCAGAAACACTTTCCACCAGGCATGAAGACCCTTATGAAACACTTGTTGGGCTGGGTGGGGAGTTTTGCTTTTTTAGTCTCTGTGAGGCTATCCTTACCCAGCCAGGGAAGTGGGAAATAAAGGCAAGAATCTGAAATGAACAAGACCAGAAGATTCTGTTTTGAAGGAATGTTGACGTTATGATTTTTTTGGATTCGGATCCAGCATCTACATGAACCCATCAAGTGTTCTTGTCTCTTGTTCCCTTCACTGAATGCAAGCATACCAACATCCTTCTTGTGGCTCCCAGGTGTGACCTGGCTAGGGCCCTGTCATGCCAGGTGGGTCATGCCTTTCATCCTGCAGCCTCTATGTCCAGGAGTGCATTTCTTTGGGTCTTAGTCATATTTGGATTTCAGTCCTGTGTCTGCCACGCCCAATATGACTTTAGCGGAGTTAATTCTGGAAGACTCAGTTTCCTTAAGGTGGAGAAAGTAATAGTAAGAATAACATTCATTTCATAAGGACATTGTGAGGATTAAGTAAGTGACTGCATGTATATAATATGCCTGGTCCATGTTTACTGACTGGAAGTCATCATTTATCAAGTGAGGAAATTAGAATAGTCTATGGATCTCAGACTAACTGTGCATATGATCTTGGAAAACTGTTCAAAACGAAATATTGGGGAACTTATTCCCTAAATATTCTGAAGTTTTAGGACTCAGGTGAGGTCCAGTTATCTGCATTTTCAGTCAGTTCCTAGGTGATTTGGATGCAGTCGTTTGGACATTTTGTCAGGACATTTTGAGAACCATTGGACCAAATGCCTGATCTCTTAGAGCCCTGTTAAGCACCAAGGCTCTCCGACTCCAGTCTCAGGTACAGAAAAGAGGAGTCACTTGTGCTTAAAGATGAGGGCCAGGCAAAGTTCTGAAGACAGGAGGATTCTGTTTGATGGATAAGTGAAGGTAGAAAGGTAGAAACTTGCCACAGACAGAGGGTGGGCAGGAATAATGACTCAGAAGTTGTCAGGAGAAGGAAGTGTGGCCGGAAGGAGATGTGCGTAACTGGAGACCTCAGTGGGAGTTGGAAGGTAGGAAGTGAGAAGAGTTAGCGGAGAAGAGTCTGGTGATATACACAGAGCTCCCCCCCCCCCCCCCCCCCGCCGCCCATGAGTGTACTGACGGGGCAGATGATTCCTGCGATGTTGTGCATGGCAGCCCAGAAGGTATCATGCAGCTGGTGCGTGTCAGGTCTGGGCTCATTAGGACTTGCATTAAGGTGACAGCCACAGGAATGGAAAACAGGCAACAACATCTCTAGGGTGTTTTGAGTAACTATTCATTGAATTTTAAAAAGTGTTCAAGTCCATCTCTGGGGAATTGCACAGATACAAATTTGCCATAAACATGGACATTCCACCACTAGTGAATGAATAGGGACTCTGCCTCAGAGGAACAGACATAAAAGACTGGTAACAATTGTTGAAAGAACTGATACCTAAGCATACTCCCTTCACCTCTCCAGTGGTGGTGGGGTCAACCTGGACCCCATATGTAAGACACTAGATTTGTTCTTCTCCTGGGCTCTGTTTTCATCTTCAAAATCTGTCCAAACAACCTGTAGATTGAAATAGTAGGGGCAGAAGGGGAGCACGTCTCTGATATGCTGTTGAGAGCATTGCCTGTGTGTGCCTTCTGTTCCGGCTTGCTGGGTACCAGCTACAACGAGAGTGATGCTGAGGCCCCGGGGCCTTCAGTCTGTTCTCTCTGCAGTGGCTGCTGGCTTCGTCCTGGGAGAGCAGAGCCAAGCAGCTGTGAGACCCAGGGTACCTAGACATCTCTTTGCTTCCAGGATTTATTCTTAGGTATGGTGTGGAAGGGGGTGGAGAAAATCCATATGGACAAATGGATTTCTGAAAAGGAAACTGGATACTAAGTTTTGATTGCTGTGACAGCAGCTCTTCAACTGTGGGAACAAGCTGTACTTGAAAAAATAAAACTATATTGGTATTAGTTTCTTACCCCAACACAGCATTGCAACTTTGTACTCTCTCTTAAATGGTCTACGGCCCTTGTTCCATCGCAGCCAAAATGTTTAGAGAGCATCCTTGTACTTGTGACTCACGCTTTCCAATTTTTGAACTAAATTTGCCTTGAATCTGGCCGGGGACTTCTTCAAGCCAGCTTAGTTGCTGCTTCATAGCAAACTTCTGCACTTTAATCCTTCCTTCCTTCCTTTTTAATCCTTGGTGTGTTGCTAAACATATCTCACTTTCTGGTTTGCTTTTTGCTCTCTGCCTTCATTATTCTTATTTTCCAGGAAGGAAATCTGTGGGGTAGAGGAGTCACGGGCCCGGTGCCATAGAAAATCACTTCTACTTGGCTTTGTACAGCAAGTGAGAAGAACTGTGAGTTTCTCTTCTTGTTTGTCTTTGAAACTTATGTGCAAATTTTAAGTGATCAAATCCACAAAGCCACAAAGGTAAAATGAGTGTTCTCCATAATAATAAAAACAGTAGAGCTCAACAAATGTTAGTCATGAGCAAGGCAGTGTGGTAAGCACTTGGCGCGCCTTATCTGTTTGACTCCAACCACTTTAAGAGACAGCTGTAATCTTGTCTTAATAGGAAAAGAAACAGGCTTAGAAAAGTCAGTTACCTTATCTAAAGGAGGTGGCGAAGCAGTAGTACCTTGGTGTTAGATTTTTGTCTATTATGGAAGGATTTTAATGAGGTGTGGAATATTATTGATTTTGTATATTTTTCCATAGAATTAAGGAGCTGGAAGAGATCAAAGGATGTGAATGTCTTCTTTTCTGTGCATGTAAATTAGGTGGCCGTGGCCAGACAATAACGGAATCAAGGTCCCAGTCCTCCCAGAAGAGCCTTGCTAGGTAATTGCAAATGCTGGCACTGAAGGCCTGATCTCAGATATGGAGATTACCTGATGGTTAGGGAAGTTATGAAGCCCTGGTGTGGGCCTGGAACAGAGAGCAGTGATATTATCTTGGAAAAAAGATTGAGAGTCCCAGTATGAAAGTAATGCCAATGAACTTTGTTTAATGAAACATTCTAGCATCTTAGGATAAGAATAGGAGGCTAGAAAATGCCCCTTGGAAAACGACATTGCAGAAGAAGATAATGGAAATTTTTTTAGGCCCGGGGGTTTTGATTTAATCGAGCAAGTTACAGATGTAAGGAATTGCCTCAGCTGAGATGTAGAAATGCAGTTAACTTGCTCTCTAGAATGAAATAGTCAAATTTTTACCAGGTGGGATGGACATAGCAATAATGAATGCAATATGGACTATTCTCTGAACTTTTTTCAGGTAAATGACACTTCTTCAGAGGTTGAGAGTTCAAGGTCAAGGTTTTGGCCCAAGGGAGATGGGGGTACTAGGGAATGAAATGAGTTGGAACTTGGGTGTAGGGATCAAGCAGAAGCTGTAATTGAGCCAATGGCAGGAGCTGAAGGGTTGAGGGTAGTTTGAAGTCCCTCAATGTGGGAGGGACACAGTGGTTGGATCGTCATTCCTGGGGCTCTATTTCTTGTTCTAACTGGCACCAGGGGATCTGGGGAGCAACCTGGAATTATACTTCTTATCGTAAGCATACTGATCTTAAGTCTTGGAGAGAAACCTAATTTAATCTGTGCACATATAGTCTAGCTTTGAGGTTGGATTAGTCAGAGACTGCAACAAGGTAAAACTTTAGGAGAATCTCTTATTGTGCCAAGCTGTGGTCAGCCAGGAAGGGCCACAAAGAAACAGGGAGGAGGCTTGTCTGGGCTCTGTGAAGGTCAACACAGAACTGCACAGAGGGTCTCTAGTCCAGCAAAATACGCCAGTTTACCCAGGAAGGGATGCCCGGTGGGTGCTCAGACCATATGTGAAATTACCTCCAGACTTACTCCACTTTTCCTATTTGTAGTTATTCTGTATTTTATCTTCCTGTTTTCAGTCCTATTCCATCTCTGTTTTTGCTTTTGCCTCTTTCCTTCCCAGAACACTTTGTGGTTTTTGACTTTGGCTTCTGATTACTTTCCTCTGGTAAGTCACTCTCATTAACTTGCCATATTCGATGTGGATCTAGATGCCCTACAAACATTTACTGCTGTCTCACGCAGACCCAGTGGGCAAGGCCCAATACTGGCAATGGACTTGGGAGAGTCTGTTGTTGATACCTGTACTCCGGACTATTCTATAGTCTCTTCACTAGTTCTATCCTAGCTCATCTTAAAAGCAACATTTCTCAAAGTATGTTCCATGGAATACTAGCTCCACAAGATTTTCTGTGAAAAATGTTCTTTGACCATATACATTTGGGAAGCAGAATACATTATATCCTGTTCTTGGAGACACATCATGAATGTCATTAGCACATTAAAGCCTCTGAGAAGTCCTGTAGTGAAAGAAACTCTTCAAAAACAGAAGTGTTTCCCCAAGTTACTTGTTCTAATACCTATAAAAATTCTATGAAGATAGTGTTCTAAAGAACAAATTTCAGAAAATGCTATCTCAGAGCTTGTATTAGGCTTTCTGTTTAAGTTGTTAGGATAAGTGGGATTTACTGATAGTTATCAGGCCTAGCAGATAATAAAATGTCCTTCACAAATAAACAATTTCCCTTCATATTGCATTCTCATGACTATAAAATTGCTCTCGCATCTTCAAATACTATTTGTGATGATCACATATTAAAAAGAGAAGAAATAAAAGCAGGTACCCTTGAGAATATTATTCAAAGATAATTTTGACTTGGGAAATGAGAAGTAAAACATGTACTGAATTTATTTTAATTAGAAATGCACAATAAAGTAGAAATAACTGTGTACTGGTTAACATGACCTGGTCATAAAAGTGTTGATTGTTAGCATTAGTGAATTTCTCATGAAGGCGAATACAGCTGTTTAGCCAGTAATAAATAGGCCTCTACTTTTATCAGTGGGTCATTGACAGGCAATGAGAAGTAAACCTCTGTCTCTTATGTTGTAATCTCAGGGGAGGGATATTCTTGGGGTTTCTGATGGGCAATAATTCAGGGTGTGCAGGAGCACTACCAAATGTCTGACTCACATTCACAAGCTTTGAGGTTGGATTAGTCAGAGACTGCAACAAGGTAAAACTTTAGGAAAACCTTTCATTGTGCCAAGCTGTGGTCAGCCAGGAAGGGACACAAAGAAACTGGGGCTGTCAGTTGCTGTGGAGTGCAGTTGCACTCTTTAAGCTTATATCCATGAGGAATCCAACCAGGCTCAGCAAGCAATATGACAGAGGTTGGAAGTGGAATTCAGCAGAAACATAATTTCATAGTGCTGGTGATTCTGATGCCATTACACTCAGTAAGTGTGTGCCCGGGAGAAAGCGTAAATGGAAGGTGCAAATCTACTTTCTCCTGTTCCCCAAGTGCTTCTTCTAGTGTGGCATGCTGTTGCATGGATGGTGATTTTTGTGTTCAGTGATGTGCTTTTCTCATGAATATGGCCTTCAAATAAAAACGAAGATATCAACCAGAGTTCAATTAAAAAATCAGTGATTGGTTCTGCCGAACTTACTAAGAGATTATATATCAAGAGGTAGTGTCTTTCCAAGGGATTTTTTTTCAAGGATAATTTGGCTATATGCAAATTTTACCTGCTGCATGGACTTCAGAGCTAACCTTGTTATAGAAGACAACATCCTGGCTGAACTCAGGTACTTTCTTGTCTCGCTTTGAGTCCCAATTCTCTTTCTCTGATGCTCCTTATCAAGCAGGAGGCTTGGGGTTGGGGGACTGAATCAAAGTTTTAGGAAGGGTCATGAAAGATGCATTTGTCACCAACCATGCACATTCTAAGGAGGAGAATGTCCTGGCCATCCAGGAGCCCTTTCCTGGGACTGGGGTGGGGTTATGGTGAGAATTGGAAGTTAGTACTACTTTCTTCACTATTTTCTACACACAGTAAATAAGAATATAGTCCTTTATAAACTGTTTGATTCAGCCATGTGGCTTAGACTAGGAGGACTGTGGTAAATAGCTCCCACCATCATAATTCTTCCAGCTAACTTAAGTGCCAGTAGGCAAGAGCTGGCAGTATAAACACATTCATTTTTTTGTAGAACTCTTTATGGAGACAAATAAAATTTTAATCCTATTAATAAAAACAAACAAATGATAACATATTTGTCTAGCACTTTGAAAATGTCTAGCTGATGCATTGCTTTAACTTTAATGTAATTCACTGCTTATAATAGTAAAGCAGATTACAGCAACTGTGAAATAGATGGTAATATGTGTCCACATATGACCACTGGCCATGGGCACAGATTGTAGTATCCTTGTCTATACTGGCAGTCATTTGTACTGACTATTAAGGACTTTAAAGTATAAAGCTTCTCTGCACAGGCGGACAAGGAATAGTGGTTATTTCTGGGAGGGATTCTAGGAGGATTGGGGGAGATGGTTTAAATTATTTTTGTTACATGAATGTAACTTTAGTTTAAAAAAACAAAACAAAAAAAAACAAACCCAAACTATGGGAACCAAGGGTGGAGTCGAACTTTTGGTAGTACTAAGAAGCCAAGCCACCAGAAGAGAGTGGAGAAGGCCCAGGAGCGGAATGACAAAGACTCAGATAATTCTTAGAGAAATCGGCTCATGGCTGTTGGAGCCCCGCAGAAGCTTTGCTGAGCCAGAGGCACGCCATACCAAGAAACGTACAAGAGATGGGCAGTGTGGGTCCATTCCCGAACTTCACTAAGCAGATCTGAGGGGTACCAGAAAAGAAACCCCTTTCTTCTGGATTTTATCTTTGTCCTGGCAACAGAAAATGTGAAATGCAAAGTTTGGTCTATGCCCGAAACTGTCATGAAGGACTTGAATTTCATCATTCCGTTCATCTTCTCTCTCCTTTTCTTGTCCGTCTTGAGATGGAGGGGTTAGTAGCATAACAGGCCCTGTGCTGCATAAGAGGGGGCACGAAGTGGAGCAGCAAGATGCACAGGGTTCCTCCAGCCGACGGAGCCAAGCGACCCCTCTCCAGGAGGGCGATTCTCTGCCAGTCTAATTTTGTTTTGTGCTTTTATTCGAGTAGAGCCTTGCCCACTTTGCACCTTGATAGATTTCTTTTTGAATCTGCTATCTCTGCATGTTTCTCTTCACCGAACATCTATGATATTAGCTCTGTTATTTCTTCAGACACATTCTTTTTCATTCTAGACTTCAGACAGAAATGCAGACAGCTACGATTCTGTCTTTACCCTTTGTGATGGTTGATGAACTTGTCTTCAGATTCCTCTCTTGGGTTCCACCTCGTCTCTTTAGTCTTGAAGGCTTTGGGACTGTGTCCAGGAGAGAAGTGTAAAGATGTCTACATCTTCCATGGGCTGAACGCCCTCTTCCCCATTCATATGTTGAAGCCCTAATAATGGAATTTGGAGATAGGGCTTTTAAGAATTAATTAAAGTGAAATGAGGTCATAAAGGTGGGATCCTAATCTGACAAAATTGGTGGCCTTATAAGACGAGGAGGAGAGAGCGCTCTATCTCTTGCCCTGTGCACTCACACCAAGGAAAGACTTTGTGAGCATGGGAGTGTGTGGGGCAGGCTGAGTCCAAACGTTACTGAAACCACAGAGAGAGAGAATCCTCTGACTGTTTGGGTTTGCATAGTGATGAAAAGCACGGGCTCTGGGGTTCTGGTTGGAACCATGTCTAGATATTCTGGCTCTATCAGATGGCTGTGTGACATGGGATGCCACACTCAACCTTAGTTTCATTGATAAAAGGAGGAGAATTATATATACCTCATTTGTGGGAGCACAGCACTAAATGGGATGCGTGTAAAGCACTGAGCACAGTGGAAGGCACAGTTGTTGGGCTAAAAACAAACTACTAAAAATATGAACAGGAGTAAGGAGAATCCAATTTCCCCTCTTTAGGCTTCCCTGCCTAGATTTATGCTGCCCCTGCATCCAGTCTGCGAGCTAAGAATAGAGCTCGTTAAAGCAAATTATCTTGTAAAGGGGAGGTAGAGAAGCAGGTTTTGAACCAGCCGGTTGACAGTGTTATGAGAAAGAGGGAAGAACGGGCCTGCTGCATCCAACCAACTGGCTGAGGATGTGTTTGCACCACTGAGTGTTCATTTTCTGTGATCCAGAAATTGTCTAAATGTTTTAATTGTTTCTTTCATTGTATTTTAATGAAGCGATAAATTCTTCTACCCACTTTTCGTCCTACAATGGATGAATAAGTAAAGACATCTTCGTAAATTGCCAGGAATCAAAATTCAATGGAGCCCTTTCTTGGGTAGTGAAATGATTGTGCTGATTTTATTGGCTACCAAGCAGCTTGGAACATGCATTGTGCTTGAGGCCCACCTAGAATGGAAGGCAAGTGTCAGAGGCTTCCTTAGCTTTACTTTTACTTTAGAATGAAAACAAGTCATCGCATCCTATCTCATTTATTTATTCATTTGCTTACTCAATAACCATTGGTGGCACACACACTGCATGCCAGGCATGTTGTAATTTGATATTACTGGAGCATAAAATATGAGGCAAGGATTAGAGAGAGAGGAGCTTGAGGATAAAGGGACCAGATCATACAGATTTTGTATAGAGTTTAGTGAAGGAGAGCCATTAATTGTTTCAACAATGAGTGACACGGATTTACATGTTACATAAATGACTTTAGCTCTAATGAAGAAAGGGATTAAGGAAAGAGTTACTGTTTACAGTGAGGCTACTGAGGTTTCTCAGGAGAAAATGAAGGCAATGGATGTAGGCTTGGATAGTGGACACCTGAGGATTCCTCTTTTCCTTCTTCTTCCATTCCAGATGCTAGTCTTGATCTCAACTGGCATCTGTGTGGTTCAGAGGAAGCTGATCCCACCTGTGGCTTCATAGGGGTACAGCATGTTAATTAGGCTGAGATGGGACTCACTGGAGATTTGGAAGAGGCTGTTATTTTCCAGACAATTGGAGGCAGATGCAAAGGCAGATGTGAGGTTCAAAGCAGCTCCTAGGAGAGATCTTGAGACCTATCCACTCAGCCTGAGAGAATGAAAATGACCAGAGAATATTCTCGGTAGCTTCCCTGACCCTGACCACTCTTACTCTTTCCAAGGTTTGTTGTATTTAAAGTTTCTATTTGGCATACATAAGATGGTTTCTTATTTTCCCTGATGCAAAACCCAACTGATACAAGGTGGTAGTTAAATCCATGAGGGAGATAAATATTTCTTGAGAAAATGGTCTCCAGTTCAGAGGAGATGTGGATATCATCAGAAACCTCAAGGAACACCAATATTTGGAGATCAGCAGAGGAAGACCAGAAAGGAACTGCTTAATGCAAAGAAAGAATTCATAGAGTAGAATATCATGGACACTAAAATATTAAGTTTCAGAGAGGAGGAGGAATTACCAAACTAAAGTAAGGGAATTTGGTAAGATAAGGGCTAAAGAATGGCTGGAAGATTTGGTGGATGAAAGATCAAGTGGGACCTTAGTGAGAATAGTTTCAGTAGAGTGGATAAAGATGAAGTCATACTGTAGGCTGAACTGGGACAATTAGCCCCATCCAAAAAGACAGTATGAATTTTAGCTGCATAATACTTTTTAAACACATTTCTACATTTCTACCTTGGGAAACTGAGATACAGAATACCATGTATCTGGGTTCCCCAAGGTAGAAACTAGACACTCAATTCTTCTCCAAACTTCCTTGCTGCAAGAGCACAGATATGTAACTTGGGTTCTTCTAACAAAATGCACCCATTTGCAATTTCTTTTCAGAAAATACTGACCAGAAGAAGGAAGCATAATACAACTTTGGCAAAGATAGCTGAGGTCCCCACTGAAAATATTTGTGGTACAGTATATTAAGAACCAGAAGACATCCATACCTTTCGATCCAATAATCTCACTACTCAAAATTGAAAATAATGATCAGAAGCCAAAAGCTATACTTCTGAAGATGATTACTGTATCTTTTATCTCTAAAAAGAAAAGCTGGAAATGTGCTAAATGTCCATCCTTAGTGGAATAGTCTAATAACCATGATATATCTACTCACTGGAATATTACTCAATCTGGGGCTTTCCCATCAGTGTGTATCACATAGTAGAAATTTATTAAAAATAGTTGATTAAAGTGACAATTATGAAGACTGTTCATGGGAAAACTTGTATAATTTGTAGTGATAATATTCATGAAAGCAAAGTTCTGTATATGTGATTATAGCTATGAAAAGTAAGAATATGTAGATACATGGACTCTAAGTGAACTCCAAATTCAAAAATGAAAATATTTGAGGTAGAGTAGGGAGTAGGTGAGTGATTTTGTAATAATATTACCATGTTTGTTACTTATATACTTATACCAAAGTAAGTTCACTTTTATAAAGGAAAAAAAAAAAACAGTTAAATAAGTCTAGTGCAATTCCTGCTCCACTATGGGCTTCAACGGTCCTTGGGCCTTTCTGCCATTTTAGGTGGTCCCCTCAACAGACATCAGAAGTTTCTGCTGATTAGCCCACCAAGCCAGAGAAGTGATGACTCATGTCTCAGGAAGTCGGCTGCTTCTGTGACACTGCAATCCATCAACACTTTCTCTGGAGACTCCCACCTTCATGTACCTTCTGAAAGAAATGTGAGAGAACACTGAAGAGAGCAAAGTCTGTACTTGGAGCTGTGCTCTGATTCTTTGTTTGACAACTTTAATTGGGCTTGTGAGAAGTGACAGGATCTGGGGAAGGGAAGAGGCTTTGGCTGTGTGCAGGTACATGCAGTAGAAAATCTTACTAGGGTGCTTTGAGTCTTTTTAAACACTCTTATTTTGCTTGTTTAACAAGAAGTCTGAAGTTAGACAGGCTTGGTGGCTCACTGAGGAGATTAGATATCCAGGCTTTTTCTAGCCTTCATTCTCTGTGTGTGACTTGTATGCCCCTTGCCCAAGAAGGTTGCAACATAGTCATGTTCCTGGTAGAAGGAAGATGAGTCACCTGTAGACTTACACTTACAGCTGCTTGGCCGGAACGGTGTCAAAGAACCACCCTTAGCTCCAAGGAATGCTGGGAGTTTTTTTATTCTCTGTTTCATATTTTCTATTTTTTTTTTAAATTTGAAAGGAGAAGTTTAATGGACTTCCTCAAGCGTTTGTGAGGGTTCAGTGATGAGTGTCAGGAAAGCATCTTATCTAACGCCAGGAGCGTGGGGTGTGCTCATGAGACACTCTGTGAAGCCGGGACCCTGAGGAACCAGTATGAAGTCATATTGAAATGAGGTACACATGGATTCCTAAATGGTTATATTTTTTACTTTAAAAAATTAAATTTTAGTTTTTTAAAAAATCAGAAAACAATAGTTCAATAAGACATAATGAAACCAATGGTCTCTTATCCTCCATACTTCCCTCGGTTTCCAGGATGTGATTACTCAGAAGCAATTGCTATGACACTTTGGGAGCATGTATCTTCTGGAATTTATCTTCCGATTTCTAAATAGCATATTTCTATTGATACCTGTTGATATCAGTATAGGTATCTACTGATTTCTAGTAATATTTCAATCTTACTGTTTATTGAGAAACTACTGTGAAAAGTGAGGACTTGCTGTCTTATGCTTTACTCCACACTCTATACACACTTCCCTGCCCCCCTGTTTAGACCGAAGTTAATAATTGCTTCATTAAAAATTTTTGTTGAGTTTTTAGTGTACCTATCAATAACTCATGTCAAACTTTGCATTGGAAATACAAACCTCACCTCATATGTTAAGAAAGACCCAGTGCCTTCTTTTCCTCCTGGAGCTCTCTGTTGCCTTGTTTGAATCTGGGCTGCTGCATTGTATTCATCCTGGGATTTTTTTCTTCTTTAGTGTCCTGGGAACTCTGTTTACTTCTCTCTTAGGTAGAATGACTACCTTCTGGATCCCCTATTTTTATCCTTCTTGGATTGTCTCTTCATTTGGGTGTCACATATCTTGGATTAATTTTCTGAGAGGTAAAATATTTGAGACCTAGCGTATTTGAAAGTGCTTCTTTTCCTACCCTCACCCTTAATGAATAGTTTGGCTTTACAGAGAAGTCTAGTATGCATCTTGTTTCTGAAGACTTTGAAAGCTTTGCCCCATTGTCTTTTCCATTGTCAATCTACATTCTAGCCTTTTCCGTTGCAATCGAGAAATCATAAAATTCTGATTACTGATCCTTTCATGTGACTGGTTTTCCTTCTCTGAAAGCTCTTAGAATCTGGTCTTTATCCCCAAAGAGAACTTATTTTTGGACTTGTTTGCTCCTTTTTATAGCTTTCTCCTCTTATTTCACAGAGAAAAAACTTTTCTTTTTTGCATGTTAACTTATCTGTTCGGGTAACTTATCTTCTGCTTCATGCTGTGTCTTTCTCAGAAGTTTTACTCTTTATTTTAATATTTGTCTTTCATGTGGAGGGTTTCTTAAATGTCTTCTGATTCTAGCTGTCCTGTCATGTTTAAGACTGATCTTCAGCTGCAAAAGCAGTGTGGGCGCATACATGCTTGGCATTGTTTGAGTGGCTGGTTTCACTATAGGTTTTTCAAGCAAAGGCTGCTGTTTTGTTGGGGATCCTCTTGGGTTGGTTATTTTACTGTGTGTTCTTCCAATGCAGACTTGGAGGTATGAGCCTGGCTGCCAGCATTCTCTGAGAATGTACAGCAAAGGCACTTAGGGTTTCACCATGCAGTCACGTAGTCCCCAGTACTTTTTAAAACTCACTCTGTTCCACCCCTGTGCCTTATGTTTCTTGTGTAACCTCTCTAGGAGAGTTAATTCTCAATTTTCTGTGGGTGGAGGAAATATAATTGACTGGCTGACAGACTGGGAGAGGAGTTCTAAGAGTCTATTAAAAATTGTTATGAAATATTTAGGATATTCAAAAGGTACAAAGAATAATGAAGTTAAATTTCTAGAAATACAGTAATTAGTTATCTAGAAAAAGTACCTTGTTAAATATACCAAAACCCAAAGTTAGAAAACACACACACATTATTTATTTATAAAACTTTTATTTATTGATTTTAGAGAGAGACATTAATTTGTTTTTCCACTTATTTATGTATTTATTGGTTGCTTGTTGTTTGTGCCCTGACCAGGGATCAAACCTACAACCTTGGCATATAGGGCCAATGCTCTAACCAACTGAGCTACCCAGCCAGGGCTCTCACACATACTTTTTAAAATAAATGGCTGAGCTGACATGAACACAGAAGGAATCATCAGAGGCCAAACTGAGGTAAAACTAAATTTAGAGAAGTAAGCAATTAGCAATTGCTTATCCCTGACAATTTAGGTCTTTGATTTAATGGGCACCCAGAGGCAGTCGACAAAGCCCAAGCCTGGAAACGCAATAGTTCGGATAGTTCAGAAACCTGTGCAGGCAGTTAGCACTCCCAGAGGGCTCTACTTCCTGAAAATTTGAGATAGATACATTTTCCTCTGCAAAAGAAATAGTGAGGCAAAGAAACTGAAGTCTCCCCATGTGGACTTTAACCATCTTCTTCCTCCTTGCGTGTACTACATTTCTAAGGTCCCTGGAACCTCCAGGTTCTGAGACTTTTGGAGTTCTCTATCATAAACCCTCTTGCTTCTTGCCTTTGCTCCCCACGTACAGTAAGCTTTCTGCCCCTCACGATTTGCTGTGACAGTTGTCACATTGCAACGTGTTTTTAGATTTCATAACTGCTGTTTACGCTCTTTATCCTCATGGGTGTATGCCTTTACCCCTTCTGTGGAACATAGCGGTGTTTTAGGAACGGGGGAAGTATATGGGGATAATTCAGCTGTAACCACTTTCAGCAGGAAGGCCAGACTGTAGTCTTGTACTGGTGCTTTCACCACCCATCTCACAGAAAAGTGTCTGCAAAGACTGCAAACATTGCTCCGTCTGCTCACAATTTCCCACGCTGAGCAGCTGCTAATTCTCTCATTTGCTACCAACACTCATTGTTCTTGCATTGTCTCTCTGCAACCCCATCATGTTTCTGCTTGTCCCCATTCTGAATATTTGGATTTTTTTATTGTCGTTCAATCACAGTTGTCCCCACTTCCACCCCATTACTCTCCACTGCCCTAGCCACCGCCACCTCCCACATTCAATCCTCCCTAGCCCTGTTGTCTTTGTCCATGTGTCCTTTATAATGCTCCTTGACAACACTTCCCTTTTTCCCCCATTACCCTCTGCCCCTCTGGTCACTGGCAGTTTGTTCTTTATTTCCATGTCTCTGGTTATATTTTGCTTGCTTGTTTGTTTTGTTGAGTAGGTTCTTCTTATAGGTGAGATCATATGGTACTTGTCTTTCCCCACCTTGCTCATTTCATTTAGCATAATGCTCTCCAGTTCTATCCATGCTCTCATGAAGGGTTGGAGTTCCTTCTTTCTTTCTGATGTGAAGCATTCCATTGTGTAAATATAGCACAATTTTTTGATCCATTCATTTACCGATGGGTACTTAGGCTGTTTCTAGCACTTGGCTATTGTTAATTATGCTGCTACGAACATTGAGGTGTGTAGGTTCTTTTGAATTGATGTTTCAGGATTCCTAGGGTGTAATCCCAGCAGTGGGGTTGCTGGGTCAGAAGGCAGTTACATTTATGCATTTTAATATTGGGATTTTAAAATGTATTTCAGTTGATGCTAATGTGTTACTAAGTTTGAAAACCACTGCTTTTCATAGACTGATACTTGGATCAATCTAGTGGAGAATATTTAATAAATTTGTGGTGATTAGCAATGTTCTGGGCTAGGCTAACTCCAGCTACCACTTCAAGTTGTTAAGCCATACTAGTTTTGATAGCCTGGAGTTTGTTGCCTGCCCCCTTCAGAGATGTATACTGTGTGTTCACATTTGTACACATGAACATGTGTTTTTGGAACGTAGTCAGAAACTTCACCAACTGCTTTACTAACTTCGATGGGTGCTTGCAGTAAGTTCTGAGAAAATCAGATTGATTTTGTTATACCAAAAGAAACCCTTTATGAAAAACACTGTCTGCAATTAGACAACTATATTCTTTTTTTTTTTTTTAAGTGAGAGAAAAAGACAAGAGCAATCTGCGATGATGCCTTTGGGAGGGTAGGACACTTTTCTGAGCTACCATCATCAGTCAATTCCAGGCACACATAATTCAATACTACATTACGTCAAAAGCATTGGCCAAGTTTCTAACAAGAGTGCATGTGATCTTAGCTGTCAGTTAAAAAGGATGACATTATAATGTGGGTATTTGCCTTACCTTCAGAGAACATTTATTGCATCTTTCTTGGTCAAGTTTGGTATTGAAGATGATGTGAGGAGTAAGAGGTGAATAAGAAATTTTCTTACTCTAAGAAACTTATGATCCAGAAGAAAACATGCCATCTAGAAGGGGAGAAAGCTAACTCCAATCTAAGAAAAGCCAGGGAAAAGGCCACTGTGGAGGCACAATAGCGTGATTTCCTTGGGAACGCCCCACCTCCTTTCTTGCAACTATGAGGAAGCTGAACAGAGCCTTATTCTCCACTATAAGACATGGAAGATGAAAAGGTCCAAAGAGAACAGAGGAGTGCCAGTGCCACGCCCACTTTGAAGTTAATTAGTGCTGGGTACTATCATGCCCTGGGCATGGAACACACTTATGGTAGCCTGTGCTCCCACCTAGCACAGTGAGTGGTTTAGTGTGTGTTGTGGGTGATTCTGGCTGCTTTGTTAAAAGATTTCCTCTTCCACTTCTCTCTGAATGGTTTAGGTACCTGTCCTCAGAATACCCAGGTTCAGTGATGCTACCTGTCACTGTGTAACATATTGGGACACAGAAAATATGTCCTTAGAAATTCCAACTAGGCAGTTCAGTTCAACATGAATAATAAAACCAAGTGTTCCAAGAGGCCTTAGAGTTCATACTGTTGGATCTCTTGTTTCCTTGATATTTCTGATGGGATAGCACTTCATGTCCATATAAATTTTTTGTCAACAGGGAGCTCACTGCTTCTCAAGGAATTTTATCACTTATATGACAGTGACATTATTAAAAAGTTTGTTATTTTGAGCTGAAATCAACAGGCCACATTTAACCTTCTTGGGCATTTAAAATTCTGCTTCTTTTTCAACATACATGAGCATATTGAAAAATCCCAATTTTTGAATTAAGCCTAAGGAAACTCTTCATGAAACACAATATCCTTGGTCTCCTTTATTTCCAATTATCTCCCTTCACACCTTGCTTTGATTTCGATGGAAGCTTTGTAGTTCACAAAGCTCAAACCAGCAATAGATAAATTTCTAGACAAGAAGAACAAATACTGATATTTTCATTTCAAGTCAATCTAGCAGCACCAAAGAATGAAAGCCTAGCTTTTCAAATAAAAGACTTCACAGAATGATTTCTTTTACAGCTTTTATAACAGAAGGGCTTCTAAAAATTAACCAGCAAGTATTTATTCAGTGACTAATACTTGTTCAGGCAAGCAGCATTAAGGCTGCATAGAGGTATAAGATTTAGTCTCAAGTCTCAAGGTGATTTCTCTCTAGCTAGGGATACAGTGATATATTTGAAATACAAGCAGGGACTACAGAGCAGATTGGAAAATATATAAAACTTTTTTTGTACATTTAAAGTACAATTTTAGTAGTGTCTCAGTGAGAATAATTTGACCTCATGGATTAAATCCAGATTGAGAAACATTTTACTGACTTTTATTGTTCGTTAGTCTGATGTATTTTATGAACGAAGACTAAAAAGAGATTTTCCTCCCATGTCTATTTTTTTCTATTAGTTCTGTCCCACAGAAAAGCAATGCAAACCATATGTATAATCTTAAACTTTTTAATTAGTATTTAAATACTAAAATAAACAGGTACAATTAATTTTAATAATGCATTATTGAATCTTTAATATCTAAAGTATTATTCCAACATGTAATCAATATAAACATTAACAAAAGTTTTATATTTTTTCATACCGAATCTTCAAGTATGATATATCTTATCCTTATGGTACATCTCAATTGAGATACTAAATTTTTATCAGAAGTAATTGTTTTGTATTTAGATTTTATAAAATTTACAGTTGAAAAAGTAAATTCACATTCCCAAGCTGTTCCAAATGCACTTAATTAAAAAAATATGTCAAGCATCAATACTAAAATTAAATAAAAATTAAAAATTTAGTTTCTCAGCAGCACTAGTCATATTTTTAAGTACTTAGTCACCACATTTGAAGTGTTTATTAGCTGTATGTGAGTCATAGCTACCATTTGGACAACTCAGGTCAAGTAAATGAGATTGTGCTCAGGATGCTAATATTTGAAGACTTTATAATGTAGACCTAAAGGGATCTTATGGGTTGGTATAAAAGTGAATTTACCTACCAAATATACCTACTAAAGTATAAAATACATACAAAAAATATATGCCTCAGTGAATGTTCACAAAATCAAAACATACATGTAACCATTGCCAGAGCAAGAACAAAACATTACCAGTGCTCCACAAAAGTAGGAGTCAAGATTCATTTTTTCCCCCAATATAAACGCCCCATTGACTCAGCACAATGCATTGAAAACATAATCCTTTCCCCCCACTCCACTCCAGTCATCTTTGTCATTAATCAAGGATATGTATATATGTGAGGGTCTGTTTCTGGCCATTCTCTTTTATTACATTGTTTTATTTGCTTATTCTTGTACTAATAACTCACTGCCTTGATAATTACAGCTTTATAATAAGAACTTCTGGTAGTAGAAGTCCTCAAACAGTTCTTTTTAAGATTTCTACTCTTCTTAGCTCTTTTATGTCCATATATATTTTAGAATCAACTTATCAATTTCTACAAAATGCTCTGGGATTTTGATTGAGATCAGATCGCATCTATAGATCAATTTGGGAACAACTGGTATTTTTAAAGCATGGACCCTCTGTCTATGATCATGGCATGTCTATTTATTTAAGTTTTCTTTAATGTCTATCAATATCTGTTCTTAATTTGTTTGTAGAGTAATCATCTTGCACATGGTTTGTTAGATTTATGTCTTAGGTCTTTGATTTTTAAAATTCTTTTATAATGTCATAATTTAATTTTTTCTAAATGTTGTTAGTATATACAAACACAATTGACTGACAATTGATTCAACAAATTCAAAATTCATTTATAAATAAATAAATAAATTCATTTATTAATTATGTTATCTACAGCCTATGTATACAATCATGTTGTTAGCAAATAATGATAGTTTCACTTGTAAAATTTCTGTCCTTCTGTTTTTTCCTCTCTTGACTCTTTGCATTGTCTGGGCCTCCAGGAAAAGGGTGAGTAGAAGGCAGAGTTGGGGGACTTCTCGTTCGTTTCTGTTCACGTGGGAAGTTGTGATGATTGCTGCCATTTTCCCCAGATAATCTCTTCAGATGAACAAAGTAGTATTTCATTAGCTTTCTAAGAACTTTCGTTTTATCACAAGTAAGTGCTGGGCCTTTTTATTTTTGCCCACTATTGAGGTGACTCAGTTATTTTTCCCCCTCCTTGATTCTGTTAGTATGGTAAATTTAATTTATTGATTTTTAGACTGATATTCTACCCTTACTTTTCCCAAATAAACCCTTTGGTCATAATGTGGTTTTTTGTTTGTTTGGTTTTTTGTTGTTGTTGTTGTTGTTGTTTTTTACTTGCCACTAGAGCTATAAACTTACTAGCATTTTATTAAGATTTTTACAGGTCTTTGTATGAGGAATATTTTCCTTTCTTTCAGTGTCATTATCATGTTTTTGTTTTAAAACTACAGTTACGATAATAAAATAAGTTGTGAAATTCTCTCAATTTTTCTATTATGGAAGAGTTTGTATTTAAGGTTGGTTGTACCATATTTTGCTATGTATAATACATATCCACATTTTTGTGTGCATTATACATGGGATTATTATACCCATTATCATACCCATGGTATGTAATCATTATACCCATGCATAATGTGCATCCTTATTTTTCCCTCAATAATTTGAGCAAAAATAGTGCATTATCCATGGCAAAATACAGTATTTCTTCCTACATGTTTGGAAGTGAGGTCATCAGGGAGGCCATCTATGTTAAAATTTTTCTTTAGGGAAGTTTTTAACTATAGATCAATTTGTTTAAAGATCACTCAGCTTTTCTGTTTCTTTTGAGGGCAGTTTCAGTAAATTGTGTCTTTTAAGGAATTTATCCATTTTTATCTAAATGGTCAAAACACTATTTTCTTATCTGTATTGTCCATGTAGGATATTAAGTGATAGTCTCTTTTTTGTTAATGCTATTGTCTGTTTTATTTCTTTTTATTTTCTTGATCTGTCTTTCCAGTGGTTTGTTGATTTTTCTTTGTCTTGTCAAAAACTTTATCTACTCTGACACATCTTTTTAATTTCTCACTGATTCCTTCTTACAGTTGTTTTAGGTGCAATTTCCCCTTTTTTCCTAACTTCTTGTAATGGACACCTACTGATAGGACACCTACTAGATACTGATTTTAAGAACTCCTTTTCTAATATAAGCATTTGACATTAAACATTTCCCTCAGAGAATATTTCAGTGGTACCTTCAAGTTTTCTTATGCAATATTTTCATTATTGTTTGCTTAAAGATATTTTTACAAATTTTAATTCATTATGATTTCTTTTGATACTACATAAGTCATTGATATAATTTCTAAATATTTGAGAATTTCATAATTATATTTTTGCTATTAATTTCCTGCTTCATATTACCATCACTAGAAGAACCAATCTGTATAATTTAAATACTTTGGGATGTGTTAAGAGTTGCTTTCCACTTGAAATAGAATTTTTATAGTTTCATCTACCCTTTTTTTGTACATATTAAGCCTAATAATTTAAAATTTCATGATAGAGAACTGCATTATCCGAAAGTCTTATGGGACTATTCCTTTTTTTGTTGTTTGTTTTAGTCAAGTAATATATTTTTAAGTTCTTGCTGGATGTTGGGTATAAAAAATGTAGAGATAACACAAGGCTCTGGTTGATTATATCTCTTTGCAGAGAGGTTTATTTTGCTTTTGGCAGGCAGTTGAGGTAGGAAAGGCCACCTTAACTCAGTTTGGGATTCAGCTATTCATGGTTGGGTTGCAGATTTTGGGTGGTTAATTTATTCCTGCTTTTCCTTTACTTCTAAAGTGTAGCCTTTTAGGGGTTCCTGAGAAAGTGTGGAATGTTGAACAGGGCTCCCCCACCTTGACAGATGCCCAACTCTAACCATCATCTATGAGATTTTCCAAAGATCTGCTCAATTTCTCCATGGCTTGACCTGCCACTTTGTGCTCACATTTGTAGGCTGTAGGCCCTAGCAGCTCTTTTTCAGTTAGTAAATGCCTTGGTAGGAAAAGTGTTACCAGATGTCAGGCTCACCTCTCTGAACTTCTGTCTGGAATCTTAACTCCCCAAGTACTCATGGCCTTCAGCGCTCTCAGATGCTTTTAATAGGTTAAAACCAATTATGTCCAGCTTTCCTAATTGTTCTCAGTGGGAGAGTCGATCTGAAACAAGCTAATCTGACATTTCAGTGTAAAATCTTCTGAGTGTTTGCCGCAGGCTACCTTAGTGACTTGGCCTTCCTTCTCCTTCCACTAAGCTTGCTGTGCTTCTGCCACCCTGAAGACATTTAGTAGACCAGGGGAGGGAGAGAAAGAATTCCAGGCATAGGAACAGCAAGCACGAAGGTCGTAGGTGGGGAGGAACAAGTTCAGTTCCCCAATTGAGATGTCTTGCTTCCCAGATTGGGTGTCTCTTTATAAACTCCTATTCCCAATTACTTAATCTTTTTAGCACTGATCAAAATTGTATTAAATTATTATGCAATTAGTAGTTAATGCTTACCAATATAATAATTTCATATGAGTGGTGTAACACAGTATCACAAACTTGATTGGTTAGTATAGCACAGATTTATTCCGTTATAGTTCTAAAATCCAGAGGGCTGAAGTCCCTTCCACTGAGCCAGCGTTAACGTGTCAACAGGCCTGGCTCCTTGTGAAGGCTCTATGAGAGCCTCTTGTTTCCTTACCTTTGCTAGCTTCTGGACGCCACCTAACTGCACTCTTTGACTTTTGATTTCTTCCTTGTGTCACCCCAACTTTTTTCTTTTGTTTTCACATCTACTACTGACTCTAACCTTTTCTCTCCTCTTATAGGGACCCTTGTGATTACATTGGATTTACCCAGATGATCCACAATAATCTCCCCATCTCTAAATCCTTAATTTAATCACATCTGCAAAGTCCCTTTTGTCATTGAAGGTAACATTCATAGGTGTTCAGATTTGAATGTGGATGTCCCTGGGGAGTTTTTATTCAGCCTATCACATTCAGCATGAACAGCAAACCCTACAAGGGGTGGATTTTTTTTTTTTCTTGTTCACCCTGGAATCTCTAGTGTATGGTCTACAGTAGCTACCTGAATATTGGTAGAATGTGTACTTCATTTCCAGGCAGCAAGACACCTCGATGCATGTTGATGTAGAGGCTTTCTCAAGAAAAGCAACTGAACAAAAAATGATAGGGGATCAAGAGTTACAGTGAGCACCTATAACATGCCTGTAACAGGGACTGAGCTGGGAGTTTTGCACTGGTGCCTCCCTTAATTTGCATAAGCCTTCTGCAGTGAGTCCTGTCATAGTTGTTTTGAAGACACCGAGGTTCAGAAAGAATAGAGACACTCTGGTAAGTTCATATACCTGGTCAGTGGAAGAGCTAGATTTCAACGTAAATCTATCTGATCCCAAAGCATATTGTTTTTTTCATTTGATGTGATAAGAGATACGACTGAAATGTTAGAGTTTCTTTCCAGGCTTTCTCTTTTTATGTTAACTAGGTGATAAATAATTCTTTGAACCTATGACTCATTCATGTTATTTGAGAAAGTGTGTTGGTTTATATTTTTTCAAACTCAAGAGGACTGACTTTGTTCTTGGTTCTTTCTGTTTCTAAGTTTTGTTGTATTTATGGATATAATCGTGACATAAAAACATTTGAGTGAAAAGAACTAGAAATGTCTAAATTTTCTATCAGTAACCATCTGGTAGCAGGAGTGTTCCCAGATGGGTTAGATTTGGGGGAACTTCACGAAGGTTGGCAAGGCGGTCCCGAATGGATCGTTGAGCAACAGATATTGGGAGCCGAGGTCCTGCCCCTATTATGTGACAGCACCACCTATTGTAAGAACAAGTGACAACATCCCATCTGCCTGCCTGACAGCCACAATTTGGGGTTAAGAACCCCATGGAATGCTACCTGTTTGTTTAAAAGCTTTTCTAACAAATAAGAGCACCCTCTGACTCCCTAGGAAGGAAAAAGGGGATGCCAAAATACCCCTCCACAGTTTTTTACTTAAAAGTTTCAATTTTTCAAAGTTGCCTGTTTTTCCTGATTATAAGATTACTACATGTTTTTTACAAATGGAGTCAGAATGTCATTTATAAAACACCTATATAATTTTGGTTAATATTCTGGTGAGTATTCTTCTGAATATTTTCATATATATATGTACACACACACAAATATACATTCATATACAATTTTTATAAAAAGTGAAATGCTATTCTTCATGCTGAGTTTCAAACTTTTATACTTAATATTGGTCATTATATTTCTAAGTTTAAGTAGACTTAGTTTGAATATTTCCTTGTAAGAGTGTACTATAACTTATTCTTTCCTTACTGAAGGACACTTTAGTTGCTTCCATCGTTTTCTTATAAACAACAGAGTGATCAGTCTCTTTTTATATATTTCTACAGATGGTCTTTCAAATCAAGTCAGCAAATATTTCTTTACTCTAGATATTGGAGGTATACAGATAATTAAGAGAGACATTGTCTATCCCTGTAGGCTTATAGCAGAGGAGTGGAATTAGTCATTAAATAGGTAATTACAAGCAGTAAGAAGGTTATTAAAGGGAAAACTCAAAGTGCTATGGAAATGCACAGTAAGTAGTTTTTGCTTGGTATTGTTGTGGAAGGTGTAGTCAACCAGAGGACAAGTCAGGATGAACAAAAATTTGCAGATAAAATGGGTCTAGTGGCATTGGGTACTTTAGGCAGAGCATGTTCGAGGCCAGGAGTCAGAGAAAGCATGACATGTTCGTGACTGTGAGGAAGGCTGGGATATGGAGTGAGTAGGAAAGAAGCACAAAATAATGTTTGAGACTGAGAGAGAGGCTAGATTCAGTGAAAGGAGTATTAGAAACAAATATTAGGGAGTTTTAGAACACAGAGTGACATGATCACTCTGAATTTAAAATTTTCCTTATAATTGATAGCACTCTATGATTATTTGGATTTAGGGCATGAAAGGAGAAATCAAGTGAGAAGCTCAGGTTTTGGCTTCAGCAATATAAGTGGAAAATATGTACCATTTTTGCCACATCCTTAGTGGAGAAGCAGCTTTGGGGAGGGAGGAAGATGCTAATTAGCCTTAGACAGTTTGAATGTGGGTTGTATCTAGGTATCAAAAGGAAGATGTCTGTAAGTAAATATACAGCTTACAGCTCACATGAGAGGACCGAGCTAGAGGTATGATTTTGTGAGTGATCAGCATTTAGATGGTAATTAAAACCATGAGAGAGGGTGTGATCCCTCAAGAACAATAGGATGAGGGCCAGGACAGGGAGCTGAGGAACTCCTGTCATTGAGGGTAGTCTGGAGGAGATGGTGACAGTGGTAGGTACTAAGAAGGAATATCCAGAGAAATAGGAAGAAAACCAGGGAGTGCAGAGTTACAGAAAGCAAGAGAAGAAAATAATTGTTCTGAGTGGTGAAAGTGGTAAATTATGGCAAATACTGAAGCAGGTCAAGTGATGTTGGAGGTATGAATGTAAATTTAGTACCATGGAAACCACAAGTGACATTATTGAGAAAATTTGGGGGACTTCTGGTCAAGATAGAGGCATAGGTAGACATACTGTACCTTCTTGCACAACCAAAATAAGGACAACAACAATTTAGAAACAAAAAACAACCAGTACCAGCAGAAGATTGAACTGTATGGAAGTCTGACAACCAAGGAGTTAAAGTAGACACATTCATCCAAATGGGTAGGAGGGGCAGAATCTGGTGGCCGGGCAGAGAAGACTCGTGACAAAGCAGTGGCTGGCAGACCCAGCAAGGCAGCAGATCGTGGACAGGTGCAGAACGCAAGGCAGCTGGTGGGCTTGGTGGTCCCACATTTGCACACAGATAAATCAGGTGAAACTGGGGAGTGAGTCGGATTCTAGGTTTAGGATCCCAGAGTGGGGAAATAAAGCCTCAAACCACTCATTGAAAACACTTGTGGGGGTTGGGGTGCCGGGAGAGACTCCCAGCCTCACAGGAGAGTTTGTTGGACAGACCCACAGGATCCTAGAATGTACACAAATCCACCCACACAGGAATCAGCACCAGAAGGGCCCAGTTTGCTTGGGGGAAGCGGCGGAAGTGACTGAAATCTGGCAGAGAGAGGAGCAAGCACCATTGTTCCCTCTTAGAGCCCTCCCCCACAGACAGCATCACAATCCAGTGACTGGGTTAACCCACCCAAGTGAATGCCTAAGGCTCTGCCCCTCACTATGAAACAGGCATGCTGAGACAAAACAAATGGCCCAAATGACAGAACAGATCAAAGCCCCAGAACAAATACAGCTAAGCGAGGAAGAGAGAGCCAACCTATCAGATGCACAGTTTAAAACACTGGTAATCAGGATGCTCACAGAATTAGTTGAATTTGGTCGCAAATTAGATGAAAAAATGAAGGCTATGCTAAGTGAAAGGAAAATGCACAAGGAACCAATACTGATGGAAAGGAAACTGGAACTCAAATCAATGTAGCAGACCAGAAGGAAGAAAGAAACATCCAATCAGAAAAGAATGAAGAAACAAGAATTCAAAAAAAAAAAAAAATGAGGAGAGGCTTAGGAACCTCTGGGACAACTTTAACATTCCAACATCTGAATTATAGGGGTACCAGAAGGAGAAGAGGAAGAGCAACAAGTGGAAAATTTATTTGAACAAATAATAAAGGAGAACTTCCCCAATCTGGCAAAAGGAAATAGACTACCAGGAAGTCTAGGAAGCTCAGAGAGTCCCAAAGAAGTTGGACCGAAGGTGTAACATACCAAGGCACATATAATTACATTACCCAAGATGAAAGATAGGGGGAGAATCTTAAAAGCAGCAGGAGAAAAGGAGACAGTTACCTACAAAGGAGTTCTCATCAGACTATCAGCTGATTTCTCAAAAGAGACCTTCCAGGCAAGAAGGGGCTGGAAAGAAGTATTCCAAGTCATGAAAGGCAAGGACCTACATCCAAGATTACTCTATCCAGCAAAGCTGTCATTTAGAATGGAAGGGAAGATAAAGTGCTTCTCAGATAAGGTCAAGTTCAAGGAGTACATCATCACCAAGCCCTTATTCTATGAAATGTTAAAGGGACTTACCTAAGAAAAAGAAGATAAAAAACATGTACAGTAAAAGGACAGCAAACTCACAATTATTAAAAACCACACCTAAAACAAAAACAAAAGCCAACTAAGCAAACAGCTAGAACAGGAACAGAACCACAGAAATGGAGATCATATGGAGGGTTAGCAACAGGGGAGTGGGAGGAGGAGAGAGGGGGAAAAGGTACAGAGAATAAGTAGCATAGATGTAGGTAGAAAAGAGATAAGGGGAAGGTCAGAATAGTATGCGAAATGTAGAAGCTAAAGAACTTATAAGTATGACCCATGGACATGAACTAAAGGTGAGGAATGTGGGTGGGAGGGAGTGTGCAAGGTGGAGGGGAGTGAAGGGGGGGAAATGGGACAACTGTAGTAGCATAATCAATAAAATTTATTAAAAAAAGAAAATTTGGTGGAGTCGAGGGCAGTAGAATAAGGACATAAGGAATGTGGCAAGTGTGCATGATACTTTCCTTAGATTATAATTCAAGTAGTAGAATTGACAGGTCAATGCTATTTCATATAAATTTTGACAGATTTTATCTATTTACTTTTCAGAAAGGTTTTATAAATTTATAGTCTTTCCTACAGTTTTATGAGTTTTCATTTTTACATGCCCTTGCCAGATTTTTAAAATATCATCCCAAAGTTAATAAAAAAACAAGGAAAACCTAATTTATATTTAATTTGACTATTAGTAAAGCTGTGCATCTTCTCATGTTTTTTTATATTTAGTCCTTCTTTTTCCTATATTTTGTTCTTTTTCTGTTATGCACTTTGATTTAAAAAAAATTGTAACATCGTTATAAGTCTTGATGATTTAACCTATGCCTGTCATATACTGCAATGTTTTATCTTGTTTATTCTCCTTTTCTGTCATGTAAAAATCTCTAAAAGTTCTATGTGTAGCATCTAATTGTCTTTTCTATTATGGTTTCTGTTTTTGTTCTTTTGTCTACTCAGGCCTTTCTCACTCCGAGTCTATAGACATATTCTCTAATTTTCCCTCCAGTAAATGTATGGTTTTGTATTTTCATTCAGATTTTCAGTTCCCATAGAATCCATTTTGACTTGACATCTAAGACGGGAACTCAGTAACTAGTTGTTTATCTCAAAATGCTCCACACTAATTTAGAGTTGGAACCTGGAGAATAGGTAGATTAGCAAGGTGAACAGGGAGACTAGAATGAGCAGCGTGTTGTAGGCAGAGGGGATAGTATGCTTGAAGGCCCTGAAGTGGAAGGGTGCCTCGGTTGACTGGAGCTGAGACAGGGAGACAGTAGTTTAATATAAAGCTGGGAAAAGAAGTGTGGTGCTGGTATTAAAGACCCTTTAAAAGACCTAAAGTTCCTATTAAATGTTTAGTTTTTATTTCGGGGCAGCAAGCAGTCAATATTTTAAGTGCTAGCATGATCATTTTTAAATTTTGAAGAAAACAAAATGCACTTAGTTTGAAATTGGGATAAGCACTGGGAAAGGGCGGAAGTGTTTCTCGGGAGATCATTGGGGGAGACTGCTCTAGTATCTATGTTTAATAGTTGACAGTAGCTTAGATTCAGCTTTGGGCAAAGGAGAGGAGAGAAGTAGTAGAATTTAAGATATTTAAAAGAGAAATAATCAAGATCTGGTTTAAGGAAAACATTAGTCAGAATTTGATTGGAAAATAACACTACTTAAAGGTGTTATAAGCAGGAAAGGATTTAGCAGAGAGGGATTGGGTGTTCATTAAACCATTGTAAGTCCCTTGGAAAGCACTGCCTGGATCACACAGGTCTCCTGTACCTGGGTGGGTGATTCAGAGGAAAACTATAAGCACTGTAAAGAGAGCTGCCTGCTGATGTTGAAGGAAAAAAAAAAAAGGCTTTTTATTCTCTTCCACATTCTAAATTTCAGGGTAATGCTTCTTATTGTGGCAATCTAATCAGGGTAGATATCCCAGATAATACTGTGTCCAGGCTTCTACCCTTCATTCTGCAGGGGAGGGAGATGGAGGGGGAAAATGGTGACAGGTTACCAGCAGACAACTTGACACAAGAAGCGATGGACAGAAAGGTACCAGTGATGACACCTATGTCTCTGGCACAGGTAACACTATGGATAGTTGTATCATTTACAGGATGACATATATAGGAAATCGTAATATGGGAAATGGTAGACGATGATCACATTTGAGGATCTTGGCAGTAGTAGGAGTATCTGTATAAGTGATAAACATTTATATGACCCTAAGATGTTCCAGGCACTGTTTTAAGTGCTTTACGTACATTAACTCATATACACTTTACACAATTTCATGAAGTAGGTATTAGTATTATTTTCGTTTACAGAGGAGAAAGCTGGCACACCAAGAAGAAACTTGACAAAGGACACAGAGCTTGTAAGTGGTGGAGTTGGGAATTCAACTCAGACAATCTGCCTCCAGAGTCTGTTAGTTTAATCCCTAGAAACTGCTATGGAAAAATTTACACACTTGGTTTCATATGCATTGAGTTAGAGATAATGTTGGGACCTTTGCAGAGTAATGACAAGAGGCTGTGTGGTTTGAAAGCTTAGAGGAGAGGTCTGGTTGGAGGTTTTAAGATTTATCATATTGTAAATCATGTTGTGTGTCTGAATGAGATTGAGTGGGTGAGTGCAGAGTTAGAAGAGGTGACTGAGCTTGGAGGAGCTCAAGCATTTCATGGTCCTGTAGAGGAGATTAAGCTTTCCAAGGATCTGCGAAAGAATAATTGTGGAGGTGGGAGTAAACTTAGAATATTATGATATTCTAAAATCCAATGGAAGAGACATTTTCGAGGAGGAGAGTGTGGTCAGGAATGTCATACAGAGTACATTGGTGACCTTATCCGGTGTTCATATGATAGAATGACAAAAGTAGAAGCATAGAAACAAACCACTTAACAGTGGTTAGGAGTGAAGGCTGGGTGAGTGGGCCGGACAGACATAGCAAGTATGAACTATCTTTTAAACAGAAATTTCACTACAGCAAAGAGAGATTCAGCTCTGGTTGCAAGATTGTTAAAGAGAGTTAAAATTTTTTAAAAAATCATTTGCTTATTTTTAAGACAGAAAGACTTAAAACTTTCTCTCTTTAAAAGCTGGTGAAGCCCTGACTGGTGTGGCTCAGTGGACTGAGTGCTGGCCTGCGAACCAAAAGGTTGCCAGTTCTATTCCCAGTCAGGGCACATGCCTGGGTCACGGGCCAGGTCCCCAGTTGGGGGCATGTGAGAGACAACTGATCAATGTATCTCTTGTACATTGATGTCCCTTTCTATTTCTCCTCCCCTCCCCTCTTTATAAAAATAAATTTTTTTAAAAAAAGGATCCAGTTAAGGGGGAAGAGTTTGAATAGATAGGGGAAAGATGCTATAATTATTCACATGACATTCCCAAGAAGGTTTGGAAGGATGAAGTTCAGTGTCTGTGAAGGTTAGCCATAGATAAGAAGTGGGTTACTTCTTTTGTTAAAATCCTGAGAAAGAGAAGATAGTGTGGTATGCAGGGCTGACAGCATGAGGTCGATAACTTTCTGTTTTATGGCATTAGTTTTCTCTAAAAAATATGAGATGTAACCTACTGGAACAGGGGACCATTAAAGTAAGGTAGGGGAGGGTAGCAGAGAATTGAGCAGAAGGGCCGAAAATCAGAAATTATTGTGCTGGTGAGGAGGACATTCTGAGAAACATGATAGGATCACAGGGAAGTGCTGCGTACCGATTTGAAGATGGTCATCGGAGATTCCTTAATGAAACCAACATGACCTTTGTGTGACATTTTTCTAGTTGTTTTTAGTTGCTGAGTTATAGACATGGAGTACATAGCTCAATTTACGCAGAGTTAAAGATTTTTATCATAGAAAGCACCAATATGTAGAGAAACAGAGGATTTCAGGGGATAGGTAAGAGCATAATTAAAATGATAGACTGTCAAATAAGGGATATAGGGATAATGAATTGGCAGAAATTAGAAGGATCAATGGACTAGAGGTCACATGGAGGTCAAAGGCTGGGCAAAGTAGGAATAGTTGTTACAGCAAAACAGAAGGGGACAGATGGTGGAATACATGGTTAGTGACTGAGTGGCAGAACAGTTTTTATGTAATAAACTCTCAGTGTCAGGAGACTGAATGGCTGAGGCCGGAAAACGTCACTGGAGAGGGAGGAGCTGAAGGGGGGTAAGGCTGGATGTCCACGTGGATATCAGAGTCAGTCAGGATTGTGGGAGGGCTTGATTTGGTGAGAAAGAACTTACCCAGGTACATTTTATATTTTATTACATTGTTATGTTTATTATACTATATTATATTAACAGGAGGAAAATAGCCAAATGTTATCCTTTTAAAAATACTCAGCAATGAGAAAGAACTATTTTGCTTGCATCACGAAATTCTCATTAGGCTCAGGGACTCGCCAGATTCCAGAAAAAACCATACGTTGCTGTGGGTCTGATGGAGCTGGTGTGGCATTGATAACAGTGCACTTTAGCATCAGACAAAACTGAATTCGAATGCTGATGACAACTGGTAATTTGACTTCACCTCTTTGAGCCTGAATCTTCAAATCACTAAAATGGAATTCCTAATGCCGATTTTATGGACGTGCTGTTAAAATGAAGCTGGACAGAAGGTGTGACATGTGGATCGCAGTACCTGAAATTTAACATTACTCAGTCAATCTAAATTCTTTGCCCATGAGGTGTCCTACATCCAGGTAAATGCCAGAATCCAGAATAAAGCCTGTGAGTTGCCCCAGTGGGTTTTGGTGGGAAACAGTTTTCCAAATGGTAATTTTGTGCAAAAAGACAAGCAAATGAATAGTTTGTCAAAGGTGGCAAGACATCTCACTTAACTACATTTCTTTATAATATGGAAATTTAATTCCATTCTGTAGTGATTACAATTCAGTCTCTGGAGATAATTGCACCCAATTATAATCTTGTTAAAATAACTTTGTCGAGAGAAATTCAGCTAAACAATGAGGTTGATTACCCAAGGCTTACATCAGAGAAATGACAAAAATAGGACGGTGTCCTTGGTTGAATATTGATTAGTGAATGAAAGCCAGGATTTTCTTTGAGATTCAAGAAGTGTACTTTTCTTTCAGCTCAAGGGAGGCCCGGGGAAGTTAGTGGCGATTGTAACCACTTGAGGGCAGGAAATACTGTTTCTACTATCATTAACAATGTTAAGTACAATTTGTTGAGTATCTGTGAGTGCCAGGAGCTTTCTGAGCATTGACCAATTTTTACAAACACTTTCTGGGTGACTGCCCTGCTTCCTATTTTCCAGATGACGAAACTGCGGCTGGGAAAGTTGAAGTGACTCGCCCAAGGCTGGTCATTTGGAAAATGGAACAACCAGGATTCAAACTCATGTTTCTTTTTAAAGCCTAATTTTACTCACTATATATCACCCTGCCTCCAGGCAAAGCTATGGATAGCATGGGTGTTCTATTTCTAGATTTTTCTTAAAGAAATATGGATAAAAAAATACTTAAGAGACTGTATTAGTCAGGGTTCTCCAGAGAAATAGAACCAATAAAAGAATACATACATAGAGAAATTGGCTCATACAATTATGGAAACTCACAAGTCCAAAATCTCCAGAGTGGGCTTTCAGCCTGGAGACCCAGGAGACACAATGGTACAGTGCCCGTCCAAAGACAGTCTGCTGGAAAATTCCTTCTTGCTCAGGGAGGCTGGTATTTTTATTCTATTTAGGACTTCAACTAATTCGGTGAAGCCCACCCATAGTATGGAGGGTGATTTGCTACTTTTAGTTCCCCAATGGAAATGTTAATCTCATTCAAAAAAGCCCCTCCAAGTTGACACATAGAACTAATCATCACAAAGATTTGGCTGAGTCTGCCTTTTAAAACTCAGTTCTCCCCGAGGTAGAATTTGCCACGTACTAACATAATTTCCCATATTAATAATTAGCATAAAATAAAAAATAATAAAATGCTGAATGTTTTAGAACCAAAAAATAAAAATAAAATAATTAGCAGAACCCACTTGATGGGGCTCATGGCAGATTGCCATGGGTTAGATGGTGTTATAACATTTTTAAAATGAACTGTAGTTCATTGATGTGCACCCCAGCTCGTGGGGTCTGTCCACAACATTGTGGATGAGATATGGGACAAATTCACATGGACTACTGAATCCTGTGGAGGAAAAGGGACAGCATGGCTTCTCTCTCAAGAGGAAAAAAGCCTCAGAGTGCCTTGGCCACCCTCTCAAGAGGAGAGCCCCCGACCCTTGCCTTGACAAGCTTTTATTGGGTTCAATTTGCACAGGAATAAAGCTCATCAATCATTGTCAGGCAGAAATGATTAAACAATAGATAGCATTCAAAGAACTCTGAGGGCTTATTCTAAGTCAGGGTCAGATAGTTAAAGGGCCATAAAACTTTGGAGAACAAACTCACTTCCTGCTTGGACCCTTATCGTTTAAATTGAGGGTGTTAGCAAAGCAGGTTTCATAGGATTTTATGCATTCTTTCTTAGGCCTGATCACCCCAGGGAACCTGCTCTTTCCAGCACAGGGCCACACCCTCCTCCAATATTGTTTGAGGCTTAAATCAGACAGGGGAAGGAAGGCAGCCTTCTTGCAGAGAGAATGAGGACTCAGGCTATGTCAAAGCTGAGGGGCGAGGGTCCATCACCCCTTTTTCTATAGCTCCCCAAGTCCTTCTCTGGGGGCCCCCCATGATCATGCCTGTCTTAGGTCTTCCCTCCCTTGAGGAATCTTACCCATCATTGACTAACGGATCAAGCATTGGGGGCCAGTTATGGATGAAGTAAAAGCATTGTGGGCCAGTTATGGATGGAGCAGAGGCAGTGCCCCTGCCAGGGAGATAAGCTTTGTCTCCTTAGTGGTTTAACGTCAGAAGGTCACTCACTCAGCCTTAGCCACGGGGGTGTTACAGCTCCTGAAACCAGGCAGGGTGGTTCCCAACAGTTCATTAATTCATAGAATATAAATAACTAACAATGTAAATTCAGCTTCTCAGGTTTAGTTTTGAAAGCTACTACCTCAGGGATAGCTACAGTGCATTGAGACTAGCATTTGTAATGATCGTTTTCAAAGTTATCAATAATAATAATTAACATTTCCTGACTGACTCTTGTGTGTGGTAGGCACAAGTTCTGAGTGCTTTCTATGTGTTATCTCATTTAATGGTCTTGGCACCAAGAGGAAGATACTATTACTGTTCTTTTATATCTTTTATGTATATGGAAACAGTCACAGAGAGATAAGTAAATTGGCCATGGAAATATAGCACGTAAAGGGTGATCTAGAATCCAAAGAAAAGCATATGTTCAACGTATGTTATGCATAAAGACGATTTGGATAGCGAAGCACACTGCCTGAAAATCTCTCATTATTTGTCAGAGTGTCTGAAGTTGCCACCTTTAAATATTTTATTTATATTTTTTAGAGAGAGGGAATGGGAGGGAGAAAGAAAGGAAGAGAACTATCAGGGACCAAAGCTGCAACCCAGGCATGTGCCTTGACCAGGAATCAAACTGGCAATCTTTTGCTTTGCAGGATGATGTCCAATCCACTGAGCCACACGGGTCAAGGCTGAAGTTGACACAAGTAGAAGAATCAAAACTTTAGAAGACCAAATAATCAACACAGTGCTAATTGTGCATCCAGTGCCCATGTAGCTTCAAGGAAGGATAGAGAGAGTAAAAAAGTGGCCTCCTTATAATGTAGGAGTCTGCAGCCTCATAGGAGAGCCTTGAATAGGCTCAGGAGGAAAAAGTTCTTAATGGCTGAATTGTGTCCACCGGTTTGGTATGTTGCCTCCTTGTTTTAGGGAGTGGGCATTCTTGCTGTTTTTTAATGAACCATTTCATTCCCCTCTGAAGCCTTGAGTGTGTCAGAGGCAAAGAAAGTGGGTTATTTGGTGGACTCTTAGGTAAACGCATTTAGCAGGATGCTTACTAGGACTTGCCAAGTAAAATAAAACATAATAATAATAGCTGTGATTTGATGAGTACTCATTAGCTCCCAGGCCTGGGCTAGTGGAGCCTCAGGCATCAGGCACATTAATTACATTTGACTGTTCCTTATATTCCAGTAGAATGTGAGCTTCATGAAGGCAGGAGCCGATCTACCTTATTGTTGTTTTCTAGCCCCTAGTAAGAGAGCCAGACACGTGGCGGCACTCAATATTTTTTTGAAAAATAAATGAATAAATGCGAGAGTTCACTTATGATCACTCTTTGCTCTGTCACTATTTGTCTCAAAATGTGGAAGTCAAATCCAGGTGATTTTTTTATGACCTGAGTAGAAAGAATATGGTCTTCAGAGTTGGACAGACTTGATTCTATCACAATTTTGCCATTTACTTAAAATGTGACCCAAATCACCTCACTTTTAAGCCTCAATTTCCTTGTCTGGTTCTATAGGACAGCAGGGGCAGTAATTTATAGTTGTCTGATCATTCTTAATCACGTCCACTCCACCTATAAACAGAGAGAACAACTAGATAGTAAAACCAAACGGTAACAACAAAACCCATGCGGACCACATTTACAATAAAATAACGACAGGGTATCCTGACAAACCCCAAAGACAGATGGTGGGAGCAAACATCAGCTGCCACGAAACCCGTGTGACATCAACATTTGCGTGGGATAAAGAAAGAGGAAGCACTGGAGTATCTGGTGGTTGTGAGACAGGAGAAGCCCAAGGCAGACATCGGGCGTTCCCCAGGAAACCCTGCGGGCTAATCTGCTGACGGCTGTGGAACTGGGAGGGGACGGCTGTGGAACTGGGAGGGGCTTTTTCCAGTGTGGCAGCAGGTGCGTGTGGAGCCTCACGCGGCTGCACGTGTTTCCCTGCGAGGGCTATAGCTTCCTCTCCATCCCTCATCCTTTGGCTACGTCACTCCTATTAATTGTTCGGTTTTAAGCTTAGATATCACTTTGCCCAATGTATTAGTTTCTTATTGCTGCCATAACAAATGACCTAGAATTCACTGGCTTAAAACAATACAATTTTATTACCTTAGAGTTCTGTAGGTTAAACGTGCAACACAGGTCTCACTAATTAAAATCAAGCCAGCAGCTGGGCTGCATTCCTAGAGTAGATGGGCTCTAGCAGGGGTGTCCAGCCCACAGCTCAGGATGGCTATGACTGCAGCTGAACACAAGATTGTAAATTTACTTAAAACCTTTTTTTCTTTGCTCATCAATTTTTGTTAGTGTTTGTGTATTTAATGTTTGGTCCAAGACAACTCTTCCTCTTCCAGTGTGGCCCAGAGACGCCAAAAGGTTGGACACCCCTGCTAGAGAATCAATTTTCTGGCCCTTTTCAGCTTCCAGAGGCCACTCACATCTAGACTTGTGATCCTTTTCTTCCATCCTCAAAGCCAGCAACAGAGGGTTGAGTTTTCTTCACATCACATCACCCTGACTTTGTCTTTTACAGTCAAATCTCTTTGCTTCCCTCTTACACTTTCAGGGACCCTCATGATCACATGAAGGTGTGATCACGAGGCCCCTCTATTTAATCCAGGGTAATCTCCTCATCAAAATCCCTAACTGAATCATGTCCGCAAAGTCCCTTTTGCCATATATGTAAGGTAATATATCCACAGGGTTCCAAGGATTCGGATTCGGATATCATTTTGGGGCCATCATTCTGCTAACACACCTGAGAAGCATTTCCAGGGTTAGGAGCCCCTCTTGTCAGTGGCCCCCTGATGCCTGTTGATGCGTCTCTGGATGTGTCCATATGGATAAGATGGGGTGCTCCTTAAGGGCTGGTGTGTGTCTTCTTTGGCACTGAGTTCCCAGAGTCTAGAGTGGTTCTGTCCAACATAAACATAATTTAAGCCACACACATTATTTTTAATTTTCTAGTGGCCACATTAAAAAAAGTTAAAAAGCAGTGCAATACATTTTAATACTATATTTTATTTAACTCAGTATGCCCCAAATGTTATCATTTCAACAATGTAATCAGTGTAATCATTAAAGAGATATTTTAGATTCATTTATTTGGACTAAATCTTTAAAAATCCAGTATGAATTTTTACACATATGGCACATCTCAATTAGGACTAGCCACAGTCCAAATGCTCGGTGGCCCCCTGTGGCTGGTGGCTGCCACCTGTGACATTCGGCTCTAGCCCAACCCCTGGCGCTCAGAAGCTCTCCATGTGCAGATGTCTAACGCCCAGGTGAGTGAACTGATGAGGAGCCGGCTCCTAGAAGAAGTGAGTGCCAGCTTTAGGGTGCTCATGTCCTGGTGGCTTAAGTTTCATTAGGTTTCACATAAAAATCAGAAACAAAATCAAACGCCATCTCTAATTTGGCAGTGTGCACACTTGTATTAGACACCGTTGGTCTCCTGTGATGAGAGCACACCCACTGCAGTAAATATTTATTTCGAGCCCTCTTCCTGGGCTGCCACGAGTGGGAGGTAATTAGCTCGTGAGGCAGAAAACACATTTTCACACCATTGCTGAAGGTTTGCCTTTGCTTTCATGTATAGCTCCTTCAAAATATGATCCTCAAACTGCAGTCTGAAAGCTGACCCTACTAACTCTGGCTTCCCAAATCTCTGGGAAGTGACAGAACAGTCTGAATGCAAAGCATTTTTACGATTTTGTGACAGAAAAACAAACACACAGCTCTCCTGAAGTGAGACTCCAGACTCTGAGCTTCAGAATGCGGTCTACCAAACAGAGGAGGCTGATGGATGTCCTGGACTTTTTATTTTTTATCATCTGGGTTGCTCTTTCAAAAAACACTGGAATTTCCTTAATGTGTGTACACTTTTTCTCCCAAACAGCACACATACAAAATTCTCTGGGTTGTGCTTATGTGTAGAACACTGCGATCTAGCAGGATATTAAACAATCATCAGAAACAAAGTTGTTGCTCCCTCTGTCAACAGATGGACAATAAACAGAGATGATCACATGGCCACAGCATTCTGTGTTCTTTTCCTCTCTGTACACCTAGCACCTGGGCAAAGAACCAGTCACATATTAGGTTGCTAAATGGTATTTGAATGAATGAATGAGTGAATGAATGTTATGAATTCTCCTCTCTTACTCTCAGATTTGCACAGGGCTGAGAGATCATGGTTAGGGACCGCTCCTCTGTAGAACACAGGTATAGCAAATTCTCATGAGAGAACACCAGATTTCCAGTACAGAAAAGAGAGGAGAAAATAAAAACAGAACACATGCCCCAAAAGGTTAGGTTGCAGTCTTTTACATAGTCTAAACTTAAGACAAGTCTCCAGGTGAACTGGACACTGCCTCAAAGCTGAGGATCACTGTGCATTTCCCAGAGCAGAACTGATAAGGTGTCTGACTGCAGGGAAGGTCCTAGAAGTGGAGTGAGTGTGAAGATAAAAGTTAGCTGATTGAGGCTGTGTCTGCCCACACACTGTGTAATTGACTTCTGTGGTTAACATTAATAATTTGTAGCACATTTTATTTCTCCTTCGCTCACCTGTGTGGTTTAATTTATGCAAGCATCCTTTAACCCTTTCCTTAAAAAATAGAAAGGAACCTCATTTTTTGGGATCATAGATGGAAAAGTAAAGATAGGAATGGCAGTTGTGCCTTGAGCCTCCTCACTCTGCTACTCCCAGGCCAAAGTGGAAGGCTGTCCTGGGTCTGAGCGTACTTCCTATTGTGAAGGATGTAGGTTATGATAGTTATAATGGCAGTGGTTCCTCCCAAAGGGTGGGTGCTCATCTTTATAGTCATGAGAGAAGAGGTTGGTCCTAAGGCATAACTTTTTAAAAAAATCATCACCCAAGGATATATTTATCAATTTTAGAAAGAGAGGGGAGAGAGAGAGAGAGAGAGAGATATCAGTTCAAGACACATTAATCCATTGTCTCCTGCATGTACTCTGGCTGGGGATTGAACCCTCAGTCCTAGGGCATAACCCAAATAGGGAGACAGCAAAATTCATTTTAAGGCTCAACTCACAGCGCCTCACCCCACCTTCTGTAGCTCCAGCTTCTCACTGCCCTGCTCCTCTAAGGTTGGTGTCAGGGGAGAGATGCAGGGATGCTTGTGTGTGCTTGCCTGGGCTTAATTCTCATTGCATATTTCCTCTTCAGACCAAGGCAGAGGAGAGTTTCTGTTTACTTTTCATTCGTGATGTGTTTGAGACACATTCTAAAATTTAAACAGAAGAATGCCCTTGATTCCTGTCTTTTCTTTTCTTGCTGTCTGGCAAGACTAAGGAATCACTGTGGAGAAAAATGTGCCCACACAGTCTCAAATGCATCTTCTTTAAATCCTAACTCTCCAGGTTACATGAGAAGAATATAATAACTTGAACACGTACGTACTGCAACACTGAAAACTAAAATTATCGGCCAGTTCGTTAAAGCTAGATGGTGGGTAGTGAAGATCAGGTTTAGGAACTGGTTTAGGCTGGGAGGTAGTAGATTTTGAGAAGTACTCATGAGTAGAGTTATCTATTTTAGGGACATGTAGGACCATGAGGTGTAGGCCGAGTTCAGAATCTAAGCTTTCCAGGCTGCTGTGGGAAAGAACAGGCCAGAAATGGATTTCAATTAAGCTAAACGAAAAGAGTAACCAGAAAGCAGATTTTGGGCAAAAGAAGTCCAGGAAATTGTCCTGGAATCAATAAAAGTGTGTAGAGACAGATAAGACAAAAAGATAGTAAAACCACTAACTCCATTTTCCTGCTTCCTGTTCTGGTTATGTGTGTCCTGGTGAGTGTAAGCCGAGACGTTTTGCAGCTGCATGCTATAAAATAAAGACGAAGGTTTGCTAGTAAATAAGCCTTCTTTCTGGCTTTTGGAAATTGACACTTTGTCCAATTCATTTCATTGTAATCATCAAATTGGCTGGTGTTCCATCTACATGAACACTCCAAACTTTTGATAGAAAATTAAATGTTTGGATTGGTAGTTCTGAGGTTGACATTTCGAGTATTTTCTCTAAAATAAGAGGCTCCAATAACATCCATTCGATGGTGTTTATCCTGGGCTTATTTTACTCAGTGCTTGGCTGTGGGATTATAATTTTACCCCTGACAATCACTGTTTTAGTTCAAATATGTGGCTTAGGGATTGAGAACATCTCTCTCTTATGTCCTAAATGAGTAAAAACGGTAAATGCTTTAATGAGGTGAATTGGCATGGGGAATGGGGCAAAGAAATACTGTTTCTTGATCATGTATGGTAAGCCTGGCCCCATGGGACTGGCACCAACAATTTCTAAATAAAAGATTTTGTACATATTTGTATTCTTTCAGAGGTTACATTTAATCTTTAAAAAAGCTTTGTCAGAGTTGCTGTTTGCAAATATCTTCTCCCATTTTGTAGGTTACTTCTTTGTTTTATTGTCAGCTTCTTTTGCTGTGCAGAAGCTTTTTAGTTGGTCACAGTCCCATTCATTTATGTTTGCCTTTACTTCCCTTGCTTTTGAGGTCAAATTCATAAAATGTTCAAACTGCTACCATTTGCAACAACATGGATGGACCCTGAGAATATTATGCTGAGTGAAATAAATCAGTCAGAAAAAGCTAAGAACCAGGTGATTGCACCCACATGTGGGATATAAAACTGAAAGTTGTGGACACAGACAGCAACGCGGTGGTTCCCAGAGGGAAGGGGGTCCTGGGGTCGGGAGTGAAGGGGGACTAATATGGTGACAGAAGATGACTTGACTTTGAGTGGTGGCGCACAGTGCAATGTACAGATCTAGGGTCATAGAGATGCACACTGGAAACCTATATGATCCTATCAACCAATGTCATCCCAATAAATTTAATTTAAAAATCAGAGGCATAAAACTGGATGACTTAAAACTCTGAGTTTGTGGAAAGTTATCATCCATTTATATCCTTATTTTTATCTATTTTCTTTTCTTTTACTAGTCATCTGTGGTCCCAAAGTTTATCCCTCTCCATCTTGGACACCCATTCTTGCGCTATTTAACTTACATAAATGTTATTTTGTTAAATGTCTTATTCTTCTTTCTACATTTTTACATTTAACATTAATACCCCATCATTTACATATACCATCTTTTGGTTTTCATTTGCTCTTGGTAAATGTTTTCATACATGTCTCTTTTTGTACATGTGTTTTTTTTCTTCAAAATATTTCCAGTCATAAAACATAAACACACAAATTTTCACTATTTAGTTTAAAGTTATTTACTTCAAACTGGCTTCCATAATGAACACAAAGTATGTCCCCAACATGTTAGAAGAGATTCATTAAAGGCCACTCATTATACTGACAGAAGAGGGTATTCTTCTTTCCCCACTTATATTGAGATATAATTGTCGTGTAAGATTGTATATGTTTCAGGTATGCAATTATTTGATACACTTAAATATTGCAAGATGATTACCACAGTAGAGTTGTTTGCACTTCCACCCCCTTGTATACTTACTATGTTTTGTGTGAGAACATTTAAAGTCTACTCTCTTAGCAACTTTAAAGTATAATATACAATATTGTTAACTGCAGTCACTGGGCCGTACATTAGATCCCCACAACTTATTCATCTCATGACTAGAGGATTGTACCCTTTGACTGACAGTTTTCATTTCCCCCACCTCCCAGCCCCTGGCATTCACCATTCTACTCTCTGTTTCTATGAGTTTAACTTCTTAAGATTCTGCATATAAGCAATTGCAGTATTTGTCTTTCTGTGACTTACTTCACTTAGCACAATGTCCTCAATTTCTTTCATCTTGTCATAAATGTCAGGATTTCCTCCTTTCTCCTGACTGAATAATATTCCACTGTATGTATATCTCTTTCTCTATATGTCTTATATGTATCTTTTATAGTATCTTCTTTATTCATTCATCTGTAATCAAATACCTAGTTGTTTCCATATCTTGACTACTATGAATAATGCTGCAATGAACATGGGGGAGAGTACAGATATCTCTTTGAGATACTGAGTTGATATTTTCAAATCTATACCCAGGAGTGAGATTGTTTCATGTGATAGTTCTATATTTAATTATCTAAGGAACCTCCATATTGTCCCCCATAATGGTTGTACCAATCTACATTCCCACTAAGAGCGTATAGAGTTCCCTTTTCTTTACATCCTCACCAACATTTCTCTCTTATCTTTTTCATAGTAGCCATTTTTAACAGGTGTGAAATGATATCTCATTGTGGTTTTGATTTACATCTTCCTGATGATTACTGCTGTTGAGCAACTTTCATGTACCTGTTGACTATATTTATGTCTTCTTTGGAAAAATCTCTATTCAGTTCCTCTTATTATTTTTCTTTGGATTGTTTTTTGTTGTGGTGGTTGTTTTTGTTTTTGGTATTGAGATTTACAAGTTCCTTATGTATTCTGGATAAAATCCCTGTTAGATGGTTTGCAAACATTTTCTCCCATTCCTCAGGTTGCTTTTTGATTTTGTTGATTGTTTCTTTTGTTGTGCAGAAGTTTTTAAGTTTGATGAAGTTTCACTTATTTATTTTTGCTTTTGTTGCTTTTGCTTTTGATGTCATATCCCAAAAGCTGTTGTCAAGACAGATGTCAAGGAGCTTTTTTCCCTTGTTTTTTTTCTAGATGTTTTATAGTTTCAGGTCTTATGTTTAAGTCCTACATCTATTTTGAGTTAATTTTGTGGATGGTATAAAATGAGAGTTCAATTTCTATCTTTGACATGTGGCTATCCAATTTTCCCAAAACAATTTGTTGAAGATACTATTCCCTTTCATTGAACATTCTTGGCTTTTTGTCAACAAAGTTGAACATATATGTGTGAGTTTATCTCTGGGATGTTGATTCTATTCCATTGGTGTGTGTGTGTGTGTGTGTGTCTAATTTTATGCCAGTACCACACTGTTTGGATTACTACAGTTTTGTAATATATGTAGTTTGAAATATAAAATGTGACGCCCACAGATTTATCCTTATTTCTCAAGATTGCTTTGTTTATTCATGTTATTTTTAGGTTACATATGCATTTTAGGATTGGTTTTTCTATTTCTCTCAATAATACCTTTGAAAATTTTATAAGGATTGTATTAAATCTATAAATGACTTTGGGTAGTCTGGGAATTTTAATAATATTAATTCTTTTCATCCATGAACAAGGAATAGCTCTCCATTTATTTTTCTCTTCTTCAATTTCTTTTATCAAAGTCTTATAATTTTCAATGTACAGATCTTTTACCTCCTCGGTTACATTTATTTCAAAGTATATTATTGTTTTTGATGCTATTGTGAATGAGATTGTTTTCTTTATAGATATTTTGTATTTAGTGTATAGAAATGCAACTGATTTCCATATGTTTATTTTTTATGCTGCAATTTTACTAAATTTTACTTTTCACAGCTTTTTTTTTTTGTGGAGTCTTTGGGATTTTCTATGTATAAATGGATCGTATCATCTGTAAGTAGACAATTTTACTTCTTCCTTTCCAATTTGGATGTCTCTCCCTTTCTCTTTCCCTCTCCCTCCCCCACCTCCTTCTCCCTCTCCTTCCACTTCCCTCTTCCTCTTCCTCTTCCTGTCTACTTGTTCTGGCTACGACTGTCAGTGCTGTATTGAATAGGAGGAGTGTTGAGAGTGGGTATCTTTGTCTCATTCCCTGAGTTTGTAGAATGCTAACACATATCCATATATACCAGTCATTTTATTTATTTTATTTACTTTTATTTACTTTTACTAATCATCCCTGGTCCCAAATTTCAACATTTTACAGGCCTCATAGAAATAAGTGATTCAGATAACAATCATCAAGGGATGTTAAAACCAGTGAGTGAAAATTTGTTAAGGAATGGATTATAAACACAACCCCTCAAGCTCTCTCAGTAAAATACGTAGTAACTGAAAAAAGGAAAGATAGTACCTTTACAGTAGAGAATACTGCTACATGCAACCTTAATCAAGTAGTGGAAGTTAACATCACCAGGACTGGGACACAGCATCACGCGTCCCCTGACATGATGTGCTGAAAAGGACACAATGTCACTTTTGTGCTGTTCCTGCCCAAAATGCGTAACCTAAATGAAATCATAAGGAAACCTCAGATAAGCCTTGCTGAGGTTCATTCTACCCAACAACTGACCTGTATTCTTAATACCATGATGGTGAAAGACAAAGAAGACTAAGGAACTTCTGATTAGACACACACACCAACTGAATGCAACACATGATTCAGAATCAGGAAAAAAACTAAAAAAATGGCAATAAAAGACATTACTGGGAAAATTAATGAAGTTGGAATACAAACTATAGGTTTGATAATAATATTGCACTTGTGTTAATATTTGTTCATTATACAGCAGTTTTATAAAAGAATACTCTGATTCTTAGGAAACACATACTGAAGTATTTAGAGGTAAAGGCGCATCATGTTTGGAATTTACTTTTAAAGTGCTCAGAGAAATAATATGTATAAAGCAAAAATGGTTACCCGGTAACAACTGTGGTGTCTGGGGGTAATGTATATGTGAGTTTTTTCTACTCCACTTGCAACTTTTCTGTGAATTTGAAATTATTGCAAAATAAAAGGGTAAGTAAAAAAAAAAAAAAAATCAATGACCAGGCAAGAAGTCATTAAAACATGTTGATCCATCAAAATAGATATTAACCATTAATACATAATAACCATTTTTCAAGTTAAAAACAAGTAGAGACTAAAATACTAGAGAGTATTACATAGCTTATATAACAGCAATGATTTTACAGGCAGTGAACAGTACATTTAAAGAATATGTAAAGTAATGCTTAGCAGAATTACAAGAAGAAATTAATGTAACTACTAAGGAAAAGATTTCTGAAACTGAGAGACTAAGGCAACTAAAGGTTGTACACGTTTTGAATAGCACAATTATTAAGTTTTATTTGGTATGCGCAAATATACAAAAACTTGCACACAACATATAGAAAATTCACATTTTTCTCAAGGAAAAATGAAGAAGCTTTGAAAAAATGACCACTTCTAGGCAACAAAAGAAGTCTCAACAAATCCCAAAGAATATTTTACTAGCCATACTTTCAACCACAATGTAATAAATCAGAAATTGATTTTTAAATATGGTCAAAGTAATAACTTATATGTCCCTAAATACATTAGAAACTTAGGAAAACAATTCTAAATCCTTAATGCAGAAAATTAAAGCAGAAAGTTTAATGGAAGTTATAAAATATTTAGCATGAGCTATAAATGAGAAAATGGCTAAAGTGAGAATGTAGCTAAAAGGATATCTTGGGAAAAACTTTATAAAATTAATAGCATATATTCAGAAAGAAGAAAGATTGAACATTAATAAACTAAGTATTCAACTCAAGTAGCCTGAGAATAACAAAATATTCTGAAAGAAAGCAGGAAGTATAAAAGAGCAGGAGATGAAATTCACAGAAATGTGGGGAGAATTGGGAAACCTGGGACTGAAGCCATATTTATCCATCTGAAAGGCGACGATGTGTGTTCCAGCAAACATCCGTTTTATTCCGTAATAATCTACAGGAGGTATTTCCTGTATTTGACCAGATATTGAACTTTGTTGACAACTTCCAGGCAAGGGCACCTAAGACTTTTCCCCTGGGGAGATCTTCTGAGAGAATTTTAAAGTTTGGCGCCATTCCCAGATCAGAGCCTTGGAAAGCCTGCCTTCTCACCGCTCTGCTAGCATGCTATTGCTGGTGTAGGGGAGAAAAAAATTTCCTTCTACCCTTGTAGCTTCTTTGGCTGGTCTAATAACCAGATTAACATAAGAGAGATTAGCAGGAGAAAAGCAAGTTTAATTTTGTATGTACAGCATCCCTATATAAATACAAGCCCAAAGGGAGTCAGGTAATTAAGATTTGTATGTAACCCTGAACCAGGGAATGGGATTGGGGTCTGGAGCTTCACAGGGCAGGAGGGCGATTCACAGGATGCTAAGAAGAGCTGATGCTTGATAATTACATGTTTGTCCTGCCATGCAAATAGGTCTTTCATATAAACATTATCTCTGGTAATAGCTTTCTTTCTGAGCCAGACCCCTATCTACAGTCTTTTAGGTTGTTAAGGCAATGGTAAATGTTCTTCTTGAGTGTGCTGGGCCTTAATTCCCTTCAGCTCGAAGTAATCCACTCGCCAAAGTGGCGTACTCTGCTCCCCCTCACTGGGAAAATGTCATCAATCATTTATTATTATTTCCCACAGGTGTCTTGAGTCTGGACTCTGATATAATAGCAAATCTGTTACTATCTCTGAAGAATTCTTTCCCAAAATTTACCATTCTTTTTTCTCCAAATGTGTGTCTGCGTGTCCCTGACCAATCATAATGTGAACCCTGTGTGTTTTGTCATCAGAGTCCAAAAATAACCCTTGACCTCAGAATTCGCAAGGTATCTTGTGACAAATATACTTCTTTTAAAATAGGAGATATTTGGAATTTGTATTATGATTCAAACTGCATCTGCTTTTTCATCTGAGGACATTATCTCAATAAAAAGACATTTGGTTTCAAAAGTAAAAGTTTATTTTAGAATTGGATTCCTCTATAATTTCAGTGGCTGAGAGAATGCATCAAACCAGATATTATGTTCAAATCAGTTATTATATTTTATAGATAGCCTTTTGTGTACATAAGGAAGGAATAAATCAACGAAATCAATATTTGTTTATTTGCCAGGGCTATGTTTTCACACTTCTCAGAAATGTATTATCTAGCATTGGTGCCTAATATACTCTGAGAATATTGTTTCCCTCTGTGTTTTCTGATATAATCTGGAAAAATAAAAACCAGAAGCAAACAGAATTCTGTCATTCTATTTTTGTTGGAAGCAAGACAGTTGTTATTTGGCTTGGGGGAAAATAAAGGGAGCATTTCTGATTTGGAAAGTTTCCCAGACTTAAAAATAATATTTGACAGTGTGAAGAGCAGAGGCAGTGTGGCATCCTTTGTGTATAGGTGGCATAAATCTGTTTATTTGCAGTCATTTTTTTCTCTCTTTAGATAGTCAAATCAACCCCATTCATGTGTGAAGATAATTGCAGGGACATTGAACGCCAGTGAAAAAAGCACCACATTTTGACAGTAAACTGTTAGGAATGAACTGTTCAAGAGAATCAATACGGTATGGTGGTGGGTTCAGCTTCTGAATCAGACACACCTGGCTTTGAATCCATCTGACCTTACTTTTCAAATCTCCAAAAAAGGAATGGTAATAGTACCCGAGTGGTTAGTCTGTTGTGAGAATTAAATGAAACTAAACTCTATAAGGCTCGCAGCTCTGTGCCTGACCCACAGTGAATCCCTTCCTGCACCTCCAAGGAAACCACTGGCATAGACGTACAAGAAAAAACAGAGAATCAATCCCCGGTTCACAGGAAGCATCCAGTATTTGGGAATTACTGATGAGTTTGAAAATAGAGAAAAGAAAGCCAACTAAGTCAACCCTGGACGTGACACAGGGAGCAGAGGTGTCTGGTTTTAGGAAAAAAATACTGTTACTGAAAGGAGAAATTTGAAGGAAATCAGGGCTGTCTAGGTTTAACGGAGCTTTGGGGATGACTATGGTCAAAGACAGGCCATTGTCATGCAGGACGCTATGTTCATCTGAATGAAGCCTCGCTGCCTGCCCTGACGTGCAAGGCCTCCACATGTAGCTTCGGCTACCCTCCACACCCTTACCCCACTAAGCTCTCTGCAAACTGGACCTTCCTGAAAAGATCCTGCACTTTCTGGCCTCTGTGGCTTTGTTCCTGCTGTGCCATCTGGTTTGCTTCTTCTTTTCTTTTCATCTTCTTCAAATTTTTAACCATACTCCCTATTCCATCTAAAAGCCTCCTTCTCCTTCCCAATTCCGACAAGGTTGAATTCTTCCTGCTGTTCAGATTTCGACCTCTCCTTAGCACTATTTTTGCACTTCTTTCGTAGCACCTACATCAGTCACCTTGATTATAGTTCTTGCAACTGTCTCATTACACCTTCTAAATTTGTAAGCAACTAGAGGGCAGAGACAGCCTGATTCATTTTTATGTCCCCCTTGCATGGTACATGGTAGGCACTAAATAGGTGGTTGCTGATAGATAGGACAGTCAGATTGTAGACATTATTTCCAGCTTGGCATTTTTTATGATCACATAATGGTAAAAATTGCACCAAATGTTCATTAAGCATCTCCTGTGTACCAGGCATTATGCTAGGTTCTGTGAACAAGATTGAGTTGATTCCTTCTACCCTACATTTTTCAGGCTGACGAGGAAAACATTTTAGGCAATTCATTAGAATTGCAGTAGTATTAGGAAAGATGTAGAAAGAGAAAAGCTCTAAATAAATAGCTCATTTCTTAGAAAGGAGAAAGCTGTTGTTAATATTTAAAAAGTTACGTGGATTAGTTAGCAAATTCTGAAACTCTGTACCTGTAACTGATTTCGTTGTGAAATTGGAATATGAGCCATAGGAACTGCTCTGTGCTTTAGCAGTAAGAGGTGGCCTATAAATTCAGATTCATTAATAAAGGAGGTAGGTTGCACAGTCAGGAGCATCAGCTGGCCGGAACAATGCACTAATGCAGCGTGAAATATACTGAGGTCAGCCATTTATCATCCCCTCAGCTGGCATAAAGTTATTGTTGAATTATTGGCTGTAGCAAAGATGGCAAAGTGATATAGAGGCATAATATCTATTATATACAAATACAAGCATATATTCTTGGAATATGTGGATAGATGCTTCCATTTTATCTTATTCCATTAATTTAACTTGGTGTTAGGATGTAGGACTTAAAGCACTGTAAATCATTGGAATCATTTCAGGGCACTTACCTCAGAGCAATGTTTTCTCTTGGGCTTAAAACTCCTCTGATTACTCCCAATAATTGCTAGAAAAACACTTAACCAGACGTTCCATATTCTCTTGAGAGTCATCTTTCTAAAAGTAGATGGCAGAAAAAAATTGACTTTGAGTAATAGAATGATGTATCAGGATTTTAATACTTAATTTAATTCCTCTGAATGAAGATATAATTTGGCCTGCAAACAATAAAGGCTGTTTGAATTTTCTTTCTACTTTACCCAAATTTATATCAAACTGCAAAAACTTGGGAACATTTCTGGTGAGGTAAGAGAGTTGCGGGTTTCTTGTTTGTTTGTTTGGTAGAAATTACAGAGAAAGTGATTAACCAGCTAAAATGCTAACCAAGCCACTGACTTCCTTTCCTGGGGAATATTATGCTATCTATAGAAAACTGTTCACACTCCTTCATATTCCCATTTTTTAAATTCCTGTGGCGGCCCCTGTCCTGGGTGCCAGATGTGGGGGGGCTCCGCCCGCAGAGTCCCATCCCTCCGTCACGGATGAAAATAAAAACTACCAAGACATGACTGCTTGGGGAGGAAAGGTGGTCAAACTCTCAGAGGAGAATGACCCAGAGCCCCATCCTCACTAGGCTTTTATTGGGCTCAAATACACGGGAATACAGGTATGTCAGGCGACAAGGATCAAACAATGGTTAACATTTCAAAGAAATCTGAGGGCTTAATCTGAGTCAATGTCTGTCCGGAAAGGGGGTTGCCAAACTTTGGGAGACATACTCATTTCCTCCTGGGACACTTATCACTTAAGTGAGAGCACTCTTAGCAAAGCAGGTTTCACAGGACTTTAGGAATTCTTTCTTTTTTTTTTTTTTAACCATTTTTTTAAAATTTATTATTTATTTATCTTTTTAGAAGGGAAGGGTAGGAGAGAAGGAGAGGGAGAGAAATACCAATGTACAGTTGCCTCTCGTGTGTCCCCTGCCGGGAACTGGCCGGCAACCCAGGCATGTGCCCTGACTGGGAATCGAACCGCGATCCTCTGGTTCGCAGGCCCGCGCTCAATCCACTGAGCTACACCAGCCAGGGCAGGAATTCTTTCTTATGCCTGATCACCCAGGGAGCCATCCTGGCCGGTACAGGGCTGCACCGCTCACCCCCACAGTTTCAGGCTTTAAGCCTATTAGGAAGCAGGAGACATCTCCCAGATGGAAATGAGGACTCTGGCTATGTCAGAATAGCCGGGGGGCGAGGGTCCATCACATCCTCTTTGCTGCAACACCCCCGAGTCCTTCCATGAGGCCTCCCAAGTGGTTGCCTCTGGCTTAGGTTGCCCCTCCCCTGAGTAGTCTTACCCATCTTTGACTACCAACCAAGCATCGGGGCCAGAGATGGATGAGGTAGAAGCGGTGCTCCTGCCAGGGAGATAAGCTTTGTCTCCTTAGTAGGTCACGTCCTTGTGACAGAACAGACCCAGATGAAGTGGGTCCCTTGGCTCTTACACAGCCCACCATGGGGTGAGGGTTACAACTCCTGAAACCAGGCTGAACAGTCCACAACAAATTCCCAATGGAATGATGGAAGCACTGTGCCTACTTTAAACAGGCCATTGAGTACAGTATAAAACAAGGAAGATTTGTGTTCTAATTCCACTGCTTATGAGCTGTGTAGTTTGGAGTAACTTGAGGAACCACCCAAGGCCTCAGTTTCCTTGTCTATAAAACAGAAGTTATAATATTGCCTTCTTGATCAAGCTGTGAGACTTTAAATGTATTAATGCATAAAATGCTTAGCATAAAGCCTGATGTACAGTAAGTTCTCAACGAATGACAGTAGTTATAACTGTTAATTGTGTCTTGATTAATCTCTACCTCTCCTAGGATGTGCATGAATAATACCCTTTTCAATGAAGAGAAGAGAGAACCCACACTTTGTTCCCCAGAGTTGTTGAAGCACTGAAATCACTAAAAAAGAATAGGTATAGTGATCTGGGTTCTTTGGTTGTGACAAAATACAGTTTAATCTCTTTAAATCCAAAAATGGGATTTATTGGAAGGGGTATGTGTGAGGCAAATGACATCTGTTGCCTGTTATCAAGAACAGAAGTCCAAATACTTCTGCCCATTGCCTCCTGGTGTCAGAGTCACCAAGGAAAACACAATAGCCAAGCACTGGATAGAAAGGCACTTTACTAACTTAGAGAAGAGGCAGACCAAGATCAGTTCTAGTAGTGGGCAACAGGTTTCTCCTGGCCAAAGCAGGGCAATTGGCCTGATGCATTCCTCTCGTGTTGCAGTGGAAGGACCCCACCCTCTCCCCAGAGGGGGCAGGTATCATGCTGGGGTTGGCCCTCTGACACATAGCACACATGCTTAAGAAAGACCAAAGAGTACATGCACAACGAGTCTGAAACAGGGCAAGTTATTCCTATAGGAGATGGTAAGTCCAGCACAGGCTTTGGGACCCTTTATCTCTTGTTAAGAAAGTGTTCCAGGCCCAGTGCCCATTTTTATGTGGCCAAGTAGGGGTAGAAAAACTGCATGTATAAGTCCGTATTTTCCGATAGTATGAATAGCTGTGGAACTGAAGAAAGCACCATGGAAATAACTTACATCAAGTACATGAAACTTGGGTCTTGAAAACCACCAGTTAATATCTCTGCCTGCTTGTCATCTCTGCTTATTGGCCTCCTTTTCTCTTCTTATCAAATGACCTTTCCCTTACAGCACAGATCATGGCTACTAGCAAATCCCGAGGCCACATTCAGCAGCTTGGCAACCAGTAATGAACAGCATCTCTTTCTCTCTCAGCTTCTGCTTGGAAAATTCTGGGGAAGGACTTGAACTGGTCAGGTGTCCTTTTCTTGGACTGCTCACTGTGATCAGGCATTGGCCCACTATGCATGGCCTACCCTGGGCCACCTCTGTGATCTGCAGCTGGTGTTCTGTGTGCGTGCTGGGAGGTGGGGTGGGGGTTGAAAGTAGAATCTCTAGAGCACAGATATGACCATGTAGGGAGGAAATCTTAGAGACATTTTTTTTTTCAAACAGTTCATTTTATAGACAAGAAAATGGAACCTAGAGACAACCAAAGGTTGTTCAGGGTTACCTGGGTGTGACCCTCCTGAGGGAGTGTTCTCTGCTGGCTGGAAGGAGCCATGTCTTCCTTTGGTCATGGGTGGAAAGTGCGGTCACTCAAAGGGACTCGAACTACTTTGTAAGTGCCCCCCAGGACTCCGGTAGGTTTTCTTAGTTGGATTAAATGTTTGAAGAGGGAGATAGAGCACAAGAGGGCAGACAGGGTCACAGAGTTTACAATTTGCATCCCTTCGCACTGTCATTCCCTTCAAACCTCAGTGGGACGCGGACACCCTCATCGGATTTACTTCTGAGGACAAACTATGTGAACACAAGCTTGGGAAGTTTCAGCGGCCAGCATAGCTGGCTCGGGCATGACTAAGTGGTAGCTGAGAGCAGCTTCTCAAATTCTGCGTAAGAGAGGAAACAGTTATAATGTTGCCTCTGAGCTTCACTTTCTGTCTTCTAGGTCCCTACAGGATTCTGCTCAGGATGTGAGTGGCCTGGTCGTATCTCCTAAGCGGTTGTCAGTGCCCACACCGGGAACACTAGGAGGTGTTTCAGGGCTGTGCTGGGGGCGTGGGAGCCACAAGATAAAGATTAGTTTTTAGGTTTGGCAGTTAAAAATATGACTTACGATTAAGACAAACACCCAAATATTGTGGAATGAAATTTAAATAGTATTTCAATGTTTATGATGAATCAGGAGATTTTAAAGTTATTGTGATTTTGTTGTCAGTGTCCTGACCCTGTGTCCCTGATTCCTCAGGGGTGAACTTTCATCCCTGTCAACTGTTATGAGTACCTTAGATGGAAAGTATGTCTCTTCTGTCATTTCTTACTTTGTATATTATCCACTCTACCTTTAAAAAATTAGGTTAGCTAGTGTTTTATGTATTTTATACACTTTGTTTATATATATTTTCAAACCTTTTATCACAGCAGTGTTTCCTTCAATTATAGTTAATTTTTTTAAATCCTCACCCCAGGATATGTTTATTGATTTCAGAGGAAGCGCGCAAGAGAGAGAGGGAGAGGGAGAGAAAGCGCAAGCAGATGCCTCCCATTTGTGCCCCAACTGGGAATGAAATTAGTAACCCAGGCATGTACCCTGCACACAACCTTTTGGTGCATGAGATGATGCTCCAACCAACTGAGCCCCCTGACAAGGGCTCCTTGAATTATAGTTTTAAATATTGGTTCGTTCCATTGCTTTGGTTTTCTCTTCGGGGAACTCCAATAAAATGTGTACTGCATTTCTCTGTCTGGCTTCTTTATCTTTTTTTCTTTTTTTAAATTGTTTTTTTCTAGAGGACTTTTACTTCCTTTAATTTTCCTATGTCATTTTTCTTTTTAACTCTTTTTATACTTTAATTCCTTTCTGTGCCTTTAATTGTGCTTATTTTCTTTTGTGTTTGTGTTTTTGTATTTCTTCTAATGTAGTCACTATCTCTTAAATTTTATCTAATACATATCTATATACATACACAATTTTATCTAATACATATTTTAACTTCAGTAAGCATTCTTTCACATCTTTCTGTCCCCACCCCCCATAACTCTTTGAGGTGTTAGATCATATCCTTTTACTTCCTTCCTTTTTTTAAGTCGAGGTATAATTGACATGCAACATTAAATTAGTTGCAGATGTACAGTGTAATGATTTCACATCTCTCTTTTCTTTTGCATGTTTAGGTGGGATGGGTTTTCCTGGGCTGCTGTTGGGGGGGGGGTTCCTCTGTAATGATAATAGGTAGGGGTGTTTCACAGCCTCTTATCTTGAGGATTCCCTCCTCTATTGTCATGTTGAAAGACTCCAAACGTGGCCACTTCCAACCCTCTGTGGCCACATCTCTGTCTCTCACAGCTGAATTTGATTCAAAAACTTGTGCCACCTCAGCCTGTGCTGCTTGCCTCTAAGGCATGGCACTTGCACATTCTATGTGATTTGGGGACTTTGGGGAACCTGTGTCCTGGGGCTGTACCCCTAGCATGCGAAGCCTTTCTGTCCTTTACCTCCAGTGCTGTCTATCCTGCTCAACTTGGCTACTGTTTCCGGTAATCTTTCCTTTAGCATGAGAACTTGTCCCTCTGAAAGGGAGCATTTTAAGTATATGCATATTTCTCATTCTCTTAAGGGCTCAGAGCAGCAAAACCTTCTTTGATTTTATTCCATGTTCATGGACAGAATACCTTGTGTTCACTTGAAGCCTCTGAGAATTTTTCCCAATTTTGCTACAGTCTCAGATTCTTCAACAGGGTTCCTCGCAGAGAAAGTTCTTCATTTGCGATCTTTCTGGTTGTGTTGCTGCATCTTGCTGGTTATGCCATTGACCCTTTTCACTTTCTGCCGAGTCTGCCACTCTAGTCTTCATTTTGTGTAGCACCTGCTGCCTGTGGGGAGGCTGGGCAGCCTCACCTGCGCTGCATCGCTCCTATGCCTCCCCTACGCCTGGAGGTGTGGATGTGCTATTGATAGACTTAGAAAAAACTCTCTTGTTAGTCCCATTAGGGTTTTAGGGAGATAAAGAAAAGAAACGGTATTTCTGACAATGTTACCAGAAATTCTAATCTAGAATAATATAATTAGCATTGATTTCAAAAAGCACCATTTAAAGTTGTTTCTGTGGAGATACCAAAAAATACTATATAAAGACCAAAAGAAAGCAGGTTCATTTCAATTAATTTCACGTGATTTGTCTGTTCATAGTAAAATGTAGATTCACTAACCATTTAAATCTGCCTATTTATCTACATATGCATCTAATTTTAAACTTGGAATTTGTGTTTGGTAAGGCATTTTTCTGGGTGTGCATGCACTATGAGTAGTCACCCAAAATTCTACACCCTGAGTCTGTAATTATATTATTCCCCATGTTCCCCACCCCACTGCGCTCAATGAGAAGCAGGTTTCCATGTTATACACTCATAGCATCCTGTACCTTTCATTTCTGACACTGATCATGAGTTGTAATTATAGAGTAATTTGTATGCTATATTAGTTTCCTAGGGCTGCCATAACAAATCACCCCAACCTTGGTGGCCTAAAATAAGAGGAATTTATTCTCAGCAGTTCTGGAGGCCAGAGGCCAGGGAACACAGAGGTGGCAGGCTGCGTTCTCCCCGGAGGCTTTGTGAGCGATTTCTTCCCTGCCCCTGTGTTTCTGGGGGCTGCAGGCAATCCTTTGTGTTCTTTGGCTTGTGGCTGTCCCCTTGCAGTGTCTGCCTCCCCTTCACAGCGCCTTGTCTCTGTGTGTCTGATCTCTCCACTTCTCTCTTAAGGGTACGTGGGATTGCAGTTAGGGTTGGCCCAAATAATTCAGGGTAACTTCTTTCTCTCAAGATCTTTAACTTAATCCCACTTTTGCCAGATTAGGTAATAATCACAGACGTTAGGGATTAGAACATGGACATCTCCTTGGGGCCACCATTTAGCTTACTTCAATACAAATCCTTCCACTAAACATCCAGCTCTTTTGGTTTCTAAGTTCCATAATCATGTCCTTTTCTCTTTTGGTCTATCCCTAGCTTCCAGTACTGCACGTGATTTGTAGTGTTAATAAATAAATTGCTGTGGAATAAATCAACCAATCCATGAATTCTGTATAATTGCATCTCCATGTTTTGAGTTAGTCTGTGGCCTTAACCTCAAGCAATCTGTTTTACCTGTAATTGAATGGGGAAGTATCTTATGAATTCTAAAGGACCAAACCAACATTTGTAAAAAGATATGGTATGATGCATGGACTAGCTCGTTCTGAATTGCTTTAAGTGCTTTCTAGAATTCTGGAATCATTTTTTTTTTTTTATTTTATCAAACTTGATAGCTCCGTGAATTACACCATGTGCTCTGCTTCTTACATGACATATAGCAACTATCTTACTGTCTTATTGTCATCCATTTCTCTTGCATGTTCAGCTTGGTGGAGTTGTATTAAGACAATTGCTTCAGGGCTGATGGATTGATTATGTTAGCGGCCAGCTCATTTTACCACTCGTTCAGAATTTCTTTTAAAACTAATGTATACACTGTCTACTTCTAATAAAATTTTGAAATAACTTCCATAATTGATTTGAACAGGAAAGATGATAAAAATATTTTTAAAAATACCAGAAATAAAATACAAAAAAGAAGTATATCTTTAGTAGCCACTCAGAATCAGATAATTATTGTAATCGTATTCTATGTCAAGCAGTGATATTACTGTTGATTGAAAAAGAAAGAAACATTATTTAATTAATAAATTAAAGAAAAAGGAAGAATATAAGTTCCTTACAAGATATAAAGATTTTTCTGATTCTGGGCTCTAGGTGGAAAAATGAAGTGTATACATTGCACCTTCAAACTGTCCTTTGTTACTAATCAAATTTAACTCACCCCACTCTACTCCCTATGTTCTTTCTGAAGCTACTTTCAGTTGCAAATTCCTTTGTGGTCTTTTGGATATATATAGGAATCAAGAGGAGAATGAATGGCAGGCAGTAGTGAGGTTTCTCTACATTAGGACATTTCTCTAAGTATATTATGCTTCTAAATAGTGTACATTTAAATAACCAAAGTCAGTTTTTTTTTTTTTTTGTTTGTTTTTTGCATAACCAAGACTGAAGAAGAGTCCTTCAAGATGTTTGGGATTTGATATACTCACTTCACTATTGGTAGGAATAACTACCCTATACCACAATGCTACAACATGCATACGTAGTTGGCAGATATTAATACTGAATGAGTAAGTCACTGAAGAGAAGAGGGCATTTAGAGCTAAAATGCAGCTCTACTTTCCTTCTATGTTTCATACAATTTCAGGGGATCAGACATCAGGTATCATTCCCCAGCCATGCCCCCCACCCCCCAACTCCTGCTCTCCTCACAAGCTTATCTCTTCCATACACAGTCTATCTTGTCTCCTTTGTGTATTAATGGAGGTCATTCTCCTCTTTCTCAAGAACAATTCTTTCATCCTGTTAGGAATCATGTCCTTTGGATCTTATAAAGAACTGTTTCTACCCACCATGTGCTCTCCTTATAATTTCAACTCCTCTGTTAGCTCCCTTTTTTCTCCATGTAAACATGCTCCAGTGTATTTCATTTTGATAAATACAAATGTAAAAAATCTCACAAACCTACAGCCTTATTCACAATTAAAATTTAAAAAAGTAATCTTATGTTCCTTGTTTTATTCATTCACTTCCTCATTTCCTCACTTGTCACTCAACAAACACTGATTAACCCTTAACTATTAGAATACAGTAATGACCAAGACACCGCGTAAGAGTGATATACTTAAAGAGATAACAGTATAGTAGAATAGAGGTTCCACTAAACAGCAATTGTAATACAAAGAAACAAGAGTTTTTGATAGGTGTAAAATAATATGTTATAGGCTTTTTGTTATTCCTTCATCAACAGGTGGAGGTATTTCACCTCCCCTTTGAGATAGGCTGGACTTAGTGAGTTGCTTGACCAACAGAACACAGTGGAAATCATGTTCAGGACTTTCAACTTAGGTCTTAATAAACAAAAGGGGTACAGAACAAGTTTCCCCAAAATATGGCACTTGGGTATGAAGACTACAGATAAAGGCAATCAAGATCCAGCAGACTCATGAAAAACTCTTCCTCCTTAACTGCCTAGAAGAAATATGTTTCCTCATTTGTGAGAAAATTCTGCAGTAATAAGGGGAATTTAAATTGGAAAAGGGGCCTGTACCAGGAAGAGAACTATTACCAGAGTTAACTTTTAACCTGGGAAACTTGTCTGCATAATAGGGCAACATTTGTTTTCTAAACCTCTCCTGTCACCCTCCTATGAATGGCCCTCCTCCCCTTTGAAGCTCCAGACCCTTACCCAGTTCCTTAGCTCAGGATGTTATAGAAGCCTCAATTGCCCGCCTACTTTTTGAGTCTCAGATCCTTGTGGGGCTTCCTTACACATGTAATTATATTTGATTTTTCTCCTGTTACTTTGTTTTTGATCATTTCAATTCTTAGACAAGTCACAGAACCTAGGAGGGTAGAAGGGAAAATTTTCCTCCCTTACAAAATTTTGCAGCTCTGGCTGAATTTCTTAGAATGCTGTCTCTGGTGACATTCCTTCTCAGATCACAGCTGCTGTGCTGTGAGAAACCCACGTCAATTGGAAGAACTGACTGACAGCTGTAGTTGAGCTTCCAGCTGCTAGAAAGCAGCAACTTCCAGCCACATTAATTGCATCATTCTGGAGAGCCACCCGGTCAAGCCTTCAGATGGCCCTAGCCCCAGCTGCTCTATGACTGCAACACCATGACAAATCCCAAGAAAATGCTGCCTACTGAATCCAGAGAACTCCCAGGACTGTAAGAGATAGTAAGTAATTACTATCCAGAGTGGTTTTTTTGCCACTCTATTTTGTGATGGTTTGTTATACAGCAATAACTAGACAAGCTGTCCATGTGGAACAGTACCTATCCCAGGCTTGTTGGGGAGAATTAGGGCAGGTTTCCTAAGGGGATGTGGTCTGGTGCCACTTTGGGCCCTTGAGAATTCAAGTGGACAAAAGTGTGATCCATGTTTGCCATGAGTGTGTACACTAACACCATGGTCAGAAGCTCATGGGTTTGTAAAGAAGGATGAAGCCAATGATAACATGCACCTGCACACCGGTTGCTGCATTTCCCCAATTGATATCCCTGGGATTATAAATAAATAGATAGATAAATAAATACTAAATTGGCATCTTTTTACAAAATTGTTACATATTCCCATACATTTAGGAAACGCTATGTTAATCAAAGTAAAACAAAATTGGTTTAGAGGAGAACTTCCCAGATTTTTTAACATGTTGAAGTTCTTTGTAGATCTCTGAGTGGAAATTAACTAATACATTCCTTTTTTCCTCATATACTAACTATTCCATGATATGTCAGTGTGGGGAACACTATTCTATTGTGTGTCTATATTTCAATAAAACTTAAGGAGAAAGTCAGAGGCTAAGAGACAATGGCTTTGCTGTTTTCCTGTCTCAGAGAGGCAGTGTGGCACACCAGAAAATATACTGGTTCTAGGAATTGGACTAATCTTGCTTTTCCATTTTAACTACCTGTTTGACATTAAATTTCTTCCCTTTTCTAAACCATAGATTTTTCAAATCATAAAAGGTAGGCTCTTGATCTGGATTTTTTCTTTTTTTGATATAGATTCCACATAGTCCCTAGGTCCATGAACCCCTTGACATCATGTGTACAACAATGGATTTTCTTGGGGGAAGATCTATAGATTCTGTTAGATTCTCAGAGGGATCTCTGATCCCAAATAGGACAAGAACAACTAGACTAGATTATTTCTAAGCCTCTCCCAGATGAATAATAATTTAGTACTACTTCAAAAATGAAAAGTCTTTATTCAATCTTTATCCTATTAATCTTAAAACCATATACTTACACTAGTTTAAATTAATGGTTCAATGAAAGAAATAGTTTATTATTTTCTTTAAAAGATTAAGAAAAGCTAAAATTCATTTTTGCCTTCACACTGGAATACTCCCAACAGATTTATAGAGTAACAGAAAGCCCAGGGCTCAAATAATTATCTAAATGAGTGCAGAATTGATCTTGAACTCTCAAATCAGAATTGAAGTTGTATTGAAAATGCTTTGAAAGTGATTATACTTTTGGATTTTTAATTGATTTCATTTTAAGTCTTGTTTAAGGAGACTGCTAAATTGAGAATAAAGAATTTTTCATACTCAAAAAACATTCACAGTATAGATGGAAAGTGAGAAATTGAGCAATGATATATATGTATAAGAACTAGCTTAAGCTATACACATTTATTTTAATTACACACTAGACAAGCATGATTTCTTCTTCAGAGGCTCAAATTATTTAATTGGATTGGTTGTCCTGATTGAATTAATCAGATGAATAAATGTTTGCTCTCTACCTCACTCTTCCATAACAATGACCCTGACATAGATATTTTTACAGATATTTTCTTTAAATATTTACAAAATAATCTATGTTAGTTGGTGGAGAAATATTTCTCTATTAAAATTGAATTTTTGCATTTCTGAGGCTGTGACCAGAAGAGTTACTTCTGGTGGCTTCTGGCTGTTACTTCTCTGGTATCAAATGGACTAGCCAGTGAACATTGTCTGGATATCCATGTACTAGACAGCATTGTGCATTGGGGTGTATTCCTGGCACTACTGTTTGTCACTTCTTGTTCAGGTCTTGTACTCCTTTCTTGATCTCCGTGTTCTATTCTCCTCCATGGTTTATACGGTTGGGAGAGCAATGGACCCATAGCTCTTTGTGAAAGGTATAATTTCACAAAGGCATTCTACCCCTTAGTTGTCTTATTTTAGGAGCCAGAGAAACCCTAGTAGTTTTTAGAAAGGATGTGAATCATCAGCACACTGCTGGTAGTGCTGGTGCCAGTGTCGTGTGGCCAGAAGTGCATGGTCCCATCCCAGGAGCCTGAGAAGCAGAACTGGCTATCTGAAGAGCTTACTTTACCCTGACAAACCAAGGGCGGTGATTCCTCAGCAGTGTTGGGGGGACCACATAATTGGTTATATCATGGGACAACTTCTACGTGATAGGGGTTTTATACTGCTGGAGGGAGAAAATCATATTTAGAAATGGGGGAGCAGGCAGTGATGATCTGGGTCACTCAGATGCTGAGATCTAGAAGGATTCTTAAATAGTCAGCCACTCAGCCACATTAATGGCAAAAGAAGTTTGATTCCCAGAAGACAGAGTTGAATGGTTTCTTCCAATGCTACTTAAAGTTCCCCTCAGTAAAGCTTACCCTGAACATACCATTTAAAGTCAGACCCAAAGACACTCCTGCTCTGTTCTTGCTGGCTCTACTCTATCTTTCCCATAGATTGTCCTTATCTTTCCTATAGATTGTAACTTGTTAATGACTTAGTTTTAATTTTTGTCATGGTACATTCTTCCATTAGAATGTAAGCTCCACACAAGTAGAGATCTTTGTTTGGTTCATAAAGATTCAGTTGAACCATATAAAACAAAATTTCTATTTTGGGGCACTAATACAGTGCTGTCTTCCGAGAGTATAGAACAGTACCTGGTGCACAATAGGCCCTGAATGAGTGTTTATTGAATGAATGGTAGAGAAGCAGCACTGATTCTACAAGTCAGTGGAACAGCAAGAAAGAGTGTGTGGTATATATTTTCACGTATGAAAATTGAAAGGTTCCTCACATGCTCTAAGCAGGCTCTTCCAGAAAAAAGAAGGGCTCAAAATACTCATTTGACAGTAAATATTTTTGTATGCTAACGTTTATAAAGTTCTATGGGAGGAATTGGCGTTAGAACCTGTACCTTCTCTTCTGAAAGTTTATTTCAATCATCCCACTCTGATGGCCAGCCAGCCACCTTCCTTACACTGACTGGCACTCTGGCTCCAGCAGAGAACAGGAAGAACAATCTCCAGTGAGTTTACAGCTTTTTCCTACCCCTTTTTACCAAAAGGGTAAATGGTTACCCCTTTGCATCCACATGTCCGTCCTTACTCTCCATGGCTCATCATTATGGTCAGTCTTTTGTAAATACCCTCACTTCTCCGCCCTTCTCTCCCTCCGCACTGCCTCAGACCAACTCTGTACTTTCACCTGAAAAATTAAATCAATTTCAACTTTTTTCAGATAAGAAAACCAGAGCTTAGCATTAAGAGATTTGTTCAAGACATACATAGCTAGCAATTAGTAATTTTAATAATAATAACCAACCTCATTTAGCAAGTGCTTTGTGTCAGGCATTGACACAAATGCGATCTTATTTAATTTTCACAAAAACTTCCTCCCATGTAAATTAATATGTTGAGGTTCAGGGAGGTTGAGTAAGTTGCTGTGCTGGTCAGTAGTCCACATTCAATCATTCAACCACTATTCATTGCGTGCATAATCTTTGCGAACAACATACTGGGGACTAAGTCTACAGTGGTAAATAGAACAGACATAGTCTTTATCCTAGTAATGACATAGTAATGGCTAATTTTTATTAAGCTCTGGCTAGTCCTTGGCATTATTTCATCTTACTCTCACCACAACTCTGTGATGGAGATACTATTAATATAACATACAACTTTCAGATGAAAAATTGAGTCCTTTTTTAATTGAATTTATTGGAATAACATTGACTAATAAAATTATACAGGTTTCACGTGTACAATTCTGTAATACATCATCTGTATATTGTATTGTGTGTTCACCACCTCAAGTGTCCTTCCATCACTATTTAACCCCCCTTTACCTCCTTCGACTTTTCTCTACCCCTCCTTTTCTAGAAATTGAGTCTTAAAGAAGGACCTTTCCAAGGTCCTATTGCTAGTTGATAAACTGATTAGGATAGGTATGTGAACCCATAAAATCTGACTTCAAAGTTCATTCTTCTTATAACTATGCTATGCTTCTTCCAGGGGCTTGAAGTCTAGTGAACAAGAAGTACACTAACAGTAAAACAGAGATAAACACACAACATCTTCAGGTTGCCATATAGACTCATTGGAAAAATAAACTATGGCTACTGGGCCTCTTATTACCCTTGAAATTGCATCACCTTCTTCTAGACTGATAGGTCCATGGAATTGTGAAACTGTATATGGATATCTGCCAAGTTGTTCATTTTTTAAATTTGCATGGCGTTAAGCAAACCCGACTTTTATATAATCATCTTGAATGCAGGAAAAAAAAAAGCCTATCAAGTTAAAGAGATAGAAAGTGCTTATAAACATTCCAAACATTTGTTTTGTGTTGGCTGGAGTTGGAGTCTAAATAAAAGCTGAAAGTGTGACTAATAATTATAATCTAAATTAGTGCACTGAATTGGAAAGCAGTAATTACTGCATAGGAGTCTTTGGTGTAAATGATTTATGGTTGACCTACAGTAGATTATTAATTTGGAAAAGGGAGGAATTTTAATGCAAATTAATTAAGTTTGGAGTCCTTTCTGATTTGGTTGATAGAATAGTGGAAAATTCCAGGTCTTATGTTTTTGGCTGAATTTTGAGTTAGGATAAGGGATCCACTTTCTGTTGGTGTCTGTAGAACTTGGGTGTAACAGCATGGCCTCATGCCAGGCTCAGAGCCTCTCTGATCTGATTAGGGCAGAGCCCTGCAAAAAAAAAAAAAAAACAAAAAAAAACACAAAAAACTGTCTCCTTCAACAAAAACAAAATATATCCTCATAGAGTGTTTACATGCTCTAAGATTTTTGTACCTTTTCCCAGTTGTTGGTCTCTAAGGCAGCGAGAACCACCATCACCATTCATTCACAGTGAGCTAGATGTTATGTCCAGAGGTTTCCAATTTTCATGGTTTTGTGTGATGCTGTTTCGTGCATGTAGGATCTTGAGCAGCATCTTGCCTCTACTTACTAGACACCAGTAGCATCCTCAATTTGTGATACCCCCAAATATCTCCAGCCATTGTTGAATAGCCTCTGATGGGTCCAAAATGGCCTCTGGAGAGAACCACTGTATTGGACACTTCACGTGCATTACCTACTTCATTCCTTACAACACCCTGTCAGGCAGGTATATTAGGCCCATTTCACAGATGAAAACTCTGAGGCTTAGTGAAGTTGTACTTGCCCAAGTCATAGCTAATGCATGTTGAAGTCAAGATTCAAACACAGATCTGCACTGACCCAAAGCCTCTGTTTTCAGATGAGTGAGGTTTTGAGATTAAGTCACCTCTCTCACTTTTAATTAAATAAATTGAATTCAGGCAATTAAGTGATTTAGTCAAAATCATATGAACAACTTGTAGCAGAGGTTAGGCTACAATCCAGACATCCATACAGCTGCTGGTCATGGGAACTGGAGGTTCAGCTAAGTGAAAAGCACATTCACAGTGACCTTGGCTGTGTTGCTTATCTTAAGTTTCTTCTTTTCTCTCTTTTGAATGCTATTCTTTCATTGTACAATTTAACTTTTTAAATTCGAATTTGTGTCCATTGACTGTAAAACACATTCTGAGATTTTAAAATCTGTTTAACATTGGAAAAAACAGACGCTGGGGTTGTTGCTGCTGTACAATTAAATATAAAAACATTCCAACCTACTCAAATGTTTTACCAGCCCACCCTTCCAGCAGCAAATAGAAAGAAAACCAAATAATCCAATGAGGATTTTGTTCTATCACTAGCAGACTCTGGTCCTGCTGGTAGGCCAGAGGGAATGGGGGTAGGTAGCTGCATGACTATAATAAAACAGCCTTGGATTGGAACTTTGCAATAGCCACTCCAGCCAGCATTATTATTCAATTCTACATGTAACACAGTTGGGCCTGATCTGAAATTTCTGCTCAGTGGGTGCCTAACCACAGAAATCAATGTTTTCTCTGTAGGAGATAGGCAAGTGCATTCAGAATGTGTTAGGTTGAAGAAATCTAATAGAAAAATCTGCATAATCAGCTCTTTGACTAATCTTGCTTTTACCTTGGGGTAAAGCAATTTGTGGCAAAAACAGTTTCAACTATTTGAACTGTAGGGGAACAAAAGTTCAGGCTTTACGTGTGGAGGGTGATAAGCTTATTCTCCCTGGAAGGTCTTCAGGCTTTTGGGATATAAGGCTTTCCTGGTGGCAAATAGATTTCCTCAGGTTATGAGTTGCTGGTGGGATCTGATGACTGTACACTCACAGATTATCTGAGACAAAGGATCCCAACTATAGATGCAATCAACGAGTAGGACTGAACCAAGAAGTCATCAGGGCAGAGTAAGGACCAGTATCAGCAGGCAAACAGTGCCTACCTAGTGATAATATAAGATGTAAAGGAAACCATTCCAAGATTTAAAACTATAGTATAGTACATTTTTTAGAGTCTTTCAGGTTGATGCTGCTAGAAGAAACCACTGCAGGCAAAGAGCATAGAGCTCAAAAGGCCATTTGTAGATCACCTGGGTTACAGTCCTAAATCTGCCACTTACTGGCTCTGTGACCTGAGAGGGGCTGTTCAATTTCTCTTGATTTTGTTATCTTTATCATACGAGGGGTTCATCATAAGAGCAACCCCATGGTGTTGTTTATAAGGCTTCCCTGAGACAATAGCAATAAGGATTTAGATCTGGGTATAACATGACCACTTAGTGAGTGCTGGATGTTGTTGTACAGTCTAGCTCTCTTAGCGATGGGGTAACTAAGGCTCAGAAAAGTAATGACAGAGCTGAAATCAAAGCACTTTCATACAGATCACTATAGCACCTCCTCACAATGTCTTGGCAGGGCAGGGAAAGGATGTGAAAGGAGTCCAGCTATAGAGTGAATCTGACATATGTGGGAGATTTCAGAGCTCCTGGAAAGCAGCACAATCTCCTCCGCATCTAAAGAAACTCCCTCTTGAACATGTCTGGGACATCTATGAGACATTGCTGTTGAACATGGGAAAATAAACAATGATACATATCTCCTCTTTGTCCATTAGGACACTATTATGTACACACATGCCTGGTTTAAGCTTTAGGATAAAGCAGAAGAGCCTAAATGTCCAAGGAGGATATTACTGTTGAAGTACTGAGATTTTCATACCTTGAGGCAAAATAAAAGAAGATCCCTCACTGTATATGTTTAGGTTTAGGTGTTGAATATGTTGTGATTAATAACATACCGCTTTGAGTACATAGAGTAAATACAGATTTTAATTGATCAGCATATCATGGCCATACATGCTTTAGGTTTCACAGCATTAGTGGAGAGGGACAAAGGAATTGAGGCAGTTCTAGTGGAAAGAGCCAGCTAGGCAGAGAACGTGGACCCACCAAGAAGGGCCATGGGAGGGGCCTCAGAGGTCAACCAAATCCATCCTTTGATCTCCTGAAACCCAACCCATTCTTCCAACTTTCTTCCAAGGGAGTGCTTTGTCAGAGTTCATCACAGCCTGACCACAACTCAGGGGAGCCTTCACTGCATCTGTTGCCAGCCATCTTCATCGTTAAAAACACAAAGCCTGGGTCATCAGCATATTCTTTCTTGAGACCAAGATAAAAAAGTGGGAGAGATGGAGGCTTGGTGTTGCTTTTTTTTTTTTCTGTCCGCTTTCCACTTTTAAAATGCTCAATTGGATTAGACCATGTTGAAGTACAGAGGATTAAAGTAGTTTAAGATCGATTCCTTATTAGCTCAAATGACATTTGCAACAAGGTTTATTACACATCCCAGGTGCAGATAAACTCTTCCAGAGGTTGAGGAAAAAACAATCACCTTTACCTTAGTATGCTCTAGGAGTGGGATTAGGTTATTAGAAGTCAAGGGTGTTTATGGATGAGATGATACTTTAATTCCAGGAGACTGGGATTTGGGAAAAAATGATGTCTTTTTTTTTTTTTTTTTTTTTTTGACAGCTGGGATAGCTCTTGAGGAGTCTGCACATCTCTGATGTGATTGTTAGGTACTTTGATAAAGGAAGGATGGTTAATTTATGCCTTTAATCTTTCCCATATTTCATTTCATCCTTTCGACTTTGGGTTACTGACTTTCCTTCGTCAGTATTGTGGATGAATTAGGTGGTGTCAGAGAGAAAAACACACAATCTGCAAATTCATCATTTTTTGAGGCTTTGAATATCAACAAAATTACTTTGCCTTTCAGGGAAAGGCAAAAAAGAATATGATTTATGTTATATAAACTTTTGAAATTGAGTGTGTATACTTCTAACTTGCTCTTAATCTTAAGAAAGCAATAAGAGGGTTTTCCAGAACTTAAAGACAGCTTATACCATTAAAATTTTTAAATAGAATTGATTTCTTTTGAAAACATTTTGAGGCATTTCATCACAGATTATGTAGGATCTACAAAAGATCATTAATGATCCTTTAAGTATAGAAATCCTATGGGCCCTTGTATTAGTAAAAAATGTAAAATTCTGATTTATTGCTTATTCAATCATAGTAAGCTTTCTTATCTCAAGAAAAAAGGACTTTTTATAAGATCGTATCCAATTTTACATACTAATAAAAATGAAGCAATATAAAGATAACCAAAATGGAATTTTTCATTAAAGAACATATCAATTTTTCTATAATAAAACACATTCAGGTTCTGACATTTAAAAGCTTTGTGACCTTGGGGGAGGGGCTTAATTTCTTTATGCTTTGCTTTCCTCATCTGGAAAATATTGCTAGGGGGCTTAATTAAGAATGTATACACACACACACACACACACACACACATATATAAATATATATAAAATATCATATACTATCTTGCTCAATTTTTAAGTGGTCATAAAGCACCTTTAATCTTTTTGGAACTGGCAGGAATAAATTGTAATTTAATATGTTCATTGTGCAATGGCCATGGAAATGGAGAATGACCCTTCAATATGGAATTGCCTATTGTATTTTTATCTCACAAAATCTACTTCCTCTACTGAACTGCAAAAGGGATTGACCGAAGGGAGTGTCCCAAACAGAGGGATGGCTCGCACTTCCTAGAGAGTAGGATAATCAGATATCTGCTTTGCCAAGAGCAGGTACAGCTCATGCTTGCTATCTTGGTATAATTATAGCTCCCCTTACACAACAGTGTTCTGATTGGACAATAAAATTTGGGGGGCCACGCTAATGGTTACTCCACTGAGTCGACCCTGGAAAGAGGACAAGTTGATACTGCCTGAGACAGGGGCTTTGAGAAAAACCAGAAAACTGGTGCTGATCTTGACCAAAAAGGAAAACCAGGTCAACTTATAGAAAAGACTTTTTTAGTGTGTCAGTCCCAATAAATAAAGACTTAAGGAGATTTTTGGTGAAAAAATAGAGCTCTTTAAGCACAGTCTGATTAGTTAGATCGATTGGGTCTCAGTCTCTATTTTCCTAATTTCAATGCACTAGAGTCATGGACATGAATAAGCTGTCACTAACGTGTGGGGTCTGGTCCCCAGCTGTGCAGATACACAAACTGGATTTTCTATGAGGCCTTTCAGAGCCCAAGGACTAAGCACAGCAGGGAGAGAAATGTGGGCTTCAAGGACAATGAAAATGATAGCTGGCAAGTTGTAAGCACTTTGAATAAGTTATTTGATCTCTCTTGTCTCAAAAGCACAGGGTGTGAAGCAGGGTTTTCATGGGCAGGACCAGACTTAATCACACTTAGGGTCATGGGTCTGGAGCTCAGGTTTGTTTAGTTTCTAAAATGATTTATATACATTTCAGAGATAAAGAAAGAACTTAGAATTAAACATTTTCTAAAGTAAATGCTCTAGGTAAAAGGAAGTTCTGGGGACAGGTCTCCTTTCTTATTTTCTACAGGGAGAATTAAGCCTATTAATTTTAATTAGTGTTTGTCCTCACACCATTTAGATATCGATAGCTGATTTTGGAAATAAAAACAAAACAAAGCAGAAAACTTTGTTTTCTACCCAGAAGGATGTGATTCGATGGTTTCAGAGAGATGGGCTTGCTGAAGATGCCCTCATGATCTCATTTCAGATTCACTGGAGTAAGGCAGATTTTTCTCTCCCCACAGTGTCTGTGATAAGCAGCTTTAAATCTTTGGCTCAAAGTTACCAAAGGCACAACCGAAAGGGTGAACCTCCTCTTCCCCTGGCTGTGAGGACTCATGCTCCAGGCTAACAGACAAGCCCTTAGCAGAGATTCTATATCCCATGGAGCTAAAATAAGAGTCCAGAAATGATAAAGTCAACCTAGAATCATAGATTTTTGAAGCCCAAAGGTGCCAAAAAGAACATAGAGTCCAATATTCAACTAAGTGCACACTGGTGCCCAGCCAAGGTAAGGGTGTACCTGAAGTCACTTAACTCAAGCGAATGTTTGCCTCCTCAATTATTCTACTTCTTTACTTTGGAAATGCATCAAGCCCTGCATAGTCAAGTGCTATTTATTCATCTCAGAGAGGCTCAGCATCCCTGGTCCAATGCCCTTGTGTTCACCATTGCAGTGTTTATTGGGAGAATCTGTTTTCCTGTCTTCCTTTGGATTTTGCATCTTAGGCTTACAAAACGAACCCAGTCTCGGATATTTAAAATGGTCTTCTTCATTCCACTACTATATTTCTATCTGAATTTTGGACCTTTTTATACAAAAACCATCTTTATTAAATAGAAGACTTGAAAAACTTTAAGCAGACATTAAAAATAATTTTTTAAAATTTCTTTTTAATTTCATGAAACGCTCTTACCTTCTTGCCAATAGATGTCATTACCCAGACTATTTTTTGAGTATACAGCAAAAAGTAGACAGATGCCAGAAAAACAAGAGAAAACAAAACAAAACAGTAACCTGTGTTTGAAGGTTAATGCCTAGGATGCATTTTGAAAGCAAACAAGACTCCTAAAACTCAAACTTGAATTCCACTGAGATACTTTTGTGCTTTACAGAAGCACCTTGATTTCCCTCCAACTCAGCCTTAAAACCCCCTCTCCTCTCATCTGCTTACACAGTGTTGACTGCCACTGAGATTTCCGTTCAGCTATTTTTGTTATGGGATCTGACCTGCTGCTAAACTAGTTAACTTCTCATCTCTTTCAGATCAGCCCTAGCCTTTAGTGTTTTGTCAGCTTATCTGCCCTGTGATCCTCTGAAAAGACCAAGGAAAGGAGGGACAGAGACAAGCAGGCCCCAGCTCATATCTGTTCCCATCAATTCTAGCAAGTCCTTCTTCCCTAAACATAAAATCCCTTACCGCTAGTGTTTCCGAAAGTAAACCTCAATGTTAATACTTTTATTCAGAGAAAAAAGTTGTTTGGTCAAATAAATTTGGACCTGCTGACTTAAAATGAAATGTTTCTTTATCACTGCAGACCTCCAAATTTTTATTTTATTTTTTAAAATTCTCACCAGAGGACATGTTTCTTGATTTTTAGAGATAAGGGAAGGAAGGAAGAGAGAGAGAGAGAGAGAGAGAAACATTGATTTGTTGCTTCTCGTCCATGCCCTAAGTGGGATCAAACCCACAAGGTAGGCATGTACCCTGACTGGGAATTGAACCTGTGTCCTTTCGTTCTATGGGATGACACTTCAACCAACTCAGCCACACAGGCCAGGGCTCTTCTCTAAGCTTTTAACATGCTGGTATGCATTGTGACTCTCTTAGAAGGTGATGAAGTATGCAGCATTTTCCAAATGTTTCCCAAATTCACTTTATTGCAAAGCCTTTATCTTTCCTGACAGCACATTTTGGGACTAATATGGGACGTAACTTGATAAAACTCATTTTAATTTTTCTCTTTTCTTTAGCTCATTTCCCCCCAGGTTTTAGCCATACCATTATTACCTTCATAGTTTTGCCAATAATTTTCTTCAAATTAACCCACTCTTTTTTTCTTAAATGAATTTACTTGAAAAAGGGATGACTGCAAATAAAAAATAAAAATAACTTGCCGTAAGTGGAAAGTAATCAAGAGTAGGTAGAATGAAGCAATGTTACCAATAAAATAAATTTAAAAGTTAAACTAAAATTTAATAGTGAAACGAAGACAATAATATATTACATTGATTTATAAAAATACATGCTTAAGAATAAGTCCCTCTTGAGAAGAATGGAGCCAATAATAATCAAATCATAAGAGAAGCAATCTGGTCACTGTTGTTTATTTTGGGTGATTATGAGGCATCATCATTGAGAGTGCTCTGGTTTTTGGTTGACAGAAAACCTCAATTCCTCTCTGCACATGGACCAACGTGCCAGAGGTCATTCAAACACTTTCTGAGCTAGCACTGGATACTAAGAACTGATTTCTTTTTAAAAATTTGCACTTGGTTTCTTCCCTTATTATTTTTTTTGTATTATGAAAAATTTCAAACATACAATGTAGAAAAGAGTACCACAATAAAAATGCAAATAACCTTCTCCTACAGTAAACAAACATTAACTTTTTTCAATATTTACATTATTTCTTGGCTGAATTATTTCTGCGTAGCATTTTTATTGTGATATTCATTATTGTTGAACTATTTTAAAGTAAATTAATGATATCATGATCTTTTATTTCTAATTTTTTCACATGCATCTCCTAAAATAATATTTTGCTGTATAACTGCAATATTGTAATCTATCATACCTAACAAACTATAATAATTTCTCAACATCATCTAATATTCAGCTCACATAAAAGACTTTTGTTTAAGAAAACCTTTGTTTTAAGAACCCATTGAATGATTGCTAGATGATCTTTTTGAGAATGTTAAGTTAGAACAGAGAACAGAGACTTCCGGCCAAGAGAGAGGCATTGATAGATACACTTTGCCTCCTTGCACAACCAAAAGAAGGACTACAACAAATTTAAAAAATAAACAAAAAATCAGAACTGCCAGAAAATCAAACCATATGGAAGTCCAACAACAAAAGAGTTAAAAAGAAACATTCATTCAAACTGGTAGGAGGGGCAGAGATGGTCAGGCAGAGTGGGGAGGACACGTGGCAGGGTAGCGGCTAGAGAGCTGGCGTGGGGAAGGCAGTGGCTGGTGGAGCAGGTGGTCCCACATTCGCGTGTGATTAAAGCAGCAGGAACAACTGGGAGCGAGACAGGTTGTTCAACCTAGGGTTCCAGTGAGGGGAAATAAAGCCTCAAAATCTCTGGCTGTAAAAATCTGTGAGGGTTGCAGTTGCAGGAGAAACTCCTAGCTTCACAGGAGAGTTCGTTGGAGAGACCCACAGGGTCCTAGAATATTCACAAACTGACCCACCCAGGAATCAGCACCAAAGGGCCTAACTTGCTTGTTCATAGTGGGTGAAGTGACTAAAGCCAGCCAAGAGCAGAGCCAATGGCATTGTTCCCTCTCAGACCCCTCCCCCACATACAGTACCACAACACAGCAAAGTGAATTGCCCTGCCCTGGTGAATACCTAAGGCTCCACCCCTTACTACGTAACAGGTGCACTGAGACAAAAAAAAATATGGCCCAAATGAAAGAACAGATCAAAGCCCCAGAAAAAAAATATGACTAAGTGAGATAGAGATAGCAAAGGTATCAGATGCAGAGTTCAAAACACTGGTAATCAGAATGCTCACAGAAGTGGTTGAGCATGGTCACAAAATAGAAGAAAAAGTAAAGGCTATGCAAAGTGAAATAAAGGAAAATGTACAGGGAATCAACAGTGAAGGGAAGGAAACCAGGACTCAAATCAATGGTTTGGAGTAGAAGGAAGAAATAAACATTCAACCAGAACAGAATGAAGAAACAAGAATTCAAAAAATGAGGAGAGGCTTAGGAACCTCTGGGACAACTTTAAATGTTCCAACATCTGAATTATAGGGGTGCCAGAAGGAGAAGAAGAAGAGCAAGAAATTTGCTTATTTGAAAACTTAATTTGAAAAAGTAATGAGGGAGAACTTCCCCAATCTGGTGAAGGGAATAGGCTACCAGGAAATCCAGGAAGCTCAGAGAGTCCCAAAGTTGAATCCAAGGAAGCACACACCAAGGTACATCATAATTACATTACCGATAAGATTAAAGATAAGGAGAGAATCTTAAAAGCAGCAGAGAAAAGGAGAGAGTTACCTACAAAGGAGTTCCCATAAGACTGTCAGCTGATTTCTCAAAAGAAACATTAGAGGTAAGAAGAGGCTGGAAAGAAGTATCCAAAGTCATGAAAGGCAAGGACCTCCATCCAAGATTATCCAGCAAGGCTATCATTTAGAATGGAAGGGCAGATAAAATGCTTCCCAGATAAAGTCAAGTTAAAAGAGTTCATCATCAACAAGCCATTATTATATGAAATGTTAAAGGGACTTACCTAAGAAAAAGAAGATGATCAAAAATACGAACAGTAAAATGACAACAAACTCACAACTATCATCAACCTAACTAAGCAAACAATTAGAATAGGAACAGAATCACAGAAATGGAGATCACAGGGAGGGTTATCAGCAGGGAGGGGTGGGGGAAGAATGGGGGAAATGATACAGGGAATGAGAAGCATAAATGGTAGGCACAAAATAGGCAGGGTGGGGTTAAGAATAATATAGGAAATGGAGAAGCCACAGAACTTATAAGTATGACCCAAGGACATGAACTAAGGGGGTGGGGATGCTGGTGGGAGGGGTGGTACAGGGCAGAGGGGAATAAAGAGGAGAAAAAAAAATGGGTCAACTGTAATAGTATAATGAATAAAATATACTTTAAAAAAAGAGACTGCGAAGTTACTTGGTATTGTCCAGAAAATGCAGTTTAATTAGGGAAATACTGATGAAGTCTGTTTATAAATACTTTCAGTTTTACTTTATAACATTCAAGATATTCTCAGTGAGTTTTTCAGATGATTTTGGAAGAGAAATCACACTTGTATCAATAGAGTTCAGCAGGGGAAAGACCCAAGCAAAGGCATCCTGACCTTGTGTGGACAGAGGTCCACAAGGCAGGAAGTGTCTGAGCCAACATTGTAATTTCAACCTGGAAGGAAAATTAGACAAGGGGGGCCCTACTTGCCTCCTTCAATTTTTTTTCTTCCTCTTCCTCTTAAAAGATTAGCTTTATTGAGGTGGAATTTAAATGTAAAGTTGTAAGATGTGTAAAGTGTCCATCATGGTTTGATTTAGGTATGCATCGTGAAAGGGTCCCTCATCCAGTTAATTAGTGCACCCATCACCTCACATATTTACCTTCTTTTTGTGAGAATATTTAAGTTCTACTCTATTGGCAAATTTTAATAATAAACTAAAGTGCTATCAACAGTAGTCACCATACTGTACATTAAATCTTCAGACCTCATCCGTCTGACAGCTGAACATTTGTACCCCTTTACTCACTTCTCCCTATTTGTGCCCTGCCTCATCCTGCCCCTGAAACTACTTCTTTATTCTCTGTTTCTATGAGTTTGCCTTTTTTTTTTGACTCCACATGTAAGTAACACCCTGGTGTATTTGTCTTTCCCCATCTGACTTATTTCTAATACATTGCTCTCAAAGTCCATCTGTGTTCTCATAAATGACAGGAGTTCCCTCATTTTTCAGGGCTGAATAATATTCCTTCTCCCTACACTTTGAACTGTGGCATGAAATAAGCCCGAGGAGGAGTTAGAACTAACTTTTTGAGGGACTTTTGACACCATATAAAGTGTTAGAGACTTATAAGAGTTAGAAGTTATAAAAACAGAAAGTTTTGTGTAAAAAGAGAATAAGAGAAATGTATTTGTTTTGAATATTCCACAAAAATTCTAATAAACTAAGTTCAAATTGTTTAATAAACACATTTTTATTGTAATACTAAGCAGTAACATAGGAAAAAAGACTAAAGATTTTTTTGCCTTACACCTAAATCTCAGGGCTCAGAAAGAATTCCAAACAAATCTCAGTTCCCCTTTTGATGACCTTCGGCAACTTCTTAAATGAAGACCCGGTTTTCTTAACTTTAAATGTGATAATGATGGTACATAATTCTTGGAGCTTTTGTGAGAATTACATGAGATCCCATATGAAGTATTTAACTTAAGCATTTGGCAAATGGTTGCTCTGAGGAAGTTTTATAGTATCTGCCCTGTAGTCATAAGCAATCCCTCTTCCCCACCACCAGGTGTCAGCATATCAAAATTTCCAAGGCCGTTCCTCTGAGATTAATTCAATTCGACAAACACAAGTGTTCAGTTTAGGTAAGCCTCTTTTGACCCAATGCTGGAGTCAGAAAGCTAAGTAACATAGTCCCTGATTTTCAAGAGTTTATAAAAAGGACTGCAAACTCTGGCCAAATTGGACAGGGAGAAGTTATTTGGCTGGCTTTACATTTATATTTATGTTTATGTTTATTTTTATATTTATTTTTATTTTTATCTTTATTTAAATGTCTTTAGGCATGACATACACTGTACTTCACCTCACCATTCCCTTCTCTCCTATTGCACTCAGCCCAATTATGCTACCTTTCTGGCCTTGAAAGGCATTTGAGTTTAGACCCCTGGTCTACTAATGGGTTAAGTGAAGAATAATGCAGAACAGGAGAAATAATACCTTGAGAGCTGAACCTGCACAGATATGCACTGACGGGAGAGAGGTAAGCAGGGGTGAAACTAATCTGGCCTATTTAATAGTTTTGCTGTGCTCCACACAGATTTATCTCTGCTATCTGCTATATAAAATTGTTTCCTGTTCTATTCAGTGAAATTCCACAAAAGTTACAAAGTAAAGAAAAAAAAAACACAAACTGCTGATTGGTTCCTAAAATCTTTTAGGTGAAAAGGCTGAAGAGTAAAGCATATCTATACTTATCAAATGAAGCTTTAAATGGGAGATATAAAGGTAGGAATTGCAATAATGCTCTGGAAAATAATGGTATGAGCCCAGTGCCATAACCCTGATTTCAACAGCTGCAAGGAAGATATTTCACCTCCAGAATCATAAAATGTCACAAAAATCTATTGGAAGGGAAATAGATTTTATAAATGGGGAAACTGAGTGAATAAATAACGAAATGACTTGTTCCGGGTCTTACAGATGGTGGAGAGCAGCAGTACAGGAACAAACCCCTGGTGGCCCAACTCCTAGTTGCCCCTTTCACACTACGTGATGGAAACCGGTAATATTTTTGTCCTAAATAATTCAAATTCTTGGTCCATATCACCCACAGCTACCAATGATTCTCCCTTCACTTCTTTCTGAGACAAGGTTTTGGACCATGGAATTCAGGTGATGTGTTTGTGCATGTAGCAAAAATTTAACTTCAACACACATTTAGGTTGTACATCCCCAGGAAAAGTAACATAAAAACTTCACTTTGTCATTTGAGCAAATCGGGGGAAAGAACAAATCTGACACTGAAGGGGAAGAAGAGGATGCTCAAAATTGATTTTTTGCATTGATTCAACCTGTTGGGACTTTGCCCAGTTCCTCTCTTTTCTTTGTGTAAGTGGAGCCAAGAGTCATAAAGATAAATCAGAATCAACGAGTTCAAACGACATGACTTCATTCAAAGATTTCACCTCTCAGTAGAAAGCTTGAGAATAAACAAATCCATCCTCTAAGCTGCTCTTGTAGTGGACTCTAATTCAATTTTACACTCTTCTGAAATGACCTATCACATAGCAAAAAGTGTGGAAAGCTTGGGATATCCTTAGAGCATTCACCACTCTTTGAAGTTTGTTCCCAGGTTCATTCAATCTTTAACATATAATTGCTGGTGTCAAAGGGGTATTTACCGATAAAGATGAATTAGATGAGAGCGCTGCTCTTAAGAAGCTTATGCCTTCCTCTGAATGATGGGGGGATCTGAAAACATAGGAATTTCTATCATACCAAGTAGGAACAAAAGAAATCAGTTATAAATAGTAGTAGGAGAATCAGAGAAATCTTTGCAAGAGAGATTGCACTGGTGTTGGGTCTTTTTTTTTTTTTTAAATATTTATTTATTTATTTTTAGAGGGGAAGGGTAGGAGAGAGGGAGAAGGAGAGAAATATCAATGTATGGTTGCCTCTTGTGTGTCCCATGCTGGGAACTGGCCTGCAACCCAGGCATGTGCCCTGACTGGGAATCGAACCGCGATCCTTTGGTTCACAGGCCTGCGCTCAATCCACTGAGCTACACCAGCCAGGGCTGGTGTTGGGTCTTGAAGGATGGATAAGATTTCTTGTAAAGCCTGACACACACAGGTATCTATTTAGAATGGCCACCCCCATCTTGGCTGGAACAAAAGAAATCAGTTATAAATAGTAGTAGGAGAATCAGAGAAATCTTTGCAAGAGAGATTGCACTGGTGTTGGGTCTTGAAGGATGGATAAGATTTCTTGTAAAGCCTGACACACACAGGTATCTATTTAGAATGGCCACCCCCATCTTGGCTGGTGAAAAATAGTGAATGAATAACTATTTTAACAAGTACTATTTGAAAGCCTATAATGATCTGTGAAAAACGTATTCATCCTTTGCAGCTCAGTGAATGCTACAATCTTATCTGAACTTTAATGAGCATCTCAGCAAAGATTTTTCCTTCCTTGTTTGCATTTCTGGTCTACTTCATTCATGCTGATTATTTTGCATAAACCACACACCTAGAACTGTATATTTTTGTATATGTTACATTTATCTACTTGACTTCTAATCTCCTTGAGGACAAGTATGGTTATGTATATTAAATTTAATTCAGCCCAGCACTTCATGTAGAGCATGAGTTTAAGAAGAACTTATTAAATAAAATGAGCCAGGTAATTGTCAAATCTTCACTTTTTGTATGTGTGCGGAAATAGCCTCTGTTGGTCATTTCTGTCTTCTTCACAGCAAATCCCACCGCCATAGTCAACCTGCCATATGCTGTGTTTCAGATGGTTGAAAAATAAAATGGTAATATAAATATTGAAGTTCTTTATTCCCTGTAATGTCTCCTGGGCACAGCCTAGTCTATTCTAATATCTAATTTTTATGAAAATGGTTTTGAACTTTAAGTAAAATTATTTTGTAAAGACAATAAAATTTAACCTTTGTAGAAAAGTGATACGAAGATATACGAAACTTTGAGTCCTTGAGGTTTCAATACTTTGGTACAGTGTATGTGTGTTAGCACTAACATCTTTTAAAATCAGAAAGCTTTGGAGATTTGAAACTGAACGAGTTTGTGCAGAAGACCGCTCAGGGGCTGAAATAATAGAGCATCTCATCATTTCCTATACTTACCCATCAGTTCAAGCCTCTCCTTTGTCTTATAAAAAATACTGAGGTTAACAGGCCGCTTTCAGCCTTGTTCCCCAATTTGCCAGAGGGGTTAAAGTCAGAACTGAAGGGTTCATATGACATACGTTACCCACTCTGTCTGAATTGTCTTCGCACACAGACCCACCACACACAGACCCACCATGAAAATAAGACAGTCTCAGAGGGTCCCCTTCATTGGATCAGAATCCAGTGGGCTACCATTAAGCATTCTGAATAACAAAAGCTAACAAAACTTCAAATATATATTGTCATATTTCATGCTTGATAGTCTTAAGAAGAAGGTATTTTTATTACCCAACAAATGAGAAAATTGAAGCTCAGGAAGTTTCTGTAAGTAACCCAAAGTCACTCAGTTGTTGAGTGATAGAGTAATGATTTCAACCCAGGTAGTCTGACTACGCCCACGATATTAATCCCCAAGTTTTTTTACCTTTGTTGGAATTCCACCCCTCCCCCCAGCTTTACCTGACTTTGGGAATATGCTCACCCACCTCTGAGAAAACAAACTGACTATAGACATAGATTCCATTATGGGTTCTAGATTTCGCTAAAAGTTGGTTCTTAGACCTTCATGAAATAGAGACTGGTATAATCAAGTGCTGCGTAAACATTCCCTGAGTGAATGACTAGTGTGTCCCTAGGTAGATCTCTTCTTTATTATACTTTTCATCGGAATTTTCACTAACTCCTCACTTGGATTCAGGATTTAATAGTCAGTGGAGTATAAGACAATATTCCCCTCCTCTATTCAGATGCTGCCTAGAAAAGGAAGGCTTTTGGATATGAGGATTAGCAGGGTATTTCCTACTCCCTCATTGCATTTGTCAAATTGCTATTAATTTTCTTCAATCCACTACCATTTTAAAAGCTGCAAAGCTATGATTACATAGCAATTTACTTGCTATCTTTTGCTTTTCCATCAACAATGCCAATGCATAATTAAATCATGTGCTCTGGGGAAAAGATACTTTTGAATACAGAGGTATAAGCAAGATACTGTCTCAAGAAAAGAGCACAAAAATCAATTTAAGTGCCAAGTTAAAGTTGGTATATTAATGTCAGCATATAATTTGGCAAGGGAATCTAACTTGAATAATTTGTTTCTGCAGTGCTTTCTAATTTATTGATACTGTGTTGTTCTTGAAGCCTAAAGATATGGTGTTCAGCCATAAGATCTTAACATATTACATAAGATGATTAGAAAAAATTGACAGCCACTTGGTTATTTAGATGTAGTGGTTAAAGGTGACAAAATTTCTCATGAGGATTCAGAAAGAGAGTACATATATCTAACCATATATCAAATGCTTTAATATAACATTGTTTATGGGTCTTTTTGTTTTGTTTTCTTTTTGCTATAGAAAGACACAGACATTCTCAATATGTAGCAAGCACAGGATGAGCAGATGCAAATTAATCTAAATCCTCAGGAAGTCATTTTGACACTAGTTTCTTTGGCATTTTCCCATTTCTTAAATAAATGCATCCTATTACATTTATTTACATTTAGCTGCAGGCTAGTAGAGAAAACTCATTTAACAAATATCAGGTTAAATTCTGCCTGATAATTTGGCAGGTGACATCTCACAGGGCAAGGCAGACATGAGCTATAAATACCAGGCACAGAGAAACTAAATATGCTGAAAACACAGTCTAGGACTCTCTGTTGACTCGCCTATAGTCAAGGGAAGATTTTAGGAATTTCCTCATTTTTCTTCTTCCACTGCTTTTCACACTGAGAAATTAGGTCAATAATGCTTTCCTTCACCCTCTCCTTGACTCTTGGAAATGAGGTGATTGTTTACCAGGAAAAGAAAGCAGAAATATTCTGGTGTGTGGGATCCTCTGGGTTGGTGAACCCTTTAAATTCCTCACCGTCTAACCCAATCCGAAAAGGCAGAGAAATGCCACAGAGCTCTAGGCTGCATCTTCGAATCTTCTTTGGTCAAATCCCGGTACCAAGGTACAGCATGAGAAAATGATACTAGAACAAAGGGAAAATACTTTTGTAGGAACCCTGCATAGCTTGGAGCTCACTTTACAGGCCTTGAAAATTCAGTTTCTCCTTAGAGTGAATTTGAGTGATTCTGAGTGAATTCGAGGGAAAGTGAGCAGCACTTGGGAGTGATCCTGCTGTACCCTGGGCTTGAGGAAAGGCTGTCCTCCCCGGGCAGGGCTGAGCCTTCTGTTACGGTACTGGTACCTAACTCACATGAGGTCACATGCTAAACTTGCAGCGTCTGTGGCCCATTGACTATCCATTCCACCATGAAATGTCTCTTCCCTCAGTGGAGTAAATTTTCAGAGTACCAGTTTTTGGTTTTATGTAATCATTTTAAGAAGTTTTGTATTTTACTATTTAATGAAGAAATACTTTTTTGTGATTGAAGTATAAACAAAACAAACATATCCTCTCACCCCCGTGCCAATGGCTGTACCTAAGAATGGAATAAATTCCTTAAGCTCGTTACAGTCTAAATCTCCACAGCTTTGGACATGGTGACATGGGCATATTAACACCCACTGAAAGTCATCAAAACTTGAATGATTGCCCAAATGTGGTTAATCCCACGGTGTTTATCTGCATTTATACTTGATATATGATGTTTGACAAGCAAATATCAGACTTACCCATGGGAGGATGATTGCTGGGGCAGTGATTATCTGTTACATTATGTAGATCATTTATCCACGCTGACATTCAAACGTGGAATTCTGTTTTTAATGCATGGCAGAAGCCTGTTATCTCAAGGAACTCCATGATATCTCAGCACCACGTACACCAGGTTTCCAAATTGGGGCTCTAGCAATTTAGGCATTTGTAATGAAATGGTGCTCCCCTAAAAGTGTGTAAGAAGATACTCAAAACGTTAAGGCCTTGAGCATTTCCAGCTGATGGTAAAGTTGAGGACGCAGGCCTGACCCGGGTTTCCTGTGTGCACCTCTCCGCATTAAGGTGATCTGGCCTTACCAGGTTCCAGTCTAGGTCTGCGGCAACTCCGTTTGAAACACTTCGATGTTAAAACATGCCGGAGGGGGTAAGTAATTAACCATATTCAAAGGGCCCCACATCATTCATTTGAGGCAACCAAAGGAGTCTGCTTTGAATTCTGCAATTTAGTTGTCAGTTTTGTTTAACGAATTCATTCAGTGTACACCCATTGAGTTCTTTTCTTTCTGCAGAATATTGACTTGGGTGCTGGAGGGGAAATAAAGATATAGAAACATGAATTCTTTTAGTTTGTAGTTCCTGCGGCTCCTGTTGTAGTAGTCATAGCTGTTTAGAGTCCTGTAGTGAATGCGATGAAAGATTTTCAAGAGATTATATTGACGTGGCTGGTTATTGTTCAACTCCAAGCCAGCAATTTACAAGATCCCAACCATTAACCCTCCCCAATTCTTCAACCAATCCTTCTTCTCCCCACACCACAGCAATCCATACATTACAAAAGGAAAAGAAGTGGATTTAGATTCTGTCTTATCCAGAAATGTACTCATGCCCTGAAACTTTTCTATGATTTGCAAGGCCCCCAGCAGGCTCAGCGTATTGGCCTGTCTGATTTTCATCCAGGAGGTGATACTAAAGTTAGTTTTTACAGCAATTGTTTGGGGCGAGAACATTGTATAAATGCTTGATCGTTTCCAGCCGTTCTGCCTTGTGGAGCCTCAGCAAAATTATCTGGCCTATTTGGTTTTCTTATAATTGATATTAGGCCTCTGCAGGATTTTTAATGTTATTCCTTAATAATACTTTCTTATTCATTTAAAAGATTGCTGTTTAGTAGGAGTGGTTGCAGTGTCACTGGTCAATTTCTCGGTTCTCCCCTTCTGTTTACCTCTGAGAGGTATTCACTGCAAATGGAGTATTAAGTGTTCCTTAAAGAAAGGACAGAACACTGTGATAGAATACTGATGTAGGTCTGTGTCTTATTCCCTTTCCAACCAAATCTGAATTTTCTTTGGCCCAGAACTTCAGATTTCATGGCGATTTTTTGGCAACACCAGTAAAGAAAGATGAGTTTCATTGTCTTCCAGTATTTTCAACTAATTAGACTTTTGACCTCATTGAATAGAAAAGCTGTTTTTATATAATTTATTAACTCAATTGTCTTTTAAAAAGAAATTAGACTAAGAGAGTATGCCATACGCTGGAAAATGGTTTGAACAGCTTGGGAATATTTTAATCTAATACTTAAGTAGCCAAAGGTTTCGGTTTCAGCATTTTGCACACATTACCTGGGTATTAGGGTGGGCACTGTTCTTCTCTCCTGTCCCTGAGAGCCTTTGTGGTTGGCAGGGAGTGGAAGTGCAGGGGCGAGAGTGTTATGGAGAAATTTTTCTCCTTATTCCCTTCATTTTAATTTTTCCACTTGATAATTACATACTTTTATGTATTACATTTTGTTTTTTTGGTAGATTCTCAGAGGATTAAAAGAGAAGATATTTACATATGAACATACTTAACATCTCTTCTACAATACATGCTTAGCATTTATGCCTTGCCTCATCCCTAATAACAGAACTAATATATTACAAAGATATTAAATTAACAGTAGTATTCAGTATCATCTGAGAAAAATTATAGTCAAACCATTGTGCATACCATTTAGCCTTGCAATATTATCTGTCATTTTTCATATACTGAGTTGATTTAAAGTTTTATTATTTTACTTTTATTCTTGTTCTCTCTCTTTTCTTTAATTTTACATTTTCTGTCTGTTTCTTCCTCTGAAGTGTCTTGCCCTAGTCTGGGCTTCTGCATTCTGCCCACCTGTGAAGACTCCCCTCAAGATCGGCCCTGCTTAGGAGAAGGGACACAGATCAACTCTTCAAAAGCAAAGTGATGATTCTGGTAGCTGAACTCAGATTTTACCTGGTTATAGACGTTATCTCTCCACCATCTTATCCCAAGCCTTGCTTCCTGTGCTCACGTGGCGTTAGTCTTCGTTTAGTGCTATCAACAGTCCCCACCTGTCCTTGCTTCCAAGGTTTACCCATGTTGTTCCCTCCTCTTCAGCTTTTTCCTCTCGCTTAAACATCACTTCCTAAGAGAGGCCTTTACTAACTATCAAAAATATGTTATCTTGTTATGCTTTATGATAAACTTCTTCCTCCTTCCTAGCCCTTACTAGAATCTGTCATTTTCTTCAATTCTGTTTTTATCTGTCATGCTAGAATATCAATTTTACAAGGCTGGGAATGTGTTTGAATTGTTTAGTATTGCATCTTTATAACAGCTTAGTGTATGGCACATAGTAAATGTTCGACAAATACATATTGAATAATAGTTTTCATTGCAAGTTATCTCATTTAGTTATCTTCGTGTATATCTTAAATATAGTATACTATGGCTATCTGGGTATATTAGGAATTAGCTCGAACAACATGGTAAATTTTTTGAGTTTGTGCTTGGTAGAGTAGATGTTTGGGAGCTAAATTGTTAATTTGTTTCTATGCTGATGTGAATTTAAATTATTTTATAAAAATATGAATTTTTTTCTTAATTAAAATTGCAGTGCATATTTATTGAAGAGAATTTGGAAAACATAAATATGATGAAAAAACTATTAAATTACTGATCATCAGTTAGTCATCAGTGTAAGTTGTGTTACTTTCCAGCTTTTAGTGTAATATATATTTATTAAGAAATGTCCAGAGTACTGGCCAAGATGGAGGCATAAGTAGAAATGCTTTGTTTCCTTGTACAACCAAAAGAAGAATGACAACCAATTTAAAAACAATAAACAACCATAATTTCCAGAATAGCAAACTGCATGGAACTCCAGCAACCAAGGAGTTAAAGAAATATTCGTCCAGACTGGTGTGCAGAGACAAAGAAATGTGGCCCAAATGAAAGAACAGATCAAAACTCCAGAAAAAGAGCTAAGTGACAAGTAGATAGACAACCAACAGATGCAGAGTTCAAAACACTGGTAATCAGCATGCTTACAGAACTGATTGAACTTGGTCAAAAAATGAAGGCTACACAATGTGAAATAAAGCAAAACATACAGGGAAGCGATAGTGAAGGGAAGGAAACTGGGACTCAGATCAATGATTTGGAACAAAAGGAAGAAATAAACATCTAACCAGAACAGAATGAAGAAACAAGAATTCAAAAAAAAAATGAGGAGAGGCTTAGTAACCTCTGGGACAACTTTAAGTCCTCCATCATCCGAATCATAGGGGTACCAAGAGGAGAAAAGAAAGAGCAAGAAATTGAAAACTTATTTGAAAAAATAATGAAGGAAAACTTCCCCAATCTGGCAAAAGAAATAGACTTCCCAGAAGTCCAGGAGGCCCAGAGAGTCCCAAAGAAGTTGGACTCAAGGAAGTACACACCAAGGCACATTATAATTACATTGCCCAAGATTAAAGATAAAGAGAGAATCTTAAAAGCAGCAAGAGGAAAGGAGAGAGTTACTACAAAGGAGTTCCCATAAGACTATCAGCTGATTTCTCAAAAGAGACCTTACAGGTAAGAAGGGGCTGGAAAGAAGTATTTAAAATCATGAAAGGCAAGGACCTATATCCAAATTACTCTATCCAGCAAAGCTATCATTTAGAATGGAAGGGAAGATAAAGTGCTTCCCAGATAAGGTCAAATTAAAGGAGTTCATCATCACCAAGCCCTTATTATATGAAATGTTATAGGGACTTATCTAAGAAATAGAAGAAAATCTAAAACTATGAACAATAAAATGGCAACAAACTCATAACTGTCAACAACTGAACCTAAAAAAACAAAAACAAAAACTAAGCAAACAGCTAGAACAGAAACAGAATCACAGAAATGAAGATCACATGGAGGGTTACCAATGGGGAGAGGGAGGGGAAGAGTTGGGGGGGAAGGTGCAGGGAATAAGAAGTATAATTGGTAGGAATAAAATAGACAGGGGGAGGTTGAGAATAGTATAGGAAATAGAGAAGCCAAAGAACTTATACGTACAATCCATGGACACAAACTAATGGCATGGTGGGGAGGAATGCTGAAGGGTGGGAGGGTGTAGGGCAGAGGGGAGAAAAAGGGAAGAAAAAATTGGGTCAACTGTAATAGCATAATCAATAAAATATACTTAAAAAATAAAATTTGTCAAGCAGAAAAAAATGTTCATATATTAAAATCATAGCATGTACATTTTTTGAATTTTTTGTACTTAATCTTTATCAGGAATGATTTCTATAACATTAGGTATTACTAAGAAATATTACAAGTAGCTATAATATTGGATGTCTCCGATATTGGATGTCTCACAATTTTTCAACCAGTTATCATCTTTGCCCTAGTGATTGGTTCAGAGTTGGACACTTGACACAAGCCATGGCCGTGGAATCCTCCCTGGGACATTTACGACTACTGCTGGCAGGAAAGAACTTCCTTCTTTGTGGAGGTGGAACAATTGGTATATAAATTCAGGTTCTTGTCACTTGGAGAAGAAAGAAGCAAAAGAGAATAAAGCCATCCTGGAAGAAATGGAGAGATAAGAGACAGAGATAAAGAAAGATAGTTTCTTGATGGCATGCTGACTCTTGGATCCATTTGTACCTGAGGACAGCTCCACATTTCCTAGAGCTTGATTAAGTAAATTGGAATATCCCCTCTGAGCTTAAATTGGTTGGGCTTGGGTTTTTAGTGCCTTTAAACAAAAGAATCTAGAAAAATATAGACGGTAAAGAATTTTTGCTTATGTCTTTGGACCATGTGACACAAGTGGAAATTGGCTATTATAGTGGAGAGCTTGAAAACTATGAAGTCCATATTCTATTGTATATTATTTTACATGTATACCTGAATTCAGTTATAGGAACAGAATGTCATAATCCTGGATTGTTTGCATCGTCCCCTTTTATAATCTAAACTTTGGAGTGAATCAGCACATTTATGGCAGCCCATTAAAAAATTATGCACATAATGCACTTTCATGTATTCTGGAAAGGTTGCTATTGAGGGGAGTGTCTGCTTTATTACCCACTGTCTTTATATGTCAGACCTAGATAGAAATTCCTATCTCATCTTAGCATAGGGCAGCTTTAGTAGAGAACAGGGACAATCATATGTTCTACAAATCCTCTGTATATTTTAATATATTCATAACTCAAGACTGGATGTGACAGAGGATAGTGGATATGCTATTTGCAATCTAGGTTGGCACCACCAAGAGCCAGTAGCATGGGCACAGTTTATAATTCACTTGACACAACAGTTATGAAATTACTCATTTTTTGTGAATTAAGAAAAACATTTTGGGAACCACATGATTTCAAATTTTGTGCAAAAAGTGAAAGTTTTTTATTTTAAATTCCTATAAAATGAAATTATACTTGACTAAGAATGGTTGAGCTTCTCTTGCAAAATTGTTCTGTTTGTGTGTTATGAGCATCATGAATTGATCAGGTTTCCCTATTTTTTCTTTGTTGGCTAAAAACAGAGAGATGAATTTGTGCCTCATTTATGGAAAAATGCATAATTACAAAATTTAATCTCATTCTTTGCAATTAACCTCATTCTTGGATTTGGCTTATGTTCCTCCTTGCTTTTGTGGTTGCCCATATATTTATAACCTATTTTATTTTGCTTTGGCTCATGACTTTTAGAAATCACTTCAGATTCTTACTGGAAAATAACGGAATACAAGATGTAAAATTATTTTTTGTTCTCTTCCAATATTACCCTTCTGTGAATAGCCTTGCCATTTATTTCCATGACCTTGTCCAATGAGTACCAAGTCTTTGCACATTTCCTTCTCCCCAAATCTTTTCCTTTGGCAAGGGTATATTCCTCTGTAGAATATATATGCAATGATTTAGCCAGCAATTGGCTTTATAAGGTAGACCACGTGGCACTTTGTTTTATTGTAGTTGTTTTGGTCAACATCGTCTAAAAATGTATGTATTGAGAAGTACATCAATTTTTATTTTATAAGTGTAGTCTTTAATAACTCTGCTTAATTCACTTCTGAGCTCTTTTAAGGGACTCAAACTCTGTCTCTTAGTCATGCATCAATTTTTATTTATTTTATGATTTTGTTTGTTTTTCAGCATAATTTGTCTTGAGACAAGGGCTCCATTATGGCCTCATAAAGATGACATGGCAAAGGTCCCCAGTCCACAGGATGCCAATCTCACTGCTAGGATCATAATGAGAATAAGAGTTGACATTCGAAAGTACTCAGTCTTTTCTTGTTTGGTAATTATAGCTTCCATTTCAACAAGTAGAACCATTTTACAGTTGAAGATTCATGGCTAACTAGGCAACAGAAGCAAAACAAATAATTGTGCTCCTTTATTTTCATCATATGATATTTCTTTATATTCTCTCTTTTTCCCTGTGTTTTAAATGCCAACTTTCCTTCTTCTGATCTTGTCTATGCAATATGTTTATCTATGCTTTAAAATATTTTCTATATTTTTACTTTCTCATTTTGATGTTTCCATTTCTCCAATGTTGTGATGACTTCTAAGGTGATGCTTAGCTTATAACAACTTTATTTTACTGAGAATCATCTGCAACTGTAGTGAGGGGTCTTTGCAAACAATTTTGCATCATCTGACTCTGCCCCATGTAGACGTCCAGTCATGTATTCTTTCTGTGAGTCAGCCTGTGTGGGTGCCTTAAATGAGCTGATGTCTCCTCATAAAGTTATGAGGCAGCCAACTTCCACTACCTTCTGTGCTGGGAAAAGGAAGTGAACAGAGTAGGAATGGAGAGAAAACATGGCTGGTTTTCTCGGAAACTATGTATTTACTGTTTCCAATGGTTCCTGAGGTCTGGCCATGCTTGAGCTCAGTGCATTACTCAATATCCTAATTAAAACATTTTTCCCTTTCTTAAAATAGCTTGACTTGCATTCTGTTACCATTAGAAGAACTGTGGCAAAGTCATGCTATTAACAAGTGAAAAGCCTCCAATATAGACCTTGGGGAGCAGTAAATTTCCTTTTTCGTATTCCATTTTGTGTTTCTCACAAAAATGCCATAAATATTTTTTTCTCAGGGTCCCATAGGCAACACATTGTACCCCTGGGGTCTCTTTATCACATGAGTTACATGTTCCTACTTTGAACTGTGTTTTTCCCAAGTTCAGATGATTTGTCTAGACTTAGTCAAGTTTAGATGATTCCTCTGAGCTCCCTTTCCCCCCTCTGTCTTTTGCTGTGCTTCCTGCCCTCTCTTAGGTTCAGGGCCTCCACATCCTTTGGCTCGAGTTCTACCAGCAGTGGGCTGGTTGTTCACATTGGCTTTGGTCTCTCTCTACATCGCCCCCTCTGCGTCTCTTGTCCCACTATGATTCCTCCCTGGGTTTTTGCTGCTCCTACTGAAGTAAGTATTTTTGTCTTCTTTCTTCTGCAAAATGATTTTCTCCATACTGTTTTCTTTCCTTTTTTAAAAAGTATTTTTAAATTATGGTTGACATACAATATTGTATTAGTTTTAGGTTTACCACATACCCTACTGTTTTCTCCTGGTGACTCTTGTTCATCCCCACATTCTATCTCTTTTCCTTTATTTATTTCCTTCATGGAGCATAAGGGTTTTTCTTTATATTCCTCAAACTATTCCTGGGGTCTTGTCCTACTGTGTTCGTATTGGCCCATGTGTCTTTTCTGCATTTATTCAGGATGAGGAAGTGAAATCCCAGTTTATTCAGGTGTTCTGTCTGGTCTCCCTTTACTATGGCCAGATCTTAGGAGATTTTTTGAGTAGGTCCTTTGTAGGTCCAGAGATTACAAAGGAGGAGTGTTTATATATAAATAAAAATATATATAAATATATATATTTTATATATAAATAAAATAAGGAATTGGCTAATGTTATTATGGAGGCTGAGAAGTCCATGAATCTGTAGTCAGTAAGTTGGAGATCAACAGAATCAATGGTATAAACTTCACTCTGAGTCCAAGTTCAAAAGCAGGGGTGGGAAGATGTCTCAGGTTGAAGACAGTAAAGCACAGAGAGTGAGTTTTCCCTTACTCAGCTTTTTTCATTATAGTCAGACCTTTAACAGATGGGCCCACAGTCAGTGAGGCCCACCCACATTGGGGAGGGCCATCTGCTTTACTCAGTCTGCCAATTCAAATGTTAACCTTGCCCAGAAACATTCTCAAAGGCACACCCAGAATAATGTTAACCAACCATCTGGGCATTGGGCTGCCCAGTGAGGTTGACACATAAAGTTAACCATCACAGAAGGTTAAATGAAATGTTCTAAACTGCTCATTCATGGCTTGTAGGTCTCCTTGTCCTGGTGAATCCTTCAGTGCTCACCTTCCTGGGTCTCTTTTGGATTTGAGCTGCTGTTCTCAGTGAGCTCCTTACTTGTTTACTTCTTTCATACATGTCTCTCATGACTACTCTCTCTCTCTTTACTTTACAACTCAATCTAGTGAAGGAATGAATTTGCACCAAGACACCCATATAAGGTATTTGAGGATAGCTAGACCTATGGAAGGATTGGGAAACAGAGATTATATACTACATCAGTGTCACAAACCAAATTATATGGTAGAGCTTTGGACAGGTAGCTCAGTTGGTTAGGGCATCATCCCTATATGCCAAAGTTGTGGTTTCAATCCCCAGTCTGGAATAACAAATCAATGTTTCTCTTTCTCTCTCCCCACCCTTCCTCTCTCTCTCTCTAAAATCAATAAAAATATAAAAAATATATATGGTAGATTGTTCCATTAAAAAATATATCTGGTCACTTCACCTTTAGGATTTTCTGCCTGGACACCTTTCCCCCACCTAATGCTTCAGCTACCCATTTCCTCCTCTTCCTCTTATTCTACTTCCTGCATGTCCCGAAGCCCCAGATTCCTATTTGTTTCATATGGACAGTGGTTTAGCTGATTCTTTGTTGCAGTGCAGCCTTCCAAAGTATAAATAAAAAATTTACTTTTCCTACCCATAGACAGTTCGCTCCTGAAAAGCTATTAAAATACCTGTTTATTCACTCTGCTTTCCTTATTCATGGAAGTAATCATGCCTTTATTAAACTTTAACAAGTACCTACTTAGCATCTGTCAAACATGGGCATGCACAAGTTGTATCAGAACAATGTTTTAAGTGATGCTCTTAGCATGTTATGCTATGATTTAGTACTTATTGTACTAAGAAAGAAGACTTAGAATAAGAAAGACATGCATTGTGTCATAGCTTTAGAAATTCTGACTAGTGTAAGAACCGAAAAAGAAAACTAGAATATGAATGATGAAAAGTATAAATCACACATTTATTGAGACAGCTGCTTTAAAAAGAGCAACAAAAAACTTAGAGAATTTATAGACTAGCAAGGGAAATAAATAAGTAGAGTGGAATTAAAGCTCAGTATGATAGAGTGAAGGTAAACAAGGCATGGCATGGATTTAGCATGGATGGACAGTAGTCATCATAGGATAGAAATGATGCCACATAAGCTGAGTCTTAGAAGATGAGGGGACCTAAGCAGGTGGTGAAGCATCTGTGTGTACTCATATACCGGCAGGTGAAAGTGGGAATGTGATGGAGAGAAACATTCCACATATCATGGGGATATCACACTGATGCTTGAGACCCAACATATCAGAAATTAAACTCTAACCTTTCCTTCAAGTTTTGCTTTTCCTCTGACATCCTCTTCTCAGGAGATGACAGCAACACACACCTAATTGTTCAAGCCCCAACTGGGGCATCGTTGTTACACATTCTCTCCATCAATGACTACACACTGTCTACCAATTACCAAATCTGGCCAGTCTGAACAACTTTCAGAACTCACAATGTACCACGTCTCTCTTTACCGCTGAGTGTTTGTTAATAACATTTCCTCTGTCTGGAACATGGTCCCTCTCCCATGCACCACCCATCTGCATTTGGCTAACTCATACTCATTCCCAAAGGCTCAGTTTAGATATCACTTTTACCAGGAAGTTTTGTGTGGCAACTTATATCCAGATTAGATGCCTTTCCCCCAGCATACCCCAGCAAAGCTTTTATTACATTTTATTGTAAATGCCTGTTAGTTTCTCTGTCTCCTTCACTAGTTTATAAGCTCTAAGAAAAGAAGGAATATTGTCTCTTCTTCTTCTTCTTCTTCTTCTTCTTCTTCTTCTTCTTCTTCTTCTTCCTCTTCCTCCTCCTCCTCCTCCTCCTCCTTCTCCTCCTCCTTCTCTTCTTCCTCTTCTCCCTCTTCTTCTTCTTCTCTTTCTCTCTAGGTTAAAATGACAAATTTTATGTTATACGTATTTTACCACTACATAAAAAAATCAATAATACAGAATTCCATGCTATTTAACTACAGGTGGTATTACAGGTAATATGGAATACTGATCTCAATCATGATTTCTCTTGAGGAAATAGAATTCCTCCTTGGATGTTGTCTCTTTTAACTGTAACTACTTTTACAGTGACTAGCACAGTGGTTGGCACAAGGAAGATATTCAACAGGCATTTGAAAATGAGTAAGTGAGTGAATGACTGAAACTTCACAGGTAGCAAGTTCCAATGATGACAAAAGCCATGGTGTGGATATGTGTCTGTGTGGCAGAATAGAAGTGGAGCTAAAAGTCACCAGTATTGAGAAGGCCAAGGGCTTGTTTACCTTGTAGGTGTCTGGAGGGAATTGAAGTGGTTCAGGATGATAGTCAGTCATGTGGTGGATAGACAGACCATGAGCCACAGCCAAGGTCAGCAGTGAACATAGAAAGTAAGCCAGGTGGTAGACAGATCAGAGATGAGAAAGGGTAAACGGTGACATTATTATTGTCAAAGAAGGAAGAAATTTTGTACAAACAGAGGAATATTTTTACATCAGAAACATTTTTTCTGTCCAAATCAAGCTCTCAGATTGTCTTTGAGTCCCATCTGTAGCATATATTTCCTGCCTTCAATAACAGCTTTAGTTTTGGAACTCTTAAGTTGAAAGTGTCTGGTGAATATTTCTCATTGTTGATTTTCAGTTTTTTATTCTCAAGTTCAGACTCCAAGTTGGCCACCCCTTTTTATTGAGACTGCCAGTCCATCATAATGCCTTTGAAAACAGTCACAATGCCTCCTACAGCAATTGTTTCCTCCCTGGAGAGAAAATCCATATTTTTAACCTTAGCTTTCAAAGTATGCTCTCTCATTGGCTCATGTGTTTTCTTTTAATACTCCCTTCAAAATCCAATTTTTCTAATGCTGTGTGGCTCACACTGAATGACTTATTTTCAGTGATTTGAATGACTGCAAACAGGTCCCTTGGATCTATCCCAGTGAAATCAATAACAGGCCCACCACGTAACGTCTCGCCAGGCAATATTTCTTTCCCTTTATCAGCAGTGAATCTTTATATAATAGTGCCCTCCTTTTACTCCTCTTTGCCAGAGGTCTCCTTTTCTTTTCTTCTTTCTCCTGTAGCTCATAGAAAAGGCATGGTGGAGAAATCAGAAATATTGTTTTTTTTTCTTGTCTTTCTCACATTCATTTCTACTTTTCTTCTGTTTTACTACTCCCATTCCAATTCTTCACCTGTATCTTTCTGGACAGGTTTAAAAAAAAGTCTCTGGAAACACCATCACTCTGAATGAGGGATAAACTCACCCTGAAAGTTCAGAATGCAGCACTTTGACCTATGACCCCATAGTCAGGACTCCTCCCACCTGGACTTTTTCTACCAGGTTCTGCATGGCTTGAACAGACCCATGCTAATGGTCAACATTGTCCACTACTCTCCAAGAATTTCTCATTCTTGCCTTAGTTCTATTGCAATGTCCCAGTAATTAATCATTCTGTTGAAGGACATACATTTCCACCCCAAAAGATAGTAGTTTGATTTGGATCCTTGAATTTGATCTGAGACTGAGGGAAAGAAGTTCTTTGAAGATGAACTCTTATGAAGTCATTGCCACTGATTTGAGGTCTGTTAAGCAGACAATGAATAAAATGGTGCTATTTAAATTAGTGCCATGTGAGTATTGTACAGTGTCAATAGAAAGTGGTCTTCATTATTTGAGAAGGCTATCTTTTTGATCAAGAAAGCAGCTTCAATGGAAAGAATGAGAAAGGAGAGGGAAACTAAATCAGCCCTTGTAATCATACACATCATGCTATGCCCCAGTAAAATTTTGCACTAAATCAAACAGGGATAGTGGTACTATGAACCTTGGCCTGCCTACTGTCTCCTCAGAGAGAAAGGCTCCCTGAGGAGGGTATTTCAGAAAGGCTAAATTAAAGAAGAAAATACAAAAATCTGAGGTTTTCTTTTTGTTGAGGATTTTTAAGATACCCAGATATATGTTCTCCTTGACTCTTCAACTTCTGGCTTGCAGGTTGTCAGAGGAGAACACAACCTCTCTCAACCATTTCCCTCCTAAAAACTCATTTGTAAGAAACACTGATTTAGAACCCCAGGCCTCTGCTTCCTGATGGCTCTGATCCTTCTCTACACCATGAGAAACAGGCAGAGGGAAAGGTCAAAAGGACAACTCATCCAATTGAAGGTGAACTCCAGTAGAGCATACTGCAAATCTGTGCTCACCACTGACTCGGGGGTGAAGACATGACATCTAGAGGCTGCTTGTGTTCCCCCAGTGGGGTCAGAACAAGGGGCATTATTTTTATCTTTTTTTGTGTGTGTGCTTTTAAAAATCCTTTAGGTGAGTAGAGAAACCACTGAGACACCATTTTAAAAGTGAAAAAATGGAAGCAAACCGTGGTCATATCTGGAACCACATCAGAGAAGCAACTGAGCCCAGGCCACACACTGGCCTGGCAACTAGCCTGGTCTCTTGTTGGGATAAGCTGCCTCTCCCAAGCCCTCATTCTTGGTTAGAAGTCATGTTCTTCTGAATGAAGAGAAGACGTTACATCAAAAAATTCTAAGCATGTAGTTTGTTCTCCAGTCACTAAGCTGATGCATTTATCTAATCTGTACACACAAAACTCTGACTTCATTATGTTTTGCTAGAATCACATTTCAGGGCTTTGTGGTCGATATTATACAATGCCACTTGGCCAGTCTGTGTCTCTGCCAAATTTTTTTGGAGCAAGCTTAATTATGCAAATGTATCTGATAATAGATTATTCATTTTAGTCACGCTCAATTATTTATTTTTTATGCATGGCCCCAGTGACTTGGACAGAGCTTAGTAACAGCTCATTTCACATCTACCAAGGAGAAATAGGAAAGGACACAATTCAGATGCAGGTCAACTGCTTTGATGGGCATTAAGCTGCTTCAGAAAAAGTCACATTTGAGGTAATGCCAACTATTTCTAGGGAAAATGCCAGCTGTTATCGCTTATCTGTTGTTCCCAAACTGAGAGGCTATTGCATGAGACTGGAGGAGCAGTGACAGGACAGGAGAGGCAGACACTTGAAATTATGGGTTTGAAGGTGAATGGAAGAGAAACCTGCCTGGTTACTTCCACTAATTCCTAAATAGCAACAGTCCCACATCTTTGTCTCTTCTGGCTTTAGGACTAATGAAAAGGGGCCAGGAGGGAAAGCAGTAGAGACAAGTGGAAATAGACATACTAGATAGAGTGTTTTGCTCTTCTCAGAAGAAAGTAAGTGCTGCTATTGAGCAGAAATAGGATGGCTGGCTTTCTTTTAACTCTTTCATTTTTCCACATGTGCCATGATCTTACTGACACAGGGTATTTGCATATTTTAACTGGGCTTCACTCTGCACCTCCACACCCAGACTTGGCTAACCCTTACTCATCCTATACATGTCGAGTTAAAGATTACTTCTCCCAAGAAGTCTTTCCTGAATGCTTCACCTCCTTCCTCACCCCCAGATTAGGGGTGAGGTAACCCTATGTTGTCCTCTCATAGAATCAAGTATATTACTTATTGTGCCACTTATACCATTTAATGGGATTACTTGTTTAGTAGTATGACTGCCCATCTGCGAAGGTGAAGACTATGTCTGTGGTTTATTGATGAACAGCTGGCACCTAACTCAATGCTTAGGAGATGGCAGTCACTTAATAAATATTTATGAAATAAAAGAATGAATGAATGAATGACAGGAAGATGTGATGAGAGTTCAGGCTTTGCTTTTTGTCCTTAATGTCTGAAACCCAGAAGGACTTACTTGTGCTAATGTCTTTTCTACTTGTGAAACACAACAATATCTTTTTAGTGTATAGTCATGTCAAATTGATCAATGAAGTTTGCAAATACAGTATGTAACAGTGGCTATTGTATTTGCATCACTAACCTTTGCCTCCATTTTTCTTTCACTAACCTATTCTGTCCCTTGTGTCTTCCAATTCCCTCATAACCACCATAGGGGTGGGAATAGGACTCAGGCCTGGCCAGTCATGGATCTTCACTAGGACTGATATTGGAAGAAAGCACTTTCTTTTCTGATGGGGTTATTGCATCAGGGGACTTGGATCTGGAACCATTGTTAGCCATTTGGTGTACCATCTAAGAAAAAGTCCACAGATGAAGCCAATTTGATCAATCAGAAGGTCAAAGTCCCAAGATCCTGATTCTTGCCCTTTTTCTCTGCTCCCATGGCCTCCCTCTGGATGCATTCCAGGTAGGAGGCCAATAAAATACCTCTCCTTTAAGTCAATATAAGTTTGACTTTTAGTTCTTGTAGCTGAATGAGATCTGGCTTATGCAGTGATTAAAATGTATTTGTTTTTAGGGAATAGGATAAGTCAGCTGAAGTCAGGGGAAAAGCCTGCCATATCTTTAGTTTCCATATTGAAATGGACTTCTGACTTTAAAAGCTCAGAGTCCTGTTAAATATAGAAATTGTTACCTGAGGCCAGAATTAAGGGTCATGTTTTGACAGCATTTCTGGTGTTGGTGACTAAGTAGGAAGATACAAGAATCAAACAGATGAGCAAAAATTAAAATTGTGATTTTGAGGAAATTACATTGACAAAGAAACCCCAAGACTGGCAAGGAGTGCTCCATGATTACTCAGCCTCTAAGCTTCTCATCACAGCTGTACTTGTACCAAGAGAAAGGACATAATCATTGCAACACAAAGAGATAGTATAAAGTCCTATTCTGTCTTAGACTTAGCCAAGATGGTCAAAAGTTATGGTCAACTCTTCTGGCAAACATCCAGGCAGGAAGAGAAACTCATACAAGGACTTATTCCGTGGTCAGAGCAATGGTTCCTCGATCTTCTAGTCCAGCGATATGCTATAAACTCTGTGGCCCAGACATAGCTGATGTTGTTTCTACTTTCTATGCTTTCCAAATGGGAGTTTTTATTACAGACATTATGCGCTCCTCCATAATTTTATATTGGCTATGGTGGTGTGGTTAAAATTATCATTTGGCAAGAGTAGGAGAAGATTTTGGATGAGATATAGGAGATGATGCAGTTTGGGCATCCCTTTGGATAAAATGGATGTGTTTTCTGTTGTATATGGGATACTGGCATTTTGATAGGTGGGTTCTTTTTAATTTAATACCAGGAGAGAAGAGAGCTTTGTATGTACTAGGAAGTCAAGGGGTAGAATGTAGTAAACTGATAGCTGTTCTGTTGTTCACAGAGCTTTTCCACTGTTTTCTCTGGTAGAAGTAGTCCTTTCCATTTCTCCATCACTTCCACCACTATGCCAGCCATAGGGATGGCCCTGTGACTTACATCTGGCTGAAATTGTATCCTGGGGTTGAAAAATCTTCTCTGGGAGAAAGACCTTGTTTTTTCTCCTGGGTGTGCCTAAACGGGCAGATGTGAATTAGAGGCTGCAGAGACTCAAGGTAGAAAAAGTGTGTTTTCTGGATTTTATTTCACATTTCTGAGACCTTAAGACCCTGGACTCTGTTGCTGTTCATTCATCCTGAGTCTATTCCAGTGTCTTATTCACCTTCTCGGGTCAATAAAAATCTCTGTTCTACTTAATGTAGTTTAATATAGATTTTGATCACTTGCAACCAAGAGTTGTGAGCTCTGTGTTACCTCCTCTGGGAGTCCCTCTTTGACCACTCTAGCTAATTTAGTGCCCTTATGCCACTTGACATTTTTATCTTGCTGCCCTATTTTATGTTTGATAACACTAATTGCTCTCTGAAATTACCTCTTCAGAAAATGTCTAATTTTCCGTGTGTTTATTGCTCATTCCTTCTTCCTCACCATCTGATACTAAAATATAAATTCCATGAGGTCAGAGGTTTCATTTCTCTTATTTATTAGTTACTTTCCCCAAGGCCTAGAACAGAACTTGGCCAACAGTAGATGCTTCTTAATAAATTAAATCACTCACTAATATAGGGGTAAGAACTAAGATGCACCAAAGGAAAGGAGTCTGAAGGGGAAGGCATCCATTTATTCAACTGTCCTTGTTCTCCTAGTTTTCCTATTTCCTCACTAATGTTAAATATCTTCCCCTTTTCTTTCCTTCAGTTGTCCTTTTCCTAGAGCAACCTTACTACACGATTTCCATACTACTGCTTCCTGTCTCTCACCTATGTCCCTCTGTTGCTTTTCTGTCCAAGAACTTCAGCCTTACTTCACATCCAGCTTCCAGACATGGGTAGTTTGATTAGTAAAAATCCTACATTTTCTTTTGGTTCTCTATCCAAGGAGCTACCATCCACAGTGTTTGATACCTTTATGATCTGACTGAAGAATTTTCTAAAGCTTTCTGTGGCAGGAAGGTGATTAAGAGATCTATTGTCTTAAATCTGTATAACACTTTATGTTTTAAAATTGTATTTTATTGATTATGCTATTACAGTTGTCTTGATATTTACCCCTTTGCCCTCTTCTGCCCAGCACATCCCACTCCCTCAGGTTCATGTCCTGAACAAGGTTCATGTCCACGGGTCATGTGTATACGTTCTTTGGCTAGTCCATTTCCTATACTGTATTTTACACCCTGGTGGCTATTTTGTACCTACCTATTTTTATTTAATCCCCTCAATTCTTCATCCATTCCTGCACACCCTTATCCCATCTGGAAACCATCAAAATGCTCTTTGTTTCCATGGTTCTGTCTCTGTTCTTGTTTGTGTAGTTTGTTTTTTTAGATTTAATTGTTGATAGATATGGATTTGTTGTCATTTTCTTGTTCGTAGATTTGATCTTCTTTTTCTTAAATAAGTCCCTTTAACATTTCATATAATAATGGTTTGGTGATGATGAACTCCTTTAATTTTTTCTTGTCTGGGAAGCTCTTTATCTGCCTTTTGATTCTAAATAATAGCTTTGCTGGGTAGAACAATCTTGGCTGCAGGTCCCTGCTTTTCATGCCTTTGAATATTTCTTGCCAATTTCTTCTAGCCTGCAAAGTTTCTTTGGAGCAATCAACTGACTGTCTTATGAGAACTTCCTGAAGGTAACTAACTTCTCTCACTGCTTTTAAGATTCTCTCTTTATCTTTAACCTTTGGCATTTTAATTATGATGTGTCATGGACTGGGCCTCTTTGCATTCATCTTATTTGGGACTCTCTGTGCATCCTGGACTTGCATGTCTATTTCCTTCACCAAATTATGGAAGTTTACTTTCATTACTTTTTCAAACAAATTTCCAATTTCTTGCTTTTTCTCTTCAGCTTCTGGTATTCCTCTGATGTGAATGTTAGACCTCTTGAAGTTACCCCAAAAGCTGCTTATACTACCCTTGTTTTTTATTCTTTTTTTCTTCTTGTTCTTCTGATTGTTTCTTGTTGTTTCTTTTTTTACTTCCTTATGTTCCAAATCATTGATTTAATTTTCATCTACTCTATGGTTGTTTTTTTTTTTTGTAAAGTATTCTTTATTTCAATCAGTGTATCTTTCATTTCTAACTGGGTTTTTTTTTTTTTAAATGCTGCTGAAGGCCTCACTAATTTCCTTGACCATCCTTATAACCAGTGTTTTGAACTCTGCATCTGATAGATTGCTTTTCTCCTTTTGTTTAGTTCTTTTTCTAGAGTGTGATTTGTTCTTTTATTTGGGCCATGTTTCTTTATCTAGAGTGTGATTTGTTCTTTTATTTGGGCCATGTTTCTTTATCTCCCTGTGTTTGTTTTTATGTATTAGGTAGAGCTGCTTTGACTCTGTGTCTCCGTAGTGTGGCTTAATGTAGTAAGTGTCCTGTAGGGTCCAGTGGCACAGCCTCCCCTATCACCTAAGCAGGGTACGCAAGGTACTCCCTTTGTGTGGGCTGAGCATACCCTCTTCTTGTAGTTGAGACTTGGTTGTTGTTGGAAAATCAATGGGAGAGATTTACCCAGGCCAGTCAGCTGCAAGGGCTGACTGTGACCACTGACCACCAACCTCTGCCCTCTGTGGAGGATCAGCTGTGCAGGGGCAGGGTGGTGGTGCTCCGACGTGGTCTGTAGCTATCCCTTTGGTACATTAGCTCTGGGGTTCCCTGTGTGGTTCAGGCCAAGGTAACTCCCCACCTATGTTTTGCCCAGGGCTGCCCTTCCTGAGTTATAAAGCAATCTGAGGTGGCTGCTACATGGGTTTGGCTTGGAGAATCCCAGGCAAAGCCAAGCTGTGAATCTAAGCTGGCTGCCCTTAGTGCCAGGCCTGGGGCTCACTGAGGCAAATTCTTGCTGGTTTGAGAGGATTTAGGAAGTTATGAAACTTGAGTCAAAACCAGCCACTCGTATGGAAAGGCAGCTTGGGGCCCATAAGTTTGGTGTGGCGGAGTCTCTGGGGATCTCCAAGGCAGGTCAAACAATGTCAACCAGATTGATGGAATCTCAGATATGGCACCAGCTTGCTGGCTCTGTGGCTCTGTGGGGGGAGGGTTTAGAAAAGGGACAATGGCCTCTGCTCCCCTTGATGTCAGACATTTTAGCTCCTCCCTGTATTCCACTGGTATCTTTTAAGCTGCTACTCTAGTGCTGGAGCTCAGAGGAAATGAGTCTGAGTAGGTGAGTCTGTGTGTAGGTTCTTTAAATGGAACTGCTTGGGGATTCAGAAGTTTCTTCCACTAACTCAGTCCATGTTGGTTTTTACAGGTAGAAGTTGTGGGGGGCTTATCTTCCTGGCACTAGAATTGTAGGCTGTAGGCCTGGTGGGGATTTGGACTCCTCACTCCCGAGACATCCCTCCTGAATTTTTATCCACCACATGTGAGTGAGGGACCAGCCCATTCCACATATGCACCCCTCCTACCAGTCTGGATGAATGTGGTTTCTTTAATTCCATAGTTGTCAGACCTCTATTCAACTAAATTTCTGACAGTTCTGGGTGATGGCTGTTCTATAATTTAGTTGTAATTTTAATGTGGTTGTTTGAAGAGATGAGCCATGTATGCCTATGCTGCCATCTTGACTGGAATTTCCCTCACTTTTTCCTTTTTGAAGCATTTTTGAATAGGTTCTCCTCAGCTGGCCTACATATCCCTAATGAAGTAAACCAGGATTGAAACTGGTATGAAAAATCCAGAGGTAAGAAAACCAAGGCACAGAAAAGCTGATGTCTCTCCTAAGGTGAACAGACACAGTGAATCTAAAACCTGGGTTTGAATGTGTTCTCTTTCTTCTTTGTAACATATGAGAATCTAGAGACGCCTGTCTATTGGGATGAGAAACAAATCATAGATCATGGTGAACTGGTGGAGTCAATTGTGGCCATATTTTACTAGATTTACAAAACAAACTAGGATGTTGAATCTGTATTACTAGTCAGAATTTGATATGAAAAAAATAGCCCTGCCGTTCAAAATTTCTTATGCTACTATCATGTCCCAGCCACAAAAGGATAGAGAAATTTAATGTTTGAATAATTTGCATTTTCCCTGTTTTAAGTAAAATCTAATTCATCATAGTCCCAGTGACATTTTAAGAGTTTCAGGTCTGCAATGGCTATCATGACATGAATCATTCAAATGGAGGCACAGTCCTGAGCAATGACTCAGAATAAACAACTTAAAGAGAGGAAAACACATTTTCCCCTTATTAGGAGCTATCATTCAAATGAAATAAACTCACCAAAGTCATGACTACCTTTGCAGAAGGCTGCATGCTCCTACTGTGTCCGCAGAAGAAGCAATTTCCTGAGGAAAGGTCGCCATACGAAGAGCGAGGACTTCTGAGGGTCAGTCAGTCCCTTACCAATCACTAATGAAAAGTGTGACCTCAGGCAGGTCTTTTCACTTTTCTTGCCTCAGTTGCTTCATTTGTAAAATGAGAGAGACTACATAGACTTAGTGGTCCTTCCTATTCTAAGAATTGTTGGTTTGGGGTCATCTTACTTTATTACTAGATTTTTATTAATTCTAAGCATTACCTGTTGAAAGAAGCTATGACACCAGGTAAGGCTACCTCAGAGCATGGCAGGTGGTACGTTGCTCTTGACTCAACTACCATTGTGACCAAGAGAGATGGAAGACACACAGCTATTTATCACTTAAATGGCAAATACTTTAACTTGCACATGAATGTTTGTGTACCTTGCAGGCAGTCACTTGGTTCTTATTTACTTGGTGTCTCACCAGAAAACTTTCTCTGTCCTGCCAAAGGAAAGTTCAATAGCCAGCAGTCCCATTGCCCTTCTGTGTGTTGTGTTGTCATCATCCCTGGATCCTGACATTGCCTCCTAGCCCCAAGATGAGAGGAGAAATGAGGAAGTCAGACAGGATATAACTGTTCCATCTGTTTCAGGGACGTGACAGAGCAGCCACTGGTCTGAGGGATGGGGTTGCTCTCTAACTGCTGCAGGATTGGATGATAGCAGAGACTATTCCTGTAGATCCAGGCACTCATTACCTGTCTTTGCATATGGTTGAGGGACTGTTTTGCTCAGGCCAGTTGTTTCTCGATGGAGGCTTTTGTTTGTTGGTAGATAACTTTTTCCTTAGGGTCAGATTTTTTTTTTTCTGGGAATGAGGGTTGGGAGGTTTGGGACTTTTAGCTATTTCAAATTCCATTTTTTTCAATCAATAGCATTCAAGTGCTTTAAAGATTTAAATTTTTCTATTGGGTACATTCTCATAACCTACCAGTAGTTCTTTTGTAACCTAATTAAACCCGCTGAACCTGAATGGTCACACAATTCTTGCCAATACACCGTTTAAGCCATCATTTCCCAATCAGTTGTCTGCAGTTGTGGAGTCTAGGCAGGCACTCAGTAGCTTTCTGAAACTGTCTCCTGGGAGGCATCAGAGAGTTTCCTATCAGGCATGTGCTTGTCCTCACAGGGGATTTTCCAGGGTACCCAGGATGGGTAGTTTAGGGGTTCAGTGTCCCTAGGACTGAATGTAGCAAATGTCAATAAAATCATGGTTTGTATGTGTGTGTTTGAATCAGGGGTGGGCATGGTGGCTTCTAGTGAAGTATTTTTTTAAATGTGGTAAAATATACATAACGTAAAATTTACCATTATAACCACTTTAAATGTACAATTCAGAGGCATTAAATACATTCACAAAGTTATGTGACTATCACCAATTTCCATGTCCAGAAATTTTTCATCATCCTAAACAGATACTCTACCCATGAAGCAATAACTCTATTTCCTCCTTCTTCCAGCACATGGAGCCCTATAGTCTACTTTATGTCTATGAATTTGCCTCACATTGATACTGACCCCGGCTTGTGGGGTCTGCCACACTGTGGTTGAGACACGATAAATTCACATGGACTACCCAGTCCTGTGCAGGAAAAGGGACGGTGTGGCTTCTCTCTCAAGAAGAGAAAAAAACCTCGGCCCTTGCCTTGACAAGCCTTTATTGCTTTTCTGGGCACGTTACATGATGGTCCTCATTTACTATGCACAGGTTCACTTTAGGTGGTTACCTTTTACAGAAAACAAAGGAGAGGATGCTGCTAATCACATCACAGAAGAAGGATATTTGCGAATGCAAAGGGAAAAGTGGTTGAACCGGTTACTCTCCACACTGGGGAGGTTTAGCACAGACTTTCGGAAGTTACAGTAAGCACTTGCCTGCCTCAATTCAGGTTGAGGGAGTTTTAGCAAAGAGCAAGTCTCAAAGCAGCCTAGGCACAATGCAGGCCTGATTCCCCATGGGAGAACCTATCCGTGGGTGTGGGTCCTGTACATGAAACCTTGCTTTCCACTGGGAGCTGGGCCCATGCCACACAGAATGGTCTCCTATATCACATAAATGGAATCGTGCAATCTTTTTCCTTTTGTGTCTGGCTTTTTTCATTTAGCATGTTTTCAGGATTCATCGTGTTACAGTAAACATCATACTTTCACGTCTTTTTATGACTGAACAGCATTCCATTGTGTGGCTATGCTGCAGTTTGTTTACCCATACATCTGTTGGTGAGCAGTTGGGTTATTTTTCTTTGGTTATTGTGAATAATGCTGCTATAAATATTGGTGTGCAGGTATCTGTTTGAGTCCCTGCTTTCAGAAGTGGAATTGCTGGATCATATGGTAATTCTATATTTAACTTTTTGAGGGACCGCAAAACTGTTTCCCACAGAGGTTGCATCATGTTACTTTTCTGTCAGCAATGTATAAAGATTCCACTTTTTCCACATTCTCAGCAACATTTGTTATTTTTTCATAACAGCCATTTTAATGATATGAAGTGATATGTCGTTGTGATAGTGCTGTATTTTGGTTGCGCAAGGGAAGCAGGGCACAGGAAGAATACCCTTGCTTGGAAAGTTAACCAATGATTATGTCCTAGAAGATACAAGTTTTGCTTCCCTCCCAGTTCAGAGGTCCATTTAGAGTGAGTTACTTAACCCCTGACTCATCATTTCCCCCCAGTATGTGTGATCATAAAGATCAAATTAAATAAATCACTCAGCAGAAACTGCCTGTACCAGCCTAAGTGTTGAACACATGTTAAATGGAAGGTTATGCTGACTTACTCACTTTTACCCAATTATAGATATGGCGCAATTTGGTTAGACCCAGAGTGTAATAAACTCCACTTTATTTGAAATGATATATAACTTCTAACTAAAACCTGTTACTTAAAAGACATTCCATTCAAAATATTGGACAATTTATTCTTGAAACTACTGTATATGCCTGAATATTAGCCTCAAGCTAATATTTTAGTTAAGAAGGAGGTAGTGTCTAATTATTACTGCCCTAAAGAGATATAGTTCCTTTATGCAGAAATCTACTAGAAATAATGTAGAATTACATGTCAATTTATTGACCTTCCATCAGCTTTTGATTTGTGAACATAAAGTTGGTTAAATCAATCAAAATACCTTTCTCTTCCTCTTTCCCAATAGTCAACTCACCAATGCTTATACAGAATCTGAAACATAACATTTTACAGAACTCTGAGTGAGGGTGCCCCTTAATCAAATAGGCAAGCTTTCCCAGTGCGATAAAGCATTGCTATGTCCTGACTTTTCCTCATTTTAATTAGTTTCTTATCATCTGATAACACATTGGAATGGACATTCTTTTATATAAGCCTGCTGTGTTCTCCATATCATGATCTAGGAGAAATCTTAGTAGACAACCTGACATGCCATCTAATTATATCATAAAAGAAAGATGACTAATTGGGTGTACTAAAATGAAAAACAGTTTTGCAGAGAGCATCTAATTTTAATTAGTTCACACATAGCAATATCTCATAACTAGTCACCTCACTCAGTGCTCTTGACATGTATTCTTTATGAAAGAAATAGCAGGAAATATGAACCTCAAAATTACACATTCCATGAATGATATTTTTAAATGATGGAGCAATCATTTGGATTCAATTAGCTTCGCAATACTCTGGATTAAAGCAATTTTGACTATTCTACTTGATTCTTGTGGATTATGGTTTACCTATGAAATCTGTGGGGTTAAGGTAGTGGGATGCAGGTATAAAAATAAGTGGGATACAGGTATCTCAATGTTTTCCCTTACATATTGCCTGAATCACCTTCCAGAATGGAAGTGAGATGTATGTCCATGTTAGGCGTCTCAAATTTCATAAAAAGATGTTGACTCCTCCCCTAGCTCATCTGCCAGTTAAAACATACCATTTCAAGTTTAAATAGCAACAGGAAAGGACCCCAAACCAGGTAATTGTCACAAATTACAAATCTAAATTCTCTTATGCTCTATTCAAATTCTTTGTTGAGAGAAAAATATTTATAGAGAAGAGCTTGTATGACACACAATCTATCAAGAACTCCAGGTGTTTTCTAATTTCTCTTAACAAGAGAAATATTAGAATTAATATTTACTAAAAACAAGAACATTGATATGTGATGACTGTTACAACACTGATATCGACAAGTCAGAATAGCTGGTGGCTGCCAACAACCATACATACTGGTTCTGTCTTTGAAGATGAGGTCCTTCCCACATCCCAAAGACATGGGGACCCCCTCACCCACCATCACCCTATGACAGTAATTCTACTTTTAGTACCTATTGTCAAATAGAGAATGAGGTAATAAGCCTCTACAAATCCTGTACCGAATTTAAATTAAGTGTATTTTATAACCCCAATGGCGTCTATACATATTTGGACATTTTTATGTACATTGATGAGTGAGACAATTATTTATGGAATACATTTATGAACAATACTTCTGGAACCTTTGCAAAAACTTAAACCTTCCCTGAGAACTTGTGCACAAGTTAGGAGTCACAGAGCAACCAAAGTAAATTCTGCTGTGCAATGACCAGATGAAAATTAGTAACATCTTTTGAAGGGTGTGGAGGGCCTGGTTCATCATACTACATAGTGTCACACCCTTTGGGAAAACCTTTTTGCTCTATTAACAAAAAGCTATTATTTTTATTTTTGGCAAATAGTTTGATTTTATCTCTGTGAAAAAGAATTACCATTATTTTGCCATGTATAATATGCACACACATTTTTGTGCACATTATGTACAGGATTATAATACCCATGGTATGTAATCATTATACTCATGTATAATGTGTATCCTTATTTTTCTCCTCAAAGATTTGGGTGAAAAAATGTGTGTTATACATGGCAAAATATGGGTATAGTAAACTACAAAAAGCATCGACTGTTGGAGAATTTGGAGGCAGATGGGCCACCTTTCTGTGGCCAGCAAATAGCACTTCATGCTCGGTGTTTTGTATCAGCCTTGTCTTCTCACTGTTGCATCCCCTTGCTTCCTCTATGATCATCTACCTTTAATTTGTTATCTTAATGTATCTTGTATGTCTTTGAAACATAATGTACGTCTTTAGGGGAATACAGCTGAATGTCAATACATCAACAAAATTAAATAATCGATGTTAGTAGGGTGGCAGATCAATGTAAGCAAAGGGACAGTTTTGTTGTTGATTCCTCATATAAGGTCTATGGCCATTTGCATATTGTATTAAGATTTCTCTGCAAATCATATAAGCTTCTGCTTTACTTAGAAGGTCGATAGGTGCAATGTAATTGGGAAAATTATTAGAATGAGAAGAGATTCTGGGCTTTAATTCTCAACTAACAGTCTCAACTAACTGTATTATCTTGATCAAGGCTGTTGGGCATCGGTTCTCTTATTTTAAAAGTCAAGAGTTGATCAGTTGAGAAATTCAAACTCCTGGCTCGGGGCCCCAAGGAACTCTATGAGGAAGAAGTGTGTCAAGCACTGAGGGCAAGACAAAGGCAGGTGGGCACAGCGGGGAATGCAGGCCACCTGCCCCACCTGCGCCATGCCAGCCTTTTGAATACTCTGTGCCCACTGAGCAGAGAGAGGAAATTTTCCCAGAGACTGCCAGAGGTGGCTTTTTGTTTCTTTAAAAATTTTTTAAAATTTAATTTATTTGGGTGACACTGGTTCATAAAATTATATAGGCTTCAGTTGTACAATTCTATAATATATCCTTTTGTATTGTGTATTGTACAATTCTATAATACATCCTCTTGTATTGTGTGTGTCCAAGTCAATTCTCCTTCCATCACCATTTATCCCGCCTTTACCCTCCTCTACTCCTACCCCCTTCCCCTCTGGTAATCACCACACTATTGTCTGTGTCTATGAGGTTTTTCTTTGCTAAATCCCTTCACCCTTCTCACTCTGCTCCCAAAACCCATCCCCTCAGACAACTGTCAGTCTGTTCTCTGAGCCTATGAGTCTGTTTCTGTTTTGTTAGTTTATTTTGTTCATTAGATTCCACATGTAAGTGAAATCATATGTTACTTATCTTTCTCTAACTGGCTTATTTCATTAAGCATAATACTCTCCAGGTCCATCCATGCTGTCTAAAAAGATAAGCTTTCCTTCATTTTTATGGCCAAATAGTATTTCATTGTGTAAATGTACCATAGCTTTTTTATCTACTCATCGACTGATGGACACTTCGGCAGCCTCCAAATCTTGGCTATTGTAAATAATGCTGCAATGAACATAGTCATGCTTATATTCTCTCAAATTCGTGTTTCAAGTTTCTTAGGATATATTCTCAGAAGTAGAGTTGCTATATCATAAAGCAAGTTCCGTTTTTATTGTTTGAGGTAACTATACTGCTTTTCACAGTGGCTGCACCAGTTCCCACCAACAGTGTGCAAAGGGGTTTCCTTTTCCCTACATCCTCACCAACACTTGTGGATTTATTGATGATAGCCATTCTGACTAGTGTGAGATAATATCTCATTGTGGTTTTAATTTGCTTTTCTCTGATGATTAGTGACATTGAGCATCTTTTTATGTCTATTGGCCTTCTGTATGTCCTCTTTGGAGAAGTGTCTATCCAGGTCCTTTTCCCATTTTTCAATTGAGTTGTTTGTATTTTTGTTGTTGAGTTTTGTAAGCTCTTTATAAATTTTGGATATTACCCCCTTATCATAGGTATTGGTGAATATGTTCTCCCATTCTGTGGGTTGCCTTTTTATTTCATTGATGATTTCCTTTGCTGTGCAAAATCTTTTTAGTTTTATATAGTCCCATTTATTTATTTTTTCTTTTGCTTCCCTTGCCCCGGGGAGATATATACAATAAAATATGGCTACAAGCAATGTCTGAGATTTTACTGCTTATGTTTTCTTCTAGGATTTTTATGGTTTTGAGTCTAACATTTAAGTCTTTAATACATTTTGAGTTGATTCTTGTGTGTGGTGAAGAAGGTGGTCTAGTTTCATTTTTTGCATGTATTTGTTTCTTTTTGTAACCTCTGATCCATTCAATATTCCTGCACTGCCCACTGCTGAGACAATCCATGGTGACAACTCTATTGTTTAGGGCAGTCCACCTCTTTCAGGCTGGGCCAGTGCCAAGAATGAAATGACAGCCAGAGTGAGTGGTTGCAAGCAGGGAGACAGGAGGAATCTTTTGAGACTTTACGGACAGCCTCTGGCACCAGGGCATAGCTGTAGTTGGCTGAGGCATGGCAGCAGCTCACAGACTGACCTAACAGGCTGCTGGGAGGGGTGGGCTGTCCTTTCCGAGTGTGACTTTGGACTGACCGTGAATCTAAGAAGCAAGATTCCAAATAGTGACAGACGGTAATGAATAACTCTTTCTCAGCTTCCCTTTCTTCCTTCCCCTAGACCCTTAGGCATTTGGCCTTCTTTTTTCTCACTTTAATAGCTTTCTCATTATATTCTACCCATCGCTCAAGTGCGGTTCGAATGCCAGTTCCTCCTTGAAGCCCTCCACTGTCTCCTCAGTTGGAATTTTCCTCCATGCTCTTGCAGAGTTTCGTTTGCTTTCACTGAGTCCAGATTACAATCTACCAGAATTGTCATATGCATGCCTGTTTTCTCCTGCTGGGACATAAGCTATCTTCTCTGCTTCCTTAGCTTCCTCTCAGTGCCTAGAACAGTGTCTTGCCCAAAGTAGGTGTTCAATAAATAAAGTATGAAGTCCTAATATTTAGGCTTTATGGCTAGAAAAACAGGTTCAATCTTAGCTGCTGGGTCTACTAGCTATGTGACTTTTGATGAATTATCCTAAGCTGCAGTGTTTTATTAGTTAATTTTTTAGGGTTATATGATAAAATTATACATGTCAGTGTAGTGATACCTGGTGTCTGATAAGCACAGAATAAATGTTAAAAAACCATGTTGCTTTGTGTTGAATTAATTATATGTGCATTGTAGCCACATCTTTCCTCACTATATGAAAAATGAGTTTAGCCTTAGCCAGGTGGCTCAGTTAGTTGGAGTATCATACTGTACACCAAAGAGTTATGGGTTTGATTCCCAGTCAGGGCGCATACCTAGGTTGCAAGTTTGCTCTCCAGTCAAGGTGTGTTTGGGAGGCAAACAATCGATATTTTTTTCTCTCTCTCTCTCCCTGTCCCTCCCTCAATTCCTCCGTCTCTTAAATCAATAAAAATATATCCTTGGGTGAGGATTTAAAAAAAGAAAAGGAAAATGAGTTTATTCATGTTGATGAAAAATAGGGCTTTGTAGATGATGGCTTTATGGTAGACCAGAAATGTATTGACAGAAATTGAAAAACGGAGATTCTCTTAGATTTAGAGGGTTATGGGGAAAAGGTAACTAATGTTGGGAAGCAGCAATTGCAAACTAATCATAAAGAGAAGGCCTGAGGTTGAAAGAATAAATATAATCAGTAGGGGCAGTTATCCTGGGTATCCAGAATGACATATTTGCTTCATCAATGATCAAAAAAAAAGGGGGGGGGGAGGGATGGTGGAAGAGAGAGTCTGTCCCAGATTAGAGTGTGTAGGGAATTCCTATGTATTGCCTGAGGGTTGAGCAACCCACTCAGAGGCCTGGGGCTGTGGCTGAGACAGGGACTCACACAGACATCCCCAGAGCTCAGAGAAGAGGGGTTCTATTAACTTTGGGAGGGAGAAAACCTCCAACTGAAAGTCCGACTCAACTGTTAATACATGCCAAGTGCAAGTTGGTGACTGAGCTACGGACTTGTGATTCCCCTCTTTTCCTAGAGCCAGGAATTTCAAAATTCCTTATAATTTTTGCAAGTTGGTTGCACCTGTCAAATAATGAACTAGTGTTCATAATGGAGGGATTTGGGAGTAGATGAAGCTTCATGTGAAACCAAATAATTAGAAGGTTGCTTGCTGAGCATGGAATTAAACTATAGTACCTCATTAATTCTAAAACACATATATTATCACATTTTAATATCTCTAAATTTATGATATAATTTAGACAATGATGTCTTATGATTGTGTTCACCAGGCAGCATTTGAGATGTAGTTTAACTCTGCATATGCACAAAATCAAAAGCACCAGCATCAAAACTTGCAAGGTGGGTCAGCAGTTTGGAAGAAATCCCAGAGACAAATGTGAGTAACTCTTAAGAAGTAGGGGAAAGTAGGGGAGGGGGCAAGGAAAAAAACACAAATAGAGGACTCATGGGCATGGACAATGGTGGGGGATTGACTGTGGGAGTGGGATGGGGTAGGGGCAAGCAATGGGGAAAAAGGTGGGACAACTGTAACTGAATAACAGTAAAAAAAATAATTTTTTTAAAAAAAAAGAAGGACTCTCTTCCCCAATAGTAAATTAAGGTAATGGTAGCTTTGCGATATTTGTTAATTTATTATGGTTTCATTTTTTGAATAAGTAATATATTCATATGATTCAAAATAAAAAAGCTTAAAGAAAAAATAAAATAAAAAAGAAAAATAAATCACATTGGCCAAACAAAAGAAAAGAAAAGAAAAGTAAAGAAAAGAAAAGAAAAGAAAAGAAATGTGAACTCACAATAACCTTGTTGGAGAAGAGCATCAGTGAGTATTAGGCAATTAGGGAGAATTAAATTTGTATTGTGAAAAAATTAAAAAAAAAACACTTACTTTACCTGCATTTTCCAGTTTATGTGTGTACAAGATAAAAATGGCTGCATTGATTCCTATCAGCTAAGACTCACCACGAAACTATTTGGTAGGGAAACACTGGGTCAGTGGGATACTGCTGTGATTTGGTGCTGGTAACAACAATGACTTTGCCACTACTGGTCCAAAGAGCAGGGGATGAAACTAGAAGCCAGAAGGACAGAGCTATCAGACAGGCTAGGGATACAACCCGCCCAGTGACCCTTTAGGGAGGTAGCTGGACAACATGCATCCTACTTCTCTCTCTCTCTCTGTCTCTCTCCATCTTTGTCCCTGTCTCTCTCTCTCTCTCTCTCTCTCTGTTTCTCTCTGTCTCTCTTACTCTCTCAGTCTGTGATCTCTTGCAGGGGCTCCACATTGGCCAAACCCAGTTGGAAGACAGAGATAAGAGGATCCATTTATGTAATCTCCCAGTTATCAAGTTTTTGGTCTCAGAACTCCATTACACTCTTGATCCGTGGCATCTAAGAACTTGCAGTTGAGCAAAAGAGGTAAGTCAACTGTACAAGTCACAGAATCAAAACAGCTATAGCATAGTGTAATTGCAGCTTGTTTTGTCTTCCTTACTGGTATAAAATTAAAGTGCATCTTGGAAATGATCCTTTGAGTCCTAGATTGTATGCTGTAAGAGAAGGAAAAAGTATACAATGAATCACACATTGGAGTGACCGCTCTTTCCATGACAGGGTGAAACTCCCTCTGGGAGCAGGCAGGTTGGAATCCTTGGGACAGATTTTCTGCTCCTAGGTATGTATGGGGTGGGGCAAAAATAGGTTTACAGTTGTTTGTATAAAAATAATACAATGATAAATAAATAATAATATCAGAATAAATTCTGTGTTTGGCGTACTAACAACTGTAAACCTACATTTGCCCCACCCTGTGTATTTGTGTAAGAAACACTTGGTGGTCTAACTTTCCATTGCTTATGAACCTCCCTTCTGAGAGACACATTTGTCTTTCAAACTTATGAATGCACAAATGAATGGATGAATGAATAAATATTAATGTCCCAGAAGCCACTGTGCCTGCTTCCAGGGACTTTGCCTATCTGCTCTAATGGGATGAATTTATACTTTAATGTTCACAGGGCAGTTTTGTTTTATTGCTAATTTCCATTCATCCTTGGAGAGGAAAGATCATCTTACTGTCACTCCTGTACTCCTTCCCTTATGTATTTATAGACTTAATGAGGAAATGGATCTGATCAATACCCCCCGGTTACTGCAGTCACTGTTCCCCGTATGCCCAGCCAGGCTTCTCCAGTGATGGCTCACAGCAAAGCTGAATGCTACCTGCAAACGCAGATTGCTTGAGTTCGTATTTGCAAGGAAAATGGTAACCTAAGAGCTATTCTTCAAGGGGATTAGAGCTTCAGCTGATATTGGACTCTCTTATTTGTTTCTATAAATTTTTAACAGACTGAAATGGCATTAGAGTCTGTGGAGAGCACAATATAATGCCACTAATCCTGTTGATTTTACATTGCTTTACAGAGGTGAGAACGGCAATAAATCCTTTTATGTATAAATCAGGAGAGATGTTAGCCATTTCTCTGCAAGGACATATCTTATTACTAGAGTCGGCTGATAGAAGTTAGGACTGAAGTATTGCATTTGAAATGTCTCTTTTTTCTTCCACTAGTCCATGCATTCTCTTCCTTCTCCAGTCCCTCCTTCCACAACTAATTGTACTTTTCCTATCTATCTTATATCATATCTTATCATGTCTATCTTTCATATATTTATCTATCGGTCTGCAAAACCTCAGTTTGGCCATCCTCCCATTTTAGTGTACATTCCCATATGGTATTGTGGCAAATATATTTTGAGGGAACATAGTAAGACTTGATCCTTGGTTTCCAAGGGCTTGCAGTCTCATGGAAAGGATGAATCGAGTACACAGCTAACAGCAACTGAAGGCTGAATTTGGTAACTACTGGTTAAGGGCAAGGGCTTGGCAGTTAGTTTAAATTCTATGCTGTCTCTACCACTTTCTACCTGCATATCCCAGGCAAATTCTTTGCCTCCTGATCCCTAATGCAAATAACTCCAGAGAGTTGTTGAGATGATGAAAGGAAGCATAAAGGATTCAGCACCATGCTATATATTGTCAGAGTTAATTTTATCATTTGTGCTCAAAGAGATGTATAAACAATAACCAAACTGCCCCTAAATTATTGTTAACAGTAAATTGGTCCCATCAGCAATAAAATGTATGAGGTTTGTTTTTCTTTTGTGTGTATTAGGACAGGCTGCTTTCGGAAATAAAGCTAGCCTGGGTTCCGGAGCAGTCGCCAGCATCACACATATGGTAGGGTTGTTTCTTCACACAAGTGACAGGCTATGAGTGAGAAAAGGTACTCCTAGAATTGTCTTTCCTGTGGTAGAAACCATGTTGCAGTAAACCACTGTTTAACTAATCTCTGCTTTTATAAGCAATGATATCCAAATGTACTAAGTTCTTAGAGCTGCGATTTATCCAGAACAAAGATGTCAGTGTTGATCATGTCCACCATAGGTCATCATATTCGCTGTGCTTCGTGCCATCCAAACCAAGCCTGCTGCCTTTAGCCGTTTGCAGGTTTGGCCATTGCATGTGCTTAGTTTCTTCCCGTCTGCTATTATACTGGGGTGAGTTTCATCACTTTCGATTTTTTCATCTCGCCCTTATCCCTGCCATTCCAATACAACCACTAGTGATTCATTGGGGTTGTGGGGAAAGAATGGGTCACAGTCTCCAGAACTTCAGGGGGCCAAAGGAGACCAACCCGCTTTGTGACTTTGGCAATCTGGAGTTCCCACTGGAAGAGAGGAACAATGGAAGAAAAGGTAAAAGGCCTAGAATCAGAACTTCAGAATGTGTTCTGGACTCAGTTCTGATTTCCATGATCAACACTGAACAAGTTACTGAGACTTTTGGGGCCTCAGTTCACTCATCTGTATAGTAAATGTATTGTGCTAAACTATCTCTCAGGTTATTTCATTCACCAATTCATCCATTTTACACTTACAAAGTGCCCACTCTGTATAATGCACTGCACAAAATATAAGACACATTTCTGTAAGGACATACACCCACAACAGACAACACACAACATGCACCATAACTCAGAATGTATGAAAAGCCACAGTAAAGATACAAAATGTGAGGGGGTTATGAATAAGCTACTAAGCTGCTTCCCATTTTCTAATCAGGAGGCCAGATTGTGATTTGTCTTTTCAACTTCACTCACATATCATGGAACATCATTTCTCTGTGAATTTCTCATTTTTTTCATCTGCTGTGGAAAATGAGGCAAAGGAATATGAGGTCTATCCAGAAGAAGTCCAGCCATTGTTAATATAATGAGAAAGATTTGCATGACATCCATGTAACCTGATAGAAAGATTTGCATGACATCCATGTAACCTGACAGCCAAAGAAAATGGAATGGAATGTGCATGGGCGAACAGTGATGACTTCACTGTACTAGTCAGTGGGGGTGGTAGATGCCACTGAGTGAGCATGTGTACTGTGTGGCCCTCGCATTCAAAATGACTGAGCGAGTAGAGAAATGAGTCTGCATCAAATTTTGTGTTAAGCTTGAACATTCCTCTGTGGAAACTATTTGGATGATTCAGAAGGATTTCGAGGATGATGCAATGAGTGCAGTGCAAATAAAAATGTGGCAGGAATGTTTCAAAGCTGGCTGGCTGAGAATCTGTTGAAAGTGATCCACATTCTCTGGAAGGCCTGCAACAACCAGAACACCTGAGAATGTTGAACGTGTACAGGCTGCATCAACAAAGATCGGCGACTGACAGTGTGAGAACTGGAAGCCGATCTGGGGATTCCAAAAACTACTGGGTCTGAGATTTTGACACAAGATCTTGGCATGAAATGTGTTGTGGCGATAGTCGTTCCATGGCTTCTGCTACCAGAGCAGAAGAAACATCATGCTGTGGTTGTTAATGACTTGATTCAAACTGCTACCAATGAACCAGATTTCCTCAAGAAGGTTGTAACTAGAGTTGAATGGTGGGTCTACGGCTATGATATGGAAATGAAGGCTCAGTTATCCCAACGGAAGTCACATGGTTCTCCACGACCAAAGAAGGTGTGGCAAAGTTGCGGCAAAGTCAAGACCATGTTAACTGTGTGTTTTAATTGTGACAGTGTTGTGCATCATGGGTAGACCCCTCCAGGCCAAACAATTAATAAGGAGTGCTACCTCCATGTTTCTCATCAGTTGAGAGATACAAGACAACAAAAATGGCTGCAGCTGTGGGCTACTGATGATTAGCAGCTTCATCATGACAATGTGCCTCACTCATGCATCATGTCTTGAGCAGAGTTTTTTGGAAAACGCCAAATCACCCAGGTGACTTAGCCCTGCTACAGATCAGATTTGATGCCCTATGACTTCTGATTTTCCCAAAACTAAAATCGCCTTTGAAAGGAAAGAGATTTCCGACTCTGGATGAGATTCAGGAAAATATGATAGGATAGCTAATGGCAATTGGGAGAAGTGTGTGAGGTCCCAAGGTGCCTACTTTGAAGGGGACTGAGGTGTCATTGTGCTTTGTACAATGTTTCTTGTATCTTGTATCTTCTTCAGTAAATGTCTCTGTTTTTCATATTATGTGGCTGGATATCTTCTGGACAGACTTCTGTATATTTTGCTCACCAAAGTGAGCTTTGGAAGCCATAACCATATAATTAATTTTCTTGATTCCACAGTGCCAAATGCAGCAATCATTTATTATTGGTTGAAGAAATGAATGGAAAAGTGGAAAAAATGGAAAAATATAAATGGAAAAATGGGTGAAAAAAAGAACTAAGATGTTTTCTAACCTGTGTCACATTTTTAGAGAAATGTGGAGGTGACCATTCAGAAACTGAGACATGATAGCTATTTCAAATGATTCATTTTTTAGAGGGAAGGTGGGAAAGATTAAAGGAGAAAAATCCAAGGGGATATATAGTTTGGTTGTCCCATATTTATTATCTTATTTGTCTTCAAACCTTATTGTGAGCTGGCCAGTGGCGATATCCTTGTCTCCTTTTGATATAGAAAGAGTTAAGACTCTAGGGGCCAAAGCAGTTACTGGAGGATAAATTGGGGTGAAGACACTTGCTATAATACTGTGAGTGTGATGCACAGAGAAGTAGCCACCCTGTTCATCCTCCAAACTCAAAACCCACCTTTTCTGCTGATTTATCTAGTGGAGAAGATAGTGTATGTGACATCAGTTTCGTAGGTAATAATTCCCATCTGAGTTGAGGTTTGAGTTCTTAGGATGAGCTTAGCCAGACAATGTTTCCTCCTGCCAATAGGTGCCAGAGGAGGCAAATTTGTCTCAAAATGGAAATAAAATATAAAAGAGAGTTTAGGTTGGGACCTCCTGTTTGGTCAACCTCCATTTATTTTGTATCTACATTGCAAAGCCCACTTCAAAGCACTAAAGACTTGAATAAGACGTGATCTTTAGCCCTAGCTGGTATGGTTCAGTGGTTGAGTGCTGGTCTGTGAACTAAAGGGTTGCTGGTTTGATTCCCAGTCTGGGCATATACCTGGGTTGTTGTCCAGGTTCCCAGTTCAGGTGTGTGAGAGGCAACCACACATTGATGTTTTTCTCCCTCTCTCCCTTTCTGCCTCTATCTAAAAAAATTAGTAAATAAAATCTTTTTTAAAAAGTCATGATCTTTAGATCTTTAGAGTTTCCATTTAGAAGATACATAAAAAGACTTGTTGCTTTTCTAACAAACGTTTTGTCAATGGTTGGTAAAGGAAACACAAAGAGGAAAGTACAAATTTGTTAAAGAAACTTGACATTTCTTATCTTCACGCTTGATTTAATGCATTTCTTAGTTCTCCTTAGACAACTCTGACACTTAGGAAATCAGGCTTTGCTAATGCAAAATCCGAGATAAACAAACCAGACAAATCACACAACAACAAATGCAAAATCTTCGGCTCAAACTGAGGCCTCCAGCCTTTTCGGAAAGAAAGAAATGCCTTGTTTCTCTATCAGCTGCTACTACCCAAAGAACTCACATACTTTCTCTCTGGAACAAGTTGTCTTTGTTCCATTCCTTTGAAAAACCAAAGGAAAGCCATTGAAACTATCTGTTTGTTTGTAGGTTTGTTTATTTTTTTTCTGGACAAGATAGTATTCCATTTTTTAAAATCGAATTCATTGGGGTGACATTAGTTCACAGAACCATACAGGTTTCAAGTGTACAACTCAATAACATACCATCAGCACACTGCCTCTCATATACATGCATACACACATATATTATATATATATAATTTATATATATACAAATAAGCATATATTTCTATATAATATTTATTTATTTATTTTTGCTTAACCCCTTCACCCCCTTTCATCCAGTTCCCCAACCCCTCCCCTCTGACAACTGTCAGGCTGTTCCGTGTGTCCATGCCTCTGTTTTCATTTTGTTTGTTGGTTTATTTTGTTTGTTAGATTCCACATATAAGTGAGATATGGTATTTGTCTTTCTCTGACTTGCTTATTTCACCTGAAACTATTTACAATTTTAAACTTACATGAAGATGACACAAATTGTGAAAGATATTTTTAATCTGTCTAATCACATGTTGAATTACTGAAGGGCAAGGAATGGGGGACAAAAACACTGGGGTACTCTTCTTCATGCTTCCAAACCGAGCAAAATGGGTGTCTCCTCAGTGAAGATTTTGCTGTCTTTTAAATTTAGTCCTCCTCTCCTCTGGGCTCCCATAGCAGACTGTACCTCTACCATCACAGACACTTATCTCAGGCTCTATTAACTAATTTTCAAAAATCTTTACATTTTGCTCACCAAACTGAGCTTTGGAGGCCGTAACCATATAATTAATCTTTTTTATTCCACAGTGTCAAATGCAGTAATCATTTGTTATTGATTGAAGAAATGAATTTATAAATAGAAAAATGGGTGAAAAGAAAGAACTAGAATGTTTTCTAAGCTATGTCACATTTTTAGACAAATGTAGAGGTGACCATTCAGAAATGGAGACATGATAGAAAACTCAGTGAGGTAGCTTTGGGCACATCTGCTAGAATACATTTTGGAGTCATATCTGAGTTCATATCTGACTGTCACATATTAGCAATACTTTAACATCTTTGAGTTTGTTTACTCACATAAAATGGGAAAAATAATGCTTCACAGCTTAAGTAGCTAATAGCTAATAAACAGCTTTAAGTTATACATTTTAACATAATGTATGCATAAGGGATGACGAGTACTACTATTATCTCTGTGACAAATGATTTTCTCTTTTAAATGATATTGGATATATTTACAGCCAGCAAAATTAGCACACAAATCAAAAGTAGTTTATTCTTTTGTAGCTTGTAGAAAAAAAGATAATGTTTTTTTTTTGTATCACCTTCATTTTATTACCGAAGAAATAAAGGCAATTTTGCAGGTGGAAAATGGTTAGTTCATTGAAGAAAAAATTTATTTTATGCAGTGTTTATTTTTATACTAAATGGAAAAAAAGCATTTCCATAATGATCCTGCCTTGTGTTATCTTTGTGATAGCTTTTAGATGCTTTTTGGCGGGAAGATTTATAAATTAATGTTATAAATATATAAATATATTTAGTGGATTATGATTAGAAGTATGATTTTAAATTGAACTGAGGCCTGTGAGATCTTGAAAATAGAGAAACCTTTTGGCAAATAGAAAAATGTTTCAAATAGATTTGTGGTTTAGCCAGTTGCTTATCGAACGATTCAAGAACTGTGGCTGCAACATCAGAGGACTGGCAGCCTAAGCTGAGTTGGCCGTGTTGTCCATGGCTGTGCAGTTTCCTCTGTCCAGCTCAGTTCTGGACCAGGGTAGCTGCGTCCCTAATTGTTGGGCTGGAATGTACACGGATGAACAAATGTCTCACCAAATAGCTAAGATGGTAGAACATATGGACTTCCGGTTCAGACCCCAGATCTTACCGTGATTAAAAGACCATAAAACAGTAACAGGGAATGACACACTCTTCACCTGCTGAATTCACCTCAATTCCTTAAAGTTATTTCGAGGACGTGCATCTTGCAAAGCTCATGCTTTAAAATGTACTGCGGCCCTGGTGGGGTGGCTCGGTGGGTTGAAGCATTGTCCCGTACATCAAAAAGGTTGCAGGTTCAATTCTGGTCAGGGCACATACCTAGGTTGTGGGTTTGATCCCTGGTTGGGAAGTATACAGGAGGCAATCAATCAATGTTTATCTCTCACTTTGATATTTCTCTCTCTCTTTCTCCCTCTATAATCAATAAACATCCTCGGGTGAGGATTTAAAAATTATTTAAAAATGTACTGTGATTATATGACTCCCAACCCTGTCTTAGGCTGCACCCAAGAGGATTTATCGTATTTACGTTCAAGGACTGAGATTTCTTTTCAAGTGCTCGGGAGCTTTCCATTGTGTCCTTTGGATGCTTCGAAATGAAGCCTTCTCATTTTTAACCTTTTCTTTTTCTCAGAGAAATTGCCTCTTATAATTTCTTCTTTTTTACTATAAAACACCGAAGGAAAATCAGAAGCAGCAGCAGAAGGGCTCCAGGCGGAGCCTGCAGCACAGGTGTTCCGGGCCAGCCCCGCAGCTGGTGGCTGCAAACGGCACTGCTGTCTTTTCTCCCACAAATTGAAAATCGGCTTTTCTCTCCAACATTTTCTTCTGGGCTGGATCAATTAACAAACGAAATGATTTTAACTAAATGGCTGCTTAAACATGTTCAAGTACTAGCTTCAAAGAGAAACAAAAGTGTTTTGAACATGTCTTTCCTGAACCCACATCCTGCCCAATCTAAATAGTGCGGTGTGTGAGTACGGGTGTTTCAACAAGAAGTCATTCAAAATCTGTTCTCAGTACAAATTTTTCTCATGAAGAAATCTCACACACGATTTAGCATAAATTGTAGCCTATTGTGATGACAATCCATAAGTGAAATACTCTAAATGGTGTTAAAGTGTTGTTCACTTGGGAAAAGATTGCTTCGTAGCCATCTGTAACTACTCAGGAAAAAGAAAGATGTTTCTAAGGAAATAACCCTCATTCTCAACCATTCTGTGAGCTGTGAAACATCCAAGAACCCTTCAGGGGTTATTGGGATATTGTGGCAATATGAGAGACACAAGTTAGAGTGATAAAACAGTGTCCATGAATATAAATAACCGGACTATGGATATGAGCTGTCTCATACTTAACTGATACCATTTCTTCTACAGGAAAATTTGGCAATACTTGGAGAAAATTTCTGTGCACCTATCCCTTGGCCCCTCAATTCCACTTCTAAAAATATATTCTCATGGAATTTAGGATGTGTGCAAAGATTCACTTACAGAGGTGAATTATTTATGATAGAGAAAACTTGGAAACAATCCAAATATCCAGCACCAGGGTGCTGGTTAAATGAATCACAGGATAAATTCCTATAATGCTATGCCATTCAGCTGGAGATGCATTGTTAAGTAAATGGAAAAAAGTTTGCAAAAATATGTAAGTATAATTCTTTTTATTTTTGCAATTAAACGATATGAAAATATCTAGAAAATACACTTTACAAGATAACTAATAATGGCTATTTTATAAATCATGGGGTTATAGGTGTTTCCTTCTTATCTTTTTGCTTCTTGATATTCTCTACTTTTCTACAATGAACATATGCTGCCTGTTTATAAAATTACCCCTTGGCCCACATGCCCCCACTTTGGATGGCTCAGAGACTCTGAATCTGCCTCAGAGAGTAAGCTACTTCGACCATCCTGGGCATAACCAGACTCTTTATTCTAGACTATGGAATTGGAATCTCCTTAGACTACAAAGATTTTGCAGTTTTAACATCTTAACACTTTCTCATGTCATAATATGTTCTTGCTTTTTAAGTATGCACTTCTTCAAAGTACTATATGGTACATGTTCATGTTTTAAACTTAAGAAATTTAAATTATTATTTCAGTATATCTTATGATAACTGTTTACATAATTGGGAACATCCACAACTTGGAATCACTTCATTGGAATATAGATTTATTTTAGTATATGCTTAATGGATTTGAATCACTTTAATATGGATTCTGAGGACTGATCCTTAGAATTCTTTGCATTGGAATGGAAGACCAAAATAGAGTCTGAGAGGAAGATCAAGGGAACTCCAGTAAAGACAAAGCTCCTCCATCGTCATTGGTGTCCCTTGTCCTTGAGTTTTGTGAATAGGACCAGCGGACTCTCTGCCTCTCTCCATTAATCTTGGAGCCCAATAGTCATAATCTGGGCCAAAGAGCAAACAGCCATGTATTTTGTACCATAATAGAGAAAACCACATTACTCATCCTTCAGGCGTAATTATTCTCAAAGGGCATTATTCTCAACCATTGTTATGCTTGACGCACCATGATGTTTCCTATTTCTTTCTGATCCTAATGTTTATCAACCTAAACCCCATCAGTGCTTATACCCTTATTACTAAGTTTACATTACCTTTTTGACTAGGGCCTTAGCAGAGGGTAAACCTGGAATTAAGGTGATAGAAGTCTAGAGAAACAATTTCCATGGAAATTGGGTTAAAGTCCCTTGCTTTCCTGCAAATTAAATTAGAAATTCCCTTTTGGTGGGTGGTGGGTGTTTGGTTCATTCAGACGGTGGGTATGGTTCATGTTAAATGACTAATTCCAGATTTTCACTTACTCAGAATTATACAGAGTTTGTCTTCAACTACCAACTCTTTTCCTAATTTACCAAACAGAAAACTACTGAGCTTCAAAGACCCCAAAGTAAAAGTGTTTCCAGAATTCTCAATGTACTGTAGTAAAATTTCCCATGACATCTCCTTATTAACATGCTGAACCCTCCCAAATTCCCATCTTCTCACAAGGGCGAAGTTAGAGGTTTTTCCTCCACGCTAATGTGCTATCTGGTAAAGCGTTTATCTACAGCACTCATGATATTACATGGGAACTATTTGTTTTGTCTGCTTTCTCTTTGCAGACTTTGAAGTCCTTGAGAGCCAGGACTACGACTTTACTCATCTTTCCATACGCACTTAAATACTGTGTCTGCCATAAAACAGGCAATCAATGCCTTAAATACAAGAGGGATGGATGAGGGGATAGCTGTGAGAATGGAATACTCTCCTTTCAAAGAAACACATAGAATGGAATGTCCACCTACTATTAAGAATTATCTTATGTCTGGACAGATAGTGATAAAAAGCAAGGAAGGAAAGCAATGATATTTTATAGTCCTATTTAATGACACATAAGGCTGGAAGAAAAGCAGGGTTTTTTTTTCCTTTATTGTGTTTAAGTCAATTTGATAAAGTGGATAGTTTATAGCTCTGACTTCTGGGGCATTTTTATGCATATTCAGTTACTGCTCAATCTTGTCAGATACATTTTTTCCATAAAATCACAGCTAGTTTCTGCAGAAAGCTGATATCATCCTCCCACTCAGAAATCTTACACTGCAGCGTAGTGGCTGCACCAAACCTCAGCCAGCACACCCAAGCTTGTCAAGAGCAACCACCAGTCAGTACGGCAGCAGATTCCATTTCAAAACCAGAGCGCAACTGAATAAGCTTTTACTTTCTTAAGCACTAGATAAAGACACAGTTTGAATGTATCATTACTAAAACAAAGTTTTTCTGTCCCATATTGATTTATTTCTACAATCCTGGGGAGCTCTAACCATCACACATAATGTAGGGGGAATATCTCATAACGACAGTATCAAGGAACTCCTAGAAGTCTCCTGGAGTTCACACTGTAGAAGGCGTTGGGTGAAAATCTTATCTTTAGTTCTAGGATTGGGAGGGTCCAGGGGTGTCCGACCTTTTGGTATCTCTGGGCCACACTGGAAGAAAAAGAGTTTTCTTGGGCCACACATTAAATACACATATGCTGACAAAAACTGATGAGCAAAAAAAGGGTTTTAAATAAATTTATGATTTTGTGTTGGGCCAAATTCATAGACATCCTGGGCCTCATGTGGCCCATGGCCCGTGGGTTGGATGCCACAATTCATCGTTCTTTGAGTCGGTTCAGAAGCAAAAATCTCTTCAATGTAAATTAGGTATCACACAACGTGCTGGATTCCTGGTAGGTGTTGGAGCTGGAAAGAGGAAAGAGTTAAAGTGGCTTTTCTTCAGGGGCTCACAGTGTAGTAGGGAACACTGACAATCTGACAAATTATGGAAACACCCATAGGGGCTTTGGAATCTTAGAGGAGGGACAAATATTCTTTTATATCTCCTTTTGCAGTTACACTTGTTTGGGATTTTATTACTTATAGTGACTCCTGGCTAATATACAGAATTTTTCAGATTGTAAAATGCACTGGACCATAAGAAACACTTAGGTTTTAGAAGAAAACAGGAAAAAAATTTTTGAAGCAAAAAATGTAGTAAAATATTTAATAACATAAATAACATAGGCCGGCACCACTCCCTGCCCCACTCCCATAGCAAGGCAGGTAAGCTCCATTTGGACTCTAAGACATACTCCCATTTCCTTCCAAATTGGGTGGGCACATTTTGTAGTCCGAAAAATATGGCAGTCTCAGTGCTGTAATACTGGATTCCCTGTTCTCTGATTGTGAAACTGGTCATTTGGCCCACCTGGTTACATACTCCTGGGTCCTTCAATCCTGCTTTTTTTTTTCCTCTATCCCTTCCTGGGTCCAAACCAGACAATGCAGCTGCAGAATTCTGTTGGGAATTTGCTAAATGTAGCTGTCAGGTACTTATGCCTACTGTTTCAAAAGCTCAGAAGATTTACTGTGGTGTAAGGGACCCAAGGAGACACCTAGCCCTCTCTGGTTGCTGCTTTAAGGGAAAATTAGAGAGCACATTAGGTCCAGTAGAATGGAATTTAATTAAGCAAGTATTTTATATTTATTTAATGAGCACACTCAGCACCTTGTGGGTGACGCACTGCACTAGGAACTGGAAATACATAAATGCTCTCATGTAATTGATGGTCAAACAGGGGAGGCTGACATGAAACCAAATGGTTACACAGCACTGGAAACTAAGTAGAGCTTTCAAGGGAGCAGAGAAGGTACCCAGAGAACTGAAGAAACCTTCACAGAAGAGGTAACGCTTCAGCGGGATCTTAAAAGATTGTTCCATGCTTTGTCAAGGAGTATGGAACAACCTGTTCAAAGGCATTGGCGTGGGGAAGAATGCAGTGGGGTTGGGGAACGATTTCAGTGTAGCTGTGGGAGGAGGAAAGAGGGTTCAAGGGATTCACGAGTTCTGCCTGAAAGGTAAGTGATTTTTCTCCTCTTCCCAGTGCATTTCCTGTTAGGTCTCTCCTCTTAGTGGAGAGGAGTTGCTACTTCTTCTCTTCCTTCCAGACGCCAGCTTTTTAATAACTCCCTACCCTCAAAATGTTAATTGCAACATGTTTTGGGGAAAAAAATATTATACTTTTGCCCTTGACCATGGATGCTAAATTTTATTAAGTATCCAACTGATCTGAAATGCTTAATACAATTTTTAAAAAGTGAAATATGCTCACTAACTACTCAGTAAAAGCAGTGGGTGCATCTGTGTCACAGTTTTACCATTACAAAGCTGAGCCCTGCAGCCGGGCGCACAACCGCCCAGGAACGCGCTTCACAGTCACTCGTACGGTGTCCTCAGAGAATCGTGATCATCGAGGAGAGGCTTTGTGCTGTTAAACTGGAATCATTATACGATGAATAAGAAGGTTCTTACCATAAGAATTTATACTTCTAGTGTAAGTATACTTCTAGTATAATTTAACTCTTTAAGTTTAAAGATGAAGGGACTGGAGAGATATGGTCTAAACTGGTGATACGCAAGCCAGATACACAATACATTGGAATGACAAATGGAACTTCTAAAAATTAAGGGGGAAAGGATCTGGAAATCAAAATTAAAAAAGAAAATCCACAAATGATTTTGGTGCACAGTCATGTTTGTGAATTCCAGGATCTGATGACCTTTTTTGAATATGTCCAGTCTTAAAATGGTGAGACAATTTTCTGGGTGAATAATTAACTGGTGTAGAGCACTGGCAGGAAGCACAAGGCCTGAGGGCTGAATCCGGCCCTCCACCTTGTTTTATCCGCCCTGGCACCTTGTTCCTACCCAGAGGCCCACCAAGCTCTCGCTTAACTGTTAAGGAGTAGTTATATTTATACAGTCCGAAAGTTACATTTGGCCCTTTGAAGGCAACCGTGAGGCTGATGTGGCCCCTGGTGAAAATGAGTTTACACCCCTGGTGTAAAGAAATCCACCTATTCAAAATTGAATTGGCTATGAAAAGAATTGGTTGGAATAGCATGTCCAAGTGTTTTTGGAATTGTGATTTTTTTTTTTGGAAAACCGTGCTTTGAACTCGGACCATGCTGCTAATCCAGTCTAGCAATACATGTGCATTATGTACATCGTTCACCATGACAGAGCATGGGCCCCGAGTTCCCCTGCTGCTCCCATTCCGTCATTCCTGTTAGTAACGCTTCTGTCACTTTGTCCGATGACTTACAAGTGTCGCCCACCCCCAGGCAAACGTAAGTAGAGGTGTGCTAGGAGTGCAGAGTTATCTTTTCTTGCTGAAAGCAGGTATCAAGCTGTCGTCACCTGTAAAAATTAGGGGAAAAAAATGAACGTTCTGCTGTTGTGAATTCTCACATGGTTGGTTGGTGGTTTTATAAAAGTACTGATTGAGACTTCAGGACTCAGAGGTATTACCTTACAAAGAAGATCAGGTTAAGCATGGGCTTTTGAATGACATAAAACATCTCTTCTTTTCCTGATCATGCTTCAAGTGTGTGTCTGCTGAAGTGGGGACAATAGTGGTGATGTTTGGGTGCACACCTTTCTCCTTTCTCTTTCCCCTATGGAGAATGGGGAAAGAGAAGGAGAAAAGCGTGCTGGCAGCTATGCCAGAACCAGGTGGAACAAAGAGGAACAATTCTTCCAAGGCAGAGAGGGCGTCGTTACTGGGAAATAAACATTAAAAAGGTGCCGGACAGATAAAACCAATATAGATCCACTCAAATTGTTAACCAGTTTACATTGCTTTTATTTTCTGTGAAACTAAAATGTAAACAGGGGCACAAAAATAAGACTGTTATATTTAGCTTTATATTTGAGCCATTTTTGAAATGGATCGCCGAAGTGGCATCCGTTAGCCCCTTCATAAAAGCCAGGAGAAAAGGAAAGAAGAAAGTGGTTAGGTGGGCATTTCCTTGCATGAAAAAATTGGGCTGTTATGCTTCAAAGAGTAATATTATTCCAAATGTATGCTACATTAGAGGGAAAAGTAATTGTGAAACAGGGCGGTTTTGTCAGTTAAGCCCTGCGATTTGCATATGAGATGGAAACGAGTTATTGTTTTGGTGGCTGTCCCAGTGACATGTGCTGCTCATTGGTGTCAAAGCTGTTTATTAAAGTAAGCACACCAGGCATTTCACTTTCACTAAGTAACAAATGCGGAGTTACAAATTGTTATGTGCCACATGAATAAGCATTTGCTGTTGGCACCATTTCCCAAGGTCAGTGGTTTGTCCAAGAGTAACAATTTATAAACCTAATTGAGGACCAAACCACCACGGAAATCCTCACTCCGTGTTACTCTTTTCCTCTGCTCTATTCACTCTCACTTTGATTCTTTGATTTTTCTTTCTCATGGTCTCTTCCCATTCATTCTGCATGGTTTAATCCATTCAAAATCCCATTCTTCACTCTTTTGTCCTCACATTATCCATTTTCTCTAAAGATTTTATTTTTAAAAAATAATGGTTTGTATATTTTTCTTTTAAATTTTTTAAATTTTTCAATTGCAGTTGACTTTCAACATTATTTGGGTTTCAGGTGCACAGCACAGTGGTTACACACATGTAACTTACCAAGTGCTTCCTCCGGTGAGTCTGGTAATCACCTGACACCACACACAGTTATTGCGGTATTTTTGTCTGTAAATTCCTTATGCTGTCCTTCACATCCCCATGGCTATTTTGTGACTTCCAATTTGTGTATATTAATCTCTTCACCTTTTTCTCTCAGCCCCCCAAACTCCCTCCCCTCTGGCAACCATCAGTTTGTTCTCTGTATCTATGAGTCTATTTCTGTTTGGTTTGTTCTTTAGAGTCTGTGTATAATTCTGAGAAATCATATGGTATTTGTTTTTCTTTGTCTGACTTATCTCATTTAGCATAACTCCCTCTAAGTCCATTCATGTTGTCACAAATGATAAGATTTCATTCTTTTTTTGTGGCCAAGTAATATTTCTTTATACATATGTAGAACAGCTTTTTTATCCACTCATCTATTGATGGACACTTGGGTTGCTTCCAAATCTTAGCTATTGTAAATAACCCTGCAATGAACATAGGGGTGCATATATCTTTTTGAATTAGTGTTTTGAGTTTCTCTGGATATATATCCAGAAGTGGAATTACTAAGTGTTAAAGCAGTTCCAGTTCTAATTTTTTTTGTGTGTGGAATCTTTCTATTGTTTTCCAGAGCAGCTACACCAATTTACATTCCCACCAACAGTGCAAGACTTCTCCACATCCTCGCCAACACTTGTCTGTTTGTTTGTTTTTTTAATTTATTGATGATAGCCATTCTGATATCTTAGGTATGTGGTGATATCTCATTGTGGTCTTTATTTGTATTTATCTGATGATTATGACATTATCTTTCTAAATGTAAGATTATTATAATAATTACTTTTTCTCATTTCTTCTCTCTGTTTCTTTTTCCCCTTGCCCCTCTTCCCCTCCACCCCCGGCCCCACTTACTTCCCTATTTCTTGTCAAGATGAATGTAGAGTTGGAGAAGTGTACTAAAGAAAAGCTTAGGAAAAAATTTAAAAAATGAGAGAGAATGTAAAACAAAACAAAACAAAAAAAATAAGAAATGGAATCCTGAAAGCTAGTAAGCTGCTTTGGTATAAAAAAAGAGACTAACTTGAACTTGCAGCTTGGGATACACTAAACGGAAAGGTTCATGGTCAGTAGCTATCTGCAAAGCTTTGAATCCATCCTTTTGGCCTTTTTAGACAGCTTTCTGAACGTCAGCAGAAGTGGAAAAGGGAATTCCTCCATGTGTCTAAGGGATAGAAACCATCCTGCTTCCTCTCCATGACTTGGAAAGCAACTTCATACAAGGTTCCCAGTGTGGGATGTGGGATGTTGGAGGATCAGGGAATGAGAAAATTGGCTTTGACACTAGGATAGAATTTAAAAATGTGGAAAAATGAAAAGACATGGCAAGCAGTGAAAATAATGTCATTGCTTTAATTATTGCTTGTGGCTTTATGTGGACACTTTCACTAAAGACATAAAAGAGGTCGAGGATTTGAAGAATCTTTGGCAAAGGTGTAAAAGTTTAGGTAGCTACAGCTGGAGTTTATTCGGTAATTTTATGATATTCACTTTAAAAAAAATTGAGATATAATTAACACAAAACATTGTGTAAGTTTGAGTTGTATAATGTGTTGATTTGATACATTTATATACTGCAATACGATTACCCCTCTCTCATGTCACATATTTAGCATTTCATTTTTGTGGTGAAAATAGCTAAGACACACTCTCTTAGCCACTTTGAAGTATGTGGTACAGTATTGTTGACTATAATCACTGCACTCTGCCTTAAATATCCAGAATTAACTCATCTTCTAGTTGCAGGTTTGTCTGCTTTAACAACTTCTCCCCAGTGTACCATCCCCAGCCCCTAGTAGCCACAGTTATACCCTCTGTTTCTATGGGTTTGGCTTTTTTAGATTCCACCTGTCATTCTCTGTCTGACTTACTTCCCTTAGCATAACACCCTCAAGGTCTATCCCCGTTTTCACAAATGGCAGCGTTTTCTTCTTTCTCACGACTGAATCATATTCCATCGCATATACATACACCACCTCTTCTTACATACATTCATCCACTGACAGACACATTGTTTCCACATTGTGGCCATTGTGAATAATGTTGCAGTGAACTTTGATTTTTCATAATGGAGGCAAATGTAAATTGACATCTAAATTTAGACTTGCTAACTGAGGACACTGGTTTTGGGACATGAACACCATAAACTCACAGGGTTTTAGCAACCCTGACTCACCTGGAGGCCTTTCTGGGAGGAAGAGACATTGGGTGAAGCAGAGGAAATCTGACTTAAGTTTTAATGCCAGCTGCAATCCACTCGAGTCCTGTAACTAGCACAAGTGGTGGATCCCGGCAGCATCCCCATGGCTGTGGTACAGGGAGGCTACGGACTGCTCTTGCTTTGGGAGATAAAGAGCAGAAGCAACTGGGCTGTGTACGAAATGGATTTCAGTGCACAACGAAGCCGCGTATGCGAGGGATTCTTAAATATCCACACGTGCACTCACATCAGACGGGCTTTCCCCCTAATTTCTTTCTCATTGACTTCTACGTTGATTGTATTATTGTCAGAAACTATAACCTGCAAGACCTCTGTTTTGGAGTGTATTGAGATTTTCATGGTCGACTAACAAATGGTTAAGTTTTTTCAGAAGTTGACATATGTATTTGAGAATAATCTTTATTTTCTGTTGAGCAGTGTTCTCTATCCAGGTGATGATCACATCAATCAAAGACATTAGAGCCTCTCTTTTTTCACTCTGACTTGTTTGTTAAGGTATCCCACAATGATTATGGATTAATTAATTTTCCCTTGTATCCCTACCAGTTTTCATTTATGTATTTTGAAGTTGTTTCATTAGCTATATAAGGTTCATAACTGTTAACTTTTTTGCTGGGACATACCTTATAATCAATAATAAATACCTTTCTTTCTCTTTTAGACGTTTTTTTTTGCTTCAGTAAATTTTGACAAAAACCGAAACTACTATACTTGCTGTCCTTTTGGTGGTGTTGGTCATTTTTCCTTTATTTTCAAGATTTCTGTGTCATTGTTCTGCCAAATAAGAAGTCTAGTCAACTCAAGGTGACCATTTGGAGAGAGAGAGGCGAGAAAGAGAGAGGGAGAGAGACATGTGAGCTCCAGGTGGTCTAGTCCCCAACTTTTGAGTCTTCTAGCCCAGGTACCATGTAAAGGAAGAAGGCTTCCAGGTGAGCCCAGCGTTAGCCAATGTCTGCCTGCAACTGAATGAGAGAGCCCACGCCTGAACTACCTGACTGAGCCCAGCCAAACCTCAGAAACTGGAGAAATGATACTAATATTAATATTAATACTAATAACAACAATAAAGAAAAGGTCACTGTTGTTTTATGTCATCATTTTTGTTATGTGAGAGAACTAGAGCAGAGCTTAGCACCTAAGGCATTGTTCTAAACATCGCTTATATAGGTAACTCATTTAACTCTCACTGCTCCATTATTCTTCCTATTCCATAAGTTGCATAGCTGGTGTACAGAAAAGTTAAATGCATCAGGTGTTTTTTCTTTTTTCCTGTGTAACAAATGACTCCCAAATTTGGTAGTATAAATTAATGATTCTGCTGATCTGGGCCTGACACAAATGGTCTGAGCTGGCTTCACTGCTGCATCTGCAATTAGCTGTTGGCTTGCTGGGGGCTGGGGAATGGCCTCATCCACTTTCTGGCTATGGACTCATTGTCATCTGAGTATCTTGGGGTGACTGAGTCATGTGATCTCTCACTGTCTAGCAGGCTAGGTTGGTCTGGCTCATTCTGGAGGCAGTGTCCCAGGACAAGAGTGAAGCATTCAAGGGCTCCTGAGGCCTGACCTTCGGAATGGTACAAGCCAGACCAAAGTCAAGGGGTGAGAAAAGTGGGATCTGCTTCTTGACAGAATATCATTGGATGAGAATGCAAGGAGGTAGATTCTTGGGACCATTCTGCCACAATCAGTTACATTACATAACTTGCCCATTGTTACATAGGTTGTGACGGAAGACAGGTCTGCACCCCAGCAGCAGGCCCCAAAGAGACTTCTTTTCACTACTAAACTACACTGCCCCTGACTACATGGTAGCTAGACTCAGCTCTCAGCAAAAACCACCTCAGAAGGCAGGCTGGCTACCATATCCAATCAGAAACCCAAGGTTTTTATAGTATATTAGAGCAGGTAGTTTGAATCTTTGATTAACCACTTACTAGCTATTTGTTCTTGGGTAAACTACTAAAACTCCTCAAATCTCAACTTCCTCATATGAAAAAATGATAGATTTTTTATAACAACTAATTAAGATAAATATAGTCAGTTCTGCTGTAACCCACATATGCATTCCTAAAATTCACTGTGCTGTGCAAAATTACATAACAAAAACTACAAAGCTTATGAGAAAAATGAGGTTACAGGCATGAACTAAAATAGTGAAGCACAAAAAAAAGAACCCTAATGAAAAATAGTAGTAATTTTAGATGGTAAATGGTTAAGAAATATATAAATACTACACAAAATTCATGTTGTATTCAAAAGATGCCCTACTATATCAATCATTTTGGAACATGTTTATGTTTTCCTTTTTTAAAATTATATTTTATTGATTATGCTATTATAGTTGTTCTGAGATTTCCCCCTTTGAGCCCCTCTGCCCAGCATGCCCTATGTCTCAGGCAATCCCTCACCATTGTTCATGTCCATGGGTCATGTGTATAAGTTCTTTCGTGATTCCATTTCCTATACTGTACTTTACACCCATATGGCTACTCTGTAACTGCCTATTTGCTCTTCTTAATCCGCTCACCTCTTCACTCCTTCCTCCACTGACAACCATCAAAATGCTGTCTGTATGCATGATTCTGTCTCTGTCCTTCTTGTTTACTTAGTTTGTTTTTTAGATTCAATTATAGATAGATATGTATTTTTGCATTTTATTGTTCATAGTTTTGATCTTTTTTTCCTTAAATAAGTCCCTTTAACATTTTACATAATAATGGTTTGGTGATGATGAACTCCTTTGTTTTTTTCTTGTTTGAGAAGCTCTTCACTTACCCTGTGATTCTAAATGATAGCTTTTCTGGATAGAGCAATCTTGGCTGCAGTTCCCTGCTTTTCATGCCTTTGAATATTTCTCGCCAATCCTTTCTAACCTGCAAAGTTATTTTTGAGAAATCAGCTGACAGTCTTATGGGAACTCTCCTATAGGTAATTGACTGCTTTTCTCTTGCCGCCTTTAAGATTCTCTCTTTATCTTTAACCCTTGGCATTTTAATTATGATGTGTCTTGAAGTGGGCCTCTTGCATCCATCTTGTTTGGGACTCTCTGTGCTACTTGGATTTGCATGTCTATTTCCTTCACCAAATTAGGGAAGTTTTCTTTCATTATTTTTCCAAATGGATTTCCAATTTCTTGCTTTTTCTCTTCTCCTTCTGGCACCCTTAAGATGCAAAAGTTGGACCTCTTGAAATTGTTCCAGAGGCTGCTTATACTACCCTCATTTTTTTTTAATTCATTTTTCTTGTTGTGATTCGTTGTTTCTTTGCCTCCTTAAATTTCATATCATTGATTGGATTCTCAGCTTCATCCACTCTACTGTTGTTTCCCTGTAAATTGTTCTTTATTTCAATTAGTGTATCCTTTGTTTCTGACTGGATATTTTATATGCTGCTGAGGTCCTCACTAAGTTTCTTAAGCATCCTTATAACCAGTGTTTTGAACTTTGCATCTGAGAGATTGTTTATCTCCCTTTTGTTTAGCTCTTTTTCTGGAGTTTTGATCTGTTCTTTCATTTGGGCCATGTTTCTTTCTCTTCTCATTTTGGCACCCTCCTTGTGTTTGTTTCTATGTATTAGGTAGAGCTGCTTTGCCTCTGTGTCTTGGTAGTGTGGCCTAATGAAGTAGGCGTCTTGTAGGGTCCAGGGGCACAGCTTCCACTATTACGCAACTGGGTACTTGAAGTGTGCCCTTCAAGTGGGCTGGGGTAACCCTCCTCTTATAGTTGAGACTTGCTTGCTATTGGCAGATCAATGCGGGGGATTTACCCAGGCCAGTCAGCTGCCACAATTGGCTGTGACCACTTACCGCTAACCTCCACCCTCAGTAGAGGACCAGCTGTTCAGAGGCAGGGTGGTAGTGCTCCATTGTGGTCTGTAGCTGTCCACTGGGTGTGTTGGCCCTAGGGGTTTCCAGGCAGTACAGGCCAAGTTCAGCCCCCACGTGTGTTTTATACAGGGCCACTCTGCCTGAGCTATAAAGCAATCAGAGATAGCTGCTACTTGTGCTGGACTTGGAGATTGCAAGGTGAATCCAAGCTGTGAATTTAGGTTGGCTGCTGTTAGTGCTGGGCCTGGGCCTCACTGAGGCCAGCTCTTGCTTGTTTGATAGGATTTAGGAAGTTGTGAAGCACAAGCCAAACCAGCCATTCATATGGAAAGCAGCTTGGGTGGGCCGGTAAGTTGGGTGGGGCAGAGTCTCTGGAGATCTCCAAGGCAGGTAAAATAGTGTTAGCCAGATTGATGGAGCCTCAGATATGGCACCAGCTTGCTGAATCAGTCTACATGGATGTGATTTCTTTAATTCCGTAGTTGCCAGACTTCTATTCAACTTGATTTCTGATGGTTCTGAGTGATGGTTGTTTTATATTTTAGCTGTAATTTTGATGTGGTTGTGGGAGGAGGTGAGCCATGCCTACCTATGCTGCCATCTTGACCAAAAGTCTCCAAGTTCGTATTTTCAAAACAAACATTTAAACAGAATTGACTGTGGAGTTGTTAGCATAGCTCTGATTACTACTTAAGAAATGTTAGATCATCGCTATTACTATAAGGCCTAATAAGAGAAAAATGAAAAGACATATTCTCTTAATGGCCTTAATGTAGGTTAAGAAATAATGGGCGGGTGTCCAATAAGGAGTCTAGAGACAGGAAAGCTAGTAAGCAGGAATTGTCTATGTGTTTCCAGCACTGTCCATAGAATTCAAGTGCCCTCCTTCTTGGCAGGCACATTTCAATTTGGAGATGACTGTGTCAGTCCTAATGACAGCATTTATTAAGGTCATCCAACCTCCTCCTTCTGTTCCAAGCCCATGATCACCTAACAAACTCCTGGTTATGATTTACCTCTGCATGTTGTCGGGAGGCTGCATTCTCAGGCTGACGTAAACATTCAGTGCCACTTGGCAGTTATATTTCTCAGTGTAAATTGCTAAATTGGCACTCTGTTCTGCACATCAGTCTCTTGTGAATTCCCAGGGATTAATCAACTACAAGTATACTGACACATTCCATTTTCTGGATCTGCAAAGCTGAGGAGCAGATGTTGGAAAGCCGTGACCCTGAGAAGTGGCTGCTCCCTGCCAGGCCTGACAGCTGCTTCCCCAGATGACACATTTGCCCATTCTCCAACTCCAAGAATGCTGGCACATAACTACATTGGATCTGGACACATGTACATGTGAGGTGATATAAAATAGGCTCTTTCTAAGGATCCAATTCATTTTAAAAATGTGTCATTCTTATGGTATTAGGACCAACTTCTTCATTCTATAGTAATTTCAAAAGCTGGGATCTGAGCTTTAAGGCATACCATCTTCACTTATAACTATTGAATATCAAATAGCTGACTTTGAATGAATTTGCACCTGCAAATACTCATTTTTCTCTTTCTTCAGGAGGTAAATTACCTTAGCAAGTACAGAATGTGACATTCAGCTGTCTACTTTATTTCCTATTCATCCAAACCTGAACTAACAAAAGAATACACAATTAGTATCATCAAAGACAGAACTTGGAGAGAAATAGACTCTTTTCTGATTTTGCTTCATTGCAATACTCTCGGACATCTAACTCCATGATTGAGCCTGAAATGCACCACTATTGAAGATGCCAGGTTTGCCATCTTTTTTCTTACAATTGAGGGACTTTGTAGGTTTTACCTCTGAATGAGAACCTAGAAATACAAACGAACCAGAGGTGTTTGCAGACATTTGTTGTAGTTTGAAGGCAAAAATAATTGGCTGGTTAGGTAAACTGGAACCATGACCATTATCTGAAAATTTCAAAACTTATGAAGTTCAATATTATTAATATCTGCCATCTCATAAGAGTGCCTTAATATTTAAACTAATTCAATTATAGTTTGCATATTTTTAAGATTAATTCTCTGTGGTTGTATGCATTTTATAACTCAATTATCTGTTCAACAAACATTTATTAAATTCATTAATTGAATGCCATACCCCATATTAGATGCTAAGAACATAACAACTACATTATTATTGAACTCTAAGAGCTTGAAGTCCAGCTGAGGCAAAATAAAAATAAATGCTTATTACACAATCCATTCATTCATTTATTCAACATATCTTTTTTGAGCACCTAAGTGCCAGGAGTTATTCTAAACATTGGAAATGCAACAATGCATCCGAGAGGCAAGGTCCCTGCTTTAGTAAGCTTGCATTGTAGGATATAGTCAATAAAGAAGTAGGTAAATAAACAAGATAATTTCAGATAGCCATGAGAACTATGAAAAAAATAAAGCAGGATCAATCAATCCAGAATGAGTAAAGAAGGTAGTCCTTTACCTGAGATTGTGACAGATGGCTCCTCTGAGTAGGTGGCATTTGTACTGAGATCTGAATATTAGGAAGTGGGGAGCTGGGAGGATCTGTAGTTTTCCACGCAAGGGAGCAGCAACTCCAAAAGCCTTGAGAGAACAAGGTTGGTATGTTGGGGGCACTGAGAGTTGGTATGGCTGAAGCAAGACTGTAGGATACAGGGTCAAAGGTGTAGGCTGATACCTAAAAACCATGGCAGAGCATTGGAATTTTATCCTAAGTGTAATAGCAGCTGCTCATGTTGGGGTGGGGGTAGGGTTGTCGAACATTGAAATAGTCTGACTTGTGTTTTTAGAAGATTGCTGTGGCCATTTGTGCAGGGGCTAGATGGAAATGGGTGAACAAGGTGGTTTTTGTTATAATTCAGTGAGGAGATGGTGATGGTGAGCATAATTTCAGCTGTGATTAGGATTACAACGTAACTGGTGTTTTAAAAGTTGTACCTGAAATGAGCCACAAGAGCATAGACGTGAGTGGAATTCATGCTTCTTTGACAGGTTGGGAGTTCATCAGGAGGAGTGTGTGGACCCTGCATGTGACATGAGAACAAGGATTGACAAATTTCCATAAAGAACCACAGAGCAAGACACTTTAGGTTTTGAGAGATATGTGGTTACATGTTGCAATTATTAACTCTGTTGTTATAGCTCAAAAGCAGCCATAGGCAAAGTGTTAATGAATGGATGTGGCTGTGTTCCAATAAAACTTTTTTTTCAAAAACATGCAGCCATTGGATTTGATTTGGCTTACAGGCTGCGGTTTAGTGATGCTTGGTCTAGGCATTATCATCTGCAGCACTGCTGAATTTCCGCTTTTTTCTCCCTCTTATTTTTCTGCCATTTCTCTTCATCCTCACTGCTTTGGTTTTGTTTATAGTAACTTTGAGAACCCAGATATTTTATTACATTATTTAAATAATTTACAGTATCATCAACTATGATGTCCCTCAAAAACAAATCTGCTTCAAGGATTGGTCCTCTAGCCTATGATAGATATGGTCCAAAACTTGCCCAAGACTCACACTCACTTCTTGGTGAAAAGAGCAGTACTCATCACCCTATCTTCAGAGTTAGCTTTCTGTCACTGAAAATGACTGATTATAAAGATATTGGAGTCATATTTTATCAGTCTTTGCCTTCACCTTCTATACACAATAAAACTATGTTTTATTGACTCTTTTTCATAGAGTTTTCTATCCATCTATCATTTTCCACATAAGTCAAGATCCAATGAAAAAATAAAATACTGTATGCTTTTAACATTTAACAGAGGAAATTGATATCACCAGTGATGAAGCTACAAATTATATGGGGAGGAGGGATATCACTCAGAGAGTAGCAATGGCAAATAGCTGCTACCAGTTTTAAGTGGGGCTGGGGATGATGAAAGGGGTTGGGCTTTCGGTTGCTCAGGGACTAGACTCCATTGGCCAAGTTTAGCCAGTAGTCAGCTGACACAAGAGCCTATGAAACCAAGTGAGACAGAGCAGAGCAGAGCAGAGGGAAGGCAAGGAGTGGACCAGAGGCAACAGACCCAGGACCTGTTCCTCCTCTTTTCCTCATGCCAGCACCCTGGTTCAGGTACTCATCCTACACCTGAGTGACTGTGACAGCACCTCGCCAAGTCCCCAGTTTCCCGAACTGATGCATTTTTTAATGCATTCTTCAAGTTGCACTCTTCCACATGATTTACTATCAGTCAAACCCATAACCAATTTTTATGGTAGAACTCAAGTCCTATCTCTTTCTTGAAATGTTATTGTTCACTCCAGAAATCCAAAGTAGACTCTACTTCTTTTGAAACTCTGTATCAGGCATTGTTTCTAATAAGTCCTGGATACTTAATCATATATTTTCTTTTTTTTTAAATCGTTGTTCAGTTACAGTTGTCCCCATTTCCCCCTCATTACTCTCCCCTGTCTTGCCCACCCCCTACATTCAATCCTTCCCCCTGTTGTCCTTGTCTATGTGTCCTTTATACACATTCTTTGACTTAACCCCTACCCTTCTTTCCCCCAGTATGCTCCTCCACTCTGGTCACTGTCAGTTTGTCCTTTATTTCAATCTCTCTGGTTCTATTTTGCTCACTTGTTATTTTGTTGATTAGATTCCACTTATAGGTGAGATCATATAGTATTTGTCTTTTACCACCTGGCTTATCTCACTTAGCATAATGCTCTCCAGTTCCACCCATGTTCTCATGAATCATATGTTTTCTTATATTGGTCCTAAACATTTCTCCAAGTTGGCTGTAGTTTTCTCCAGTGCAGGGACCACACCTTCTATTTCTTTGTATTGTCTATGGGATCCACAGCATGGATGGGTACAAATAGGTGCCAATTAAATACTCACTGAATGATTAGATTTTTAAAATGATAGAATTGTAAAAGCAAAAAGAACCTTCACTTGACTAATTTACAATCTTTTGCATAGTCACAAAGAGAGTCTCAAAAAGGCAGAAAGAAAAATTGATATAGAAAAAATAGAGAAAGGTTTGCAGAGAGATATCAAAGTAAAGACAGACTTCAAATCCATTGTTAGACAGAGATCTGAGTGGGAAATGCACATGCACTTGCGCGCGCGCACACACATCAGGGTGGGCAGAGAGAGAGCAGCAGGGCCTGGGGTTAGAGCACAGTGCCCTGATTACAGATACAGAGTGAAATGTGCTTATCACACAGAATGACAAACCTGTGCAATAGCTGGCCTTACAAAAGTAAGTAATGTGAAATGTGTGCAGGGGTACAGTTACTGGAGAAGTCTCCTGCACCCTCTCTGAGGGACTCACTACCAAGGTGAGCTGTTTGTCAGAAAGAAGCCTGCTTCAGAGTCAGCGTCTCCTGACAATCTGTGATGTGAGCTATTTGGAGGAAGAGTTTGGAATATGTCCAACCAAGCACCAGAAACAGAATGCCTTGGAGCCTGAGGTAATCCAAAATGCCCTTGTCATCCACAGCTGATTGTACAGCCTCACTGAGCTCACCCTGGATGGTCTGGGTTATCCTCCCTTGGTGATTCACCTTCCCCACAAATCAGCAGCTTCAGTGTTCAGAGTTTGTAACTTTGTGTAATCATTTTTCTGACGCATTTTACATAAGCCACAGGGCGATGTGGTGTGCCACACAGGCATTTTCATTGCATGGTGTCCATTAACAGCTCTACCACAACCCACAGGGATGTGCCTTGTAGTTGTAGCAGAAACAAGTGTAGCAGAAATAAGTGTCTTGCCAGTGTCTTCCAGTGCCTGATGTCCCTGAGAACCAGTGTCTGTCCTTCCAACTCCTGGGGTGGTGACATCAAAGACAAAACAATGTCAATAGAATCTCAATGGCACTGTTGAGGGGACTCCCTTTGGAAGGGGTCCCCCCAGAAACAAAGTCTTGTTTCTCCTTCCCAGGCACAGAGAATGAGAGTGTGGTGATCTGGAGGAGAGCATCAGGGACTCCAGGTGACGCTGGGAACACGACAGAAGCAGTTTCAGTAGTTTGGCTTATTTGCTGAAATATCACCTCCTCCTTCAAACCTGCTGACCTGGGGAGACTTCTAAAGGGAAAGGGACCATATCTAGGACCCACAACTTGTGGAACTTCAGAAATATTTGGATTATATGTGTAAGCACTTGGAACAATTCTCAGAGATATTTGGAGATGGTCAAATTCCTGGGGTAAGAGCATTTCCAACTAAAAAACAACAGGGAGTCTTCAGAGCAGGAGGTTCATGGGATTAATGCACCTGAAGTTGCCCTCTCAGTTGGAGAGGGATGCCACAAACACCTGACATCACTCTCCTGACAGTAAGAAAGCACTGGAGAGTGTTATGCTAAGTGAAATAAGCCATGCAGTGAAAGACAAACACCATATGATCCCACCTATAAGTGGAACTTAATCAACAAAATAAATGAGCAAAATAGATCCAGAGACATAGAAACAAGGAACAAACTGACAGTGACCACAGAGGATGGGGGTGGGGGTAATGGGGGAAAGAAGTCTAGGAACACATATAAAGGACACATGGACAAAGACAACGGGGGAGGAATTAAATGTGGGAGGTGGGGGAGTAGGGCAGGGGAGAGTAAAGGGGGGAAAATGGGGACAACTGTAATTGAACAACAATAAAAAATTAATAAAAAAGAAATAACTCCAAACTGGATTGTCTCTGATGTAAGGGAGTTCTTGAGCGGTTCAAGTTTGGACATACCTAGTAAGCAAGGATTATTGAGGGGACTTGGGTTTGGTTTTCCAAGTGAATTATATTATTCTCAAAATCCCTTCTAATCTCTATTCAAAGGTAAGGATTTTGGAAGAGTATTTTCATTGGGAAGGCCACCCCTCCAATTTTTTTATCTGTCTCTCGGTTCTTTATTGTGTTGTTATGAGGCTGCATGTGTATCATGTCATCCATATGTTATTTTCTTCATCAAGAACATGGGGAACACAAGGCCAGAGTGGCAACAGAGAAGAAGCATGAGAAGCAGCTTTGGAAAAACAAATATCCTGTAGGTGTCTAGGTCTTGGAGGAATCTAGTTGCATAGTTACTTTCAGGATCCTGAACAGTTGCCTAAAATCTTTGTAGTAGGACATGAGGAATTTCAAATGCAAAGTTATGTTCTTTGTCCTTCCCATTGGTTCATATGGTCACAGCAAGTTATACAACAGACAAGGTATTTTTATAGATTTTTCTCAGTGGGATAGCACACTGATCACTTGAGGGCTTATTGGGGAAAACTCTCAAGCAGCCAATTGACACTTCCACGCTGGTAAGCTGACCCTATTACTAACCTGGTTCAGATAACTCGACAGTGCAGAGTGTCAACAGTCCATAATCTGATGGATCGCTTTAGGCAGGGAAGGAGTGAAATTACCCTTCAAATGCGTTGATAAGGTTGAAACATGTTAAGAGAAGCAGTTTGCTCCTTAGAAAAAGTCCACCATCGTATTTTAATCACGATATAGTAGACTCTTAGAGCAGGAAGATTAATGATAATCTATTAGAATAAAATTACATTCCTCAGTAAAATGAAAGAATTAGGACAGTTTTATGGATGTGATTACTCAAAACTCTCCAGCTTCGCACTGTTGGTATGGGCATGGCACTGACATCCTACTTAGTGACAGGGAAAAGTGACATTTTGCAAAAGCAAACACACCAACTAAACCAACAACCAATACAAGATTAATGGGTCATTTGTGAGCTTCATTTTACTGCATCTTGTCCTTGTAAGAGAAAGGGTTCAGACAGAAGTCCATTGCTAGAATGTCATTTCCTTTATTCAAATTATTTGTTTTGAAGGAGAACTTCAACAACTGTTGTGTGTGTATCTGTGCATGCAAAGACTTCTGTTTGTAATATAAAATTTTCTAGTGGATAGTTTATGGTCTAGGTAACATTCATTAACTTTTACATTATTTTTTGTACAAATATTGCTTTATTATTTTTGAGTAAGTCTTTTTTTTTAATAGATTTTATTGATTATGCTATTACAGTTGTCCCATTTCTCCCTCATCATTCCCCCCACCCTGCACACCCTCTCCCACCCACATTCCCCCCTTTAGTTCATGTCCTTGTGTCATAAGTTCTTTAGCTTCTACATTTCCCATACTATTCTTGCCTTCCCCCTATTTTCTACCCACTATCTATGCTACCTCATTCTCTGTACCTTCCCCCCCCCACGCCCCTGTTGCTAACCCTCCATATGATCTCCATTTCTGTGGTTCTGTTCCTGTTCTAGCTGTTTGCTTAGTTTGCTTTTGTTTTAGGTGTGGTTCTTAATAGCTGTGAGTTTGCTGTCTTTTCACTGTCATATTTTTGATCTTCTTTTTCTTAGATAAGTCCCTTTAACATTTCATATAATAAGAGCTTGGTGATGATGAACTCCTTGAACTTGACCTTATCTGAGAAGCGCTTTATCTCTCCTTCCATTCTAAATGACAGCTTTGCTGGAAAGAGCAATTTTGGATGTAGGTCCCTGCTTTTCAAGATTTCAAATATTTCTTTCCAGCCCCTTCTTGCCTGTAAGGTCTCTTTTGAGAAATCAGCTGACAGTCTGATGGGAACTCCTTTGTAGGTGACTGTCCCCTTATCCCGTGCTGCTTCTAGAATTCTCTGCTTCATTTTAATCTTGGCTAATGTAATTACGATGTGCCTTGGTGTGTTCCTCCTTGGGTCCAACTTCTTTGGGACTCTCTGAGCTTCCTGGACGTCCTGGTAGTCTATTTCCTTTGCCAGATTGGGGAAGTTCTCCTTTATTATTTGTTGAAATAAGTTTTCTACTTGTTGCTCTTCTTCCCCTTCTGGGACCCCTATAATTCGGATGTTGGGACGTTTAATGATGTCCCGGAGGTTCCTAAGCCTCTCCTCATTTTTTTGAATTCTTGTTTCTTCCTCGTTTTCTGTTTGGTTGTTAATTTCTTCCTTCTGGTCCACTCCATTGATTTGAGTCCCAGTTTTCCCTCCATCTCTATCGGTTCCCCATGCGTCTTCCTTCATTTCACGTATTGTAGCCTGCATTTTCTCATCTAATTTATGAGCAAAATCAACCAATTCTGTGAGCATTTTGATGACCAGTGCTTTGAACTGTGCATCTGATAGGTTGGCTATCTCTTCACTGCTTAGAGGAATTGACTCCGGGGTTTTCATTTTTTCTCCGGTTTGAGCCATTTTTGGTGGGGTTTTTTGTTTTGTTTTGTTTTGGTTTTAGTCTGGTCGCAGCTATTACGTATGAGGGGTGGAGCCTTAGCAGCCCAGTCGCTGGGTTGTGACGCTGTATGTGGGGGCGGGGTCTGAGAGGGAACAATGGCGCCTGCTCCGCTCTCTCCTGGATTCAGTCCCTTCCACCACTTCCCCTCTGCCTGGCCCGTCTGCGTGCGCGAATGTGGGACCCCCTGGTCGGCCAGCCGCCTTGTGCGTCCTCACTGGATCTGCACAGTTGCCCCCCTGTGCCCGGGGTCCACCAGCTGCCGCCTGTGTGCCCCAGGACCGCCAGCCACCGCCCGTGCACCTGGGAACTGCGAGCCGCTGCTACTTGCATTCCTGGGTCCGCACCTCCACTTTTTCCTACTGCGACTCCGCCCCTCTTACCAGTCTGGATGAATTGTTGTTGGACTTCCGTACAGTTCAATTTTCTATAAGTTCTGGTTGTTTTCTTGTTTCTAAATATTTGTTGTCCTTAATTTTGGTTGTGAGAGGAGGCACAGTGTGTCCGCCTACGCCTCCATCTTGGCCGGAAGTCCTTGAGTAAGTCTTAAAAGCTTCAGGTGGTGACTGCATGAAATTCACTCATCCTTTGCAAAGAAATTGGAAAAGCCAGTTGATTATGGTTAACATATTAAATATAAAACTTATTACCTCCTCCATTTCACTAAACCTACTTTCGCCCTTTGCTTTCACCTAAATATTTTTTACCCCATTATTTATAACTAATGCAGACACTCAGAATTGTCTTCTGGTTCAACAATTCTTATTAACAAAATAAAGTGGAGAACTGAAAAAAAAAACCAGAAATGTAGGACAAAATATTATAGTCTTTCTGAAATAGTCATACTATTGAGTTGTGTATGTGGTTTAGGTCCCCAAGTCTTAGATATTACTTTAATTCTCTATTTGGTATTGAATGTTTTGATTTGGCCATTGCAGATGCTTTCAATGAGTTGTTATAAAATATTTTTGGCTTCTAACATCAATTTAAAAATATATTACAGAAACATATAATGATAAATAATACTTCTGTTTACAGAGATGGTACATGATGTGGCTAACTTCTTTTTTAAAGACAATGGAGTACTCTATGTTACATCTATAATTTTTAATCAACAAATATATTCTGAGTATGTGTATGTGATAAATCTTCTGCCAAATGTTAAGTTATACAGATGTAATGTGATCAAAACTTTACACAATATATTTAGATGTGAATATATACATTCACCTCAATATACAGATATATATGTGTGTGTGTGTATGTATATATGTGTGTGTGTGTGTATAAGATTTTATATGTATATATATATAATATATATATATAAAATCTTAGTTATAAAGATTTCCTTCCAAAGGGCTGAGAATTTATGGAAAGAAACTTCATTTTTTAAAAGCATATCCGTATATGCTCTTTTCCAGAAAAGATTTTACTCATTTCTTTTTAGAGATGAGGAAGGGTAGGAGAAAGAAACGGGGGGAGAGAGGGAAAGAGGGGGGAGAGAAACATTGATCAATTGCCTCTCTTACGCACTCTGACCAGGGACCAAACCCTCAACCCAGGCATGAGCCCTGTCCAGGAATCAAACTGGTGACCTTTTGCTTTGTGAGACAGTGCCCAACCAACTGAGCCACACTGGTCAAGGCAAGAAAATTAGTCTTGATAATTCGATGTATCACAGTCTCTGCTAGGATCAAACAGTTTTCTTTCATTTAGCTCAATCTCCTTTGGATCCAAGGTTCGTCTGTCTTCCAGGCTGTGTTTGCCTTTCAAGTGTTCATCCCAAATCCTCTCCCTCTCCAAGTGGAATCTGGAATAATAGCAAATCTTACATGTCCTCTGCAGGACAGAGGCAGCTGTTGGGTATATAGTCTTTGGGGTATCCTTGTCCTTCAGTGTCATGGGGTGACCAGCTCTTGTCTGATGTACATGGCTAGTGAAACCTGTGTCCTATTCTCTTGACACAGCAACATTCCCTAGGAGTTCAGCTGTCTCCTTGCTGACCAGCAATCAGGCCAGGCCCACATGTTCTAGAGTCCCCACTTGACCTTATCTTAGAGAACCCTCCCTGGACACGTTTATTGGAGCAGAACCATCAGCTACCAGATTGTCTCCTGTGAGGACTCAGGAGCTTCTGGTGCCCTCTCTTCAGCTCCCTCTCTGTAGAATACCCCCCTACACACCCAAACACACCATTTAACTCTGCGGCTACCTTCTCTGAGGCCTTCTTGTCTCAGGAAGATGAGCACAGCTTCCTCCGGGTGCATCTTCTTTCTCTTCATGATATATCTGGGCTTGTCATACCATTTCCTCTCTCTCTAAGGGAGATAGAAAAGGGGAGCATTTGCATAAGGCCTTCCAGGCTCTAGAACCAGATGGCTTTTTACCCATTTTCTGTTAGGTGGGACTTGGTTCACAGTGCATCTACTTATTTACACTATTGCTTCTAGCAAAACTTTGCTCTTGTGATCTGTAAAGATGAATTAGGTGAACTTCGAAAAATCCCTTTGCTCTCTCAAAAAAATTTTGTTCTAAGGTGAATGTTGACCCTTCCAAATTTTATAGGTGAGTAAGCTGGAGGCTGCAGTACTCAGCTGTCTGTAGTTGGTGAGAAGGAAAAGGAAGCTCAGTGGGGTCCTTGGTCCCCAACTTGTCTTCATGTAACCTCCATTATGGCTGTGGCCCCCTCCTCATAGGGACCACTCCCAGGCTTCAGTCTGCTCAACCCTCCAGGTCTTTCTCTATATCTGTCTACTTTTAGACAAAGGGAATGGAGAACCACCCTCTGTATAATTGAAAGCTCTTGGGATGGAGTAAGGAGCCCAGTGAATATGTTCCCATGTCCTCCTCAGTTATTCATCTGAATTAAGGTAATAAAGCATTGAGTTTCCACTCTGGACTCCAAGGTCAAAGCTTCCTCTTTGACAGAGGAAGAGGGAAAAAGGAGAAAATCTCACCTTTCTGAAATGTTTTAAAACTGCATTATTAAAAGGAGAGAAGAAGAGGTCTTGATAAATCTGAGCAGTGTCTCTTTTTCTCATTTAAGTATACTTCTAGATTAGAATAAAAATTTTGCATGCATTTTAAAACAAAATTTCAAAGAAATGACGTTTTTCATCATTCTCCCTCTCCACACACACCACACCGAGAGAGAGAGAGCGAGAATAATTATTTAAGTATTCCTCAAAACTTTCCACTTATTGCCTACAACTAGAAAAGCACAAAGGTAGGATTTGAATTGTCATCTGTTTGCATTTTGCAGACCACACTCTCTCTACAAAATAATTTCTTCCTCACTGCATCACATAAACCAGATGGAAGGAGAAACGATCACCAAATTTTACTCACCACTGACATCATTGCCATTTCTTCCCAATTTTCCTCAAAATGGCAATAGTAATTGCTCTCCTACAGGCCATAGATTTCCAGAGGGCTCCCTGAAAATTCAAAGCCTCGATTTTCTCCAAACCAGACCCTTTTTTTTTTTTTCATCCACGCTGACCATGTTGCCTCTGGACAATGTCACTAGCCACTTGTGTCATCAGTCCAGTCTACTGCCTCTTTAGAAGATGAGACAAAGACTAGGATGGTGAAGGCTAAGATGATGCATTCTGGATGGGCAGATCTCAGGTCATAAAGGGCAACTTCTGGCCCTATTGGAAGGTTAGGAAATTTACCTGCACAGTAGAGAAAAATGGCGATATCAGCTATCCTCTTGATTGTGTGTCACGTGAGGGATTGCAGTAAGCCAGGAAAATGACAGTCAGTTCTCAGATACTTGTTTTCTAGCATTTGCTTTGGTTCCCATCACAAAGGCAAGGCCACTTTACCATTGTTATTTGGCCTTGTGAGAATATTTTAGAAATATAAATCTTTTATCTTTTCAAACGGGAAAATTATTTCTTATTGCTTGCATCACAATTTAAATACAATCTGACGCTGATAAACCTTTCTCTTTTATGTTCTTTGTCAACTGAAGGTAAATAAAAACAACACTTGAATAATGCATGCTAATGAAATTCATAAAGGGAAGAGTGTTTATAATAGAATTGAAAAATCAATGCTGTCAAACCCCTACATAGTCTAAAAACCCATATTTAAAACAAATGTTATTTCAGGGACTGTGACATTTCAAAGCTGCTAGGATGTCTTAAGCCAAATGATATGACCTGAGAATATTAAATAATTATTATTTTTAATTTTTCATCCCTAGTTTTCCCAGAAATAAAGGGAAAGACAATTATGTGAATTAGCCTGGACAACTCACTGAAGGGTCACAAACTGCTGGGTGTTGTTTAGATGCCCCACATTTTATGTTACCTGCACCTTCTCAAAGAGTTGGAAGTAGATCTCCAACTCTCCCAAAAGAAAGTTCACAGAGTATATTTCAGATCTAAAGGCTCTAAGTTCAGAACACAAGCCAAGTCCAGAAATAAAGGAGGGTGTTATTGCTATTTCCCAGAAAAAAGAGTCTCAAGGTGTCAAGGATTGTATTGTTTAAATATTATTTTTAAGGCTGCGGTCTATACAAGTAATGAGCTAGAGAAAATTCAGAAGTTAATTCCTTTAGCTTTTCTTGGTCCTGAATTTCCCAGATAATTGCTCACATTTTCATTGTTCCCTGAATAAGAAGACACGGCCATCGATTTGTTGAGAAAAGGGCAACTTTTGGGTTTCTTCTGTTCATTTCTTAACTTCTTTTGTGATTCTGCATGAGCTGAGTGATGAGAACCCTTCTTAAAATCTATCAACTTGTGAGGGGTCAAAGCCACCAGTCTGTAACTAAAGAATCTTGTCTTCCATTCAAGTCTCTTAAACACAATGAGAAAACAAGAGAACAAGAGCTGAGTGGTGCAGAGAAAAGACATCCAAATTCTGTGCAATAAATATGAATCTAGCAAACCAGCTGGTGAAGAGCAGGGGAAAACTAAAAATAATACTGTCGATTTTAAAATCGTGGAAGCCAAGGCATGGCAGTAAATATTCTCATTCAGCTAACACTTATTGAATGCCTACTGCACACCAGGGCCCATGCTAAGTACTTCACATATATCACCTCCTTTCATCTTCACAAGAGCCCTGCAAACTAATAAGAGGTATGGATTATTTTTTCAACAGAGGAGAAGCTGATGCACCCGAGGGTTAAACAACAGGCTTCAAGGCCTCACAGCTGGAAAGTTTAACCAGGTTTCAAATCAGAGTTTCCTGACTCTGCCTGGGGTAGTTTCTTCCAGAAGCAAATCCTGAACCATAGATTTGAACGCAGGTGATTAAGAAGGAAGTGTTCCCAGGAGTAGGGAAGCAAGTCACCAGGCAAGACACCAGGAAGGGTGTGGTTTTAGGTGAAGCCACAGAGGCAGAGTTTGCTCTGTGGCAAAGGAGCTAAGATTCTGTGCCTTCTCATCTGTTAGTCTGTGGCTGGGCCAAGCACTCCTGTCAAGCCTCTTGAATACAAACATTTAACAGCAAAGCAAGCAGAAAACACAGGCACAGAACAGGGAGGTGCAAGTGTCTACCAGCGTACCACAGGCTCCAAGACTTATGCTTCTTATTGTTTGTTTTTAGTTTAACTTTAGAACATTTCCCCCCAAATCATAGAAACAAGCGCAACATTATAAAAGTACCCAATACAAGACAAATATCCAGAGGGTTCCACGGAGGGCGTCTTTGAAGACTGCACCGTGAGGCAATTTCTTTAGTTCCAACAGAAAGAGCCACCTGTGTAAGGCCTATGGCTTCACAGAGTGTTTATGACTTGCAATATTTTCCTGGGACTGAAGAAAAAAGAAACCATTTTTGTTGATTGTTTTGCCTCCCTCCCCTAATTTTCCATTTTTGAAAGCCTATACTTGGGTGGACAAACAACAGTTTGTTGGTGTAACAAGCTGAGCAGGACCAATCTTAGTATGTCTTAATAAAAAATGAATTAGTATTCACATGCTGCTAAATTTCACAAAATCTCCTCTCATTTTTCTCTCACTTTTTTTTTCTGCAACTCCTCTCCACATCTTTATTTCCATTGGATGTGTAATTTTTTCTGGTCAGATAGTTGATACAATGACATTTGTTTGAATGAGCTGTATCAACACTTCTTCAGCGTTGACTATCACTTTACCAATTACTTATGGGAGCACACCTATTCCAACACCCCTCTGGTAAGCAGGATCCAGGTCATCTCTACTTCTTTTCTCTCTTCTTCCAGGTGCTATTATGGGCTATGAACTTGTATGTTAACCTCCAGGCAGGAAACAGTCTGGCTATGTGAGCACTGTAATTGACCTTCATCCAGAGCTTTAACTGCAGTCAGTTGTGGATCTTCTACTGGGAACAATAAAAGGGTTTGCTGAGAATGACTAAACCCTTTATGTGGTGTGAGCAATGTGCTGTGTTCCATGTAGGTAACCTAGCAAATTACATACAATGCATAATGTGGTTTTAATGCAGACTCTCTATTCCTCTTTCCCAAGGATTGGCAGAAATGTCTGTGACCTTGTCTCGTTTGTGTCCTCATCTTGCCATGACATCCATAGTTTTCCTCATTTATTGATCCTCTTCCCAACTAATTCCATTTCCTATGCTTCTTTGTGTCAAAATGGGGACAATAATTTAATTAAGGTTTGTTCTATGCAAATTCTCTTTCTATAGTTGCTTGAAGTACATGCTTTCATTGAGAGCTTCAGTTGGCTCTGTCAAGTTCAACTCACACCATTCTTTGGTATAAGAACAGGAGGAAGCACATGAAACACATGCCCCATAACAAGCTAGCTATAACCACCCATTACAGCAGAAATGGCTTCCCTCTCTTGCCCTGTATGTTCTCTGACATGCTCTCAGTGTGTGTGTGTGAGAGAGAGAGAGAGAGAGTGTGTGTGTGTGTGTGTGTGTGTGTGTTATTGGGGAGATGCCTAGAGTTTCTGAATTTTGGTAAGGGGCAGAATAAACTTTAGGTTTAGCAGCACCTAAAATGTTGCCCTCCTGGTGTAGAAAGGGCTTAGTCCCTGTCACAGTTGTGTGTCAGGAAGCACCTCTTGCTGGTACCTTTAAGGCCACCCTACGTGGGCTTCACAGAGGTGCTCTGTATGTGGGTGGGCAGGGTTTGAGCTTCGGTGCTTGCTTGTACACATTTATTGACATTATTGTTCTACCTGAAAATATAGGCTGGGGATTGTGATCACACTGTGGTCCATTTCTTAGAATCTCTGGCCATATAAAGGAGAGAAATAAAGAGGCTGACTGATTCCTCCTAGTAATCAGTGCAGTTAGTGAAATATGGCCTGTCACTTAACACTAATCAAATATGAGAGTTTCAAAGTTTCTGTGACTCCAGAAAAGGCACTTATGTGTAATTTATAATCAGTTCCAGAAAAGTAAGTGACATTCCATAGATCAAGTACAAGATAGTCAAACTAGGATACATTAACATCACATTTAACTATGTTTTAAAAATCACTGAAGCAATAAATTGAGATGGATTAGTAACTAGAGAAAAGCTGAGAAATGTTAGGTACCTGTAAAGACATTTATTATCACAAATGCAACTTGCTATTAAATAATACTTATCACTTCCATTATAGAAGAAGCCAGAAACTGACAAAGGGGTGAAATATTCCATAAGCAATTTAAAAAGGATGTTAAAATTCTGTATACCCATTTCTACTTTCAACTAGATGGATAACTAAATATTTATTCTCATATTAAAGGCCCTTTTTCAGTCTCCTCCTATAAATATCACTTCTCATTTTTAAACATGTGGGCCAATTCCATAGGCATATTCCTGGGTTATTTTGTTGCTATGGACTAACATCCACCACAAAGCTTTCAAAGATTCAGATATGGTGCCTTAAATAAACTACAGAGGTAGCTAGAATTCCTTAGCACAGAGATAGTGTGTAATTCAGAGGCAATTTCATAAAAAAGAAACATGGTAGTAAGTCATCATAAGACTGTGTTGTTTTGTAGCATCTGAAGTGCCCACAAGTAAATGAGTGGATAAAAAACTGTGGTACATTTACGCAATGGAATACTATGCAGGAGAAAGAGAGAAAGAGCTCCCACCCTTTGCAACAGCATGGATGGAACTGGAGACATTATGCTGAGTGAAATAAGCCAGGTGGTGAAAGACAAATACCATATGATCTCACCTATAAGTGGAACCTAAACAGCAAAACAAATAAGCAAGTAAAATATAACCAGAGACATGGAAATAAAGAGCAAACTGACAGTCACCAGAGTGGCCGGGAGAGGTATAATGGGGGACAATAAGGTAAGGGCCATCAAGGAATGTGTATAAAGGACACATGGACAAAGCCAAAGGAGGTAGATTAGAGGGTGGGGGGCAGGGATGGGTGGGGTGGGTGGTGGTAGTGGTGTGAAATGAGGACAATTTTATTTGAACAATACAAAAATGCAATGAGGAAAATAAAAAATATATTTTAAAAATGTCAACTTGGATTTTGGAAGCACCTATACAAAAGGGAGATCCCAAACTAACTTTTTCCCAGAAAATAATATTGAGTGAACACTGAATAAAAGAGAGAGAAGTTGATTGGTTGTTGTCACCCACCCTGAATGTGACATGATGTGACATAAAATAGGGCCAGGCAAAGCCAGATCCTACTGTGGTTGAGTTGGATCTTCTGCTCTTATCCCCATTGCTGAAAGTTTCGATGAATCTCTGATTGTTACCATGCTTTTAATTTTCAGGGCTAATTAGAATTCCTGAACTTTACCTTCTCTTTTTCCCAATCACAATTTCCATATATATATGATTAGTTTTATACTCTATAATGTCAAATAAAACCCAAATGAAACAAGACTCCCAGCTGTCTTAGCTTACAAGGGCATGTATCTCCAGGTTGGTGAAGGGAGTGAGAATATGGTGAAGTTCCTAAAAGATATGGAAAAAAATGTCTTTGATTCTTTTTGGAAAAACAAGAATGAAAAATTATACTCAATATGAAAGAGCACTGACTCTTGGTCAGGGCTAAGTCATATGTAGAGCCCTCGCTCCTTGCACAGGTGTTTGAGATCTGACTTCGTGAATGGAGTCCATTCTAATAAACAGTTGTTGAGTTCCAACAGCAGTCCACAAGTTAAATAAAAATTGTCACCTACATCTATCTATCTATCTATCTATCTATCTATCATCTATCTACCTATTTATCTTACCTTTCTTCCATTTTTCTATAAGAAAAGGATTTAAGATTTTAGAATGGACAAAAGAAATTACTGGATATCCCATCAGTGGAATGCTGGTGTCTCTGGAGATTATCTGATTTGATAGGGATGTGGGACTTCATCTTTTACTAGGCTATTATATACAACTCTGTAGAGAAAGACATTAACTTACAGAAAATTAATGGTAATCAAATTATTTTTTTAAAATTTTTATTTTAATTGTTGATCCTGTACAGTTTTCTGTCTTTTATTCTCACCCAAATCCGCCACCCCAGCCCTCTCCACCTCCCTCCCATTTCCACTCCCCCATAGTTTTTGTCCATGTGTCCTTTATACTTGTTCCTGTAAATCCTTCCCCTTTTCCCCTGAAATTCCCTCCCCTCTCCCCTCTGGTGACTTTCAGCCTGTTCCCAATTTCCATGTCTTTGGTTATATTATGCTTGTTTGTTTGTTTTGTTGATTAGCTTCCCGTTAAAGGTGAGATCATATGGTATTTGTCTTTCACTGCCTGGCTTACTTCACTTAGCATGATGCTCTCAAGTTCCATCCATGCTGTTGCATAGGGTATGAGCTCCTTCTTTCTTTCTGCTGCATAGAATTCCATTGTGTAAATGTACCACAGTTTTTTTATCCATTCATTTACTGATGGGCATCTAGGTTGCTTCCAACACTTGGCTATTGTAAATTGTGCTGCTATAAACATAGGGATGCATAGGTTCTTTTGGATTGGTGTTTCAGGGTTCTTAGGATATAATCCTAGCAGTGGAATTGCTGGGTCAAAAGGTAGGTCCATTTTTAGTTTTCTTAGAGAATTCCAAACTGTTTTCCATAGTGGTTGTACCAGTCTGCACTCCCACCAGCAGTGCACTAGTGTCCCCTTTTCTCTACAACCTCTCCAACACTTGCTGTTTGTTGCTTTGTTTATGAGGGCCATTCTGACTGGTGTCAAGTGGTATCTCATTGTGGTTTTAATTTGCATCTCTCTGATAGCTAGCGATATCGAGCATCTTTTCATGTGTCTCTGGATCCTCTGTATGTCCTCCTTGGAGAGGTGTCTGCCCAAGTCCTTTGCCCATTTTTTAATTGGGTTGCTTGTCTTCTTAGAGTGGAGTCGTGTAAGTTCTTTGTATATTTTGGAGATTAAACCCTTATCTGAGATATCATTGGCAAATATGTTTTCCCACACAGTCGGTTCTCTTTTTATTTTAATACTGTTTTCCTTGGCCATGCAGAAGCTTTATTTTGATGAGATCCCATTTGTTTATTCTTTCCTTTATGTCCCTTGCTTTAGGGGACATATCAGTAAGAATGTTACTGCGTGTAATATCTGAGATTTTCCTGCCTATGTTCTCCTCTAGGACTTTAATGGTGTTACAGCTTATGTTTAAATCTTTTATCCACCTTGAATTTATTTTTGTGTATGGTGTAAGTTGGTGCTCAAGTTTCATTTTCTTACACAAAGCTGTCCAGTTCTCCCAACACCACTTGTTGAAGAGGCTATTTTTACTCCATTTTATGTTGCTGCCCCCTTTGTCGAATATTAATTGACTATAGAGACTAGGGTTTATTTCTGGGCTCTCTAATCTATTCCACTGGTCCACGTGCCTGTTTTTATGCCAGTACCAGGCTGTTTTGATTACAGTGGTCTTGTAATACATTTTGGTATCAGGTATTGTGATCCCTCCTGCTTTGCTCTTCTTTCTCAAGATTGCTGCCGCTATTCTGGGTCGTTTATGGTTCCATATAAATTTTTGAAGAGTTTGTTCTGGTAATCAAATTATTTATGTCCATGGCAATGCAAATGAATTTTGTTCAATAAAAATATTAAGTCACTGCAAATCAAATCCTCATTTGAAACAGTTTTAATATTTGTTATCTGATTGATGTGTCAAAATTTTGGTGGGCATGTGTTTATTTTATATCTATATTGACAGTCATAAATGTATAATTATTAAAAGACTGTCCACTAACAATGCTCAATAAGGGACTTCATTTCCTTTTTAGAGCTAAAATGATTCTGGAGAAGGGGGCCAGTGATGTCAATAAGGCCAGAATCATTTGGTATGATGAAGAACACTGTCTGCGAAATACTAGAAGTAGATGGATATGGTTAATGGTGTAGAGCTGAAAACATGTGATATCAGGAGGAAAGAGCCATTTTGTGTTACATACACATGTACACAATGTGCACACACACGTTTACAAATATGATTATAGGGGAAGAGAGACAGGAAAAGGGAGGAGAGAGCCATTTCTTTTCCCAAAAGCTTCCTCTTCCTCTTTGTTGCTTGATTCAATATTTTTTGCACACATCAGGATTTGTTTTGCCTTTTTTCCTAGAAGAAATTTCACAGAATGTCTGCAATTTATACCGCAGATATATTTATTTTGTCATGCTGTCAGTTTCATTTCTTTCCAGAGAAAATAATTTCAAAATACTTTGTCAGTTAAAATTTTAAAAATTCCTCTTTCTAGAATATGCATTTATCATTTTTGTGTGCTTGTTCAGAGGTACCTGATAGAGCTATCTACCATTTTTTCACTCATCCAAGTCCTGTAATTAACTAAAAACATCTCTTGATTTTAAAAATTTCTTACTAAAGGATATGGTGTTTTTCATAAGCCACCAGGGCAGACCTGTGAGCTATGCTGAAAGATACAGCCTGTGATTGGAGAATGAGAGCAGAAAAGGTCAGCTGCAAGTTGCAGGAGTAAGTGCCAGAGGCCGTCAGCCATTCCTGAGTGGGACACAGAGTGCATAGTTATAGACACAGAGAGAAGACAGGCTCACAGCGAACAGTACATGTTGAATATGGCTATTTAACTCAGCCTGGTGCTGAAACATCATTTGCCATCTATGTCCTTTCTGGCACTTGCCATCAACTGATGCTGTGTCCACACAGATGGCCATGAACCTGGCCAAGGAAGACCTTGGCAGGAGGAACTCAAACATATTTTCTTCTCTACACATAAGAGCTCTAAGTCTCTATAACCATCTTGAGGAGACTTGTTGCTGTAGAAATGAAATGTCCATGAAAGGGGAGTAGTGCGAACACCAAGGAGGAGGCATTTTCCAGGTGAATGTTTATTCACACTTCTTTTTCCCTCCTGTAGGCAGAAGGACAATTCCCCTGCATATCGTGGGTGCCTGCAGTTGTACTCAGCTAATGCTGAAAATGCAAAGCCCTTCTTAGAAGTGAGCTACCTGGCTTGAGCTCAGAACGACTGCTTGGTTTTTCCTATCTTGTGTGATTTAGTATCCAGATCATTGTATGACCCTGCTTCAGAGCTTGGTGGTTGTCTCTTTGCTTGAGCTATAATATCTGCCATCTTCCTTGACTGGTTCTATGAAAATCAAAGGAAAGCTGGTTAGTTTCAGTCACATTCAGTATGGGCATTTGAGGATGAAAGAAATGATAGTTTTGAGAGCATAGGTAAGGATACTTTAAGAAAATACCTATCTTTAATCTAAAATTGCTCAGTCCTGACTTGGTTTTTAAAAAAGCTTTTTATTAAAAAATATCTTTAAACCCACAGAAAAGTTTGTCCATATAATTTACGCTGAATCATTTGAAAGCACGTTGTAGTGTTGTAAATGTCATGACCCTTCAGCCCTAAGAACATGGGCATTCTCTTACATAATCACAAGACAATAATCAAACTGAGAAGTTCAACATAGAGAAGATGTTCTTCTCTAATACTTAGTTCATATTCAAGTTTCACCACTTGTCCCAATACTGGCCTTTGTAGCAAGATACAGTTTTTGATACAAGACTCAACACAGTATTAATGCTTCTTCAGTCTCCTTATTTCTAGATTGATTTTCAGCCTTTTTCTTTGAATCGAATGAGGAATTTTTGCAGAGTTCAGGATAGTCGCTTTGTAGAAAGTCCTTCGGTTTGTATTTGTTTGATGGTGTCCTTGTGATTAGATCCAGGCAATGACTTTTGGGCACAAATTCTACATCAGTAATGTCGTGTCCTTCTCTGCACATTGAGTCTGGAGTTTTGTGATGTTGTTTTGTCCCATTATTGGTGATGTTAGCCTTGATCACAGGGCCAAAAGTAAAAGCCCTGCAGAATTGAAAGTAGGGAAGAATGAAGAATAGTATAGAAACTTTGTTGCACATTAATAAGTGGCTTGGGGTATCTAATAGAAATGTGTGCAGAGATACTTTTACGCTATGGAAGTATTTTCTTCATTAACAAACATTTTAGCTGATAGTTTTAAGATCCATAATGATTTCTGCTTAGGTTAATTAATATGATAGTAATTGAAAATGGTGATTTTTGTATTTCATTTCTTTTACATGCAATAGTAAAAATTCTGCTTCCGCCCTCCTCCTTCTCTCCTTATTTCATTCTCTTTCCTTCCTTCCTGTGATTGTGTAGTGCATTCTTACTATCAGTATGCACTCATAGATTTTTTAAAAAATTCAATGTATTGTATTCCATTATGATTATGGAATTAGTCATTTTAAAGCTCATTTTTTTTCTCTGATTTGGTCAGTAGAAGCACCTTAGAGCTGATTTCTGGGTTCCTTTGACTGCATCACATTTTTTGGTGCTTATTTTTTTGGTATAACAATCTTCCAGGCTTAATTTTTACTTGCTCTGTCCTTCCTCCAAGGCAGCCATTTCTTTAAGGATCCCTGGTTCCCTTTAGTTGGAAATAATATTTAGAAACAAAATACTGGGTGTTAGATGTGCTCATTGGTCCTAGGATGGCATTGCTTTCAGTCTCAGTACACAACACTTGGAAATAGGTATTTGTTATTTTTAAAATAGTGAATGCATATTAATAACTAATTTTGATCTATCAAACTTAAAGAATAAAGTTAACATATACAAGGTCTGTTCAGAAGGTATACAGCTATGTACTATGAACAATAGGGACATTTATTGAAGAAGGTACAAGATACAAGAAACATTGTGTATAGGACAATGATGCCTCAGTCCTTTCAGAGTAGGCACCTTTGGATCTCACACAGTTCTCCCAATTACCATCAGCTGCTCTGTTGTATTACCTGAATCTCATGGACAGTCTGAAATCTCTTCCCTTTCAAGGGTGATTTTAGTTTTGGGAAAAGCCAGTGTGGCAAGGTGCCAAATCTGGGCTGTAGGGGGCTGAGTCACCTGGGTAATTTGATATTTCACTAAAAAACTCTGCACAATTCATTATGCATGAGTGGGCCCATTGTCATGATGAAGTTCCCCATGCTGTGGCCTCCTAAGTCATTCGAATAGTTTCCATGGAGGTCAAGCTTAGCGCAAAATTTGATGCAGATTCGTTGCTCTACTCAGTCATTTTGAATGTGACGGCCACGAAGTACACATGCTCACTCAACAGCATCTCCCACCCCCACTGAATAGTACAGTGGAATCATCATTGTTCACACATGCACATTCCAGTCCACTCTCCTTGGCTGCCAGGTTACATCGATGTCATGCAAACTGTTCTCATTATATTAACAATGGTTGGCCTTTTTCTGGACAGACATTGTGTGTCTGTGTGTGTATTGAAGTACTAGTATGCTCTCTTTCAACATGGAGATCTCTTTATTTTTTTTCCTTTGACCACAAAGTATACATATAAGATATTGGCTAACTGGGCCTTATTAATATGGGGAAATAGCTGATTCCTCCAGTACAAATCTCTGGTTAAGATGGATTAGAGAACATGGTTTAGACTCAGGGTCGACCTTGAAACTTCTACCACTCACCCCAAATCTGGGCCACCACTACCCACACAGAGAAGGGAAAGCCCCTGTGGAATAACTACCTCCACGTATTCCCATGATCTAATGGAAAAAGAGCTCAGAGCTCATGAAGAAATGGACCATTCAATGTCCTCTCAGGGGAGTTTAATGTCGTATCAGGGGGATCTACTATCAGGGGAATCAGGAGCATGACTGGGCTGTGGACCATATATATGTAGCAGAATACCGCTGTAGAGTAAGTAAGACTTATAAGGTGGAGCTTCCCTTTCTAGGATAACATTTACATGTAGTGGAATACCAGGCCACAAGGCAGATCCATTTTTAATTGTTTGAGGTAACTCCACACTGCTTTCCACAGTGGCTGCACCAATCTGTGTTTCTACCAACAGTTCATGAGGGTTCCCTTTTTTTCACATCCTCACCAGCATTTGTTGTTTGTTGATTTATTGATGGTGGCTATTCTGACAGGTGTGAGGTGATATCTCATTTTGGTTTTAATTTGCATTTCCCTGATGATTAGTGACATTGAACATCTTTTCATATGTCTACTGGCCATCTGTGTATGCACTCTCTTTGGAGAAGTGTTTATTCAGGTCCTTCGCCCATTTTTTAATTGGATTGTTTCTCTTTTTTTTTGATGTTGAGTTGTATACGTTCTTTAAAAATTTTGGATATTAACCCCTTAGCAGAGGTATCATTGACGAATATGATCTCCCATTCAGTGGGTTCTCTGTTCATTTTGTTAATTGTTCTTTTTGCTGTGCAAAAACATTTTAGTTTGATGTTGTCCAATTTGTTTATTTTTTTCTTTTTATTCCCTTGCCAGAGGAGATAGATCAGAAAAAATATTGCTGTGAGAAATGTCTGAGATTTTACTACCTATGTTTTCTTCTAGGATTTTTATGGTTCTCAGTCTAACATTTAAATCTTTAATCCATCTTGAATTTATTCTTGTGTGTGGTATAAGAAGGTGGTCTAGTTACATATTTGTCTAATTTTCCCAACACCATTTATTAAATAGACTATCTTCCCCCATTGTATGTTTTGCCTTCTTTGTCAAATATTAATGGACTATAAAGGAGTGGGTTTATTTCTGGGGTTTCTATTCTGTTCCATTAATCTATGTTTTTGTTTGCATGCCAGTACCATGCTATTTTAATTACTGTGGCCTTGTAGTATAGTTTGATATCAGGTAGCATGATTCTTCCAACTTTGTTCTTCTTTCTCAAGATTGACATGGCTATTCAGGGTCTTTTGTGGTTTCATATAGAACAGTCATTAAAGTTCTGTGAAATACACCATTGGTTTCTTGATAGGAATTGCATCAAATTTATTCAGTGATTCCACTTCTGGAAATATATCTGAAGAAACTCAAACCACTAATTTGAAAGAATATATGCACTTCTATGTTTATTTCAGTGTTATTTACAGTAGCCAAGATTTGCTAGCAGCCCAAGTGCCCATCAGTAGGTGAGTGAATAAAAAAAAGCTGTAGTACATTCACATAATGAAATACTACTCAGCTGTAAAAAATAAGGAAATCTTACCTTTTGTGACAGCATGGATAGACCTGGAAAGCATTATACTAAGTGAAATAAACCTGTCAGAGAAAGACAAATACCATATGATTTCACATGTATGTGAATCTAATGAACAAACTAAATTAACATACAACATAAAAACAGATTCATAGATACAGAGAACAGACTGAGACCTGTCAGAGGGAAGGGGGTGGGGTGGAAGGGTAAAAAAAGGTGAAGAGATAAAGCAAAACCCCCCCAAACAAACAGTATGGTGATTACCAGAGAGAAAGAGAGGTGGTGGGGGAAGGTAGGAAAAGGTAAAGGAGGGGGTGTGAATGGTAATAGAAGGAAACTTGACTTGGGGTGGCAAACACATAATACAACATACATGCAGACAATGTATTACAGAATTGTATCCCTAAAACCTACATGATTTTATTAACAAATGTCACCTCAATAAATTCAATAAAAAAATTAATGAATTATTAAAAGCATTTACATGCAAATGAAGTATGGTTAGAATGACTCTCTGGATCAGTGGTAGCCTGACAGTCAAGATCAAGAAAGGACTGAAATCTGAGTGTGTTAGAGAGTCGGTCAAGGGTTATTTATTTTGAGGGAGAGCAAATTAAAACACTTATCCTGTTGTCTGATATTTAGGATTTCCTAGATAAGAAGGTAAATAGACAGGAGTGGCTAATTACTAATTACCCAATATTTTTGTGTTGAGTTGAATCATGGCCCCCTAAAAATATGCTGCAGCCTTAGTCCCCAATACCACAGAATGTGACCTTATTTGGAAAAAAGGGACGTTACAGATGTAATTAGTGAAGATGAAGTCATACATACAGGAATAATGCGGGTCTTTAATGCAATAACACTGACCTACTTAGACAAAAGAATGCCCTGTGAAGACAGACACACAGAGGAAGAGAGAGAGAGAGGAAAGCTCTCTGGTGTTTCCTCTTAGGAGGGCATTAATACCTATGACCTTATTTTAACCTAATCACTTCCCAAAGGCCTCTTATCCAAATAACTATTTCACATTGGGCATGAGAGCTTCATCATATGAATGTTGGGGGGTGAAGATGTAATTCAGTCCATAGCACTGTCCTGTAATTGATCTCATACACATTATTGGGTAGCAACAAACTCTGCTCAGTGGTCCATATTTTGCTCAAAGTCTCAGAATTCTAGTCTCCAGAGAAGGGCCCACTAAGTTCTTTATCTCATCTCCTGCTTTCCTAACCATGTACACACATTGCCACCACATCATGATGTAGAAGTAAATAGGGCTGAGAATTTATAATGGCAAACATTTCCTAAATTTAAAAAATCAACTATGGCCTCGCAAATTCAAATGAAATATTTGTCGTATAAAAACAAGTTTCTAGCTATTTACAGAGTTGCAACGGTATTAAATCACTGTTTCCAGGCATTCACAGCAACTGGGCACCTTTTACTCATAGGAGGCCTGTGCACGAGGGACTCCTAGATTATTCATTACCACTCTGTGTCCTGGTAATTTTAATTACTTGTTTCCCTTAACCAGGTTGACTGATTTTCTTCCTTTCCTCAAATAATTCATTGTTTAAGTGAATTGACCAAGCAAGAGCTTGTGTTCGGAGATAATGCAAGGTTAGTGCAGCACTGACAACTAATCTAGATGAGACCATTTGTTTTGGGTGAATCTTAATGTGGCCTTAAGAAAAACAACCATCAGAAACTTTTCCTTGGCTGATAAGCTAATAATTTTGAAAACTAGAAGGCAGTCATTATTCAGACTTCCCTTCTTTTTAAGTTATTTTTTAATAATTTGAAGCTACTTGGGGATGATGAGAATAAATACTCCCATGATGTTAAGAAAATATTTGGTTTTCTCTGAATTAATAAGATTTTTATTATCAGGACTTTACCAGATAAATTCATCCTATTACCTAAAGAAGGTCCACAGAAAGAACTGCCTGGGTTCAATCACGCAAACTTGAAATCAACATTTTTGTCACACGTACTTGAGAATGTCATTGAGTTATATTACCATAATGATAATTATGGACCATTTAGTATATTTCATAATCCAATTACCTTGGAATGTTTACTGGAAAACTATATTTCTCCAAACAAGGTGTTTTCATTTGTTCACTGTTAAGCTTTTTTCTTTGGTGAAGCTAAAGGGGAATGCTGACTTCCGTACTAAAATTGTTTGGGCCATAATTACTATCTCAATCATACTCTGGTTTGGAATTGTAAACCTCATATAGTCATTTAGTCACTTTTGCTGTTAACTTAAAACTCTGCTGTGTTATACAATATTCCTGTCTGAATAACACTCACCAAACTGTGAAGGTGGAGAAATAATCTGCTACATGGTCAAGACTACTATTTGAAACTTTTTGTTCATCTTTAAGGGGGCTTTAAAGAATAACTATACATAAATAACACTCAAGGAGCAAAAAACCTCTTTCTTTCTTTCACTATAGACATAAATCATCAGTATACTTTTATAATCCTAAACAGTACAATATCTTACCATCTGATGCACACCAGAGTCATTATTTCTTTTAAAAATACTTTTTAAGATTAAAAATATAGCTGCAATTTGAATTTGAAAATCAGGCATCCTAAAATAGCTAGCGCATTGTGGACCCACAGAGCCAGCCGCCTTTTCATCCTTTCCTTGATTGGTGAGTTGAGCAGAGATGATCAAGATCAATTCAAGGGTGCATGAATTTTATCTTCTTCAGTTTCTGCACATTGTATGAAGCCTGTAATTCTGTCTGCAAGATGATGCTGTTAGGAAGCGAACAAAGAAAGCAATTGATATTTTATTCTTATCTTTGCAGTGAATTTTGCTTGTTACCTTCTTCTAAGTACAATTGAGTGAATAATGATTACTCTTGCAGAGGCATCAATGCATACATGTGGAAGAAACTAAAACCAAATGGCACAGAAATAGCTTTCAACTTCCAAAATCATTTTCTCTGTCTGCTAAATGAGGCCAGATTTGTGCAGTCGACGTCAAGCTTATAGCAGAGCAGACTCTTCCAGCTTTGTGGTAACTTAGGATCCAGTAATATAAGGTGAACAGAACCAAATGTTGGTGAACTCCATTTTTCTACTTATTGAACATGACTAAGGAACAGTATCTAGTCTCATATCCTCTAGGTCCTTGCAGATAATCGGTGTGCACATTAAAGTTTGAAAAGCACTCATTTAAGCTAGTTGTTTTTGCAAAGCTTCAGGAATATATGAAGCTATCTAGGACATTAACCATGTTTATTTCAATGCCATGTTTGCTAAGCACTTTGCGTATTTTAGGTATATATTTGTGAAATTAGTCCATGGATTTTATTCCATTAATGACTGGAAGTAAATGTTTAGTTGGTTTAATCAACAGAATTTTTTTCTTTTCTTCCCCTCCCCCATTATAAATTTTTCTCATTAATCAATGTTATCAGAATATAACTATTTTTTTCTAGCTAAATTATTTGCAAGCAATTGCCCACAACAATTTTACTTCATGAATCTCCCTTAATTGCACGCATTACTATTCAGCTCACATGTACAGTGAACCTTTATTGAGTCACAATAGTTAAGGTGTGGATTCTAACAGTGTTCATACTGTAATTAACTTATAATTACATTATACATTTGCAGAAATTAAGCAAAATCACATGCACTATACAAAACATAATTTATTGTTATCTTTTAGAGACACAGGGAATTTCAGAATCTTTATGTGGTTCAAAACCTCACCTATTATTGTTTCACCTAGCACCAAGGCCTGTCTAAATTTGTCTTTGGAATGCATGTGGAGCCTGACCACTTCTCTCCACCATGATGTCATCACTGTGGTGTAGGTCACTGTTGGCTCTTGACTAAGTAAACACATCATCATTCTTCTACCTGTTCAACAGGCTTGTCCCTCTTTAATGTGCTCTTCCTTCTGAAATCTGAGCGATTATTGAAAAAAGAGTTTGTAGTTTTACTCCTCTGCTTAAAACACACCAGTGGCTTTCTACAATGTTTCTTTCAGGGTAAAATTCAAACTTTTTAGTACGGTCTGGACCACACTTATTTTACAGTGCCTTCTATCCTCAGTCCCCGCTGTGTCCCTGTCCCACTCTTCCCACATACATGCTCCCTACTCTTCAGTCTCTCTCTCTCTCCTCCACCTAGAAAAATGACCGTGAGGCCCCAGAAGCCTCTGCATACCTCCTGGTCTCCAGACCTCTGCACCTGCTGCCCCTTTGATTGGACCACTGTCTTTCTGTTTCTATCCCATTGCACGATTAATTCATAATCATCCTTCAGCTGTCAGCTTTGCCACAGGTTTATCCAACAGTCCCGCCTGCCTTTCTTGCACCTCTCTGAGACTCAGGCCAGTTGAACACAACTCCTTAGTGATTCCACAGAAGACTAAACATCCTTCATCTGGCATTTACATTTTGGACTCAAATTCGTTTTTTACCTCTCTACCTACTCAATCAATAAGGGCCTTCGTGGTGGTGAATAAGTCTTTCTCACCATTATAAACCCAATGCCTAGCACTGTGACGGACAGAAAAGTTACTCTATGCATTTTAATTAAATAAATGAATGTATTACTTTCCTTGATATTAAAAAGTGTATGATCTAATCAGTTTAAATATCGGTTTTATATATGTACTGTTTAAAAAATAGCAGATAAGCCATTTACATTGAATTGTTAGTTATGTAGGTATGTGCCCTAGAAGATGCTTTCTAAAATTAATACCCAATATTAACATATTTGCTTAACTTCTTCTTATAAAAATAAAGTGCAGATTGGGCAAATGCAGAGATGGTTAGGGTCAAAATCACCTGGCTCCCCTTATTAAAATGGGTGTAAGATTCTGCTTATTTGTATTCTCTGATGATTATAAGAGAAGATAGATTGTGGAATATATCCTCAGAAAAAATGATTTATAGTGTAAGAATAGCAGAAATATGAACAAGGAACAGTGGATGGGAAATTGCAAACTAAATATAGTAGCCCATGAGAAAACCAAGAATTTAATCAAGTAATTACACACAGGAAGAATATTTACTTAAAGGTAATCAACAGAATTTCAGGTCTGTTAAAGAATAATCAAACTCAGTAGATGTCATCATCATCTAAGAAAGCATCCTCATAAAGAACTGTTACTTCACATCCTCCAGGGTGTGGCTCAAATGCTGGTGGAGACACCTGAGAGGGAGCTACCTGCTCTGGCAAAGAAAGAAGACCTGGGCGGGAAGTCTGTCTTTGTAGTAATCAGTTTTGTACCATAAAAGCTTCTTTTTTATGTAAGCTGTGAGTCAGCCACAGCTCTGCTTCAACATAGCTTTACTCCAAAACCAGGCTGAGGAGAAGCCCGTATTTGAGATATGGCATTCTCATGGGCAAGGAAATGCAAGAGGCAGTGTTTAAACACAGCCAATTTTATGATTCTTCTCAGGTGCATCATGTCACAACTTCTTACATTCCATCCATTGGTCAAAGAAAATCTCATGACTGTGCCAGATATTAGGTTGGGGAAGTTTCTGTCACCAACACAGAAGCCCTGTGAATCATGTGAAGGTTGGAGTGGTATTATATATTTTCTTATTCAGAAAGGGATAAATATTTGGGAACGATAATACAATAGGCCGCAGTCCTTGAACTGGGAAATAAAACAAAGTAGACCACAGTCCTTGAATGGGGAAAGAGAGTAGACAGAGTCAAAATGAAAGACTTGTCAGCGATCTGTTTGTTTGAAAATGAAAGGCCTCGTGGGATAACACTTGTAAAAACTGTGTGTAGTCCATGTTCCATAGAGGCTGTGTGGCTGACAGTTAAGGGCCCAGGCACACAGATCTCTGATGGTCCTTAATGGGAATCTGGGCTCTACTGTTTATTATTAGCTTTGTGACCTGGTGAGTCATTTCACTTCTCTAAGTTTCAGTTTCTGGACCATAATCTATTTTTTGTTCATCAAATACCAAAGGAAAATCTGTATGCTTCTCCATATTTACTCATCCCATCTGCACTTGGAATGAAGCCGTAAGAGAGGTTCTGGTTGGTGAGATATGAATATTTCCAGGCATGACTCCTAAAATCTGCATTAAGATGCTTGGCTCCTTTTCTTCTCTTTTGTCAAGATGGAGTTGCTGATGAGAGAAGCATGGGTCCTTGAATCACTCTGTGGAGAAGAGCAACACAGGAGAGCCACTTGACCCTCATCAGAATGTGTTGGGGGTAGCAGCTCAGGGTTGTGGTAAGGTATTGAAATCTGGGGATTTATTTGTTGCTGCGGAATAACCCAACATTCATTTACAGATGAGGATCGAGAATATCGCCAGGGTTTTTGCAAAGATTACTTGAGATAATTTATGCAAAGTACAGAGGAGCAATGCCTGGCACAATTACTACTCCATAGGTGGCAACTGTTATAATTCATGTTGAAGCCATTTTCAAGAGGAGATTAAAAACAAAGTTTTTAGAATCAATCGATTTAGTTCACATCCTAGCTCTGCTAAGTAACTATGCAAATTAAGAACATTATTTACCTTCCGAATGCCTTAGTTTCTTTTTTTGAAAGATTTTATTTATATTTATTTTTTAGAGAGGGGAAGGGAGGGAGAAAAAGAGGGAGAGAAACATCAATGTGTGGTTGCGTCTCACAAGCACCCTACTGGGGACTTGGCCCACAACCCAGACATGTGCCCTGACTGGGAATTGAACCGGTGACCCTTTGGTTCTCAGGCCAGCACTCAATCCACTGAGCCACACCAGCCAGGGCTCTATGCATTAATTTCTTTATTTATAAAATGGCAGTAAAAATAGCATCCAGTTCACAGGTTGTAAATTTATAGTAAGATAACCATGTAGTGGTGGTGGTGGCAGTAGTTATACTGGGTGATAATTTGCTTGCTCTGCCATCATAGAAGCAGAGGTCATTGTGAGGAAAAAGAACTAAGGTGACAAGCTATGTAGAGACTGAACTATGATTTTGATCTGATTAACTGAACTGACCAGTCACAGCATAACTATCAAAGCTATCTTCATTCACAAAGGCAGAGCCCAGATTTGGGTAGACTGCCTCTGTATCAGTAGGTAATTTTTCTACTGAAAATATGAAAAATTTAGGAGCTAGAAATACATATAAACCAGTTTGACTTTATGTTGTGTTTATATTTATTTTTCAGTAATTTTATAGCAGTAAGCTACAGTATGTAGTGCTCAACTTTAAAAATTTATTTTCTTTTTTCCAATTAACATAGTAATATAGTTTATTGTAGAAGTTAGAAGTAAAGATATTTAGACGGAATGAAAAACATACATCTTTCTAATCCAACAAATAACTGGTAAGTTTTCTGTAATAACATTCAACCATTTTTCTACATATAAGTTTTGTTTATTTAAGTTTGTTGGATTTTCTAATGTTATATTAAAATCACTTCATAAATATTGTGTTCAAGAATTTAGTTAAGTGAATGTATAACAGTTTACTTAACTATTTATCTTGGATCATTAATTTATGCTTAGGTTTCTGCCATTATAAAAAATGCCCTTATTAATTTCTCTGTTACATATTTTTCCATGTTTTGATCTATTTAATTAGGAAAAATACACAGAATTGGAATCACTAGGTTGGATAGAAGAAATATTTATAAAAATTAATATGATATGGTGCCAAATTGATATCCCCAGCAACATTTGTAAGTGATGATTTCACATGGCCTATCATGGGATTTATTTTTTTTTAATATTTGCCAATTATTTAAAAATATTTAGTAATACAGATATTTATGCCAATAGATATAAATGCTGTATGCTATTTTACTTTGCATTTCTTTTTTTTATTTCAGATATTTTTTATTTCTTCAAACTGGTTATCAGGAATGACTGAAATAAAAAATATAATTGAGTCCCACCATCACCATGGAAATGGCTTTAAGAGAAACCTGGTCAGATGAATATTATTGCTTCCCAGTTTCAACCAGTAAATAGTTGCCATTGATAAACAGACAGCCAACAAGTCTGTCAAGAATGCTCAAGATATGTTACATAACACAACATGCCTGTTCACGGGGTGGGGGGAGGAAGACTACGAAATAATTTATGTGAACTTCTTGATTTCATCATACAAGACAAGCACAAAAGTGCCACCCATGCCTCTGAGAACACTGGACCATGCACCCTTGAAGAAAGCTTTGCCTCCCTCATCACAAGCAATCTTCCTCCAGCAGTCGAGCGTGCCTGTGTACATGATATCAGTTCCTTTGCGCCCATCATCATGCAGCGAAGAGCAGTGTCAAATGGGTAAGAAGTCAACCCAGCCACTGCTGTGACGGACTGTGCAATCATCCAGCTGATGAAGATGTGAGTATTCTTGGGATCTGGGAGCATTCCCTTTGCAGTGTCATAGATACCGCAGTAGGCAGCTCGGTAGATGATGATACCCTGCACAGACACATTAAAGCCTTGGTACAGGCCCTTGATCCCATCAGATTTGTAGATCTTAACCAGGCAGTCACCAAGGCCTTTGAATTCCCTTTCTGCTCCAGCTTTGCCCACATCGGCTGCTAGACGGGTACGGGCAAAATCAAGAGGATACACGAAACACAAAGAGGTGGCCCCAAGCAGCACCGCCTGATGCCAGATTTCCTGCAAAGTAGTGCCAAAACTGGGTTCTCTTGTCCACACCACCCAGGAAGATCTGCTTGTATTTATCTTTGAAGGCAAAGTTGAGAGCCTGGGTGGGGAAGTATCTGATGACATTGGCCAGGTTACCATGCTGGAAGGACAGGACTCCCTGCTCCTCGGGGATACGAACCACGCAGTCTATAATGCCCTTGTATTGCTTATCTGCGGTGATTTGCTTGCTGGCATGCTGCACCTGCAGCAGCAGCTTGACCCACTCGATGGGCGCTACCGCTGTTTTGGAGATGGCCGCGGCCACTCCACCTGCCAGGAAGTCCTTGGCAAAGGACACAGCAGCATCTGTCGTGTTGAAACGAAAGAAGGAGCAAGAGAACGCAGAACTAGGTTTGTAACTGGCTGGGACTCTGGGGCTCTAGGCTTTGCATTTCTTACATACCTAGTTTTGAAAAATCATCTGAGTTTACTCATTATAATGCATGATTTTTGAATCATCTTTTTCTCAGTTGCCAATTTTAACAATATTTTTATTACTGATTTGCATGAGTGTTTTTAACATTAAAGGTGTTAATGCAGAGTCTTAATATATTTTACCCTTTCTATCACGAGAATTAGCAGGTGGCCCTCCTCTTGCTAGCTTCCTTTCAACTGACTATATGACTTTTTCCCTCTCTTACATATACCCTCATGACTGAATTTTCCATTGACTGTAATAAAAGTCTCCCTTTTGTGCAGACTTTCAAGCTTAGTAGTTGTCAACTCTCCATAAAGATAGATCTAGGGCAGACTTTTCAACTTTTAGCAAATATATTTAATGTTTGCTGTTTTTCAAAACTGGGATAATTGCAGAATTCTGTTTAATTTTTAAGTTCTCTGTTGGTATGCAAAGTGTTCCTTTCAGTATAACTTTGGGACTGTCCGAGGTACGGCACTGTGCCTGAGTTTCTGTGTACACTGAACGGTGAGAAATAATGGCCATCTTCACAGAAATTTCCATTTAGAACCACAACTCAATGCGCTGTTTGTATTTCAGACATTTCATTATATAAAACTTCTTCACAGAAAACGGTTTTAAGAATTGGGAAGATTTTCTCAGAATTCCTTCTTTGGAGGAGCTGGTTTCCACGATTGTCCATCCTAGTATAAAGCAGCAGAGAAGTGGGTTGACTGTGGTCCAAGTTGTCAGGGATGCACGGTTTCTGCTGAGTCTACTTCTCTGCCTGCCACTGAGGAAGCTAAGTTTCCAAATGCTACCATGCTCAGCAGAAATCCTCAGGGTCACATGTGGCTTTTGCACATTGTGGATTGTCTGGATCATTGTCTTTCCTCAATCATCACCAATTCTCATGTTTAAGACAGCAGAGCTCAAAGATTTCAGTGTCCAGGATTTCAAGTGGACCAAGACACACACTGCATAACATTGCCATTATATCCCAGCTAATGCCTTCTCTCATTAAAAGGCATCATTTATTCATTCAACAAATATTTATTAACTGCCTAGGGGAGCCAGTCTGTCTGCATTTGAATTTCAGTTTATCTATTTAGCAGCTGTGTGAATTTAAGTAACTCATGTTGATCTCAGTTTTTCTCATCTCAGTTTTATTATTTCACCTCTGATGATGATAAGCCAGACGCTATGCTAAATGCGAAGCATACTTCAGTGAACAAAGTAAACACAGTCCTTTCAAGAAGTTTAAACTCAAGGAACTTGAGTAAGGGAATAATAAAGGCTGCCTAAACTTGAACCTCTCTATCTACTTTTCTAAAGTGCATACAGGATAGCAAGGAGAGAAAATTAAATCTCCCTTAGCTCACAGCTACAGCTTTAGTAGGCGAAAGAATACCCAAAATGTTAATCTACGTGTAGGTGGAAGAACATGTCTGAAAACAGTAGAGTCTGCTCAGTATCCAAGAGTCAAGACTCAGATGGGAATTTTTTGGAATCAAAGAGAGGCAAGTGGAGTCTCAATGTCAGAGTGACGCAGATCACATCAGTTGAAGTTCATCCCTAAAAAGACTGGATCCCACTCTGCATGAAGAAACATGAAGTGTAGATTCAGAAACCTGGTAGTTAAAAGCCATGGTCTACTGACGACTAAAGACTAAGAAGAAAACAGACCCCCCCCCAAAGGTCATTTATTAAAGTAATTTCATTTCACTGTGGTAATAGAAGAAGGCATTCTTAAATCAAGAGATCAAGGAAACCAACCAATTGCCTATGTTACTGCTGCTCTAGGAAACCCCAACGCAAATACACATGGGTGCCGCAAACAGACTCATTATCCCTACTAAGTTATCATATGTAATACAAAGAGTGGTTTGAAGAAAACTCATGGCTTAAAATGCGTATTCTTTATGTTAACAAAGATGAAAAATGCCAGTAAATCACACATCCAAATCAGAAAAAAATTAAACGAAAGAAAGAAATACTGAATGAAAATGTGAAAGTAATGATTTAGAAAAAAGCATGAGAACTAATAAATAAATAATTACCGTTAGTATTTTCAGTTATAATAATAATATTGTGGCCACATGTTTAAAACGTCTTCTGGCACACTCTTACATTACCAATGGAAGGCAAGCATGGTCCAGACATTTGGGGGAAAAAGTTAGATAATTTTTTAGAAAGTTAAACATATACTTATCCCAAGACACAACAATCCTACTCTTTGATATTTACCTAAGTGAAACAAAAACTACATTCATACAAAAACCTGAATACAGATTTTTATAGTGGCTTTATTTGTAATTATCAAAAACTGGAATTATCCTTCAACTGGAGAATAAAAGAAAACTATGATAATATCCATAACACCCAATACTACCCAGCAATGAAAAGGAGCAAACTATCATTGGGAAAATTACTTAACCCCCCACGCAGTTTCCCTGTCTATAAAATGAGATATCACCTTGGTTCCCTCTAATTTTATCATGATGACTAAACATAATACGTATAAAATATACAGAGTAAAAAATGGCTGATCACAATGATTAGTACTATTTTTTTTTTAATCCTTAAGGCTATTGAAAGAACATGCCAGCAGCCTCTGGAACATGAACTTTTCAATCAGGATCACATTGCTTTTAAGTCTTGCTTGGGGAGCTTGTGGTCAGACATTTAATCAAAATTCTCATCTGTCTTTTCTTTTCTATGAGTTTTTATTATATGGAAGAAATTTTGTAACTGCAGGCCCTGCAATTTTGGAAGCTGCTTCCTGCAGAACTGTTTCTTTATCACTTATTCAGGAGGGGGACAGATATATATATTTTTTCTCTCTTGAACATTTAAAACATATTAGATAGGCTTAAATAGTTATTCAGAACCACTAATAGTAATTTACTGAGAGGACCAAATTCCCCTCACAGGCAGTTGTCCTAAAATTTTCACTATCTGAGATATTGATGGGTCAGGAGAAAAAATTAGGGGAATATTTTTTTCTAGAAAGTCCTGGATGAAACATCCATCTAAACCTCAGCTCTCCAATCCCCTCTCTTTGAAGCCTCAGAGTAAATCTGTTAATTAATTAATTGGCTGACATCTGGGGCCAAAATATAGGCCAGGAGGTCTGCAATGGTTGGTGGTAACATGATCATTGGAAGTGCTGGGTGCCTGCGAGGCTGCCCCAGGTTCTGAGAGTGGGGCCATGGGCTCTAGGGAGAGAAGGCTGAGCAGCTACAGGGGACCACATTTAAGGGGAAACACTAAAAGCACATCTTCTCTACTTATTGGCCTAGTTTTGTTTTGAAAAAGAGTTTGAAGAAATTTTTAAAAAACAATATTTCAAACACTACCAAAGGCTATGAGTGAAAATATATCCACTTCTCCCTTCTCTTCCCCAGAGTTAAACACTGATACCAGCTTCTTGACTATACTTACAGATCTCTTCTTTGCACATAAGTAGGGATATGTATGTGAAGATAGGACTCCTTCTTAGTACTTTACTAATGTTAATTAAATTAATTTTTGCAGGTGATATAAGGTAGATTCTGTTATCACCATTCCCATTTTAAGGATGAAGATGAAGAATAGAGAGATTTAGAAAGTTGTCCAAGGGTACTCAGCTCATAAATGGTGGATCCAGAGGAGGTTTTATACATATATATATTATATTATAATACATAATATTATATATTATTACATATATACACATTCACATACACACCCTAATGTACTTTATCAATAATCTGTCATTTAAAGGGTATTTATATTTTTTATAATGTTTTCATATTTCAAACACTGTTGTAATGCATTTCCTTGACCACAAGGTCACCTGTGTAAGTTGTGTACTGCTCGACGCAGGGAGGCGCCACTCACCCAGATCATCTTGTGGTATTATTCACATAGATGATACTGGCATCCTTGGAAATGCTCAACATGTCAGCAATGCTTGTTCATATTGACCTAATTTAAAATTTAATGTCTCATCCTTTGATTAGCTAGTATTTCCATTGAATTTTGTAATGTAGGAAAGAAAAATGTGCCGTATACACAACAGTGCTAGATTGTTCAAACTTAAGACTTGAGAAATTGCCTTGGCTTTTAAGATATGTAAGATAAAACATGATTGAATATTTTCTTCTCCTGTTGCTTCCAGCTTAATTTATTTTTCATGAAGGACTGACTATACTGTTTAAACAATGGATTTTTATATTCTTCAAAGATAAGGATGACTATGAGCTGGATCTAAAAGGATTAATTGGTGAAAGGTATACTTGCATAGATGGTTTCTGATTCACAGATATTCACAAGAGGTCATGCTGCTCAACCATGTGTGCAGAGCACTAGTGTTCTAGAACAAGAAGGAATGGCAGTCCTGTCCTTGCATGCTCTGGAAAGGGTCTCGGGCACACATGATGACCTGCAGTCAATAACACCTGGATACCACTGGGCAGCTTCTTCTAGAATGCAATAGTGTTGCCTCTCAGCAAAATAGACATCATATTTTCGCTCAGAACACTCTTAGGATACAAATCATCCAGATGGCTGAAATGCTTTCTTGATGACATGATAGATTGCTGGGCATTAGATCTTTGAAGAGATGCTATTTTTCAGGGGTTGCCTTTAAAACATCACTCACCCTGTCATGGCAGAACCAAGTGTTATAGCCCCGTGGCTACTGTTCTAAATTGCTGAAGTAAACAGTAAGATATCCACCATACATGACTACAATAGACAGGCTTTCAAAAAATGTGTTTGAAATCATCTATTTTTATAAATTGCATTGAACTAATTTGAATTTATCACACAAGTGTCTATAAATAGTAATGTGTTCCCTGTGTCTGAAGTTTTTCTTTCTATTCTTCAAGAATAGAAATTTTCTATTCTTAAATAGAAAGAACAAATAAAAAATTTATTTGTTTTAGCCAAATAAATCCAGGGCCCATTTGTCCCTTCACATTTGTATGTGAAGGTGTTTATATTGTTTCTCCTGGAACTGAGATGATCGTAGAAAAGAGATGGCATTTATTTCTATGCATAACTTTAATCTTGTTCTTCGACATCTTTGATCCATTGCTATGTTTGTCAGTTTGGTTTTGTCAGCTACCTCAATGGTCAATTACTAAATAAGAATTGATTACCAGGTGGCCTGATGCTGGTTACCTTAGCAACCCTGCACACAGTATAGTTATTTTAATCATTTAAATGACTAGATCAGATTATTCATTTGCCATTTGATCAGTAACACAGGGACCAACAAGAGACTGACTAATCTTATTGTGCACTAAAGCAAAGTCTTAGTGGGAAGATGATTGTTTAATTAAAATGCAAAAGTATTTCCCTGAGCGAAACAAAATGTTTGCAGATCTAGTATCTAACATTGTAGCTATTTTATTTTTCTTATGAAGTGAGAAAAATGTTACCTTTAATGTCCCTTAAAAAAGTAACACATCATAGATAATTTATTTATTCAACAATCATTATTAAGAACCAAGTAAGCTGTTATGTACTGGATTTTGAGGATATAGTGATGAGTTATAGTCCCAGCAGGTAAGTAAATCATAAACTCCTAAGAAAGATATACTGGTATGGAAGTAATTTCAGGAGAGCATGGTAAATGCAAAGAGAATATGAGGAGTGGGAAAAAAGGAAGTTACTCTTTCTATCTGGAGAAGTCTGAGAATACACATAATAGGTTCTCGAAAGTTCAATAGGCATTCTCAATGTAAACCAAGAAGAGCCCTATAGCAGGAAGAAAGCTGGGAAGTCACAAAAATCAGAAAAACTAGTTGAGTAGAAAAGGGGATTTCTATTGAAGATTGTAGTAGGCAAAAACATGACTGCCTAAAGATGTCTACATCCAAATTCCAGAAAACTGAGGATATGTTGTGTTACATGGCAAAGGGGAATTAAGGTTGCTGATGGGATTAAGGTTGCCAATAAACTAAGCTTAATGAAGATTATACTGGACCATCCTGGAGGGCCTAATGTAATCAAGGGTCTTTACACTGAGAAGAGAGAGGTAGGAACAGAAGAACCGGAGTGAAAAAGACTTGACCAGATATTGCTGGCTTGGAAGATGGAAAGGGACCGTGAGACGAGGAATATGGGTCGGCCTTAGAAACTGGGAAATGCAAGAAAACAAATTCTCCCCTAGAGCCTCCAGAAAAATAGGGAACCCTGATGACAGCTTGATTTTAGCTCAGTAACACTCATTTTGGACTTCTGACCTCTAGAAATGTAAGATAGTAAATTTGTGTTAAGCCACTGAGTTTCTGGTCATTTATAATAGTAGCAATAGGAAACTAATGCACAAATTTACTTGAAATTCACTTAACCTAAAATTTAATTGAATAAAGAGCTGGGAAATCAAGCTTCAAACTGAAACCAGAATCTCCAATATCCAACATCATCATCACCATCATCTCTCTCTCTCACTCTTGCTCTCTGTCTGTGTCTTGATCTATTGGCTTCATTCTGTGACAGCAGCTTTTCCCATGGTCACTTGTTGCTTTTGGCTCATATAATTATGGAATTTCAAACACAGAGAAAAATATTTTTCTATCTTGGTTCCAACTTGGAAAAATTGCCATGGAAAAAAACCGATTGGCCTATTTTCAGTCAAATGTCCAACCTTTGAACTAAGCTCTTGGTGTAAATGATACTAATCATTTCAGCCTGGTTCATGTGCCCATCAATTTGGCAAATAGGGAGAGATTTGTTACCAAAAGAAAGGGAACAAGAACATAGGGCAAAATGAAATAGTAGCTGTCTACTGCAGCATGTGCAATGAACTAAAAGGGGTTTACTGTGGTGGGGGTTTAAAATTAGTGACCAGTTCCAACCAAATTCATATGGATAGCTAGATCCTATAATTAAGCTCTAATTGTGGGCTTTGCATTATTCCCTGAACTCCAGCATTCCCAAATATATGTTTATGGGTTTCCTGTCAAAAGGTGGAGTTCATGACAGATGAGTTCAACTTACCCATCATCTTGTTTTCTGTACAGGGGAATTGGTTAGCAGTGAGGAAGATCAGTTTAGGAGAGACCAAGGCCTGGAAATAGTATAGATTCCTACTAAGAAGTGCTGGTGTTAGGGTCAGACCCAGCTGTAGGCAACTGAAGAGTTTATTCAGGAATCTTCAGCCTATTGGAAAACGCCTTGGATTTTGGTCAGAAGGTCTGGATACAAGCCTAAACTATGCTCTTTCTTAATTAGGCTGGTGTACTCAGCACTAGAAGTCACATTTTCATCATTTGCAATCTATATATTGATCATAAAAATCTGCTCCCTTTAAAAGCTGTCATTTATTGTGAGCTTATATGAACCAGGCACTTTATGAGGTTCCAGGAAACTTCAGTCATAAAGGAGAAATTACTGGCCTCAGAACAAAGCAAAGGCATAAAATAAGGGCAGAAGCAGGAGCTCTGATGAAGTAATATAGACATACGAGCAGACAAACCACGAGTGAGGTTAACCAGGTGCAGAGGCATTTAAACTGGTGTTCTTGGTGCAGATGTGCTAGGTTTCCGGCCCTGGGCAAGCTGGGAGTAGGATTACACAGTCTGCAGTGGAGAAGGTTAATTCCACGGTGGACTGGGGCGAGAGAGAGAACAGAGAGGAATATGGAGGTTCTGCCTTTACTGTTTTCTTCCAGGTTTTCCAAGTCTGAAAACCGAGGTTACACCTGGCTTCATTAGGTAGTTCCTTGAAGAAAATGATTCAAGTGAATCTAAGAAAGGAACGTCCAACCAAGACTGTCTTTACAACAGACCTAAATGGCAAAGGCTCCCCAAATCTTAGAATTAGATCACTGTTGATTCGGTCCCTGTTGGCCAGCTAGATCCACACTCACTTAGCAGAGCGTCTTATCCAATAAAGCACGATATTACTGTCAAGAGTTATTCTGGCCCGTCTCTGCTACTTTTCTATGGCTGCTATAACAAATTGCCACACACTGGGTGGCTTAAAGCAACAGAAATTAGTTGTATCACAGATCTGGAGGCTAGAAGTCCCAAATCAAGGTGTCAGCAAGGCCATTTTTCTTCTGAAAACTGTAGAAGAATTCTTCCTGGTCTCTTCCTAGTTTCTAGTTGTTTGGTGGCAGTCTGTGGAGTTCTTTGGTTTACAGCTGTGTGACTCCAATATCTGCCTTTATGATCACAAGGTGTTCTGCCTACATGTCTCTGTCTTCACATGCCTGTCTTTGTATAAGGCCATTAGTCTTATTGGATTAGGGGGCTCATCCTACTGCAGGAGGACTTCACTTTAACCTCGCCAATTACATCTGCAATGATGTAATTAGCCTGAGAGGCAGAAGTTTAAGACTTCAACATATGTTTTTGGGGTAACATTTTTTAACAACTCCTGTTCAGATTCTATATACATGTGATATTGTTTCCTGACCTCTGACTTTCTCTCTGATGTATGACCCAGATCTATGCTTTGGGTTAAATGTTGGCATTTCATTGATATTGATACAGACATGAGAAAGAGAAAAGCAGCCCAACATCTGGGAGTTGGCTGGGTACTAGCATCTAGGCTACATGTTCCCTTGTTGAGCATAAACATTTCCATAGAATATCAACATCAGACACAGCTCCTGTGCAATTGACAAATCAAAACAAACACAAGACCACTCTCTAATCATGTTTGAACACAAAGCAGAATGCAAACATTGTCCAAACCACAAGATGACCAAACACCCCTCTATCTTGGTTAATATGAGTACCTGCTACTTCTTCATCAATCACAATTTTGCTTTGGTCTAGTCCTTCTCCCTTCTAGATAAGGTTAATTAAAATAAGTAATCAAAATTACCCCCAACTCCCTGAGAGCATCTAATTCGGAACTAAGCTCCATTTCCTTAAATCCTCCCCAAATCACATAATGTCACTCTAAATCTTTTTTTAAAGATTTTATTTATTTATTTTTAGAGAGGGGAAGGGAGGGAGAAAGAGAGGGAGAAAAACATTCATGTCTGGTTGCCTCTCACAGGCCCACTACGGGGGAACTGGCCCACAGCCCAGGCATGAGCCCTGACTGGGAATTGAACCAGCAACCCTTTGGTTTGCAGACCAGTGCTCAATCCACTGAACCACACCAGTCAGGGTTCAAATCTCATATTAAATACTTCTGACACTCTCTGCCTGAGTCTCCCCCTGGTTTAATGATGTGTATTCTCCCTCACTGCAGCAAGCAATAAACTTGACTTGTTCAACTATGAATGTGTTCCTGATGATATTTGCCCAGAGACCGTTGGCAGACATTTTAATAATGCATATTAGCTGAAATGTGATCATTGAATTAGAAAACATGTTTTGCATGTGGAATGTATCAATCTTTCAAGTGATTTCTATGGGGATTATTATACATCAAATAGAAAAATACAGGCATAAAAAGTGGTTGTACTTACAAAAGTATTCTTTGCTATACAAATATGATGTTCAAATACATTCATATTGCTTTTATTTTACAAATAAAATTATACTTAGACTTTGATATATTAGTTTGGCATCAGGTCTAGTCTCTCTCTCTCTCTCTCTCTCTCTCTGTGTGTCATCTTTTTTTGAATTGTCAAAAAACTAGAAAATGTGTTTTGGAAGTGAGATCTACTGAACTTGCACACCCAGCTGCGGGATGGGAGGGGGAAGATCTGAGACCTCCTCCCCTGGCCCTGCCATGCCTTTGGCTGCCGATGGAGTCATGCTGGAAATTCATCCCACCTGTCAGCTCAGGTGGTCATCCATCTTAAATGAGCCAAATCCCTCGCTGCTTGGCAACACCAAGAGTGTCCCTTATTTTGGTTTTCCGGGTCACTGCTGTTCATTTCTGATTCATTCATCCTCAGGGACAGCCATTCTCCTGAGGTGCCAGCCACTCCAGGAGTGCTGCGAAAAGTGGGTCAGCAGCCTGCCACCATTGGACTGCAGCCACTTTTCCTTTTTCCTTGAGGGACCCCCCTCTTCAGGATGGGCAGCTCAGATTCTGGAGACCCTCAGACACAAAGGTCTCTTTACTGTCATAGCCCCTACAATAGGAGGACTTTTTGTCTTCGGAGAGTCCTTAAATTCCCACTCCCTTATGGGAGGCAAGGAATCTCTGTGTCTCGAAGAGAGGAATGGCTCCCAAGGAGGACATGGGGCTTTCTAAGCTATTTTCCAATGGAGCAGAGATGAAATAAAACATTTTTGAGACATAAGTTAAATGCTTGATGGGGACATGCTGCTGAATGTATGTGACATAGCAACATAAAGCTGCTTTGTTTTTGGGTGGCTGCTCACTTGGAATTGTCTAATTTACATAGGACACTGGGTTCTGTGATGCAGTTTATTTTGATAATTTAGAGAATCATTACATTTTGCCAATCTTATATACTATCCCAGACTTTTAAAAATGTTAATTAGATTTTGTCTAGTCAAATTTCATCAACACATTATTATCTCTAGCTTGAAATAAGAATCTGTCCTTATATTCTGAAAAACATCACTTAAAATATTCCTCTAGGAAAGATCATATTACCATTGAAAGTAAAAATTTCCTTAGCTCCTAGCCCCTTTTCCCCAAATAAGACAATTATTTTTACAATGTAATTTTTAATAATGTGATGCTATCCAGATAATATTTAGCAATGACTATTATGTTGCGGCAGAATAGACAATATTAATGCTCATTTTAAATCCTGTCAGGGCTTACTCTGACTACCTCCTTCCCTTCTCTCCCTTCTTACTAACCTGGTGGGGTGTATCTGAGAACTAACCTTGTTCTCAGATACAGATTTAGATTAAATCACTGACCCCTGCACAAGTTCTTTGAGGGGGATATTTTGAGTAGGTGACCCATATACGAGTCATCACTTACATCATCACTTTCATCACTTTTAGTAGTTATAAAATAACTGAGGTCTATTCTTTAAGTTGTGCCAGTATTTTAAAAAGAAGATTGATTCTGCCATTATCAATTGTGGCATTCTTTGCTTAAAAGTGCTTCTTAATTTCTAGCAGAGAGCAAATCTGAGAGATGGGACTCAGACTAGGTCAGTTTTTGCTGGAGGCAGCAAGAAGTTGAGAATATAATGCAATCAATCCTCTGATGCATCAGCTTCCAAGGTGGCAGAGGTGGAAGGCAGAGTCTGCCTGATGGGGATATAGGTAAAGTGTAAGAAGTCAAAATGTAACTCATGTCCTACTGTTGCTTTGGTCTATCCCCAAACCTTGAGTTTGCCTATAACAGCACTTCATGTCCTTTCTAACAATGAATTAAATTAATTACGATAAGAAGGTGAATTGTGTCAGGTTGCATTTTTTTCAGTGAACTTAAGTTGAATAATATTCACTCTTTCCATCCAACTCTGGCCACATTCTGCTGATTATTCCAGAACACCTTGAGCTAATTTAGATTTGTAGTGCATAGCTGTAGCCAAGAAAGCTGGAGACGTCTCTCTGTCATCACTGATACCATCGTTCTGGAATGTGATTTCAGTCCTGGTGAAATCTAAGTACTGTGATTGAAAAACACATTTCTCTGAGTGAGCTTTCAACTCACTCTGTTTCTGGACAGTATTTATTTGTTTCTGTTCTCTTCAATCAGACGTAGTACAGAGAAAAGCTTATAGAGTAAACACATTTCTTTTCTGCTCTATACTGATGCTAGCGAAAATCGAACTCCCAGTTCTCTGACAGATATTTGATGGAAATGTTGACCATGAATCTCAGGTAATATAGACTTAAACTAAAATGCATGCATTTGTGCCTTAAAAAGTAGGAATGCCTTAACCACTTTCCTCTACCTGTTACAGCATGTTCTGATAATTAAAAATATATATTACTCAGAAATGAGAATTAAAATCTCTTAAAGCACCACAAACAATGAACTTTCATCTCATGGCAAGATTTTCAGTGAACAACAAAATAATAGAAATATTGTTTATTTTTGACAGTGTGTTATTTGTAGTTTATGATTTCATTTGCCTTTAGTGTTGACAAGTAAAACATTCTAACGTATCTTTAGATGACGAATACATTCACTGACATAGTTACCTAAAGTAGTGGAGACGGAGTTGAAGGAGCCACCAGACTAGTTGTCGGAAGAGGTTATTTCAAATTTTGTCTCCGCTGCTTATAAACCATGTGATTGTTAGTAAGTTACTTCAACTCTCTGTTCCTTCTTTTTCTTTTCTACAAATGGGGGATAATAATTATGCTCCATAGGGCCATTGTGAGGATGGGAGGTCATGTATACAATGGGAGTACAGAGCATGGCATGTCTTAGATGCTGACTAAGAGGCAGCGTTTTTAGGGAAGCTGTGGGGGACGAAGGAGGCCACCTCAGAGATGAACCCTGGGGATCCTCACCTTGTGGGGCAGGCTCACGCCCTGGGTAATCCTGTCTCCTTGAGTGTGGCTGGACTCACTGCCTCATTTCTTATGAATAGACTACGAAAGAAGGGATGAAATGGTACTTCTGAGATTAGGTCATAAAATGACTGCCTTTCATCTTGAGTGTGCTCTCTCACAGAGGCTTCTGGGTCACTTGCTCGAGGGGAAGGAGCTGCCTTGTTGGGAGGCAGCCCAGTGGGGTGGCCCCCGTGAAGTGGGCCAGGGCCTGCTGACGACTATGCCAGTGAGTCTGGAAATGTACCAGAGAGAGACCTGAGTCAGGAGGGGGCCCTCTCCCTGAGCTTTTTCCTCAGTTCTTGTCTTGCTTGCGAAAGACAAACACGTGTAGTGGAAATGAGATAGCAAGTTTATTTATGAAACACACATGAGCAAGAAACCACAGGCAGGCACCCAGCTAGTCTAAATGCCCCATGTATGGAGGAAATAAAGTTGTGAATAAGTTTATTAGTAAGTTTGTTCTATACGCTTGAGCCGAGGCTACAAGTGGGTACTCAGCTGGTCAGAGGTGCACTGACTATTGGGATTCAGAGGTTACATACCTTAGTCAGCTTCTAGATTCCCCCTTCACCTCCCTTTTCTAAACCTTGTTAATAATTTACAAAGCCTTTCTTTCTCAGCTGGTAAAGGCTTTTTGTCTTAGTGAGTGAAATTGACACAGAGGCTTCCTTTCCCAGCAGAGTCTGGAGAACTCCCCTCCTCAGGTGCTATTCCAACTTGTGATATTCGAACACCTGGCAATCTTCTCCAACAGGGCTCAGGACTGCTGAGTCAGTGGGTGAGACATGCCTCCCTCCTCCTCCCTGCCATAGTTTACTACCTACCCTTGCTAACAGAGACAGGTAGTGTCCCCAGATGAGCATTCAGATGAGACTGTAGCTCTGATTGTCAGCTTGTTGGTACCTCATAAGAGACCTTCAGTCAGAAACACCCAGTGAAGCTGTGCCCTGATTCCTGACCTCACAGAAACTGTGAGATAATTAATATTTGTTCTTTTAAGCTGCTAAATTTTGAGGTAATTTGTTACATGATAATAAATAACAAATATATTATAATAGGCATAATTAGCTAGATTTTAGGAAAAACATTTTGTTCCTTTTTATGAAAATTATTTAGTATGTTTATATAATAAGTTTATATATAATTCACCTTAAAACTATATTTGATGTGCATGGGGGTGAGAGGTGGTAGAGGAGAGAGTCTGAAGCAGTTTTAGGAGGTGGATTTTAGGTTCTATTATAGCCTGTATAGATATCTGACTATAGCCTTGAATCTCAAAATGTGTCCAAAGAACACTAAACAGGTTTTCGAAGTGCTCCAACAAATGTGAACATTGTATCTCAAAGTCTAGGAAAGAACGGTATTTTCTTTCTGTCCTGGAGAGTCACAATAAATACAGTACATTATAGGTTCTGGAAAGCTGAGCAATGCTCAGATTTCTGGCAGGTTAATGGTTTTCATAGGTTAAGCATCCCATCGTGCACACTTTGGGAAATCATGAGTACTTTGACCAATAACGTGCTGAAAGCCTGGCTTGTTCCTCACAGCAGCCTGAGCTTTACTTGTGAACAGCTACTTTCAGGTCTGCTTAACCTTGCCCCAGTCCCAAGCCCTAAGGGTTCGACCTTTTCCCAGAGCAAATGTTTTGTTATGAAATCACAAGAACTCAATGTTATGATCACCAGATGGTAATAGCTGAGCAAATTCTAATCCTACAGTATGGAAGAAACTGTTCCCAGTCTCATTCTGTCAGTTCCCATTTCATCATTTTCCTCCTAATTGTTAAGACTCCTAATTGCTTGATCCCAATAACTCACTCATTTTGCAGGAAAGCTTGTTAACAATGCCTTCCCCCCGTCCCCCAAATACATATGTGAAAATCCTTCCCATGTAAAATTCCTGCCTAAGAGCAGTTCTAGTTCTCCATGGAGGACTCCTCTTCACTATAACTTGCAGCATTTCTGCTAAATATTGTGTAATGTTTTTGCAACATATTGAAAAATTCTTTGTGAATATTTGCATATCTCTCTAGTACCATTTGCAGCAATGTGTGGCAGTTGCTATAGCAACTACCTTAAAAATTAAAAAGAGAAATTAAAAGTTTTGCATAATTGAAAGGACTTTCTGACACAAAATTTAAAATGTTAGGATTTTAACATAAGCTACATATTTGTGTGTAGGTCTGTTCCTATTAGGACAAAATTTTAGAAATCATTATAGGACATTTATTCCACCAAATTTTCTTTCCATGTCAGCTGTGCTAATATCATTGTCAGAAAATGTTTATAAAAGGGTGTCCAGGTTATAAATTCCTTTTATTAAAAGCTTTTATTTGTTTATTTTTAGAGAGGGGAAGGGAGGGAGGAAGAGAGGGAGAAAAACATCAATGTGTGGTTGCCTGTCGCTCGCACCCTACTGGGGACTTGGCCTGCAACCCAGGCATGTGCCCTAGACTGGCAATTGAACCGAGGACCCTTTGGGTTGTAGGCTGGCACTGAATCCACTGAGCCACACCAGCCAGGGCAGATTATAAATTTCATAAACTATGCTTGGTTAGCAAATTCTCCTCTCTGAGTACTGATAATAAGCACCAACAAAAACCGCAACCGTATTGGCCACTACTGAGTGGCTGTGTGCTAAGCACTACATCAGGCTTTTGATATATGTATATCATGTACGTGTAGAATTTTGTAGGATTGTCGTGAGAAGAAAATGTAATTGTGCAATTTTATATACATAATTATATACACAATTAAATCTCTAATTTTACAAAATAACTACTATAACCTCCATGTTACCCATAAAGAAACTGAGGCTCAGAGAGACTAGATTACTTATTCAAGGTTATAAAGCTAGGGTGGCAGAGCCAGCATTCAAATTCGCGTTTGTTTACTCCAAAAGCTGTGTTTTTTGTCATTACTTTACTTTATCAACATTTTTATATATCTTATTTTTTAACTTGCTACTTCTTTCAATTTATCCCCAAGGGGTTCTTGACATGACAACAGGCCAGGAGTGACCAAGAGAGAGGCTCTCAGGCAATGCAAAGGCTCTTTTCACTTTTGTGTTGGCTTGACACAGGCCATTGGGAAAATGCAAATCAAAACCGCAACATCAGCAAAATGAAAAGGAAATGAACCATGTGGGAAAATATATTTGCAAATGATACCTCAGACAAGGGTTTGATCTCCAAAATAGATAAAGAACTCACATGTCTCCACTCAAGGAAGGCAAACGACCCAATCAAAAAATGGGCAAAAGACTGGAACAGACACTTCTCCAAGGAGGACATACAGAGGGTCCAGAGACATATGAAAGGATGCTCAGCATCACCAGCCATCAGAGAGATGCAAATTAAAACCACAACGAGCTATCACTTCACACCGGTCAGAATGGCCATCATAAACAAACCAACAAACAAGTGTTGGAGAGGATGTGGAGAAAAGGGAACCCTAGTGCACTGTTGGTAGCAATGCAGACCGGTGTAGCCACTGTGGAAAACAGTATGGAATTTCCTAAAAAGACTAAAAATGGATCTGCCTTTTGACCTGGCAATTCCACTACTGGGATTATACCCTAAGAATCCCGAAACACCAATTCAAAAGAAACTATGTACCCCAATGTGCATAGCAGCACAATTTACAATAGCCAAGTGTTGGAAGCAATCTAAGTGCCCATCAGTAAATGAGTGGATCAAAAAACTATGGTACATTTACACAATAGAATACTACGCAGCAGAAAGAAAGAAATGCTCCCACCCTTTGCAACAGCGTGGATGGGACTGGAGAGCATTATGGCTAAGTAAAATAAGACAGGCAGTAAAAGACAAATACTATGTGATTTCACCTATAAGTGGAACCTAATCAACACAACAAACAAGCAAGCAAAACATAACCAGAGACACTGATATAAAGAACAAACTGACAATAACCAGAGGGGAGGGAGGAGGGACATAATGGGTCAAAAAAGGGGAAGTGTTGTCAAGGAACATGTATAAAGGACACATGGACAAAGAAAAAAGAGGAAGGATCAAGGGTGGGAGGTGGGGATGGGTGGGGTGGCAGGGAGGGGTGGCGGGGAAAATGGAGACAACTGTACTTTGAATAACAATAAAAAAACCCTAAATATAAAAAATATTATGGCAATATGAGAAAAATAAAATAGTGTTGTGTGTTTAAGCTCCCACTGAATGCTCTGTTTTGTCAACATGGAATGAAATAAATGCTTTGCAATGGAAAAAAAACCCACAATAAAATACCACTTTACACTAGGATCTCTATGATAAAAAGAACAGGAAATAAGAATTATTGGTGAAGATGTTGAAGAATTGGAACCCTTACACTGCTGGTGGGAATGTAAATGGTGGAGATTCTGTGAAAAATCATTTGGCGGTTCTTCAAAGGCTCAACACAGAATTACCATATAACTGAGCAGTTCCACACCTAGGTATAAACCCAAAAGAACTGAAGTCAGGAACTCAACATATACTTGCACACAAATTTTCTTTGCAGCATTATCCGAATACCCAAAAGGCAGAAACCACCAACATGTCAAAGACCATATAAATGGATGAACAAAATGTGGACTATACATACAAGAGAATATTATTTAGCCAGCAACAGGAGTGAAGTTCTGACACATGCTTCAATATGGGAAAAACCTAGAAAATATGTTAAATAAAGAAAGCCAGAGGCAAAATGTAAAAATATTGTATGATTTCACTTATATGAAGTATCTATAAGAAACAAATGCATTGACAGACAGCAAGTTAGCAGTTGCCTGGGGCTGAAGAGAAAAAAAATGGGAGTTATGACTTACTGGTTACAGAGTTTCTGTTTAGGGTGATGAAGAAAGCTTGGAGATAGATAAGTGGTAATAGTTGAACAGTGTTGTGAATACAATTAATGCTGTAATGAATTTTATGCTTAAAAATGGTTAAAATGGCAAATTTTATGAGCTATATATATATGTATAACTACAATAAAAAGTGTTCCAGTTATCTTTACTCTAACTTCTTAACTAACCTGCTTCAGCTTCCTGCCACTCAGTTCTAGCTTTAGTTTTCTGTCCATCATTGTCCTTCACCCACAGAGTCTGACCAGAAGAGCTTCCCAGAGCGCCAAACTTTTATATGTGGATCTCAGAAACTTAGAATTGGGAAGATTTTTGAGGATTTTTTTTTACCACTCCATTCATGGTTTTTTTTTTTTTTTTAACAGTTTAGATTTTCACACACAAAAATTAATCCATACACACAGCTGCTACCACAACGTCTGATGTAGCACTCAACGAATGTCAAGAGCAAGTACAGTGAAAGAAAGGAAGGAAGCAAAATGAAACCCAGAGAAGTACATTTAAGTTCATTTTATTTCTTAATTTATCCACTTAGTCAAACAAAATTTGTTGCTGCTTGCTTGGTGTTATGCACACAAGGTGCTAATACAACGGCCCTTGGACCTGAGAAGAACAGAGTCTGTGGGGGGTGACAGATACAGAGGAATGTATGCAGCGTGATGGAGTATTTGGCAGTTTGTACAGTTAGGGTCCTCCCTGGCTAGAGGGAGGACAGGCCATGGTCTCTCGATTCGTATGCCAGCTTTATTTCTGTGTCATTGGTAGAACAACAAGTTCTATTGTGCTAATAACCTCGCTACATTAAAGTACATTAAACTACTTTATAACTTAGGCAGTTGGTCCTGTACCTGGTCATGGTAGGCCATGGTAAGTCTTTGGGAGATTGTATCAGGATTCAGGATGCTCAGTATATGTTATGGACTTAATGTGTGTGTTCCCCCCAATTTATCATTGAGCCCTTAACCCCCAATGTGATGATATTTCGATGTGGGACCTTCGGGATGTTAGATGAGATTGTGAGACTGGGCCCCCAGAATGATATTAGAGACTTTATAGGAACAGAAAAAGAGACCAGAGCTCTCTTTCTCTCTGCCATGTGAGGCCACAACAGGAAGCAAGCTTGGAAGAGGGGCCTCACTAGGAACTGAATTAGCCAGCACCTTGACCTTGGACTTCCCAGTCTCCAGAATTGTAAAAAATGCCTGTCATTCAGTCTATGGTATTGGTTCTAGCAAACAGCTAAGAGCATATACATTCAGTAGAGGCAGAATCAGGTATCTGGAGAAGTGGTGGGACTGGCTGTCTGTTCTGGGTTGATGGGCAGTCGAGCAGAGGTGTTGGACGGCCGCCCGTCTTGAATGTCCACGCGTGAGGTCGGAAGGCCGGCCTGGTGGCCAGTGGTAGGAAGCGGGGTTGGGCCAGGGTAATATGTGGAATGTAGATATTCAAGATAGTAGTTTATAAGACAGAAATGAAGGTTTAAGTCCCAAAGTTCAAAAAAAAAAAAAAGGTGAGAGGAAAAAAGGAAAGATAAAAACAAAGTATAGCCAGCAAAACAGGAAGTAGGTGGCAAATTTTAGAGGCCAAACTTCATCGGACACTGCTATACGCCGAGCAGGTCCCTGTAAGGAGGCCGAGAGGGAAGGCACTGCCGTATAGCCATCTTCTCCTCTCGATTTTTACTCGGCTCTGTCGCCAGAAACGAGCCCAGTTCCCTTTACCAAGACCCGGGCTTGATGTGTTTTTCAGACTACCACAGTGGTCGCAAGTCTGCTTCCTCAGGAGCCTCGGAGGAAGGTTGTGAACATCACAGACAGGCTCTCATCTGGATTCTGAAGAAGGAAGAAACCAAAGACACATCCATGAGTCATCCTTACTATCTGCTAGTCAAATATTATTTGAATTACTTTGTTCTTTTCCCCTCAATGGTCCATCTAGCTTGGCATAGGCCAGACACTTTAGAAAAATACACAAAGTTCCTCTAATTCATCCAACTGTATAATTGAAAACATTTGTATTATCCTGAAAACCTGTAGCCAGATCAAAGCTGCTTATCATTTATTCATGAGCACCGACAGTCCTTTGAATGTCATTGAAATTGCTGTGTTTTAAAATTGACAAATGCTTGGAAGTTAAAATTGCAACTATACACACTGCTTGCAATTTTATGTTCTTTGCAAATTGTCATCATGCATATTATTGGAAATCTGAGGGATCCCAATTTAGAAGCTCATGTTTCTTTCTTTCATCCTCCTTAATATTCCAACCTTGTTGCAAACCAGGCTCTATCTTCTAAAGAAAAGCTGCAAAGAGATCACTCTGATTCCATTTTTTTTTCCTTTTGGCTAATTCAGAGTATCAGAACTGTTTACATTGCATTTTAAGTAAGATATTGCTCTTTCTAGATTCTTTAGTTTTGGTTGCTTAAAAAAAAAAGCCCCAGTTGAGTAAAAAACTGGTTCCTTTTGATGACATCAGCTTTTGGAGAATTACTTAACTTTCTGAATTTCAGTTCTTATTGGCAAAATGGAAAGAATAATCCTTGCTCTACCCACATTGCTAGGTTGTTAAGATGATTAAATGAGGCTCTCGAGTGTGAAGAACAAAGTACAACTCCAAGAGTGAATAATACGGAAAAAAAAAACAATAACAGAGTCCTGGCACCTTAGTTATTTGATTAACTGCATTTCAAACAAAGAGTAGACTGGAATCTCCCTGGGGCAACTGTCATCCTAACCCCCACACAGAGCACCAGTGTGAGCTCCGCAATAAGGTGAGCAAACCACAGGCCTGGAGGCCTGGAGGGGACTTCCTGTGAATGTGAGGAGCAGAGGAAGAAGCAGGAAAGAGTTTGAAGTAACTCCTAACCCCTAAAGAGATAGGGAGAGATTATACAAAGGAACAGCAGCTGTGTTTAAGAGAAAAATATTCCAGAATTCTTATCCCAGAGAGTGCCGTTCTCACTGGGAAAATTGAAGGGGTCCAAAACTTGACTCCCTGTTCTCCATTTGCTCTCTCAGACCTTCTGCCAGTTTATACAAAGCCTTTCCCATACAGGAGAGAAATGACTGCTGGGAAAACAGATTTATTCAAACAGAAAATCTATACAGTCTACTTCTAATTAACTAGGTGATAAACCAATTTTTGTGTATAAATTAGACGAATGATCAGATATCTGAAAAGGAGAAAACAGGTAAAAGGAAAAGGTTTTGGTCAACTAACAGAACTGATATCAGAAGAACTGGAGACACTTCCTCTCTTTGTCCCTCCCTTTCCCTCTCTCTAAAAAGAAATAAATAGAAATTTTAATAAAAAAGAATTGGAGATAATTTATCAAATAGAAAATAAGTTAAAATAATTTTAGTTCTCAGAAAAACTTTGTAGTCATAATATATTGTAATAATAATATAAAGTTTTATTGCAGCACAAAGTAAACTATTAAAGACCAAGATAACAGGGGAGAGAAGGGGGAGGGGCAAAAAAGGAACACGAATAGAGGACTGGTGGGCACAGCTAATGGAGGGGGTTGACTGGGAGTGGGGGGATGGGGTAGGTATGAGCAATGGGGAGAAAGGTGGGGCAACTATAACCGAACAATATAAAAAATTGTGACAGTGGAATGAAATAAAAAAATTGAAAACACAATTTCCCAAAATGCCTAAGGCCTAAAGTCATGGTTGAAGACAAAATTTTTGAGCTGGAAAATAAAGAGAAGTTAATCTCCTAGAAGACAATGCAAATAAACAAAATTATAAAAAATTAGGAGATGTGAAAAAGTATTTCAGAGGTTCAATATCTATCTAAAGGAGTTCCAAAAGCATTGGCATTAGAAAGTGAAGATAGGAGGAATAATTTTAAAAGATTATTGTTTTCTAGCTGAGGAAAGTAATGATGGAAAGTCTCACCAAGTGTCAAAATGAGATGAATGGAGTAAACAGATTGACAGAGAGATGATTAAATAGATAGATAGATGGTAGATATACATACTGATAAAAATTTCAACCTCTCAAACATAAAAAGGATATTATTAAAGATTTTAGAAGGAAGAAAAATAGCTTATTTACAAAAGAAGGTGAACCAGATAAATATTAGATTTCTTACAGATCTAAACACTAGAAGATAGTGGAAAAGTATCTTCAGAGTTCTGAGAGAAAAGGGGTTTAAATTTAGAGTTTTATACTCAGTCACTTTTGCATTAAAATATGAGGGCAAAGATATAAATTTACAAATTGGTTATGTATAAAACTTTGCTGAAGAATTGTTTAAGAATATATTGCAGCAAAGTAAAAAATAAATGCAACAATCAGGAAAGCAAGAAATAGTAGTGAACAAAGAAACCAGTAAAATGCATAGTTAATCCTAAACAAGAATTAATACATTACTTGAAAACAAAGAAACAAACAAGCACTAGGCAATAAAATACCAGTTGATCCTAGTGTGACAGGAGGAGAGGAGAGAGATGGCTGGGTGGAAGGATAAGGTAGTAGACACAGGGTAAAATGGGAAAGAAATGATAGCGTAAGAAGTGTGTGGAGAAACTCAGTAATTGTAAACATGGGTGGAAAATTTATGTTTATGTACATTTGGTGTTAAAAATGTAAGAGTAACTATTTGGAAAAAAAAAGAATTGAAAATGTCCAAATCACTAGGTAGAAAAACGAAACAGACAATGCAATCAGTCTAACAAAAATAAACAAGAAACTCAACTTCCAGCCAAGATGGAAACATAGGTAGATATGGTTTGCTTCTTTGCACAACCAAAAGAAGTACAACAACAAATTTAAGAACAAAACACAACAAGAACTTCCAGAAAAATCAAACTGTCTGACAATGAAGGAGTTAAAGAAGAAACATTCATCCAGCCTGGAAGCAAGGGCAGAGATGGGCAGCTGAGGTAGAGAGGACATGCAGCAATGGCGGCTTGTAGAGTGGGTGGTCCCACAGTCACGTGAGGATTAGCCAGCAGTAACAACCAGGGAGTGAGACAGACCATGCACCCCAGGGTCCAGTGTGGGAAACCAAAGCCTCAAAACCTCTGGCTGTAAAAATCTGTGGGGGTTGTGATGGCGGGAGAAACTCCTAGCCTCACAGGAGAGAGTCTCTTCATTGGAGAGACCCACAGGGTCCTAGAATGTACACACACCCACCCACTAGGCAGTCAGCACCAGAAAGGTCCAATTTGCTTGTGGGTAGTAGTGAAAGTGGCTGAAAGCAGGGTGAGAGCTGAGAAAGTGGCATTGTTCCCTCTCCGACTCCTCCCCCACATACACACCACAATGCAGTGATGTGGGTTGCTCCACCCTGGTGAATACCTAAGGCTCCACCCCTTACTATGTAACAGGTGTGTGGAGACAAAGAAATATGGCCCAAATGGAAGAACAGGTCAAAACTCCAGAAAAGAACTAAGTGATGAGGATAGCCAACCTATCAGATGCAGAGTTGAAAACACTGGTAATCAGGATGCTCAGAGAAATGGTTGAGTACAGATACAAAATAGAGAGAAAAGTAAAGGTTATGCAAAGTTAAATAAAGAAAAATATACAAGGAACTGACAGTGAAGGGAAGGAAACCAGGACTTAAGGAAGAAATAAACATTCAACCAGAACAGAATGAATAAACAAGAATTTAAAAAAATGAGCAAAGGCTTAGGAACCTTCAGGACAACTTTAAATGTTCGAACATCCTAATTATAAGGGTGCCAGAAGGAGAAGAGGAAAAGCAAGAAACTGAAAACTTATTTGAAAAAATAATGAAGGAGAACTTCCCCAGTCTGGCAAAGAAACTAGACATGCAAGTCCAGGAAGCTCAGAGAGTCCCAAAGAAGTTGGACCCTAGGAGGAACCTACCAAGACACGCTGTAATTAAATTACCCAAGATTAAAGAAAAGGAGAGAATCTTAAAAGCAGCAAGAGAAAGTCAGAGAGTTACCTACAAAGGAGTTCCCATAAAACTATCAGCTGATTTCTCAAAAGAAACCTTGCAGGCAAAAAGAGGCTAGAAAGAAGTATTCTAGATCATGAAAGGCAAGGACCTACATCCAGATTACTCTATCCAGCAAAGCTATCATTTAGAATAGAAGTAGTATTCATGGGTTAAATTGTACTGTTACAGATTGAAAAACTCAGGTAACATTGATATATCCTATCCTACACTTTTTATAAGAAATATAATGAAAAATAACAAGAAATGTACCTAAAAATAACAGAAAGGTAGAACATTCAGGAAGTGAAAGATATAATGAGCATATGAAAATCACAAAAACTAGGAGTGGCAATATTAATATCAAACCTAAAATTCAAGTCCCATAATAATTGAACTGGACAAAGATATCGACCTAGAAGATAAAACATAAACTTCTATTCATTTCACAACATGGCTTCAAAATGTATGAAACAAAAACTACTAGAAAAAAGCAGTGTAATAAAAATTGACAAAAATGCGCATGATTAATGAGAGACTTATTCTCAGAAATGGACAGATCAATTAGAAAACAAAATAAGTGTGAGACTATAGAGCGCGCTATCCTACGCAGCAGCCACAGGGCACATGTGGCTGCTGAGCACTGCATACACGGCTAATCCAAACTGAGAGAGTACAGAAGAAAAAGAACACACACTATTTAGTTATTATTTTTTATACTGATTAAGTGTTGAAAGAATCCAATATTGGATAAAATAAAACATATTGGGAAAATCAATTTCACCTGTTTACGTTTTTGGTGTGGCCACTAGACATTGAGAACTCTTACGCGACTCACTACATTTCTCTTTTTTAAAGTTTTTTATTGTATTTTTTCCCACTACGATTTAGTCCCCTTATACCCACCTCCCCCTTGCAATCTCCACACTGTTGTCCATGTCCATTAGTCCTTTTTCCTTTTTTATTGGATAGTCTTGGTACAAAGGATTTGGGTAACACAAAATATGAGCTTGATCTAATAGATCTATCTAGTGGCATCTCAATTATGTGCCCCCTAAATAGATACATAATCCTATTCTACTACCTATAACATGTTTAAAAAAAATCAAATGTATGAAGTAGTAGGGATCTCAAAATATATCAATGTATTCCTCCAAAAAAAAAAATCAAAATCAAAACTAAAGGCAGAACAAATTGAACAAGAAAAAATTAAATATGTTCCCCAAACATTATTACTATCCTTATGATCAATCTAAATAATCCTTGTTCTGATACAATACATTTAAACATATATGGACAAATGATGACTCTGAAATGCTCAGTCATCCACAGTCTAGTACTGATTCTTGACAAGCAACCTTGATACCTTCTAGTGTCAAGAGGGCTTGATGACAGTGACAGAAAGGAGCTAGATGCAGAGAGAGCAAGTGTGTAAGCCAGTGCATGGGACAGAATCCAGCTCTGCTCTCCAAACAAGTCTATAAGGACAATGTAGGACTTTTCTGTCATCATAAATGCCATATTCTACCCATCTGCTATTCAGAGTCCAGTTCACTGAGCATGAGCTCTGAGCAAGATGCTGAGCTACATAAAAATGAGCAAAGGCAGCTTGGTGCAGACTTTAACTGCATGGACTTTGGCATCAGACAAAATTGGGTTTTTAAATTAGCTCTGCCAGTTACAGAGCTTGGACATTTTCTTTCATCTCTGTAAACTTCGGTGTACTCATCTGTGAAGTGAGCCTGATGATAGTACGTTAGCTATAATCCATGGAAAATTGGCAGCACAGGCCTAGTATAGAGCAGCAATTAAAAAGAAAAAGTTTGTGATTAATATAACTGTTATTTTAAGAATTAGATAAAGTATAGGGCCAAGGGAATTCTAGTTAGAAGGAATAGAATGAGAAAGGATCTGAAGCAAGAAACAATATAGTGTTTGGGGGAAAATACAAGCAATTTCATGTATCAAAAGGCAAAGAGTGGCAGGGAAGAGCTTGCTGAGATAGGGAATGGGCACATGATGAAGAACCTTTTGATGTCATGTCAACAGGTTCAAACTTTATGAAGTGATGGGTAGCTTTAAGTTTGTCTCAAAAAGAAAAACCATTGAAACCTGTAATGACAAGAACAGATTTGTACTCTAGATAGATGACTCCTGAGGTGAACCCCGTCCCTCAGAGCCCTCCCAGTTGCAGGTAAAATGAGTTGGCCCAGACACAATCTACCTGGGGGGAGAGGGACAGGTGATTCTCTCTAGTGAAGAATGGCCTGAGCCCTTCCTCAAAAGCACTTTTATTGAGATTGGTATGTGCAGGGGTATACAGCATACATGCATAGCTTATCGATCAATGCCAAAAGGCTATAGTTACAGAAAACAGATATTATCTATAGATAACAACTGAAGGAACACAGAGATCTGGTCAGGTCAGTGTCTACTAGATAAGCTGATGCCAGAGGATCATTAAGGCATGGATCATGAGTTCAGGAGTTCACTCCCTTATGCTTTGAATTTAAACTTTTGGTTTATACCAACAGGGCTGTACAAAGCAAAGCGAAGCAAGCATCAAAGGATACAATGTATTCTTCAGGCCTGATTTCCCATGGGAACCCTCAGTGCTAGCATTGGGTCATGCCTACTTCCTGCATTCCCAGTTTTCTGGTCAAGTCTTACAGGCCTCTTTCAAGGCCTTGCTTGTGCAGGGCTATAGTCTCTGATACCACACAAAGTGGTCCCCAACAGACTCCCTTCATGGGGTGGTAAAGGGATGGGAGGGGGTCATAGGCTCAGCAAATGTAAAAATTAGAAGACCATGATGGTGATCTCCACCTTGAGAATTGGTGGTGGTAGGAGTGAAGTGCAGAAAAGGAAGTCGGGTAAATATAGATATACACACACATACATACATATACATACATATATACCCTAACACACACACACACACACACACACACATATACAAATAAATGAGAGTTTAAAGGAGACTGAGAATAATTGTAAGTAAGGAGGAAGAATAAAGTAGATCAAATAGATCAAGATATCACTAGGGTTTCTGCCTTGGATAACCTGGAGAATAGCTCTGCCTATAAAGGAGATAAAGGACACAGGAAATGATAAGGGGGAGCAAAATGGGAGGGAAGATGAAGAACTCAGGTTTGGACACATCGTGGGTTTCCCATGTCAATGGGACAACCTAACTATAGAAGCCAGCAAGAATTTGTTTAGTAAGATTCAAAATCAAAGAAGGGTCAGAAGTTGGTCTGTGAGTCAAATGTGCATTTAGGAACACAAAAATTAATGGGGCAGTCAAAGGAAAAATGACTTTTGAGGAGACTGAGAAAGTACATCAAGATAAGAACTAGAGAGTCTAAAAGTGCAGGAAAGAACACCCCCCAAAACAGAGTTGTGTATAAAGTAGAAGGCAAAGACAAAAAAAGTCCATTAAGATAATGACTAAAGTAGCCTAGATTGTAATAGTATGAAGAAAGCATGAGAGCACAAACAAGATCAGAGTATGTACTGACAATAGAGTGTATTAAAAGTGGTGGCTCGAGTGGAACTTGGAATGAAAAGATTTTTTAAAAAAAATTATTTAACTACTGCCTGCTGCAGATCTCAAGTTAGAAGCTCAGCAAAATCAACATGTTCAAACCAGAACTCATCCTCATTCAATTTTGTTTTAACAGGACGTCAGTATGTTTACAGAGGGAGAAAAAGGAAACAGTAAAGAGGATACTGTTGAAAATATAGGAAAGAGCGGGGAGAACTACCCCAGCAGAGTTGGAGAGGCTGTATCAAGATCACACTGAGGAGGTCCGTCCCATGGCGAGTGGAGAGGAACCCCATCCTCAGAAGCTGGAGGCAGGAAGGTAATGCTGGCAGTGGATGAAGTCTTGCTGCAGGGTGAGAAGTATGTTTGAAAATTTTCAGCAAAGTCATACTGTCATCTTTTGAAAGTGAGGGGTGTTTGATTGGATGAGAGGTTTGAGGAAAGAATGAAAATGTAAAATGATTTTCGACAGGGTCAGGGAAAGGAGAAGACTAAGTAAAAAATAAAGGAAATACGGAGTGGGGTCTATCATAGCACTCAGCAGCCTGAGTGGAGCAGATTAAGGTGCAGTGTCACGCTGATCCCCAATGGCTGCATGTTACGCTACATGGGTGCTGTAGCACAAGGTACTGCGTACTTGCTGGTGCTGGTGAGAGAGGTGTTGAGCAAACTAACCAGAAGGTTCTGGCACAGTAAAGAAGTGGAGCCAGATGGGTCCTAGAGAAGTGGGTAAACAGAAAGACTGAAAATATTTGGAAGTTTCTGTGATGTAAAAGGATAGAGAATCATGGGAAGGGAGATGGAAAAGAACTGGGTGGGTTGTGGTCAATATATAGGTTATTAAAAGTCAATTGATTTAGAGCAGTTTTGGGAGATGATGACAAGGCCTTGGGTGTGGCCAATCACGTAGGTGATTAAAATCGAGTAGAGACAAAGTCCCTGGGTTTGAGCGTGCCAATGAAGGAAGAGGCCCTGGGGTCGAATTCTCCACCTAGCAGTTCAATTACCCAGGATAGAGGTGCAACAGGACAAAGACCTAAAGTCTTGGCCAAATGCCAAGAACCTCAAGAACTGTGACAATGTAATCAGGAAAGCAACAGATGAGAGAAACAAAGTTCTGATACCTCATGATCTTGGGATATGATGTCGTAGGTTGAATAATGGCCCCCTGAAGATGTCATATCTTGAGTTCTGTGAATATGTTACCTTACATGATAAGAAGGAACTTTGCTGGTGTGAATAAGTTCAAGAGCTTGAGACAGCGAGATATCCCAGATTATCTAGGAGGGCTAGTGTAATGACAAGCATCCTTATAACTGGGTGGCAGGAGGGTCAGTCAGAGACCAAGAGATGGTGACAGAGGCAGAGGTCAAACTGATGCTGGTCCATGAGTCAAAAAATGTAGGTGGGCTCTAGAAGGTGGAAAAGACAAGGAAAAGATTCTCCCTAGGTCCTCCAAAGGGAATGCAACCCTGCTGACACCTCGATTTTAAAACTTCTAACCTCCAGAACGGCACGATAATAAATTTGTATTGTTTTAAACCAGTGAGTGTGTGGTAATCTATTACAGCAGCCATAGGAAACTAATACAACAGGTTTTGTTCAAACTCACCTGGGAGTGATAAAAGCCTAAGAAGAATCTGTTGCTGACTCCACCAGGAAGTCACATGCCAAGATGTTGAAGGAAACATCTCATGGATGAAGAGAGGTCTTTGGGCAGGATAAGGAGCATTACCATCTTCCTGGATGTGATGGCTCAGGCTTCCTTCAGTGAAGTGTGTCATCTTCTGCTGATGAATCAGCTCTGACTTCTGCGCTGAAGCTCAGGCAATGCCTCTCCTGTGGCTTCTAAGAAGATGGTTCCTCTTTTCCACTGCTGATGCCCCTATGGGTTGGGCTTTTCTCTTGGGACCCTCTCTCCCCCAACCTCACTTCCCCCTGCCGCTGAGATGGTCAAATAAGGGAAATGTTTACTGCTCTCTAATTGAACTGTTTTCTCAGAATCACCTGGGTGAATTTGGATTTTTAGAAACCAAAGCCTGGAAGACATCTTTTTCTTTCTGTTTGCTGATTAGTTTTATCTGTCACCAGATGCACTGGTTACGAGGCCTACCGTCTGCTTGAATGACAGGTGGGAGGCACAGAAATAAAAAGGGAGGGAGGAGGCTTGGAAATAAAAGGTTCATGAAATCAAGAAATGATTCTGGGCAGAAAGGTATCAGAAGCTCAAAACAGAGTAAGTGTCTAGATATTGACAGCAAGGTCAAAGTAGCCAGGATAGGGGGTCAAGGTTAGAAGGTACTTGCCATTTCCTTCATTTTGAGTCACTTGTTCAGTGCTTCCAGTCCAGGGCAAGAACTGATCCCAGAGTATGAGGTCTGAGTTCAAAGACAGGGGCAAATGGGTCATTATGGCTGTGTGGGAGAGGAAAGGAATATGGAACAAAGCACTTCTGGACAGTTCGTGATACTTCTCTACACTTCAGCCAGTTGAGTACTAAAGTCATGCAATATTAAAGCTTAAGGAGTCTTAGAATCCAGATATACTAGTAATGATTCAGCAAGGTGTGTTAAGTGCTTTATATCCACATAATCTTAAATATTGATCCACAGAGTTGGCATTATTATGCCCTCCTGACAGAAAAATCTGAAACTCAAGAAAACTTACGTGTCCTGCCCAAAGTCATTCAGCTCAAAGTTATTCAGTAAATGTTTGGGACAGAAATCAAACTCACATATGAAAGATTATAAACCCCCAAATGGCCCTGGCTTGTGTGGCTCAATCAGTTGGAGTATCTTCCTGTAAATGGAAAGGTCAAAGGTTTGATTCCTGGTCAGGACCCATGTCTAGGATGCAGGTTTGGTCCCTGGATGGGGTGCATTCGAATATCGATCGAAAGGCAGCCGATCGATAGTTCTCTCTCACATTGATGTTTCTCTCCCTCTCTCTCCCTCCTTTCCCATCTCTTTAAACTCAGTGAGCATGTCCTCAGGTGAGGATAAATAAATAAATAAATAAATACCCAATGCATGCTCTCTCGATCTCTACCATATTTCTCCCTTATAGTCTCAGCATGAAATTTCTATTACTATCTAAAACCCACAACTGCAAAAACATTCTAATGCACTCATACTGCTAAGGTCATGTGAGAAGTCACAGGCAGTCATACAGTTTTAATTTAACATTCAACACATTTCCAGATGATATGAATTGATATTTCCTCTTAGAACTATGGGCAAATCTTTCAGCACCTAGTAAAATGTGTCTGTAATCTCCCTGAATTCTGCTTATTTCTGGCCAGCAAGGCACAGCCCAAATCACACTGCTTCGGTTTCTAATTTAATGGAACATTAAGCATCCATCTCTGGTACCTAAATTATACAATCCCTGTTATTTATAGGGCTTACAGGCAAACTGTTTAACTGAAAAAATGGAAATAAAAATAGGAAATAGATGGGTGCCTCTTATTAAGTCTCATAAGTGATCCTATAATATTATTAAGTCCAGTAGATAATGAGTGTTAAACAACTTACATTTTCAAAATTTTAAAATAAAGACTTAATTACTTCCTTCCATTAATGAGCCCCCAGTTTTTTTTTTTGTATTCCAAACATGAGCTTCTGGAAATAGTCAGATCAGCTGTATTCTATATAATATTATTTAGACATCTCTTGTTCTCAATGGTGATGCAATAGGAACTCTTTGGTTCCTCCCTCTCACCTTCCTTCAGTCTTTCCCTCCCTCTCTGCCTCCTTCCCTTCTAATAAATCAATGCTGCAATTTGAAAACTAGAAATGGACCCTTAACAGAGCACATGCTCAGCAGGGCAGAACTTTGTAAATCTGTCAAATGCAGTTTCAAAATTCCACTAATGAAAATAAATACACATAATCTGAATGCTGCCTTTTGCTAGGGACATTCAAAATAAATATTTGCTTATTTTTATTGATTTATAAGCAGATGGAAAATCCTCCTGACAGATGCAGAAATTGCAAGCAGATACTCGGTAAAGGTTTGAGTACCTGAGGCATGGATCTCCATGTAGACAAAACAGTCTGACATCTGATTTCACTAACTGCTGAGTCAAAAGCAGCTGGGCATCACAGACCCTCTGTCTCCCCTTCCACACCTCCTATAGGACAAGCGATTTCCCATAACACCCCAATCCCCTCTTTCCCTGCACCTACGGCCCTATATCCCACGTACCCCATGCAAGTACATTCTTTTCTGTATCGGCCATCCCACAGGTTACCACTCAGATTCCTGCAATTCCCAGAGTACCGCATGACTTTTCCTGAAGTTTTGGGGCATCAGTTGATTTACATCAAGGAATACCAATGTTTGCAAGAATATTAAACACCTAGAGTACCTTCACTGTCCCTCTCACTAAAGACCTTGTCCAGGCTGCCACTCCAAGGAAGCCCTGGCTCAATGCCGTGCTGCTTCTCTTCTTCTCCCTCTACCTACCCTGGTCTCTCCATGTTATCGCCTCACACACTCAGGATTTCCGAAGAAGCTTAAAATTCTCCCTACTTCATTATGCAGAGCAACCTAATTGTCTCTGCCTCACTCTCTACTCATCCTGACCAGGCCATGAGGGCTTTTGTTTTTAGAGTCAAAGGTTGTTATGCTAAACAAAAATAGTTTTTGAATTTAGGGCTTCTGCAGCTAGAATGAACTGTGTATTTTATTAGTCATTATCCTCCTGCTAGTCCCACATTTCTGACAGGATTTTAATGCCATCACATCGTTATAAGTTAGGCAGGCCTCATAGGTCATCCCCATTGTATGGACAAAAGGCTTGAGTCACAGAATTTCAGTGACTTCAAGTTGGAAAATTACAGTATTAGAGCTAGAATGCACACCCTCTGATGCCAAATCTTCTGCTTGTATCTTATGCATGTTGTTCTACAGATGGTCACAGTTTTAGCAAATGCATGCAAGGGGTGTGACTGGTTGGCTATTGTAAACGGTTGGAGGTTAATTCTATGTGTCAACTTGACCAGGTTATGGGATCATCGGATGGCTGGTCAAATATTATTTTGATGGGATATCTGTGATAGTGTCTCCAGAAGAGATTAACATTTGAATCAGTAGACTGAGTAAAGATCACCCTCGCTAATGTGGATGGGCATCAGCCAATCTGTTGAGAACCTTAATAGAATAAAAAGGGGGAGGAAGGGCAAATGCTGTCCCTTTGCTTGAGCTGAGGCATCCATCTCCTTTCTGCCTTCAGTCGCCAGGCTTTTGGACTTAGATTGGGACTTATATCATCAGCTCCTGATTCTCAGGCCTTTGGAGTTGAATTGAATGACTCCATTATCTTTTCTGGTTTGTTAGTTTTCAGATGGCAGATTGTGAGACTTCTAGGTCTTCACCACAACCATGTAAGCCAGTTTATATAATAAATCTATGTATGTATGTATGTATGTATGTATGTATGTATGTATCTATCTATCTATCTATCTATCTATCTAATCTCCTATGGGTCCTGTTTCTGTGAACCCTAACCCAGGTGCTATTGGATCACAGCATTGTGATGAGTACAACATAATCATTGATGGGCTCATGTCTAAGAAATGAAATAAATTGTCTAAGAAAGGGTGGTATTCAACTCTTCTCATAATTGGGCAAAATGTGTCCTCTCCTCACCTGGAGGAAGAAAAGGAAGAAAGAAGGAGAAAGAACATCTCACCTCATTAATAAACCCATAGATTTGGAATCAGTCTGAATATTGCCTTAGCTCTGCCACTAACCACTTAACCTCCAGACTTTGAACTAGTTTATCAGTCATGCTTTAGCAGGAGATAGATGATCAACATGACTGAAGAGTTTCAGGAAGAGATAATTTACAAAGTTATAAGAGGGTTCAGGAAAATCCACAAGAAATATAAAAACTCTGAAATTAGCAACCTAGGGAAATTGCTACTACCCTTAGAGTGATGGGCAAGGGCCATTTACAAGAACTCCATGAGACCTGCCAAAAAAGTGTCAGAAAAATAAACACTCCAAACCTCTCTTTCTTCCCGCTTCCTGTTCTCCTGCCAGTGCCTCTGTCTGGCTGAAGCCCCATGAATGTCGGAGGGAGGGGGGCCCACTGGGGTAGTCCACAGACATCAGCCTCCTAAGGCACGGAGCGGGATGGAGAAGGGCGAGCAGTAGATCTGGAGGGGCAAACGGAAAAAAAAATTCTATACAACCATTATCAATAATAATCTCTTTGTATGAAATAGAGAGTAAAAGTGCCTCTCTCAAAAAGTTTTTTTTTTCTGCTTTGTTTTGCTTTTGATAATTGAATAAGAGATAATGACTGCAAAGGGCCTAGGGAACCTCTTGATACACATTATGTACAAAGTAGCACTCTGCCAAGGAAGGAAACTAGCACTAATACGAAAATGACTTGTATCCATCTGGTACTACTACTTCTAAAGTGACTTTAAGTCAGTTACCATTTATTGCACAGTCTCTGTGGGCAAGGTTGGGTACTGGGGTCCAGGACACCTAAAAGTCCCATAATGGTAGCAGGGCCAAGCCAACCTTTTTTATACTGATAGTTCTTAGCTTCTAGAAAACGATGAAATACTGCTTTGGGAGCAATAACTATGGCTTACAGAAGCATGTACATGGTTTCATTTCTTTATCAGAGCTTCTAACATGGAAAAGTAGCTTTTAAATCACATCCCAGCAAAAATGAGGCACTTGAGCCATATTCTAGTGTCTGGGAAGGCATAGCCTTGTCCCCATCCTTACCAGGCCATGAAGAATAATAGCAAAGGGATTCATCAATATTTTGACAGCTGGAGGCCCTGATTGCTTTTGGTTTCACTCATATGCGAACATATTTTTGGCTTAAAGGAAAGAAGTCTCTGAGGTTTTGAATTCCTTTCTCTTGGCCTTATAATGAGAAAGGATTTGTGACATAATGTTTTAACTGTAGGTCTGAACAACATTCAAAATAACTCTCATCTAACTCCCTCAGTCACAAATGAAAGCCCCAAGATTATAAGATTGACATGATCACTGTCTGCATTTAATAATAAAGGGGAAATTGAACAAACAGAGGAGAAAAGAGGAAGTATTGGGGAGTACAGGAGTAAGACATTAATAATTTGAATACAAATTTAGGACTGATGCTTCCAAACTTAAAAGTTCATGTTGTAAGAAAGAGCACAGTGACCACCAACCAAGGCCTGTCCAAGATGTCCTTTAGCGAAGTATCACCATTTGTCCACTAACTCACTCACTGGACAGGTATTTTTTGAGCAACTACTGTGTGTCAGGAACTGTTCTAGGTGGTAGGGAAACAGAAAAAGTCAGAAAAAAAATGCTCTCATGGAATATATTGAGCAAGTAATATTTGACCTTGGAAAAGATAGGCAGAAGCCAGGCCACAGAGACCTATAGATTTGGGTTAAAAGTTTGTATTTTACTCTGTGTGTAGTAATGTAGCATCTAGGCATTCACCTACTGTAGAAGGCCAGTTTTATGAGTAATTAAGACTGTCAGACCTCCAAACAAACGACCCATTCATAGAAGTCATAGGACCATAGAGGAGGAAGTTTGGTAAGGTCTCCTAGGTTTGAAACAAAGGAGAACTAACAGAACCTCAAGGATATGGCCTCAGCAACCCTAAGAAATGAGAAACGTTGACACAACAATACTAAGGAACTAGACGTTTCCAAGGTAAAATCAGGACACAAGCCAGGACTTACGTTTCCAAGGTAAAATTAGGACACAAGCCAGGACCCTTGTGTACCCTAGCAGTAACTGCAACTTCTGCTTCTGTAAACTGCTTGCTTGCTAATCATGCATAAAAGGAGCTCACTCTAAGTGCAGGGCGAGACTCCCATTTGTATCTCCTGCTTAGGCAGTCGGGAGCTCGCCCCTGCGCAGGTTAATAAATCCCATCCTCACTTTCACCTGTCCCCGACTTGGTCCTTTGTCTCGCGATCGGGATACAACACTACAAAGGACAGAGTGCCCTCGCTTAACTGACATCGAAAAGGGGGGGAGATTTATTATCTCCCATAAGTTCCAGAAGTAGGTTAGGCCCAGAAATGGTTTACTTAGCACTTCAACAGTGCCCTGAGGTCTGTTTTTATCATCCTTAGTATACTGCTTTTGTCTTTGCGGTTGCAAGAAGCTACCTACTTTATATTCTGCAATTTGCAGACATGATAAAGTCTACTGAAATAAGAGTTTCTTTGTTAGTAGTAGACTTATTGGAAATAACTGAAATAACTCAAGTAGTAATGGCTTAAAAAGATAGAGATTAATTTTGTTATGTGCAAAGAAATCTGGAGTTGGGGTTGGTACGCTGTGCCCGGGAAATTGTCAGACTCAGGTTTCTTTCGGCTCTCTGCTGCCATCATCCCACGGTGAGACCTGTCCTCAGAGATGAAGATGGCTGCTGGGGCTCCAGCTGTTTTGTCCGTGTTCTAAGCAGTAAAATGCATTGAGGAAGGAAGAAAATAGGCACACACCGTGTAGTTAAGGGGAGTTTCCAGAAGTGTACTCAAAACTTCAACTCACATCTCAATGGATGGAACTTAATCACAAAGCCACACATATCAGCAAAGAAATCTGTGAAATGTGGTCTGCTAGCCCAACAGCAACACTTAGAAACTAGACATCTATTCATAAAGAATAAGGAGACATTCACATTGGGGAGAAACAGGAAGTCTCTAGCATAAAGAAGTATGTCTTCTCCATATGCCTTGATCTAGGAGTAAGGAAAGTGTCTCTGCAGATAGCTTAGTCACATAAGTTTTGAAGTTAAGAAGGTGTTTTGGAATCAGAACTTGGTTTTACACCCCAGCTCTGCTAGGGATAAGTTTTGTAAATTTATGTGAGATACTTTATTTCTCTGAGGTTCAATTTGCTAATATATAAAATGGACATTCTAAGTTCATAAGGTTGTTGGGAGCATTAAGTAAAATCATGTATTGCAACAAATGGTGATAATAATAATAATTACAAGTGATTTCAAAGTAGAACTACGTTTTGCTATTAGGATTATCCTAGTGACTAATAGAGCCCAGCAGTTGATCTGATCTTTTTCTTGGAGAATCAATGCTCCTGGAAGCACTTTGTTACCTAAAGTGCCGAGGGGACTTGCACTTCGCGGCTCCCGTATAGGCTCTTGTGTGTGAGCCTCTGACCTTGGCCTTCAGGGCCTTGGGTCACACAGATCCTTTGTTCTGTAGCAACTGTCAGTTTTATCAGTTGCTACTTTCCATCAAGGAGGGCACCAGGATCGTTTAAACTTGTTAGAAGTAGGAATTCAGCTGCAAAATACAAATTCTCTTAACATATGGTTTGGAGGACAACTAATGGTAAATTTCCAAAAAGATTAAAATCTTAAAGGACTAAAAATACTTTCTTTAAACAACCTTTCTCAGTACAGCTGCTTCTTTGTTAAACCAGCTGTTACTAAGCCCCCAAAGATACTTCTCACAAGGAGGAAGAGGGGTATTTTTTTAAATGGTTTAATTCTTGTAGCTCAAATTGCGTTCTGTTTGTAATGGTTTTACATTTTTACCACTGAAAAACTAAGAAAGAAAGAAGGGCAATGAAAGGAATAAAAGCCTGGAGGAAGATTTATAAAGAGGTGTGTATATCCAACTCAAAGTGTGGTGGTGGGGAGGGGAGCTACCAATATAGCAAAGAAAATTAAGATGTGAAAAATAGGTATGTTCCTGAGGGAGAATAGCTTCATATCTAGCAAATTGCAATGTGCTTAATCTTCGGCATGTGAAATAGTTTCTACACCACATTGGCCAACATGCAGGAAAGCAGAGGAGTGCAGTATTTAAGACAGCGATCTCGGGGGTACAGTGAACGACAGGAATCTTGACTCCCCTCCTTGTTAGCAGTGGGATCTTAGCCTCCGGAAAGTTACTTAATGTCTTTGAATCGAGGTATCTTCATTTCTAAAACAGAGATAACGTTAGTAACGCCTACCACATGGGATGATTGTCAGAGTTAATTGAGGCAATCTGTATAAAGCATTTGGGATACACTGCCAGGCACATGCAAGAGCCCATGATACATTTAATGATCACTTACACAATTTACGGCTCCAGAAAAAGTTCATACTTGTCAAGCAAAAAAGCAATAGGTAAGAAGTAGATGACAATAGAAAAGAAAAATGTTCTCTTTTAGATCAGCTCTGGAAGAAAAAAAAGTCTTGTAGTTACACCCTATCCTCAAATGGTTCAACCTTTCTTTTTGATAATTCAAACACATTGCCCAATATTATTCAGCTTTAAAAAGGAAGCAAATTCTGTCATTTGCTACAATGTGGATGAACCTTCAGGACATTATATTAAGTGAAAAAATCCAATCACAAGAAAACAAATGCCGAATAGTTCCACTTATATGAGGTATCGGATGTAATTAAACTCATAGAAACAAAAAAATAAAAGATGGTTTCCAAGAGTTGAGGGGTGGGGAGGGGAAAATGGAGAGTTGTTCAGTGAGTACGGAATTTCAGACACGCAAGATGAAAAGTTCTAGAGGTCTAGTCTACAATAGTGTGCACATAATCAAGAATATTATAACGTACACTTAAAATTGCTAAGAAGATAAATTCATGCTATGTGTTTTTTGTTTCATTTTTAAAGATTTTATTTATTTATTTGTAGAGCAAATGGAAGGGATGGAGAAAGAGGGAGAATAACATCGATGTGCAAGAGAAACATCGCTCAGTTGCTTCTCATAAGCGCCCTGACCGGGACAGAGCACGGAGCCCACAGCCCAGGCATGTGTCCTCACTGGGAACGGAACTGGTGAGTTTTCACTTTGCAGGGTGATGCCCAACCAACTGAGCCACACTGCTAAGGCCATGCTATTTCCTTTTTCTGCAATTTTTTTTAAAAGAGGGAAATTCTGGCACATGTTACAACATGGATGAGCCTTCAGGAAATGAGTGCTACACAGAGGCACATATTGTGTGATTTCATCTAGATGGGGACCTAGAGTAGTCAAATTCATAAAGTCAGAAAGAATGGTAGTTGCCAGTGGGTGGAGATTGGGAGGAATGCAGAATTACAGTTTAATGAGTATGGAGTTTCAGTTTGGAAAGATGAAAAAGTTCTGGAGATAATGGTGGTGATAGTTGTACAATGTGAATAGACTTAATGCCATTGAACTGGATACTTTAAAAATGGTTAAAATGACCAATTCCTATTATATATTCTCTACCACAATGAGAAAACAACCCCCACACACTGACACCTTTTCTGGGATGGAGGTTATAAGCCCACCTTCAAAGTCGAATTGATTTGATGCGAGCATCAAACAGCTGCTGCATGCAAGGGCTCACGGGAAATGGGGCCGAGCTGGCCTGTGCAATGTGTGGCACTCTGTGCTGTGAGAAAGATGGGTTTTGCTTAGAGCATACCTCCTAAGAAGGGATCCTTGCCTGAGCTGCCTTCTATAAGAGCAAGAATCGAAGATATTTTTCCTTCTAGAAAAATACCTAATGTAGATTCTTAAACTCAGAACTTCAGGAAGATGGCAAAAGAATTTGTTGAGCATGTTTAAAGCTATTTTCTTGGTTCATAGTCAATTTTTCAAAAATACATTTAGAGATAGCACACTTTTAAAAAAAAACATGTTTATTTATCATTCTTTCCAAAAGAAAAATTGGTATCAATCTTTCAAGAGGGAGACAAAGGAGATCTTACCCAGACTTTATTCTTTTTTTCACACTCTGTTTGATGAAATCTGTATAGGGGTTACAATTATTGTTTTAGGGAAATTATTTATGAGTTTTTGAACTTATGTAGACACTTGATTAAAGTAGAGTCATTTTCTTTTGAGGCTTTATGAATTAATTTCTAGAGCAGGCTTTGTTTCCTCCAAAATAATCAGTGCTGTGTTGGCTATCAAAATTATTTGCTCCCCTACCTTCTCTTTTGTGATCATCAACTTGTGCACTCTGTAAATAGGTGAATTTTAAACTGATTTTATTGGAAATGCTCACTTCTTGCTCAGATCAGAAGCTAGAAACAGGACTATTACATAGGACTCAGCCTTTAGAGGCATTTCCTATGTAATACCTTCGTCTATACTCCAACCATCCCACATAAGCAATTGTGATAATACAAAGCTTTATAGCTTAATCTTTCTATGTGAAACATTTTGAGTTTAAAAGGTGGAGATGTTTTGAAATGGAAGTTCATGAAAGGTAAAGAAGCTCTTTATTTAAAAGTTTGCACATAAGAAAAGATTTTTTAAAACTTAGAAAACTACAAAGTACTCAGAAGGATAAGTATGAAGAATAACTTTTAAAATCATAAGTGGGCTCACAAGAAAGTAAAGAAAATCTCCCAGGAGCCACAAAGTAAAGAAGAGTGTTAGCACTTGCAACCTCCATAACAAGTGTCTGGGGTTTCAGTAACCACACACATATTTGAAATAAGGCTTGGGTAAAGGAGAGGAATTATTACTGAGACTCGAATAAAGCTGAGACCCTTGAAGGAGTAAGCCCTTAGTGAAAGGAGAATTAGAAAAACATCTCTGTATGCATTTCAAAGGGAGATAACTTAAAACTCTTCTATGTCATCATTGGCTTTGACAGAAATTTTTTTCTTATAATCATAGCTTGTCTTCACATGGAATTGAGTTCAAATGTATGCTCCCTCTGTGGTCAAGAATACTTTAACCTAAAAAATCAAATTAAAATGTCCATGGCTAATAGCAACCCAGGGATCTTGGTGAAGAAAATGCAGATCATATTTGGGGCTCACATGCAACCCTCAACATAAGCCACACATCATACTTGAAAAAGAGTCTGATGAAATAAAAGCTACAATTGAAAATCATGAATTACAAAATATAGTATAAAACAAACCACCATGACTGAGGGACAACAAAGAGCGCAATCAAATTTGCAAATGCTTCAGATAGACTGTGGTCTGCTTAAAATACAAATAATAAAAATAAAAGATAGGTTTCATGTCCAAAAATGGCACAGTAGTAATGATCAGATAAATCTTCCAACAGATAATAACTACAAAGTGGACAAAATATATAAACCAACCATTTGAACACACTGAACAGTGACAAGAAACAGCCATAAGCTGGAAGGAAATCAGTACTGGAAGATGGGAACAAAACTGTCTATGGTCCCGAATTTCTCATTTTTAATGGCTTTTTGTTAAAGGGAGGCCCCATTTGAATCCAGGTAGGATACATGAAACATGGACAAAAACTTGCAGGCTTGTTGACTTGAGGGGCAAGGGGGACAGAGTTTAGAGGTGACCATACCAGATGAAAAATGAGGAAGGGAATCTGGGTGGTGGTGGGGGGGGACAACAACAGTAGAGAAATACGGAATTAACATGCAAAGTGTGTAAGTATCTGGCTGACTCCTGAAGACTCATGTATGTAGCAGAAACCAACCAAAAGCTAAAACTAAAAAAACTGGGGCAAGATTTTAGCCACTGCTCAGTACATAGGAGACAGGGTTTAAAGTTTATGTCTAATCAAGTACAAGACACTGACTGTTTATACAAAACAAAAGGAAATATCAGTACTTAGCAATATAACAGAATCTAGAATCTCTATAATGTATACATCAAAGTCTCAAGGAAACAATCCAAAATTAACAGACATATAAATAAAAACATAACAAAACCCATATTTAGGATAAAAAGTAATCAATGAGATTAACCATAAAATGAGACAAGGATTTTTCTAATTGTATTTTTCCATTACCATTTAGTCCCCTTATATTCCCCTCTGCTCCCCAAATTACCGCACTGTTGTCCATGTCCATGAGCCCTTTTTCCTTTTTGCTTAGTCCTTTTACCCCCTACCTCCCCTTCTCCTTAGATGTCATACTGCTCTTTATCTATGAGTCTGTCTCTATTTTTTGTTACTTCAGTTTGTTACTAGATTCCACATGAGTGAAATTGGAATTTGCCTTTCTCTGACTGGCTTATTTCACTTATCACGATATTCTCCAAGTCCATCTATATTGTCACAAAGGGTAACATTTTCTTCTTTTTTATGGCTGAGTAGTATTCCATTGTGTAAATGTCCCATAGTTGTTTTATCCACTCATCTACTGATGGACACTGGGCTGCTTGGTGATTGTAAGTAACACTGCAGTGAACAGAAGGGTGCTTATGTTATTTCAAATTAGTGCTTTGTGTTCCTTTATATCTAAGGATATAGATACAGGGATATAGGGATATCTATATCCTTAGATATAGAGGAACCCAAAAGTGGGGTATAAAGGAACTCTCAAGAGTTGGATTTCTGGATCAAAAGGCAGATCCATTTCTAAATTTTTGAGGTATCTCCACTGCTTTCCACAGTGGCTGCACCAGTCTGCATTCTCACCAACAGTACAAAAGAATTCTGCTTTTTCCACATCCTCACCATTTGTTGTTTGTTGATTTATGATGCTAGCTATTTTGAAAGGTGTGAGATATCTAATCATGGTTTTAATTTGCATTTTTCTTTTTTTAATATATATTTTATTGATTATGCTATTACAGTTGTCCCATTTCTTCCCCATCATTCCCCTCCACCCTGCACACCTCCTCCCACCCACATTCCCCCCTTTAGTTCATGTCCAGGTGTCATAAGTTCTTTAGCTTCTACATTTCCCACACTATTCTTGCCCTCCCCCGTCTATTTTCTACCCACCATCTATGCTACTTAATCTCTGTACCTTTCCCCTTCTCTCCTCCTCCCACGCCCCTGTTGCTAACCCTCCATATGATCTCCATTTCTGTGGTTCTGTTCCTGTTCTAATTGTTTGCTTAGTTTGCTTTTGTTTTAGGTGTGGTTGTTAATATCTGTGAGTTTGCTGTCTTTTTACTGTCCTATTTTTTTAATTTAATATATTTTATTGATTATGCTATTACAGTTGTCCCAATTTTTCCTCTTTTACACCCTTCAACCCAGTACCCCCCTTCCTTCCAGCAATCCCCCTCCTCTTAGTTCATGTCTATGGGTCTTGCATTTAAGTTCTTTGGCTTCTCCATTTCTTACACTATTCTTAATATCCTCCTGTCTATTTTGTACCTACCAATTATGCTTCTTATTCCCTGTACCTTTTCCCCTATTCTCCTTCTTCCCGTTTCCAGCTGATAACCCTCCAAATGATCTCCCTACCTTTGATTCTGTTCCTGTTTTAGTTGTTTGCTTAGTTTGTTTTTGTTGTTATTTTTGGGGTTCAGTTATTGATAGTTGTTTGTTTATTGTTATTTTAATGTTCATAATTTTGATCTTCTTTTTCATAAATAAGTCCCTTTAACATTTCATGTAATGATGATGATGATGCATTCCTTTAGTTTTACTTTGCCTGGTAAGTACTTTATCTGCCCTTCTATTCTAAATGATAGCTTTGCTGGATAGAGTAATCTGGGTTGTAGGTCCTTGCTTTTCATTACTTTGAATACTTCTTGTTAGTCTTTTCATGCATGGAAAGTTTCTTTTGAGAGATCAACTGACAGCCTTATCAGAACTCCTTCGTAGGCAACTCTCTGCTTTTGCTGCTTTTAAGATTTTCTCTTTATCTTTAATCTTTGGCATTTTAATTATGATGTGTCTTGGTGTAGTCCTCTTTCGGTCCAACTTGTTTGGGACTCTGTGTGCTTCCTGGACTTGTACGTCTATTTGTTTCACCAATTTAGGAAAAATTTCTGTCATTATTTTTTCAAATAAATTTTCAGTTGCTTGCTCTTCTTCTTCTCTTTCTGGCATCCCTGTGATTTGGATGTTGGCACTTTTGGAAATGTCCCAGAGTCTTCTTATACGCTCCTCATTTTTTGAATTCTTGTTTCTTCATTCTGTTCTGGTTGTGTTTATTTCTTCCTTATGTTCTAAATTGTTGATTTGAATCCTGGCTTTCTTCCCTTCACTGTTGGTTCCCTGTGAATTTTTTTTTTATTTCACTTAGTGTAGCCTTCATTTCTTCCTTTATGTTGTTGCTGTACTCAGTGAGTTCTCTGAGTATCCTGATCACCAGTGTACTGAACTCTGCGTCTGATAGGTTGGCTATCTGGCTATCTCTGTTTTGCTTGGTTCTTTTTCTGAGTTTGTTTTTCTGTTCTTTCATTTGGGCCATATTTCTTGGTCTCCCCAATTTGGTATCGTCCCTGTGTCTGCTTTTGTGTATTAGGTAGAACTGCTTTGACTCCCTATCTTAGTGCCCCTGTTAAGTTGTATGGGGCAGAGCCTTAGGTATTTGCCAGGGAGGGGCAACCTGGCTCACTCTTTGTGGTGCTGTGTTGGGGAGAGGGGACAATGCCACTGCCTGTCTTCTGGAGTCTTAACTGGCACTTGCCCTCATTCCAGTCACTTCACCCACTTCCTGTATGTGACTGGTGCCCTTCTAGCTGTTGCCCTTGTGGTAATTCCCAGAATAGGTGGGTTTGCATATGTTCTAGGTCCATGTGGGACCTTTAAATGGACTCTCTTGAGTAACTGGCAGTTTCTTTCACTGGCCCAACTCCCACTGGTTTTTACAGAAAGAAGTTATGAGGCTTTATCTTCCCAGCTCTGGAACCCTAAGCTGTGTGGTCTGACCTGGGGCTGGGATCACTTGCTTCCAAGTTATTCCTCCCATTTTTTATTTACCACACATGAATGTCAGACTGTTCATTCCACTGCTTCACACCATACTGCATCCTTTCCGCCCCTCCTACCCATCTGGACGAATAAGGTTTCTTTAAATCCTTGATTATTAGATTTCCATACAGTTTGATTTTCTGGCAGTTCTGGGTGATTTTTGTTTTGTGGTTAGCTGTGTCTCTTCTTGTGGTTGTGCGAGGAGGCAAAGTGTGTCTACCTATGCCTCCATCTTTACCAGAAGTCCAGCTTTTGCTTTTTTGTAAACTTGGTTGTTTGCTTTTTGGTGTTGAGTTTTGTAAGTTGTTATTAAATTTTGGATATTAACCCCTTATCAGATGTATCAGTGAATATGTTCTCCCATTCTGTGCATTGAATTTTTATTTTGATGGTGGTTTTTTTGTTTGTTTGTTTGTTTGTTTGTTTTTGCTATGCAAAAACATTTTGGTTTGATGTAGTCCCATTTGTTTATTTTTTCTTTTGTTTCCCTTGCCTGGGGAGATTAAACCTAACCAAGGATGTAAAAGACTTGTACTCAGAAAATAATAAGACACTGAAGAAAGAAACTAAAGGAGGTACAAATAAGTGGAAGTACATACTGTGTTCATAGATAGGAAGAATGAACATCACTAAAATATCCATACCACCAAAATCTCCTACTAGTTGGAGACTTTAACAGTTTTCTTTCAGGAATTGATAGAACTTATCAAAAAAAGAGTAAAAATATAGAATATCTGAAAAATACTATCAATCAGAATGATCTGACTGACATTCATAGTATGTTGCATACAACAAATACAAAATAGACATATCCTTTTCCGGTGCACATGGTAATTTCAACAAGATTAAATGGACCAAACAAAACTCAATATTTCTATTAGAATACAATTTTACACAGCATATTCTCTTATAAGAGAATTAAATTAGATACCAATAATAATAATATTTAGAAACTTTAATAATTTTCTTGGCTTACTCCTGGCTACTAATTTGAATCACATGGAGACTTATACTGGTTATCTGTTGCTATATAACAAATTACTCTGAAACTTAGCACCTTTAAACAACAAGCATTTGTTTCCTCATACAATCTCTGAGGGGCTGTGAGCAGTTTGGCTGGGTGATCTTGGCTCAGGATCTCTCATGATGTAGATCAGGGATGCAGTCCAAAGGATGGATTGGCCTGAAGCACTGGCTTGTAAACTCATGTGCATGGCTCTTGGCAAGAGGCCTCAGTTCCTTGCCACAGGGGCTTTTCCATTTTGCTGCTGATGACATGGCAGTTGACTTCATCAAAGAAAAAGGTCTGAGAGACAGAGCAGTTGAGATGGAAACTTCGGTATCTTTATAATGTAATCACGGTTACTTTTGCACTATTTTATTGGTCACATAAAACAGCCCTTCATATAATGTGAGAGTTGGGGGTGCCATACAAGGATGCAAGTACCAGTACATGGGCTTCACTGGGGGTCATCTTGGAGGCTGGTTACTATGGGGAGCTCAAAAAAATACTCAAGTCCTGGCTCAACCTCAGACCAGTTAACTCAGAATGTCTTGGGATTAGGCACCAGCTTTTTTTTTTTTTCATTTTTTTCAACTCAAGCTCTCCAAATGATCCTCAACATTCAATGCTAAGAAATATTACAGTAACGGAAATTCATTCCGAATCATCAAGAAGTATGTATCTGTGTATCAAGATCTGGGTAAAAGGACTAAAAGTCCGATCCCCCAAAAAGCAGGAAAGGAGTCATAAAAGGGACATAGATTTACAAATCAATTAATCAAACAGGAATTCAATAAACAGGTCAAGATTTTAAAAAACATATTCATGAAAATTTCCATAACAGCACTGAATATCTGCAGACTTGGTGGGCAGCTAGTATTTTTAAAGCTCCCAGAATATTGCAATGAGCAGCCAATTTGAGAACCAAATCTTTACATGATACCTGCCATTGAGGCCTCACTTTCTTTCTACATAATTCCTATTGAGAAATTCTCAGGTTCACACAGTCTTTCTGAAAAGATGGTTTCATTTAACTGGCCATCTTGAAAAATATTACAGCTGGAGTTGAAAGAAGCCTACTTCAGCACTGGTGAGAAGAGGCTGTAATTTGCATGATCCAGGGCAGCTTTTCAAAGCTGCACACAAGGTTTTCCTGACTCTAAAATGCAAGGTAGGTAAGGGGAGGCCGGTACTATTTCCTTTCAGTTTCTTGCTTGCCTTCGGAAATATTTCCCTTAGATCCAGATCTCAGAAGCGCTGAGCAGATTGAAGTCATTTGGCTGGAGAGTATTCTCAATTACAAGACCTTCACTATATTTAAAAGCTCAGCCAGGCCGCATTTTAGACATCTCTGTATTTGGAAGGTACATAGAATGAAAATATCATTTTCAAGAATGAATTCTCAGTTTTATGAACTGGAAGATGTTTTGAGACATATCTCTTTGTTTTATTTCAGATGAACCTAGAAAACACACTCAAAAAAAAAAAAAAAAAACATAGAGTTAGCATTTGTCACCTCCCCGCCACCCCTAATATTTGTGATTTACATATGGAAGCAAAAAACAAATATAGATTACATAGATTTAAGTACTGCAGAGAGGGTAGAATTTCATATTAGGAAAAACACACCTTTTAGCATTACAAAACCTAGGTTTGACTGTGGCTTTTTGATAACTCTCTGAATTAAAAAAAAAAAAAGGGACACTTTATCTTAATCTATCTGCAGCTCAGTTTCCAATTTCAAACAATTAGGTGTTGAACTTCCTCATTCCTAAAGGCTCTTTTATCTCTAATATTTATAGGCTACAATTGAAATGTGCTGCTCCTTGCAGGCTGTGGGTAATTTTATAGGGTGAGGTTCAGTTTCCAGAGAGAAACCGTCACGAATGATAATGGAAAAACCTGGAGCCGTAGGAAGCTCTTTTTGGATATAGCTTGTGACCCAGGGCTCCTTTTTGGGGTGCAGATGGTGAAGTGGGCTGTTTGCATTTTGAAAAGCACAGAGTTTTTAGTAAGATTTATTGGAACACAACCACCTCCTAGAAGCTGGCTAAAATATGACTGATAAGAAACTCAAGTGTTCTCTAAACAAACACAGCATATAAAAATTTGAATTTATTTTTAAAAGATAAAGAAAAGAACAGGAGTGATTAATTGCATCACAAAAGAATTGGTTGTTCTTGTGAAATAATTCTTTGTAGGAATGTTAATAATACTTAGTCATTTGCCTTTTATAAATGTATAGCCATGTTAAGCCAATATAGATTACTTTGATGTGAATCTTCCTGCTCAGAAGACTTGATTTGTCAAAGGATTTACTGAATGTCTAAAGAACAGGGCAATTCCAGCCTGCAGTCCAGATGAATCAGTCACCTTCATATGTTAGTATGGTTGATCCTTTAACCTGGCAGGGGTTGGGATGCAACCCCTTATGTAGTCGAAAATCTGCAAAATAACTTTTGATTCTCCCAAAACCTAACTAGTAACAGTCTACTGTTGACAAGAAACCTTACCGGAAACGAGAACAGTTGATTAACATATATTTTGCAAGTCCTGTGTATAAGGTATTCTCAGCATAAAGTAAACTAAAGAAAGTGACATGCTATTTAAAAAATCACAAGGAACAGAAAATACACTGACAGTACTATACATATTTAGTGAAAAAAGTCCGTGTCTGAGTGGACTGTCACAGTTCAACCCCATGTTGTTCAAAGGTCAACTGTATTTACAAAGATTAACACTTTGATTCTCCAAACTGAGATGTCAAAGATCAGTTATTAAAAGAAAGAATTTTGGGACCCAGGCTATTGGAGGTAAATTTCTACCAGTTTACAGGAGGCTAATAATAGCAGATTTTATTTTTCCAGGCCCATGAATTAGAACAAGATGCTTTAGTTGGCTTTCAGAATCACTTCGAAATGTCCAGAGACTGGTTGAAGCATCAATCCACACCCTCACTTATTCCTTCAAGGATGGAAGTTGCTGTTTTCCTAAAGCTGCAGTTTTGTGATCTACACCCTCAGCCCTGACTGAGTGTGGACTATAGACAAATGATATGGGATTTAAGGTGACAAGAGATAATAAACCCCTTCTTCAAAGTAAAAAATGGCCTGTATCAGGCCATTGTCACTTTTGTTGGAAGATGAGGGGTACCAAAGGGAAGAATGTTCCAGACTACCTGAAGCTAATACCTTAAAGTGATAATTTCCCCCCTAAATCTTAGCTCTTCTTCATAAGTTTCTTAACATTACACATTTTCTACCCTTTAAAGAAGGGCACAATTTAGGCTAGCCTTTATTGATGCCCTCACAACACCAACACATACGGAAATGAAGTTTCTCTTCAGTGATCATGTTGCTTCTCACTTTTGCCCATTCTCTTCCTCCTCTTCAGTTTCATGCTGGCCTTTATTCTTCTATCGGTTTGTCCACTTTTATTTTTCCACTATTTTCCTTTCAGTTTACTCTTTCTAGTATGATACTAGGAAATGAATCAATTCAGAAAGTACAATTTTGTAGGGAAAAGATTAGGACTTCACTTTTATGAAAAAATAAACCACCGCTTTGTATGTTTATTTAGGGAAGGAAATACATCTAAATGTTATTGTAGTCTTCTCTGGATTATTAGAGTGATTTTAATTTTATTTTCTTCTTCTTAGTATTTTTCTCTAATTTCTGAAATGACCATGTGTTTATAATTTTGTAATTAAAAAACACAAATATTCTGCCCTGGCTGGTGTAGCTCAGTGGATTGAGTGAGGGCCTGCGAACCGAAGGATCGCGGTTTGATTCCCAGTCAGGGCACATGCCTGGGTTGCCAGGCCAGTTGCCAGGCCAGTTCCCGGCAGGGGACATACAAGAGGCAACCACACATTGATGTTTCTCTCCCTCTCTCCTTCCCTTCCCCTCTAAAGATAAATAAATAAAATCTAAAAGAAAAAAAAAAGTACTTAAAAAAAACACAAATATTCTGATTTATACATACTTCATTGGTTTTGAATCAAAAACCAATAAACCAATATACTGTTCTGGTTTTGAATCTAAACTCCTAGTCCAAGGTAAATATCTTGGTTAATTAAATCACCACTGGGTGACCTGTGTTAAAATGCCTCTCTGAGTATCAATTCCTTCATGGTAAATGCCTCCTTCAAAAAACTGGGAAAATTAAATAAAACCAACTAAGTAGAGTATCTGGCACATAGAGAGTGATTAAAAAATATCAGTCCTATTTTTTAAAATGTTACGGTAATTGAGGAAAAAGACTTAAGAAACCAAAATACACAGTTTTAAAACAAAAACTTTGTGAAAATGATGATTATTTTGGTACTTGGAATTGATTTCTCCCAATGTTGGTCCTGTATACTGTGGTTCAGAATGCTCAACTATGAGTAAGTGGGTATACTACACCCGATTGAGTTGTAATATTTTGGAGTTATGTAACCAGAACAGACACTGGCATTCGGGCTGCCTGTCACTACCAAATCCAATAAGCAATGACAGTGATTGAATCTTTTATGAGAGCTTTATTCAGATGGCCAGCGATCTGAGAAGTTGGCAGGGTTGTACCCTAACAAACCATCTTCCCTTCTCTTTCCTGGTCAGAATTTTTATAAGGGAGGTGGGGGAAGACAAACAAGATGCGGTGAGGGCTTTGAAATTCAGGGAGGATTAGGTGAGCTACACTGCAGTATTTGTTTTCTGGGCAGTGCTGTCCCAAGGGGAGGGGGAAGGTCTGTCTGCTCGTTGACACAAAGGCCCGGATGCCTCCAGCTGGTCCCCAGGCGGTAATCTCCAGCCAGCGCCCCAGGAGGCCGGTTGTTTCCCAAGAGCCAGGATGGGCCTTATCTGCAGTTTCTGAAACAAAAGTTTTAACATACACATTATTTGCTAGGCTTAATAACTTTTTCTTTAAGCTAAAATTTTCCAGGTCTTGAGTCCCTTATCAGTTAGGAGGGGACTTCAGAAACTACTGAGCTTGAAACTTTTGTTTTATAGTTGAAAATACTGGGTGAAAGATTTATTAAAGTCTTACTGTAACTTTGTCTTCAGAGTGTTCTGGAAGAGAGGAATCATCTCTTTCTTAGCTTTCAGCAGTGGCCTTGGGGTAATTTGTGCTCAACTTAATAGGATTTCTGCTCTCCTCCATCCCCCACCCCCAGGCTAGTGGCTGGAATGGGAAGGAGACAGTTGAGCAGAGAAAAGTCAGGACAAAGGAAAAAGTGTTCAGGAAAGAATATGTTAAGGCAGCAACCCAGCAGCAAATCTGCAGTGATAATGTTTATCTTTAACTCTGGCTAAAAAATATACTTGCAGAAGGAAAAACTCTTCCAGGCAATTTTATAAACTATGGGACTAAGAAAAGCAGTTATTTCCTCACTGACATGCTGGGGGCTCCTCCTTTTGAACGAATTTGCATGCTTTGTGGCCAGTGAGTGATGGGTGCAACGCAGCAGTTCAGAACTCCACCTGCTGCATTTGGAAAAGCAGCAGGGAAGTGGGAAGAGGGGGTTTAATAGGAACCTTTGCTTTGTGTCACTAAGGTGGATGCTAAAAGCAGAGAGGTGTGCTATTTAGAAGAATTTCTATTCAATCTTTTGTGCTTTAATACAAAAATTTCTCTTGCTCTTAATTTGAGTAATAAAACTCATGGAAATACTTGTATTTCTTAGGCAAATATCAGACACTCTCCCCACAACCCCGCCTTGGCTAATCATTCTCGTAAATAAGCTACTTTGGTGATGGGGGGCAGGGAGTAAGAGAGTTCCTTTCAGTTTATGAAGAAGTGTTAATTATTCCTGTGACAAGACTCTAACTCTTAGGTAAATAGCTCTCCCTTTGACGGAACTGTTTCTATCTGCTGCTGTTATCTGAAAGCAGCCACCTGGTTTTAGGTCAGAGAAGGGGAAAGAATTTAATTAAGTTTTCCTAATATTGATTTAATTTTGAAAGGCTTGAAAAATACAAACACAAGAGCTGTGCCTATGATCTACCTGTCTCACTCTCTGCATCCCACACCACCCTCCCTTCCAGGTATTTTTTGCTAGGTTTTCACTTTCTGGGTTTTAGCTTGACATTTTTCTACACCTAAAGCTGTCTTACAATGGGTGTATAAAGATTCTGAAGATACTGTTCCAAATGTCTTGATACAAGAGGTTCAATGCACACACATAAATGAGTGTGGAGAAAAGAGTAACATTAAAATAGTCAAGTAATTCAAAGACAAACAGTTAATAGAGGTGGTGGTTCAAACATTCACTAGGACATTTACTTATGTATTCACCTAATGTCTGGTACAGTCAAGCATCATACTAACAAGTATTGATAGAATGAGAAGACACACTTGGCCCCTGCCTTCCTAGAGGTTTTTTGTCAAACATAAGGAATATTAGAGGGCATTTTAATTTTTGTCAGGAGTCCAAGGCATTAGTAATAACTGTTTCCGCCCACAAGTTGTGTGTCCTTGGACTGGTCTCTCTGTCTCTCTGTGTCACAGTTTCCTCTCTGTAAACCCGGGGGACTGGGTATTGTCGTAGGCAGTTACATAGGCACAAGCAGAGCAAGGACAGTGGTCCAGGTATGGAAGGTCACCAGGTTGGAAAGGCCCAGGTGCCCAGCAAGGGAAAACGGGAAGGTGAGACCTTGCCCCCAGGGTAACCTTTTCTCCCCTAACATATTGCTGGTCATGCAGTTTCAACACCTTGACCTTTCATATCATTTGGTAGTGTGGTTCGGACCCTCCCCTGATCTTTCTTTCCCTACCATGTGGTAGACCCCCTTAGAGAAGAAACAAGGGGGCCAGAGAATAACCTTATACAACCCCCATATAAACCCTTGCACAATCACTCCCTGAAGCATTAAGCCCTAGAGATAACATGAAGGTCTCAGTTGTGTTTCAGCTCCAGGCCCAGAAAAGCAGCAAGGCCAGGTGGGGCAATACCAGCACCAGTGATGCCACAGCTAACATCAGGATTAGCTGCACTGACCAATCAGTGGAAACCATGACCCCAAAAAGACACACCAGGAAAGCTGATATTCTATTGAGTTCCTACCTGGGCCCTTTCCTAAAATCCTTGCCCTCAAAACCCCTTACAACAGAGGACTCTGTGTACTCTCTCTCTCACTCATGCCTCCACCCTTCCCCCTTTCCCTTTTGTCAAGGTACAAACCTTTGTTCTCTCTCTTAAGGTCCAAAGGCCTTTTTTTTTTTTTTTTTTTTTTTTTTGCCCCTGTAACTTACTTTCTGAGGCCATGTAGCTCAGCTGGCTCACTTCTACCTCTGTGACTTTCTAAATAAACTTTTGTTTGTATCTGAGTCTTGGCTCTAAATTCTTTCTTAGCTGGAACTCAAGAACTGAATCAAGTACTGAACCAAGGCTCAGTTGCTAGTAATATTCTGGTGCTGTTACACAGCTAACAAGTATGAATTTCTGCAGTCTTACTCAAAGCATACATACTTTGGTGCCTGTGTGCAGACATTTTCAATTCTGATCCTGACAAGTTTAGTATAGAAATTGAAAATAAGCATTTAGAAATGTTCACCACAATCTGATGGAGTCATTCTATTTTCTCTAGAAATTTCACTAATATTGAGGGTTTGATTTGATGTCTTTGTTTTGTTATTTTTTTTTACAAAAATATTAGTCATGATTGATTTGAAACTATAAACTTGTCTTTTGACATAGATAAGTGATCATAGGAGTTTTTTTTTTTTTTTTTTTTTTTAAGAAAGAGTTCCATGGGCAAGACTCTTCATATTGGAGAATCGGAATGCAAATTAGTGCATTAAAGGCTCTAAACAGTCTTGCAGAAAACAAACCTGTGAAGTCTAGCACTTCCTGGACACACTGTGCCACGTAACTTTTTCTCTTCCCCCATTTATCAGCACCGACCCCCTGTGCATGCCTCCTCACTCTTCTTGGTTTCTGACACCCCTGCCAGGCTGGTCCCCTTCTCAGGGTCTGAATCTGCAGACCAGGCCACCATCACCCACAGAGACACCCTCCTCATCCCCTTACTCATACACTGGCACCCTGTCCCCCAAACAGCTCACCAGACACCTTACAGTGGCTTCAGGAAGGGATGGAGTTGAGGAAAGAGGCCGAGGAAAACATATTTTTTGCTACAGATTTCCTATTAGAGCAACATCCTTTCCTTTACAGACAACAGTCAGTTTTTCTCTGATTATTAATGTCCTGGATAAAGGATGTCAATATAGTTCGTACTTACTGCATGTCTGCTTCATGCTTGTCATTGTGTGCTCCTTGTTCCTAATTCTCCCCACAATCCTGTTCCATGGACATTATTATTGTTGTTATAGGTATGAACAAAAACACTCAGAGTTTAAACAAGTTTTTAAAAGTAGCAAAGAGAAGCACAGAATTTGAATGTCTGCCAGGCCCTTTTCACCAGGCCACGCCCTCTCTACACCGCCAAACTTTAACATGTCTAAGTTGGTGTGGACTCCTCAAGAACCAGTTTAAGAATCAATAAAACTCTTCAGACACACACTATAACACTTCAACCCCAGAAAGCACAGTGCCCAAAATTTGGGGTTTTTAACTTTAGAAATTTGATGGATGATAGCCCAAGAGACCATCTGTAAACATACGTTAAAAAATACAGGCAAAGTACAAGTGCATGAAGCAATGTACAAACATAGGCTATTCTTAAAATAAGGAGAACATTTTTCTTGATGTTTTCTTGCAGCAATTTCTCACAATTGTTCCTCAAAGATTATGAAAAATCCACTCACAGCTTGTCCTGCTGATTTTTGTGGGGTTATTTGAGGGTAAGTTAGGACTGATTCCTTTATTCCAGTCTGTGCAGCTCCTAGCCATTAAAAATGGCTTTTTAGTAAAGAAAGGCGATTTCTGACACAGGAAAGAAATAAGTGTCTGCAGATGAGGTAGTTGACACCTATCTTCCGCCTGCCCCATTAATGCTAACAATCAGCCAGAAAACATCGGGTTTCCTAGCAAAGGAAAAACTGAAGGAAAAAATAAATAAATAGGAGTTTTTCGTATATTTATTGAAGTTTGATACTTTTAACTTTTCACTCCCTTCTCCCTCCAAATATTATGGACTTTGGGTCATTCTTATTTAATTTTTATTACAGTAGCAGTGAAGCAGAAAATCATGCCAGAATATTGCTAAGCCTGCAACTATTGGGTATGATTCTATTTGAGGAGTAGAAATACGGATGACTTTACTCTTTTTCCTTATACTTTTCTGTAGTTTTCAAATTTTGTACACTGCACATTTGTTACTATTTTAATCAGAAAACAATGTTTTCAGGAGTGTCATAAAGTATATGTAGAAAAGAATCCCAGATCATGTAGGTGTGTAAAGGTGAGGGATATGCCCACCTAGAGGTTCAAGGGTTAGGTTACGGATATTGAAACCATCTATAAAGCTGGTCCTGAAATTTGAATTCCTTTTGTAAATTTCTCCTTTAAAATGTGAGTGGTTGTTGCCTTTGCAGTAGGATGACCCTGCTGACACAGAATTTTTCATCAGCCTTAAGTTAAGGTTAAACATGGGACATTTCTGTGTCTGAGGAAGCTGCCTCTCCATGTGGCCCCTGACCCCACTCTGCTGTGGGGAGTTCCTTTTCATTGGTTGAGATTTGTCTCAAACAGGGATTGAGCACGAAAAAGAAGTGGAGATGGGCCAATGTCTAAGGAATTGTGGAAAGAAAGCCAGAGCAGATGATTCAGGGCAAAACACTCTCTCTGGGACCAGGATTGGTCAATCCACGAGGCCTCTCCAACTAGAGCCTAGATCAGGGCTGTCCAGAGAAACAGAGCACTTAAGTGAAGGGACCACACGGCATCTCTCAGCCCGGTTCTGGAGGACTGGCCCTCAGTTAACTGCCCTTCAGGTTGAGGTAAGCGGTCAGTCCTCTCAGGCCAGTATTTACCACTTTATTGTGACCACAAGCCAGCAGCATCTGCTTTTCTACCCAAGAGGGCCCTCGACTGTGAGGAGTCCTCTCCCGTCCTTCCCACACTCCGTTAGGTGTATGACGCTTAATGGGAAATAAAACCAGATTCTGCTTTTGCTGCTAGATTTCAAGAATTGTATCTGAGAAATACAGGAGTTGCAACTAATCGTATCTTGACATTTTTCTCTTATTTGTACAACATAGCGAAATAAATTCCACCCCCGCCCCCCCCCCCCCCCGCCAAAAAAGGTATTTTAATGCTACCTGATGATGGAAAAAGGACTTTGAGGGATTTTAACAGAAGCACTGACTTCATCCATATGTGAACCATTCCAAGAAAATGTGCTTGAAGGCGGCAGCAGCACACGTGCCCTGAGAGGGCTGCTTTATTTAAACACCACATGCCAGTGTTCAGGATGGAAAGACACACATCTCTGGAAAGCCTTCTTGGGTAAGTACAAAACTAAGTGTGTTTTGAATCTTTCTCTCTGTCATATGGACATGCGCTTATTTATCATACCCCTTCTAGGACCCTAATATAATAACCCTAACAAGTTATTATATTTGTTTGCATTTCATCTCCACTAGGTTATCAGCTAATTGAGGACTGGAGGCCTAATCATCTTTGTTTGATTTAGGAGATTGTCCAGAAGGAAGTAGGTGCTCAAATATGTGTGTTCAATAGTAAAGGATGTAAGCTAACATTTATTAAGATCTTATGATGCCAGTTAGTATGTCACATGGAGAATCTCTCTAGTCACTACAAGTAGGTGTTATTGCTGCACGAATTGTACTGATGGACAGAGAAACAGGTTACTGTGCCAGGTCACACGGGGGCATCAAACAGGACAGGGAGCCCCTGCTCAGGTGGGCTGACATGGGGATCTACTCTTCTTACTACTCGATGATGTCTTGCACTTACATGAAAGACAATGAAAACACGTTGTTTATAACCTACACTTATGTTTTGAACAACTAATTGCAATTTTAAAGATTTCAGCCCTCAGAAATCCTTAGGGAGAGGCAACAAGGGCAGAGAGTCCAGCAATCCTGAGATTAACTTGAGCTCAGTCATTCATAAGCTATAAAATCTAGCTTCTCTGAACCTCAGTTTATCTTTAAAGAGGATAATAATAAATACTTTGCAAGATAATTAAGAAGAGTGGCATGGATGTATAACATTTTTGGCGCAAAGTAGGCCAACAAATGTAACCATCTTACTTTTTCTTTTATAGAAAGACTGGGTCTGTAATGGCAATACTTTCATGTTTTAATTACTCTAGAAGTAGAAACATTTCCAAAATGAATTCCATACACTTTTGTTTTTTAAAATAGGCTACAGTCTAGACAATTTATTTTTTCTTGATGGACTCAGAATCAATATTTCCAGCAGCTTCAATGCAATGATGCCTTTAGGCCCTAATTAAGTGTTTGAGCCTTTTGTCCCCAAACTAAATAGCCCGAAATTGCTCTATTCTGAAGGTTCTTGTGTTTGGTTTTTCCCACTTTTTATGTAACTCTTATTTTCAGCTTGTCAGCCCACCCTTTTTGTGCTCTATGTGCTGAAGGAATGCCACATACCCTATTCAAATGTGTTATATGCTTTTACATAGAATAACAGTGATTTTTAGAATTGCATATAACACTGAGATGATAGACTTCAAGCTCTTCTAAAAACTAAATAAATGTTTTGTTATGCGACATTTTTAAGTACCCATTTGGACTTTTACAAGGCTGCCCTCCCCCGCCACTCCTTCCCGAGTTCTTGCTGCATCCTCCATCCTCGCCTTCGTCAGGCAGCTGACAGTCCGAGTCCTTCTCAAAGTGCACACGCAGCCCGTCAGTCATCTGGATGTCCTGTACATTCCTTCCACCTTGCGTGTTCCACATTTCCAGACTATTACTTCCCCTATTTCTAGGTTTCAAAATCTAAATTCAGGAACCCTGATTATCATTCAACCAAACATTTTCTTTCTACTTTCTTATCAGCTGTCAAAACAAGCTGAATGTTATGCAATTGGTCAGTTGCCCAAAATAGCATTAGAAATGGGGTAGGAGAGGTGATAAGACCAGCTCTGTGAATTATTCACTCTGAGGAATCATCTTGGAACCAGAGCATGGTTGCATTCAAAATAGTGCTTGTAAAAACAATTTATCTTAATTTCTATTTTTCTCCCATATGAAACATGGGGGAATTAACACACCATTGCATTTGTCAGGGAGATAAGAGGCCAGATTTATCATATGTTCACACAGGAAAAACTTCAATAGTTCTTTTAGGTTTGGCTAAGGAACAGGCCAAAATTTCATAACCAAAACGCAGACGGGGGTCGTTAGAGGATTTGCCATGAAAGCAGGCACCAAACAGTAGGTCACAGAACCAATGTTTATTCACAGCCAAGTCTCAAGTCTCTGGTCTGACCTTGGGATGGGTGAATAATTTATGATCCCTTGCCCTTTTCCAGCTTGGAGATAGTAGCTGAACCCAGCAACAAACTAGCTACATCTGCCCTCTTTCCAATGTCCAGGAGCCCGCAGAATCCAGAGTCATAATCTCTTAACATTTCACATACATGAAGTTGGGTAAAAATGCAAAAGGAGCCTTTTTTTAGATTCCTTTTTATTTTAATAGATTTTATTTTTTAGAGAAGTTAAGGATCATAGCAAACTTGAGCAGAAGAGAGAAATATTTCCCTTTTACTCTTTACCCCCTCATATGCCTAGCCTGCTCCATTATTAATTAACATCCCCCACAAAACTGACACTTGCTTACAATTGATGAAACCACCTCATTGTTACCCAAAGCTTACAGTACACTGTTGTGAATAGGCCTTAGTAATGTGGTTGTAGGGTGGGGCGAGGGGAAGCACTCTAGTCCCATGACTAGGGTCAGTCTTTTAGTGAGCCTTTGCCTTTGAACTCTGAACTCAGTTCTCAGCAGCCCCAGCCCCTGAGATGGGACAGCATGGCTAATGAGGGCTGGAAGTGGGCACTTCCCTTCGAACTGCAGGTTAGTAAGGCTATGAAAATATCTCAGCCCATTAGGCTCTGGTTAAATACTTTCTCCTGCAGATAAACTTTGTAAAGCAGGACTGAATGCACTGGTGATTTCAGAATGGTTCCTTCCCCTCCCCCTGAGGCATGAAGGGATTTTTCTCTGATGTCCACTGTAAGGACCTGGTAGAGGCCCAGGGATGAAACTCACAAAAGTGAGAACCTCCACTTTCCCTAAGATCAGGACCTGCTGGATTTTTAACTCTCAGAGTCCTCAGCTCTGAGCCCAGAAGTTCATAACTACAGTTCAGGTTTTCCTACCCTGGTGTTGGCTACTGTGGAGGCTTCTGATCCAGGAAACTGTGATTGTTCTGAGTTTGCCTGCCAGTCTCCGGTTTTGGAGGCCATGATTTGATCTATGACCTTTCTTTTCATACAGATCTGAAATGACTAGATGATTTTTCAGTTTGTTTATCTTTTTTTTTTTTTTCCTTCTGGTTAGGATGGGCCGTCCAAGCTTTTTACACACTGGACTGGAAACTGACAGTTCTCCTCTTTGATTCTTTATTTATCCTTTGAGTTTTGAAAAGTAAACATGTCACTTATAATTATATATCTCTGCATAGGTACTACCAAGAAGTAATACCCACACAAGTGCCCTTGGCTCTTCTCTTAAAGGCATCTTCTGTTAGAAATTTCTTGTGGCTCCTTCCAGGAACAATATCTACCTACAGAAGCACATGTATTTTTCAATAGTTGATTACACAAAGAGTACACGTCCTCTGGGGGTGCTGGTGTCTTAAAATGAGTTAGGAAGTGTTATCTATTTTCCTGTGTTCTGGAAGAATGTGGGCAGTTTCTTTTGTAACTATTTTTGGTAGAATCCAACCATAAAGTCATCTGGGCTGGGGGTTTTCTTTGTTGGATTTTCATAACTTTTCTCACAAATTCCTTAAATTTTCTTCAAAGACTTGAAGTGATTCGATTCTTTTACTAGATATGACTATTCAAATGCTCTAATTCATCCTGTCTCCTTTTTGTATACATTTTTCAAATACGGAATCATAAGTTGTCTGAGTGTCCTGATACTATCATGATCAGTCCCGAATTGCTACGTATGTTTCCTCTTTCTGTTCTTTGTCAATTTTTCTGTAAATTTTTGTTTCATAAATATTGAGCTGTGTCATTAAATGCAAAAAAATTTTAACTGTTGTATCTTCCTGTTATATTGACCTTTCACTATGAAATAAGCATTTTTATTTCTAATGTTATTTATTGCTTTAAAGTATATTTGTTATATCACTATATCCACAGTTACTTTTGTTTATTTTTCTGAGTTTTTCTATTATGTTGAATCTTTATGTAATCTTATATTTAAATTATAATTCTTATTAGAAGCATATATTTATTTTCTTTATTTAACTTGATAGTTGTTATTTTTAAGTGGAGTATTTATTCCATATTTGTTGTGCTTGAGTTGAAATTTTTCATCTTAATATTCATTTTTTATTTTTCTCCTGTTTTATGATTTCTTTTTCTCTTACAATTTTAGTTTTATTTCTTGGTGTGTGTATTTCTATCATGTTTTCATTCTTTGTTTACTAGTTATACATTCTGTCACTATATGTTAGTGGTTACCAGGGAGATTATGACATACAACCTTGATTTATTAAAATTTTATAAAAATAGCAATTTATCATCTTCCAGAAAATACAAAGATCGAGGAACAAGTTAATTCCCTTTACCCAGCTATCCACCAGATTTTGTGCTATTGTTGCATGCAACTTAATTTATGTATTAAGTCAACATATGTTATTATTATTGCATTGTGTAGTCAATATTCGTTTTGTCTTTAACACACATTTACCCTGTTCTGTGTTCTTGCTGAATGTTGTTCTCACTGGAGAGGATTTTTCTTTGTTTGAAGAATACACTTTAATATTTTCTTTGCTATGAGTCTGATTATAAAAACTATGAGTTTCTGCTTGTCTGAAACTTTTTTTTCACTTTTATAGGTTATATTTGCTTATATAGAATGATGGGTTGGCAGGCATCATCATTCTCTCTTTTGAAGCTATTTTTCTATTGTCTTCTTGGCTTCAATTATTTCTGTTGAGAAATTACTATTAACCTTACTGTTCCTCCTCTTCAGATAGTATTTTCTTGTTTCCTGGCTGCTTTTAAAATATTTTATGTCTTTAATATTCAGCATTTTTTCATGATGTACCTATGTATACATTTTCTGGTTTCCCTCTTACTTGGAAACCTACTTGGGGTTGATAGCATTTATTGAATCTGTAGATTGATATATTTTGCCAATTTTGAAAAGTAATCAGTCAATATCTCTTGAAATATTTATTCTGCCTTACTCTTTATTATCTTTCCAGGGCACCACTTGACTCACTGTGGCCACTTCCTCTGTGTGTCACACGCCCCTTAGACTTTTGGATTTTCCAGCCTTTGTCTCTCCATACTCCAGGCTGGATTTTTGTCCATCTATTAATTCTTCATTTTTCTGAGTCCGGTGTGCTATTAAACTCATCCTGTGAGTTCTTAATTTCAGTTTCTGTATTTTCTTAGTTATATGCTATTAATTTATTATTTTAATTTTCAGTTTTATTTTGCAATTTGCCACTTGTAATTTAATTCCTTTAACATGTTCTGTTTTACCATGTATAGTTCTGTTTTAATAAGAATGTGCCTTATAATTTAAGTATCTGTATTTTTTGGCTCTAGTTCTAATACTTATTGTCCCTTGGCTTTTGATCATTTTTGTGTACTGTAAGTTCCATTATTTTTGATTAAGTGCTCAACATTGCATGTCAAAAAAGTGTAGACATAATTTGAAGTTCAATATGATGTTATTTTCCTCCAGAAATAATTTATGTGGCTTCCTGTAGGAAGCTAGGCTAGAGGCAATCTACCTGAACTAAACCTGGTTTGAAATTATTTAAAGATGGGCTTCAGTCCTCCTGAGAGCTATTCTATTTGCTGTTCAGTATAAATTGTGCTGTGTAGCCCAGCAGAATCTCAGGTAGAAATATGAAATATTAACCAGTGATCTTTCTTCTTCATGATTCCGGAATTTTTATTTATTTTTCTTATAGCTCCATAGACTAATAAAAACTTTGCTCCACTTTCACATTTTTCATTGCTTTTTTAAAAATCAGAAGTCACTTAGGAGATAAGGAATATTCCAAGTACCTAAATACTTCTCTTAGTTTTTCTATTTTTATAGATTACAGCCTGAAAATTCTTCCTTCTTAATACCTCTAAAATAACTCTTTTTACTACTAAAATTTTATAATTTACACTTGACATACAATATTATATTAGTTTCAGGTATACAACATAGTGATTAGAAATTTATGTAATTTACAAAGTGATCACTCCAATAGGTCTAGTTTACCCATCTGACACCATACATAGTTATTACAATATTTACTATATTCCCAATGTTATACTTTACATCCTGTGATTATTTTTATAACTGCAACTTGTACTTTTTAATCCCTTCATCACTTTTTTATTTTCATTTCTTCTTATTATATTTTATTGATAATGCTATCACACATGAACTGATTTTTCTCCCTTTGCACCCCTTCACTCAGCACCCACCACACCCTCAGGCAATCTCCACACCATCATTCACATCCATGGGTCATGCATATAAGTTCTTTGGCTACTCCATTTCCTATACTGTACTTTACATCCCCATGGCTATTCTGTAACTGCCTATTTCTACTTCTTAATTCACTCCGTCTTTACCTATTTTCCCATACCCCTCTCCCATCTGGACAACCAACAAAATGCTCTGCATGTTGATGATTCTGTCTTTGTTCTTCTTGTTTGCTTAGCTTGTTTTTTTAGATTCAATTGTTGATAGACTTATAGTTTTGCCATTTCATTATTCATAGTTTTGATCTTCTTTTTCTTAAATAAGTCCCTTTAACCATTACTACCATATAGTAATAGTTTGGTGATATGAACTCCTTTCGTTTTTTCTTGTCTGGGAAGCTATTTATTGTCCCTTCGATTCTAAATGATATCTTTGCTGGGTAGAGCAATCTTGTCTCTAGGTCCCTGCTTTTCATGACTTTGAATATTTCTTGCCAATCCCTTCTAGTCTGCAAGGTTCATTTTGAGAAATCAGATGACAGTCTTATGGGAACTCCCTTGTATGTAACTAACTTCTTTTCTCTTGCTTCTTTTAAGATTCTCTTTATCTTTAATATTTGGCATTTTACTTATGATGTGTCTTGGGGTGGGCCTCTTTGCACCCATGTTGTTTAGGACTCCATGATTTCTGGACTTGCATGTCTATTTCCATCACCAAATTAGGGAAGTTTTCCTTCATTATTTTTTCAAATAGATTTCTTATTTCTTCCTCTTCCTTTTCTCCTTCTGGTACCCTTATAATATGAATGTTGGACTTCTTGAAGTTGTCCCAGAGGCTGCTTATACTATCCTCATTTTGGGGGGTTCTTTTTACTTCTTGTTTTTCTGATTGGTTGGTTTTTGCTTCCTTATACGCAAATCATTGATTTGATTCTTGACTTCATTCACTCTACTGTTGTTTTCCTATAAATTCTTTTGTATTTTAATTAGTGTATCCTTTGCTTCTGACTGAATATTTTATATGTTGCTGAGGTCCTCACTAATTTCCTCAAGCACCTTTATCACCAGTGTTTTTAACTATGTATCTGATTGGTTATCTCTCTGTCATTTAGCTCTTTTTTGGAGTTTTGAAATTCCATAGTGGTCAGCCTTCCATTGAACTTGATTTCTGACATTATGAATGATGGTTGTTCTATATTTTAGTTGTAATTTTGATGTAATTGTGCAAAGAGGCGAGCTATGTCTGCCTTTGCTGCCATCTTGACCAGAAATCCAATCTCTTCACCTTTTTAACCCATCCCCATAAGGAAAGTGGTGGTGGGGAAATGGAGACAACTGTACTTGAACAAGAGAAGAAAAAAAACGCCTCTCATTTGGCAACCATCAACTTATTTTATGCATTTATGAGTTTGTTTCTGTTTTATTTGTAATTTATTTTGTGTTTTTGACTCCACATATAAGTGAAGTTGTATGTTATTTGTATTCCTCTGACTTATTTCAGTTAGTATAATACCTTCTAGCTCCATCCATGTTGTCGAAATGGAGGATTTATTATTTTTTATAGCCAAGCAATATTCCATTGGATACATGTACCATATCTTCCTTATCCACTCGTCTATCAGTGGACACTTAGATTGCCTCCATATCTTGGCTATTGTAAATAATGCTGCAATTACTATAGGAGTGCATATATCTTTTTGAATTAGAATTTTTGCTCTATAATAACTTAAATAAGATGTTTTGTACATTTTGGACAGATTCTATAGTTTTTCCTAACGAAAGAATTGGTCCTAATCAACCCAATCACTCATTGCCGGAAATAGAATTTCACATTTATAAAATTTGAAGTAAAATAATAAGATGAAAATTTATGAATCCACTAGCTTGCTTAGAATATTAGATATAATTTAATCTACCTATGTCCTGTGTTGCCCTGCCAATCACCCAGAACTAAGCACAAATCTAAATTTCCTTGTTTAAAAATGATTTTACTCTATGTATTTATACTTCTAAGCAATATATTGGTTGGTTTTGCTTAATTTGAACTTTATGAAAATATGTACTTTCTATAATCTTCTGAGACTTGCCTTTCTTCCCTCATATTATACTGTGGTTCTAATATTTATCCATTATTATAAATAGCCATAGTTCTTTTCTCAAGTATATATAGACAACTATATATTAATATGATATATACTTATATTCTGCTGTTTATTTTATTTTCAGCAAACATTTGTGGGGTTTTATCTCTGCTTTTAGAAATTACAAAAATTTTGCTCTGGATATTCCTGTACGTGTCTCATATTTTCAATTGTTAAGAGATTTTCTAAGTTAATACAACTAGGAGCAGGATGTTTATGTAACAGCACATGCACATTTTCAACTGATTTAGAAAATATCAAGTTGTTTTTCATAACTTATATATGAACTTATACACTAACAAACAATTGCTTATGATTCTTTTGGATTAATATATTTACAAACACTTGATATTATCAGACTTCTAGATTTTTGCCCATATATTGCATGCAAAATTGTAGTTATTGTTGTCTTAATTTACAATAGTTGGTTGCTAATACAATCCAGGAGCCCTTGACTCGTAACCATTCATGTTCCCATCTCTGTAAGATGCCCATTATTAATTTATCTTTTTACCCATTTTACTGAAAAAATTTATTTCTAAGATATATATATGTATGTAATTCATTATTAGTTATATGTGTTGTAAAAATCTCCTTCTAGATTGTGACTTTTCACTTTATTTTGGTATATTTTAATAAAAGTAAAATGTTAGTATTTGGAATTAGTTACCTTCACCCGCCAAAAAATATATTACTAGGCAAAATGTATTTCAATAGCTGTTGCAATAGGAAATATAATACACTCTTAATTCTAATGATTTTAAAATAATATTTATAATGAAGGTTAATTTTAAAATTCATGTTTTAAAACAATAAAACTAATGTATATGTTTTAATTTAAATAAACATTAAGGTTACTTTGGTTTTACTTCCATATTTTGAAATCACCCACAAAAATGTGTGTATAATTTCAAAAATCTTTGCTGACTATAAATAGTTACCCCCAGAATTTTGACATTAAACGAAGTTGTAGTTGATATAATTGAGACACAGTAAAATCAACATATGGAATGAGTTTCTATAGTTATCTAAAAATAAATCTTGCTATTATATTAAAAACTTTAGCAATTAGCCCTGGCCAGTAGCTCAGTTGGTTGGAGCATCATCCAGTACACCAAGGGTTGTGCAAAGGTTGCCAGTTCTGTTTGGTCAGAGCACAGAACTAGGCCAAGGGTTTGTCCCTGGACACAGCACATATGGGAGGCAACTGATTAATTTTCTCTCTCACTTCAATGTCTCTCTCACTCTCTCCTCCTCCCCCTCTCTCTGAAATCAACGAAACATATCCTTGGGGGAGGATTTAAATAAACAAACAAACAAACAAATAAAAATTTAGCAATTAGAGCCTAATATTTCTTGAGTTTTAAATACTTTATACTTTTGAACACAGTTTTTCTATTAGCTTATTAGTCCAAAACCAAACTTCTTTGGCAATTTCCTTGTAACATAAAAATTTAACTCATCACAAATAAGATCTATATATGTTACTCTGAAAAATAATAAAATGTTAGTAAACTGTATGGTACTGCTAATATAAAATAAATTTTGAAACTATAAAATTTAAGTTATTATTAATGTTAATTGAAACACTTTGTTGTAAAAGATTAATAAAGATTTTTAAACTAATTGCATTTATTTTTTACTTTTCTATTTATGCAAAATTGTTCAGAAGAATATTTTATAAAAACCATTTATAAATTGAAGTTTACTAGCTAAGCCCTGGGTTTGAAAAATTTCTGCATTCTCTGCACCTTTCCTTCTACCTAAGAGCCTTTCCTTCTGCCTAAAATTCTATAGTATAAAAGGTCTGCCCAGAAGGCACCCATCCATGTACTATGAAAAATAGAGGCATTTATTGAAAAAGATACAAGAAACATTGCACGTAGGACAATGACACCTCAGTCCCCTTCAAAGTAGGCACTGTGGGACCTTCACAGTACAATGAAGTCATCATTGTTCACACATGTGCACTCCATTCCACTCTCCTTGGCTGCCAGGTTACATCGATGTCATGCAAACTGTTCTTGTTATATTAGCAGTGGCTGGACTTTTCCTAGACAGACCTCATATATGTGTATCTCTAAGGTCTTCTTCTCTGGGGAGATTTAGCTTTAAATTGGGTGAACCCTTCATGCATTCAGTTATTAACTCAAAAAATAGTTACTGAGTTCCTAGTGCTAGGTACTTCTTTTAGGCACTGAAGATTCAGTGGTAGACAAGACATACAAGATTCCTGCTATCACCTCAGACAATGGTTTCATCTCCAAAAGAACTCACATGACTCCACTCCAGGAAGACAAAAACCCCCGTTAAAAAATAGACAAAAGACTTGAATGGACACTTCTCCAAGGAGGACATAGAGAGGGCCCAGAGACATATGAAAAGATGCTCAGCATCACTAGCCATCAAAGAGATGCAAATTAAAACCACAATGCAATACCACTTCACACGGGTCAGTATGGCCATCATAAACAAATCAACAAACAAGTGTTGGAGAGGATGCAGAGAAAAGGGGTCCCTAGTACACTGTTGATGGGAATGCAGACTGGTGCAGCCACTGTGGAAAACAGTATGGAATTTCCTCAGAAAACTTAAAATGGAACTGCCTTTTGACCCAGCAATTTCACTATTGGGATTATATCCTAAGAACCCTGAAACACCAATCCAAAAAAACCTATGCACCCCAATGATCAGAGCAGCACAATTTACAATAGCCTAGTGCTGGAAGGAACCTAAGTGCCCATCAGTAAATAAGTGGCTCAAACAACGATGGTACATTTACACAATGGAATACTATGCAGCAGAAAGAAAGAAGGAGCTCCTACCCTTTGGGACAGCATGGATGGAACTGGAGAGCATTATGCTAAGTGAAATAAGCCAGGTTGTGAGGGACAAATACCATATGATCTCACCTTTAACTGGAACATAATCAACAAAAGAAAGAAGCAAGCAAAATATAACCAGAGACATTGAAATTAAAAACAATCTGACAGTAACCAGAAGGGAGGTCAGTGGGGATAATGGGGGGAAGGGCTTTCAGGAACAACTATAAAGGACACATGGACAAAACCAAGGGGGAGGGTGGAAGCAAGGGAGGGAGGTGGGATTGGCTGAGATGGGGGGGAGTGGTGAAGGGAATATACAGATGACTGTAATTGAACAACAATAAAATAATTTTTTAAAAAGTAAAAAAAAGAAAAAGATTTCTGCTATCAATAGAACTTAAATTCCAGAGAAGAGAGTAAGGAAAACAAACAAACAAACAAAAAAGTATTAAGGTAGTAAGAAAATATCAGGTAATTCTACACCAAGAACAAAAACATAGTGGGTAATTTGATTGAAAATACGGGGTGGGCCATAGAATGACATATGCGAGGATCAAGAATAACAGCATTACTGACAGAGGGAGCAGACAGTGCAGTCCCTGAGTGACAGGTAGTTGAGAAACAGAAAAGCATAAAGGGGAGATCTGTATGAGGTGATGTCAGAGAAGTAGCCAACGCCAGGTTAGGTAAGCCTTTTTAGGATAAAGAATTTGGGGACTATTCTAATTGTAATGGAGAGACATTGAAGGGTATTTAAATGACAGATGGGCATGCTGTAATTTGAGTTTTCCAAAGATTACATTGATGGCAAGCAGTGAATAAATCGTAAGAGTTAAATTGTAATGAGGTAATTTCAAGACTATTTCATGGACTCAGCCCTCAAACATATGCAAATTCATGATAATAAAAACAAAACTGAACAATTAAAAACATTTCTTACTGTTGTAAGTTTTCGAAGCATTGTCTCATTATTCTGAAAATCAGTAAATAAAGAGCGAAGCTTTAACATTCATCATGTCTTCCCAATAAAAGTAGCTTTCAGGATAACAAAGTAGTTATGGAGAGAAAGTTCTTTACAGAGGAGTTTGAGCCCATATATGCAGGTGAAAAGACAGAATTCTTAAAAATCATCTTTTGTGAGTTAGAGTTACATAGCCATACCAACTTAAAAATTAAATTGAGGAAGTAAATGTGTGTGGTATCATCTATAGCAGAAAATAAATATAGAAAAAGTAAAACATCAAACTTTTTTTCTTATGGTATATACTTAATCTCACTGAATTGGTTGCAAACTTTTAGAATGGAAATATAAAGACTAACTTTAGGTTTTCTCAAAAGATGGTGTCTATGAAATGCTTAATGCCTTATTTGAAATATAAACAATTCAAATTCATGGCAAAGAGTTTTTAAGTATATAACATCTAGTGAGTCACAGAAACTCCATTAGACAATCTTGGCAGCATAAAATTATAAATATATGTTTAGTGGCAACAGGAATTCACTTTCCTTGGGCTCATGATTTCTGTCAAATGGTCTAAATGATGAAAGAAAACAATCACATTTAATGTAGAAAGTTTCTCTTGCCTGGATTTTGTTTAATTGAAATATGGTTTGCAAGTGGCACATTACATCTTTACTGTAAGTTTTCTTTCTTGCAAGAAGGATACACAGCCTAAACCAGGTGATCACATTGATTTCCACTACAGTCCAACTCAAGTCATAGAAAAAATATTCAGTCTTCTTCATTGTTTTAACAAAATTACATGTTTTCACTGTTCCAAAATACTGAAGTATAAATGAGAGAAAAAATATAGGGCCTGAAAATTCATCTAGAAACAAAACAGAAGAGTGAAAGATACTTTGAGGAATGCATTACAGTCACAAGTTCTGGGTTACAGGGAAGAGAAGCTGTCATATCTCTAATCAGGACTTTTACCCCCAAAGGATTGACTTTTAGAAAGCACAAAACAGATGGAGGTGAAGATTGGAGTTCAAGACCAAAGAGCCTGAAGGTACTAGGATCCTCCTGTACCCAGGGGCCAACCCTTTCCTTGATTTCCTTATCACGTGCCCTATTTCCATCACACCCACCTCCTAATTGTGTGCAGAGTGAGGCTCAATATAGGTATTTGCTGCTCCTTAAAATTGCTGGTTTAGCTCTGGTACCAAGCTGGTTCAGACCAAGTCCCTGCTCACCTTATTTTACAGGCACAGCCTGGTTATGTGACTTGCAGAGCTCAGTCTTGGGGACACTAAGATCAACTTCTCAGAACAGAAATGTAGTTGTAACGTTCTGCTATGAACCATGATCGAAGTTTACCAGAAATGTACGCCTCTTATAAATGTTCTCATTACAAACACTAATGTAAAACAGTCCCCTGCACATTTTTTCTTTTAGAAAAAAAAAGGTAATAATATGTTCAATCAGAAAAAAATAGCTTTCCAGGCTTTATTAGAGTGGTAGAAAATATAAATCTGTGTCCCGAGTGATACAAGCTAAACCTTCCTTTTAAAGAAATCAGTACTGAAGCAAATGTCTTAAAACTTCTGCTCAAACAGTAAAAATAAAAAACCTTAAAAGATATACAACAAATTTTCTAGTGATTATAGTTTCTCCAAAGAGTGCCACTAGAGACCATTTATTGGAAAAAACAGATCACATATCATTCTTGAGATGTTCTAAAACCTATTAAGTCTGGCTTTGTTCATTTTCCCTAAAATGGAATAATCAGCAACCTACATCAGTTCCCATAAGCCTAGATTATAATTGGAACATAAGCTCTCCCAGTGTGATTTTTCTATAAATAAAAAGAGAATCTTTTATTGGACTAAGGAGAGGGTGAAAAAAGAAAGAAAACACTTCAGATAGAATGTCGCTTAAAACATTTTGTCCTACTCATGCAGTAGATGAAAAAGTGGCTCTTTGCAGTGGTCCTCATCAAGAAGTGGGGCTATTTCCCCACCCCTAGGTTCATGACTCAGCCTGGTACTTGCTTTGGTCACTAGAATGTGATGGAAGTGCAAAAGGAACATCATGTGTGTTCTGAGTGCTGGCTACAGGCAGCTTAGAAGCTTCCATTCTTGCCTTCTTGGGGTGCTGTTGCAGTGAGTCTAAGCTACCTAGCGAAGAGGGCATAGGGAGGAGAACTGAACTGTACAGTCAAAAGCCCGTGCCCTTCAACTTTTCAGCTAAGCCCATCCCAGTTGCTGACCCACAGAACCAGGAGAAAATAAATGATTATTGCTTTATGCCACTATATTTTGGAGTGGTTTATTGCTCAGTAAAGGTTAACCAGTCATTCGAATGTCGCCCTGCACTGTCAATCTCTGATACATGCCATCATCAGCCAATCAGAGGAAAATATCTGTTTCACATATAAGACCTTTCATGTAAATGCTAGATTTTTTTTTTAATCGCCATCATGCACCAGTGGCAGGCAGGCCTCAATCTGTAAGTAATCCATTACTCTTGTCCCTATATCATCACACTTGCTTCCTTTACACACATACACATGGGTACATGCATGCATTTTTACCCTCATGTGAATCATGCAGCATAAGAACCGCTGTTATTAGCCTTGGTATATTGACGAATTCTGTGAGACTGTAGTAAAACCATACTTGGGAATCAGATGGCCAGACGAAATTGAGCTTAATTTCTCCTATTCATACCTAAATCTCTGTCAAATCCTGACTTTTTTCTTTTTTTCATTGATAAGTTGTTTAAAATTTTCACTGCAGATATCCGGAGGTGTGCAAAAGTTCATTTAAATCTTTCCGTGATTTTTTTTTGAATCAGCTACTTACTTTCATACCCCTGTCTGAGCCAGTTGTATATAAAACATGAGGGTGTCGAGTGGAAGTAGGAGATAGGAAATTAGAAATCTGTGGACGTTTTAGGAGTGTAGCAGGCCAGGTTGGGAAATCATAGTGCCATACTGTCTTAGGGCATTATGCTGACACGGCTTATTGAAGACCTCAGGTATAGGGCCACAGGAGGCAGAAAGGACACATAAGAGAAAGGCAAGAGAATATTTAGGGCAGATTATTTATTAAAATATATCCTAAGGCCAGCCCTTTCTCCAGGGTTGGGATTAACTCATTTGATTCCTTCCTCTTTCTATCATATGATACTCAGTTTTCAGGATCCTATTAATAAATAAATTTATACCATTGGTGCCATTTTCTAGCTATGTTTAGGTAAAATAGGTTTTTGTGGATGAAGATGGTAAGTTTGATTGGTTGCCTTGAAACTCTAGCTGCTGTAGGCTCGTCAGACAGATGCACAGGAGGGAGCTTCCAGATGACGGCGCGCTCTTTACAGTTAACACAGGGCTTCGTTCCCTAACTCCTATTCGGACCGCCTAAATCTAGGTGGCTCTGGTGTCAGACTCCCAAAAAGAAGCCCTCAACCTAGTGATCTGATTTCTACTTTCTGTCAAAGCCTAGACCATGAGCTTGCCTCGGGGCCTCCTTTCCTTGTCTACTCGTAGTTTCCTCCCTAATCTTGGCTCCAGGGGTCTAACTATGACCATTTAAGAAGGAATGGGCCTTTTCTTCCTAAATATTAGACCTTTGTCCATTGAAATTAGGTCCAGCATATCACATCAGCATAGATGATTATAGTCAACACTGTATTAGATACCACAAAGCTGTTAAGAGACTAGATTTTAAATGGTATCACCACAAAAAAGAAATGATAATTATGTGATATGATAGAGGTTAGTTCACACTATGGTGGTAAGCATTAGCAATATATAAATGTATCAAATCAACACATTGTATACTTTAAATTTACACAACATTCATTTAATTATATCTCAACATATAATAAAATAAAAATTTTAAAAGATGCTAAACTTTGTGTATTACAGTATTTCAGAGATTTTATTGATGTTTCATTGATTTTTTTCCCCTCAACATAGACAACTACATGAAACGAATTAAAAATATTATATAGAAACATGTGTATGCTAATACTCATAAACAAATGCTTACATTGAAATGCTTTTGTAGCAGACTTTCTGCTTTACAAAAAGAGAGTGATAGAAAACATCTGGCCACACATCAGGGGCAATATTCAATATCCAGTGAGACCAAACCTGTGATAAAAACATATGTTTTACTACTCATGCTTTTAAAACAACATACATTCTTATGATCAGCATCTTTCAGGGCTTCCACTTAGCAGGATGGTTACCATGGTAACACCATGACCATGCTGATATGTATGTGCTTTTTCATCGAAGGCTGAATGACCAAAGTAGGCCACTTGGCATCTGTTTTCAGTTGTAACAACATATGTTCCTCAAAGAGTTCATAAAATTGTTTCGAAGTCCATCTGAATCAGTTGATGTCAAAATGTTCCATTGACCTTTTTGAAGATCCAGATACTTCGGGCATCTTACAGACCAGAGTGGACCGATTTTATTCTACAGTTTTCAAAGTGGCAGCTCACCAGATATGCTCATGGTCTTTATATGGTAACTGGCAGTAAGGTAGATAATTTCATGTAGATAGATAAAATCATGTAGATAAGTAAACAGGCATCTAGGTAAAAACTGAAAACATTTAAAACGTGGATAATGAATAAATATTTTTGTATCTTTACTCAGATATTTAATATTATCTAGACACACACTTTTTTATCTGTAGCAATTTTGAAATAGAATGGTGACTATTGCTTTTCCTCTCTTCACCTAACCTGGCTGTAAAATTTGATCTCAAGAAGAAAGCAGAGACTTCATGAGCAAAACTAGCATATGGATGTGGATCAATGATTACTAAGTCAACAAATGAATGAAAAACTAATGCTACTTAGTATATTTTTGCAGGAAGTCCCAGATTAGAAATTTGATAAAGAGTGTTAATTAAAATATGCTTATCACTTTACAACTGGTAATATAATTAGAAGAATTCAAATTTTAATCTAGTGAGAAAGTTTATAATTATCCCAGTTTTATAGATGAGTAAATATGAAGTTAATAGAGATAATGAAACTTAGTAAAAAACACATAGCAGGTAAGTGGTAGGTTAGAATTAGGTCTAAGGTTTACTATTGCTAGTATCATGTACTTTAAAATTCAACATGGTGCCCACTGCAGTTAATGAGTTCTAAATAGTGCTAAGGCAAAAATGTGGCCAGGTGTCAACAATTCCCTTGATTGCTGATCCTGCTGAGTTTAGAAGAGATTGCTGGATGAAGAAAAATTTAAAGTCAAAAACCAAATTTTTACAATTTAAGAAGAAAATGTAGGAAGTTATCTTTTACACGTGAATAGGAAAGAAGCCTCTAAGTAAACCACACACAAGAGGACAAACCATATGAAAAAGACTGGTAACTTTATTGCATTAAAATTAAAATTTTATTAATTACAAAGAACCCACAAATGAACTTAAAAGACAAGTCAAATGCTGAAAGGAGTTATTTGCAATGCATAGAACAAAAAATAATTTTTAGGGAAACTCTACAATTGAATAAACCAATAGAAAACTGGAACGAAGGAACAAGCATATGAAACTATGGTCAACTTTGCTGAGAATACAAATTAAATAACACTAGGAAATCCAGATTTAACCAATACAATGCAATTTCACATAAGCTACTTTGGTAGAGTCGGTGTCCTTGAGGGGAGCACTGACTGCAGGCAGTCAGCTCAGACAAACTTTGAGAGAGAGCTGAGGGAAATAAATGTGCTCCCTTCGTTCTGATCTCCTGCCACGGCTGTGTGTTGTCTGAACCTAACCAGAAACTAGAGGAATGTGAATCTGTTGATATAGTCCAAATGGCCAGACTGCCAGCACCGACAGCAGGTGAAGAGGGTTGAGATGAATTAAAGATATTTGGCAGAGAGGTTCTGATGTTCAGTGGCCATAAAAATGACAAATGTCTACAATTATTGTCTTCATTTAAAAATGTACAACGTGTGTACGTGGGAAAACATACTATATAAATTTTTTAAATGGGGAATGGGAAACTTCTTTTACACCATTTTAAAAAGCCTAATTTAAATACTACATAATCCTTTTGATTCAAGTGCATAAGTTATCTTTCTACTGGTAACATACTTTACAAAATAACATATTCTCAAAACCATATTATGAAAATAGAACATTTTAGCAATACCAATTTTAATTTTTTTTTTTGCTGTTTTAAAAAAAAGAGACCTTAGGGGATCAGTGATTTAAAAACAATTTCATAGTTAACAGTAAAAAGTGGAGAAGTATGTTGATTCTCACTATTCTGTAAGATTTTTATGTTCTATAATTTGTTTTTATTTTAATGTTTGCTCTTGGCCTTTGCAAGTAATAATCTAAAATGTAAGACCTTATTTTATTCACTTGACCACTTTTTAAATTATACACTTACGGAACTGAGGTGGCATCTACACAGCCTAGTTCTCTGTGAACTGGGACAGAAGCACATAAAGTCCAGTAAAAGGATTTCCAGCTGCTTTCAAATGAGTTTGGAAATGGTTTTCTTTACTATATGAGGCAGTGGTGCCTATATTAGTTAAGGTAACCCAAACTACTTAAACAAATAAACTATTAGTTCTTAGTGTTTTAATAAAATTCAGCCATTCATCCAACACATATTTTGAGTGCCTTCTAAGTGTTCTAGATATTTAGGCTACATCACTAAATTACAGAGAAGGACTCCTGTGCTCCTGAAGCTCACATTCTAACAGTGGAGATAAGCAATAAATAATAAGCATAATAAAGACGTAAATTACATACTATATTAGAAATGGATATATGCTACTGATCAAAAAAAGGTAGAGCAGGCTATGAAGGATCGGGATTTGGGGCATGAGGCAGAGTTAGGGTTAGCTCCACTGAGAAGGTACCATACTCCATGAGGGGGAACCCCCCAAAACCCAGAACTGTCTTCTGGAGGGTGGGCCTCTTTGTAGTAGAGACTTCCGCCACTGGTGAATGTTCTATCTCAGAACCCATCTGTATCAGTGTACCAGCGGGCGTTGTTGTGAGAAGCTGCATTTGGCTTCAGTGAATTTTTTAGAAGACTGAGATGTGTTTGCCTGTTTTATAATCGGTGACTTGCAAGTGCACCTGCCCACATGGCACTGAGTGTTCAGCAGTTTTTCACCCAAGACGGCATGACTCTCATGCTCCACCTGCCCTATTCACCCAATCTGGCTCCAAGCCACTTTTTTCTTTTGTTTCCCAGATGAAAAAAGTCCTCAGAGGGAAGTGTTCTGCTGAGGAGGTGAAACAAAAATGGCAGGAGCAGTAAAAGGAATCAAAATTGAGAAGTTCAAAACCTGTTTTGAGCAGTGGAAAAATTCTTGATAGGTGTATTGTATCAAATAGAGAGTACTTTGAAGATGACTGAAGTTTAAACATGTAAGAATAAATATACAATTTTTTTAATAAATTCCATTTTTGGGGTTCCCCCTTATGTGTATCAAGATTTGAAATAAGTGTGGGAAGAGCCTTCCAGAGAGAAAAGCTCTCTCTCTCTAGAGAGAGCATTGAATTTAAAATAGAAATAAGTATGAACTTAATAGTTACATCATCTTTTTTACTTAAACTTTTCTACACTCCATTTAAAACACCCTCACCAAGAATTCTGGTCCTCAAGTACAGTAGAGATGATAGGTTAAGAATGTTCTCGTAGTCATTTGCCTTATCTTATATTACACATGTAATACCAATATTACTACCACCAATTATGACTGCTTTAGTTAAGAAACATTTTTATTCTTCCTATTTTCTCTAATTTTTGTGGTTATATTATATTTGCATTGTAAGAGCATATATCAATACATACTACATTCTTTCTCTTCTATTTACATTTAGCATTAATTCTATAAGTAAGTATATGTTGGTTGCTTACCACCAACATATACCGGTCCTATATTGATGTACCTCTACACATATTGATTGTCTGAAGTTTGTTATTTAAATCCTTGGAGAGGGACTGTAGCAATAATATTTCCTTAGTTCTTGTTATACTGATAACAGGCATGCATTTTATACTTAAAAGTCAGCTTTGCTGGATATAAAAAATCCTTTCATAAAATATTTAAAATATATTAATGCATTTTGTTCTGGTATAACACACTGTTTTATAAATGTTCAATGATAATATAAAATTTTTTATTTATTATTTTTGTCTCAACACCTAAAATATGTTATTCTTTCTTTTTAAGATCCATACTATAATGTGTCTTTCTGTTGATTGTTCAAGGTTGATACTCATGAAATATGAATTCACAGTATGTTCTTTAAAATTATAGTTAGGTGTTTTATTTTTAATTCAGATAAATTTTCTTGAATTATGGTTTTCCCTATTCGTCTCCTTGGCTTTGGAGTTTACTTCAGGAATGCAAATTATGTGTATGTTAGGTTTTCTTTGTCTAGCTTCAGTATAGGTTACTTTCTCTCAAATTATTCTCATTTCTTTATTTTCTTATAAATGTTCCACCCATTTATTTTTAATTTCTATGAAGATATTACTTTCTCTGTTTATTTTTATTCACTGTATTTTTAGCCCCATCTTAATTTCTAAAATTAATTTTCCACTTTCTCTAATTCTTGAATTACATCACCTTATTTCTGAGTTTTTCTAATTCTGATTTATGTTGTTCTTTAAGTCATATAATTTTCTTAACACATTTTAGTTTGTTTGAAATACACACATGCTTTATTTTCTTCTGCTTCACTTTACTGTGCTTCACAGGTACTACTGTGTTTTTTACAAATTGAAGGTAAGACCTCCCACCAGCCAAAATGATTACGGCTTGCTTTATTGTGATAAGTTATTGCAAAGGTCTGAAACTGAACCTGTAATATCTCTAAGGTAGATCTCTATACTAAGTTACAGTTTTAACCTATTTTATAGTTATGCCTATTTGTATACTCTATTGTCTATGAAATTTTATTTCACTCTATATTCTCTTTTTTTTCTTAGTGTAATTTTGTGTGGAACTGGTTCCAATACATTCTATTGGTCAACTTTACTTGCAATTAGTTTTCTTGGACTTTTAGAAGGTGTAGTTCATGATAGCTTTTCCAATTTCACAGAACCCCATTTTTGTTATGTTCACATGGTGTGCAAGGTTATGGTGATTTGAAGTTTCCTCCTCGCTCTGTTTTCCTTTCAGCATTTCTCTTGCTCTTCTCTTTCCTTTATCTCACTGTCCATATCCTGTGCAATTTTTATTCTACTCTTGTTAAGTTCTCTTCAATCCTGAGCCCTATTTTGCATGAGTGTCTTGCTCAGCCTCAAGAATTCACAGGGGCTGAATCGCTCCAATTTCTTTATACTTTGCCCTGGGTCCATCATGTTGGTCTACTCTTAGACTGGTCAAAACCCTTGTTCGAGTTAGATGTTTTCAAGTTGGCACCCGATGCTTTTCAATGAATACCTGGATTATTTGGGATTGTATATTCACAGGTCACTTCATTTTCAGTGACTCCATTTATCTCTCTGATTCTTCTCTCAGAAATGCTGGTAGTGGGAAGTTGTTGGTAGGTATTTGTCCACAACTTGTACTTTGGGATTAGAGAGAATATACTGTTTTTGTTATCCATAGGCTTCTAGTTTTATCTAGTTGGTCTGCCTGTTGGGATTGGAAAGTTACTTAAACTATTACTTAAACTTCCTCTACTGCCTTCATCTTTCTACAATCTCCCTTATCTTGCCTTTTGAGATTGAAATACATCTGTTTAAATTTTTATGTCATGGAAGATTTGAAACCATTATCTCATTATTTCCACAGACACTTGGAGTCCATAAACTGCTATAGAATTCTAATGAAAATTATCTAAAAACAACCTATAACAAGATGAGGAGCTGTCCTGGTTAGAGGATCACTTTCAGTAATTTTTCTTAGTTGAATTCTTGCTAAGAGTCAGACTTTCTACAAACCGGAACCTGAGAGATCAATGCCAGGTATTCCTCTGGTACACAGTAACTTTTCCATTATATACCCAGAATAATTATTGTTCTTAAACTTTCTGTCTTTCAGCAGAAAAACACAGTCATTATTATTATTATTTTTTTAATGATCTTTCCTTCAGTAGTTACCACTGATACCATCTGGACCTAAATAAACTAAAGATATTTTAGCGGTTACCACTCGCCCATGTCTTCTAATGGGCTGTAGCCCAGGGTTTTATTCTCATGTTCCACACAATCATATGACAGATGGGAAGATTTTGATATTAGTAATATAGTTTCTTAAAGATAATCAATGAATCATAGTCAATTATCCATCTTTATATTACCCCTACAGTTTTTACTCATGAGTTCATTATTTGGGTCCAATAAGTCCCAATGAGTGACAATCTTATTAACAAGTTATTGCTTAACACCCTGCATGATTCAAGAATATCTTGAAACAACAGATATCTGAATTTCTAATTCCAGGAAGAAGACTAAGGGACATTCTTTAAATAGATATAGTTCACATTACAGCACCTAATTAAGCAGATGTCTATTAGGGGGTGAGAATGGCCCTGAATTGGCTCTGGTGCTGCTGTGATTAGTCACTGGAGTAAACTGTCAAAGCCAAATGTTCACACAGTCATAAGCTTTCTAATAATGCATCAACTCTAGATATTTTATCATACTTTCGGCTAGTTAGGATTTGTCAGAGATTACCAGGAACTTTTCCTTTAGACATGATGTGATTCAACCTTGCTATCCCTTTTCAAACAAGAGAAAGCATGACACTCTCGCATGGTGTGGTATAAGTTATTACTAGTGTTCTGGTGGGCAATTTGGAATTAGAAAAGCAGCAAAAAGTCAAAGAAAGTAAATTCTTTTTTTAATTCAGCAATCCCACTGTCAGGGGATACACGTATTCTAAAGAAATAATGAGAGCTGTACAGAAACTTTTATGTAAAAACATTGTTGCACTTTCATAATAGGGGAACAGAAACACCCATGTTCCATTAAGAGAATGTCAATCCTTAGGAGAACTGGCAATAAAGTATGCAACAGCACGTGGATGGTAAAAAACAATGCAGCCACAAAATATCATGTTTGGGAGTACTTGGAACTAGCAAATGATGATTATATTTAATTTTTATAAAGCAAGTTTAAAAATTGGTATATAAATTAGGACTTGAAATTTGCTTTCTGTACAAGGACACTATATGTGTGGCTGTATGTATGCATGTGTATACAGAGAGAAGGCAGAGATAGAGAAAGAGGGGCAGAGAAACAGAGACAGAAAAGTTTAGATACCAACATCGGGTTGTAAGACATGATATATTTCTATGTTTCTCTAATTGTGATTTAATGTCCTCCAAGCCCCCACTCACTAGACTCCTGCTACCTTAAAGGTACTTAAAAATAATATGGGATTTAAGTAGTGCCAGTAAATAGAGGTAGGGACCAAGTCATTTATCCACACTACTTAACTAGTATCTCTCATTGCTCCTAAGCTACAAATTATTCCTATCGAGCATGATCCCTGCCATTTGTCTTCCAGACACTACTGCCTCTGGAAGCTCCAGGGATACTTCTCACAGAGGTCCTTCCCATTGACACACATTTGGAACCCTATAACTGCTTCCCAATCTGAAGATCTCATTCCTCCGTGCTGCCCAGGCTAGCAGGAAACACTAAATTTCCCTTCACTATTTGCTCCTGATTCTGTCAAACTCCTTCCTTCAGAGACACATTGGATCTTCAGAGAAAGAATTAATCCTCAGAGTTGTTATTTTTCACAATGGTTGGAGGAAGTAATAGGGAAACCAGTTCTCTTTCCTATTGGTGGAAGTGGAGAAATGTTAGGACACATTTATTTCTTAATTCCTCACCCTATTACATAAACAAAATGGAAAAATTACAACAAAACTGTTTATCATTGTGTGCAAACACAGTGAGTGAAGTTTTTGGTTGTTGTTTTTCATTTATTTGTTGTTTACTTCTTGCTAGTTTCCTGATTTTCTGTAATGAACATGTAAAGGCAGATAAAAATTGTAACCAGAAAAAAAAAAAATAAAACATTTTCTGTTTGATGGAACAGAAGTGATCCTAAAATAGATTGATGTTTTCCCCACTGAGAATATCAGGTGTAACAGTATAAAAATATGCTAAATGTTTGTATTATTCACAAGTTATTGACCAACAGCCAATGTGAACAAGTCTAACTGGACCAGTGAACACAGAATCCCAGATATTGTTTATCACATAGAATGCAAGTATGTGGAAGTATGGAACACTTCCATGGTTCGGATGAGATAAAAAATGTAGGTATGAGGATGAGAAGACCAGGTGCTTGGATGTAAACACACCGGTCTTTGGTCTTTTATGAAGAGCCTACCTGTGAACCTATAATAGATGGGCAGCAAGAATGGGAAACAGTATTTATAGTTTGGAAGTAAAGAAGAATCTGTTGACTTTTGTCCAGGGTTATGACCTGGAAAGGAAAAAAAGTAAAAAAATTGAATAATTACTGAACAAAGATTCTGTGCTACCACAGTTTTCCCAAATATATTTAGTCAATAACATGCCAATCTTTCTAAGATTTTCCATCAAAGCACTTCTTAATGAACCACCTTAATTAAAGTCTTTAGTCTTTATTACTACCTTTCCTAGCCATTCGGTAATTCACACAGCCAATGATTTTGAGGACATACGATTTGCATTACGCAGTTCTAAAGAAAGAGTATCAGGAGAAGAGAATAGAGAGGAAATTAATTTAGGTATGGTGGGCAGTACAGGTGTTTCAGAAGACCTAGAAATGCAGAATAAGAAAGTTTTTTTTCCTAGTCTTACCAACAACAAGAGTTCACAATAGGTTTTGAACAACAGACAAAATGTGATTTCCAGTAACAAGAATTTAGTAACAGAAAACAGTGCATAAGAAAAATACAGGGGCAACGATAAAACAAACAATTAAGTGGATATAACTGTCATGCAAAAGTAAGGACAGGGCTTTTTAAATTATTGTTTATGCTATTATAGTTGTCCTCACTTTTTCTCATTGCCCACCTCCACCAAGCCCCACCCCTGTTCCTCCCTCAGTCAGTCTCCACATTGTTATTCATGTCCATGGGTCCTTCATAAACGTTCTCTGGCTAATCCTTCACCATGGACAGGGGCTTTTATCCAAAACCGACCAGGCCTTCTCTCATTTTGGTGACTTTACCATTCCATCCAACATCCTCGGTTTTCAGTTTGTGATGTCCTTACTTTTAATTATTCCTTCCTTCACCACTACTCTACGAGCCACTCACATGGTCACATCCTAGAGTTTGTTATCACAAAAAGTGACATCCTCCTATAAGGGCCATCTGTCACCTCATTGTTCAGCAGGATTGACTCTGTTTCTCTGGCTGGAGAGATGGGCATCCTTCCACCCTGCCCCACTCCAAGTGTGTCCCTCCTGAACGTATAGGCAAAACTGTCCTTGCTGAAGAAAGGCTATTATCACATCAAGAATCATTGGTCAGGATGGTGCCACAGTAGGAAAAAGCATGTCAGATCAAGAACTCAATTTCTCTCCCTACTGTTTTGTTTTGTTTTGTTCTGTTCTGTTTTGTTCCTTCTTAAATGAGCTTATAACAAGAAAATGTAGACTTTTGACTCTCACTTTCCATGACTCAACTTTTCCTTGGGGTTTATAACCAGCTCTCTTGGTTTTGAACTATAAAATCAAAGAAAAGGGTTTTAGGACCACAATAAGGTCTTTGATCATCAGTTTTTACAATCAGTTCCCCAGAGACGTGGGCTGCATCTTTGTCAGTGATAAGTAGATCAAAGTCTCTTATTGTAATCATAGTGGATCAAAAGAGGTGCTTTCCTTCCTGGAGCTGTGATGATTGAGCTCTAGTCACTCAGAATAAGGCTTAGTGACATAAGTCTTTCCCTCTAAGTTTAATAGTTTATACTTCTCAACTCTTAATATGTTTCTTTTCTTCTGTAAATTAAATTTTAAAAGACATCTTTATATGTCAATAAAGACTGTGAGTCAAATCTAAATTTCTCTTTAGACTAACACTATGAATCAATAACATCTGTTGATAAGGACTTGTAGGGAATATGAATTATTCAAAAAATCCTTAGTTATAAATGTCAACTTCAATCTTCTTTGAGAATTATTTATTAATCAATGTATTAATGTGGAAGATTAAAATAAGTGTAGTTTAAATTAGAATGAATTTTCTATAAGAAATTATCACTATTCATGGCGAATGGCAGAAACATCTTCACAAGGTGTAAGCTAATCCTTTTTCTAAGGCCATAAAAGGGTTGGATGGAAGATTTTAAGATAAAAAAAGCAATGTGCAATTTCAGGAGGCCACTCCAATTTACCTTTTCTGTTTGTATTTACCTTAGTAAGACAAGCTGTCTAACTTTTCTTAACCTCTATGGAACTTTTCAATGTCTGATCTATACAACCCATAAGTCACCTTATTGTTTTATTTTGTTAAGCATCTTTTAATGTGTAAATTTCATTAAGCACAAACTCTATTTCTCTTGGTTCTCAAATTTTGCTTTAGCACTTAGCACTAGCCCTGGAACATGGTAGGTGCTGAATAAATATAACAGCTAACCTTCTAAATACAGTTTTTAGTGTATTAGGTTAGTTATTCCCACACCCGTATATAGTAGAATCCCTTGGGTAACTTAAAGCAAGATCGGGTCTCCCGATCTCTAAGTAACAGAGCTAAGGAATCAGTAGACATGGATATAGCCTACACATTGCATTCAGCATGGCCCTGTACGCTATTTAGTTATTTAATGTAAAAGGTCTTTAATACTCTCAACAGCCCTATACAGTAGATGTTAACAACTATATTATACAAATAACAGTAATAACTAATAATAATAACAGGGAGCATTTGCTATGTGCTTACTGTACATCAAAGTTGATAAAAGGACAAAAGGAGTTAAGTGACTTCCTGAGACCTGGAAGTTAGCACATGAGAGAGACTGGATTTGAACTCATTTTTTCAGCTGCAAAACTTTTTTCACTGTATCATGCTGTCATCCAGAAAAAAAATGCTGACTTACAGCAAAATATATTGTTGCATTAGTTAAAAGCATTCTAATTGAACTCTTTCCTTTCTGTCTAAGGTTTTTGTCTTTTTGGGTTTCTATTCAGGAAATGCTGGTCTGCCCAAAGCCTCCTCAGGCAATCTTTAGTAACTTCAAGGCTAATATACAAGCAGGAGCAGTCTCAGAATATTCTATTTTCCATAACCATTCAGACCAATCACCTGGATTACTGGTTTACACAGGCCAGGTGATGACAAGATGTGAGTAATCCCTCACTGAGACAAATAAATACTGAAAAAGCATTAAGTCAGAGAATAATAACAATGTTATCCTCCATTATAGAAGTCACTGATCCTGTTCTAATTGCCTTATTTTCTGTGTTTACCAGAATTAATCGTTGAGAAAGTTCAGTACTTCATGATCTTTCCTATTTTCACATCAGTCCTATTTCAGTTGTGCTGTGTAAACAAATTTAGGCTCTTATATCTGATGAAACTTTCATTTTGCATTTTAAAACCATTAACTGGGATTACAATGGCTACCCAATATTTTCTGCCTACTCTTCAAATCCCCTACCACAAAACTAAATCCAGGGGTTCTCACTGCAGCTGGATTCATTTACACACTAAAAAAAAAGTAAACAAATAAAATATTTAAGTTCTGTGGCCCAAATTAACACTTAACGTAGTACTTTCCAGAATACCAATACACACTGAAATGTCCAGATAAAGTATGTAATGGAAACAACTTAGAAATTGAAATTTGCTGTGGAAAGCTTTGGGCTGTGGAACTGCTTCTGACTTTCACCACTTTGTATAGGAAACCTCTCCATGCTGAAGCTATTTTCTCATTTAAAGAATAGGAATGAGTAATGGCATGTACATGGTAAGGTTGTTGTAAAGATTAATGAGATAATATATATGCTTTCTTTTCTCCCACAACAGGGACTAACCCGCTGGTCTCTACGGTACGTCTGTTCTTTTCCTTGGTAGGGAAGTGGGGGCAAACTCCAAAAGTGCACTTGACCTTGTGCCCACACTAACTTATCGAAGGACAGCTTCTGCCACTCACACCCACTGACGCATGCTTCTCAGAATCCCTACCAAGTCAATTCAGAGTTATAAGACTTCAGACACAAACTAGAAACTATGTAAAAACAACATACTGCAATGGTGGAGGAAAAGAGAAACTAAACGTGAGATTTATGTAATAAATGCGTGTGGGCGGAGAGATGAGGCAGGCATCATTTTAAAGAACATAGTCTTGAGGACAATTTTTATGCCTCACTATTTCCTTCACTGATTGTCTAAACATCAATCTTAATTTTAAAAATAAATAAGAATGCATTTCAGGGTTCTTTGGATATAGTTCCAGAAGTGGAATCTAAGAACAAAATAAACAAACAAATAGAAATAGACTCATGACACAGAAAACAGACTGACAGCAGCAGAGGGGAGGGACCCTTGGAGGCTGGGTGAAAAAGGTGAAGGGATTAAAAAACAAACAAACAAAAAAAAAACCCACAAGAAATAGAATAAAATAAAAATAAATAAGAATGAGGAAAGCCTAATTTGTCTATGCAAAGTGTCTCTAGTATCCTATTTCCATTTGTATGGCTGAGGTAAAATGGCAATGGTAGAACCACATACAGCTCTTCAAGCTTTGCTGGGACTTAGCGTATTACACAGCATCGTCTAAAACAAGTGGCATGCTCAAGCCTGTGTTTAGAAGTAGGGGGCCTGTAATCTTCTTATATGGAATAGAGAAAAAACTGGGAACAGTAACATGCATGGGGAGAAAGTATTACAGTGGAAATTAAAACTGAGCTTTTCTGATACTTAAATGAACAGTCAGCCCTGAAATCTAATCTAATAAACAAGCAAGTACATGAAAGAAAAAAGGGATGAATGAATGTTATCCATTCATTTTCTCCTTTCTTGAGGACACTCTTGGACAATTATTGAGAGTTATGATTGCTGGACATCAACCATATGGTATCTGAAATGTCTACACATATTTTATAACTTTGTAGGACTAAACCAAGGAGACTGGGACCAACACCAGAAAAATACCAACACAATCTGAAAGAAATGTCACAACAGGAGACTCTGTCTACAGGATGATAAACACTGCTATCCTTCAAGAAAAGCCTTCAAACAAAGGCTAAAGATGGACAGTTCTTACCAGTAGAACATTCAGAATGAGGACATGAGGTTCATCATGGCTGAAGATTCTGGTTCTGACTCCTTCACAAATATGTTCATACGAATGAAGTGAAGGAATTATAAAGTGGACCATCAAGCAGGTGCACTTCTTCAAACTGGAATGCATAGCTTATTATTTTAATTCACCATTTTCCCTAAGGAGACTGCCAACTTCTTTGTTAGTAATTCAATAGTATTTACTGTGTGCCCATTATATGCCAAGAACTATTTAAGGTGCAAGGGATATAAATTTTAAGGGAATAAAAACTTCCTGTTACCATGAACCTTATTTTCTTTTTTTAGTGCAATAAAAATAATTATTTTTCTGTTGGCATATATGGAGAGCCAGATGGTAATGAATTCTATAGAACAAAAATAAAGAAAGGGAATGAGAAACCCAGGAGAAGAGGGTGGTAGTGGGAATAGCAATTTAATAGAATGGTCGTGGAAGGACTTATTGAGAAGATGACCCTTCAACAAAGACCAGATAGCAATGAGGAAGCAAACCAGGCAGCTCTGGGTAAGAGTGTTCCAAGCAGAGGAGACATTAAGTGCAGAGCCTTGAAGTGGGAGAGTACACAGCAGGTTTGAGAAAAAGTAACAGCCAGTGTGGGTGGTGTTGAGTTAATAAAGGTAAAAAAATAAAGGTAAAGGAAAGGTAAGGGGAAGGAGGGCAAACCATTCAATACGTTGCAAGTAGTTTGAGTTTTACTTTTAGATTGGGAATCATTAGAGGTTTTTGGCAGAGGAGTGACATCATCTCACTTAAAATTTTAGAAGATTACTCTGGTTTTGTTTACAGGGAGATCAATTAGGGAGATATTGTGAAAATCTATTGAGAGATAATAATAGCTAGCACCAGGGTGGAAGGGATGAAGATGGTGAAAAGTGAAGCTTTCTCAGTATATTTTGAAGATAGAGATGATATAATTTGCTGAAGGACTGGACATTGGGTAGGAAAAAAAGAGAGGCAACAAGAAAGGCTCAAGATTCAACCAGAGCAGCCAGAGAGATGGTGGTGTAGTTACAAAGATAAGAAAGACTATATGAGAGGAAGATGTGAGAGAAAAATAAAAAGTTTTAGACAAATTAATTCTGAAATGACTATCAGAAATTCAAATGATAATTTCAAGCAGGAAATAAGATACTCTTTTTGAGTTCAGAGAAAATGTCTGGCTAAAGATAAAATTTGAGAGTTATTAGAGTATAAATGCTTTATAGCCATGAGACTAGATACAATAATCAAATAGAATAACAACAGAGGCAAAGACCAATATTTACAGGTCAGGGAGATAGAAGGAAGCAGAAAAGGAGCCTGGTACAGACCAGTCATTAGGGTAGATGGAAAACCAAGAGTATGAAAAGCCAAGGAGAAAAAATATTTCAGGGAAGAGGGAGAAACCAACTAATGAAATTAGATTAGAAATTAGATTTAGCAATATGAGATCATTGTTGATCTAAAGTCTAGACAAAAACAGTTTTGGTAGAATGGTGGGATTATAATATTGATTTGAGTGATTCTACTAAAACAGTTTTGGTAGAATGGTGGGATTATAATATTGATTTGGGGTGAGATCCATTTCCAAGTGGACAATTAGCCTTAGACAGGAGTGTGGGAAGTTCAGTTACAAAAGGGAATGTAGGGTTACATCAGAGAGTACAGGTGTAGGCAGGAAGACAGACATGATGGTAGAATCTTGTGCAAGTTCTCTGCTAGAAACACTTATTTTTTTTTTAAACAAAATTGGAACCAATGCCATCAGCAAGAGTTAAGTGTAAGAATAGAAGTGAACATTTTGTTAAAAACAAGACAACAGACCCAAAATGGAGTCACTTATACAGGTCAATCAGGAGTCACCTGGTCAGCACTAGTTAGGTCATCTGCCTGACAGACCCCTGCCATCCCCTAAAAGAAAGTGATCTTGCAATAATCAATCTGCTTTTTTGCCCAGTATAACTTCCTTGTTTCCACTCCCTTCTGCCTAAAAAGTCTTTTCATTTCATACAGCTCCTCAGAGCTCCTGCCAGATTGGATGCTGCCCTATTTAAATCAATTTTTGCTCAAACTCTTAAATTTTTAAATATGCCTCAGTTTATGTGTTAACAGTTCAAAATAGTTGCCTAGAATAGGCTGGGAGAATAAATGAGCTTCTGTGTACAGAAGCTGGGTACATATTGCTGGGTTGTGCTAAGGTACAAACATGAGTTTGTTTTTTATGAAATTAAAGTGAGACAAGTCAGCAAGGGTATGCATTTTTCCAGTTCATTCTAAAGTATGAGAGCAGAAAAGAATAGGTAGAAATTTGGATTTTACTTGAATTGGGAGTTTGCCAGATGACGGTGATCTGTGATGATCACTCCTTTGGTGATCTCCAAAGGAGACAGTGGCAAGGGAGCTGGGGGAATGCAAAGAGAGTAGGACATGCTAGAAAATTTAAGCTCCATGAGAAGGGAAATGAGAATACAGAGGTGGCACTGGACAGTGAAAATGGGGACATTTCAGTAGATTATAAACCTTGGAGATGTTGTGGCCAGAAAATGGGATGCTTGAACTTGAGATAATGTGGATACTTTGTAGTTTATGGTAATAAAGAAGTCAAAGTGTGACTTGGGGGTTAAACAGATAAACTAGGATTGAAAAATAGATCATTGAAGTAGAAAGTGTCAAAAATACAAGAGACTAAATTATTGAAGGGGTCATCTACACGGATATTAAAATCACCAAAAATGGTAGCAAGAATAGAATTAGAAAGTGTTCACTGAGCCAGGAGCTGAGAGTGTAAGGCAGTGAAAAGTGACCTGGGATCTGTAGATGACCACAGTAAGGAGAGGGGGTGTTACAGTGCGATGACCTGTGGTGGGAAGCTGTGTGTGTGTGGCAGGGAAGGGATCGGAGGGAAGAGGAAAGGAGAATGGTCTGAAGTGTCAATAAGGAGAAAGGATACACCGACCTTCCCCAGAAACCGATGGCAGAGAGCATGGGAGAAAAAATATCTACCATTTAGAGGTTCTACAGGGGAATCAGTATATTTAGGGTGACCCACTTTTAGTTAGAGCAAGACAGCAAAGGGTACATATAGAGACAATTCTGAAGATACCCCAAATTTTGCTCATGACTGACCTTGAGTTCTGGCGTAATGGAAGAGTTTTAGAAGCTGAGGAAGGGTGAGGGATGGGTTAGGAGGGGTCTGTATGGAGTGATATGGGGAATCTAAAGGGTACAGGATGACTTGGGTGTCGCTGGCTGCTTTGGGTGACTGGAAGCAGAAATAAACAGTACAACGAGTTCAGTTCTGATGGTGTTGAAGCAGCTAGTGATGATGAGTCTGTGAGTGTCAGGGAGGGAGGCTGGGTGTGTTGATGTGGAGGCAAAGGAGGGGTGAGGTCTTATCTGGACAGGCCAGGGCTCTCAAGTTTCTTGCTCATTCCTGTGAAAGTCACTGGGTGCCATATTTACATTTTATCCCCAGTGTCCTCCATTACACAGAGATGCCATTCGATAAGGGTTTGTTGATTGAAATCAATTCCTGTATCATAAACCATCAATAAACTTTAGTTGGATGTGAACATTAGAATTAATATGGATGAATTGATTTTGAGTACCTTGGCCTGCCTGTGGAGTTTTCAGTGTTAGGATTCCATCCTGTGATACCAGATACTGTTAAGCCTCACATGGTAGAATGATTTGAGACTGAATCATCACTGACTCATGATCCAGCTTGTTTCATCTGCAGTGCTCATTTTAAGTCACCATGACCTTTTCTGACAACTTGTAATGGCAGAACAGTGGGGGCTGCAGTTCCTGGATAGTGCACCACTAATAGAGTGGTTAGCTAGTGCTGTTTCTTGTCCCTTGGAATGAAAGGGGAAGTAAAGCCAAAGAACAGGGATTAATGTCTCATTTTTTCTCACTCAATTGAGAAATATATCCGAAAGACACTCTAAAACTTCCTAATTTAAAAGATAGTCTTTGCAAGGTGATTTTGTTTTTGTGTTTTTTCAGGTAGTAAAGGACTTTTTAAGGACATTAAAGAATTTATTACTTTTACTTATATAGAATAAAAGATAACAGAAAAAAAACATAGGGATCAAGAAATCCTAAGAACCTTCTTCACAAACATTAAGAGGAGTTTTCATTTTTAAGAAGAAAATTAGCTCTGGCTGGTGTGGCTCAGTGGATTGAATGCTGGCCTATGAACCAAAGGGTCACTGGTTGGATTCCCAGTCAGGACACACACCTGGGTTGTGGGCCAGGTCCCCAGTTGGGGCAAGGGAGAGGCAACCACACATTTATGGTTCCATCTCTGTCTCCCTCCCTTTCCTTCTCTCTAAAAGTAAATAAATAAGTTCTTTTTAAAAAAGAAAAAGCTTAGACTGGGTAATTATACATCCTTTTTGACACAAAGTTTGTATTAGTCTATAAAATTTTAAAGATCCAAACACTATTTATTTTGATTGAAGTAGGAGATTGGTCAACTACTTTTACAATGTTCCCAACTGCTATAAACTGAATTGTGTCCCCCAAAATTCATATATTAATGCTCTAATGCCCATTGTGACTGTATCTGGAGGTAGGGTCTCCAGGAGGTAATTAGGTTAAAGGATGTCATAATGGTAGAGCTGTAATCACATAGGACTGTGGCCTTAAAAGAAGAGAAAGAGATCCATCTGTCTTTCTCCCCCACTCCACACACACCATGTGAGGATATAGTCAGAAGGAACCATCTGCAAGCCAGGAGGTACACCCTCACAGATACCAACTCTGCTGGTGCCTTAATCTTGGACATCCAGTCTCCAGAACTGTGAGAAAATAAATTTCTGCTGTTTAATGCACCCAGTCTATGGTATTTTGTCATGGCAGTCTGAGCAGGTTAAGATACCAACCTGCCCATCTTTCTAGACACGATGTTTGTTCCTAAAGGAACAATAGAGTCATATCTCATTCTTGGTCAAAAGATAACTTCTGAAAATTTATGCAACAGTTAAACATTTTCTGTGGAAATGGTTACTTATTTTCAAAAATATTAAGAGATTTTGAGATCCTCCCTTAGACTGCTAGTGTCTCATTGGTATGGGTGGTGCTTACTGGTGAAGACCAGCATGCAGAGTAAATGAACAAATGCATGCAAAGAATCTGTTCAATGGTAAGGGATGGTGGAAAAAAATACCAGATAATATGCTGTCTTTCAGAACTCCATGAAACAAAAGCCCTCACCTTTGCGTTTATATGCATCAGGCTATCAAAAAGTAGAGAACTCACTTGTGCTTTTTATTTTTCTAATTTAAAATTACTGGGTTTTTTGACCAGTGTCAAAATTACTTTGACACTGGCCAAGTCAGTATTAAGTTTCTTTGTCCAAATCAATAAAAGCAATCACATTTTAATGCCACTGTAGACTTATATACCTGAGATTTAGCATCACTTTCATATAGCTGTCAGCACATAAAAAAGGAAAAAAATTTATTGCACACAAGAAAATATAAGAATTAAAAAGTAATAATCCTTATCCCTAAGTATTTTTCAAGACATTCCCATGTTACTTCTTCATTCTTATTAATACAGGTCAGATTACCCAAGCTTTCATTTTTCCTCTCAGTTGGTTGATTTTGTAAGAAATGTCAGAAAATATTATAAGTCTTACAAAGAGTGAAAGAGTGAAAAATCATTAAAAATAACTTAGGTCTGTTCTCCAAGCTGTTGGCGAGACACCTGGCATAGAGGATGTGAAGGTCGGCTCTGGGTTCATCGGCTGGGCAGCCAAGCAAGTGTATTGTTTTCATTCTGTAAGTCCAGATGGCACGCTTTGCACTGTGTTCATCTAGAAAAGGAGATCTGGACTAACTGGGTCCCTCAAATATGTGAGCTTCATATTTAAAAATATATATTAGCATTGAAAACATCAATTTGAGTGTCCTGGGCCATTCAGTTGGAAGCAATCTGTGACATTTGTGTAAAGAGTGGATGACATCTGCCAAGTTTTCTGTCAACTCCTCTTCTCTATTCCTTCCTTCTCTGACTCCTCACTTGATGCTCTTCAATCCATCACCTACTCAATACTATTTTTTCATTCCCTGGGAGGCAAATGTAGAAAAATGGCCAAGTACTATTTATCAAGTTTTAGAGTCAGAACTAGTTTAAGCCCTACATAACCTTGGACAAATTATTTTATCTCTTCATGACTCGATCTTTTCATTTCTAATAAGGGAGCAATAACAGTACCTAATTATAAGGTTGCTAGGCTAATTAAGTAAAATAATGTAGGTTATACTTATTGTCAACAGTAAGTGGTCAAAATGTTAGCCATTATTATTTCATTATTGCATGTTGAGATCCTTGTAAAGAGAACTAATTAATTTATTACTTTTCTTGGTCTTTTATATTTTTCCTTTCTACTTCTAAGAACATCACAATGAGAAGAACTGGGTTGCTTCCCCTACAGAAATTTCATAACACAGACAACGGTCCTCCTGAAGGAACCTCTTAGCTATCTGTGTATCTCCTTACTCTTTGCTCCTGGATTTTCAGTTCTATCTTATTTTGCTGTTTGCCATCATTTCTCCCCCAAAGCCAAATGGCTTTTCATCTCCATTTCTTTTTTAAATTTTTTATTTTTATTTTAATTGTTGAAGTACAGTTTTCTATCATCTCTATTTCTATGGAAAGCCTGAACCCTCTCTGTTCTCTTTCATTTTCATCTGAGCATCTCCTGTAAGTTCATCTGGGCAGAGGTTCTTAGCATGGGTGGTTCTCCCTCCCTGTCTTCCTTGACCATGCAGCTGGGCTGACTATGTTCCCTTTACTTTATTATAACGATTTTGGGAAATTTTCATAACTTCCCCCCCTCTTTTCCCATGATGTTACAACAAAATTTATATTTATTGAATTTATGGAGGTCACCACTATGTTCTTATTCATATTCCCATTCTTTTTTGCCTACCTTTTCTAGCTTTATTTGAAATTACTCACCTGCTTGTTCATTCCGCTCCAACTCTGCTCTCAGCGATCATCTTTCAGTTTCCCTGAGACACCAGGCTGTTTCTGGGCTTTGAGTCTCCCTGCACGTTCATCCTTTTGGCTGGAATTTCCTTCTTCTTCCTGTTTGCTTGATCAATTTTTATTCATCTTTTATATCTCAATTTAGATGACAGGAAATGTACTGTGATTCTCAGTTTCTCACTTTATGTATTCAGTGTATACTGTGCTTTTTTGAGACACATTTATTCAAATTAAATTACTTAAGCACATATTTGTCAAGTGGCTGCCACATGCACCAGACCACGAGTTGGTATTTTGTTCACTGATACAACTCTAGCACCAAGTAGTCAGTAAATGTCTGCTGCGTGGGTGAATGAATGAATGAACAAATGAAGGAAAAATATGTGATTTGCATACCTCCTTCCAATTAGTTCTCATGGTATAATATAGCCTCTCTCTAACTAGTTCCTCTACCAAAGCTAACCATCTTATACTGTAATGAAATATGTCAGACAGATGGTCCATTTTTTCTCCATTCTGGAATATGTATACTTATCAGTTCAAACTCAAATGAGCATATTTGCTGAACTTTCAGATATTCAAAGTATCTCTTTAATTAGTTCCTAATACACAGCTATTAATGTCTTCATCCTTAGTTTGCTCAGCAGAATCATGTCATCTCTGCCCACAAGAGTCTCCCCAGTAGTCTCTGTGGCTGAAGAGCTGCTCTCAGTGTCTGGGAAGCTGATGCTCATGGCCAGTCTCCACTTGACAGTGTTCTCTAAATAGCTTCTTCTTACTTTCACAGAGCTTTTTTTTCTCTTTCTTTCTTGTACTTCTTGTTGTTATGATCCTTGCTGGAAATGGGAGAGTCACAGGCAGGTCTCTTTCAGAACTGCTCTTGCTGCCTTTGTCCTGTCTCTTGCTAGCAGAAATTTTGAGATTTAAGCCCAGTAAAAGTGTGTGAGAGGTAGACAGTGGCTGGGACTGACAAGACTAACTGATGACTATGTATCAGTAGACAAGAGAAAATTGCCACAGTTAAGCATTCAGAGCAGAGAACCCCAACAGTGATTCTCCATCAGAGCTGAAAAATAAGGCTCAGAGTATCCAAAAACCAAATCCAACCCCCACCCCCCAAATGCTGCAGCAAATAGCAAGAGCAAATTAGAGTCCAGATTCACTAAGCAATTTCATAATTTATGGTAACCCAGAAGGATTCCTGGAGTTTTCTCTGCAAGTGAAGCTACTCAGGGCCTAGGGACAGAAGAAGGATTTCACATCAGTATTTTCAGAATGAGGCAGAATTTTGGAGATTTGCTCAGTGATGGCCAAGAGGACTCAGGCAGCCAGATGTTACAGAAAATCGGGTCTCTTGAAGTCAGACCTTCCTTCCTCAAGTAAGGCCTAGGTTAAGTTCAGTAAGAAAGCTGCTTTATCCCAATTTGGGAGACACTCCTGGAAGCTTCTCTGAGCTGAATTCCATGACTTGCTTCCAGTATGGTTGTGTTGCTATAATCATTCACTTGTGTCTCCTCTTGCATTGTGTGGTGAAACAGGGTAAATAACCAGGCGTAGGCTGTCTGCAATTTTAATATTTGGAGAGAACTCTGCCTTCAGTTAGAACAGTGATAAACAACTCATAGCCTTCTGTTCATGACAGGTAGAGAAATTAGGAAATATATCATATTCCTCACCTTTTCTGGGTTACAGACTTTTAAGAGGAGAAAATTGAAATCTTCAACCACTATTTTACCTGCAGGAAATGCTCTATTCCCTAAATACAAAGACTGAAAGAAGGGACCTAATGGAACATAAGGTTTTTTCATAAGTTTTCATATGTTTAGCCCTAGGAGCAGTGGTGGAGGATCAGGGAAGACAGTGACTGTGTTCCCCTTGCCCTCCTCCCATGATAAACTTCAGCCCTCCAATGGCAGCAGAAATCATGAATGCCTGGCAGAGATCAGAACATCAAATAGAAAAGTATTTGTGGGAAGGTGGGGGAAGAAAAGCCTCTCAGGTGGGAAATGTGGCAATAACTGGGATTGGACAAATTAGAGATCATAGGCATTCAGTTAGGATATAGACACGGATTTGATAATGTTGCTTCAGGTTATGAATGGATCTATTAATGCTCTTTGAAAATCACAGTGAGGATATTTAAAGTTAGTTCTGTTCCTGGTTTATGCCTTCGATGCAACTCTGGTCAGAACTTGAGCTCCTAAGTCTACATTTGATGTTAGCCAATTGCTGAGTAGTGATTCCTCGAAGTTTAAGATCTATTATGCTTTATTTGTTGTCTTACTCCATTTGGTCTGCAATAGTAGAATACCATAGATGGGTGGTTTATAAATCATATAAATTTATTTTTCATAGTTCCAAAGGCTAGGAAGTCCATGATTAAGGAGCCAGGAGATTCATTGTCTAGTAAAGACCCACTTCATGGTTCATAGATGCTTGTCTTCTCACTGTGCCCTCACGTGGCAGAAGGAGACAGGAACCTCTCTTGGGAGTCTCTTTTATAAGGGTACTAATCCCAATCATGAGGGCTCAGCCCTCATGACCTAATCAATTCCCAAAGGCTATGACTCCCACTACCATTGCACTGGGGATTGGAATTTCAGTATATGAATTTTGGAGAGACACAAACATTCAGTCTATGGCATTCACAGAAAATAAAGATAGGTAGGTATTGTACCCATTTTTTTTCAGGAAGAAAATTAAAAATACATTTCACCAAATGATTAATCTGAGATTGAGATTCTGCCATTATTTATTATATCATGGGGAAGGAAAATCCAATCTTTGTCTCTCAGTCTTTCTTAAAGATAATATTATTTAATGTGCATGCAGTGCACATATGTGCCCACTTGGTTAGATGGAAGTACAGTGGGGTAAGTATCTGTGATATACAGTTTTTAAAATATATGCTAGACTTTTATATATAATCATCTTTTTCCTAAACAAATTGTACATTTCTAGTGGGATGGATTCATATATTTCTCTTTTCAATTGACTCTTTTTCCCCCTAAACTTGCCTTGCCATTCTCTCTTTCCCATTTCATTTCTTAATATTATATTTCTTCTTTACTCTCTTTTCCATTCCTGATCTCAGCTTTTCTTTCATCCTTTCCTCATCTTTCATTTTTCAGTCTGTTATGTCCATTGAATCCTAAAGTGACACAAATTAATTTTTTAAAAGAGTAGCAAGAAGCAAAGAGATTTAATTTGTCATGTTTCAGTCAGGCATGCCATCCCTATGAGTTGGGGAATAAGGGATTGATTATAGGAATTGTACTTCATGTGGCCATGGGAGTGGCTAGGGAATTAAGGTCCTCAAAAGGGAGCTGGAGAACCAGAGAGAAGCACTAACTAGCCTGCTGAAGCACTGGAGGAGGTGGACAGGGAAGAATCTGCGAAGCCAGGCATATTTAGGTACTACAAAAAAGGGCTGGTGGAAGATTCTCTTGAGGGCTATGGCTTTGCCTACATTGGTGAGCCACGGCTTATTGCTGAATGCCAGAGCTGCCAATGGGATAAAGAGCAAGAAATACAACAGAACAGAGAAGAGCAAATGCAAGCTGGAGCTTATCATCATCTTGCTTATATCTCAGCGCAAGGTAAGGGAGGACAAGCTTGAACTTGCCACTATATCTGTCTCACACTCCACCTAACCAGGATGACCTTCAGAAATAATAGCTGCTGCTTCACTTCTCCCTTCCAAGTACTATACAAAAGTCTTTTTGGCCAACTCTAAACTAGAATGTTGCAGAAAGGGGAAGGTAGTTTCAGCTATGTAAGTTGACAAATACAAAGCTACCACAAGAACTAAGCATGTTTGCATCATAGGTTTGACAATAGGACAAGGAGACTTGTAAATGTCAGCATAACATAATTGGCTTTCTCTATTGGAGTCATAGTCTCTGATAGCAATAGAGATTTCATGGGATCATCTGTTAGACTCATTTTGATTTCCCAAAATTACCTGGTAATGATAATGTACAATAAAAGATGTACGAGCATTAAGGCTGAATGGATAAATAAGACATAGTTGCTGCCTTAGTGCTAATCATCTAAGGAAGGCAGACATAAACAGACAATGTTAATACAGTGCAGTAGGTACCAGAGTAAAGACAGGCTAAGGGTTCTGTGGGAGCACAGAGGAGATGTCCTGATGTGGCCTAGGTGAGAAGACTATGGGATATTCATAGACCAGTTGAAGCCTTACATGAGATTTAAAGGCTGAGTAAGAATTTGTCAGAAAAAGGATACTTTGGGCAGAAACATGAATTGAAAGTTTGGGGTTCCTGAAAATTAAACTGCACACATGGCTGTCCTGGCTGGTGTAGTTCAGTAGATTGAATGCCAGACTGAGAATCAAAGGGTCACTGGTTCAATTCCCAGTCAGGGCACATGCCTAGGTTGCAGGCCAGGTCCCCCAGGGGGCGCATGAGAGGCAAGTACACATTGATGTTTCTCTCCCTCTCCTTCTCCCTCCCATCCCTTCCCTCTAAAAATAAACAAATAAAATCTTTTTTAAAAAGTGCACACATGGGAATGGCAAGAGATTTGCCATATTAAAGCCATATTAAATACATGGATATATGTGATCTATAATAATTTATTGGTGAAATTTTAGAGTAAGGGAGAAAAAAGGACATTACATGTTTGCTTATTGTACCTTAGTGCATATGAAGGTTGTTTTTAACATTTAGATATCACCTCTTCCTGATCTATGTTCTGTATTGTCAAATGCACTGTTCCCATCTAATTTCATATATCTCACTACAAGAAAAAGGTACAACAACGTTATAAATCTAGAATGCTATAGCTCTTCAGAACCTAGTTGTGTTGAAACACCACAGTCTTTCTCGCCTCTGAAGGTTCCCAATACCACTCATTTAATGCTGGTTATATCATTACTTATGATTCTGTATCATCTTTCATGTCACCTGTGGATACTACTGTCTTCCAATGACTCTCTTAAAAGTTACTATGTTTCCTTGATAATGACCACAAATGTAACTCTTACACAGGAAAATGTAAAAGATAATTTTATGGCCATAATAAATTTATCATTCAGAATGTCCTGTAGAACAACACATCTTTTCCCATGTCTTTGCTTGAACTCCAGGCCATAACCATGACATTCCTCGAAACTCCTAAACTGTGGTTTTTTCCAGGTGGACTGCAGTCTCCTGTACACTGATGCAAACAGGAAATGTAGGTAAAAGACCAGTCAGGGTAAGAAGAGTATTCCCATTTATGTTAGTAATGCCTGTTCCTCATGCAGTTCAAGACTGATGGAAGAGAACAGTCTTGTCACCACATGGTGCAGGAAGGGGGTAGGAGTCTAAGAGAGAACAGTAATCAGAAGGCACCATTGATACTATCATCATCAAAACCCTCAGATAATATACAATCCCCCACCTGCAGAGAACTACAGAGGACATGTGGCATGGAGCCTATCGAGATAGGGGGGTGGCAAACCAGCAGTGGAGAACACACAAGATAAAGGATAATTGCCACCACTCCCACCACCATTGGGTGCTATAGACTAGAGGTGGTACCACATTCAGGGTACAAATGGGTGAGAGTCACACCTGCAGCTCAATCCCAAAGGTTAGCACAGCCTTGAATTCATCCTGTGTCCACCACGAAGATACTCATTCAAAATGAACATGTCAGCATCTTTATGGTGGCTCACTTTTATGTAGTCATACCAAAGAAGTACTGTGCTAACCATCAAGAGTGATCCTGGAACCAGGGCCAGCCGCAAGTCCCGGGAAAATACCATGGCCTGAGTCCTGAGTTTTGTGGGGGGTATCTGTTAAACCTCATAGGTTGGACAGCACCTTGAAATGAAGAAATGAGGACTAGGGTCCACAAGGGTCCCCATCTGACCCCCAAATGCCTCATCCTGGTGGTATTTTCAGAACAAGTGGTCCCAGAACTTCCGGGGGGGGGGGGATTTAGAAAATTTTTTGGAATTTAAAAGCATGGTAGGCTTCATGAAGTCCAAGCTTAGCTCAAGGCTGAAACTTTCCCAAGTATAAGGGTAAGCTAGGGCCAGCTTATGGAACATCTTATAATATCATAATCAGAAGTTTAAATTTTATCTGTAAATTGGTGATTTCAATGTGTCTTACTTTTTGTGATATGCATGTTATTAGGTAAACTGAAAAAATATGGTCAAATAAATGGGAAACACTGGATTCCTGATAGCCTTTAATATATTAATATGAATTTTGAATTTTCTATGAAGAGGAATGCTATGCATCCTCTTGTAATTTCACCTTAAAGATAACCCATGAAATCCTTAATCTGTTATAAAGTATATTCTTTAATTATTATTCTATAGAACACACTTTGGAAAAACCTGCAATAGACATAGGAGCTATTTAGAAGATTTCATGAAGAACAAATTTCAGTTTTAGAAAAATCACTCATGGTAACTGGAATGTGGATGGTTAGAGGAGAGAGACAAGAAAGGGAAAGAGCAAGAGTGGAGGTTAGGCAGTTCTTTTAACAATTAGTTGTTATGATGAAGTTTGAACTAAGCCAGTATTAGCAGTACTGTGCAGACACAAAATAAGCACATGTTTCTTAGATACATTAAACTACATGTACCTGGCTAAAAACAACTAAATGAGAAAAAAAGCCATTTAGTTAGTTCAGGCTATTGAGCCTACCACTGCACTCAATGAGGGCAAACTTCAGACTGTGCACGGGACTGCTTCCCTGCGGTCATAGTCACTGAGCACATTTTATTCACCACCAACTTCCAGGGGTGTCCAACATGCGGCCTGTGGGCCGCATGCAGCCCAGGAGGGCTATGAATGCAGCCCAGCACAAAATCGTAAATTTACTTACAACATTATGAGATTTTTTTGTGTGTGAGTCCATGTTGCAGTGTATTTAATATGTGGCCCAAGAAAATTCTTCCAGTGTAGCTCAGAGATGCCAAAAGGTTGGACGCTCCTGACTGAGTATGGTTCTCATATTTAAGGGCATGTATTTTCCATAAAGCATTTCCTTTAAACAAAAGTCAACCACTTCATCTAGGTCTCAATCTGTTTCATTGCTGCAGGGAAAACTAACCATGTTGGACTTAAGTGACAGACATTATGTCAGGCTCTGATGTGAACCCCAAGGCATCCTCCAGCATGATTTTGATCATATGTGATCTCCCTTGAAAATGATTTCAGTTTCTGATCCCAGTGTAGGTTGCAACTGTGTTCACAGATAGCACCGAAGAGCACATGCCAACCCTTTCTCTCTAAATCTAGTCATGTGACTCTACAGCCCCAACAACACATAAGTAAATTTGCAACCTTTAAAGGGAGTGAGAGTTTGAATAATCCCTAGATAAAAGTAGAAGCATTAAGTGTATTAGAAACTGTAGGGGCTGGAAGTTGGTATGTTTTCTGGAAAAAAACTAAACTGCTTGATTTTTAGACAATGAAACTGAAGGTCAGAGAGAGAAATTGACCACGCCTGACCCAATATGGTAGAATGGAGAGGTACACTCAAATGTTCTTATCTTTTTAGAAGCTTTGATCTCTAGTGACTAAAGATCTCTTAGAATACTCCATTAAAAGTTTTATGAAAGAGCATACAAATATTATGTTATTTTTTCTTAATTACAAAGCATATGCAAACTTTAGCTGTGTGGAATCTTGTGGTATAAAGGTATAGGATCTTCCTATACATTCCCTACATTTCTAAATACCTAATTTCTGTTTTCTATATAATAGAGTAATTCAATACAAACAGGAAACACCTGCATTTTAAAAAGTTTGTTAATAATTTTATTTTCCTAGAAATTTATCAGAAGTATTAATTCTACCTCTAAATGCAAATAAGGGTGTTTCCAACTCCCTTGGTGCTTTGTAAACAGAAACACATCCTGCTTCACCACACCACACCAGGAGCCTAGTCCTCAGCCCTGCAGTGTCTTCTTAGCCAACGTCCTACCTAGACATTTAACTGTAGGCAAAGTTATTTAGTCTTTGTTCGACTGGCTAGAACCCTGAGCCTTTTTGAGTACTGGATAATAAAATTGCAGAGTAGCCCTTAATCTTCTACAGCAGCAGCTCTTGCTTAAGCCTAAGAAGAAATACAGCAAAGCATGGTAGGTTATTGGCTGAAAAGGGTAAGACCAGCCAGGTCCTTCACTGACAGTGGCTTGGCCAGACAGTTGAACATGTAGGGTTCTGAACCCATTCCGAAGACAAGTGTCCATCAGAAGCAGAAGGTAAAATGGGACACTGCCGAACAGCAGAGCAGCAGCTACCGTGGTTAGTTTGGAAAAGAGACAGTGTCATTCAGAAAATGCTGCGATGCTGGGCGTGATAGAGGGTAGGATCAAGTACACCACAGAAAAGGAACCAAAAGGGGCAGGGAGCCAAATGCTGCTGTTCAAAAGTTGGTGATGACATTGTGGTAACACCAGTAAAGCCAAGCATGTCATCTGCAGCAACCTAGAGGCCCACAAAGGTGATATGCAAAGGAACAAAATCTCAAAGCCACAGTGTGGCAGGAACACAAAAAGAACAAAGTGAAGCAATCAAACTTCCGGATTCCTAGAAGCTTCAAAGTACAGTGAAAGCATACTGGAAATAAAAGAAGTTATGGAACAACACAGCATAGACCCATCTGTGTTTTTAAAAAATGTGTGTATGTGTTTGCAGGTATATGTATGAGAGAATGCCAGTATGCATAGGCGCGTTTAGATAGATATGTCTGTAGGGCATAGAGAAATGTCTGAAAGCATACCAGATTGACCGAACTGTTTCCTATACTTTATCTTGGGTTGTCGAAAAAGACAGGTGGAGGAGGGCGCGCTCTTTTCTTAGTTATGCATGTTAAAGTTTGAATTGTCAGTGCAGGCAGACTTCACTTTCTTTTAGCATTTGTCCATATTTCCTTAAAAATATATATATATTTTTTAAAAGTCAAACTTTATATTTTATGGCCTCATTTAGTTGTGGGTATCTGAGAAATCTCTTCATATTTGTTTTCTTTGTTTTCTAACTCTGTAAATTGGGCATGCCCTTCTGACCAGGCAGGGATGTGGAGCTCAATGAACTGAGGCTTCCCAGAGTGCTTTGTAAGTAAGAAAGCAATATAGTCTAAATATGAGATTGACCTTTGCCTGTTCTTTCTGTTCAGAAACCAAGAGTGTACTTGACATACCCTTGCAGAAGTGAAGAAAAGCTTTAATTTTGAATATTTTTCATCAACCTATGCCTTGAAGGTCCTGTACGAGTGACTGTCCATGTGGATTTGGTCAGGCAAAAGAACACTTCTGTAATGTTTTCACTGTAGGATGCCCACTCTTCCCTCCCCACTCTGAACTGAGGAGAGCTTATTAACATGGTTAGTTGAGAGGTGGCCTAAATAGCTTTATTTATCTCTTGACTTGTCTTCTCTATTCTTCTGTTTTAGATTCCAGCCCAGACAAGCAAGAGAAATAATATTCTAATTAAAAAGATAAAACTGGGCTTTTGCTTTCTCACTTACAAGCTTGCACCTGATATAACACTAAGTATGCAATAGAAAAAATACTTATCTTCTAGGGGTCACACATCAATCATTAAAATAAACACCAAAACTGTATAAATGGGGCTTTATGAACTTTTATTTACACCACTCTCATCAATTTTTGCTAACTGGAATCCTTAAACTCCAGCCCCTAGCAATAACCCATGTAAAGTACATTAGCTTTCAAATTTAGTGTGAGTAGGAATAATTTGGTTTGCTTCTTTAAAAATGCAGATTTCTGAGCCTCATCCATAATCCATAGGATTTAGTTTAGGTCTGGGTTTCACCCCAGGAATCTGCACTTTAATCTGTACCCCAGATGATTCTAATGAGGTAATCTAAAAATTGAGATTCCACTGCAGTAGCTTACAAGGATCTAGAATAGGATATATATCCCAATTCTCATTTTAAAAAGATAATAGCCTTAGATAAGTCTGATATTCACTAATTCATTCATTTGTTCATTTAAACAAATATACATTGAGTGCCTACATGTTTTAAGCTCTAGGCAATAAGGATATTAACACCAATGCAGCTTCTATCCTTAAGAAGTTTATGATGTATCTTTCAGAAGCTGAGTTAAGTTTTTTAAACCTTTTACTACATATTCATTTTATTCCAGACATCTGAGATGATTTTTTTTTTTTGCTGCCCTTCTCCCTGTACTCTGTGACCAATCGATACTACTTTAATATTATCTGGGAGCATAGTCAAAAGTCTCAAAAATTTTCATGTTTGGGGCAGAAACATGTCTAAATGGCAGTGGAGAAGCCACAAAGGCTGCAGATAGCTTATGGTGAACTTTTTTTATTTGATGAGAAATACAAGGTTGGTAAGGGATGTCTCTATACAACAGCAAAACACCCTTTCTATTTGGCAAAATATATGTCTTCCATATATCATTCTTGCTAGGAGGCTAAACCATTTGGATGGTTATGTCTAGCACTTGGAACCTGGAGAATTGGTGCAAAGATATAGAGTCCATAATGACACTATTTGTTACCTAGACTGCAGAGAATGTCTGGCAGCAGAGTTGAGGATTAAGATACTGCAGCCGTAATGGACAGTGTTGGCTGTGCCTTTGGCAGCATCATAATCAGACTGTTTCTGGGTGTTCCTTTAGCTCCAGTCTACTCTGCAAGACTGATTTTCCAACCTCCTGATTAATTCTTTCCCATAAATATCTTTTCTGCTTTAGTGGTTCAGATCAGTTTCTGCTGCCCACAATCCAGAATTCTGACAAATACCAAGACTAGTATCAGACATTATGTAACAGAAAACACAGCCTCAGACAAATGGCAGAGGACAAACCTGAGATTGGGTCTATATGTGGACATGAAGTCAGGGAGAATCCCATTTGCATGGGAGTAAGAAAGACCCCAGAATGTAATGATAATAAATTGCTGTTAACCTGGAATGTGGTAATGTCCAATAAGGTCAAGTCTTTCTAGGATTAAGTTACCACTTCCATAGAAAAATGAAAGGGATGAAGAAGTCAAGGGCTATAGAGTGAGATGTTGATCTATCACTCTCCTGGAAAGCTCAGCAAACAGTTCTCCAAATTCTCAAATAAAGATACTAAATGAAATCCAGGGATAGTTTATGACCAAGATAAAGGAATCTTTTATCTATTGTTGTAAGGTGGTTCAGAAAATTTGATCTGTTCAATTCACTTCCATTGTTCTGGGGCTGGTGGTACTCCTGGGAATATACAGGAAATTCGAAAAAACTTGGGATACCCTGAATCCCCACCTCCCACTGAGCATCCTCTACCAGTCTCCTCCCTGTCAATAAGGCCGCTTATTGCAGACAGTCTTCTCTCACCTAATGGGCTTACCTTCCTCAAAGAGCCAATTCTTTTCATAATTCACTTTCTTTTCTTCTTCTTCTCCAAGGTCAAGTCAGGGAAGAAAAGGAAGAGAAGGCTTACATATAAACATCTCTAGTACTTCCCTAATTTATACTTGTTAGAATCTCAAGGATATGTATAGAAATGGATTCTATGAGGGGTTAGTCTAGGATAAATTAACCTAAGTTTATTGATGTAGGTGTCAGAGATTCTATGTTTAGAATGCTGGTCAAACAGGTGAGAGTAGTTCTAATACATGGTGTTTACATAATATTGATGTGAAATGACAGGAGTTTTGTGGACTAAGGTAGAAAAAGGAATCCAAAAATTAAAAATAGAAGTTCTCAAGTAGCTTTGTCTTGTGCAATCTGACCAACTATTTCAATTTCCTAATGAAGCTCCCAATAAGGCCCAGAAACCAGCCTTGGTAAGTACAATGGCAAGGGGACCAACAGCATATCTGAAGATGAAAGCAATGTTGGTGTGAAGCACTAAAAATGAAATGAGCTCCTTGATTTCAATGTGGATGAGAGAATTTTAAGGTGGCAAAAAAGACAAATAATCACAAATGGCATGGCTACATACGTGTCATGTAGCACGTACCCGCTATCGTAATCAGAATGGTCTGACACACAGAGATCTTTAACGGTTGTCCTTTGGTCTTTGGATACCTAGGTCAAAAGTGGATATGGAGTCCACCAAGGTCCTACTACTTGACTTGTATTGACAGGAGTAGAAACCCAACAAACTTCAAAGCTGGTACACAGAGATCTGACTGGAAGTCCCATGAGTCACAGTCCCTTTTCCGTTTCTCTGACCTGAGTCAGTTCATAGATGTAGAGCTCTTTGAAGTGGAGCTGATATTGAGCAAAGATCTTGGGGAATGAGAAGACATAGATGGAAAAACTAACCTACTTTGGGACCTTGAAGGAGATAGGGACTGAAGGAGCAATGCAAGTCTTTGGGGTTATATTTTTATATTTATCATTTTCCCCAATAATATTTCAGTTGTTCCTTTGCCTATTGTTCATGTTCTGACATTAACATTTTACACTGTTTTCTAGTTTTTAAAAAAGCACTTACTTCAAAGGGATATTTTCAAATTTTCAAATCTTGAAGACAAGCATGTAATATGTTAGAAAGCTATAAAATGGCCACTCTATTTTTAATCTATTTAATTATTTACTGGAAATGACCTTGTCTGTAATTTAGCAATTTAGAGTTTTTTTCTTGAATGTTGTGGTTACTTAATTCATCTTTCCAGAAATTATTTTTGAATGCCAGATGAGTCTGCATTACAATCTGATTCTTACCTGTCTGCTCAGATGGAATGTTTTTCTTTGCATTTGGAGAAAATGTTAATTAACACATTAGGAATGTATTTGGTACATTTAGTTGCAAATGCAAACAGTCTAATCTTCTATTCATTAGAGCCTTTTGTCTGAATCATTCGAGTGAGTAACAGGCTGCTCTGAGACATCACCAAAATGATTCAGTTATGCTAAAAGTATTTCTTTTGTTTTTCTGGGAAGAGTTATATATTTTGAATTACTCAAATTGCATTTTCATTTCATCACCAGGCTAACTACCATAGCAACACTTAAAATGATGGTCATGTTAATTACTTCACTGAACAAGAGATTCTGGCCAAATTTTCTGTTCTGAACTTAGCCGAGAATGTTACCAGCATCTGTAGAACTAAACATCAGACATTTTGTACTTTGGGGCTTTATATTGATGTTGGAGGGATACTGGTGAAGAAGCAAGGTACAATGAGGTGGCTGGGCTCAGTTTTCCCCTTGGGTTCTATTTCCTTTCTCCTCATCGTTCATGTTTATTCTTTCCTAGGAGTGAGCATAACTGGAATGCAGAAAGGGAAAGTCATTTATCAAGTACCTACTATATGCTAAGTGCTAACTCTCTGTGATCAGTTTAATCTTCCTGACAGTTCTATGGTTGAGATAATATTATTTTTTCTCTTGACAGATGAGAAAACCGAAGCTCAGAGAAATGAGTTTGTTCATTTATTAATCTAATAAATAGTTATAAACTGTTCTCTTTCAGCAAAATGGACCAAACCAATAGAATTAGTATAGCTGAGATTTTAAACAAAGTCTGAATCCAGAACTCACGCTTCTTACACTCTAGGATCTCGTCCCTAGGTAGCAGTGAGTGTTGCGGTGCATCTTTCCTGCTGGTAGAGAGAATCAGTCAGTTGTGGCTTGAGAGGGGGCAGATTTTTTTCACATCTACAACCAGAAAGAGGTGTAGAACCTGCTCTACAAGGCGGTAGAATACATGTTGTAATAATGCCTACTATGGGAAAACCTTTCTTCAAAAATAATATCCTTTTCTCCACCATTCATGAAAGGCGAAGCCTTCTCAAATGCAATCAGACCCAAGAGTTAAACTACAAACAAAAAGGCAACTTCTCTTTCTTTTTCTTCTTCTCTGCTTGCACTGTATTCTCTGGTCATCTTCATTTTCTTTTCTTTCCTGGAATACTTCTTCTTTTCTCTTTCTTCCAGCCTATTCATCTATCTGGAACACTCTTCCTCCTTCCTTCTCCTTATTCCTTCTACACTTTCTAATAGGCTCAGGGCCTCAGCTTTCTGACATCCCTTTCCCTGTGTAAACCAGAAGCCCCCAAACTAGATTAGGGGTCACATAGCATCTAACACACTGGATCATAATTGCCAGTTTTCACTCGAATCCATCAGTGATAGTCACTGGTCTGAGGGCAGGGACCACATCCTTCTTATTTACCATTGTAGCCCCGACTCTTGAGTAGTGCTGGGCTGACTGTAATTGCTCTTTAAATATTTGTTGGAAGAAAAGAAGAAAAGGAGGAATTGATAAAGGGATGAAGAGAGGAAGAAAGAAGGGAAAAGAAGGATCAAATCCTTAGGGATGGCTCAGTATTCTTTCCATATTTAAATGACTTTGAAATGCTATGAGGGACTCTGTTCCTCTCTCTAGAGCAATGTGGTACAATTCAATTTCTGCAGCAAGAGACATGTTCTCCATGTGCGCTATCCAGTACAGTTGTCACTAGCCTTGTGGGGCTACTGAACATTTGAAACAGGCCCAGTGTGCCTAAATAATTGAATTTTTGATGTGGTGTCCTTGTAAATGTAAATAGACCACGTGGTCAGTGGCTCCTGTGTGGGACGGTGCAGGCCTTGAGGAGCCCCTGGCAGAGCCCACCTCAGTGCCCACCCCACAGCCCTTCCCTCACCAGTTCTGCCACCCGGTTGCTCAATACTATCTTATTCACTGCAATTTTCCTGTTGTTTTTAGGAATTCCTCTAAAATTCTCCATTACCATGGAGCAGCAGAAGTGAAATAAATGCAACATATAGCATGCCATTTACTCCTCATTTCCAACAGCCATAATAAGGGTGATTTTGATGTCGCAGACACCAGTGAATGGTTTCTGTCCATATCACCCAGAGCTGTATTTTCCCAAAAACCCCTCTATAATGGTGAAATGGTAAAATAAGCAAATAGCCTCTCAAACAGTTATGCCAAATGCTGCAAAATCAGCTGAAAACTGTAACAAAGATTTAATTTGACCATTGCTCTTAATTCCTTTGGTATACAGAGAAGACAACAGGCTGCAGAATAGCAGAAGGCGGGGGTAGGGAGAGGGGTGAGGGGAAAGCAGGAGGGAAAACGAGTGCCTAACCTCAGCCTCCTGGCACAAAGCTGAGCGATGATCGTCCCACAGTTACCATCATGAGATGGCCAGCAGGTGGGAGGGGAGAGTGGTGCGCTGGGAATCAGAAGTTCTCTTCCACGCTGCTTGGGCAAGTCACAAAATCTCTCAGAACTTCAGTATTTTTCTTTTCTAAATGGTGGGAAATATACCCACTTTCCTTATCTGGTTAGGTTTTTGCAAGTGTCATAGGAAACAATATATGTTAAAAGATATACAGTTTAAAATATTCTTACTATTAAAAAAAATAAAAAATAAAATAAAATATTCTTACTATTATCCAAGAAGAGGCAGCTTTAAACATCTTGCCACTCTCTGACTTCTAATAAAAATTCAGGACAGAAAAAACCTCAAGAATATATTATTTATATTTCTTAACAGACATACTAGCTTACTTACCTACCTTCAGCCATTAACATTTACCTGGAAAGATTATATATATATTTTATATACATTAATATATTAGAATAATATATTATATATTAATATATGGTTTTGATATATATTTATATATAATAAGGTTACACACACACACACACACACACACACACACACGATCAGTATTGTTGGTCGGCAGTATCTACTTTAGAGTTGTCCTGGAATCTGGCGGTGCTGCATAATGTTATACCAAGGACCAGATTAGGTCTTAGATGGACTGGTGTGAAGGGAGGGGGAGTTAGCTACACAGCACTGGAATTCAAAATAGGGTAATGGTGGTAAAGAGAGTACATTTTTGGATCCCTTCTTTCTTCCCTGTAAGTATCTCCTTCAACTTTCACATCATACTAATTTCCCTCTCTGAGTAGGTGTCTACTTACTCTGAAATGTTATGGTCCAGTGCTAGCACCAAGAGTTCTCTTTAGCTTTGAGAGCTCTAGCCACTCAGGAAGCTCAATTAAGCATCTAAAACACATCAGAAAAAGCTCCCAAGAAGTTTACAATCTGGAGATGGAGCTCATATGCATGTAGATGACACCATGACATAGTACAGTACGGCATACAGGGAAAAATAGGCTCTGTCCACATGCAGTTTTAGACCCCCAGACTCTTTAATAGCCTCCAGAGTGTGGTAGTTAGAGTACCCACTTGCCATGGCATTCCTACCTAGAATAGAAAGAATATTGATATTCTGTGCATGAAAATTCATATTTACAAGTTTTATTTTCAAAACAAACCACCAGAAAATGACAGCCTACATGCTAATTAGACATGGTGGATTCTGTTAGGTGAGGTCAAACTCAACAACTGCTAGATTCAACATATATTTCTAAATTGATTTTAATAACATGTATTTATTCATGGTATGGTATATACCATATGGGAAGATTCCAATGATTTTCTGATATATTTCCATTCAAAGAACACTACTCAACTGTAAGAAAAGATGAAATACTGCCATTTGTGACAACATGGATGAATTTTGAGAACATCATGCTAAACAAATTAAGTCAGATGGAAAATGTCAAGTATGATATGATTTCACTCATCTGTGGGATATAAAACTGAAAACAACAAATGAACAAATACAAACAAAAACTCAAAGACACAGACAACAGTGTCATGGTTACCAGAGGAGAAGGATGATGGAAGGAGGTAATATACAGTGATAGAAGGAAATTTGACTTTGGGTGGCGGCACACAATGCAATACAGAGGTGCTGTATTATAGAATTGTATACTTGAAACCTATATACATTTATTAACCAATGTTACCCCAATATATTCAATTAACTTTTTAAAATAATATAGTTTCATTAAACAGGTCTAGTATTATTAAAGTCCCCACACGCAATGACCCAAATGAAATGAAGTATTACCAGTTACATCGTTTGTACTAGTAATCACATAGTGTTTGCATTATGACAATGTTATGTCTGTTGATTATGTTTCAATTTGAAATTCAAAAACAGAGTATTAAAATAAAAGGTTCTCTCTGAGATTCAGCTTTCTTCCTAAAAATTGAGCACAGGCCTGCGAAGCAAAGGGTCACTGGTTCGATTCCCAGTCAGGGCACATGCCTGAGTTGCCGGCCAGGTCTTCTCTGGGGGGCACGCAAGAGGCAACTGCACATTTGTGTTTCTCTCCCACTCTTTCTCTTTCCCTTAACCTCTCTCTAAAATAAATTAATTAATTAATTTAAAAAACTTTTGATATATCTTATCTTCTGATATTGTGATACAAAATGTCCATTTTAATGAATTAGATATTCAAAGTATAGAGAGAAATCAGCCTTAAAAGTATGTTTTATTTTGCTCTCATTTTAAATTTAAAAAGCAGAGTGCAAGCAGAAAGATTTGGGGGGATTTTTGTCTGTTTTTCTACTCTTTCTAAGAGATAAAGTACAAAATAGAGCAAAACTGAAAGAAACACTAGCCAGACAGATACGTCTCCTTGCTAACCTTAGGATGTTTAAACTTCCCATTTTTTGTACGTATTTGAACTTGATGTCTTCAGCCAGAAGCCTCTCAAGCTGTGGAATGGCTGAGAAAACTATACACTAGCATACCCCTGTGTGGTTTCTTTAATTTACTGCTTGTTTTTGATAATATAAGGTGCCACTTTTATTCTCTCGTTAAACTCTAGGCTCCCTTGACCGTGGTGAAGGAGAAGGTGAATTTATACTTTTCATCATCAGGACAGAAATCCTCAAGTTTTCTCTAGGTATAGCAAGTTAGATTTTAGAAGCCCTCTTTCAGAAGTAACTGAAAGGGTTGGGATGTCAATTCAGGCAAGTCGGCTAAAGCAGAGGGTAATTGTGGGTGGGATCTGGGGTCAGCAGCAGTTGTGGGCAGAGCAAGTGACCTCCATCCAGGGAAAGAGGCCATGTGCCTTTGTCCTTGACTTCTGAGGCTTTCTGTTGTATGGGAAGACATAGGCACAGGGTTTTCTGAACCCAACCTCTGTTGTTGACATTCCCTTGAATTACAAAAAGATTCTGGCTGAGTAAAATACAAGCTTAGATTTAAAGGCTCAGTGGACCAAAATCAGGGAAAACCATCTTTCAGAGCTACAGCATCTGTCCTTCCAGCAAAGTACTGGACTGTATCAAAGGACAGAAATTAACGTCTAAAATTCCAATGCTGGTATTGCTTCATAACCTGATACAAACTCTAGCAATGTGATGCTCTGTATGTGTTTTTTTTTTCAGTGATGTAAATATCCTGATAGCACTCGTGCTCTAGCTTCATGTAAACGCTTCCCGTGTGATACACAACTCAACATCTTCCCCCTAGTAATCCCTTGATACACGCCCACTGACAATACATAAATGAATGGAAGAATGAGCAACACAGGAACATCCTTTTCCTAGCAATTTTAGCATTTCACCCTGAAAAGCAAGTAATGAAGCTTACTGAGAGAACATTTCACAACTTGTTTTTTCTAAAGGCTTTTGATAAGAAAATTCTTAAAGGTTCAACATTATAACATATTTTAAAAATAAATCAAAACAATTTAACAACAATAAAACAATTTTCTTTCCATGCCATATAACCCTCTAAATTCAGAGGCAGAGCTGTGTTACTGTGCCTGCTGTGTAACCACAGAGCTGACCAACAGGGCTCCAGAAAAAAAATTCTGAAAATTTCACCCTACCTGCCTGTATAAACAAGGCTGAGGCTAGGGCATGACCCCAAGCTGAGATCATGAAGTAGTAACCTTTGGGGGCCACAACTCAGCCCATCTATTATGCATATGATGAGTTGTATCCCCCCCAAATTCCTATGTTGAAATTTCAACCCCCACTACATCAGAATATGACTGTATTTGGAGACAGGGCCTATAAAGAGGTAATTAACTTAAAGTTAGGTCATTGGGGTGAGCCATAATCTAATGCCACTGGTATCCTTATGAGAAGATATTAGGACACAGAAAGGTATAGAGGGAAGACCATGTGAGCACACAGGAAACAGATGGTGATCTCTACAAGCAAGGAGAGAAACCTCAGAAGAAACCAACCCTGTCAACAGCTTGGTCTTGTACTTCTAGCCTTCAGGACTACAAGAAAATCAATTTCTGCTGTTTAAGCCACCCAGCTTGTGACACTTTGTTATGGCAGCCCTAGAAGACTAGTACACTTTGTCTTCCTCTTTCTCTCCCCAAGGCAGAAGGGAATACATTGGACTTGGCACTCCTTGGTTTCCCCAACTAGGTAGGGTCACTGGTAACTAGCTTTATGGTTGCTGTCACTGAATCTGCAGGGTACCTGATTATTTGATCCTGCCAGAATAAAAAGGGGGCAGGAAACAGAAGGTGAAACTGAAAGAAAACCACCTACCACTTGCAGTGTGGAGAACATTTGAGTCTCCTGCAGGCTGAATGAATGCTGCACTAGCTGGCTTTCCAGAGAAGATCTCCCACTAAAGCAAGGGGACCCCAACATCAAGATGTTCTAATGAAGTTTTACAAATAGAGGAATAAGGATCAGCAAGAAGCTGACCTTGGCTTATACCCATGCCAGGGAACAGTCAGGGAAGTACCCCTGAAGAAGCCCCTGAATAAGTCACAGCTGAACTATCCTCAGCTACCCAGCATCCAGGAAATGGGTGGCACAAGGAGAACAAATAACCAGTTAGGAACAGACATAAAAGTCTCAGCAATCCACTTAAATGGGATGGTGAACTTGCCACCAATGATGGTGATTGAAAAAAGTTCATTTCCTCCTTCTATCATCAGGGAAAAGAACAGATTATACTGAACTAATAATTCTGATAACAATTCCTGTGTGTGGAGGACTTTTCCTACAACCAAAGAATTCTCTTGGACACCAACTGGGTGTTCTACAATTCAACTAAATTCTGATACTATCTACCTAGAGACAGCATCAGATCCCACAAGTTCAAGGATCAGTTCTTCAAGACTGCCTCCCCTTTTTTAGATGCCAATTGCAAGTCCAGGTTGTTACCTGTGTTTCTGATCAACCAGCCGTAGATTGGAGGTTCCCATGACTCCTTACTCAGGTTTGATTAATTTGCTAGAATGGCTTGCAGAGAAACATTTTACTTAACAGTCAGAGGGAAGAGATGCATAAGGCAATGGATGAGAAAAGGTTGGGGAACTTTCATGCCCTCTGAGTGCACCACTCTTCTCAAGTCTGTACATGTTCACTGACTTGGAAGTTCTCCAAGACCTGTCCTTTTGGGTATTTATGGAGATTTCATGTGGGTGATTAAATCCATGACCATTGGTGCTGGGAACCTCCCTGTCTGGTTTCGGAAACTGTAACCCCTCATGGCTAAGGCTGAGTGAGAGACCTTGGGACTTAAGCCACTAAGGAGCCAAAGCTTATCTCTCTGGCATGGGCGCCACCTCTGCCCCCTTTACTTCACCCTGCTTGGCCCCAAGCCTGACTGGTTAGCCAATGATGGGTAAGATTCCTCAAGGGAGGAATGACCTAAGACAGGCACAGTCACAAAGGGGCCCCCAGGGAAGGCCTTGCGGGGGCTACCGAAAAAGGTGGTGATGGACCCTTGCCCCTCAGCTTTGACATAGCTTGAGTTCTCATTCTGTCTGCAAGCAGTCTCCTAATCTCTTGGCTGCCTTACTTCCCCTGCCTGATTTAAGCCTAAAACAATGACAGAAGGCAGTGCAGCCCTGTGCTGAAAAGAGTGAGTTCCCTGGGGCAATCAGTCCTATACAAGAATGCATAAAATCCTGTGAAACCTGCTTTGCTAAGAATGCCCTCAATTTTCTGATAAGGGTCGGAGCAGGAAATGAGTTTGTTTCCCAAAGTTTTATAGCCTCTTAGCTAACTGACCTTGACTCAGAATAAGCCCTTGTAGTTTTTTGTATATTATCTATTGTTTGATCCTTACTGCCTGACAATGATTGATGAGCTTTACGGGTATTCCTGTGCAACTTGAACCCAATAAAAGCCCATTGAGGAACAGGCTCCTGGCCCTTCTCCTTTGAGAGATCGTCCACTTTTCCTCCCTGAGCAGATCATGTTTTGGTAGACTTATCCTCATCTGTGGTGGACAGGGGGGACTCTGAGGGTGCAGTCCCCCCACACATTGGTGATTACACCTAATCTCCAGGCCCACTCTCCCATCAGGATTTGTGAACCTTCTAATTGCATAGTTGGTGTCCCTGTCAACTAGCCTATCCTTTGATTACATAGCAGCAATCCAAAAGTCAGCACATTTACATAGCAAAAGACACCTTTATAGCTCTCATCACTTAGGATATTCCTATGGTCACTGTTGTCATTACAAGAGTCAGGCAATTCATACCTGAATGTGCCCTTCCCTCATTTCCTAATTCATCTCTTCAGCCTGATTTTAATGATGAAAGAAGAGAAAAGGGCTTTGCTGCTTTGTTTTCAATGTAGAAACCAATTTTCACTAAGAGTCAATTGCCCACAGTTAAGCAGAGATGTATTTTAGCATTCAAATTAGTTCAGTATTGAAGCATTTCTTGAAATTGCTTCAGAGCCCACTGCTAGCATATTATTTTGTTTAAAAAAGGTCTATCAAGCATCCTCTGCAGTACTTGCAGTTCAAAATCATCTCCCCAGCAGCTTTAGGATTTGTTCTCTAGCTCTAAGACCCATGAGTAAAATTCTGCCAGACTCGTAAAGCAGATCTCTGACCCACAAATTTTCCATATTAAATCTGGGTGCTTTTGTGGCGACTGCCCTCTCCCTCCTCCAACCCAGGAAGCAGTATTAAAAGCTCTACATTTTTTTTAAATAAATGAGAAACAGCTGCTTTAAGGATGCAATATCATCTATAAAGGACCCACATTAGAATAGTCACAGGTGTTAAAATAGAGATTTTTAAGAACCTCATTTTGTTCATTTCTCATTCCCTGAATAGTCCAGCATCCTTTTACACTACCATCCCCTCAGACTTGCTAAGCCTGCACAGCTGGAGAAGAGAGACAAAACGTTAAACCCTCTGGAGAAGGATCTTAGATCTGTGGTCACTGGAAAGAAGGAGAAGACGTAAATGAGGCAGGTGTCTGGAGGCTGTCAGCTGGGAAGTTCTGTTTCTTCTTGGCACCTTCTACCAATTAAGGAAAAAGATTGTTCGCATTTCCTTTCCCTGCAGAAAAGTGTAGGAGAAAAGAAACTGAGCACACTTCCAATCCTCCACTGAATTGCCGGCAGACTCTGATTAACTATCCTGGGGAATTCCTGTTGAAATTTAATATAAACATGCTACTTCAGCAAATATAATTGGAAAAAATAATCAATTTAATATATCCTCAACAGTGCTTGTTAGGAATGCTCCATCCTACAATAAACACTAAATGTACTTCTCCCTTGAAACCTGTAAATTGTATTTGTTATTCTGTAAATATTGGAGGATGTTCTCTCTTCTGTCCCTGGAAATACACCGTGCTGCCTACTGCCAAGCTTGGGTTTCCTAAGGGACAGATCATAAGGAACTCTCAAACGTATTACCTTTACCATTAATATGCCTTTTCCACCAAAGTTCTGACCCTTTTCTACCTTGAGGGGCTGGAAAGCTCCATGTTGAGGAGTGGTGACCTCTACATGGCTCACTAGAGCCATGGTACAGCCATTTCTCATTGCTGAGCTCATGACTTTTTTTTTTACATTTTGAAATATCATATATACAGACTAATACATATCTATATAAATATATAAAATATATATTTACATAATAATATAAAATAATCACCAGTTTATGCTCCACCCAGGTTGAGAAAGAGACATCAACAATACCTTAGCGGGTCCTTCCTGATGGTTGCCGTTTGCCTGCTCTCAGAGGAAACCATTGTGCTGGGATTTTGTTTTTTAACTCTTTTAACATGTTAGTTTATACCAGGTGAGTCAAATAATTCAAACTTTTTCTTCTTGGCTCCTGTCCATACTCAATCTCCCTCTCTACTTTTCTTACCTGTGAATTACTTTCAGGGCATTTGGGGGCTTGTCAAATGCTAATTCTTGGAGCCATTGCTTACATGTATATTCTTACAAACAGCTCTGAAACCACATCCCATTTCCAGAATTCTATTATCATTTGTTAGATGTCCAATGTGTTCAGGCTGACTATGCCCTTAACATCACTGTTTAATTCTCTGTTCTTTAGATTGCTAAAGTACATGAGAAAATGCTATATTCACGATGTACTTTAACTAAAGCATGCCCAACAGAATTATAATCTTGCAAACGCTACTCCCAAGGATGACGTGCTGACCACTCGTTTTCTGGTGGTGATTGTGTGCTGACTGCTGTGATAATCATTTCCTTTCTTGTCCTTGTCGTTTTATATCTACATGCACATCTCCAAACAACCTTGTTCATGTTGCCTGTTTTTGACCTTTACACAAATAAAAATACTTTTGAGGCTTGTTTCACTTGCTCAATATAATTTTTGTGAATTTCTTTTTCGTGTATGGGGCTATGATTTATTTATGGCCATACTATTCTACTATATTAACCACAATTTATGTATCTGCTTTTGATGGACATTTAGTTTGTTTTATGTTTGGGCTGTTACAAACAACCCTCTTATAACTGTTCTTACATAAATCTTTTGGGTGCCCATTGCAAGGGGTTTGCTAGGGTAGATAGCTAAGAGTAGACTTGCCAGACCGGAAGTTAGACATGCTTCATTTACGAGGTAATGTCGAAGTGTTTTCCAAAGCAGTTGGACCAATTATACTCCCACCAGTCATCTAGGAAAGCTCTCATTGCTTCTATCCTTGCCAATTTCTCTAAAGACAAGCCCAATCCTTCTTAACACAGAGTTTAAGTTCTTTATTACAAATTATTTAAAGCTGGCATAAAAGCTAAAACCTGTTTGTTATTCCCACTATAGAAGGTTTCCTTCATTTCCCTTTCTTAAATCTTAGAGTCTGCAGAAAGCATTTCTAAGATGTCTCTTTACCTCTGCCCAACTTGAAATATTATCAATGAAATAGTGGGAAAAAGAGGATATGGAGAACAAGAGGAAAACTACATAAAAATTCAGGGATTTGGTTTTCGGCATCAAAGCATCTACAATTTTTCAGCCTTGCACGTCACAGAAGCTATTGAGGATTTTCCTGCTGTGCAGGAAAAAGGGGCTCTGAGGAGCAAAGAAAATGTGGAGGAATCAGGTTGAATCTTCCTAACATATGCCATGAAGGACAGTCTTTAAGTCCCTCAAATCCAGAACAACCTAATGACTAAAGCGGAGGAAGCAGCAGCTCATTCCTCCTTTCCAGCAGAGAGGTTGTCCCCAGAATGGAACAGTCTCTGTAGTCCATAATGTAGACCTCTTGCATCTTTAAGATTAATAAGCGAATTGCCTAAACTGAACCCAATCTACTTAGTTATTGTTTGGAAGGGTCCAGTTATATTCTTCTTTGAATATGATGTGTGACTCAGGAAACTTATGTAACCAAAATTGCCTCACTAGTTAATGGGGTCGTAGGGCCAGATGATTTTGGAGGTTCCATTGTGCTTTCTTTCGTATTGTTTGATTACTACTTGAGTGCCAAAGGCCAAATTGTCTCCCTAATCCAAAGTGTGTGTTTATGTAGGTCATCTATAGTTGTTCATGAAAGAATTTGCTGTTGTTCAGCTATGCAATTGCCAACTTGATCTAAGAAGCTAATGGTAACCGAGCAGGTAGCTGAATAAGGCTGAAAGAGGGGAGTAGAATTCAGTGATATTACTGAGCAGCTGAACAAACCCTGGAACCAACTTTCTTTCTTTTTTTTAATTTGAATTGTTTTATTGTTATTCAAGTACAGTTGTCTTCATTTTTCCACCACCACTTTCCCCTGTCCCACCCACCTCCACCTCCTCCGTCATTCCTACCCCCCTTTGGCTTTGTCCATGTGTCCCTTATACATGTGCCTTGATGACCCTTCCCCTTCTTTCGCCCGTTAGCCCTCCCCCTTCCCCTATGATTACTGTCAGTTTGTTCTTTATTTCAATGTCTCTGGTTATATTTTGCTTGCTTGTTTGTTTTGTTGATCAATTTCCACTTATAGGTAAGATCATATGGTATTTGTCTTTCATCGCCTGGTTTATTTCACTTAGCATAACCATCGACTTTCATGTGATTTTTAATGTAAGATTAATAAACCTCTATTATTTAAGATTCATTTCTATAAGTATTCCTGTATGTACAACCTAAGATACACTTACTCATACAAGACTCCAAGATGTCTAAATGACATTGCTCTGAGGATGCGGATGCCTCCAGGCCTAGCTTCATAGTTGATGGGATGACTGATTCCCTGAGATGTAGATGATTTGGTCATCTGCCTCCTCCTACCACTGGTTTTAGGCAAATTGCTAAAAGAGATGACTTCTACCATCTCTAATATTCCTTAATGCCCTCTCCTCAGCTGAGTTAGCCAGTAGGAAGACTGGGAACGTATTTACAGTGTAAGTAAAGAAAATGCATAAAACATGTAAAGATCCCTGGCCAGGCAGCTCAATTGGTTAGAGCACTCTCCTGATACACCAAGGTTATGGGTTCAATCTCCAGTCAGAGCACATACAAAAAGCAACAAATGAATGCATAAATAAATGGGACAACATTGATGTTTCTCTCTCCATTCTTCTCTTTTTCTCTCTCTAAAATTTAATACATTAAAAAATATGAAAAGACATTTAGCTCTGATACTCTAAAATTTTATAATCAGAGCCGCCTCCGGTCGGTTGCAGAGCCGCATTTTATAATCAGAAAATTTGAAAATAAGTTATTATAATATCCTGTATATGTAAGTTTTGTGACTGATATTAAAATATTGCTTTGAATTTTAGTAGCTATGGTAGAGATTTCCAGTGCACATTCTCATTTGGTTCTGCTCTCCTTTCTGGGACTATTGGAAGATGGAATCTTAAAGGCCATTGCAGGGAGTCAAGGCCAAAATATGTGAATAGAAATAATAAAAAATTTTAAATTGCTACAAACTAGTGATTACTGTAAATTGTCCACTCTTTTTCTCTCTAAATTGGAATAGTTATTTTATTTTCCTGTCTCTGTTCCACTAATTTATATTGAGAGGGAGAGAGGCAAGGTAAACCTGACTCCTTAATTCATAGGCCACCAGCCCAGGACATGCTGCTTTGGACACGATGGAGAAGACTTTCCATATCTCCTACAGATCTTCCACTATAAGAAGAATGTAGTTCCTGTATGGGACTTTGACTTGTCTTCCTAAGGAAGTAATTGAGTGTGTTTTCCATGTAGACAGAAGAATAAACTAATTATTTAGTGATCAAAAAGGCAGACTACAATAGAGATTATTTGTGCTTATCCATATCTTTTTCTCCTCTCCTTGAGAAGATAAACTTTCTGCCACCTTGCAGTTAGGGAGGGTCATATACACTAGCTCCAGCCAGTGAAAGGAGAGAAGGTGATATGAATCTCTTCTGGACCAAAGTATTAAAGCTAGTGTGTCACCTTTATGGTCTGCTTATCTCCCACGTCAATTAGCAAGGAGGTCATGTTGTATGATACTATGGTGGCCTTCAACACAGGGGAAACCTTCCAAGTAGATGAGTAAGAGTGTTCCCTACCCTGCACCAGACTTTACAAGAGCCTGTGGTTCTAAACCACTGAGCCTTTCGAAGTTTATTTGTAATTAAAGGAGAAATTGCTATATTCTGACTAATAGCATACTTAGAAAGGAGGAGCCAACACCTTTTCAATATGCCACCTTCCTAAGCACAGTGACTCTTGAATGTACAATGATAACTCCTTCTGCAACCCACCAGATCCACTTCCTCCAACAATCTCACCATATCCAGAATCTATTTATTTTCACTGACCGTCAAAACTTCTTCTTCCCATCTCTGGTAACTATGGTCTTGCAAAGTATATGCTAACAACTCCCATTTAAGTATTAGCTGACAATAGCAATGGGAGACAGAATTTTTCAAGGAAGGTGGTGCTTTTAAAATTTTGTTTACTTGAACCCCTGTCATAAGTATCTATATATAATTTAGTGCCTACAGAAATGATTTTGCTTGGAACCTTATAAAAGTGACAATAGAATTTATTGAGAATAACTGACATTTTGTAATAAAAGCTATTTATAGTTTTGATAATTTATGTATTTTTAGAAAACTGTAAGGAATATACAAGTGTATCTGATCTCAGTCTTTTTTTTACTATTGTATTATATTCTTTTTTATCAGTATTTTTTAATTGTTGATATTGTACAGTTTTCTGTCTTTTACCCCGCCCCAGCCCACCACCCCAGCCCTCCCCACCTTCCTCCCATTTCCTCCCCCCATAGTTTTTGTCCATGAGTCCTTTATACTTGTTGCTCTATGATCTCAGTCTTTATTCTTTATCTTTAAGAAATTGGTAATCATGCCTAACCAGAGTAGTTAAGCGAATGTTCTGGTCTCTTTGATCTCCACTCTGGCGGTGCATCCTTCAACAGTTCTCTGTGGGACACCGTAATCTCACTTCAGGCTCTATATTACTTACACATGTATGCTTGTTCAAGTCACCTCATTAGGATATATGCACAGAAAATGAAATTTCATTTTAAATTCTCTTTAAAATTAAGGATATTTAAAATCTTATAAAGTACACAGGAAGTCAGAATCCCAGATATGTTTGAATCAGTGGCTCAAAAATTTGTGTCAAGAACCCAGGTTTTTTCTTTCCTCTGCTCCCCCACTTTCTGCATGGATTTCATCTTATATTTAGTTCTCTTGTGGCCACAAGATGGCTGTATGTAGTATTTCCAGAAGTCACATTCAGATATGATAATATCTAGTTCAAGGTGGAAAGAGAATGTGCACTTCCCCACACCTGTTTTGTTTTGTTTTTTTTTCTAGAAGAGGGAAACTTTCTCAGAAGCCCTACAGAAGACCTCTTCCCTTCAGGTCTCACTGGCCAGCATCATATCACACATCCATTCCCAAATCACAACTAGCAATTGTAATAGGAACTTTGGACAGCAGTTCTCTGTGTGTGGTGGATGGATGTCTGAGGGAGTCCCAGGCCCTTGTAAGGGGGTCTGTGAGGTCAAAATCTTTGTAATAAATAATGCTAAGAGGCTTTCTGACCTTTTCACTGTGTTTTCATTCATTCCAATGGTATGAAAACAGTAGTGGATAAAATGGCTACATTTCAACACTAATCAAAGCACAGGTACTTTACCTCATTAGTAGTCATTATATTCTTTATTGCCATGAACTTGCAGTAAAAAGAATAGCACGTCACTCAAGAATGTCCTTGATGAAGCAGCAAAGATGTTTTTATTCACGCATTTAGATTTAGAAAATGATAACTGTCCATCTCAAAAAATAAGCCTCCAGCCCTGGCTGGTGTAGCTCAGTGGATTGAGCTCGGGCTGCGAACCAAAGGGTTGCAGGTTCGATTCCCAGTCGGGGCACATGCCTGGGTTGCAGGCCAGGCCCCTAGTGGGGGCCACGTGAGAGGTAACCACACATTGATGTTTCTCTCCCTCTATTTCTCTCCCCTTCCCCTCGCTAAAAATAAAATAAATAAAATCTTCAGAAAAAAAAAATAAGCCTCCAAGGAGTGACCTGCGGGTAGGGCAGTTGATGGAGATTTTAGACGTGGGAGGTTAAATGGGACTCACCCTGTTCCTAACACACACTTGGCATCACCTCTGTCTTGAAGAAAGTAAGGAGGAAAAGCAAGGCACCGGAGTGCAAAATTGATTCCTAAGTCAGGGATGACAAAGAAACAATAATATTCAGGGTGATGTCAGGTGGGTGAACAATTCCTGCCCCTTTTGGTGCTCAAGCAGTAGATAAAGTATGGCAAGTGCTAGGGGGAGGAGAATGACCTCTTGCTGGAGACCTAGCTAAAGGAAATTCCTGCCTGATTCCAAGGTTCAGCTCATTAATAGAGTCCCAGCAAATGTTGAGATGCTGATCACAGAAGTAATAGAATCCACAGGACTCCGTGTGCTTGCTTGAGAAAAGGACTGAGCAACAGGAGTGAGGATAAGAGAAAGCCATCAGAAAGCCTGAGTTTGCTCAGGAGTTATCGGTATTGGCATAAAAACCTCCTCCACTTAATATCTGAGCTATTTATTACATAATTTCATTAAATAACTTATCTAATGTAACATGGTACAGAGAGCTCTTGTCTTAGGTTTCAGAAATTCCCAAGAGTTCCCCAGGAAGCCATTGGAGAGTGATATGTCATTCAGCAATATCCCATAAAATTGACTTCATGGGGAAACTCATTATAAATCTCATGGATGGATTAACTGCTGCTTACTAATACAACAACAATAATTTTCAGGTTTGTGTAGTCTTTAACTCATACCAACTTAACAATAACCCTCAACCTTCGGACCAACTTTTAACTCTTAAAAGAGCAATCTTATTCTCTGTCATCTTCCTAGCATCTAGCCTGGCATCACCTCACATTATCCTAAAAACAATATGAGAGATACACTTTATCTCTTCTTGATATATAGCAAAGTTGAAGCTTATAAAGTTTTAAACAATTTTCCTCAAATTCATGGGCAAGTAGGAACAGAAATATAATTGGAACCCAGGTATTTTAAATTCTAGCTACACATTCTTCCATGACATTGCAGCTGCCTGCTGTTTACAAACTTGCTCAGCTACCTCCAGAAAAGTGAACGTAGCTTCCAAAGTCATCTGACTTGCTCACTTCATGACACTCATGTTTTGATATGAAGATGCTCCCTCTCTGCCACCTTCCTCTAGCACTTTGCTGTGCCTGTCAGGCAGCGCTTCTCACTCAGTGTTGCGGAGCTGGTGCCGAGGAACACGCTTTACCTCCCCTGCTAAACCCTTGAGAGAGGGTGGTGGCCAGTCTCATTTAGCTTTGTTTTTTTTCCACAGAATCCAGCTCAGTGGCTGGCCTATGGGTGGAACTTAGTAAATACTTGTCCCTGGTTAATAAAATGCGCAAATTACTGTTCTGAGTGCCCCATAAGAAACCTCCCCACATGACAAATCAATTATCCCATGCAATTGCCTCTTTTAACTAACTTGGGATTTGATCCGACAGAAGAAGCCTGAATCGAGCCAGGCCAGCCAGCATTCCTGGCCCATTGGGATCATCAGGGCCATGCCGGGATAGCAATGAGATGCACTGCCCAGCTCAATAAAGGACTTGACGTCCCAGCTGCTGGGAGGGTCTTCAGACCATCCTCAGCCTCAGCCCATTCCAGGATTGCCTGGGCTGCCCTCCCTCCAGGGACATCTGAGACTGATTTATACGGGGGTGGGAGTTATTAAGGCCTGACCGTCTCAGCTTAACTCAGGACAGTGCTGAAGGGCCATTCCAGTTCCAGAGCCCCTGTGGGGTCAGCTAAAGCTGTCACTGGACCAGTATGACAGCTCAACCTTACCTTCTGCACTACCTTGCTTCTTCCTCCCTTCCCCAGGTGTGGATTGCAAGCACCTTCCCTAGTAATCATCCTACACATGAACTCCATCTGAGAGTCTGCCTTTTGAGTTCCCAACCTGCGACACATCCCAAGATTTCCCAGGATTTGAAACAAACTCGAAAAGGCTTCCAAAGATTCTTGCTGACTGCTGGAATCACCTGTGGAATTACAGTCAGCCCAGGCATCGTCCCCTCATGTTTTTTACGGTGAATATAGCTTTTCTCTGGTTGTATAAATACTAAGCCTCAATATAAAATATTCTAACAAAATGGAAATGGAAACAGAAACATTATGTGAGTGTTATGATAATGCCTTTATTCATCCTTTCAGGTATCTCTGTACGTATACATACATAGTTTTTACAAAAATTTGGAACATGATGTAAGTGCAGTTTCTTTGTAAACATAGATCCCACACATTTATGCACAGACCAACAACATATCTCATGCAGCACTTTGGGTTTGTCTAAATTTCTCTTCCCATTCCTTCCCCCTTTTCTCTGCAACCCCTAGGCACACCGCAGGTGAGTAACGTGAGTTCCACTGTTGGTCTCCTCACACGGACTCCTCCATGCTCGTATAATGATCACACACATATGTGTGCACAGAAGTGCTTCTGCCACTGGTTTTCAAAAATGGAATCATTTATTCTTCTGTATCTTGCTATTTTCACGTAATATATTATGGAAATCTCTTCAAGTGAAATGATGTAGATTCATCTTATTGCATTATATTCCACCAGATGAATGTACAAGTTAACCAAATACCTGGACCATTTGGGTTTTTTTATGGATGTTTATATTGTTCTAGATTTTTACCACTCCCGTTTTGATGTATCTTTTTGCTGCAGTGTTCTCACATCCCATTTCTGGGCATTATCTCTTAGAAATAGAAGCACTAGTACAAGGATGTTTATCACAATGCTGGAGTAATAAAACCTAGAAATAACATAAACACCAATTAAAATATGTATATGAGATTTCTTTCCAAAAATAATGTAAAAATCCACATTTTCTCAATTAACATTTTGAGGTGCCCCGTTTCTTACAATCAATCCCATGAGGAGGTATTATCACTTTTTTAGATTTTTTGCCAATCTGATGATTATAAATTGATGTTTTACATTAATTTGCATTTCCCTTGCCACTAGAGAAAATTTTCATATAATTACTGGCTGTTGGATTTTCAGGTTTTAATCTTTTCCGTACTTTCTATTTTTGACCTAGATCTCTACTTAGAAAAGTTTCATAACTAGCTTTTTTAGTATTTTAAAATTTAAGCCAGAGGATATTTATGAGTTGAACATGAATAGTACTAAGAAAGTAGGAGTTGGAAATGTTTTTCAGAGAAGGGCTCATTAGGAGGACTGATTCGCGACAAATAGTGGAGAAAGAAAACATCGTTATTGAGCTACTGCTTTCCCCTAGGTGCTTTGCCCGCGTTAACTTCTCATTTTATTTTCTCAACATCTCTGAGAAGTTGGCATTATCCCCCATTTAACATAAGAGGAAAGTGAAGCACAGACGTTTTCAGGAGCCTCTCAAAGTTACTCAGCTCCTGGTTCACAGCTGAACTTGCGAACCAGAGACTGTGTTCTCCCATCACCCTATGCTGCCTTCCAGCACACTGGCAATTTTACAGTGTTCACGCCCTCTCCGCATAAGGCATCAGGTCTGCTGTGAGCCTCTCCTACTCCCTCTTCAGGGTCCCCGGGGCATAAAGATGACTGACACACAGGAGAAAAGAGTCCAGCATTTTACAGGACTGGAGGAATATGGGAAAGAATTTATCTGCTAAAAATATCTATTGCCTGACACTGCTACAATTTTGGAGACCCCATCATTGAATGGGACTTTCTCAGGGAGGTTTTGCATTGCCTAAAGTCTTCCTTAAAGAGCAATAACAGAGATCTTGATGTTTTAGGAATTGATTTTTCCTGATTTTGTTGTCTGTGTTCTCTGGTAGCTTACTGAGCTTCTTTAAAGCTATTATTTTTAATTCTTTGTCAGGCAATTTATAAATCTTTATTTTATTAGAGCCAGTTACTGGAGCTTTATTAATTGGCTTTGATAGCGTCAGGTTTGTCTGATTTTTTGTGATTTGTGTAGCCTTGAATTGGTGTCTACATATTTAAAGGAGCAAACACCTCTTCTTGTCTTTACAGACTGGTTTCAGCAGGTAAAGGTCCACTCTTGCCTGGTACCCTAAGTGAGGGGATTGTCTCAGGGACCTCAGTCAGGTGAGGCTGAATCCTGGTCCCAGGGCTACTGCCTGTTCTCAGTTGACTCCTGGGCTGGCAGGCCTGTTCCCAGGAATAGGGACAGGTGTGGCTCCAGCATGGTCCTTGGACAGGCGGACATTAGAGCAGGGCTGGAGCTGAGTGACTGAGCTGCTTCAGGATTTGCAGTGGCTAGCAATGCTCATACGGTGGAGGGAACTCATTGTCCCCTGCAGGGTCCCTGCAAGGGCAGGACTGAGTATCAGCTAGGAGTAGAAAGGAACTGGAGTTGGTTCACAGGGCCACTTTAGATTCTGCAGTTGGATCTGTGGTGGGGAGGAGGGCTATCCACGTGCAAATGAACGAAACGGGACCCTTATCTCACACCATACACAAAGATCAACTCAAAATAGATTAAAGACTGAAAAGCTAAGACCTGAAAACATTCATTTTCTAGAAGAAAACATAGGGAAAAGGCTCTTTAATGTTGTTCTTGGCAATGATTTTTTGGATAGGATACCAAAAGCACAGGCAATAAAAGCAAAAATGAACAAGTGGAACTACATCAAACTGAAAGGGTCCTGCATAGAAAAAGAAACAAACAATGAAAAAGCAGGCTACTGAGTGGGAGAAAATATTTCCAAATCATATATCTAATAAGAAGTTAATATTCAATATACATAAGAAACTCATAAAATTCAATAGCAAAAAACACAACTTCAATTAAAAATGGGTAAGAGACCTGGATAGACATTTTTCCAAAGAAGACATACAAATGGTTAACAGGTATATGAAAAGATGCTCACCCTCACTAAGCAGCATCAGGGAAATGCAAGTCAAAACCACAATGAGATAGCACATCACACTTGTTAGAATGGCTATTATCAAAAAGTCAAAGACAGTAAGTGTTGGTGTGGATGTGAGGAAAAGGGAGCCCTTGCATGCTGTTGGTGGAATGGAAATTGGTGCAACTACAATGGGAAACAGTATGGAGCTTCCTCCAAAAATCAAAATAAAACTACCACATGGTTCAGCAACTCCATTTCCGGGTATATGTACAAAGGACACAAATCAGTGTCTTGAAGAGACACCTGCGTTCCCCTGCTCAGTGTAGCATTATTCACAGGAGCCCAGAGATGGAAACAATCTACATGTCCTTTGACAGATGAATAGGTAAAACTGTGATTTCATATGCATAAATGTATAGATATATTACTCAGGCATCAACAGGATGAAACTCTGCCATTCGTAACAACACGGACAAACCTGCAGGGCATTATGCAAAGTGAAGTAAGCCAAACAGAGAAAGACAAATACTGTATGATCTCACTAGTATATAAAATCTAAAAAATGGAACTTACAGAATCAGGGAGTACAGGAGTGGTTACTGGGGCCTGAGAGGTGGAAGAAATGGAAGATGTTAGTCAAAGAATCAAAACATTCAGTTATAAGACAAATAAATTCTGAAGACCTACTGTACAGTATGGTGACTATAGTTAATAAAGTATTACATTTATGAAATTTGCTAAGTGTTTTAACCACAAAAAATGTAACTACCATATTTTTAGGACAATAAGACATGCCGGACCATAAGACACATAAGACACACCTAGGTTTTAGAAGAGGAAAATAGGGGAAAAAATTTTGAAGCAAAAAAATGTGGTAAAATATTTAATAACCTGTGACCCCGCTCCACCTCTGTGCCTCAACCCCTCCCACACACACAGTGAGCCAGGTAAGCTACATTTGAACTATAACATGCACCCCCATTTTCCTCCCAAATTTGGGGAGAAATGTACATCTTATAGTCCCAAAAATGGTATGGGAGATGATGGATATGTTTATTCACTTGATTGTGGTAATCATTTCACAACGTATACTTATATCAAAACATTACCTTGCACACTTTAAATATATACATTTTATACATCAATTATAGTTTAATAAAGCTAAAAATGTAATTGATTTTTATGGGTTCAGTCTCTTTAATTTTGGATGTGTTGTTCTTTCTCTTTCTTATACTCATTGTACTCTGATTCAACAAACCTGACAATAGTCATAGTGACCATTATAATAACAATAACTATTATAATTATAAGAACAATACTAACTCTAATTCTCTTTATACCTGGTTTTGCTAGTAGCAATTGTTGTTATGGCAGTGTTGCTGTGGGCCAGCCACTTTCTCATGAGCTTTGACAAGCACTGTGTAACTTAAGTGTAAGTGCAGACAAAGGCCCCTGCCTTGCTCAGACTAAACCCAAGGTAAAGGGGGCATATGTTGTGGACTTAAATTATCTTCCATGCTGTCCTCAGAGGCTTTAACCCCTCAATCAGCCTGTCCCACCCTGTGGGTTACTGTTGGATGGCCTTACTAATGACTGGCTCCCATCGCTAAGTAGAGAGAGATGGCAACACTTGCGAAAGCCTGCTGTAAATAGGTTGCTTGCATATGCTATCTTGGAAAACCTCATGTTCTGTTTATTAATCTCTGCACCATGGAAAGGGTAAGAAATAAAACGTGTTTGGCTCCGGCTCCCAGCACTTGTATTAGGACATCCTTGTCTAGTTGCTTAGAAGTCCATCTGCTCCTGCTGGGTGCTGCACACTTGGAAGTCAAAGCCCAGTAAGTCAAGCCCAGCCATTGCCAAGGACCCACATTCACTGTGGTGGAGGTGATTAGGTTTCTAAGTGGAAAATAGTCTGCAGAAATAGATGACTTTCTGGAGCTCTGGTTTTCTCAGGCAGATGACCCATGGCACATTGAAAAGTGAGGATTCACAATGTACAAATAATTATTTTTTTACGGCTCATGTATTTCTACATTGCAGTGCAGTTGTAGGTCTTTATACTCTGTTCTCTGCAGTAAAAAGAAAAACTGGGGCATTTAGTGGGATGGTTAGTGGTATACGTCATTTGTTAATATGTCTTCCTGAACTGGGAAAGACACCAGGCAGTCTGGAGCTTCTCTGTTAAGGTGGGCACACTTGTGCCTATGATTTTGCCAAAGGATGAACCACTCACCTTGGGAGACAGACTAGCAATCAGGGAAGAATTCTGGGCTGGGGATTCCTCCTCTGGCTTCTCCAGTGATTTGTTGTCTGTTGTTCACTTAATAGCTTAGTTTTTCTGGAAGCTGAAAGTCATAAATACACTGAAACTTGCTATTCACGTTCCAAATCAACTGCTTAGATTTTCCCTCAGCGTGGCAGTTCTATTTTGCTTGTCCTCACCCAATGCCCTTCACTGGTGGCTGAAGATGTACTTTCCCAATATCTTTTATACAGCACCATTCTCCCTTTCCTCAGCTAGGAATTCACACTGAATGCTGTTTCTATGCTAGAGTGTAGACACTCAAGCTCTGTCCCCAGCACACAATAGCAGCATATCAGAACAAAACTCTCACCCGCTTAGGCTCATGAGTATCCAGAGTGTTTTAGTGTTACATATAATATGGACTGGAAATCAGCACAGGGTGCTACCAAAGTACAGAAGCAATCATTATCTAATTGCCGAGTAGCAGTCTTTCTGGGCAAGTTGTTGCGGGAAAAGTGGTGCTGAGACCCGTACTCTGATCTGGACGTGGAATATCACTGTGTCAATGCCCACTTCAGCTGTCCATTTCCTTGTTTGTGTAAGGGGAGCTGCCAAGTTTGGAGCAAGTCCCAAACTCCCAGTGATGCTCCTGGGTGTCAAGCTAACTTACAGTCACAATATTTCCCCCACGTTCTGCTTCTCCTTCAGAATTTTTACCCTAGACCCTTGAGGATGGGACTCAGAGTTCAAAAGGGAGATTCTGTCTGCTAGCCAGGATCTCATAACTTTCAGACACCTTCAAAATACAAAGGGAGCTGGGTGCAAACCTTTCCTCATGCTAAGGTGGATAACTACTCCTCTTAGCTCTCCAAACCACTAAGTAGTATTTTCACTTTGGGCAACCACTTGTATGTACCTTTTGAGGTAGGACCTGCTTTACCTTATTGTGGTGAGGATTAAATGAGAAGATGCTAGAACTGAGGGTGACAAAAGTGAATTATAAGTGCTTTATAAATTATAAAATTATGGTGCCAATATTGAGTGTCATTGTCATTATTCTTAGTAGTAATTATTTAGTGTATGCATAAATGCAAGTTTTGATGAGTTTCCAGATACAATTAATTTTTAGAGCCATGGTTGAGTGACTCGCAGCATTTCTGGGAATATCTGACATACAAGACAATAGATTTCAGCCAAGTTATATTGAGAAGCTGAATTAATAAAAACTATTGTGTGTGTGTGTGTCTCAAACATTAAATGGGTAGATGGCATGTAACTATTAAATTCCTGGCCAGTCTCAGTCTGAAATACTGAGAATAAAAAATATTTTCCTCATACCAGATCCTTGTTAAGGTCATGTTTTCTTCAACTGTCTATGGGCCTTTGCTTCCATTTTCAGCATATGAACATTTTCTAAAACCCTGTCAAAGAAGCTGAGTCATGAAGGCGGACAGAAATTAATTCCCTTTGAGCTGGGTCTCCAGAAACAGGCATTTCTCCTCTTGTGCCCACTTCCATCCCTTCCCTGCACCTGTGCCACCATTTGGTTGGCAGTCTCTTTACTCCCCTCCTTCCATGGAAACATTGTCAGCAGTTATTGCTCCTCCAAATTACCCTCCCCCTGAGACCTTTTCTAAATTGACTGGGGAGAGGAAAATTATTCCTTGTTTGAATTTTTTTTCAATTATTTGTTATTTTTTGTATAGGATATATTCTGCCTTGATCGAGGGTCACCTTTCCCCAGTTGGTTGTCAGTGGTCCTCACTGACCACCGAATTCCCACAGCACTTTTGCTGTTTATCGTGTCGCAGAATATACCACCTTGGACCCATAGCTGGAAGAAGTTACTGCAGCTTCCCCAAATATAAGGGTTAGCCCCCAAAAGTTATGTATTTGAAGAATCTGACTCATGAACTATGTGATCTATATAAGTGGACACATTTCCTAAGAGAAATTGCCACACCACAGTTTTATTTTTCCCTGAGACACAAAGCATGAGAAATAATGTAATTTAATACAATAGAATGCAAAGAATAGAGCATTACTCAGAAGAAACAGCACATTACTTAGCAGCTGACAAGAATTACTTGGAAACTTCCAGCAGCAGCAATCTACATGAGCAATAACTAAAGAATATAGCTCTTTCTTTTACCAGATGGCCAATATGCACTATTTCAGTTACACAGGAGAATTCATAATCATAGAAGATCATTTAATACAAGCCCTCATCAGTGTCTCTCAGACAGCATAAGCATCACTGAAAGAGACTGTTAAAAATTCATATCCCCACACCCCAGTCTCAGAGAGGCTGAGCAGGTGGAGAGTCATGCAGAGACCATGAAAATCAATGTTTTATGTACAACCCAGGGAATTCTGATGCAAGTGAGTCATAGGTCACACTTGAAGCAATATTACTTTGTATTGCAGATGAAAAAATTAAAATTTAGAAATATAAATCACTGTGTCCCAAGGTCAAAGACCCGTTTACCAGTAGGGTCAGAATAAGGATTAACAATAACAGCAATAATACCAATAATGTGTTAAACGTTTGATGAAAGATGAGATAAGTCTCCTGCCTTCCATGTAAGAGACAGTCTCACCATTTACCCCTTCCTTCCTTACATACCTTTTCTCATCCTACAAGCATTTTAAAAATATTTATTAAGAATCTGTAGTTAAGACTCAAAGAGTAAAATCTTTAAAGATAGAGACTTGGTGGAGCTTATAGTATATCAGGTATTTAAAAAATAAAGAGGAATGTAGAATAAAAACAATAAAAGAAATGATTTGGTTAAAGAAAGATCCACTCAATATTTAAGAAGCAATGTAACAAAAGTGAGGAAAGGCATTTCAAATAAACACTTACCCACTTATTCTTTTATTTCACAAATATTTACTGAGTATTTATTATGTGCCAAACACTATGCTAGGCATTGGAGATACAGAAGAAAATAGGAAAGACAAGCAAGGTCTCTGATTTCTTGAAGGCTAATTTCTAGTGGGCTGGGAAACATAATAAACAAATAATTGTTTAACACAAAACTGAGCAATATAATTACATACTAAGAAAAATGTTCCAAAGGAAATAAATAGGGCAATGCAGCATATAAGAAGGGGTAGAAGGTAGTTTCAATAAGATGGGCAGAGAAAGTCACTTTGGGGAAATGATATCTTATCTGATACCTAAAATCCACCGTGGAACCAGCTCTGCAAATTGCTGGTAAAAGAGCATCCCAGGTAAAGGGAATAGCAAGTGCAAAGGTGCAGAGATGGGTATGAGCTTGTCAGAGTAAACAAAGACCAAACTGATTTTTTATTGGCATGTAGAGAGAGAGTGAAGAGGAAAATGGTATGACATGAAGTCAAGATGCAGTCAGGAGCCAGAGCCTTTGGGATCTTGTAGACCACAGTAAGGAATTTGAACTCTATATCAAGTGCAGTGGCCAGCAATTAAAAGCAGAGAGGTTAGATTTTCCAATGTGCATTTTTCCACTCACTGGATAAGATGTAAAGACTGAATGGAAAGGGAGAATGACCATAAGAGCAAAACTGCTTCTTGTTCAAGGATGTTTCATGCTTAAAGAGTAAGGAAGTCCATTAACCAGAAACAAGGAAAGGAGGAATGATTGAATGATTGTGCATCAGGAACATTGAAGGTCATTTCCAGTACGTTAGACTATGTGCACAAATCCTCTTGGCCCACACAATTAAGCACAGACTGCCCAGCCTGGCATCTAAGACCATCCACCCAGGCCCAGTCTGTATCACTGAATTTATCTTTCCTGTCTGGGTACCAACCAGATTGAACTGCTCGCTCTTCTCCAGTCATCCTTTCCATGTCCGGTGCCACGCTTTTCTTCATTTTATTCCCTTCCATCTTCGTTTGTTTTTGCAAAAGCTCTCCTTATCTAAATTTGAAGACTTACAAATGTTTCCTCCTTCATAGCACCTTTTCTCACAATAAGATATAATCCCTTTCCCCTTGAAATACACATTTTAATTCACACAGTCATGCCCAGCATTATTTCCTTTCATTTTTATATCTTTCCTTTCCCGTGAGATTGTAAGCTGCTTAAGGAAGAAATAATATTTTACTCACTTTTTATCACCCATGATGCTTTGCCCAGGGCCTTGGTATGGAGCATGGAGAGTTTTATATCCTGAACTTGATCAACTTCAGAGCCTCATTTCCCACTCCTACCCACTCCCTGAACCTGTGCTGGCCCCCTCACAGGTCTATGGAAAAGGCGATGCTGTGCTGTGGCCCGAGCCTCCAATCTTACTCTACCATATATGTGGTTCGCTGTTCAGCCTCTTATCTGGCCGGTATCTTCTTCTCTCAAGACTTAGCCAAGGGCCAACCTCTTTATGAAGAGTTTTCATGCACTTTACCCTCTCTTCAAATAAAACTGCCAGCTTCCCATCAGATTTCTCTCCCCTGCACTGTGTAAACTCGAAATATAACACTCTAGACATGTCATTCAATATAAAATGTATAATGCCTTGCAGGACGTTGCTAATCTATGAAAATCAGTAAGTGTAAATACTAAACTTACACTAACAAAAAAAAAAGAGACCAAGATAGACAAGAAATGACAATTTTTCAGAAGGTGAAGATCCCTGAGTTAACAGAGTGAAGAAAGCTGAGTCCTCAAATGCCTGCATCTCACAACTAATGATTCTACAGTGAAGCCCACCAGTTGAAAAGTTCCGCATGCACACAACAACCGAACATCACACCAGGCTCTGTGTGTGCACCTCCCTCTTAAATATGCACGTATGCACAGACTAGATATTAGTGAAAAGCCTCTGAAAAAGAGAAAGGGGATTCAGGAGCTATAGCAAATAGGAAGAGGCAATTTCTCTAAAACTATAATTAATTTCTCCAGAGAAAAAAAAGTGCTATAAAAAGTAACAGTCACAGAATTTCAAAAACAGCTCTCAGAAATGAAAAACATGTGAGAGCAGAGATAAGCAGCACACAAATGCACACACTCATCATGAGATACAATTGAGAAAATCTCAAAGATCTCCCTAAGTAGAAAAAAATGACAAAGAGGAAATGTAATTTTTTTTAAAGAAAAGAAAAATAGAGACTAAAGTCTAACTGGAATCAACTGCAAAGTTCAAATATCAGAAAAAGAATGTAGGGGGAAAAAGAGGATAAAACAATATTGAAGAAATAATACACAAAAGTTTTCAGAATTTACATTTCTAGAAGGCAAATGTTCACTGAAGCTCAGGTCAATGATTGAAAAGCACTCAAAAAGGCACGTAATCATCAAATTTGAGGACCCTGGATTTAAAGAGAAGATCTTAAAAGGTTACAGAGAATATAGATCATTTACAAATAATCAGAAATAAAAATAATCAGATTTGTTATCAGGAATACCGGAAGCTAGAAAACAATCAAGTGATGTATTTGAACTTCTATGAAAAATGATTTCCATTGTGGAACTCCACACTCGGTGAAACCATGCTTGACGTTTAAGGGTGGAATCAGTACATACTCAGGCACACCAAGTCAGACAGCTATAATGATGTGGTAAAGCTTCCACAACAGGGGGTACTGTATCCGAAAATAAGGTATGTAACCCAGGAGGGGGGGGGAAGGAGAGAGAGTTTTAAGATATTTCTAGAGTGATAGTAGGTGGAAAGCTTGGAATGAAAACTGTGCAATGGGCCTAGAAATCAAATATTTCCAATTGGGCAGGAAAATAGATTGTTTTTAAATGGGGAGAACATGTAACTGATCAAGATTACCCAGTATGTTTGAGCTCAGTGAGGTTTCCAGCTGTGAGAAAATATGTGGTAGCAGTGATAAACACATGGGAAAAATGCAATTATTAATTCTACAAAGTAGGCAAGAAAGGAAATGTGATCATAATATATTAGGTGACTCAGCTGGAAACACTATTTTCATAGTTGTGATTATGTCAACACTGAATTTGGATTTAACCAAATATTCTGATATAATTGTATTGAGTAAATGAGGGGAAGGAAGTACATTGAAGAGGTTGTAAAATGAAGGTCAAATATTCAATTTCTCTATATCAAGAAAAATCTAGAAAAATTTAAATCATTAAATATCAGTATAAATGTATCAACTACAGAAAAGCAGCAGATACATGGAACAGACTGACAACTGTTGGTAGGGGGAGAGGGACTGGACGAAAGGCGGTTAAGGGATTAACCAAAGAGCATATACGGATGATACAGGGACACAGACAACAGGCTGGTGATGGCCAGAGGGAAGGGGAGACAGGGACTGGTTGGAGGTGGGCAAAGGAGATGGGGGAAATGAGGACATCTGTAACAGTGTCAATAATAAAAATAAAGTTAAAAAATTACTTGAAAAAAAGGAAAAAGACTGCTTCTGAGGACCAGGAGAGGAGTGAAGAAGAGTAACAAAAGAAATAACAAGTGTGTTGTATCACTCTAGCCAAAAAACATTCAAACAGAATCCTGATGTATAAACTATTAAGACCATTCTTCTCCTACTTCCCCTAGATAAAAGAGCAATGACATACAGAACAATGTGTTTCACTATCTGGAGACTAGTACACTTCGCAAAATGATTTGTTGCAATAAGTGACCTAGAAAAAATAATGATTATGAAGGTTTTTAGGCAGTTTTTATATAGTTTAAAGACAGAAAGCCCTTTGTGGGTATGTAAATTTTTTTCATTGAAAAACTCAAAAAATTCATGCTGTTTACCTAGACCACAATCTACAATTAGCCAAAATATTTTAACTTATTCAGTCATTCTCTAACTGTATGGGCACTAAGTATCAAGCATACCATATTGATTCTAAGAACAATGAGAAATTTAATCAGAGTAGTGATATGATCAGATTTGTATTTTAGAAGATCCTGGGCTGTTTCATGGACTGAATGGGACTATAGTTAATAATATGGTATGGAATTCTAAAAATCTGTTGAAAGTGTAGATTGCAGGTGTTATATCATACACACACACACACACACACACACACAGGTAATGATAGGAGGAGAAAATGTGTTAATTAGATTGACTGTAGAAATCGTTTTACTGTGTATGTGTATACCAAATCAACGTGTTGTATTCCTTAAGTATATACAACTATCAGTAAAAATAATTAATTTTAAAAAGAATAGCTATCTTTTCTTTTAAAAAAGAGAAGATACCTATTTGTGGGCACCTCAATAGTTCAATTAAAAAGTGATGATAATGCCCTGACTAGGTAGCTCGATTGGTTAGATAGAGTGTTGTCCCATGCACCAAAAGTTTGCAGGTTCAATATCTGGTCAGGGCACATAACTAGGTTGAGGGTTCGATCCCCAACCGGGGTATGTATGGGAGGCAGCTAATTGATGTTTCTCTCTTATATGGATGCTCCTCTTTCTCAAATCAATAAACATATCCTCAGATGAAGATATGAGAGAGGTGATGAGAGACAAAACTAGGGTACTGACAGTGGAAATGAGAAGTATATTCATTTGCATGACATTTGGGGGATGATATCACTACTTTTTGGTGGTTAATTGATTTTGTGGTTAACAGAGAGGTGCTGAGAATAATTTACAGTTTGGGCTGACTGAGCAACCTGGTGCATGGTGGTGCTATTAATTGGGATGGGCAACAGTGGTATTATTATCCCAGCACAATGATCTTATTTATGCCTCTTCCTTAGCACAACTGGGTTTTCAATCGGCTGAAACCTATAAATGAAGCATTAGGAACTTCAAGGATCATCAAGCCTCATTGCTTGACATTTAGATTTTGAGTCCAATGAAAGAATAAGTTAATGTGCCAACCCCAAACCAGAAACCCAGGTTCAGGCTCAAGATAGCCTTGCTCTCTCTACTGTAAGTATCAGGCAGTCATTTACCAACGAGGTCTTTTTTTGCCTTTTCCATTGTGTTTGCCTAGACAAAGCTAAAGAGATTATCAATATTTTTCTTCTCCACTTCATGTAATAAGATTTTTCTTTCAGTTTGTGTGTGCATGTGTCCCAATGGGTTTGTATGGCAAAAAGCCTTTCAGGAACTTCAAAAGGGGTCAAGAGAAATTGAAATAGAAACGTATTTACCTTATGTGGAAAGCCTTCTGAGGTTGAATAAATGAGAGCATTTTAATAGGGAAAAATAAATGAATTTTTGTATGTTCCAGTCATGGGGAGAAATCTCATGTGGAGGTCTTTCAAAACACATTTAAATTCTGCACAGCTTAATAAGATGAAAAAAACAATATAAACACCACTGAAATCTCAAACTTCTCACACATTTTCTTATCATTTTCTGAATTTCTTTAAATATGAGAATATGCAAGCTCCTATTACAGTTGCTTCTTTGGGAACCAAGAATAACTCAGTATAGGGCAAATATAATCTGTCTGGGTTATATAAACACACACACACATTTACTTTTATCTATGTAATATTCATGAAAATACTCGAAGTATCTTGTTAAAGTAATTTAGACTCTAGGATAGTCTTCAAATTAGACATTCAAAATAGATTAAGCATACTTCAGCTACATAAACATTTTGTTAGCATTGTTCATGCTTTATTTATGTAAGTATATCCTCAGAAGTTCTCAGGCATGTCCCACAGAAAGCTCATTTTTATTTCAATTTCTAAGGAATTACAAACAACTTATTTTTAGACTTTCAAAAATATGGCATTTTGTTGTGCAAAGTATACGCCCGCCCACAAAAAAAAAAAAAAATATGTCTGAACCTTGAGTTGAACAAATCAAGAAGTTTCCTTCAACATGATTTTCTTTCTTAAAATTTACCATTCTTTGGGATCACAGGCCAGTGTTCATTAGAAGTGTATTAAGATGCCGCTGGGATAAGGGAACACATTCTCATTTCAACAGTGCTCCAGGACCTGTGTTGACGGGCACTGCATTTGTAGGTCTTCTGGGAATACTTCGTGTCAATATCTGGGAAGCAGCAATTTCTCAGAGCCAGTCAGCCTTCCAGTACACTTTTAAGAGCTGTACTGAAGTATTTTCTAGGCCACTTTGTTTGTACTCATGAGCTCTTCAGCCTCCCAGAAGCTGGGACTGACATCAGACATATTGTGCAGTAAGGGACATAAATGTCTTTCACTTTCTCTCCACTGTTTTTCATTGTCTATCTCCCTGTTCTGGGGCTTTCACCAGGAAACATCAGCATCTCTGGGCTGGTTTGGGCAGCCCAGAATCTTGCCTCAGACCTCCCCATGCCCTTGAATCATATAATCAGTATACCTCAGGAGACTGACCCAAATCAGGACCAACACAGGCTGGTCTGGCCAATTAATATATCATGATATTAATGACTGACAGTGGCCTAATAGATCATATTAAAACCAGGATGTTTCCCAGAACTCCCAAATGAGTTCATTCTACTGGCTACCATTCTGTTCTCCATGATCAAGGCCAACTAGAGTATGAATGTAAAAGAATAACACACATATGACCATCTGAGGTCATGGCAGACAATTATAATCGAAGGACTGCATTTTCCTAAGGAGTAGACAAAGTCTCAAAATCCTTTGTAGCATCCTACTCCAGGTAGCCAAAACTAATTTGTAGTAATTATCTATTGCTGTACTCAAATTACCCTAAAGTTTAGTAACCTAAATCAACAAATATTTATTATCTCATAATTTCTGTGGGTCAAGAATACAAACATGGCTTAGCTGGGTGCTTCTGGTTTCAGATCAGAGCTCAGTTGGGTAGAACCTGCTTCCAAGAAAACTCAAATAGCTGTTAGCAGATCATTTTGCCTCTTTGTTCACTGTTGCTTGGAGACGTGAGGTCCTTATCACATGGTTCTCTCTATAGGAGAGCTCACAACACGGTTTTTAATTTCCTTTAGAGCTAGTAAATAAGAGGGAGAGGGAAAGCAAGAGGGAGAAAGAGGAAGCCACAGCTTAATCTCAGAATTGACATATCACTATTGCTGTAGTTTGTTAGCAGTGACTCACTAGGTCCACCCCTCATTCAAGGATAAAAGATTACAGTAGGATATAAAACCCAGGACGTAGCGTCATTGGCGGCTGTCTTAAAGACGGTCTACCACGTTCTCTCTCTACTAGATTGAACATGCAATTACAGACCTCACTCTACTAATTACTATTGAATAATTTCAACTAAAAAGCACAAAACTTTGAATTTAGTAGATAATCAAAAACCTAAAGTAATGTCTTCCTTAGACTAGTATTTTAAGTAGATGCATTTTTTTAGCTTCCGTTTAAAATAAACTACCTAATTCTGGAAAAGTGCAATTCACTTCAGAGTTCAAAAAAAAGCAATACCAGGTCTGTGATAAGCTAGCCTTTTGTAGGTAATATTTATACTTTTTTAATTTAAAAATGTAATAAATAGCCATTTATCAAGTCTGTAAAACCCAGGAGAGTGTATGAAAAATTTAATTATGATTTTAGCATTCATAAATAACTACTTTTTAACACTTTAGCCTTTTTTCAAAATTAGTGTATACATGTATTTATATGCTTCATTTTAAAATTTCACATTTCATTGTGAACATTTAAGCAAGTACCCAAGGGAGAACAAAACGGGACATGTTACTGTGGGAAGAGCTTGTCAACATGATTTACTCACACAGACTTGCAGGGGATCCTTGCAGAAACCACCTGGGTCACAGCAGAGTGTGAGCCTGTGGTAACTGTTTTATGTCTTGTAAAATCTCTGCAACTGCCACAGTAACAGTTTACCAATAAATGCAACCCTAAGAGAAGAAAGCATAGCAAATTTTCTCTGCTTAACTGGACTGAATGGTTATGACATTAGTTATGAGTCTTTTTTAAGGAAAAAGATACAACAAATCAATTTCTCCTTTGAGTTCAGCCTCCTACTACCTTTGTTAAATATATTCCCTTTTTTCCTATTGTGTTTACTGTGCTTCACTAAGATCATTATTCCCAATGTTCATGCCTACCTGAGAAAATATTCTTGTCCTCTTCACAGTGTTTTAGATTTGGAGCTACAGGCAAAGTCTAATGAGACCATTTTGTCCCTATAAGATATCTTTAAAGTGTATTTTAATAATAATGTCCAAGTTAAAATGTGTATCTCATTAGGTCATTGGGAGGATGGAACGGATAATGTTAATAAAAAGCTGACATAGCAAGCACTCAATAATGGAAGCAATTTGAAATGGAGAGCCTGGGCCACTTAGCTTCTTTTAGCTGGACTTTCCTTAGAAATTAATGTCTGTAATGATGTGGAAGAGTTGACTCTGCAAAAGCTTTAACTTCCAGGGAACCATGTAAGGAGGGGTGGAGAGAAGAGACATATTTCAGGCCAGAATGAATGGAAGCAGGGAAAGAATCTTTTTTGAATTCTCATGTTTGGTCCATGTTTACTCCTTAAGGTTCAAAAAAACATCCCTAAAGATTTCAGAAATGGAATAAACCTTATTGCAATCCTCTGAGCTCTGACCTAGGAAGTTCCTTCAGATTCCCCTTGTTTCTCCTCGTATATCTTCTCCACCTTAGTTCCTTTTGTACTCAGCCTTACTCAAATCTATTCTTGTGGCAAAGATGGCTAACTATCAACCAAAGATTCATGCTGGCCTTCTGCCTGTAGAGCTGTGGCTAAGAAAAGGCTGTGCAGCCAGTGATGAGGTTCCTTGCATGGAGGGAGAAGCCTATGACTGGTTCTTTCCAGTGGACTGTGAGGGGAGGTTGTGTGTGTCACTCCCAGGGTGGAACAGGTTTCTTTCCCTATGTACTAGCTAAAAGAAAAGGGACATGACAGAGGACAGAGCTAGCCTGGGTCTTTGAGTGATTACCTAGAGGGCCCCCTGCAGACACAAACAATGGGCTATTCTATGAATGAGAAATAAACTTGATATTGTGTTAAGCTGCTGTAATTTGGGAGCTTGTTATGGCAGCTATCATTACCCTAAGTAACGGTTACTCAGCTTAAGACTGACTACCTTGGTACTGACCAGGGAACTCCATAGAACTCTGTTCCAACCACTTACCATTCAACTCCACGTATACAATCTGTGGCTACTTGGAACTATACCCAATTACCTAGGTAAGGTACCTAGTTATCTAACAAACCTACCTACTCTAGATCCCACACACCCAGGAAGAGAGAGGAGCCAATGTGTTTTCATACAGCCGGACGCAGTCTCTGTGTCTCCTTGAAATTTCATTGTCTTGTCCCCAAGTCCAATAGCAAAAACACTGTCATAAAATGATAGCTCTCTAATGGATTTTGAAAAGTGTGGCACAAATTAACTGATACAAGATATAGCAAAGGTGGGTTTCAAGTATCTCCTAGACAGAATGAATTCCTCTCTATCCATGCAATTTGATTGACTCTGTAGAGCTGAACTACCCAGCAGCTGCTTCCCCACCAAAGCTGCTGAGACACAGTCCGTTTGAAGAACATATACACAGCTGTATTATAGTATATGGTAGGGCAGAGGCCACCAAAGTTGGCCCCAGCCATTGTCCGGTCACACAAGACTTCTGGTGATCCACATACAACTAAATAAGACTTTTCTTCCAAAAACAATCTAAAAAGGAGTGTATGTACCAAAAATGAAGCAAAAGACATTTAATTCAGGACACATAGAGGACATAAAGATAAATTACAAAGTAAATTAGGTAAATAATTTTAGGAAAGTTGTCATATCTATCTTTTAATTTTATTGCTTAATTTATATTGTCAAAGATTAAAGCCTATTCTGCTTTCGGTTGCATGCCAGTTTAGAGAAATAATAATGCATCTTTTTACCATCTTTTCTTATAGCAAATGTAACTCGGGAACATAAAGCCATATTTATCTAACCCACATGGGCATTAGCTCTTATTGTAACTCTTAAACCATTTTACTACTTCTATTCTAAGACCCAGGTCACCCAAGCATAGCTAAATTGTTTAGTTGCTGGTGAATTACTGCGGAAGCACAAATCCTGCATTACAACAGCAACAGGAAAAGGTTGCTTTCAGAATTGAACCAGTGCCAGAGGAGACTGTTTTGATTTCTGCCTCTCTCTCCTTCTCTCCCTCCTTACCTCCCTCTCTCCCCGTCTCCTTTTCTCTTTCTCTCTCTCTCTCTCCCCTATCAGGAAAAGCTTGCAATGAATGGAACTTTTACAAAAGACGAGAGTGGTACTCTGGTGCAGATAATAAAGTCAGAAAGCCCATGTGATTCCTAAGTAAGTCACAAATAGTAAACTGAAATTTTATATCTAATTACCAATTACCCAACTGAATAAGCCATAAGAACAATATGTGCCCCAATAAATATAGAAAAATAACTTCATTATTCTGGGATATCTATAGTAGAAAAAAATCACCTGAAATATTGAAGCAATAGGCCACATATTTGGTCCCTTTCACATGTGAAATATACCCTTAAATGATGTTGCACAGAACCATGGTACTGGCTGACCTGTACTTCATGACCAGACCCACCTGATGGTGATGGCTCAACTGAAACTCTAAGCTTTGTCAACATTAATAAAGAGAGCTTGAATGACGGTCAATCTATTTTACCCTAAGCTAGATAAATCCACTCTTTTCACCAAAAACTATTTCACATAGTATTTTCTATCTTCAAGTAGTGATGTATTTCTGTATTTTAAAATGTTAGTAAGTTAAATAAACAGGCCTGGTAGAAAGAAGGGAGGGGAAGTAAAGAAAACAAGGTAATTAAAATGGGAACATCTCTGTGCCAAACACAGGAGAGGAGCTTTGCATACAGGATTGCATTTAATCCTTACAGTACCACCATGAGGTAGGACCTATAGGTGAAAGAACTAAAGCTTCAAAAGGCAAAATAATTTGCCCCAGAATACACAACTAATGAGTGTCAGTGATGGAATTCTACTTGCCATATTTTGCAATGTATAATGTGCACTTTTGCCTAAATTTTGGGGGGAATAGTAAGGATGCACATTCTATATGGGTAGTGCCCAAAACACCTTGTATCTGTTCTTGTGTTTTGCAGTTGTTCGTTACATAAAACTTCTTACACTATAACATGTTCAAAAATAAATTCTAAAGTTCCTTTATAACAACAACAACAACAACAACAAAAAAAACACCCTAGGTATCTAAATATAAATAAATAAATAATTGAATTGAAAAATTAAAACAAAAGATTTTTTTTCTGAAAGTTTGGGCCAAAAACATGGGTGTGCATTATACACTGGAGCATACTTGATGTTAAAGCCCTTGTCCACACCACTACATCCTCCTCCCTCTGCTTCCTCTGTGCCACTCACTCTCCTTGTGAGTTCACTTGGAGACTTAAGCTTGTTAGTATCAAGGAAAATAAATTTGTCTATGTTTCTACAAAGCATAGTGAAATCTAGGCACAAAGCCTGGTGCAAATTATTTCAATTCACAACAGATTAACAACAAAAAAATCATATATGAACTCATCATCGTGATGTCAAATTGTATTCCTTTTAGACCATCTGTTAAACTGAATATAGAGCCCAGAAAACAGAGATGACAGCAACACTTGGAAACAAATTCTCCAAATATTGAGTGGTTGACTACAAATCAAAGAAATAAGACAACAAAAAATAACTTTCAGATGATTTTTGGTGCTAAGTGCCTCTAAATGCTGCTAAGATGTAGGGTGACTGCTTCCACCGGTGAAGAGTCTAATAGATCACCTAACCAAGCACCTGGAAAAGCGAGGAGGAAAAGCAACAGATTCAAATTTACACAAAACTATAGCTTTCAATCCTAAGTGACCAGTCGGCTGGATAGCCTTCAAGGTAGTTTAAGCCAGGGGTTGGCAAACTTTTCCTGTAAAGGGCCAGAGAGTAAATATTTTCAACTTTGCAAGTCATATGGTCTCAATCACCACTGCTCAGCTCTGTCATGACAGCAGACATAGACAATACATAAACAAATGAAGGTGGTTATGTTTCAATAAAACTTTATTTACAAACTATAAGTGATGGGCCAGATTTGGCCTACAGGTTGTACTTTGCCAACCTCTGGCTTAAGCTTTATGTTTTTGCCTAAGGAGTGAAAGAGGTTTATTAAAATTAATGTTTGTCACAAGACAACAGGTTCTTGGTGAAGAGAAAACAGAAGGTGGAAGGCAGACCATAACATTGTAGTGATGTTAAAGCCAATACGAAGGTCTGTCTCTTCAGAGAAGCTGAGAGCACTATATAAATTTTGTGTGCACTAGAGAGAAATGATGTGACTTCATTTATTTCAGGAATTCTTTTTTCTCATCAGCAAGTGAAAGGCTGAAGTAAAGCAAAAGTTTTGAGAAAAGCTTTCTTTAAGTGAATTCTTGTGGAGCCCTAATATGTAAAACAAATGATTCCACTCAAACTGTGGTTAAAACTGAAGGGAGGGAGTCTCACTTCACCAGATTGATCCAGAGTCTACTAAAATGCCTGCATCTCTTCCCAAGAAATCAAAACTTTTAGTGTAGGTTGAAAACCTCTATGGTAAGCAAATACAAAGGTTCTTTCTAATTCTGACATTCTAGGATAGTGTGATTTAATATATCTTTTTTCCTGCTTTTAAGGTATATCTACATGATTCCACCAATATTTCCATTTTAAGATGTCAGTGTCGATGGAGGGCATCTTCAATGTTCATATACGTCAATTGCTAGATTCTGAAAGAATAACACAATTGGTTTGATTTAACATGGTATTGTTTCTTCCTGTACAACAAATTGATTGCTTGTATTGTTCAATTGTTCAAAAATTTACCTTAAAATTTTAAATAACACAATCAAATAGGCCTGGTATTAGTGTCCATGTGAACTAAATTTCAGATTTGACCCACTTTGGATCTTATTTTCATCTGCTCAGGCTGCCATAACAAAATAGCATAGACTGGGTGGCATAAACAAAAGAAATTTGATTTCTCACAGGTATGGAGGCTGGAAATCCAAGATCAAGGTACAATCATGGTGAGTTTCTGAAAAGGATTCTCTTCCTGGTTTGCAGAAGCCTGGCTTCTCCTTATGTCCTCGCATGGTAAGGAGAGGGAGGAGAGAGAAAGAGTAGCCTCTTTTGTGATTCTTCTTAGGAGGGCACTAATCCTATCATGAGTGCCTCACCCTCATGACCTCATCTAAATTTAATCACCCTCCAAAGGCCTCATCTTCTAATAGCATCACATTGGCGTTTAGGGCTCCAATATGCGGATCTGGAAGGACACAGTTTGGTCCACAGCAGATATCACAGGCTATAAAGGGAAGGACTGCAGTAAAAACAAAACAGAGACTGTGTTGAAGAGAGTAACGTTTGCTTTCCTTCCAAGATATCTTTAGAAACCAGCAAAAAAAAAAAAAAAAAAAAAATGATCTTTGCTTATCTCTATATGGTTTGCCTCATGTTAAAAATAACAAAGATGTTGAAGTCGATTTAACTTCTTTATCAAACCCCATCTTTCTAGTCAGACTTTTCATAATGAACTCTTTTTAGGTAACATTGTTTGAAGGGCCACAATAAAAATTAGATGGTTATGTTGCTGCTGTGATTCGAAAGTATTATCTTTAATTTTCTCTTTTGGTTGATTAAATGTAGAAAGAACTGGTGAAGCATTTTTCCTTCAAACACTACAGATATGAGTTCTGACTCTAATGGTCTGCTTCAAGCAAAATATCTTGATTATTAAGATGTTCACAGAAGTCACCCTTCTACAGCCATTGGAAATTGAGTTACCTCTGTCAGATTGGCAAACAGACTGACTGCCTGGGTAGTAATTGAGCTAAGGTTTTCATCAGAGGTGGAAATTGTCCTGCTGACGAGTTTTCATTTTTGGCGAAGGCTTTGCTGCAGTTTCTAGCACAAAGCTGAGTACCGAAAAAGCAGTCAGTGTGGGTGTTCTAGTTGTTTTATTGCCAGGAAGCATCCTTCAATCTGAGATTTAGGACCACTTGGGAAGATAATACACACAAATATTGAAGGGGGTTACAGCAATTATCTTTTAGGAATAAGATAAGTTTGCTCCTCCAAGGATAGTTCGAGGTGTTTTTCAGAAAGAAATGTCAGGCCATTTTTAACTACATTTTGTCACAGGGAGCTGTGATACTTTATGCAGCAGTTCCTTTTATTTTTCACTCCTTTCACACCAACAATAAAAAGTATGCTTTTTTTCTCTTTTATAACCTCACAAAACATAATGCATAGCCACTGCAATTATTCCAAGAAGCAGCATGGTATTGCATTTATCCCATTTTATCACCCACTGGAGGACTCCATGTTTCCTATTAGTGGTAGTGAACTTGATGCCATTATGTGTAATTTCTTCCAGATGAGCTGTAGCACTTAACTTCCTACTTCAAAATACTGAGTTATGCTTAAAGCAAGCCCAGCTTCTATAGAGTGATTTCCCAAAGCAGAGAATTCAAGTCTAATTAAACACATCGCTTCCCCATCGAGATGTTCTTTGTGACCAAATTGTTCTTTAAGAGGTAGGCAGGTATCAAATCAATGCTGGAAATAATTTTTAGGTTTTGGGCAGACAGTAGCTAACTGAAGCATGATAATGGTCATGAATGAACTAAAAATAATTTATAGAACAAGGATATTTTTTAAGCTGCAATTCAATCTTTTGTCTCATTCTGCTTCATAGCACTCTTACAATCCTTTTTCTTCCCTCCTATGTTGAACACAGAAATACAAATTTAAAAGACACATTTTGGAATTAAGTGCCACAATTTACCAAGTGCCTACTATGTGTCAATGTCTGAAACAAGTGACATAGTTCATTTTTAATCCTCACAACCCTAAGAAAAAAAGTACAACAAGTATGCAATCCCTTATCCAAAATCCTTATAGCCATGTGTGTTCCAGAATTCAGAAATGCTCAGGTTTTAAGAGATAACAAGGTACATACATCACATATTCTATAACCAAGAGAGGTCTGGCGCAGCATTTTAAAGGCAAATAAAATAATGTTTGCATGAAACATATAAGTAATCATATTAAGTGGGATCAAAAAAAATCACACACTAAAATTGGTTCATCAGAAATCATCAATAAACTTGCCATTTATTTCAAACTATATTTTCAGATGTTTCTGGATTCTGTACATATGAATTAGCTATTACAGATGTTTAGACAAATTATTTAAAGACAGGTTAAATAATTTGCTCCAAGTTATACATTAGGTTGGATTCGAACCCAGGACTGTGCCTCTAATGTTCTAATAGATGGAGAGAATAAGACAAATAAAAAATGATCTTGGGTATTATCTTGGGGAAGGGAAATCAGAACAAAATTGAGGCCAGGCAGGAAAAGGAACATGACAGAATTTTTTAAAAAGAATAGTAAATTGAGTAAAGAAAGAGATGCCCAAAGGTAGACAGAGAGACGATGCAAACAGTCATCAGAAAGAGAAAGGTGAAGGGCCAAATGGGAAGAGGAAACCATGGTGTCAAGGGTCCAGGTGTTCCTGCAGAAAAGGTGAGACTGGGTAGTTTCTATACAGACAGCAGAATGAGGCTATGGGATGACATAAACCTGCTTATTGTGCCAAAATTATCTCTAATTGCCATAGCCCCTGGCTATCTATTAACGTACATTTTTCAATGCCTACTATGTGCCAAACACTAGGGATACATCCATAGAAAAGATGGGCATGTCTCTGCACTGCTAGACCCAATACTTAATAGCTGTGTGAACCTAGCAAAGTTAATTAACTACTCTAAGCTACAATTGGTTCATTTGAAAAATGAAGATAATTTGTAAAAATCAGTTCATTTGTCAAATAAGAATAACTCATATAATCTACTTCACAGACTCTTAGTGTTGAAAATAAAATAATATAGTACATGTAAAGAACTTAGTACAGTGCTCAGCATAAATCAAATGATATAATATTAGCCAGTATTATTACAAAAATTTTATCCTTTGAAACAATTGGTTGTTTCAACCAAAGGAAAAGTGTCCACATTCTGGAAGTATCTGAAGATAGCAAACCAGAGTACAAAGCACCAACTTCTGGTCAAATATAATTGCTGTTCCATCAGCAATCGTGGGGAGTTCGCTCTATTTTCAGTTCCATCCTCCCCTGTTGTGCTATCCTGAGTGAGTCATTTATCAGCATCTGCTTCCCCCTCTGTGAATTCACTTCTGCTCTTTAACTCAAGGGTATTGGAGGAAGCTTTGGGAGAAAATGAAGGAGAAATTATTGCTCCAACTAATACGCTGCTCCAAAACATTATATTTTAGAGAGCTCTCTTAACTTTGCTGTTTAACTTTGTCTTGGAAGACGAGGAAAGATACACCTCAAAAGAAAGAAAGCTCCTCTCATATGCTTCTACCCAAATTCCTGGAATCTATGAGTGACCATGGCGTAGGTGGAGGAAGTTTGAGTAAACATTGCTTTTCTCAACCCTGCAGCAATACTCCCCTTCAAAAGCATGGTGCTCATTTGAATACAACTCTTAGGTTCTCCCAAGTTAGAAAGCTGAGGATTTCTAAAAGAACTGACCTATTTCAGCTGCATTTACAGTACACATTGATAATTCAAAGGACAGTCATTTATTTTCAGCAACTGTCAGCTGCTTAGGGAATTACTTTCATTTGAAACCACCTGTGGCGCTCAGCCTACCTACAAGACGGGGTCCTGCCAGGGAAAAGAGTCAAGGCCTAGAGTATGCCTAATGCCTCGTGTGCACAACTGGAAAAGCAGATTCTGGAAGATAGTTAACTGATAGTACCATGTTTTATTACATTTACTATAAATAAAATCTGGAGAATAGATGTATAAACCTCCAGTAGAAAGCTATCATTTTGACTACAAGAAATCCATATGGAAAAGCTTAGATCATATGACTCTGATAACCTGTTATCTATGAGATATGGATCCTAAAATTTTAAGGCAGTAAGCAAGGGGCATACACCATTCTCTTTTGTCTGAGATGGAAGACTAAAGGCATGAGACAGTAGCTTCATGACTAGAACTACCACCCCTCCTTCAAACACAGGCACTCTTAGTCCAAATTTCCCCATCCTCCAATCACTTTCCAGTCACACTCAGTGATGTCCCCAACCTGCTGGGAATTCTCTTTCAGTCTGCACATCTTGTTCTCTTTGCCTAGAGTTCTTTACCATGTTCTCTTCTCTTAATGTCCCGGTTAACTCATACTTTATGTTTCAGATTGCCATTCTGCCTGGGAAATCTTCCCTAACCTCCTACATCTTTGTTAAATGCCCCTCCTTTGTGCTCACATAGCACTTGTCCCTTTGATTGGTAAAAAGCTTCCTTGTCTCTTCCACTTGATGACAAGCACATTGAAGGGAGAGGTTTTGTTATAGTCACAACTGAATTCTCTGAGCCTAGCACCATGCTAGTCACATAGCAAACACTTAGAAAATACATGTGGAATGACAAGTGACTGAATGAATGAGTCCACTTGTATGAAACTAATCAAAGGATGACTTATATTCTAGTTCATTGTACCATTGCCTATAGAAACACCACCACAAAAACTTAAAAATAAATGCCTCTGTGGCATTAAAAGCCATCAGGACCTATAGCTGTAAAGGCTGGCAGCTCTAGAGCATCATGAGGTTCCATTTCTGGTTCAGAGTATAGGTAAAGTTATGGTTATAACCTTAGTGACAGAAAAAAAAACAAAACATGTCTTGGGAACCCATTAGTTGTTTTGTTGATGAGAATGAATAGAGTGAGAGATGGAAATCTCATTAAACTTGAAAGTATTTTTAGTTGGAGAACATTGGCATTAGATTGTCAGGAAATCAAATGGAAGGGAATTACGATGAACAGTAAATATATTAGTGAAAATGGTCAAGTGGGATTATGATTCAAAGAATTGCCTACTATTTCTACCAAATCACAGTCTGGTTGTCCAGCAACCATTCCATATGGGAGTTGCACAGCATGATGACATATTAAAGCCCAATCTCAGAAGTGAACTGGCAAGCCGAAACCATTAAGTCCTGCATTCTGACTTGTATCAGTTCATCACCTTACTAAATTGGGAATGAGTCTCATCTTTGCCTACACTATAGTGGAGATCTGTCCAAGGGCACACAAACACCTTGGGTTCCCTGAGATACCATGGATGTCTTTAAATAGCTGAATTCATTATATACACGGATTCGATTACCTGTGCTGTCCCAGTCTCTTTCCATTGCACTAGTCAGTATAATGGTGCTAAAAGGTTATATCCAGGCTGGCCTTGGCAGAGAGAGAAAGAAGAAGACATATATTGTTGGTGCCATTTTTGAGTCTAATTTTCCTTCTGGTCTCTCACTTTTACCACCCACTTAAAAAAATTTAAAAAAGGAAAATAGCAAACTATAAAGCTAATGTTTTTATTCACATTTTTAAATTAATCAACAGAAGAGAACACTGTAATAGAAAACAGACAAAAGGACATCAATGAATCCATATACAAAATAAACAAACCACCAAATAAATAAATGAATAAAGTCAAGTTGACGTCCATTCAAGATTCTATACCATTCTTACAAGTTATACGTGGCAAATATTTTTACATGTACTTGGGCTAATAACACTGATTATTCATATGACAATTTTATGAGGGTATTAATATCACCCTAATTTTTTCAGTGAGGAAACTAAAGTACAGAAAATTTAAATACCAGGTCAAGCATCAGATTGACTCCAAGGATCACACCTTCAACCAGTAAACACTGCTGTCTCTCAAGAAGAAATGAAAGAGCCAATAAATATATAAAAAAATGCTAGTATTTCTAGTAATCAAAGAATTAAAACCAAATCAAACAAATAGCAACCTGATATTCACCAATTCAGCTGTTATTTTACAATAATATTAAAAGTCGACAGCTTTTGTATGGCACTTAATGTATGGAATCACTACTTTACTCCCAGGTTTCTGTTTAGTTGTTATCACAGTAGAATGATAAAAAGCTGAGAGAGTAATAGGGATCGTCCACATTGATCACCTACATTCGTGCTTTCAGTGAATAATGGGCAGTTTTCAAAATTATTTTCTTAGCGCCTGTGTTGTTTGTTCTGATTACATTTATTGAAATGTAATTTTATGTCCATTTAATCTACTAAAAAATTGGGCTTATGAAAAAATACAGTGTAGATGAGGATAAAGTGAAACTGCTACTTCCAGAAATTGCTGGTGAAAATACTAAATTAATATAAACTTTCTAGAGTAAAACTAGGCATTATGCATTAGGAGCCTATAAAAAGCTCCTATCCTTTGACTAACTCCAAGAAATGTATCCTAAAGAAATAATCAGAATTGTAGACAATTACAAACAGTCAAAGCATTTGCTAAGACATCCTTTAGAGTTGTAACAAATTGGAAGCAACCTAATGTCCAAAATTGGGAAACTTTTATGTAGCTATTAAAGAATATGTAAAGAACTAATCACAGCATAAAACATTCAATGCAACAAAAGAATATAAAGCTATGTGTATTGAATGACCCCAATATTACATACTCACACAAATACACATGTGCGCAACTACTTTCCAGAGAGAGAGAGGCGGGGGGGGGGGGGGGAAGGGAGAAAAATAAGGCTTCTCTGAAACACAAAAATAATTAGCAGTACTTATTTTTGGAGGATAATAATGTGTTTTTTATTTTTTTATTTCAAAACTTTTCATGAGCCTTTATCTTGTTAATGCAAAAGTATTAAAATAAAAACTAAAACCTGTGTTGTGCCCTAGTAATTCTCTTTGAGCTTGAATTAGATGACCAGAAAGCTAATCTAGTAACAAATTATGCTCAATTGTTAACATCAAAGCCCAGACCTAGAACCTAGTTCCTTTGATTCTGAATCTGGCACACTTTCCATGAGCTTCTCAATATAATCATGTGGTCATTCAGTGAGGGACAGAGCAGGGAGGGGTAGAATTTCCTTTTTCTCTGGGCTCTAGCTCTAGGCAGATGTAGCAAAGCAGGATGGAGCACATAGGCCTCTGAGGATACTAAACCCCGGGTTAAATCCATAGCCCTGTGTTGGCCACATGATTGTTGCAAATAACTTTTCTAAGCCCCAGTCTTCTCATTTGTAAAACAAGAATAGTGATGCCCACATCTGTAAGGTTGTTACAAAGATTAAATAGGACAAGCTATGTAACACCTGCTTGGTGCCACATGACCTCGAGCACAACAGCTATTGCTGACTGCTGCCTCCCTGCACCCCCACCTCACCACCCAACCCTACTGATACACAGGCACACCCCTTTGCTTGAGCCTCACTGGCTTTCTTTTGAAAACACAGAGTTAAGCACCACCCTGCAAATAATAATAATAATTATTATTATAATTATAAAAAACACAATGGGTTTAAATCTTTAAAATGCCCATGTTTCTAGATATTTTCTTACAACTGTACATTTGTTGGAAAGGATGTTCAAGCTAACATAGACCATCAAATCTCTTCTGATGCTAAAAGTAAGAAGCTACTTAGATGATATACATTGCCGTTTGTTCACTTTAGAGAATGTTAACTAAGAAAAAGGTAAATTTTTACTGCATGTGACTGGGACCTTCATTTCTATTATTTTCTTTTTAAACATGGAAAATCTGGATTGAAGCTATGCAATGGGAAAATGTACATACATTTTATTTTGCCACTCAAAAGTCTTTATATTAAGCCTAAAAGTGTTTGGCTAAAGTGCAAAAGCACTAGAGACCCAATTTGAATAGCAAAAGAAATTGAAAGGATTTCAACTCATCTGCAGTTCCTGTGGCTGGCAGGAGGTACCTTTTTTAAATTGATTTTTCAAATGCATATAAGTCATCAAGCTTGCAGATTTTAACTTTTCCAATAGAATATTAACAAGCCTTTTGAAAGAATGAGACTTCTCAAAAAATCCTAAGTTATTTAGACTTTCACTTTAGAAATGGGAATCTAGAGACACTGATAGTAATTCTAATGAAGTGGTTCTAATGGTTTCCAAATGAATTTTAGATATAAGACCAATTCTTCACCGCTTGCGTGAACATAGAGGACAGGCCAAGGCCATTTGAACAGCCCCCTGCCACAAACTTCTAGCCACCAAGTTTCAAAATGGGGCAATTTTGGTATCTCTTCTTTGCCTACCTCTGCTAGCCTTGTAGTGGGAATGCGTGAATGAAATGTTAAAACCAATGCTTTAAATGTCAGACAGACACTAAATCAATGTGTCTGTAGGAAGTATGGTTGGGTGAATGAAGCCCTTAGGTACTGCCACCATTGGTGGGTCATACAAGTAAAAAGATTCTAAATTATAAGATTAAATGTGATAAAATCCCACAAAACTCTCATTTTATCCTTCATGACTTTTTTCTCTCATCGGAGATATCTAATATTAAATTATGAAAAGATACTTTCTCTCATTCATTTTGAGGTTGACCTCGTTTTGTTAGTTCCCTGAGCACAAACTTTTTCTACAGGTTAGGTCATTAAGATACTGAACAAGACAATAATTTTTCCAAAAATCTGGTAGTACTAAACCATTTGTGTTTTAGAGAAATGATTTTTTATAATTTATACATAATTATTTATTTTTTGCTCTTCTATAATTTATATTCACATCTCAATTAGAGGATTTAATAATATTGCTATGAAAATACATTAAGTACATAAAAGCATATAAAATATACGATATTACATAAATTATGGGTTTATAGTGTATTATTATTCCATGTACATACCTACATTCCCTGAATGCAAATAAACTTTCTTTCTTGTAGCCTCTGTGCCTAAAACAGTGCCTGATACACAGCAGGCACTGACCAATGTCTGAGAAGTGACCTAACAGAATTGAAGCTCTCCGAATTGGTTTTTTCCCTATTGCTGTTACAGATTGTGTCTCTCACACAAGGAGAAGGGGAGTTTCAAGAAATTCCTTAATTGTCCAAAGCCAATCAGTGGCAGAGTCAAAAGCAGATCTTAGATGATCTCTCTGATGGCCTGAGGCAGTGACCTTTCCATCCACCACACCATCCCACCTGCTTTAACTTCCTGGTGGTGGAGTTAAATATCCGCAGTGATCAAAGAAAAAGAAAAAAAAAAAGTCTCTGAGAGACATTCATGTTGAAGGTAGCTATAGAAGAGAGGCTTCCTATAAACTTAGTTACCCAGATGAGTTGCACTCACTCATAAATATAGATATAAACATTTTATTGTCAAATCAACTATTGCTGACTTCCTCAGAGAGAATTGCTTTTTGGTCCAGGAGAAAACTCTTCTTCCCACGTCCCATGTGCTCTGGGCCAGTTCTCTCCAAACTTGTGCTCTTCAAAGAGTCTAGGGATTTGGGGATGGTGGAGATGGCAAGGAAACCAAAATTTCTTATAGGCTACTTCTGTTTTCTGCACTTGATATCTCCCCTAAAGTGATAAAGCGTAAAGCCCTTCACCTGTTTAAATGGGGGGGGGGGGCAAAGTGAGGGATCCATACTTCTAAAGATTTAAAAGTTTGATAATAACCTATATTGGAGAGAGCATAAGGACACTTTATTAAAAGACTTCTCAAGAAGATTTAAAAAAAACGTTTGAAAGTCTTCTAAATTTGCATTTCTTTTGACCCTAAATCCCATTTCTATGGATTTATCCATTGAAAATAATTCTAAAAGTTGACACAGATGTTTGTACGTAGATGTTCATTATAATCTGAATACCCAGCAATAGGGAATCAGTTTTAAACATGGGCAACAGCATGCACTGGCATCTTCTACAACTGTTAGAAGTGATGCTGGTAAGTTAAAGCAGAGGTTGATAAAATAGTAGTAAATTCTACCCTGTGTATATTTATATACATGTAAAAAGTCTGAAGAGCCATATAATATGAATGGTAGATTTTTTAAAAATTTATTTTAGGGATGGTCTTATTTTCTTTAGTTTTTTCATTTGGTTATCTTTTCTGTGATTTTTAAATATATATTAATTTCATAATTAGATACACATTGAACTTTTGTTATTTTTTATTGTAGAAAGAGAAGGAAGGGAAGAGGGGGTGATGGGAAGGAAGAGAGGCATCTCCTCTTATGAAACTGGAACGACATCCCCTAACTCAAAGATTTGGCAGCAAAGAGTGCTAATGGGGAGAAAGTAACAAGCTCAGAACAAATGACAAAATCCTTAAAGGAACTGTGTCCTTAGTTCCCCTGAAGTTCTTCTCTATGCCTAAGGTTATTGGCCAGATGGTAAAATATTATAAATGCATCACTTCTGTCTCAGATACCCTCTTACCTTTCACCTGGTGTTTCATCTTTAGGGGTTCCTCCAGGAGACTAACTTCAGCTTTGCTTAGAAATTTAAGTTCATCCCTGGCTGGTGTGGCTCAGTGGATTGAGTGCTGGCCTGCGAACCAAAGGGTCACTGAATCAATTCCCAGTCAGGGCACATGCCTGGGTTGCAGGCCAGGTCGGGCCATCAGTAGGGGGTGGAGAGGCAACCACACATTGATGTTTCTCTCCCTCTCTTTCTCCTTCCCATCCCCTCTCTCTAAAATAAAGAATATTTTAAAAATATTTTTAAAAGTTTAAATTCATAATTCTCAGAACTGCGTATTATTTCTCTCCATGTTCTTTGAATGTATACCTCTTTTATCTGTCAAAATGCATACATCTTGAGTTCTGCTAAATAGCAATTGATGTCAATACACTAACTATGACTCAAACTGAACTAACAAGCAAAATAGAGACAGATTCATAGATAGCAGGCTGACATGTGGGGGCGTTGGCATTGAGGGGTGCGAGATCAAGTGAAAAAGAAAAAGAACTCATGGACACAGACAACAGTGTGGTGATTTGTAGGGGGAGGGGGTGGTTGGAGGTGGAGGAGGGTACAAGGAGGATAAATGGTAATGGAAAAAATGCAATAAAAATAAGCTATCAAAAATGTTTAGCAAACATTTTCTTAATAGAGGTGTGTATCAGGTGCTTTGGAAAAATAAAGAAATAGCAAGCATGGTTTTTATAACCAAGTTTGAGACACTATAAATAAGAATAACTAAATAATGCTGGAATGTGAGCTACATCACAGTGCAATAGGTATTGAAGGAATGAGTGGTGTCAGGTGAGTTGGAGATTTAGAAGTCATAAGACCTGAATTTGAGATGAAGATTGCCACTTCCTTGCTTAGTCAAGGTCTCTTAATTTCCCTGAATCTGTATCTCTGTCAAAAAATTAGATACTGTAATATTAAGAACTTCTTCACAGGATGTAAAGAAATTAAATATTTGTATAATATTACATTCATGCATGTATAGCCATGACTAATGACCTTCAAAAGACCCATTTGTGTTATTTTAACCTATGTGATAGGTTGCCTCATCTACCTACATGTTAGACCAACTCTGCTCCATTTTTTCCTGCCTTGAGAAGAGTAACTACATTAAGACCAGCTAGGAACAAGGCCCATGAGTGACAGAAGCAGCCACACATCTAGGCACAATGTCAGATACTATCACTGGCCCCTGGAGCCTGGGAGAGATACTAGATACTTCTCAAAGTGATAAAAAAAAATATCAGACTAAAGGTTTCAGTGCAGTGATAAGAATAAGACAAGCACTCTGTAAATTGAATTTTTAAACTATTCACTTTAACCTATGGTTTCTCAATACCATGAAGTTCTCAGAAGTCACCAAGAAGGTAGAACAATGCAATCCTTATTTTATTTCTGTCCCAATCTAAATGAACAATTTTCACACAAAAGAAAGATTTGAAATTATTTTCAAGGTGGGTCCTCTCTTGTACTTTCCCACTTAATTGAACTTCGGCTTTCAAAAGACTCTAACATATAAAATATGCAAACATATAAAATAATAGGTTCGATTCTTTTAAAAATGACAAATCTGCCAAATAGTAGATGTGATGATAGAGCCGCTGCCCTCCCCCACCAGCTTCATGAAGTATCATTGAAAAACAAAAATTGCATATACTCACTATGCACCTGTAATGATTTATTATACATATACATTATGAAATGATTAACACAATCAAGCTAATTAACACCTCCATCACCTCACAGAGTTATCATTTGTGTGTGCACGCGTGTGTGTGTGTGTTTGTGTGTGTGCTGTGGTGGTCACATGGGAGACTTACCTGGCAAATTTCAGGCACGCAGTACAGTATTGGGCACTATAATCACCATACTGGACGTCGGATTCCCAGAATTTGTTCGTCTCATAACTGAGACTTTATGCCCTTGACTCGAGAGACAGAGAACAGGGGCATTGCCAGATGGCAATGATACTTTAAAAGTCTGACAGCCATACTTTAATCTTAAAGAGGAAAAAATGCAAAATTCTGCAAATTACAGATCTTATAATTAAACCACAGCAGAATCATGAAACTGCAATGTGTTTGGTATATATGAGCCTTTAGAACATAATCTTTTGATCATTGGCTTACTAAAAAATTCACATTGTGAATGCAGAAGAGCTTGTAGGCATATTTTATGTGAGTCTGTCAGAATGAGCAGCAGTGCTTTTTATGTGTTTAACAATTGCTGATTTTTAAGTCACATTCACAGTATTTTTGTGAAATCTCATGACAGCCCCATAGGCTAGAAGTGGGTTTCTGTCATTTTTTACAGAAGGAAACAGACGCAAAACGATGAGGGGCTGCGAAGGAGCAAAGCTAGTCAATGCGGAGGTCAGAATGGTAACCTGAACTCATGATTGCTGATCCAGTGTCCTGGCCACGACAATCAAGTTTCTCTCTCGTGGCCTAGTTTACAGATATGAAGGTATTAGGAGAAACATTTATTTTGTAATTTTTTGAACTGTTCAACAATGGAATGATTTGTTTTGCAAACAAGTACAGTCCCTTTTAGTTCAAGAGTACAACTATAGCTAGGGTAACCGAGAAGTAGGTCAGATAATTTTTGTATTGGTAACCACTCACATCTCTGAATCTCAAATTCTAAATTAGACATTTCTATAATATTTCGATCAATCAAAAAGAGCACATTTTCCATGGACATTTGTAACATGCTACAATTTGCTTAATTTTTGAACCATTGTTAAATGAATTGGCATCGAAATGACTTTAACCTAAGTAATTATCAACTATTTCTATGTAAGTATCAATCTTGATTTTCTGGGTTAATTGCTTCTTCTCTGGTTTTCATTATGTTGGAGGTCATAATTTCAAAGATTAGCTATTATATTTCTGTCTATTTTTATCCAACTAATCATGATGCAGAGATAGGCTGTGAACTACTTGCAATATCTTTGTCTATTTGACCATTACGTCACCTCACAATGAAACAAATCCTTGACTTAAAATTGTTACTTTTGCATAATTAATATGACCCTCCTTTCTGGATGCAGATAACTGGTAGGCACTTAAAAATCTCCAATTTTTTAAAAATCCTGCTGGGTAAACTGGTTGAAGTAAAATTCCTTCTATACAACTATGTCACCTGGTCTTGTATGCCACTGCCACCACCGCACTCCTGACCGACACACACGTGTGTGTGTGAATGTGCCTGTGTGCTGTGCACTCATGCATGCACATGTGCATGTGGTTACACTTGGAGAAGTTTGAAGATTTCTCCAGGAACATGTTTACGGTCATATAGCATTTAGATCTGGGTATTCAAATTAGGCTAAACCTCAAACCAACAGTCAGTGAAAAATAAGTATATGTTAGTCCTCTCAGCTCCAGTCCTGTGAATTCTCCTGGCCTTTTCCCTTCACTTTTTTCTTTTTTCCCAATTCCAATGTAAAACTGGCTCTGAGTGTTTGTGGTTTTCTCCCTCCATGTGACAAGAAGCCCATTTGTCTGTTTCTGAATTTCAGTGTTTCCCAGAACACTGTGCTTACTCTCCAGTCTTTCCATATCTAGCCACTCTGTCACCTCCTAAATCTGCTTTCCCAAACCCACCCCGACAGAGCCTTGCTTGACTCGTCCCTTTGAAGACAGGAGAGAAAAGAATCAGAAAGAAAAGATAACTGTGCCATCAAGCAAAGCACAATAGTTTGTCGAATCTTTTACAATTAAGTTTATTTGAGTGGCATTGGTTAATAAGATTATGTGGGGTTCAAGTGTACATTTCTGTGGTACATGATCTGTATATTGCATTGTGTGCCCACCACCCAAAGTCGCATCATCTTCCATCAAGTATATCTTGACCCCCTTTATTCTTCACCACCCTTCCCAGCCCCTTCTCTCTGGTAACCACCATACTGTTGTCTCTGTCTATGAGGTTTTTTGTTTGTTTTTCTTGTTGTTCATTTGTTGTTTTTAGTTTTACATCTCACATATGAGTGAAATGATATGGTTCTTAACTTTTTCTGACTAACTTACTTTGTTTAGCATGACATTCTCACAGTCTATCCACGTGTCACAAATGGCAGTATTTCATCTTTTCTTACGGCTGAGTAGTATTCCATTGTATACATGTACCCCACCTTCTTTATCCAATCACCTATCGAAGGACACTTCAGTTGTCTCCATGTCTTGGCCACCATGAATAATAATGTTGCCATGAACATAGGAGTGCACATATCTTTGCAAATAAATGTTTTCAAACTTATCAGGTCAATACCCAGGAGAGAGCTTGCTGAGTTATATGGTAACTCTACTCTCAATTTTTTTGAGTATGACATGAGTTTCTATATAAAAAAATCCATCAAAAATTGTGAAAACCAATAAACAAATATGGTAAAGTTACAGGATACAAAATCAATATGCAAAAATCTACTACATTCCTATATACTAACAATGAAATTTCAGGGAAGAAAAATTAAAAATACCAATTTCTTTTGCAATTGCAACAAAAATAATAAAATACCTAGTAATAAATTTGACAAAGGATGTGAAGAACCTATATACTGAAAACTACACAGCATTATTAAAAGAGATTGAAGAAGACATAATGAAATGGAAAGATATCATGGATTGGAAGAATCAACATAGTTAAAATGTCTATACTTCACAAAGCAACATATAGATTTAACATAGTCACCACCAAAATCACAATGACTTTTTTTTAAAGAAATAGAATAAAAACTCATCAGATTTGTATGGAACCACAAAAGACCCCAAATAGCCAAAGCAATCCTGAGAAAAAAGAATGGAGCCAGAGGTATCACACTCCCTGTCAAATCTTTCACTTTCAAGGCCCCAGAAGAACAGATGGGGTAACTTCCTTGGAAGTCATTAAACTATGCCACAGTCACCAGTTCCTGTGGAAAATTTAGGTGGGACAAGGTTTGCCACAGGCATTGCGCTAGTACTTCAATTGCTTTTTCAGGGCCTAAGTTTCCCTGCAAAAGCAAGTAAGGAAGAGAAGTTGCTACTTTTCAACTAATATGTCTATTTAATAGGCAGTGAAATGCAGTGATATCATTTTCTATGAGTCAAAAATATTCATTGAAACTGCTGACTTATAACTGTTCTGTAGCAATATTAGAATATTTGGCCAACAAACATGATAACGTTTGACAAGTGATATTATGGTGCTACCAGGGAAAACCTCCCAGTTCAAGGCCATATCCAAAGGGCATAGATTTAATCCTAAAACTAAGAATCTGATCTATTACAAAGATACCTTACCTACAAATATGGACAAAATGGAAGAATGACTTAGGTTATCACAAAAAAGTATCTTTGACCGTAAGAGCTACCTTGACAGGACTGTCATGGGGCCATGAGTTCAAGCATTTCGAGACTAACTTACTTGGCTTTAGAAATTCTTCTCTGTTAAAATGAGAATAGACCTGGATGTATAACGTATTAAGTCAGATTTAGTTATTAATATCTTAGATGTAATTTATCAGGTCTTTTCTTAAATACAGACATCCTTTGCATGACTGAAGTCTATTATAATTCTGTTAGGAAGAGTAAGAATAAAGAGAGGTGCAGAGAACTGCAAAGAAGGGCCAGACACGGTAGAGGCTGGTAGAAAGGCACAGGGAAAACAAAACAAAACGGAGCGATGAGGTTGAAGACTTCTGCTTCCTGAAGATAGAAGAGATGTAATTATTCTAGTCCTCCAACAAAGTACAGCTAAAAACTGTTGGTCTTAGATATAAAACAAATGTTACAAGACTCTGAATAGTGGAATAAAAAGGCATAAAAAGGCAAATTGGCTAGTTACCTGAGAGATGAGAAATGTCATATAGCTAAAGATAGATAGAGATATATAAAATGATATATATTTCAACATAGGTATATATACATTATCTATCTATATAGATATACTATCATTGTGTGTGTGTGTGTGTGTGTGTGTGTGTGTGTGTGTGTATGGATATGCTGGATACTGGAGAAGCCAGCAAAATGCTTGTGGAAACAGACAAAAGAAGACCTAAGGAGATAAGAACCTTGGTCCTCTCTAGTTAAAGAACCAGAAAAGAAAACATAAAATCTTTATCCAATAAAACTTTTAGCCAATAAGAGATTTAGTCCAGCCAACACTACCAATAAAACCTGTGGACCTACCCCCAATGCCACCAGCAAAGGCCCAATGGAGAGCCTAGACCTCCACTCTTGTCAGGCTGTAGCCAGGTGCCCTAATCTCCCTATGTGTTTGGTCAGAAAAGGCTGAGCGGGAAACCAAAGCTTCCATCTCTGGGAGCAGTCAGGAAGACCTCTCTTCAACAGGGCATATGCGTCCATATGGGAAACCTGGACTTCTATCCCCACCCAGTGGCACGAGGCACCTTTGTTGCTCTTATCACTTATGAAATTCTGAGGGTTTTTGGATCTCTGTACCAGAAAGGGTGATGAAAACCGAATACATATTTATTATTATAAAATCCAGTATCACAGATACAGAGAGAGAAGTGGAAGCTTTCATGTTTAGGGGACTCTGGGAAGTTGGAAAATAAAAACAGCTGTGGCCTAGGGATATGGAAAACCCAGACTCTTGTTCCATTCCAACAACCAAACCACCACAGGACTTGCAGAAAATCACTCAACAGTCCTGAGTCTCAATTTACTTATGCGTAAAATAGAGATAATAGTAATGTTCGTCTTACCTATTTTGTAAGTGTGTTGTGATGACAAAATGAAATAACAAATGTGAACTATTTAAGACCTATTGCTACTTTTCAAAGTCCATGTACCTGATGCTTCCAAAGGCCAAAATTCAAAGCTTCAGTTTGGAGTAAAGGAAGGTTTATCGATAGGGAAAGTGCCAACGAAGAAGATGGGAGACCTATTTGGGCTTCAAATCCATCTTAAGAAAGTGCAGCTTTCTTTTATGTCAAAGGAAGGGAGAGTGGGAAGGGCAAGAGGTGAGTGATGACCATAGACATCTGGGCACCAGCAGGGGTCTGAGGAAGAGTGCGTTCAGTCTGTCAGCCCTAGTTGATGCTTGTCTGGTCATGAGGTTCTTGCAAATCTTTGACAAACAATACGTACTTCCCTTATCTCCTCGGAAGAGGCACTTTCTGATAAGGAGCTGTTTTTGTAAAACTCAAGCTGAAAGCAGAATTCTTCTAGTGATTGGCATGTCTCTGTGCAAGACTGAGCAGAAACTATTAACCTGAAGGCCACGGGAACACAGCAGACTTGAACATGATGGAGTAAGAGAGGCTGGGCATTTTACTTTATTACACTATGAGGAAGGGTTTGGCAAACTTTTTCTACAAAGGGCCAGAGAGTAGGAATTTTAGACTTTGTGGGCCTTAAGGTCTCTTTTGTAACTACTCAACTCTGTAGATGAAGCACAAAAGGAGTCCCTAGACGACACGTAAAAAGAGTGGCCATGTTGCAATCAAACTTTGCATATAAAAACAGAGGCAGACAAAAATTTGGCCTACAGGCTACTTTGCTGACCCTTGCTACAAAACCCTACATAAGCCTTATTGTAACATTGATATCCTTTTTCTCTTATAGCTAGTAGAGCACAACAAACATTGGACTTAGGAGAGCTGCTTCCATTTCTGTCACTGTCACTGTCCCTAATGCTGGTGTTGTTTTTAGCAATTTCCTTCCCGCCAGAATTGTAATAAGGACTTGGTAAACATTAACATGCCCTGCCAGGTCCGAAATGCTTACATCTACTATTTCTTGCTTAGAAAATTCTCATTAAATATGTTTTCTCACGTTGTGAAAACTGAAAACAATTTTATCATTGTGAACTATTAATTGTTAGACTTAACACATAGATCATGGTTATGGATCAATGGCCAATGAATATGAATGTGACTACTTTACTAGAAAAAATTATGCTGAAAGGAAAAACTAGTTGAAAGAATTTTAATGGTACATCAAATGTATTTTTGGCATTTTATATTTTATCAAGCACCCACGTCAGGTTACTCTAGTTAACATAAAGTATTATTTGGGAAAAGGAGCTAAAATACATCATTAATGAAAATTAACATATAAATTGTTAGAAAATCAAATGAGCTGTCCTTAACTATGAATTGCATTAGAGATGTTAGTGGTTGCTATGATGCTCAAGGATAGAAGAGCTAATAAAATACATTAATTACACATTTATTTGAATATTTAACATATACTTAATAACATTTATCATAATTAAACTTTCAGAAATTTTTCTTAAAGACAGAAGAAAAATATGAAATAGTGACCATCCCATAGCACTGCTAATGTTGAAGAAATGCCTGAAGAATGTTAAATATGTTATTAAGAAATTTTGTACAACAACAAACCTCTATGCCCAACCACTTGGGGGGCTCCAAGGAACACAGCAAGTTCAGGAATCTGATACTGGGTACAATTTTGAAGATGACTCCAAAGAGAAGAGAACACTTAAACCCCACCTAAACATCAGCGACAGAAGGGCATGGATGATGGTCCTTTCCTCTTTCTTTGAGCACATCCTCAGCATGGGCTTCCAGATGGCCCTGAGGGACCTCCGTGTGGAATGGCTTGAAGAATTCTATCAGAGTCACGGCCTGACTGCCTGGGCCAGCTCCCTCGGCACAGACATCACCTTGATTGTGGGTACATTTGCCTGTGACCTGTTGTAGAATGGAGTAATTATAAAACGATAATACCCTGCTCAGTACTGGAGGCCGGACCATCACCTCCATCTGACCAGAAAAACATGCAACACTCAGAGACACTAAGTAATTTACCAAAGTTGAACAGCCAGTAAGTGTGGGACAAGCTTTAAACCTGGTCCATTGGGCTCCAAAATGGTGTCCACTATACCACACCGCCTGCCACTACATTGAATGGGAATTGAAAATATGTTTAAAGTAAACAAACATAAATTATTTTCATTTTCAAAGCATTGTGAACCAAAAAATGAAAAGAAAATGTGTACAAACTAAACTCAAAATAAGCAGAAGAAAGAAAATAAAAAACATTAGATAGTGATAAAAATTAGAAAACAATCAATGAAATTGAGGTTTTTTTAAAGATAAACAATATTGATAAATTATTGGCTGAACTAACTAAAAAAAGAGAATAGACTCTAATAAAATCAGAAATGAAAGAAGGGACATTACAACTGATACAACAGACATAAAAAGAATGATAAGTGGCTATTCTAAACAGCTGTATGGCAACAAATTGAAGAATCAACAAGAAATGGATAAATTCCTAGAAACATACATCCTAGCAAGGCTAAACCATGATGAAATTTAAAAAACCAAACAGGCCAGTAACAAACAAGATTGAATAACTAATGAAAATTCTCCACTATCCTCTCCCCAAGAAAAAAAAAATGCCCTGGGCCAGATAGATAGTTTCGATAGTAAATACTGCCAAACATTTAAAAAAGAATTAATGCAAATTCTTCTTAAACTTTTTTTAAAAATTGAAGAGAGAATTCACTTTCAAACTCACCTTGATACCAAAGCCAGACAAAGACACTACAAGAAAACTATAGGCCAATATCCCTAATGAATATAAGTGAAAAAAATCTCACCAACATACTAGCAAACTAAGTTCAACAGTACATTAAAAGAACGATATGAAAATATGTGCATTGCCTGAGGGTTTGGAATCACCAATGCTGAAGATAATTTCCAGTTTTATAAGTTTATAAAGCCAAGCAAACTGTAAATTTTACTTCTTAAATATATTAACTGAAGTATTTATAAATTGTTTTTTGTAAGCAGAGTAAACAATAGAGCTTACTCAGCAAATGTTGGGGCTTCGGTGAGTAGAACAAAAAGATACAGCTCTTTTAACAGAAGGAAAAGACATTTTAACAGATTTTCACAGATGAGAACTAGAAAGCCTAGAGTCCTGACTTACCTACACCATAGAGCTGGTTATTGCCAGAGCTGAAACTAGAGCCTATGGTTCTTAGTTCTTATTCTAGGGCTCCTTCCACCCTACCACTTTGAGTTTACATAGAAAGAAGAAACACATGAAGAGTAAAGAAGAGAATGTAGAGACGTGCAGAACTAGTCAAAGTATGCTGCCTGAAAAAGGTGAACAGAAAGGAAGTAAGGGAAGATGGCAGACTCAAATCACCCTAGTGACACGGAACGCCTGTTACTAATTCTTCAAAACAACAACAAAACATTAACCATGGAAGGGGAGAAGACGGTTGTATATACTTTCTTGATTGGGAACAAAAGAAAAATTTAAGAAGGATCTAGTTCATTTATTTATTCCTTTGATAAACATTTCTTAGCACCTACTATGTGGCATTTACAGTGCTGAGTCCTAGAAGTATGCTGATTAACAAGAAAGGCAATGGCCTTGGCCCTACAAAAGTGTATATTCCGAGGAGACAGATCTTTAGCCTAGAAATAGCAAAATTGCAAGAACTATTTGAGAGAAAGTAGAGGTATAGGGAGAAATAATTGTTAAGGAGTGGTAAAAAAAGACTTGCTGAAGAGAATGGTTTATCTGAGTAAAGGGGATGAGTGAGAATTATCCATGAAAATAAGGAGGAAAAGAATTTCAGATGAGAAAATCCTTCCCTGTTACCCTCTCTCTTGCCTTCTTTGCAAACTCAACAAAAGTGGCACATCCTCTTGCTTGGATTTCATGACATCAACAGCAACTAACTCTCTCTCTCTCTCTCTCTCTCTCTCTCTCTCTTTGGTTTTAATCCTCACCTGACCTGATATTTTTATTGACTTTTTAGAGAAAGAGAAAGAGGGGGAGAGAGAGAAACACTGATATGTTTCCTCCCAGACATTCCCCTACAGGGGATCAAACCCACAACCTAGGCATGTGCCCTGGCTGGGACTCACACATGCAATTTTTTGGCATATGGAATAATGCTCCAACTAACTGAGCCACCCAGCCAGGGCCAGCCACCCTTTTTCAATCTTCCATGTGGGCTTAGACTCTATTCAATATTTCAGTGTGGGTCAGCCCACAGTCCTCTCCTCTATCTACATTCTCACATTTGGGGATTCTATACATATCAGTAGCCTGAACACCAGGCCTGATTTCACTATTAAGCTACAAACCATATGTCCAACCACATATTTAAAATATCTGTCTGTTGTTTATTAGAAATTTCAAACACAAAGTGGCTTGCCTGGGGTAGCACTCCACCTTTCTTCCATATTTTCTGTTGAGTGTACAAGCTCTCTTGGAAAACACCAATGTTAGCAAGAGGAGCCAAGGTTGGAAAGGAAAGAAAGAAAGAAGTATTTAAGCTAAGGCACACACACAAAAAATTAGTATTTTGCTCTGTTTGGAAAAATATATTCCAAGCCAACAATAATCTTCTTTATTTTTATTTTAGTCATTAAACAATAATTGTCCCTGTAAGGCATAGGTGATTTTTATTATTTTTTTATTTTTTTAGATTGTATTGTTTTTTATTTTTAATTATATTTTATTTATTACACTATTACAGTTGTTCCAATTTTCCCCCCTTTATCGCCCTCCATCCAGCACCCTGCACTCCCTCAGGCCATCCCCACACCACTATTCATGTCAATGGTCATGAATATAAGTTATTTTGTTACTCTATTTCCTATACTGTACTTTACATCTCCATGGCTATTCTGTAACTACCTATTTCTACTCCTTAATCCCTTTACCTCTTCACCCTTTCTCCCATACTCCCTTCCAATCTGGCACCCATCAAAATGCTCTCTGTATCCATGATTCTGTGTCTGTTCTTGTTCACTTAGTTTGTTTTTTAGGTTCAATTGTTAATTGATACATATTTTTGTCTTTTTATTGTTCATAGTTTTGATGTTCTTTTTCTTAAATAAGTCCCTTTAACATTTCATATAATGGTTTGGTGATGATGGACTCTTTTAGTATTTTTCTTATCTGTGAAGCTCTTTATCTGCCCTTCATTTCTAAATGATATCTTTGCTAGGTAAAGCAATCTTGGCTATAGGTTCTTGCTTTTCATAATGTTCAATAATTCTTGCCAATCCCTGCTAACCTGCAAAGTTTCTTTTGAAAAATCAGCTGACAGTCTTGTGGGAACTCCCCTGTGGGTAACTAACTTCTTTTCTCTTGCTGCTTTTAAGATTCTCTTTATCTTTAACCTTTGGCATTTTAATTATGTGTATTAGAGGGGGCCTCCTTGTGTCCATCTTGTTTGGATCTCTGTGCTTCCTGGACTTGCATGTCTATTTCTTTCACCAAATTAGGGAAGTTTTCTTTCATTATTTCTTCAAATAGATTTCCAATTTCTTCTTCCTCTTCTCCTTCTGCCACTGCTATGATATGAGTGTTGGAATGTTTGAAGTTGTCCCAGAGGCTGCTTATAGTATCCTTGTTTTTTTTAATTATTTTTTTCTCTTGTTGGTATGATTGGTTGTTTTTTTACTTCCTTATGTTCCAAATCATTGATTTGATTCTCAGCTTCATCCATTCTACTGTTGTTTCCCTGTAAATTGTTCTTTATTTCAATTAGTAAATTCTTCATTTCAGACTGGATCTTTTTATGCTGTTGAGGTCCTCACTAAATTCCTTGAGCATCCTTATAACCAGTGTTTTAAACTCTGCATCTGATAGATTGCTTATCTCCCTTTGGTTAAGTTCTTTTTTTGGAGTTTTGATCTGTTTTTTCATTTGAGCTATGTTTCTTTGTCTCCTCATTTTGGCAGCCTCCCTGTGTTTGTTTCTGTGTCTTAAATAGAGGTATTATGACTCCCTGTCTTGGTAACATGGCCTAATGTCGTAGGTATCCTGCAGGGTCCACTGTCACAGCGTCCATTATCACCCAAGCTGGGTACTTTAGTTGCACCATTCATGTGGGCTCAGTATACTCTCCTCTTGTAGTTGAACCTTGGTTGCTGTTTGCAGGTCAATGGGAGGGATTTATCTGGGCCAGTCACCTGTAAGAGCTGCATGTGATCACTGATCACCAATCTCCAGCCTCTGTGGAAGATCAGTTGTGCAGGGACATGGAGATGGTGCTCCAACAAAGTCTGTAGCTGTCCACTGGTTGTGCAGGCACTGGGATTTCAAGGGTGGTGAAGGCCAAAGTCAGTCACCACCTGTGTTTTTCCAGGGCCGACTTGCCTGGGCTACATGGTTTAACTCCTTACACAACCACATCAAAATTACAACTAAATTATAGAACAACCATCACTCAGAACTGGTAGAAACTGAGTTGGGGAAGTCTGATGACTATGGAATTAAAGAAACCAAATCCATCCAGACTGGTAGGAGGGGTAGAGATGTGGAACAGGTTGGATCTCTATCCACATGTGTTGGATAAAAATTCAGGAGGGATACCTTGGGAGCAAGGAGTCCCAGCTCCAAACCAGGTCCCCAACCCCAGGTTCCAGTGCCAGGAAGATAAGACCCCATAACTTCTGACTGTAAAAACCAGTGGGACTGAATCAGTGGAAGAAACTTCTGGAGTCCCAAGCAATTCCTCTTGGAGAACCCACACACGAACTTACTCAGACTCACTCCCTCGGAGTTCCAGCACCAGAGTAGCAGCTTGAAACACTCCAATGGCATACAGGGAAGAACTGAAGTGTCTGGCATCAAAATGAGAGATGGAGGACAGCTTTCTCCCAGACAGAAAGGTGGGCAGAGGCCATTATCTCTTTTCTGAGCCACAGAGCCAACAAGCAGGTGTCATATCTGAGACTCCATCAACCTGGCTAACACTGTTTGCCTTGCCCCAAGATCCCCTGAGACTCCATCCCACCCAAATTATGGGCCAACCTAAGTTGTTAACACAGACTTTTCTATATGGATGGCTGGTCTTGCTTCATGTTTCACAACTTCCTAAATCCTCTCAAAGAAGCAACAACTGGCTTCAGTGAGCACCCAGCCCCTGTACCTCTTGCTAAGTGGCCCTAGGCGTGGCACCAGTGGCAGTCAGCCTAGATCATAGCTTGGCTTCTCCCGGGAAATTCCACGTTCAGCACAAAGTGGCATAGATGATTTTTATTTTTTTTTATGTGTAGCCCCAAATTTTTTTGAAGAAAAAAACCATATCTACATCTATGCTCTATTAGATAATATTTAAAAAGAAATTTGTATGTTCCTGGATCATTGGGAGAAGAGTCAGTAATACCAGTGAAGGGTCCAGGAATAGGCATTAGTTTTTAAAGACTGGACTTGGTTTTGTGTGGTTTTTCCACTCCATCTCTGTGGGCCTGTATTGCCAATGAAATCATGCAGCAATTTGAATGAGTCATTTTATAAAAGCAAGAGACAACAACATGATTTGCTAACTTTTTTAAATTCCTAGATATATGGCCTTGCCCTTCATCGAAAGAATCCATTTTTAACCTAACCATAACCTTTACTGACAGCTTTTTGTTGCAAATACAAAAATATAACAATGAAATGAGTGAATAGTTCAACTCTCAGACTGATTTATAATGACAGTTTTCTGATACAGAGGAAATGAATTGAGCAGATTCTGTGAAGTGAAAATTCCCAATTACAGTGTTTCCTTGTATTAATTAAACAGGTGCTAGGTAGTTTTCAGAGTGGTACCTCTGAGACCTCTGTTGTGCAGAATTACTTACATTTGTTAAATGCTATGCTCTTCTCAATGAAAGCACTAATACAAATCCTGATTGCATCTATGAGGTACAAAGTACAACTCTGCTTGCACTCCCTTGAGGAGTCACTGGCTAATCCTGAGGCACTTCTTCTACTTCACCAAATTTTTGTTTGTTAAGAAAATGTCTGTTTTGCAGCACTTCTAACATTTATCAAATATGCTGCTGACAAAATTACTTCCCATTTCACCATTACCTCCCTTATTCCATCATTCCCCCCAAAAAATACTTTCACTGGGTCCCATGTACCTAAAAGAAATAGACCTTATTTTTAGCCTAGTATTTAAGGTCTCCCAGAAACTGGACAATGTCATCCATTCCAATGGCTAAAACTAATCTACGTGACTTCAAAACCTAGAAGTGAAAAATTGACAAATTTCACTTCTAAGCTCCAGAATCTAAGGAAATACTCAATTTATTTTCTCAGTTATCTTTCAGATGCCTCAAAATACACATGTTTAAAATAGAACTTGTCATCTTCAATAAAACCATTCTATTTACATTGTCTGCTTCTTTGAACAGGCATTCAGTATTTCCAGTCAGATGCCAAATGATTATCCTAGAGAATTTCTTTTTCTTTGCCCTTCACAGTGTATATCACCAAGTTCTTTAATTTTTTCTACCTAAATATGTCTAGAATCCTGCCTGCCTCTCCATTACCAACTTTGCTGCCCTACTTCAGCCCCTCCTCATATCTGACCTGAGTAATTTTTAATATCTTCACTAACCATTGCTCTTCTTTTAGCCCATGTCCCTCTTTCCCCATCAGACAGTCATACTGTCATGGGAGCCTGTGTGCTATACTGTCATGGGTTTATCTTTCTAATTCATAAATATGATCAGATCACTACTGTTTTCAAAGTTCTTTAATGGCTCCTCATCACTATAGAATATAGAATAGAATAGAATCTAAACTCTTCTGCATGGTTTACAAGACCCTTTTTAATCTGGATTTTTGTCTCTTACCACACCAGTCTTAGCCTCTCTTCTATATGTCCCTGAACACTTTATTTTCCAGTTCTCAGAAATGCCTTTATTTACTCATATCTCCAGGCCAGTGCATACCTAGGTTGTTTTTTTACATAGAATCTTGACCCCTTCTTGTGCCATCCATCAAATTCTCACTTAAAATTCAAGTTTAAACTCAAATAATATCTGTTGTATAAACTTTCTTTGATTTATGAGTTCTTAGAATCTTTTCCTCTATACATTGAAAATATTTAAAATATAATAATTGTCCTTTAATAATAATGTTTTTGTATGTCTGTCTTCTCCTAGGCTACTCATTCTTTGAAATTAGGATCTTTGTCTATGTAACTTTGCATGTTCATCACTCAGGATAGTGCCTGACACATAGTGGGATGCAGTATTTTTAAGAAACTCACTTGAATGAGTAAATATATATATAAAAAATATAAGTAAGGTTGACTTGAATAAGTAAGGAATTATTTTTACTTGAACACTTTTCCTACACTATCACCTGTTATCCCAATAGCCTGAGTTGCCTCAGAAATTTGATGTCTGAATTCCGCCTCTCAGTTAAGTTCCTTAAAGGTAGTTTTATGAGATTTCCTGTAGAAAGGGGCAGGGGTAAAGTGGAACAACAGATGGAAATACAAAGATGGGTTTTGTCTTGATCATCCCCAAAGTCCCTTTTACTTCTGTCACATGTGTGCCTCTGCCAAGGGCCAAGGCAAATGTGTGTTATTATTGATGAGTTATTTCAGGTCATTTATCAGCCACACCAGTTGACTGGGTTTCATAAACACTAAGAGGCAAGGAAGAACTGAGCGAGGAAAATGACGTTAAGCAACTCCGCATCCTCCTGTGAAGGTAAGAGCCAACCCAGGGTTTGCAATGCATCAGCTCACAAAGTGAAAATGCTTCTTTTTTCCCTGTCCTTATGCTGCAGACTTCCCAGTGCAGGGCCCAGTGTAGCACTGGGAAGCAGGACAATGCCAAAGGCCTGGAAACAAGAATGTGTCCAGCATACTAAGACTTATAGACTCACATGAATAAGAGCAAACACGGAAATATAACATGAAATAAAATCAAAGAGCAAGTGACCCATACCCTTTGTTTCACCAGGCTGTGAGGTCCATGCAACATACTTTACCTTTTGTTAATTTATTTAACTGCCTAAAATTTTTTGTAAGATGTCACATGTAGAATCAGATACTGTTAGACAAGATCTTAGACACCATATGGTTGGGTGCTTCTCACATCGTGTTGCCTGGTACCCTTGGATTCTGATGGGACTTCTCAGGGATCAAACTTGAAAGAGCAAAATCCTACCACCTGCCTTGCTTCAACTCAAGCAGTAGTCCCTTTATCTCTTTCATCTGTTTAATAATGAAGTTCCATTCATGACTTCATTTGGTGGGATAAAATAATCCTGTTTAAAAGCTTAAAATACCCTGATCTACTCCAATTTCTGTAATTTGTAGATAAGAGATCTGAGGCTCAGAAAGGAAGTGATTCATCAAGTTGCAGATGACTAGGAGCTGCTCAGGTCTCCTAATGTCCATTGAAATGGAGGCAGTATACCTCCACTGAGTCATGAGTTTTACAGCCCAATTACCTGAATTTCAACCTTGCCACTGTCACCTGACTTTGGGCAATTTATCTACCTTTATGGACAACAGTCTTTATCTGAAAATGGGGTTCATCTTCATACATATAGAATAGTTTTGAGAAGTAAATGAGTTAGTATATAAAAAGTGCCTGGTACATAGCAACACTCAAATATATAGCCTATTGCTACTTTAATGTTACTATATTCTTTCTCGGTTTTATCAAACTCAGAAACTTTAGGGTTAGACAATGTGTTAGTCCCCTGTTGTTTCTGTAAGAGATTACCACATATTTAGTGGCTTAAAACAACACAAATCTTCTCCAGCTTCAAGGAACCACCTGCATCCTTCAAGTTCTCAGGGATAGAAGTACAAAATGGGAATCATTGGTCAGCAAGGAATCAATGTGTCAGCAGGGGCCAATGGCCTTCAAGAGGCTTTAGGGGAGAATCTTTTCCCTTGACTTTTCCAGCTTCTGGAGGCTGCCTGTATTCCTTGGCATGTGGTCCATTCCTCCATCTACAGAGCCAGCTATGCGGCATTATACCATGATGCTATAGAAAGTCAGATCTCTCTGACCTCCCCCTCTCACCTCTTTCACTTATGAGGACCCTTGTGAATGCATTGGGCTCACTCAGGTAATTCAGGATAATCATCCTATGGCAAGATACTTAAGTTAACCACAACTACAGAGGTCCCTTTGCCATGTAAGGTGATATATTCTGGGGAATTGAACATGGAATTCTTTGTATCATGAACAAGTAATAAAAACATGCAAAACAGCTTCGATAAGAGAAGAAGGATTGGTGTGCACTGCATGTGCCTTATCTAAAAGCAATCACACTTTTAAAAAAAAACACTAGACTACCCAGATAATACTTCCTGTACCTGACTGGGCATGAGGCCTCTGGTTTGGGGTCCCCGCCCCACAACACTCTATTGTTTGCTTAGACCAGGTCTGCATGATGTAAAGCAAAGAGGAAGGTGGAGATTGCTTGAGTCTGTGCTGTGTAGGAACCTTTAATATTCAAGATATTTTTCTCATAATGAAACAAAATAATAAATTTCCATCCAAATTTATGTAATCTGCCTCCTACATGCTTTAAATACATGGCTGTGGGAATGACCCAGTTTTTAACTCCTTCTGTTGATTATTTCAAGTCAAACTCTTTAGCAGCCAATAACAAGCAGTCATACCAACAGGTGCTTCATCCTACACTCCTATTTTACATCCATATTTTATCCATCACACCTGGAGATCCTACAGGGATAGCGTCTGTTATCACATCTTCCCTTGAAATCAAGGTCCACAGTTGTTAATCTGCAAATGCTGATGAAAACCCAAACTGTATTTGTCTCTGTTGCCTCATGGTATCGCCACTGTATATCAAACTACATTTTACAGTTTGAAGGTAAAAAAAATAAAGAAATAGTCAATGCAAAGAAGACCTCTCTTTGGCACCAGTGGGGAAGTAAAATATAAAGGCTATCTACCTACCTCCTTTATTTAGACTTATCATCGTCATTGCTTACATGGCAAGTGATTTTTTTAAACATCCGCCAGAGGATCCTTCTTCTGAGCCCACACCTCAGTTGCTGAAGTGTAATTTATCTTCATAAGCAGGAGAGAATTTGAAGCATGCAAGGCAACGGTGTCCTTGAAGCACTGACATTGAAGGAAGGATGAATAAGAAATGACAAGTAGGGAGAAGAGAGATAGAAACTACAGGATGAAGTTATCTCCTGTCCGTATGTATGATGGAGTAGATACGTAGGGAAACTACTGGAGAGTGATTGTCAAAAGTCTTAGAACAAGGAAGGGAAAGTTTGTCTGAGTCCATTTCTGGCTTCTACCTGGGTGAAAGAGTCCTAAAGTTAAAAGAATCTAAAGCCTGTGGAGTCATTATTTTACGGACTTTGTAAGTCATGATTTATCCAATAGAAGGGAAAAAACAATTATTGCCATATGCTATAGTTTTAGAAAGGAAGCAAATTTGTAAGCATTGACTCTCACCCCACGGAATCATTTCTTTTATGACTAAAGCTACATCAAAGTAGCCACTAAGACCAAGAAGAGAAGATGCTGGTGTAAATGAAGGTTAGACAGTTGTTTTTTTTAACTCGTAGATAGTATAAACAACTCCTGTTGTTGTTGGAACAAATTACAGCAAACCTAGTGGCTTAAAACAACACAAATTATCATACAGTTCTAGAGGTCAGCTATATGAAATGAGTCTTCTGGAGCTCAATTCAAAGCATTGGTATTAATTCCAGGGACTCAAGGGGAGAGTCTGCTTCCTTCTCCAGCTTCAAAGAACCACCTGCATTCCTTGACTTATGACCCTTTCTCTGTTGTCAAAGTGCATCACTCCAACCTTGGCTTTGGTTGTCACATCTCCTTTTCCTAACTTAGATCTTCTTGCTTCCTCTCTAAGGACCCTTGTAATGACTTTGGGCCCACCCAGATAACTCAGGATAATCTCCCCATCTCAGGATGCTGAATTTAATCACACCTGCAAAGTCCCTTTTGCCAGGTAAGATGACATGTTCACAGGTTATGAGGATTAGGATGCGGGTATCTTTGGGGGACCATTAATCTGCCTTACAGGGACAGGTTTGCCAATGGAGACTTTATTCCAGAAGCTACAATCCTACTTGTCCACAGAAGACAAGCAGGTAGTATAAACGAATAAAACAGGAAAGAAAGATGAACTGAAGAGTGAATAGCATTCTGAGGCATTCAAAAATTTTAAAACCACATGTAATTACTTCCTGGGTGAGACAAAATATGTCTTGGATTCATATCCGACTATTTGCAACCTTTGTTTTAAAGCATATTTGCTCTATTCTGGAAGAGCCTGTTTTGCCATAACGAAGGGAGATACTTTCTATTGAAATGGGCACATACATTCTGCAGCCAATTAAACACTGAAGCAACATATACAAGAATAAAATACAAGATTATGCTAGAAGGAAGGTTTGGAGGCCTGTATCAACTGAGAGACCCACTAAGAACTAACTGGAAGAAATGTGCCTGGAAGGAAGCTGACCCTGGCAAAAAATATGGAATAAATAAAAAGATGGCAACCCTGTTCCCAGCAGGCTCGAAAGTGTTCTCTGGCTTGAGAGCACAGGAAAGCCACCTCGGTAGTCTGCAAGGACTGATGGCCCACAAATCTGTGAAAGACGCAGCTGTCACATTCTAGCGCAAGCTGCAGGACACAGGCAAAAAGAGTTGCAAAGCCATGCTTCTGCTGGACTTCATCTGAGAGGGTTCTGCCAACTCCGGAGATTTAGTTTGTATTGTAAATGGGAAGGGTATAACTTTATGAAAATGTGTTGAGTATTTGGCCACAGTAAAAACTGAGTTCACAACATTTATGGGATTTCAGGTTAGCAGACACTCTGAGGCCTGCATCATAGATTTAGATCAGTAATCATCGAGAGACATCCCCAAGCATCCAGTGCCCATGCTCACATAGGCAGCATTTAGTGGAGGTGTAGCGGGAGGAGCAAAACAATGTGCTGTCGGGGCGAAGGGAAGACCACTGTGGCAGCTCACGCTTGAGAGGAGCAGTGGAATTCAGTTAAAATTCATATGGGAAGGGGGGCATGCCTTTTTATTTAAAAGCCAAAGTAAAGAAACAAGTACATGGACTTTCAGTTACTAAAGGGAAGACTCTATGCTTGTCCAGAAGGGAGAAGTTGAGACAAAGAAAGAAAAATTTATTTAAACATAAAACATAATAGAACTGTAAGTGTGTGTGTGTGTGTGTGTGTGAGAGAGAGAGAGAGAGAGAGAGAGAGAGAGAGAGATAAAACGAGGACAAATTGATTTGTACTCAGCAGGGGTGAAATTATAAATTAGCTTTTTCCCTTGTTCTGTGCCACTGCCTTCCAATAACTTTTGTCAATCACTGTCTTGCCTCTAGGTGAAATATCAAAAACATAAAATAGCTTTTCCTGTCACTCTCACATATGAGTGAATAGTCTCTTTTAATATAAAATGCCTGTTTTAGTCCAGTCTAACATCAAAGCCTTATTCTCTGGTAGAAGTCAAACCTTCTTCCCTACCATTGTTCATCTTGGGCTGACTTAGGCTTCAAAGCTGCAGCAAGGCAGGGGAGCTTGACCGACTTATGCACTTAGTGCTTGTCCTCCTTGATGACTCACTAGGCTGTCTCTGGTTTTCCTGAGGCTTGAGAGGAGGGTAAGCAGAGAGAAATGAGGCAGGAAACATTTTACTTGACTGGTATGGTTGCTCCTGCCATTGGTGGCCACCAAAAAAATCCCCTTTCCTCCCTTCTCTCTCCCCGCCCCCGCATAAACACCTGCACTCCAGCAAAGCAATGGTATCCTTGTGGGAAGGATATATATATTTCCTTCCCCCTTCAAAAAATAAGTATGTGTGTGTGTATATATAGATATATGTGTGTGTGTGTACAAACATACGTACATACATATATACATAAATATAAAGACATACTGCTGGTGGCTATGGTGGTGGTGTTCCAGATGTCAACCAAGAACTTCCAAGTCAGTGACAGTGACTGGATTTAACCTGACAAAAAAATATGGAAATGTGAACTTTGCAGAAGAACCAGCTATAGTAGATGTGGTCAGGAGAAAATCGCTAAGGCTAAGATGATGAAAGCAGGGGGAACTGAAATAGGAAAAACACTTTCAGAGAAGAGCCGAGGCCTATTTAGTGCTAATGACTGGCAGAGTAAAACTTGCAGTAATGTGAATTGGGCCAGATCAGAGTATAACATGCGTAATACTCCAAAGTATGCCAAGTTTAAAAAAAAAAAAAAAAAGAACAGGATATGGTGGTGGTTTTAATGAAAGAGAAAATGTTGACTATATAGAAAGAGAAGAATCTGATAGTGAACATGATGAGTTTTGATGTAAAAAGAAGACATACAGAAGAAGGCAAATGGCCCAGCATACATTTTAAAGGAAGTCGAAGATAAAGAATCTGAGGGAGAAGAAGTGGATGAGAATGAAGATCTTTCTAAATGTAAGTTAGATGAGGATGAAGATGATGCTGACCTCTCAAAATATAATCTTGATGCCAGTGAAGAAGATAGTGATAAAAAGAAATCTAATAGACGAACTTGCTCAAAGTCTCAATCTTCACGTCTATAATCTTTATGCTCATCCTCCCCCTCAAGTTCAGGGTCTAGGTCCAGGTCCTGTTCAAGAAGTTCTTCCAGTTCCCAGTCAAGGTCTCGTTCCAGTTCCAGAGAATGCTTGAGATTTCATGGGTCAAAATCAAGATCCAGCTCCAGGTCCCACAGGAGCTCTTCTCCCCCACAAAAAAAAAAGATCTTATTCAAGTTCATCATCTTCTCCTGAGAGGGACAGAAAGGGAAGTCATTCTAGATCTTCATCTGGTGATTGAAAAAAGATAAACAAGATCACCATCACCCAAAAGGCACCACAGGTCACTTTCTGGGTCATCCCATTCTGTTGCCCATTCAAATTCAAAAGAGAAATAATATATTAAAATTTACATCTTAAAAACATTCAGTACAGCGCATGAAGCATATTTTTTAAGAAGTTGGTGTCTTACTTGGTCAGAAGTGCCAGTAGAGGTGCATGCCTTTCACTGCTTTTCAGAACAATACAGCTGTGCTTATTTGTGAAATTAAAAGGAAATAGTACTTCAAGCCATAATGTCCTCAAACAGATGGTCTACTTATCATTCTTTATTTACAACCATTTATTTAAAGCCACCTCACCTATAACAAAGTACTTCGTTTTCTTTTTCTTTTTTAGTTTGTTCCCTAATTTGAACTATTTTTCTCATTTCCAAATATGAACTGTTTATTGACTTAAGATTACCTTAGGCTTGCCTGAACTTTGGGCATGGAGGCCAGACTGGTGAAGTAGTTGGAAACAGTCTCTTTATCTTAATCTGAGAGAAGGAGTCACCTGTTCATGACAACCTATGTCAAAGCAATTGTTACCAGAAAAAGTTAAACTAGTTACAAAACAGCCAATTAGAAACTTCATTTTGAAATTCCCTATGGTAAGAAGGCCTTAGAATCATTGTCTTTTTTTTTTTATTCAGTTTTACTTTTTGTAACACATTTAATGCAGAAAAACCTTGTGAATTTATAGAAGGAGAAAGGTATTACTCATTTCTCATTTTCTGACATAATTTTGACCAAGAATATCTAACAGTTCATTTTTTTCTGATATGGTTGTCTGATGTAAAAAACATCTTATTTCAAAATGTTTATCTTAATATTTTAAGAAGCTTTGTGTGATATCCTTTAAAAATCCAGTTTTCACATATGATAAGGTAGATAAAGCTAAATTATAGTTAATGAACAACAAATTGAAGAAAGCCTTTGAAGTATATTTTTCTTTGGGCAAAAGACAAACAGACATTGTAAATTTAAGCAAACATTTGTCATGAGATGTTTAAACATACTGCATAAATTTTTTTCTGAGTAATGAATGATTATTTCTGCATAACATAAATGGAAATAATTGTTCACTTGAAATTATTTATGGCTTAAAATACTTTTGGAGTTTGCTGCATTTCTCAAAATTAAAATCTGGTCACTCGAGCTTTCTGTGTCTTCTGGTTTGAAAACAAAAGGGCATATCTTACCAGTATCTTCAGTGACAACACAAGGTAAGTGTATTAAGGAAAACCAGCAACTGTGCTTGGGGACTTGTTATCATGGGGATTAACACCCATTATTCTTGTCCTTTTTTTTTTTAAACATGTCTTCTGCAACTAAAAATTAAAACATTATAAGCTATTTTGTAGACAGACAAAACAAAATTGCACTTGTTTTGTTTTACAAGGAGTGATTTTCTCTCATCTGATCTGAAAATGAAAGCAAAATATCTTACATAGAAATATTTTGATATTTTTACAATGAGCTTGTCTTTTGTTTTTTTACATCTTTCCTTTGCTATGTTTACTGTAGTTTGCACAAGAATTTTTCTCACCTGTAATTGTGCCTCAGACTTCTTGCAAGTCCACCTTCTAAATTGCCCAGATGATCTTCTAGATTCTACATGTTACTGTTGTTTTATTCTTGTGCTTTCCATGTTAAAACTTTGGCTGCACTGAGCAAATGCAAGGTTATGAATTTAGCAAATAGTAGTTTACAGACAGTTCAGATGATTATGATTTCATTTGGTTTCACTAAGCTGTACTAGTCCATTTCATAAGGAAATGATGCTGTAGGCAAATGTAAATAAAGCTTGCGGGTCAAGCAAAAAAAAAGAAAAAAAATATATTTCTTCCCCCTTTTCAATCTCTCTCTTCTATGCAATTTCTTCCCTTCTCTCTCTCTCTCTCTTCCTCTCTCTCTCTCCTCTCTCTCTCTCTCTCTCTCTCTCTCTCTCTCTCTCTCTCAATTTCTCTCTCTCACTGGGCACTTATGTGGAGTCTTCAGACACCCCCAATTCTGGACATTTCCCACCTGCTCCTCCCTTGTCAAGGAAGACACTGCTTTTGCCACTTAAAGCTGGTCACTCATGACTCTCCCTTCAGCCCTAGCAACCACCGGTCCACCCCACAGTACTCCTCCTCATGGGGTCAGAGTGCCCTCTAAGAGGTCCTTTAGGGCAGGATCTTTCAAGATGGCCCAAATTCAGCTCCTACATCAATGCACATGTGTTCCATATCTGGAAGAGCAGATCATTTTGAATGCAGCTGGGTGTCTTTGCTCTCCTGCCACTTTTTAGGTATAAATTATCAGCAAGTACCTAAATATCAACAGGTTCCTAAATATCAGCAGGTACAGCTCAAGCTCTCCAGGTGGTCTCTTAAAGCATCCTTCATTGAGGCCAGAGTTAAACACCATTCTGCAGTTACTCACTTTCTTAGCATGCAGCCTTGGCATGGTCTGCAGCTACTGTTCTGGACCTTTGGAATTCCTTCTATAATTCCTAGATAGAGGGGAAATCCACTATTAATCTCTCTCTCTCTCTCTCTCTCTCTCTCTCTCTATATATATATATATATATATATATATATATATATATATATATGCATTGCTATATTTCTATATATAGAGGAGAGGAGAGTTTTCATTTCCACTTAGGAGAGAAGGAAAACACAGTTGGAGCAGGCAGCATCCATCAGTAATGACCAACCCAAAGCCAAAGTAATAGGCAACTTAATGCCAGAGTTAGCCCCTCTTCTTGGGAACCGGCAGAAATGTTGAGAGTCTTGCACTTCAGCTGGTGATGTAAGTTGGAAGCTTGAATTATTTCATGTGAATGCCAAATAAGATGGCAGATTCAGAAGACTGGAGAGCTTGGTGGTATTCAGGATCGTGCCTAATATGGTATTTCATGTTTTTAAACCTTATAATGTAAATTTGAGCTTAGAGTGTTTGCTCAAACTCCTGCCATTATTAAATGATAGAAATATAGCAATGCAGAAATACTCCTAGGACTTAAATACCTGGAATAATCCAAGCTTAAACTATGCATTTACTAGCACAAATCTTGCTTATTTCATTGACAATGGGAGAGTTTTGAGGATTAGACTGGTGAAGTGGCCCTCCAAACTCTTTTGAGCTTCTACAATTTTAGTGTTTTATTTCCAACCTTTTACTTCCACTGTCTCCAAGTTCCTTTATTTAGGTCACATATTTCCAGCCTCACTTTGATGATGAGAAAGGGATAATGATCAGACACAAGCAGAGGGCAGGAAAACAAAATGGGTTTTCCCAGGACCCCAGAAGTCTCCTGCAGAGCCTTGCTATGAGCCAGATGTCAGTGTACAGAGCCAAGTTCAGTCCTTGTCACGATGCCCCGTGTTGCTACAAAAGGGCCGGCTGGGCTGGGCTGAGCTGCAGGTTTTTGTCCCTGTAGGACAAGGATCTATACCACTGATATTCCAGGGCCTTGCAAGTTGATTCATTCAAGCCACAGGCTTCCCCAAGGCTGATTCGTAAACCAGAGAACCAATTTGCTAATTCACACTGGTTCAGATCAGCTACCACTCGTTTTGAGTATGGTACATGTCAAATACTGAGCTTCGGGCCTCCTCACCCCGATCTCATTTAATCCCCCTGTCAATGGTAGTAGATGTCCCCAGAAGGAAACCTGTTTAGAAAGTAAATAAGATTAAGAGTATCTTGGAAATACTGAATCAAGGCAAAGAGAATTAGATAATCTGTGGAAATAACCTTGAAACAGAAGGATGTTCTTGAAATTTGTTTATATATACCTGCTATGAAACCAGCTTCAGTAAGGAAACCCAAACTCTTCCCCATGGCAGTGCTCACCGACCAAAGCTTTTTTCTCCCCTTTTCAGTATTTTATGCTGATACGTCATGCCTCCCCATGACATCTTATTTCCTCACCACCAGACTGCCTCTGTAGAAGGGATCTAGGCACAGCGTGATTTCTTTAGAATAGTAGAATGTTCCTATCTCCTATAGAAATTCAAATTCTTTCTCAAATCTGATTTATCTCACTTGCTACAGTAGCAGACTCAGCAATTTGCCTTCAGGGTAAATCTCTAAAGCCTTTCTACACCATTCCAGGGTATAGAGGGTAATCTGTGTCTTCTTTGTGGCTCCACATGGGAAGGGAGAAGGGGCATGGATGGAAGAAATTCAAACTTTTGATGTTACCCTGATGTAAAAGAACTGTCCCATGTGTGCAGGTTTGATATTTTTAACTAATATATCTAAGCATTTACATAATGTCAGACACAGGGTGAACAGGGATGAAAAAGTCGCTCTACTCTCAAAGTACTCATCCAGTGGGGAACACAAGCACATAAGGAAATCATTTCAATCAATAAAGTGACTTAAAGGTTAACTGAAGTATAAACATGGTACCACTAGAGAATTAAGGCTTGAGAACCTGTGTGGTCGGGGAAGTTCTCACAGCTAATGTGGCATATGAGCAGTTTTAAATTAAGAACAGGAATTCACTGAACAGGAAAAGGGGAAGCAGTGGAGAAGGCAGTGATTATATATATATATGATCGATTAAATAGTATTATGATTTGTGGAAGTTATTTTTGTTTTTTTACTAAGTAAAATTAACATATGAATGATTTTTGTTTAGAGAAATATAGTGTTCTATCTCATTGTGTTTAAAAATATTATTTTTATAATATTGTAAACAGTTATTGTGCAATGCACTTTCTTCCCTTACTTTAGTCTTTCCTGATGTGAACTGTGAGGACTAAGAAAGGCTCCTGATGGTCAACTGGGCTCAGACAAAAAAAAAGGCGGGGGGGGGGAACCCTAGCAAAACAAAAACAAAAAACAAACCTAGCAGTCTTTTCTCTTGCACAAACTGCACTTTGTGAAGAATCCTCTATGCTAACCTGCCTGCCAGCACTGTTTCTGCCCTCTGAGCCATCTCTTATAGAGGTCCTGTAGTCTTATTTCAACCAATCTAAGGTTTTCCCCATCTAATCAGACCAGCACAGTTCTAACCAATCAGAGCAGCTCTATTCTGACAAATCGGGACAGTGCCTTTGGACCAATGATACTGTAAGAATTCAGTGTCCTTATCTGCATGAGGACAAACCCATCAGGTCGTGGAGCTGAAACACCAATGACATCTCCTGGAGCCAGGACTGAGCAAGGCAGAGCAGGGCAGAGCAGACCATGGCTAAGTGGAACTGCCTACCTAGAGAGGGGCCTGGACCCAGGGCCACCTGGCCCGGGGTAGCCACACAACCACATTGTTTTCACAGTGGTGCTCCAGCACTACTGTTGAGCTGTTTCCACTAAATACAGTTTCCTTCTTCACTGTGCCCCAAATTGAGGATTCCTATCGGCACCGCACCAGTGCCAACGACCATCAGTTGACACTGATATACCAAGAGCTCTTTTGGTATATAGTGCTGATGCAGTGGGAAGAGAACCAAATGCAGAGACAGAAAACTTGGCTCTGAATCCCTCCCTACTCTTCTTTTAGTTGTGAATCCACGTGTGAGTTGCTTAGATTCTCAGAGATCCAATTTCTTCATCACAGAAATGGGATAATTGATTTCCACCTTCAGATTTGTTGTAATGATTAGATTAAGAAACAAATGAAATAGCCCTTGGACCTAAAAAATCTCCCAAGACTCAACCCCAGTGATTCTAATTTGTGAAATCTAGGATGCAGTGAAGTGATACTTAACAACCCTGCTGACCCTAAGCTGACCAATTTAGATGTCCCTTTCTTTTATGGAAGACAGCACGTAAGGTCAGATAGTGGAGACTAGTGAAGGAGCTAGAATTAAACTCTCAATCCCTAGAACTATGTACTTGCATAATTCACAAATGATCTTCTGGTTTGGTTGCATAAACAGCAAGCTAAAACCTCATAAAAGTGTGCAAATATGTATGGAAAGATGTTCCGATTCTTTGATCCAAATGTGACTGGTTTGTTATTTAAATAAAATAGAAAATCTGATGGTTAGAAGAAGATAACATATATTCCAATTTCTTCCCTTTTGAATGAAAAAAAAAATAGATCTTTCTCTGCTCACCACAAAATAGACTGTAAACTGATAACCCATTCTGGTGCTATCTACTGATTAAAGATTAACTTTTCCAGGAATGAAAGGAAAATCCTGATTGAACGATAATCTCACTGAAGTGAATACATGCATTCCTGTCTTACCCCATATGTACTTTGTGACTGAGTTTTTAGCAATGAGACTCAAGATAAACTCTGTCAAATATAAGCAAAAAGAGAAAGCGAAAAACTATTCAAAAAAGTGAACAATCTGACTTACTAAAAACAGACTTTGTAGTTTTAATTGATAAAGATTCCAAGAGTGAATTGAATAGAATAAATGAATTTAAATAAACCATTCAGGTGGAAAAGAATAAATTTCTTTGTTAAAACTATAATAAAAAATTCAGAATACGAAGTCCAGTTTCAGAGAAAATATTGGGCTACATTATCAAACCAACCCTCTTGCTAAAGAAAAACTAAAATTATTGAATAAAATGTACTTTTTAAAAACTCTTCAACATGAAGAGTTGAAAAGATAGTAAAATATGAGCAGTTCAGATTCTAAAAAAAAGCATGAATTTCTAAGTGTAAGTGGAGCACTCAAGCTACTTTTGCTCCTATGGCATTTGCCAAACTTGGCAAAATTAAACACTAGATTTGAAAATGTTGGAGAGCAAAAAAAGGAAAGAAGTAAAACTTAGAGCTTTCCCATGATAAAAAGACCAGTAGGAGATCCTCCTCACATTAAGATAGACACTCATGGGACTAACCTCTCAGGCAAGAATGAACCAAAATTAAATATGTGTCACCCACCCAAGTGTGTGACCCACCTCTTCCACACACCATCTCCAAAGCGAATCCCAAGGAAAGCTGCTCTGTGGAGAAGGGGTAAAGATGCTGGTAAAGAAAAAAACCGTAAGTCAGCTGTCAGACAGATTTGCATATATAAATCATACAACTTGGTCATCAAAAAACAAAAAAATCTTCAGAAAGTGATCCCAGAGCAGGATTGTCTCCAAGGACCTGCTGGAAGTGATGATAAATCCTCCCTTGAGGAATGAGTTTTCGCAGAGACATATGAAAAGATACTCGATATTGCTAGCTATCAGAGAGATGCAAATTAAAACCACAATGTGATACCACTTCACACGGGTCAGAATGGCCTTCATAAACAGATCAACAAACAAGTGTTGAAGAGGATGTGGAGAAAAGGGAACCCTAGTGCACTGTTGGTGGGAATGCAGACTGGTGCAGCCACTATGGAAAACAGTATGGAATTTCCTAAGAAAACTAAAAATGGATCTGCCTTTTGACCCAGCAATTCCACTGCTGGGATTATATCCTAAGAACTCTGAAACACCAATCCAAAAGAACCTATGCACCCCAATGTTCAGAGTGGCACAATTTGCAATAGCCCAGTGCTGGAAGCAACCTAGGTGTCCATCACTAAATAAGTGGATCAAAAAAGTATGGTACATTTACACAGTGGAATACTACACAGCAGAGAGAAAGAAGGAACTCCTACCCTTTGCAACAGCATGGATGGAACTGGAGAGCATTATGCTAAGTGAAATAAGCCAGGTGGTGAGGGACAAATACCATATGATCTCACCTTTAACTGGCACCTAATCAACAAAAGAAAAAAGCAAGCAAAATATAACCAGACATTGAAATTAAGAACAATCTGACAGTAACCAGAGCGGAGGTGGGAGGGGATAATGGGGGGAAGGGTTTTCAGGAACAACTATGAGGGACACATGGACAAAGCCAAGGGGTGGGTGGGGGATGGAAGCAAGGGAGAGAATTGGGTTTGGCTGATGTAGAGGTGAGTGGTGGGGGGAAAATGCAGATGACTGTAATTGAACAACAATAAAATAAGTTTTTCAAAAAATGAGTCTTCTTACTAAGCCTCCAAGTATCATTACAAATAAGTATTTTCAAGAACAAAGAGTCAATAAAGGAATGGATTACAATGAGCATGAGGAAACTTCAGCAAAGTTTGATATCTTGGTTGTAAGGATGGCTTTATGAGTGTATAAAGTGTCAAAATTCATCAGGTGTACATTTTAACTTATGAATTACAGCTCTGTAGATTGTAACTCAATAAAGATTTAAAAAACAGCAATGAACAAAAACAGAAGAGAAAGGGGTTAGGGAGTTTGAGTGATCTCATTATTTGGTCACACTAAGTTATTCATCACTAGAAAGTATTTTTAAAATTATAAATAAACATCTTTCAGGTATTTTAGAGAGTTATTTTATGAGGATTAAACTGAATGACATCTCAGTTCTTCATCCCTGTGATTTGAAATCTGTGGGCTTTACCATCATAGAGGCTGATCAGTCCAGATATTGTGTATCAGGTAAGAGATTTCCCACAAATAATCATTTTTAAAAAACGCCAACTACTTTATGATTTTACTATAGTTCCTGTTTTCATAATTTTACATGACTTTGCCAGTTCTTTTTTTAAAGCAAAGACAATAGTTTAGTTGTCCTAGACATCACAGTCAATTATTTTAGTAACTTTACCTGTTTTTGAAAAAATACTTACTCTTTTTATGAACGGAAAAAATGTGATGTTTGTTAATTCAATAAATCAATAAACTGGAAAGGCCACTTGTATATTCAAGCGCAGTTAACCTATTTTGTTTCTCTTTTCAATTAGAAGAATGTTTTAATAAAGAAAAGGTATCATATGAAATATGTCTAGTGTTTATTTTGAGTTTTTACATTTTAATAAGACAGTAAGTATAAATTTAATGCCATAAGTGTTAAATTTGGTAGTTATAATTTATTCAACAATGTTCATTTATTCATATAATCAGTATTATAAAAATAGTCTTAGCTTTTGTTTAAATTTGCAATATCATAATATAGTAGTGATGTGTTAAATAGTAAATTAAAAAATCATGTTACGTTTTTAAACCAAATATATATGCACAGATTATACAGTTCACACCTCTTTAGAATAGGAGAAAAATTAGAAATAAATATACTGTAAATTTGAATGCAAAAATAAAATTTCAATATTTTGGGAATCCAAATAAATACAGGGTCGAGCAAAAGTAAATTTACAGTTGCTCATATGGAAAATAATGCAATAACTAATAAATAATAATAACACAAGAATAAACTCTGCTCCGTGCACTCACGACAGTAAACCCATCTTCTCCATCCTGTGCGTTAGAATTTCCTGCCCTGTCATTCATCCTCATAATGTCTTTTCCGTATTTTCCACCTTTTTGTCTCTGTGTTACATTTTCAGTAATTTTTCCTCACCTATCATCCAGTTTACTAATTTTGTCTTAGATTTTGTCTAATTCACTGCTGTATTTATTCTTTGAGTTTTCATTCTGGTTAATATTTTTAACTTACAGAATTTCTCATGTGTTGTTTGAAATCTACTGGGTCACTTTTTATTTTTTCTTTTTCATTGTAGGTATACTCAAGCCTTTTGCATATTTATTTATTTTTAGAGGGGGGGAAGGGAGAGAGAAAGGGAGAGAAACATCAATGTGTGGTTGCCTCTCATGCACCCTCTACTAGGGACCTGGCCTGCAACCCAGGCGTGTGCCCTGACTGGGAATCCAACCCGTGATTGGGTCCTTTGGTTTGCAGGCTGGTATTCAATCCACTGAGCCACACCAGCCAGAACTCAAGCCTTTTATTTATATAAGCATAGGAAGCTAAGTGTTTTATAATGTGTCTACTAATTTTATATTTGCATGTTTGCAGACTTGTATATTTTTGTTATTTCTGTTGTGCTCACTTAAGTGCCTTATGTCTTATTTTCTTGTCTGTTTGATTATCTTGGACTAGTACTGCTCAATGTCCTTGAAAAAATATTTGTAACAACCACTGGAAGCCTAGGATAAAGGTGTGTTACTCCAGAAAAGTTTTGTTGTTTTATCTGCATCTAGAAACACTATCTTTTCTATGACCACAGTAAACTGGCCTGACAATATATGCAAGGACAGGTCTGTTGGACACAAATTTTCAGGAATTTTTTCCTCTGCTCTGCTTAATTACAAGGTAAGCCTTAGAATACGGGGTTTGGTAAAAGCTAGGTTTACCTTCAGGCCACTCTTATTCTGTATATACAGCTAATTAGACCCAGTTTACATAAGAAGAGTCCCCTATTAGACTGCACATCTGGGTTCTGCAGTTACGTACTTTTTTTCTCTTTACCATTTGGTACATCAAAATTCAATTGTTAAATTCCCTCTGGGCAAGAGCAGCTTTGGGTCAGATTATCTTTCTGGGTTTTCACTGTTCCTTTCATTTTAACCAGGTAATTCTTGGCCATTTCATCAGCTTTTTGATGATTTAAATTATAGTATCAATATTTCCTACAGCCATTTTTTGTTACAGTGTGAGAGTATGATGTATGGATACAGCTGGTCGGTGGGAGGGGACTAGGTGGAAAACCTAGCCCATCACTATAGAAAACTGAAGTCTGAAAATTGTTTGAAGAATTTTAGAAACGTAAAACACACACACAACATTTATATGGCTTGGATTATTTTGGATATAGATCAAATCACCTGCGTGATTTATCTGATTTATCACAAAAATTCCTCTAAATATGAGAATAATCATTCTCAATCTACTTTTTTGTCAAACATACAACGTGAGACCACTTCCAAACTGAGAGTGAACTTCACGCACACGCAAAAATCCAAGCGCATTAATTCTTTTTTTTAAGGTCACCTACAAATCTTGTCCCCATAGCAACACAAGTGCTTCTTTCGATTTTTTCCTTTATGCTTCATATTTTTCCCAGTCATGAACTTTCAAAGCAATACCCTAGGCATTTATTTTGCAATTAAATCAATTGCTTCATTGTTAATCCAGCTTTCACTTTCTGTCCTTTCAGAGAAATTTTAAAGCACACTAATGAACAGAAAAGTAAAACACTGCTGCAGACTAGTTATTTACAAGAAAATAAAACAGACCACTTCTGAAATGTCAACAATATAATGTACAAATAAGTATGTTTCCAATTTTAATTTTAACTTTTAGAAAGTAATGGCAAATCATTACTAACAGTAACAACTGTATGATTTTTTAAAAATTTTTCTTCCTGAATCAAATGAAAGACCTGAACTTAAAACTAAATCAGTCCCATCTGGTTCATATTTACCCTATATAACAAACAAATATTGAAATGACTGGAATTGAGTAGTAATTTTAAAATGCTCACACATACCATAAAGTACAGGAATGGTTACTGGATTAATAAGTCATATCATCTCAAATTACAATAAATTTCTGGTCTTTTACTGGTCTTTACTATCCTCCCTCTTTAACCCAGCACTATGAAATTAATAAAGGGATAACTCACATCTTCGATAATTTTCTTTCTTGTTTGTTTGTGGCTATATATTTTAATTTACCACAGACTTCTCCTAGTGGACCTATGAATGCTTAAAGAGATATAAAATGTTATTTAAAACATATATTTAATCTATTACTCTGTAAACTTCAAATATACTATTCACCATTGAGGGATGCAAAGCACCTCAGAAAAGACTGAGAAAAAGACCTAGAACTCACCAATGTCCACGTTGTCAAAAGCTGGAAAAATGTGGGTTTAAATCCTAAGTACCCATGCGACCCTGAACAAGTTATGGAAACTCTATGTATCAGTCAGAGTTTGGTCAGGAAAGCAGAAACTGCTTGAGGCATTACAAGTAGAAAGACATATAATGCAGAGATTAAAGAGTTACAAAACCATTGCAGTGACTGGTGAAATAAGGGAAGTTATTACTAGTATTAAAAACCTCAGAAAGAATAGGAATCACTGGAAACTACCACAACTGATTCACAGACTAACACAAACAATTCACTCAACAAACCTCACATCCGCCCCTCTGCAGTCCACGTGCCTGTGCCGCTGCATTATGAGCAATGGCGGCTTCTTTCCTTGTTGCAAGGGCCCTTGCTGGCAGTATGCAACACAGTACCTTGCTGGTAGGAATTCTGGGGAATATAGTCCCCAGGCTTTCAACTCCTGCAATACAGGAAAGGAAAGGGGAAATGTTGCTGCATTGCCAACAAAAAATCTGGCGTTTTCTACGTGTGTCAGTGTCTTCAATGTAAAAATACTGTCAGGAGTACATCAAGATGTCGGATAGAGCACTTGCTCCAATATTCCTTTCTGCGTCAAATTCTGTAAAGTGGAAGGCACACATTTGTAAATATGTGTGCATTTATTTAGATACATCTGTGGGTGATATGGGTAGATCCGGACATAGAAGATACTAATAGATGCAGGTACAGATGACAGACACAGATACAGTACAACAGGACAGGGACACAGAAATTGTGAAGAGTCCTGGAAAGACAGACAGCATGTGGGATCAGAGTGACAGCAGCTGTGACAAACACAGCTCAGATGGATTCAGGATGACATCACTGTAAAGACTACAGCAGAATCTAAATTTGATTGAAGGAAAAAGTAGGAAAGTGTTTCAGAAAATCATTAGTGTAAATTTATTAAATAACTGAATTTAGGAAATAAGGCCAGGCCCCTTCACCCTTGCAATGTGCAACAGACCTAAGGTTTTCACATGTTTTATTCATTTTCATTAGCGGGATGGGGTTGGTATTTCACTATAGCTTTTTAAAGAATTTGTGTAATTTGATTGATTTTGATATTTCTTGCATGGCTATCCAAGTTCTTTAATTCAATATCTAGTAACTGGTGGCTTTAAAATTACAACTTTTCTAGAGGAGAGAGAGTTTGGAGGACTGGGTGAAACTGGTGATGGGATTAAGAAGTACAGATTGGTAGTTTGGTACTTACAAAATAATCACAAGGAGGTAAAGTGCAGCATAAGGAATATAGTCAATAATATTGTAATAACTATGTGTGGTGCCAGGTGGGTACTAGAAATATCAGGGGAAGCACTTTGTAAAGTATATGATTATCTAACCATTACGCTATACATCTGTAACAAAAACAAAATAATATTAAATGTAAACAGCAATTAAAAATTTAAAAAATGAAATGACAACTTTTTTGACTTTTAAAATATATATATTTTTTACTGAATTGATTGAAGTGACATTGGTTAATCACATTATGTAGGTTTCAGGTATATACATCAATACATCATCTATATCTTGTGTGGTGTGTTCACCATCCCAAGTCGAGCCTTCTTCCATCATCGTTTACACCTACCATATTCTCTTCTACCTCTCCCATCCCACTTTTCCTCTGGGAATCACCATACCATTGTTTGTGTCTATTTCTTTTTTTTGCTTAGTCCCGCCACCTTTTCCACCTAGCCTCACTGCTCCTCTCCTCTCTGATGGCTATTAGTCTGCTCTTTATCTACGAGTCTGTTTCTATTTTGTTTATTAAAGTCCATATATCAGTGAAATCAAATGGTGCTTGTCTCTCTCTGACTGGCTAATTTCACTGAGCATAATACCTTCTGGGTCTTTAAAATGCATTATGTGGCCTTTGGTAATAATTATGCAATTAAAAGCATTTCTTACCTGTTATAACCCTTTATTAAGGGCAAAATGGGGAAAAACCTTAACAATTCAACTAAAAGGGGTTTTATACATTATATATATATAAGTTTCTATGATTTTTGAAGTATTTTAATAATAGTGTATGTATAAGAACAAAGTCAGAATTAACTCTTTAAAAAAGTTGAGATTATATAAAAGAGATACATACATATTTTGAATTTGATTGACTCAACTCTATTTTATTTAAAGACTATCTACTGAAGTGGTTGCTTATTATTTGCTTTAATTTAATTATAAAGGGGAGAAATAAGAGGCAAGGCCTTAATCCGCAGGCATAGCACAAGAGGCAAAAGCTCTGCTTCCTGGAATTACGGTGTGTTAAGCCAGCTCCTCCTAGAAGCAGGTGCCAAGACAGAATTAAACATGAAAGAATCTTTATTAGAGAAATGCCTGTGTGGGGGGGGGGGAATAGAAAGGAGCCAAAAGAAGCTAGGAGAGGCATGAAACCAAAGTGCAAGTATAGCCCTGAGTGAAGGAGAAAGGGAGGGAGGGAAATGAGATGCTAAATTTCCCTACATCTATAAAATGTTTGGCAAAGCCATTGGAGACAACCAAGGTAAAATTCAGCCCCTAGGTATACCTGTATCCCCCAGGAATATTCCTGCTTTAGTATCAATACCTAAATCGGTGGTTGGCTGGGAACTGCAACTGAGAAGCAAAGGGTAACTGCTATGAGGGACTCAGAAGCAGCAGCTTGTCGTTGGTCAGTCAGGATTCCAGTAATTGCAGGTCAACTCCACGTATCCTCAATGGCCGCCACATAAAGGAAAGGACAGTTTAGCCTACAACTTGCAGAATTCTCCCCAGACACCTTTTCCTTTGAGGGAGTCCCTGAACTCATTCTTTTCATAGTGACCTATCCTGAAGACCAGAGGTGATGCTGAAGCAGACTTCTATTTTGTGTGGGAGAACATACCACATGGAGTAATCCCTATCTTAGGAGCTCAGCCCTGGGTTTGTACAAATATTTCTTCCATGTCTCAAGGAAGTTGTCTAAAGCAAGGTAGACACTGATCCCAAAATACTTGTTCTTTTTTCCACAAATGTATGCTCGCAGGTGTTATGGGTTGAACTGTATCCCTCAAAAAAGATATGCTAGGGTTCTAACGCCCTGTAACTCAGAATATGACATTATTTGTAAATAGGGTCTTTACAGAGGCAATCAAGTTAAGATGAGGCCATTAGGGTTGGTTCTAATCCAATATGACTGCAATCCTTATAAAAAGAAGAAATTTGGACAGAGGGGCAGATATGCACAGAGCAAAAATGATGTGGGAACACACAAGGAGAATGCTACGTGAAGGTGGAGGGTTGGAGTGATGCATTTACGAGCCGAGGAATAGTCAGAACAGCTTGCAAACGACCAGAAGCTAGGACAGAGGCATGGACAAGATCATCCCACCCAGCCCTTAGAAGGACCCAACCCTGCCAACAACTTGAGTTTGGACGTCAAGCTCCAGGATTGTAAGACTATAAATTTCTGTTACTTTAAGCAACCTAATTTGTGGTACTTTGCTGTGGCGGTCCCAGAAAATGAATACAGGGAGTTACTTGGGATAGGGATAGAATAGAAGTAATAAAATACCTTGAGCAAATTCACAGAGTGTAGTGAAGAAAGTAGCCTCAGAACAATACTACCCAAATCTTAGTTCATATCCCATTAATGTGTGAAGAGTTTATCTCTGCATCAGCAGCAAACTGATAGAAAATTCTAGTCTTACTGTAGAATGATGGGCATATCCATACACCCACTAGTAACAAATTAAGTTTAGTAAACCTTGGTTTGTAGATTGGACGTTTATAAACTAAAATTAAAGCATTATTAGCATTTACTGATCCTTCTACTGAAAAATTAGTCTACTACCTGCTTAGCAGTTTGTCCATGCAGATTTTGAAGTTCTTGAAATTTTGTGAAGAGTTCATTATTAATTATCATACTGTATTGAGTTGGGTAGTTGGATATCAGTTGTTGCTCTTCTTGCTCTACTGAATAGATTTGGAGAGTAACTGTGACAAGTTTTCAAAAATAATTGATCGTTTGCTCTTTAAAGTTCGGATTTGCTCTTCAAAGTTTAGATTTTCTCTTCAATTCTTTTTATATTCACTAACTTCTTTTTCTACTGCCTACTGGGACCAAATAGGATAGGTAGTTTATGGGACCTCGTATCCATCCTAGTGGGTCATCATTTTTAAAACTTCTTAATTAATGCCATAACACCACTTATACTCCTTCTCTAGCTCTTTCCTTTTTATTAATGAGGAAACTGAATACCAGTGTGTTTTTGACATGTAAATAGGTAGTTGATTTCATTTTACTAACAAAATATTTTTCTTGTTTCTAATAAATATTTGTTTAGTGCTATCAAAATGTAAGGCTGCGCTGAGATTTTTTAACACAAAATTTTTTAAATCTACCAAACAATGAAGTAGATACTATTATCTCATTTTCACAGATAAAAAAGACTGAGATTCAGAAACATTTAGCAAGTTACATGTCATATTGTTAAAAGTGACGAAGCTGAAATTGACCATTAACAAGTTTTCAAGGCTCATGTGCTTGTTGGCTGTGCCAGTGTTTCTTAAACTGGGCATATGGTAAGGTCTGAGTGTGTGTGCCCGTCCAAAAGTCCTATGTTGAAATCCTAACCCCAAGGAGATAGAATTGGTAAGGTGGTACCTTTGGGAAGTACTTAAGTCCTAAGTGTGGAACCCTTACAAATGGGTAAATGGGCTAAGTGCCCTTATGAAAGAGGCTGCAGAGAGATTCCTACCTTTTCCATCATATGCAGATACAATGAGAAGTTTGCAGACTGGAAGACAGCACTCACCCAACCACACTGGCTCCCTGATCTCAGACTCCCAGCCTCCAGAACTGTGAGAAATCAATTACTATTATTTATAAGCCACCCAGTCTATGATATTTTGTTATAGCATCCCGCAAGGACTGACAGCATTCATGGACCTCTGAGGTCAACTGTCTCTTCCTCAAGGGTCTGCAAGTGTAGGCATATTTTTTTTCTTTCCTTTTGATAAAACCATATCCTGAGGATTAGCTGGATGAGCACCTTCTGGCTGACTACTGACACATGATTCCAGGGCTCATATTTGCATTAGTATTTACAGCTAAGCACACCCCAAATGTAGGCCAAATGAGGTTGGAACTTGCTGGTGGATGAAGAGTTCCCAACAGTTTTGCACAGAAAACCTGGACAGCCTGAGTCTTTGCATGACAAATGTTGGTGGAGGCACAGCAATTGTGAAGGCTCTGCATGGTAGCTACATCTCATGAAAGTTACCTTCAATCTCTATAAATCTGTAATTCTGATGGATTGCCAAGACACTCAGGGTCCAGGGGGGAAACAAATGGCACAACCAAGAGCATAGTGGAGGAGAATTTAATAAAGAGACCATTTACAAAGGTGTTGGCAAGGTTAAGGGAAATTCAAGAGAGATGGAGTAGTGTCCCAGGGAGTGATGGTGAAAAACTTGGAGGAGTTGTGGAAGGGGCTATTACTACTATGGAAGTGGGGAGTGGGGGGATGGGAGGTAGTAGTGGGGCAGAGAGAGAGAGAAAGAGAAGACAGAGAAAGAGAGAAAGCTATGGCCTTTAATAGATGGATATGAGCAAGTGTTGGGAACTCAGCAGAGAAAGCACCAGAAGAATTAATAACCTGTTCTCACTCTCATCCCCTAGTACCTCAAATATTCTGCTGATGTTGTGCATTCCCTAAGCCTACCCAGAAGGCAAATGACAAAGTGCCCTTGCTACATTAAACAGGTCAGCCTCTCTGGGCATAAATCAGGGTGCAGAAAGCTGAAAAGTAGAATTGGTGGAACCAATAAAGATATTCAGTATTGTTCTGTTACCTAATGAGGCACTGATTTGTCCTGATAATAACAACTAAATTGATGTTTTATTTTCTGAAAAGTGTAAATATGTGTTAGTCTTCATTATTGAAACAAAACAAGAACCTAGGCACATCTTTCTTCCCCCAGTTGCAAGGAGATAAGATAAAATGACTCTACCAAGTTTCTTATTTAAATCGAGTTTGAGATTTTATTAATTAAGTTAACAATTAATACTCTCATTCAATTTTTTGAGTGGAAAATGAACAGGTTGAATTAAAGTTAGGAAGTAGATATTAGTAAGTAAAAATTATTTCTTCCTGATTAATTGTTTTTAAATAAAAGGCTGAAAATTGCTAATGGCTAACAATTTCAAAATTACTTTAGTTGGCTAGAATGATGAATTAATTAGTTAACAAAGGAAAAGTCTTCAAATCTTTTATAAAAATTAAGTTTTCCATGTTTGCTTTGGCAGCACATATACTAAAATTGGAATGATACAAAGAAGATTATCATGGCTCCCGTGCAAGGATGATACTCAAATTCATGAAGTGCTCTGTATTTTTCAAGCAAATGGACAGGAAAAAAAAAGCTGGGGTGGCAATACTCATATCAGACAACATAGACTTCAGAAGAAGGGCCATAAAGAGAGACTCAGAAGGTCACTTCATAACACTCAAGGGAAGAATCCACCAAGACATAAACATTGTAAATATATATGCACCCAACATAGGAGCACCTAAATACATCAAGAAAATCTTAGAGGACTTCAAGAAAGATATTGACAGCAACAAAATTATAGCAGGGGATTTTAACACCCCACTGTCAAAAATGGACAGATCTTCCAAACAAAATATCAACAAAGATATCGTGGCATTGAACAACACTCTAGAGGAAATGGACTTAACTGATATATATAGAGCCCTTCATCCCAAAGAAACTAAACACACATTCTTTTCAAATGCACATGAACATTTTCAAAGATAGACCACATGATAGGACACAAAACAGCCTCAACAAATTCAAGAAAATTGAAATCATACCAAGCATTTTCTCTGACCACAAGGGACTGAAACTAGAAACCAACCCCAAGGGGAAAATCCCAAAACCATCAAAATCATGGAGATTGAATAGCATGCTATTAAACAATGAATGGATAAAGAATGAAATTAGGAAAGAAATCAAAAAGTTTCTAGATACAAATGAAAATGAACTCACAAGAACCCAAAACTTATGGGACACAACAAAGGCAATCCTGAGGGGAAGTTCACAGCAATATAGGCCTACCTAAAAAAGATAGAAACATTAAAGACAAACAATTTAACCCTACACCTACAAGAACTCGAGGAGCAACAACAAAGACAGCCAAGAGCAAATAGAAGGAAGGAAATAACCAAGATCAGAGTAGAATTAAATGACATTGAGACTAAAGCACAATTCTAAGGATCAAGGAATCCAGGAGCTGGTTCTTTGAAAAGGTCAACAAAATCAACAAGCCTTTAAAGAAAGTTCATCAAGAAAAAAAGAGAGAGGACCCAAATAAACACAATCAGAAATGAAAGAGGAGAGATTACAACTGACACCACAGAAATACAAAGGATTGTAAGAAATTACTATGAAGAACTGTATGCCAAGAAATTTGAAAACCTAGATGAAATGGACAAGTTTCTAGAAAAATATAATCTTCCAAAACTCAATGAAGAAGAAGCAGAAAGCCTGAACAGACCAATAACAGCAGATGAAATTGAAGCAGTAATCAAAAAACTTCTGACACGCTAAAGCCCTGGACCAGATGGTTACACAGGAGAATTCTACAAAGCATTTAAGGAAGAGCTAACCGCTATCCATCACAGACTATTCCAAAAAATCCAAAATGATGGAGGACTCCCAAACTCTTTATGAAGCAAGTATCATCCTAATCCCAAAACCAGATAAAGACACAACAAAGTAGGAGAACTTCAGGCCAATATTGCTGATGAATGTAGACGCTAAAATCCTCAACAAAATATCGGCAAACCACATCCAACAATACATTAAAAAGATCATACACCATGGGTCATACATCCCAGAAGTAGGACTCATCTCAGGGATGCAAGGATGGTTCAGTATTTGCAAATCAGTAAATGTAATACCTCACATAAACAAAAGCAAAGACAAAAATAACATGATCATATTAATAGATGCGGAAAAAGCATTTGATAAGGTACAGCACCCATTTATGATAAAAACGCTCAGCAAAGTGGGAATAGAGGGAGCATTCCTCAACATAATGAAGGTCATATATGAGAGACCTAAAGCCAACATCATACTCAACGGGCAAAAGCTAAAATCTTTTCCACTAAAATCAGGAACAAGAACAAGGTTGTCCACTTTCACTACTTCTATTCAATATAGTATTGGAAGTCTTAGCCACAGTGATTAGACAAGAAAAGGAAATAAAAGGCATCCAAATTGGAAAGGAGGAAACAAAACTCATTATTTGCAGATGACATGATAGTGTACATAGAAAATCTTACAGACTTGGCCAAAAAGCTGCTCAACCTAATAAATGAATTTGGCCAAACAGTGGGATACAAAGTCAATATCCAGAAATCAAAGGCATTTTTGTATACCAACAATGAAACAGCAGAAGCAGAAATCAAGAAAAAAAATCCCATTTGATATAGCAAAAAGAAAAATAAAATACCTAGGAGGAAACCTAACCAAGGAGGTAAAAGACCTGTATGCAGAAAACTACACAACACTGAAGAAAGAAATCAAAGAAGACACAAACAAATGGAAACATATACCATGTTCATGGATTAGAAGAATTAACATCATCAAAATGTCCATACTACCCAAAGCAATTTACAGATTCAATGCAATACCTATTAAAGTACCAATGGCATATTTCACAGACATAGAACAAACACTTCAAAAATTTACATGGAACCATAAATGACCCCGAATAGCTGCTGCAATTTTGAGAAAGAAGAGCAAAGTAGGAGGGATCACAATACCTGATATCAAACTGTATTACAAGGCCACTGTAATCAAAACGGCCTGGTACTGGCATAAAAACAGGCACGTGGACCAGTGGAACAGAACAGAGAGCCCAGAAATAAACCCAAGTCTCTACAGTCGATTAAAATTCGACAAAGGGGGCAGCAACACAAAATGGAGTAAAAATAGCCTCTTCAACAAATGGTGTTGGGAGAACTAGACAACTACATACAAAAAAATGAAACTTGAGCACCAACTTACACCATACACAAAAATAAATTCAAGGTGGATAAAAGATTTAAATATAAGCTATGATACCATTAAAGTTTTAGAGGAGAACGTAGGCAGGAAAATCTCCGATATTTCACACAGCAACATTTTAGGGGACACTGATATGTCCCCTAAAGCAAGGGGCATAAAGGAAAGAATAAACAAATGGGATCTCATCAAAATAATAATAAAAAGCTTCTGCACAGCTAAAGAAAACGGTATTAAAATAAAAAGAGAACCAACTGTATGGGAAAACATATTTGCCAACGATACCTCAGACAAGAGTTTAATTTCCAAAATATATAAAGAACTTACATGACTCCACTCTAAGAAGACAAGCAACCCAATTAAAAAATGGGCAAAGGACTTGAACAGACACTTCTCCAAGGAGGACATACAGAGGATCCAGAGACACATGAAAAGATGCTCAGTATTGCTAGCTATCAGAGAGATGCAAATTAAAACCACAGTGAGATACCACTTCACACCGGTCAGAATGGTCATCATAAACAAAGCAACAAACAACAAGTTTTGGAGAGGTTGTGAAGAAAAGGGGACCCTAATGCATTGTTGGTGGGATTGCAGACAGGTACAACCACTATGGAAAACAGTATGGAATTTTCTAAGAAAACTGAAAATGGATCTGCCTTTTGACCCAGAAATTCCACTGCTAGGATTATATCCTAAGAACCCTGAAACCTCAGTCCAAAAGAACCTATGCACCCCAATGTTCACAGCAGCACAATTTACAATAGCCAAGTGTTAGAAGCAACCTAGGTGCCCATCAGTAAATGAATGGATCAAAAAACTATGGTACATTTACACAATAGAATTCTATGCAGCAGAAAGAAAGAAGGAGCTCCTACCCTTTGCAACAGCATGTACGGGACTGGAGAGCATTATGCTAAGAAAAATAAGCCAGACAGTGAAAGACAAATACCATATGATCTCACCTTTAACAGGAACCTAATCAACAAAACAAACAAGCAAAATATAACCAAAGACACTGAAATAGAGAACAGGCTGACAATGACCAGAGGGGAGAGGGGAGGGAATTTCAAGGGAAAAGGGGAAGGGTTTAGAGGAACAAATATAAAGGACACATAGACAAAAACTAGGGGGATGGAAATAGGAGGGAGGTGAGGAGGGCTGGAGCAGTGGGCTGGGATGGGAATAAAAGACAGAAAACTGTACAAGAACAACAATTAAAATAAAATTTAAAAAAAATTAAGTTTTCCAAACATAAGAAAAAATACCTAAAAATAATTCTGTGTAAAAGAACTAGTGTTTTTGATGATCACAGGTTTGTTATGAGCTAAAATGTGACACAATTAATAGGATGTTTAATGCAATCTTATACTAAAGGAAATTAATTAATTCAGATCAAGGAAATTAATAATTCCACAGGGCTTTGCACAGATTAAACAACACCTGAATGTTAAATCCCATTTAGAGGGATATTGGCAAATAAATGACCAGGTGATAAAGTATCCTGAAAGTATGTTATAAAAACAATTTGGAGTGAAAAAGATTTAAAATACAGAACAAGGAGTATAGCCAATAATATCATAATAACTACATATGGTGTCAGATGGGTACTAGACTTACTGGAGTGATCACTTCATAAGTTATATAAATGTCTAACCACTATGTTATATACTTAGAAATAATATACTACTGTTTGTCGACTGTAATTGAAAAATAAATTAAAAAATAAAAATAATTTTGAGACACTGTGGATATAAAGTTTAGGGAAGATTTAAGGAAGATTTGATGTGGCAAACATCTGCAGCTTTATGGAAGAAGGGCTAGACTCATTCCGCATGGATCCAGATGGCAAACCTAGAAGTGATAGGGGTTAGTGACCAGCAAAAAGATTTGGGTTAAAGAACTTATAAGAAACTAGACATGCTCATGGGTAGAAAGCCTTGCCTCTTGGCATAAAAAGCTGAAGAGAAGAATGGGTCTTAAGGATGGTGAAAGATTCTTGCAGTGAAGACATGGCTGAACTAATGAACTCTGAGACTCTGTGATCTGTGACCGGATAACAAAATTACATTTTGAAACTGATGCCAGATGCAAATGGCTATTATTGGGGTAAGGAAGAAACTAAGGACTTTAGATAGAAGAAGAAGAAGGAGAAGGAAAAGGAAAAGGAGGAGAAGGAAGAGGAGGAGAACAACAACAACAATAACAACAATAGAGATACACTAACCACAGCGTATCTGCTGGTCCATAAAAAGAGAAAGAAATGGGGAAAGGTTGAAAAAGGCCACAAAGAGAGAGTAAACAAGAAAATATTTTCTAAAGAACAGAGAAGGTGTTGAGAGGATAATGAATGTTGTACTTTTCAGAGGTTATATTTCTAAAGATGGGCTCAAAACAATTATTTATAACACTCACTTATGTTATTACTTATATTTTGTACTTTCTGATATCAGATAAACTCCATAGAGAATGTGATGCTTTTCCAACATTTTTCATGGCAACATACTTGAAACAGCATTCAGAAGTAGTAAGTAGAATAAATGCCTTTTCAATGTCTCAGAAACATTGCTTGACTGAACATGAAAATTGAGAAAGGCCTAAGCATGGAAGTTAGGAACGGTGATTCGAAGTAGACCATAGCAGTTGTTCAGTACTCTTATCTCCCTAAATGTGTAACAGGGTAAAACTTACTAAATAAGCGAAACATCACTCTTCCTTGGCATTTTTTTTGTACCACTTTAAATTGTTGATCAATGGTTAATTATTTTGGTATACATATGATGGCCAATATTGATTGGAATCAAATACCAATCATAGCTTTCAAGAAAAATAAACAATATAGAATTTGATTAAAATTTGGACTTAATATAAACATTTTTAAACATATTTTTAAATAATGGGTTTAAAGTTGGTTCTTTATTGCGCTTTCATCCTTAAAGACGTGATTTGAAGGGATTGGCATTTCTTCTCTGACCCTGAAAATGAAAATGTTCTCAACCAGACAACTAAAGGATAAGGAGAAAGACATGCCTTTGGGCTTCTGTGATGAGATTCCTTATCTATTCTTGGAATCCTGCAAAGAAATGAATAGAGAGAATGAGAAGAGAGAATGAATAGAGAGAACAAAGAAGAATGAGAAAGATACAAAGCTCCACCCCTTCTCAGCAACCAAAAAGTTCAAGTGAAAATAGCTATTTCTTCCCATATTATGAGAATCCAATTGACCCAGCCCCTCCTTCCAAAAGGAAAAAAAAAAAAAAAAAAAAACCTTCCTAAAGTTAAAGACAACTGAGGCTATTAAGGTAAAGCAACTTGGAGGAAATACATGAATGAACAAGGATTTGTTCATTCTTAAATAAACACATTGTTAAAACCATGAACAAAGGTGAATTGAAGATGGTCCTTCCCCTTGAAGGACCTCAAGGGCAGAGAAGTGACAAGAATTCTCCTACAAGGATTACAAGAAAGGTATACACAAAGGGTATGAAACTCAGTAAAATGAGTGTTCATTAAAGGAGAATCAAAAAATAGGGTAGTGCTCCCTTCGAGACAGCATGGATGGAACTGGAGAGCATTATGCTAAGCGAAATAAGCCAGGCAGTGAAAGACAAATACCATATGATCTCACCTTTAACAGGAACCTAATCAACAAAACAAGCAAAATATAACCAAAGACACTGAAACTGAGAACAGACTGACAGTCACCAGAGGGGAGAGGGGAGGGAATTTCAGGGGAAAGGGGAGGGTTTACAGGAACAAGTATAAAGAACACATGGATAAAAACTAGGGGGGCTGGGAATGGGAGGGAGGTGGGGAGGGCTGGGGAGGTGGGCTGGGATGGGAGTAAAAGACAGAAAACTAAACAAGAACAACAATTAAAATAAATTTTAAAAAAATAAAAATAAATGGAGTGGTGCTGATTCTGAGCCTTGAATCATGGGCAGGACTACACCTGATGGAAATAGTGGAAAGAGGCAAAAGGGAGTGAAACGCCTGGTAGCTAGCACCCCTGGAGGCCTTCTGGTCCCCCCGCCACATCTCATTATCTAATATCCCTGAATGAATATTCTGATAACATTGACTGAGTTTGAATACATTTGTTTCCAAAGAGGACATCAGAAAACTCCAGCTGACTTAGCAGAAGCCTGGTTCATCCACTGAATATTTAAGACCACAAGAAGTAGAAGGGGAGTAAGGTCTGAGTTGCCACAGATGCTGTTTATGTGTGTCTCAAGGATCAAGGCACAAAAGGAAGGGCCACAACCCTGCTGAAATTGCAGCCTTAGCAAATAATTAAATAAGCCAAAATGCTTCTAAGTGGGAGCATTCAGAGCGGCAGAAAAAAAGCTTCGCTGAAACAGTAAAGAAAAAGTAGACAAATATTTCATCTGCATCCTTCCATCCAAGCTTCTCAAGCTCTAGCCAATTGTACCTGAATGCACTCAGTTAATCAAACAGGATATGCAAGGCCTTAGCAATCAATCAAAGAGGTTGGCTGTGACAAGTCTCTGGCCTCAGGGCCAGTCCTCAAACTGGAATCTTTTGTTCCTTAAAACTTAATGAGCTCCCAAGACCAGCTGTCTACTGGAGGTGATACAACTTTTTATATCTTGTACCTTCACTGTAACCCAAAGGCTAATACAGGCATGGTTGTAATTCATTTCTTATTAGAATCTTCAAATACATTACCTCATTTAAGTAGACTACTGATCCAGCTCCAGGAGGATGTGGAATTTGAAATGGTTTTTCCACAGAATTGGAAATTATGTTACAGAGTAAGTCACCTACATGGCTAGAACCCCTCTGTAGATTTCACCAGGCTGTTGGGACATAGCTGCTTGTTGGTATCTGAGGGACCAGCAATCTTGATTAATTAGTGTGTGTTCCAGGCACTGTACTAAGATACTTTACAAGCATCATATAATTTAATTCTCTAAACACCCTTATGAAGCCACGATGACATTCTACAGATGAAAAGATTGAGACTTGGAAATATTTGGCAACCTGTAATGTCACATAGTTGCTAAGCTGGAGTTTATATTCTGATAGGGGGAGATAGACAACTAAGATACAAGTGAATGTGAAATGTGTCCGATAGTGATCGATGCTCAGGAGAAAAATAAAGTGGTGAAAGAGGAATGGGGACAGAAGGATTTCTATTTTTGTATAAGGTCACCACTATTAAGATAAGATATGAGTAAGCAAGGGAACAAGCCTTGCAGATACCTAGGGAAATGTCACTGTAGGAAAAGAAAAAACAAAGGCAAGGACTCTGAGGAGGGAAGGTGACTGAGGTATTGAGAAAGAGCGAAGAAGCCGATGGAACCAGTGCAGAGTGAGCAAGGGAAAGAGGCCAGGAGGGGAGCATTGAGCTGAAACAGGGTCCAGATACCTCAGGACTGTGTAAACCACCGAAAGAAGTTGTACTTTGCTCTGAACAAGTGAGAAGGCCTTTGGAGATTTCTAAGCAGAGAAATAATATGATCTGGCTCTGGGTGTTACGTTAGAAATAATTTTTTAGTGAATGAACAGAAAGAACAGTAAGGAGGCTACTGTCACCTACAGGAGAAACATGGCACAGACCAAGGTGGTAGCACCAGAGGTGGTGGCAATGGGTCACATCCTGGATATGCTACCAAGGTACTGATGAAAATATTTAATGACTGTTCAGAAGCCAAGTGCGATGAGAAACAGGACTCAAAGTTGAGTTTAAGTTTTTTAACTGAATAACTAGGACAAAATTTCCCCATGCTAGCATGGGGAAATTGCCGGGAAGAGTAGGTGGGAGGCAGTTGGAAATGAGGTGTCTAACTCTGGGCATGAGTCTCTCTAAGTAGAAAAAGGTCTATCTGGCAGATAAATACAGGATTTTGGAGTTTAGGTAAATGTATGGATTTGAGATATAAATTTTGGGATCACCAGTGCATAGATAAGATATAAATTCATGTGAATGTATATGATCACTTTTGGAGGGAGAATAGACTAAGGAAACAGATTTGAGAACTGAGTCCATTAACCTAAGATCGAATTAAGATGTGCATTACTAGACCTATCTCTTTAGATGTATGACCACCGGATCCCCAAAATGTACTTAGAACTTCTCCCTCACTGAAAAGTTATGTAGGACAGTTCCTAACTATATTTGGCCTACGAGAACCCTGATCTAACATTCTAAAATATTGAGATATTCTCAAAGCATGCACACACACACATTACATCTTTCTGCTAAGAACTGTTTGGCATGATTTCCCTCACATTGTGTTTAGGCAAGGTCAGGGAGATGAAGGTGGAGGAGAATGAAAAGGATCAGTGAGTTCAGAGAACTAAGGGAGTGAGTACCGGAAGCCAAGAAGTAAAGGTGTTTTAAAAGGAGGTAATCAACAGTTGTATCAAATTGCTGATGCACTAAGAAAAACATTAAGAAAATCGGATTGGAATGTGTCCAAGAGAGAATGAGAAGAGAGGAACGAAAGAGTCAAAATGATTGTACCAGATTCTACCCCTCCAGCCATCTTTAAATGCATCACTCACTGCAAAAGAAAAAGCTCTCACTGTAAGGCATCCTGGATATGGCGCCACAGAAAAATGTCTACACGTCCCTGAATTTTGACTTATCTGCACCTTCTCCAACTAAAGGACAAGCTTCAACTTTAAATAATGTCCTGCTTTCTTCCTATTCTTCAGCCATTAATTACTTGCACCCAATTATCACCTAGCAGTAATCAAATCCCTCTAAGTCATTTATTTTACAAGAGTTGGCCCTTTTGTGTATGCTGATTAATTTTATGTTTAACAATAAGAAACTGTTTCTTTCTGAGGTTATCTAGATTAAAATGCTACCAAATGCATCTCAGTCTTGTCTGGTTAGACACAGTTGTATCAAACAAAGCATATGTGCTAAAAATGAGAACATATTTCTTTCCAGATTTCCATGGCAAGTCAAAACTCTTTTTAAAAAAAGTATTTATTTATAGTGAGAGGGGATGGGTGGGAAAATGAGAGAGAGAAACTTCAGTTGCCTTTCATACACACCCTGATCAGGGACCAAACCATAACCCAAACCCAGGTATATGCCCTGACCAGGAATTGAACCTGCAACCTTTGACTTTGCAGGACAATGCCCCACAAACTGAACCACACTGGTCAAGGCAAACAAGTCACAATTCTTGATTAGCATATTCCTAGCGAGGCACAATCCTAAAGCCTATTGGAATGTCTACTAGCATTTTAGTCTTGTTGGACAGTTGATTCTTTCAGTGGTAGTGAAATCCTTCTACAATGCCACAGGGAATGCACTGATTTTTTAGAGAGTTTTATTTCTCACCTCCATCAAAATATTATGTGTCTGTTGGAGATAGCGGGTAATTAATAACTAACAATTAAGGACTACACTTCAGTTATTTAGCCATGAAATTATTTTGCAAAAGAGAACATTAAGGTCCAAATTGTGCAGAGAGACATATACAATGATAGATAAGAGTGTAGCTCTAGGGACAAACTGCTTAAGTTAGAACTCTGCCTCCGCAATTCCTAGCTGTGTGGCTTGAATCAATTTACTTCTCATCCATTCAATGGAGCAGGGGTGGGGAGTACATAGGGTTAGCTCATAGAGTTGTTGTGAAATTAAATGAAACGACAAATGCAAAGCTTTTTGTATGATGCTTAGAACATAGTAAGTGTTTAATAAATGGCATCTATTTGTAAGTGGCCTACCCAAAAGCAGAATCTGTTTGCCAGACTTTTCCTTTGCTGCTCCTTCCTCTGGGCCAAAACATCTTTTAAACTTGACACAACAGAATTTGAGCCATAGTTACTAATTCCTGTCAGAGGGTGAAAATGAGAAAGGACTGTGGTGAAGTCTGGGCTCAATCCAGCGATGATTTCATTTCAACCAGAGGAACATTCCTTTCACCCCCGGGTCATCTACACATTCAACATCCCTGGAGGACCTTCACGAGGCATTTGTCCCAGTGAGTTGTGTGTCTCTGACGAAGAGCAAAGCTGCTGAAGAGAAAGCCTGTCCCCATTGGCTTTGGTGTTCTTCCCATGCGTAGGACACCCTGTGGACACATCAGTAGTAAGACAAGGTGAAGGGCAGGGTGAAGGGTGAGAGCTTTTCTAATAGGGTCATCAGCCTCACCCTCTGGCCAGTTTGCAGCAAACCATCGCTTTAGCATCACTTCCCTACAGAGGTCCTCAGACTTACTTGCTCTAGCAGATCTTTCTTTTGTCCTTACCTATTTTTAATCCACACAATACACCTCTTTTTGAGGTGGTATGCCAGCCAGACTTGCGAGACTTTACTGTAAATGCTTGTTTTAGCCTAGTTTTATTTAATTTATTTTTAGTTACTTCATCTCACTTTTTGTATGGATAGGAGGGAGTACCAGAACAAAGAAAATGGTTTTGAGGAGACTTCTTGACAAAGTATAGAAGACAAAATGCCTTTTGTGTCTCCAGTTATCACTGCACGGGTCATTGCTATTTGGGAACAGAAATGTGCTGGGCTCAACTTTGATAAATCCTGAACTGAACTGGAAAAAGCATAGTCCTATTTCTAAAACTTTTTCCCGTAAACTTGTGGAACATTGCCTTAGTACTTAGTACTGGTATACTTCAAGACCTGCAGTATATAACCAATTTTAAATTTTTTCCCATTTTTAATAGACTATCTTTTTAGAACAGTTTTAGATTTACAGAAAAAATGAGAAGTTCCTGTGTATTATATATCCAGTGTCTCCTATTTTTGGTATCTTACATTAGTATGATATGTTTATCACAATTAATGAACCAATGTTGATATTTTATTATTAACAAAAGTCCATACTTTATTCAGGTTGACAAAAATTTGCTAGGATGATGATGATGATGATGATGATGATGATTTTTAATTGTACAGACCTTAGAAATCATCTTGGAAGAACATTAATGACATTAAATTCATTATCCATGCACATGCAATAATTATATGCCTCTTAATATATTGTTCAGTAAAGTTTTATAAATCTCTCAGTATTGTCCTCAACTTCTGTTTTGAAGATTCATTCATAGGTATGATACATTTGTGACTATAGTATATATGTTTTGTATTTAATTGAATTTTTATTGCTTATTTGTAGAACACCGAATTATTTTTGCTATTAATCTATGTTCAGTAGCTTTGCTTAATTCTAAAGCTTTATAGATTCCCTTGGGTTTCTATAAAGATGATCATATCTAATTATAAATGACAGTGTTCTTTCCTTCCCATCTTTCTTTTTATAATTTTGTTTCCTTTTTCTTATTATACTGGTAGGAACTCCATTACAATGTTGAATATAAGTGGAATAATGAGAAATTTCATTTTCACCTAATTCTAAAGTAAATATCCTAAATTTTCACCTTTAAATATGATGTTTCTGGAACTTTTTGCCATATCCCATTGGTCAAGTTAAAATTCCTTCTAATCTTCAAAAAGTTTTAATTTCATTTTTAATGAGAAGGTATTGAATTGTATTAAATATTTTACATTTATCACTATTGTCATGGTTCATTATCATTAGTATTATTACCTGCATTATTGATTAGTATTATGCACAATAACACTGCATTAACAAACCACCCTAAAACTCGGTGACTTAAAGCACTGATCATTACACTCATGGACTGTTGGTTATCTGGGGTGTCAGAGGAGGCTCTGCTTCATCTGTGGCATCTGGAATAGAGTAGCTGTGCTAACCTGAGCCTGCAAGCTTCTGTCTGTAAGCTGGCCAACTGGCTTTGTTTCAAGGAACTGTTCCTCCCTAGACCAGCAGACTAGCCTTTGCATGTTCTTCCCATGATGATGATAGATGGACAAGAAACAACTTTATTATTATACATGCTGATTCCAAGCCCTTGTATACCATATCTACCAAGTTCCCACTGGCCAAAAAAAAAAGCACAAAAGTTAGTAAGTATACACCGTCTTTTGTAAGTAAAAAGAATTAATTCCACAGTTACATGGAAAAGAGTGTAGATATCAGGAAGAGTGAAGAATTAGGGCCAATAACACTCTTTACCACAATGTATTATTCTTCTAATACATTGCTTGGCTTTGCAAAAATGCAAAAATCTTACTAAGCACATAATTTAATAATTTTTTTCTTGTGGCTTTGTGATGAGAAAAAGTTCTAATATAGCATTACTTTTCTCTTTTTTCTCTTATCATGAAAAATATAAAAAAAACTAACTAGTGCCAATATATCTATATATCTAGGACATGAATTGCCCCAGAAATTTCCCATGGCCAGCAAACTAACTTTACTTCTCTCTTAACTCTACTAATTCCTATATCTTTGTAAAGAAATTTTCTATGCTTCAGGAACCAGTTTAGGTTAAAGATCTTAATAATTTCTTCACATATTCCAATAAAATATGTCACTATTGGTATATCAGTATCAATCAGCTTAAGTTCAGTCAGAAACACAATCTCTGTTGCAGAAATAAGGGGTTTAATGTAGGAATTGGGACAAACAGGAGTGTTGCTGAAAGACAACTTTTCTTGCCAAGATATTTTCCCACATACAAGAATGTTTTGATTTACCTGATTCATTTCACAAAATGGACTCAGTCTCAAAATGATACCATTAATAGTAGCAGCAAAGAATGTAAAGTGTATAGAAATGAACATAATAATGAAAGCATAAAGCCTTTCACAGAAAACATTTCAACTATATTGAAGGACATGAAAGAAATTAGAATAAATTGAGTGATTCAACAAATTGAATAATTAATATGTCATAGAGGTCAATTATCTCCCAAAGTAATTTGTAAAGTCAACACAGTAACAACAGAAAATACCATTGGAGTGATTAAATAAACTCATTCTAAAGTTTATGCGGAAGAAAAGCCAAAGTCAACTTTGAAAAAGAACAAGAAGGAAAACTAATCCTACAAGCTATTAACATATATTACTAAGCCATAGAATTTTTTTAAAAAGATATGATACTGATACAGAAACAGAAGAATGGATTGTTTAGACTAACAAATGAATAGAATACTATGGAAGAGACATAAAATAGACCCTACACATTTGAAAACTTGATAAATTATAAAGGTGGTACCATGAGCATGAAGAACAGATGAATTATTTAGTTGATGATGTTATAAAAAAGCTAGCCCACCATATGGAGAAAAATGGAGCTGAACTTTTATTTTTGAATTGCATGCCAACTGAGCACTAAACGAATTAAAAACTCAAATGTAAAGATAAAACCATAAATCATACAGAAGAAAATGGAGAATATATTTTTGACAAAGGTTGTAGGGAGATTTGAAACAACTGTTCAAAAAGATTGTAAGGTTAAATAAAAGGAGAAAAAGAATAGATCTGACTATATGAAAACCAAAGATTTTCTAAAGGATACTATGAAATAAATGGACAGAGAGAAGACTGGGAGAAGATATTTTCAACCTTTAAAACTGATGAGGAAATAATACTTAGATTGTGAAAAGGAACTCTTACCAATAAAGAAAAAGACAGGAAGCATAGGCAAAAACGGGAGGACGCTCACCTAACAAACCCAGGAAAGATACTGGAAGACACAATTACTAATAGAAAAGTACTAATTAAAGCAACAATGAAAATCAATGTACACCCATCAGAATGCAAACATAAGGAAGATGAGAGATATCCAATATTGGGGAGGTGTGGACCCGAACACTTGGGAGCCGAAATGGGAACAAGAATTCCCTGATCCAGCCATGCCAGAGAGCAGTGGGCAGTGTCTAGGAAAACTAAGTGTTGCCATTCCGGGAGAGCTGTATCTCAGGGAAGCTCTCTCAGAGACTCTTAGAGGTATGTGTTCAAGCATGTTCATGGTGATGTTGTTTATAATGAAAAGCATACGAGGAATGCCTAGTGTCTATTTTTAAGTTGAATTTTATAAAATAAAGTAGTTGGATATCATGGGATACTATGAAGCTCTAAGAAACAAAAAATTAGATGCACACACAGTAATGCTGACCAGTCTTTAACACACTGAAGAAAGGAGCAAACTCTTAGAATGGGATTTATAGTGTAATACCATTTATGTAAATTAAAAGCACACACAAATCAAAACCATGTATTTCACAAGGATATGTGTGTATTCAAGTACGTATATACAGGGTTTGGCAAAAGTAACACATGCTTGAGTGTGGTTGGTAGGGTAATAATATGGATGTAATAAATTATAGCTTTAACTTGAACATTTTGCCTAAAATGTCATATGGTGTTTCAGTATGATATTGTTATATTACAAAATTACATGCTTATGGTTTTGTAATAAAAGGGGGGTGTTATTTGTGCTGGACCCTTATATAAATTTATAAATATATGTTCTTAAGTATATTGAAGAATATAAAGCTAATCTATTAGAAGAGAAAATAAAACAAATGGGGGTAAAGCTTTACATGAATGGATTTTGATCATGTGATATGGACTCAGGACTATGAGCTCCACTCTCTGCCTGAGTTCCAACAGTTAACAGAAAAAGTACCTGCACGTTTCTTCACCCTGAGGTCTCTCTGGAATATATCACACAATGACAATAATTATCAGGTGCAGTTTAGAGACTAGAATGTAAGAGAATAAATCTAACCTAATAAATGTTTCCTGGATCGTTATTTACAATACACCAAGATTTTTGGAGAACTAATTCCCCCCTCCCCATGTTTAAGATTTTAGGCTATTTTAATACAGTTGCAGTGCTCTGTGGCATGGCAGAGGCAAAGACAGGTTTGCCACTCTAACCGCATTGAACAGTATGATTCCAGAGCATTTAGTGAAGACTGTGAGGCACACAGTACTGTGCATGCCCATAGGGATGAACACATTTACCAAGACAAAACTGATAGGTGCCTTTTTTATTCTAGTGTTTGGTCACATCCTGATTATATATGTATTTTGATCCTCACCCAAGGATGTGTTTTATTGGTTTTAGAGAGAGGGGAAGGGAGAGGGAAAGAGAGAGATGGATATGAGAGAGAAACATCAATCAGTTGTCTCCTGTATGCATCCTGACCAAGGATGGAACCTGCAACGAGGTTTGTTCTCTGACCGGGGATCAAACCAGGAAACTTTTGATGTGTGGGACAATGCTCCAACCAACTGAGCAACCTGGCCAGGGACTGAATATTTTTCATCTTCAAGCTAGTAAACTCATTAGCTGACACAATGACTGACCACTAAACTCCTGAATGCCAAAATTAGTCAAGGTGTCACTTCAAAGAAATTCACTGCTGACAGCTCCCTCTCAGTCCCTCTTACTGACTTGAGGAAGACAACACATGCAGAAAAATGGCAGGGATTGAGCATAAGCCTGTTTTAAAATGTTAGATTTCCTTTAATGCTTTTGTTTTGAATTAACAGGGTCCCTTCAAAAAATAATCACCACTCAAACTAAAAAGAAAGAATATTGGTCCATTAAGAAAAGAGAATCATGCAAGTCCTATTCTATTGTTCACCAGTCAGAAGCCACCTGGAAGAACTATGTTTAGTTCCAGAAGTCCATTTTTAAGAAGGACTTATACAAACTCATTTCTATGCAAAGAAAAATAAGCATGATGACATTTAGTCTGGAAACCACATCACATCAGAAGCCAAGCATGTTGTTGATACCAGAGAAGAATTCTAATATTCAAGGGAGAACAATTTTAAAATGAAGGCATTTGAGTTCTACTCCTGTCAGGGTCTCTCCAAAGGTCTGATGTATTTATAAATCTCACACATTTTCAAACAGCAAGCAGATGGTTCTGTAAAACAGATTACAAAGAAGATTTAAGTATCAGATTAGATGTTGCAGTAAGTGATACCTTTTGGACCCCTCTGGTCTTGACTTTCAATGCATCTGTGAAAATGTCTGTAATGTGTAAAGGGAAATGAAGATGCTCTCTTTGCAAGTGCCATATGCACTGGATTTTCGGATCACCACTCTTTCCCGGTTCCAGGTGGAATGAAATGAGAAGAGTTTTCCTCATCGTCCTAGATCATTTTGTTGCTAGCTTGACTCTGTTGGACAGATATGACTGAGACTTTAATATCTGCAAAAACCCAAGAACACAATCTTGGAATGAGCCACCGTTTTTTTATGACAGAGGCAGCTAACCAAGTTCCCAATCAGAAATAGTATTTTCAAAGCAATAAGTGTATAGTATATTTCTGAAATTGTCTGCTTCTCCCTTTTTTCTGAAACCATCTGAGAGACTACAGCATGTTGACAATGGAGCTTATGTACATTTGTATCAAAAGCATGAAGGCATCTGCAAGCCTGATGGAAAAGTCATGCTATTTTTTCACTGGTTTATGCAATAGCACCATCAAGATGAAAACCATGAGATTTATGTGCTTGATGAAACCAGAGAGCCAAGACAAGCACTGTTTCTGGATCCCTGTCAAGAAGAGGTTACTCTGCACAGCAGAACCTCTGTGCACAGTCATTACCAAAGACAGAAGCTCTGGGGCATTTTTTAAACTGGGAGGGAGAGCAGGGCTTAGTCACCGTTAACTCAAAGCCTGGGGGACTCGGGGCTCTAGGCTGCAGGATCTTTTCGTCTATGCCAATCTGTTTGCAGAGACCAGCTTTAATCTTGCATCTCTCTAAATGTGTTTCATTCACTGTCAAGGTTGAAAATATTCAATCTGTCAGCTTTCACGGGCAACCAACCAAGGAAGCAGCTGCTGGCTTCTTTCTATGTGCTATGGAACAATCAGCAGAGATGATCTCCATCATTTTGCTAAAACCATCCATATTTCTAAACTAAGAAAATATTTTGAAACATAAAAACTGGTAGGGCTTTATTTATGCATTCATCTGGGGAAAGAAATGAGGCAAAGGGAACCCATCCCCCATTCATGTATTGCTTGGGCCAGGAAATCTCCATTTTTTCCCTTTATTTTATTAATATAACAGTAGTTCCCTTCAGGGATGGTACCACACTAGGGGACAGTTTTGGAATAAGGGGAGCAGTTTTTGATTGTCATAATGATAAAGAACCCTAATAGTGTTTGTTAGTTGCGGGTCTGCAATGAGGTTCACAGTCTCAAACATCAAAGAACTGTAACTTGTGCAACTATCTTTTGAATATACCAAAAGATGTTCTTGTGGGTATAGAAATTCATTAATAATCCAAGCTGAGAATCTAACAGCATCTTACACATAAACACAAAGTCTATTTGCATAATTTTAATACACATTGAAATCTCCAGGATTTCAACTACCATGAAAGCAAAAATAAGAGAGTACTTGGTTTTGTTCAGACTTACAACAGTTGTTCTTCATTTCAGAAAATCAAGTCCTAGACACCAACCATCTTCCTCGAGTCGTTCTGCATTCCCACTGTCATAGACAGAATGATTCTACCTCTAATCATAAGCATCTGACTCTTTCACTGATGCATTGTAACATACATTTTATTTTAAGTGATTTTATTTTTCCTTAGGTCACAGTTAAGGGCATTATATAGATTGTTTTGGATACAAAGATTTTGTCAGATAAATATATTACAAATATTACCTCCCAGTTCATGGTTTATCTTTTCATTTCCTTAACAACTTCTTTTGAAGAGTAGATGATTTTAATCTTGATAAACCTAACTTATATTTTTAAGATTCAGTATTTTTGTATCCTGTCAGAAAAGTCCGCCTACCCAAAGTTCACAAGGATACACTCCTGCTTTCTAGAAGATTTATGGTTTTAGCTCTTATGTTTAGGTTAGAGTATTTCAATTAAATTTTATGTATGGCATGAGATAGAGCTTAATTTGCCTAAGAATATTCAGTTGTTCCAGCATCATTTATTAAAAATATAAAGGTTTATTTGCCATTGAAGTTTGTTAAAAATCAATAGATCTTGTATGTATAGCTCTATTTTTGGTCTCTTTATTCTGTTATGTTCTATGTTTTTCCTTACACAAGTACCATGCTGTCTACTATGACTTTAAGTTGTCTTGACCTTGGGTGGTATAATTCACCTAACTTTATTCCTCTTTTTCAAAATTTTTGTAGCTATTGTAGGATATATACATTTTATATAAATTTAAGTATTTTCTTATCAATTTCTGTAAAATACATGTTGATGGATTTTGATTAGGATGGGCTTGAATGCATAGCTCAAGAGGGGAAAAAATGGGTATCTTAACAATATTGAGTCTTCCAAACGATGAACATTATTTAGGTCTTTTAAGTTTTCTCAGCAATATTTTGTCATTTTCTATGTAGAGGTCTTTTACATCTTTTATAGGGATCATAAGGATTTCATGATGCTACCGTACATAGTATTGTTTTTAACTTTTATTTTCTAGTTACATATATATATAGAAATGTAATTAATTTTGAATATTGACTGTAATTCAGTTACTCCATTAAAATGATTTATTAATTCTACTACTTTTTGTAGATTTCTTAGGGTTTTCTACATATACAATTGTGCCATCTACAAATAACAAGAAGTTTTTTTCTTTTCCTTTCAATTGTGCTTTTTATTTCTGTTGCTTGTAGTGTTGTTCTAAGAACTTCTGATCAATGTGAAATAAAGGGGTGGGAACAACATCTTTGCTTTGCTACTCATCTTTGGAGTAGAGCATTCAATATTTTTTCCATTAAATATAAGGTTAGCTATAGGTTTTTTATCTGTGGGCTTTTTCAGATTGAAGATATTCTTTTCTATTTACATTTTGTTGAGAGTTTTGGCACAGGTATATGCTGATTTTGTCAACATATTTCTGAATCAGCTATCTTTTTTGCCATGACTTTTTCTCTTGGACTCAACTAATGTGGTAAATTTCATTGATGGCTTTTAAAATGTTGAACCACAAACACATTCTTGGGATAAAAGTCAAGTGGTCATGATGTTTTATCCTTTTTATCTAGTGTTGGATTATTTTTTTTTCCTGAGGACTTCTGCATTATTGAGTGAGATTGGTCTTTAGTTCTCTTTATTTGTGATGTCCTCTTGTTTTTGTGTCAGGATTGTTGTTCACCTGATTAGTTGAATAGTCATATCACCTCTTCTATTTTCTGAAAGTTTATGTAGGATAATATTTTTTCTTTGAATGTTTGATAGTACTCACCAGTGACCCCATCTGAGCTTGAAGATTTTTTTGTAGGAAAGTTTCAAATAACAAACCCAATTTCTTCAATAGATATAAGGCTATTCAAATTCTTTATTCCTTCATGAGTTCATTTTTGGATTTTGTGTCTTACAGAACCACAGGTTCACCAGAAGTCTGACTAGTTTCCCTGAACAGAAGCCAACATTGTCCTTCCCAGACAGATTCTCTCTACCTCATTGCCTGACCCCCGACCTCTACAATGAGCCCCAAGTACAAAAATATCCTCTGTTTCCTTCTCACTTCGAATGGCATGATTTTCTAAAACTTTATTTTTTTGAGATTATTTTGTGTTTACAGAACTGTCACTGATTTTTAAAGTGTGTGCTTTTTTGCTGTTTATTTCATGGGTTTTGTTGTTTGAGGAGTGATGAAAGTTTTTCACATCCTTCTGCATCTCAACTGGAAGCAGAACTCCACATATGATTTTTAAGTTATAATATATATATGTTATAATGTATAAACTTCAAGATGGTAGAGAATTACAAACTATGTCATAAAGTTGGCATTGGGAGTCAGAAGTTTAAGAATTACTAGGTTAGAAAGACACAGGATTTGGTGAAAATTATTTTGCTTTGATTTCCTCATCTGTAACATGAAAACAGTGGACCTATTTTACTGTTTCATGAGACCTGGCCATATTTCATAAATGCATCATTTTTTTACACTACTCATACAAAAAACTACTATACTGAAGATTCTGATTCATTAGCTCTACAGTGGAACCCAGCCATCCAAATGTCTTAAAACTCTCCTGGGCTGATCCTGATGTACATTTAGGGTTGAGAATCCCTGTCACAGTGTTTTGTGAGGCTTAATAACAGTGTATGTAAAGTGGTCATAAACTATGCATTTTCATATAAATGTTAGGTATTTTCAATATCACTCTTTTAAACCATTATTTTTGCATTGAACTACATCTATTCATTCGTCTCAGTTTTGTGTTAATGGGTTAGTGACTGAAGTTTGGCAAACAATACTCTGTAATACAGAAATTAAGAGAATATCTTAAAAATTAGAAAAGATTTGGTAGATGAGTTTACCATCAGAATAAAAAAAAACTGGTGTTATTTCTTTTGAATGAGTATCTTATGTTCATAAAAGCAAGCAAATATGACATGGAATTCAACCTTATGAGTATAAGCATAATCATGCCACAGGCAAAATGCCCTTCAATGTAATCAATGTAATCATTTCACCTGTAGGGAAAAGAATTATACTGAAATGTTACAAAGAGAAAAAACTGGGGATGAATTCCATCACTGGAGAAGGAGAACACATTAGCTATAGCCACATAATTCATAAATGATTTCAGTAATGTCCCTCATGCTATTTAGCATGTGAAGGATTATTAATTTCTTCCTTTATGCTCTTTTTCTTTTTGTTTTTTTTAAGTATGTATATTGATTAAGCTATTACAGTTGTTCCAATTTTTCTCCTTTTGCTCCCCTCTGCCCAGTACCCCCCTTCCTCCCAGTGATCTTCCCTTAGTTCATGTCTATGGGTCATACAAATAAGTCCTTTGTCTTCTCCATTGTCCACACTGTTCTTAATATTCCCCTGTCTATTTTGTACCTACCAAATTATGCGTCTAAATCTCTGTACCTTTTCCCCATTTTCCCCCTTCCCTCTCCCAGTTGATAACCCTCCAAATGATCTCCATACCCATGATTCTATTTCTATTCTAGTTATTTTCTTATTTGTTTTTTTAGATTCAATTATTGATAGCTATGAGTTTGTTGTCATTTTAATGTTCATAGTTTTTTATCTTTTTCTTAAATATGACCCTTTAACATTTCAAGTAATAAGGACTTGGTGATAATGAACTCCTTTGATTTTACCTTGTGTGGGAAGCACTTTATCTGTTCTTCAATTCTAAGTGATAGCTTTGCTGGCTAGAGTACTCTTGGTTGTAGGTCCTTGCTTTTCATCACTTTGTATACTTCTTACCTGTCCCTTTTTGCCTGCAAAGTTTCTTTTGAGAAATCATCTTATAAGGACTCCTTTGTAGGTAACCTTCTGCCTTTCTCTTGCTGCTTTTAAGATTCTCTCTTTATCTTTAACCTTTGGCATTTTAACAATGATGCGTCTTGGTGTGTACCTCTTTGGCTCCAACTTATTTGGGATTCTCTGTGCTTCCTAAACTGGTATGTCTATTTTCTTTGCCAAATTAGGGAAGTTATCTTTCATTATTTTTTCAAATAATTTTTCAATTTCTTGCTATTCCTCTTCTCCTTCTGGTATCCCTATGGTTTGGATGTTGGCCCTTTTAGAGATGTCCCAGAGTCTTCTTAAACTCCCCTGGCTTTTTTTGAATTCTTATTTCTTCATTTTGTTCTGATCTTCACATATAATCTCTCTTCTATATAGTAGCTTCTTTTCCTTTAGCTCTCATTATAGTTGAATCTTACATTCGCATAAACAGTTATTTGATTTATGCTGCTCTCTTCTACTACAGTGTAAATTTATTGAGAAAAGAAACTTATTTATTATCTTCTCTGTAATACCAGGTACAGGCTAGAGGCTTAATAAATGTTCACTGAATGAGTGACAAAATGAGTGAATGAATGAAGCCTTACCCAGAGCTCTTGGAATGTATGATATATTGAATAAGCACTTCTTCTACAGATTTATTAAATGTTAATTTATAAAATTACTATTGAGACTTAGATAAAATATTATGTAAGTATTTGTATTATGTGAGTATTTGAATACAGATCATGAGAATTCTTGGGTAACCTCTGTTTGTGAATCCATTTATTTTTCATTCAATCACAGTGACTGCATATATTTTCTTGTGCCAGCATGAAAGGAGTTGGGAGACGCAATGAAGCTACATGGTAAGAAACATGGCTGCCTAGATTCAAATGACAATACCCTTGCTTACTAACTATGTGTCCTTGAACACATGTCACCAGGATAATAATCATATGTCCTGCATGTAAGCATGATAGTAGTAAAACCTACCTCATAAGGTTATTGGGAGAATTATATAATTTGCATATATAACTCTCTACTGGAAATCTTTGATTGGATGCACTATAAACATCTCAAATTTGAAATATCCCAAACCAAAATCCTAACAAATCTGATACCTTCCTACTATTTCTCTTGACTTGGATTAAAAGCCATTTCCAAATCCCATCGGTAATTCCAAAATCATTTCTGACCATCCATTTCCCCCAATCCCCTTAGCTCTATGACCTCCCCACACCTGGTACTGTCTGGGGCTTTCTACGAGTTACTTTTGTCAGGCAAGTCTATTTCTCCATGCAGGGGCATGGAGAGCCCAGGGTGCACCTCCAAAATAGTCACTTTCTGAAACAGTAGTTGAACAAGAAGAGCCTTTAAGAGCCATTTAGTAGCAGAAAGTCAACTACTTTCTAGATTGTTAATTAAGCCAGAATTATTTTTTGTTGTTTTTTGACCCAATAGATTCAAGTAACTTCCTACTATCAATTTATTTTTATTACTTACACACTTCTGTATAAATTTTAAACACAAACAAACTTATACATATTCCTTAATATAAACCTTTCCATATCTAAATCTAAGTACATAAATCATTTTCAGACAATTAAGTTCCCTCCAGAACTCAGAACTACGGAAATTCAAAATTATTATTAATTAAATCAGAATGTAAAGACCTCACAGACCACATTTGTGTTTCTACAATAAAATTTTAGAACTATAAAATGTTAAATTCAGAGATCAGCCATTTAGAATTTTGCATAGAAATAAGCCAAGGCCTTTGCTGATATCATAGAGCTAGCTAGCAGCAAAATGGAGAAATTGAGACTCGGGCTTCGTATTTGCAATGCTTGTTCACCACCCAGCATCCGCCAAGGTACTGGTCTCATTGTAAGTCCTACATATTGAGTATTATAATCGCACAGAGATGTCTGAGTTATTATAGGTTACAAAGACCTAAGCAATTTAATTCAACTTGTTCGAAGAACTGCAATGAAGATAAAAATACGACAGTGAAAAGACAGCAAACTCACAGCTATTAAGAACCATACCTAAAACAAAAGCAAACTAAGCAAACATCTAGAACAGGAACAGAACCACAGAAATGGAGATCATATGGAGGGTTAGCAACAGGGGTGTGGGAGGAGGAGAGAGGGGGAAAAGGTACAGAGAATAAGTAGCATAGACGGTCGGTAGAAAATAGACAGGGGGAGGGCAAGAATAGTATGGGAAATGTAGAAGCTAAAGAACTTATGACACATGGACATGAACTGAAGGGGGGAATGTGGATGGGAGGGGGTGTGCAGGGTGGAGGGGAATGATGGGGGAGAAATGGGACAACTGTAATAGCACAATCAATAAAATATATTAAAAAAAAAATCCAATCTATCTTGGATTGGAGAGAGAAAACCATGGACAAGAAAGCACACTTTGGATTTAGTGGAAAGTTCTTGAGAAATCTGAAGATGCGCATCACTTAGAACTTACAAGCTATAGCAAAGGAATCGTCCTCTTGTGATTAGGTAGGAGAGCAGGACTTAATCCATAGCATATCTGTGATGCTAAAGCATCTCTTCAGATAAAGGAAAAATAGTACTTTGTACCAGATTCATTTTATCAGGGTAGAGTACAATAAATCCATAGAACCTAACATACAATTCTCATTATGTTTATCTGATGGCTTTTGTTACAGAAATACTGAAGTTATAAAATGGTTTTTACATCTGTACTGCTCCCTCAAAATAGAGTTGCATGGTGTCTAATATCAATTTGAATGGGCCTTAGATTTTACACACTAAGGTCATTATCCAAAATCTATATACAAACAATAATAAATTCCACATGCTCTCCCACAAGAGCTCTTAAAGATCCTCTTTTCTACCTGGGTTTTAAGAAGCAGGACAAGAATGTCTTTCCTAGCCCAGGTAAAAGTGAATACCAAGCATAGCACAGCTGAATTTTAGTGGCACATTACTATTTAGTTTCAAGTGGAAGTGAATTTTTCTTCTGTATAATTCCATAAGCTTATGCTTCTTGGCAGTATTAATTATCCATAAACATTATGATTACTTAAGAAGTTGAAAATAACTGGTAAGATTATTCTTATATGTAATTAAGTAAGGCAACCAAATTTATGTGTTAAGGGAAAATCAAGAATAAATTTAGTAAACACCTTTTCCAGGTATAGTTCTATGCTCTGTTTGGGGATCAAAAAATGGGTACAACACAATTCTCACTCCCAAGGAATTCAAATCTAGTCGAGGGGCATTGGTATGTAAATAAAAAGTGCTATAATCTAGCAGAAGAAACTCAGACTTTGCAGTCACATGGAGTTGAGATTGAATCCAGCTTTACCACTTATTAACTGGGAGACCTTAAGCAAGTTACTTAACCTTTCTTAGGCTTTAATTTCCTCATTTATAAACCAGGATGTCCCCTTTCTTAGGTAGAATGAGGATTAAGGGAGATAACACATGGAAAGGCTTAGTGCATCTTCAGGAATCAGTGTGCAGGGTTACCATCATACTTATTGTACAAGATGCAAATACACAAAGGCTAATAGAAATACAAACAACATGCACTGAAAGCAATTTATTCTGCTTGATGATTGGGCCTCTACTCAGCTATGTACTCTTTACAAAAGCAGCATTCAGAGTAACAATCATGAGATTATTACTATTCCGGAGCAAAGCTCTGCCAAGGGCAGCTATTTATTTGAAAATGCCATCTTGATGACTGGCTGAAGAGAAAGAGAAATCTATTATCTGCATTGTTTTTAAAAAATGGTCAAATATTGTCAACAACACTGCTATGAACATAGGGGTGCACATATTCTTTTGAATTGGTGTTTAGGGATTCTTAGGATATATCCCCGGAAATGGAATCGGTGAACAAGAAATACCATATAATCTCACTCATACATGGAATGTAATGAACAAAATAAACTAAGTCACAAAACAGAAACAGAGACATAGACACATGGGACAGACTGACAGCTATCGGATGGGAAGGAGGAGAAGGGGACTGGATGAAAGAAGGTGAAGTGATTAGCCAAAGAACATGTATGCATAACCCTTGGGCATGAACAATGGTGTGCGGATTGACTGGGAAGGAGACTGGGTAGAGGTGAGCAAAGGCAGAAAAAGTGAGGACAACTGTAATAGCATAAACAATAAAATATATTGAAAAAGATTAAAAATTGTCTAATAAAAGTAAATCACAAGAAAATTCAATTTACCTCCTAGTGCAATTTGGCTCAAAATGAATCTGAACGAGAGTCTTCCACCAACACTAAATGATGTCTTCCAGAAGAAGCCTCGAAGTTTCCAGGGACCCTGTCTTAGTCTTCTCAGACTATTATGACAAAATACCATGATCCAGGTGGCTTAAATAACAAACATTTCTTTCTCAGAGTTCTTGTGGTTGAAAGCCCAAGATCAGGGGCTGGCAGATTTGGTCTTTGGTGAGGGCCTGCTTCCTAGGTTGCATGCAGGCAGCCACCTTCTTACTGTGTCCTCACATGGTGCGGAAAGGAAGTTCTGGTGTCTCTTTCTCTTTTTATGGTGGATGTTCCACTCTCAGGACCTCATCTAAACCTAGGCACCTCCCATAGTTCCTGCCTTCTAATACATCACATTGTGGGATGGAGCATCAACATAGAAATCGGGAACACCAACATTCAGTCCATAAGAGACCCAAAGACAGAGTTAGATTATATCGCTGTCATCTTGAACTATGGTGCAAAGACTTTTTAAAAAATAAACCTTATTTTCGAAGGTGTTTAGATTTACAGAAAAAAATACAAAGATAGAAAGTTCCTATATATGCCAAATTCAGTTTCCCCTATTATTAATATCTTATATTAATACAGTGTTGTAGCAACTCTAAAGAGACTGAATAGACCCCCACACTCAAAATTCATTTTCAATGTCATCACTGATGATGCCATGAACACACATACATGCACCAAGAGGTTATAAAAATATGTGTTACTTATATAACAAGGAGAGTACAGCAGGTTTTCCAGGTTTAGTTTCAAATGGCTTGGGAAAGCTGAGCAAGGAGACTGGCTTAGGTTCATCATTGTGGTTGCAGGGTTAGATCAGGGTGGCAGCTCCTTTGTGTGGTCAGGAGTCAATGTGGTTCGAGTATCACACTAACACCAAAGGAGATAGCACTCAAGCTTTCTAGTCTGCTTGCCCAGATGTGAGCAGATGTGGAAGGCAGAGGGGTGAGACTGAAAAGTTGTCAGCAAACATCAACATATGAAGTTAGATTCTTGATTACATATCGTACATTTGTAATAGTTAATGAACCAATATTAACACATTTGAATTCAGATTTCCTTAACTTGTGCCTTATGTCCTTTTCCTGTTCCTAGATCTTAGCAAGGAAATCACATTCTTGCTAGTTGTCATGTCTCCTTACACTCTTCTTGGTTGTAACAGTTTCTCCTACTTTGTTTTGGAAGACCTTGACAATTTCAAAAAATGCAAGTCAAATATTCTGTAGCATATCTCTCCATCGGAATTTTTCTCATGTTTTCCTTATGATTAGAGTGATGGGTTTAGAGAAAAAGGCTGCAGAGATAAAGTGTCATTTTTATCACATTATATCAATATCCATTGAATTCCTCATGTTATCCACATGATTTATCATTGTTGATGTTAACTTTGAACACCCGGGTGACACAGTGGATGTCAGGTTTCTCCACTGTAAAGTTACTCTTCTGTTCTCCCTTCCCGTGCTCTACTCTTGGGAAGGAAGCCACTATGCGCAGCCCACACTTAGAGAGTACAAAGCATGACCACCTCCTTCAGGGCAAAGAATCTATACAAGTTATTTGGAATTCTTCTATATAGAAGAGTTGTCTATCCTCTTCCACTTAATCATTTATTTAATAATTTACTTATATCAGTATAGGCTTGTGGATACTTACTTTATACTTTGGACTATAATCCAGTATTACTCAATTTTGCTCAAATGGTTGCAACTTGGGTCATTGGGAGCTCTTTTAGTTACTTCTTGCATCTCCTTGCTACAACCCCATTTATTTTAGTATTTAATTTGAACACTTTCTTACTTTCTGGCACTACAAAGTGTTCCAGGCTCATCTTGTGTATTTCTTGCACCAGTATTAAAATCAGTCATTTTTCCAAGGACTCCTGGTTCCCTTTATTGGAGAATGTATTACAAACCAAGATCTGGACACTAGGTGTGTTCATTGTTCCTGGGGTGTTGTTGCTTCTAGGCTCTTAGCTGACAGAGCAAAAATAATGTAAGTACATTCACTAATGCATTAACATGTATTATATATACGCACATAGACATATCAAAGACTTTTTAAGATGCAGAAGCAATACAGAAAATCAGGAAGACATTGAAAATGTCCATGGCTCTGTACTTTTACCACCAATTTAGGCTGTATAAATCTTTATTGTGGGGGCAGGAATGTGCATTGTAGGATGTTTGGCAACATCTTTGGCTTCTACCCACTACATGCCAGTAGCACACCCCCACCCCAGTGTAACAACCAGGAATGTCTCCAGACATTGTCAAAGGCTGTAAACCACTACTTTAGTCCAAAGTCTGAAGTGAGACTTTTGGTGTTTAGGTGTTTAATGGGAAATCAAAGACATCTTTCCTTTTGAGAGTCATTTTCAAATAAATATAAATTAAAATAGAAGACCATTGATGATTAAATCAAACTGCATCAAGAGAACCTCTCTACTTGTTTTTTTACATGTTACTTGTTAATTTATTCTCAGTTATTTTACAAATTTCCTTTTTTTCTCTAGCTTTACTTGCACTTAATAAAAATATGTGATTTGTTTGTCTATTTTTAAGTATGTGATTTGTTTGCTAGGAATTTGCTGGCAACCACATTCTGATGTTTGATCTACCATTATCCTATCAGATGGGGGTTGACTGCCTACAGAAGACATTCTTCTGAGTTCCCAGGAGAAACCCAATGTGCCACACCTTAATCCTGGACTTCCCAACTTCAAAACTTGGAGAAATAAATTTCTGTTGTTTAAGCCACCCAGCCCATGGTATTTTGTTACAGTGACCACAGCAAGCTAATGCATCCTTCTTAAGGATTTTTGAAGCTCTGTGATAGTATCCACCTAGTAGAACAATATGTAATATTCTAGAACAATATGTAACATGTTGGTCTACCTAGATAGGTTGATGAATAGTTTGAAGACAAAGACTTCATAGATTAAATGTGTATGGTGGTCATTTGATTGTTACTGAATTGGAAACTAGAAAACAACATCATAGTTCTTGTCTATTGCCTACAAATCTTAAAATAATATATAGTCTATTAGAACTAGTCTATTAGAAATAATTGTTGGTAGCCCTGGCTGGTGTAGCTCAGTGGATTGAGCGCGGGCCTGCAAACCAGAGGGTTGCGGTTCGATTCCCAGTCAGGGCACATGCCTGGGTTGCAGGCCAGTTCCCAGTGGGGGATACACGAGAGGCAACCATACATTGATATTTCTCTCCCTCTCCCTCTCTCCTACCCTTCCCCTCTAAAGATAAATAAATAAATAAATAAATAAATAAATAAATAAATAAATCTACCTTTAAAAAAAATAATAATAATTGTTGGTTAAAACTAAGTTTTTTTTTCTTTTAACAAAAGCTCCAAGCTTCTCAGAATAGAAATCAGAGCCCTCTTTTTTTTTAAGTTTAAAAAACAACAGTAACAATAACTAGTACTGAGCTTTTCTATAAGTACAGCTCGGGTCTCTGTGCTTGGGCATTGGCGATGCCATCTGAAGCAATAAGCTTCCATTCAAAAGCAATGCCTTTCATCTGGCCACCGAGTTGGCTCCCATTATCTGCCACAAACACTAAATTGGAGTTATAAGAAGGCTGAAATCACAATTTATTGCCTGAGATAAAAAAAAAAAGCAATCGATCTTTTCAACTTGTGAAGCCCCCAAATACTGGACTATCAGTCAATATTTAATTGCAGGCCACAGCCAGAAAAAGCCACCCTTAGCAGAACTGTGTTCATTTTATCCCTACTTGAAAATGAGCTAATTCTTCAGTTTATCTCTATCTAAAACTTGGTTAAAAGCAGCAAGTAGCATTTATTACCTATTGACATTCTGACTTGTTCTAACTTTTTCTCTTAAGAGCTTCAGATTCAGTAGTCCCACACCTGCTTTCAAGGCATTACAGTATTTGTTTTACCAAGTATTTGTCATGGCATGACAAGAATAACCAGCTTTCCAGCCTACAATGTCTGCTTGACCGTTAAGCCAAAGCAGCTTCACTTCTCAATAACAAATCCTTTAATGGTCAGGATTCAGCACAGGAAAAAGAAGCTACTGTAGGGATTTTAAAATGCAAGGGCTTTTATACAAAGTATTTTAAACAAAACCATTGGATTACCTTGAGTGCTAGTGTCAGGATCTCAGTAGATCTTGAGAGAAAACTGAACTGCCAGGTGTCAGAGAAGACCATTAAAGCAATAAGCCAAAACAAAACTAACAACAAAGCCTTTAATCACTTACTGTGAAAATATAAGCAGGAGGCCAGGGCAACTCTTCCATGCCATTCTATTTTTTCCCATGAAACGGTACGGTGGTAGAGGGTTGACCAGTAGACCAGTATAATACACAGGGCCAACCTAGCATTGATGTGGGAGTCTTCTCCCTGTTGGACCCTGGGGCAGGCAGTAGAGTCAGAGTAGGAGGGCTGAGAGTAGAAAAGTACTTAGCACTGAGTCAGAGTGGGGGAAAGTATTTCAAGGTTTTTACCACCTCTTCCCCATAAGAGGCCTCAGCAGAGATACCTGAAGAGGAACTCAGCAAGAAGGCCTTAGATAGAGAGAATTTGAATGAAGGTGCCTAGACTGGGAATGTAAATATATTTAAGAGCATGGTGGGCCAAGGGGGCTGAGTCCTTGACTGCAAGTACCCACAAAGACGCATTTGGCTATGCACCAAGTCTTGTGTGCAGAGGTGGGGTGTGGAGACAGTTTTTACTGTGAGTTCTGCCACATTAAGCCTTTGTAATCACCTATGTTTGGGCCAGAAAATTCATACATAGGTTGTTTGGATGAGGAGTAAGACTCCTCAGCAGGGCCCTTGGAAATGATTCCTAGAATAAGACAGCACTGACCCCACAGAAAACCCACTACTACCAAGGCTCCCACTTGGTGTTTTGAATGAAGGAACTGACTGGCATAGCTGACATCCGTATCTAATACTCAGTGAAATTGGATGCTGCCATCACCACTGCCACTATCGTCACCACCGCAGTTGTCTCCAGACACTCAGAAGTCTGGTGGATGGACCCTGGAGAAGGTTGCAGGGGCTCATTTCTCCACAACCTAGCTTTCCACAAACAACCAATTAAAGGAAGTTGAAGTTGGAGGAGTGTGAACATGATGGCAAATAAAGCTTCTGCTAGTTCTTAAATGTTACAATTTTCAGTATTGAATGAGCACCCGTGCTAGTCTCAGCAGAACGGAAAAGCACAGGAGACAGTTCCTACCCATAAAGAAATTGAAAACATCGATTTCCTCAAGAAATTGATCACTCAGTCACCTATGATCTTAGTAGACTCTCTTTGTGGGCGGTTTATAGAATTTGTGATCTGCCACCTACTATGACTTCTCTCTCATCAAAGATTGCTATAGAGTTTTCAAATTCTTCTCCCACCACTATGCAGAGTAATTTCTAAACTTGACACCCAAATAATCACGGTGTGCAAGAATCTAAAATATCTTTCACACACCAGAAGTCACATTCCTTTTGATACAAGCAGGGTCATAAATAGCATTTTCTCTCATAAGGTAGCATTACCCTTCCATACATAATTTTAAGAATAACTAAGTCCTGGGGGCCAGTTTCTGTTACAATAATTATGAGAAGCAAAGACCTCTGACTGAATGAAACCAACTGAAATCTTTAATAAGGTCTGAGGACTATTTGTCTTGCAAAGAAACACTGAGTTAAATCAAATACCAGCTTAGGATAAAAAGAAGAGCACCAGACCCCACCTTTATTATCCCATCCTCTGCCTCACTAATCACCTAACCTTTCATGCCTGTGCTGAAACCTCATTACTAAAAGGAGACCTGTCTGCTAAGCATAATGATAAGGCTTTAACAGAATTTAGAGATCAATTACATCTATTACTCAGAACACTGAAATGCAAATTTTCATTTGAATATTTGAGAGCATTAATTGAGCAGTTTGAATGGGTTTTGGTTGTCAGGATAAAATAAACTAAGTTCTCCAGGGCAATTTGAATTTTAAAAAATATTAAAGTCAAAGGAGTTAAATGGGGAAAAAGTGTTTTAAAACTAAAAATTTGAGGTAGTCATAGTAGTGTAGAATGAATTTTTAATATCTGTTTTGTTAGCTTTAAAAGCTTGAAAACGTCTTCATCCAGGGAACTTATGTCTGGAAACTGTATTTCATTGTCTTTAGAAACACTGCTTTATTGGTTGGTTTGGCTTGGTTTTTGTTTGTCTGAGAAAGACTAGAAGAGAATTTTGGAAGGTAATCTATTTCAGAAGTGTTAAAATATAAACAGAGACACATTAAACATTTTAATAGTTTATTTGAGCAAACATCAGTTCAAACTGGACAGCACCAAACCAGAAAGGGTTAGGTTAGCTCCAACAGGAGCTCAGGGAGAGACTTTTATAGAAGAAATGAGAAGCAAATGCAAGGAAATTATCGGCTGACTGGAGCTTAAGTGGTTGTGATCGGTTGTCCTTAGGTCTCAGTTTCATAACCTTAAGGCATTTATAGGCTTAGATGTTGGTTTCCTTAATGAGGCCACCACAGCAGTAGAGCTACCTCAGTCTAATGGCCTCTTCATTTAACTAATTTAACAGTAGGCACATTTCATCTAGAATAAAAGTGGATTTCACCTGGTGAAAGGGGAGAACGGATCCCAGATCTGGGTAGTATCTGCCATGAAATATTTAGACAGAGAAGCACAAGCTTACCACGTGAAAAAAATCCACATGTTCCCTCAGACTACGATTAACTTCTTCCAGCTTTTCACCTAATTCATTTATCCTATTCATTATCCAGGTTTTGCTTCCTGGGGACCCCAAAGCAAGGACAAAGTTTCCATCTAAGTGCTTTCTTAGCGCTTTGTACTTCTGGTATCAACCTTTTATTCCTATTTTGCACTTACTTACTTGTCTCTTCTACTAGAAAGTATACCCTGTGTGAGGAAACTGTATCTTGCTAAACATTGTTAAATAGAACTTGTGTGCTGCTTAGTACAGAATAATAAATAAATATTGAATGAATGGATGAATGAATGAATGAATGAACCCAGAGTTAATCATTTAATCACTTGGTGACTGGATTGGCTTCAGGTGGAAAGATCATAGACTGGCATCAATTTGGCTAATATTAGCAGAAAGGGGCAGTTTCCCAGGGTGCTCGTATACATCCTATGGAATCTGGACTTCATTGTGTTAAGTTGGATCTGGATATGAGGAGTGGGCATAAGATCACTCTGAAGTAGGAAGGAGTACATTTTATTTGGCATTCACTCCCTTCCTTGGTATTTTTATTCATTCCCTTTCTCCCCCAAAGTATCCCAAATTGCCAAGCCATTCAAGATAGGAAATGTGTAACTACATTCAACTTTAATCCCATCTACCCCTTCCCTACCACCAGCTTGCACTGGCCAAGGTGACTGATTCAAGAGTAGGCATCCAATCCAAGTCAGACCAATAAAGCACGTGGAGATTCAATGCCTGGACATTTTTCAACTTGGAAAAAAGTGAATATTCTCTTTCTGTTTTGATACTAATGAGAAAGTATGCAGCCACAGAGCCTGCTAGAACCCATCTGGGGTCTAAAAAGTTTGCATTAGAATAGAACCAATAACAAAGAAGCAGAGTCAAATACAGGGAAGAATACAGTTTGGGGTGATATTGTTTGAATCTTGAGAAAGATTCACTAGAAACCAGAATCAGTTCCTGCAACTCTTTATAACACCTTCTGACACATGACAAACTCAGTGTGTTACCACTCAAAAGTAATCGCATGGCACTCTGCACAAACCTCTATTATAAAAGGCAACATACCACACTGAAGTAACACGTGCACCTCCTCTACTGTGATCCCTCCGGGTAGCAACCATGTCTTGTCAACAGGAGGTGGTGTCTGGCACATATTTAGTGCTCTATAAAATCATGTACCATTAATAAATGGGTAAATGAATAATGCAACAGAGTTCAGCTATATTTCCAAATGTTTTTATTTATTTCAGATAAATTTAAATAGTCATGTTCCTTTTTGTCCTCTCTAGTTACATTTTAAAAGGCAATTGGATGTCAACATGTTCACTGTCATATTTCTGTGGGTTTTACAAGAAAATTGTGTGGGATATAAACTAATTTGAGAGTGACTCCCACATTGAATATCTTCAGCTTATTTCTAGAGGTATATAGAAGTGAACATGCATAGTAAAATTTCTAAAACCAAGCAAATTATTTCAAATTTGTCAAGATTCACTGATTTACCTTAGAATAAGATCTGTTCTTTAGAGGCCATATCTACTAAGCACACTCCCTATGGTTATGCACAATTAGATACTTAAAAAGCATATTTAAATGCAACATTATGCTACAAAAATGTTGGCAATGTTCCAAGGTTGACTGTGTGTGCTATTAGATAGTTCTGAGAATTTACTTTGCCAGTGGGAAGGGATTTTCAATAATTTCCTTCCAGGGTAAAATTAGGGCATCAGTAGAAAAGTAGACTCCATAAAACTAGCAGCAAGTCCCCATTTCACCATGGTGTGTTTCTAGAAACCATGTTGGGAAGCAAAAAGCTTAAAAATAGGCCTTTTTTTTTTGGCTTTCATACAATTTTTCTTTTAAAGTTTAAAACTGCAGTTACCCATCACATAAGCAACTAACACTTATTCACTGGTTAGGTACATTATTGACCGAGGCTCACTTCTGGAGCCTCAGAGGAAATAAAACAATTGGGTTGCATAACTTAGGTTATGTCTCTCAGTAGATAATGCAGCGGAAAGTCTAGTTCAAAGTAAGATACCCTTGGCATATATGGCATCACTTTTCATTTCAGAGCCTATAGAAGATAGGACCATTTGCTAATGTCATTCTTTCTGTTCGACCTAGATTCAACTTTAGAATCTTCCTTAATACTGAACTCCATATGGTAACTAGCATTAATTTTGAACTTTTACCAACATTGACATATATTTAGTATTGGCCTAAAATTCTAGATTTAGGGTGTTGCCCTAAAAATCTAGATATGGCTTGAACCAGGGCATGAGACTTCACCTGGTGACAACACTTTGGATTGCAGCTATACCCCAGGAAAAAGGATCCAACATTTAAGCCTAATTCAACCATTCAGGTCTACATATAGTGGCAAACATAACTTAAGCTATTATATTGAAAATAGTGGCTTGTGCATCCAAATCAGTAAAGAAGAAGAAAAACTATCATTATTTGCAGATCACATGATACTGTACATAGAAAACCCCAAAGATTCCACCAAGGAACTATTGGAACTGATAAATGAATTCAACAAAGTTTCAGGATACAGTATTAAAATCTAGAAATCATTTTTATATGCCAATAACAAACTAACAGAAAGGGAAATTAAGAAAACAATCCCAGTCATAATTGCTTCCAAAAGAATAAAATACCTAGGAATAAAACTAACCAAGGATGTAAAAGACCTGTACATAGAAAATTATAAGACACTGAAGAAAAAAATAGATGATACAAAAAAATAGAAGCACATACTGTGCTCACGGAGAGGAAGAATTACCTTCATTAAAATGTCTGTACTACCCAAAGCAATCTATAGATTCAATACAATTCCTATCGAGATTCCAGTGACATATTTCACAAAATGAGGACAAATATTTATGTGGAACCACAAAAGGCCCCACATAGCAGCAGCAATCCTGAGAATAAAAAACAAAGTTGGAGGAATCACACTACCTAATATCAAACTATACTATAAGGCCATAGTAGTCAAAACAGCATGGTATTGGCATAAAAACAGATACACAGATCAAGGAAACAGAATAGAGAGCCAAGAAATAAACCCACACCTTTATAGCCAATTAATATTCAACATAGAAAGCAAGCACATACAATGGGCTAAAGATTGTTTATTCAATAAATGGTGCTGAGAAAATTGTACAGATAGGTGCAGAAAAATGAAACTAGACCACCTTCTCACATCACACAAAAGAAGAAACTCAAAATGGACCTAAGACTTAAATGTCAGAACTGAAACTCTGAAAATCCTAGAAGAAAACATAGGTAGTAAAATCGTAGACATTGTTTTTAGCAACTTTTTATTGGATATATCTCCCCAGTGAAGGGAAATGAAAGAAAAAATAAACAAATGGGACTACATCAAACTAAGAAATTTTTACACAGCATCAAGAAAATAAAATCATCAATAACATAAAAAGACAACCTACAGAATGGGAGAACATATTCGCCAATACATCTAATAAGGTGTTAGTATCCAAAATTTAGAAGGACCTTATAAAACTCAACAACAAAAATACAAACAACTCAATTGAAAAATGGACAAAGGATCTGGAGACACATTTCTCCAAAGAGGACATACAGAAGGCCAATAGACATATGAAAAGATGCTCAATGTCCCTAATCATCAGAGAAATGCAAATTAAAACCACAGTGAGATATCATCTCACACCTGTCAGAATGGCTATTATCAATAAATCACCAAACAATCATTCCTAGGCCTTTTAGCCAAGATCAAGTGCAATAAATCATCAAATAACAAGTGGTGATGAAGATATGGAGAAAGGGAAACCCTTTTGCATTGTTGGTGGGAACGCAGTTTGGTATAGCCCCTGTGGAAAGCAATATTCAGTTATCTCAAAAAATGAAAAATGAATCTGCCTTTTGACCCAGTGATCCCACTTCTGGGACTATATCTGAAAGAATCCATAATACTAATTTGAAAGAACATAAGCACCCCCATGTTCTTTACCATGTTATTTACAATCTCCAAGATGTGGAAGCAGCCCAAGTGTCCATCAGTAGATGAGTGGATAAAACAACTTGGGAACATTTGCACAATGGAATACTACTCAGCCATAAAAAAGAAGAAAATTTTACCTTTTGCAATGGTATGAATGGACCCAGAGAACATTATGCTAAGTGAAATAAGACTGTCAGAGAAAGGAAAATACCACATGATTTTACTCATATGTGGAATCTAATGAACAAACTGAGCTAACAAGGAAAATGGGGACAGATTCATAGATGGAATGAAGGATGACAGCTTGTGGGGGAGGGGACCTGAAGGGGTAGAGGATTGAACAAAAAGGAAAAGGGACTCATGGACATGGACCACAGTGTGGGGATTGTTGGTGGGAGAGGAGTATAACAGGGCTAATTGATGATGGAAAAAATATAATAAAGATTAAATTTTTTTAAAAAAGTAAAAATAAAGTGTCTTGTACTAAACCACTTGAACTTCTGGAATCCCCCACCTCATGTTATGGGATAATTTTACAATAATTTGGTCATATTGTTATGTAGATGTGGCAAATCATTTAGTTCAGCCTGATCCATTTACTTCAGCAGGTGTTTACTGATATTCTATTGCATACATAGCACATTAGCATATTCTTTTAGGACTTTGTTCTTTTTAATTTTTTTTATTGTAGTTCAATTATAGTTATCCCCATTTTCCCCCTATTACTCTCCCCTGCCCTATCCATGCCCCCACTTTCCATTTTCAATCCTCCCCCCGGGTTGTCTTTGTCCATGGACTTTGAAAGAAAAATATGCTTCAATACTTGTGCTTAAAAAGTTTACACTATTTAAATATCAAAAAGATCTGTAGACACAGGTGCGGAAAATAAATCCTCTTTTGCAACCCAGAACTCATTGTTTGGTATGAGTTTTGATACATACAAGAAGGAACATGATTTAAAAAAAAAAAAAAAAAAAGATCTGTAGAGTTCTGTTTCCATTAATGGTGGAATAGCTTGTATTATACTAACTGTGCTATAGATTATAATCATAAACTCAGGACAAAAATATTAAAACAAAACACAACTTTAAAAACACAAAACAATGGCCAAGTTCGGTGTTAAAAAATTGGAAAGAACTCAACATTCAAAATAAGAAAATGACAGCAGGTGATACTTGGGACATTCTCAAATCATTTGAGTATCTAGTACTCAAGCAGAAAGCCACAGTCCTTGTGGCTTTAAAAGTATGGGGATAAATTTCGAGGCTATAAAAGTTTATGAAAGGTGAGGGATGAGTTCATAAGGGAGGAACACACTATATTTGCAGCCTGGAGTTAGGAAAACATTTCTTAAACATGACAGAAAAGGCATCAATCATAAAAGAAAAAGATTGATACATTAGATTCATCAAAATTAGAAATGTCTTTTCATCAGAAGACACCATTAAGAAAATGAATAGGTAAGGCTCAGACTGGGAAAAATATTTGTTGAATAATACTTCTGACAAAAAGATTTACTTTCAGAAAAATATAAATAACTTTAATCAAAGGATAAACAATCCTATAAATTGAGCAAAACTTGCACAGATATTCACAAAGAAAGACATACAAGTGGTCAATAAACCCATAAATAAAGCACTCAATATCATTAAACCCTCAGAAAAATGCAAATGGAAACCATAAGGAGATACCAAAAACACACTCACAAGGATGGCGAAAAGACTGACAAACCAAATTTTGGGGAGCTATGTGGCTACCAGGATGCTCATCCACTAATGATGGAAACATAAAACAGTATAAACACTTTGGAAAACAGTTTTGCTGTTTCTTATGAAATTAAACATATCCTATTTTCCAAGAATGAAAATACGTGTGCACGAAAAGACTTGTTCAGGAATGTTCATAGCACATCTGTTCATGACAGCAAAAACATTTGTAAACAACTGTTGGTTTGCCAACCAACCCTGGTACACAGAGGACAAGGAGAGACCAAAGAAAGAGGCAGACCACTCCAGATTGGTCTTAGCAATTTTGATAAGCAAGGGAACTTACTTGCCAGTCTTGTTTTGAGTGGCCAGAAGATGCGTAGATCTTCATACCCACCTGCCAGAACCTTCAAAGTTCATATAGAGACCTTACCTGGGTTCGGTCAGTATTCAGTCCAGATGGGCTCAACAACATGTTGCTCTCACAAGGTACATCCTCCATAATGGCTCCCACTATGGGAATGGTGGGAAGAATGCACATTCCAAGGACAGGGCCGGAGATGAAGAACCTCTGATGGCTTGTGAGAGTCCAGCTTGCGAGTCAGCCGAGGGTCACGTCCTCTCAGCGGTCTCCTCCCACGACAACATGGACACCTATCATAGGAGAATGGATGAACATTGCATGATGTTTTCACAAAAGGGAACTTATTCAGCAATAAAAAGAATGGTATTAGTGATACACCTAACAACATGGATGAATCCCACAGGTTTAATGCTGAGCAGAAAAAGCCAGACACTAAAAAGCACACATATTGTATAATATTGTTTATATGTAATTTCGGAACAAGGAAGAGTGATCTATGGTGGGAAAATACAGAAAAGGGTTGCTGGATGGAGAGAATTTTCCAGGAATTTTCTGGAATGACAAAAACATTCTATTTCTTGGTAGGGCTGGAGGTTACACTGAGTATAAATTTAGAAAAACTCAAATTGTGTTCATGAAATTTGGGCATTTCACACTAGGTAAATTTTAAATAAAATAAAACTGAAATCAAAAGCAATACTGAAAATAGCAGAGAGCTTCACAGGAGAAAAAGATATATATATGTATGCCAAAGATATAAAAACAAAAACTATCAATGTAAGAAAGAGGTTTTTAAAAATTCCATCTGTAATTGCATTATAATTGTTTTCTCAGGTAATTCCCACTGAGCAACACTAAGATAGTGTATCGAGAAAATACGATGGCACCCTGCCCAGTGCGGCTTCGTTGGTTAGAACATCATCACGTAAACTGAGAGGCTGCAGGTTTGATCCCAAGTCAGGGCATATACTTAGGTTGCGGATTCAATCCCTGCACCTCCAGTCCCCACAAGCATGACAGGCAATCAATCAATGTTTCTCTCTCTCCCCCACCCCCACCCCTCCTCTCTCTCAAAAAGTAATGAGAAAATGTCCTCAGGGGAGAATAAAAAAAAAAAGAAAGAAAAAGAAAATACAGTGGTTTTGTCCCAAGTCAGAGAAAAGAACATAAGCTGATAGAATTTTTTCAAATTTATATTTCTCCAATGCATTTATAAAAAAATAACATATGTACTTGCTTTCAACAGCTTACTTGAATGTGCTAACAAATATCATAATAAAACAAGACTCAAACAATTATTAAGAGGAATATTTAGAAGTAAGATTTTCTTAAATGTATGTCATCAGCTTGCTGGAGATTTTTCTCTGATAAGGAGACCTATGTTCATATTCCAATTAATAGAATATTTTATGCTGACAAAGGTGCTTCTAATTGTCAGGATAAAATCAAACATAGTACTATTATATTTTCTGGTGTGGGCAAAGGGTGTAAGAACCTCCAAGGTGTTTCACCATGAGGATGAGTTTGAGACCCACTGTGTTGACAAAAGCATGATGTTTATTGATGTTATAAGGAAACCATCTTGAAGAAATCAGGGGTTCAGTCAGGGCTTAGAGGTGGGAAAAGACAGGAAAACCCAGCTGGGACCATGCAGCATTGAGGTTGGCATTAGCTCAAATCCTGGCATTAGGACTTAGCTGTGTGACCTTGAGCATTCTTTTAAACCTCTGTATCATTTTCTCTATTCATAAAGTGAGAAATAATACCTATTTTCCAGGGTTGTTGCGATAATATGTATGTGATGTCTGGCAAAAAGAAATGATCAAAAGCAGTAGTTATTATTAAAAAGTGTGAACCAAGCTACAGATATTATAAATAAGCAAATCATTGAAGAATTCTCTGAGATGACTAATTTTCTTTTTTCAAAGAGGTCCCCCCCTCCGTAAATGAGTGGGAGATAGGGCTATTTAGCTTCATATGTGATTACAAGAGTAATTTATAAAAAGCACTACAAGTTAAAGAATCAAATTCAAACAAATAAGTGCCTAAAAATAAATTTGAACATCATTTATAACAAAAGACTCCATGCAATTTTAACTAGGGAAATATGCATCTTTTCATATGTATATTAATATGAATATAGTATTGGGATAAATTCAACATATTTACAGATGTGAAGCCACTGTGCTAATGCATTGAAGGAAACAATTTATTCCAATTATATCTTACTAATTTGCCAAGAAAAATGACTAATTTTCCAACCCGGTACTTCCCAAAGGAGTCTAACTTGGCTGCAGTTTTTAAAATTTCTTTTATTGCTCTGTTGACTGTGTGCTCCAGGATTTCGTTGTTAAAGGTGTTTGCTCACAAACACGTTGCAACATTAGAAACATCCAGAGGCAGTAGCTGGAAATACTTTCACACATTTACCTAATTCTCTCAAGAAATAGCATCTGCTTTGGTTATGATAATGAAATTGTCCTATAACTCATAATACAGCCTGTTATTTTATTTTCTGTATATTAAAAAAACATAGCAAATTATCCTGATTTCAAACAAATTTTCACCCAGCATCTCTCATTTATGAAAAAGAGCAGCTAGCTTGCTTATTCAATGATAGGAGGACTATCTTGTTTAATATCATCATTTTTCTATCAACTTTAGTCTAGGAAAATGATTAGGAAAATACCAGAAAATAGCCATTAGGATATTATTATACATATGCATATTAAAATGGTAAAATGACATAAAGGTACCTATTTTGTTAGCAGGGTGACCTACTACTACACAACCAAACTGCTACTTGACCTGGTTTTCTGTTTCAGATGGTCTTCTAATTTGCTATTTTTTTCAGTCCTTTTTTTCTAGACTTCTGGTCCCTGCAAAGGCTTAAAGCCATTTTCCTTTGCCTTAGGAAATAGGTCAGAATCATTTCAATGTGCCAGCCCTCTCTCAATGCTACAGTACAGGTGGCTCTCTTCTCCGAGCCACAGCAAGCATAAATCCAAAACCACTGATGCCATCAGAGATTTCGCATTCCTTGTGCTGACATTCTACGGCCATTGGGAGTAGCATGAAAACTAAATGGGTTATTGCTCTAAGAAAAAGATCTGATTTTATGCAACTGAGCCTCCAAACCACTTTGAGTTTATTTCAGTCCAATTACTAAGTCCCCAGCTCCAGAGAGATCCCTGGTTCCAATAATGGGTTTGCTCAGTTTGCCTTACACCCCAAGCAGTCTCTTCGTGCTCACAATTACAGAAGTTTGTTGTATAAAATTACTCACAGCCTTGAGCAAATCAAATAAATTAGAGAATAACTCCTGGGATGGAGAAGAATGTCAGCTTTAGAGAGAAGCAAACTGGATGGGTCTCTTATTGCTTCAGGTTAAAATTAAATTCCATTACAGCGCAGGAGTTCTTCCCATTTTGGCACCTGCCTGCCTTGGCGGGGTCATCTGTTATGACTCCCTTTTTCCCACGCTAAATTCCAGCCCAGCTGCACATCTGTGGCTTCTCCTAAAGTGTGGTGCCCTCTCTCATGCCTGTGATTTTGTTCACACTGATGTCTCTCAGAGCGCTTTCTCCCACATCCCACACGTGTATCTTCTCTTATTTTACTGAACCAATTTCTACCTAACCCTCAAACCTAGTTTAGTCGCACTTCTTCAAAGAATCTTTCCTTGATGCTCCCAGGTTCTCTTTAAACAACTTCTTTAGGGGCTGCCATAGCACCCTCCCATCCTTCAAGAATTAATAAGTAAGTGAACTTCCAAGAAGGGAAAATGAGGGTACAGAAAATACTGTATGTGTAGAGTAAAAATAAAATAGAAATACTATAAACCAAGGTTTTATCTCCCAAGGCTGAATCCATTCTGGGAGAAGTTAGGTGTGGTCTACAGAACTTACAAATTGGGTGATGTTGGGCCCTGGCTGGGTGGCTCACTTGGTTAGAGCATTGTCCCATATGCCAAGGTTTCAGGTTTGATCCTGGGTCAGGGCGCACACAAGAATCACCCAATGGATGCATAAGTAAGTGGAACAACAAATCGATGTCTCTCTCTCTCTCAAAAATCACCAAAAATATTGGGTGATATTGAATAAAATAAAGATTCCTGGCCTCTCTTAAACAAATAAAGTCAGAACATCTAGAAACACTTCCCCCATGTTTCAATAACAAAATTAGGCAGGGCTGGGGAGCAGTTAACCCCTTTGAGAGGATATACAGACTCCAATCCACCAGAATCCCTGCCTCTCACTAGCCACTGCCTGACTCATTTACTTATGTGTGTTGCCTGTTGGACCCTGTAAGCATGCGAACTTGCAACCCCAAACAGACAGAAGGATGAAATTGCAAAAATAATCTCTATGTTCATGTTGATAATTTGAGATGAAAGGTGAGACACAGAAGAAAGAGAACTTGTCTGAGGTGACTTAAAAATCAGACAAAAAGGAAGACTATGGGAAGGGATACATATACAGCTTTTCTGCTTCAGCAACTTTAGCTCTAACTAGCTTGCATATGGCTTTTTCACAGTCAGTCAGGAAACTGATGCAGAAAGGTTAATACCATCAGTCAATTAAAACTCTGCATATCTAGGTAGCCTAGTACCACAGTGTCATAGAGCTCCCTTTCCAGTGCAAAGCCATCATTCAAGGATGTGCTTCAGCTGTTACAATTCGATCCCTTACGTGGCCCTGGCGAGCAAAATGGGTGTCTCAGGGAAAGAGGAAGGCATGGGCCCGGTGAGGAAATCCAAAAGGAATGGTCTGTGAGAAAGCAATTCCTGCACGTCATCGAAGACTTTTGTTCCTTTCAAAAGCTAGGCTATTCTTTAGGGTATAATCTCATCTCTGGGGACTAATAAAAATATATTATTTCTAGGAGATACAAATTTTAACTTTAGTGTTAAGGGAAAATGGGGACACTTTAGACCATAAAATGTACATTTTATGCTTTAGGGAGAAAGACTTTTAAATATGCTCTGTCATCCAAAAAATAAATAGCTTCATAAAACTACCTTGAGATGTAAAGGTTGTAATTGTAAGAACAAAATCTTCTGAAAGACTAAATGGCCCACAAAATGCAATTGGCCATAATATTATGTTCTTCATGATACTTAGAAATCTTCTAAAACCAGCACCCAGCATCTTCAAATCACTCCAGGATTCTGATCCCCCTGCCTCGCTCTGAGGACCATTGGGACTACACTGGCCCACCCAAATAATCCAAAACAATCTCCTTATCTTAACATTATTAATCTCATCTGCAAAATCCTCTTTTCCAGGTAGGGCAACCTAGTCATTGTTCCAGGGATTAGGACACATCTTTCAGGAGGTTGGGGGGTTCATTGTTCCGCCTATAAGACACATTGATTGTAGTTGTCAAGTACAGACCATGGCAGTAGGAAGGTAATGTGAATAAACAAAGTGCATTTAGGGAGCTCTCCAGGTGGCTGCAGACAAAATTCAATTGCATAGGAAGAAGCCTTCTATTTTGCTATGATTTCATATTTTTATTTTACTAATCTATATTTGAATTAATTTCTTAGTAACATTTTTATTTGAACTTTGCTCATATAAATGAGATCAAATGTGAACATTATGTATTATACTAAACATTATACTAAACTCTTTGACCAGCATAATCTCATTACATGTTTAAGTATTTTAAGTGATATAAAAGACATGGGGTTGTTGTCTAAAAGATAATGATTGCATTTAACATGCCATGTGGTTAAGTGAAGTGACCCTGTGGTCCCTGATGGGAACAGGACCTTTAGATACAGTCAAGGTTGGTGTGTGTGTAGAATGACAGTAATAACTAACATTTATTAAGTGCTCACTGTGCTACCTATGGAGTGATTTCTGCAATTACCCTTATTTTAGAAATAAGGAAACTGAGGCACAGTGAAGTGAGTGACCTATCTCAAATTTCAAACCTAGTGATGACTGAGATTTGAACCCAGATGCTCTGCATTTAGAGCGAAGAAGGTAGAAGGGTCTAGCAGTGTCTGGTTTTGTTTTGTTTTGTTTTTTACCTGTTTTAAGGAAATAAACTTCAGGGAAAAGGTAGAGAATAGTAGAATACATAGGGAGTTTCCTCTATAAAGACCAAAATACACAGTTTGTACTAATTTTCTTCATATTAACCCAGAAACCCCAATACAAACACTGCTGTTTGGATTTGGAGCTGTTCTAGTTTGGAATTGATAGATTTGACCATGCACATGTTTTTAAAGTGCTACGTTTGTTGATGAAACACAGAAAACAGGAATGAGGAGAGTATTTTTCATATACATTCATGCACCCACAATTTAAAATGGAAAAAAAAGTTCAAAAAACACCTCTTTGCTAAGAAAAAAAAAAATCACCCAAGGAAAGATTTTCACTAAAACATGTGTTTCAATTTCCCCTACTCACATCAGGGATCCCATGGCCAAGACCCCTGTATCTTCCTGAAGCTGACAGCAAAGCTCTTCAAGGCTGAAGCGGTGGGAAATGTTAGATGAAGATGTGTCAGAGTTTGAAACTAAACTCCTTGGGCTGCCCATGCTTGCTAAGGCGTCCATCCCTCAACTTCTGCACCCATTTACTACTGACACTTTGCATCCAAAAGCTTTGTCTTTTCAATGTCATGAAATAATACGGAACTGTCATTTCCAATATGGTGGTTTTTCATACACTTTTTATGAGAAAAATATTTTGTGGTTGGTTACAGGCAATTCCATCCATTTCTCTCTGAAACAATGAATGAACATACACACACGCACATACTCATTCAAGAAGACATAAATAATGCAGAAAGCACCACGCGTCTCCAAAAGGCCCATATTATAATAACATAAAACTCATCTAATAAAATCCATGTAAAAAATATAAAACATATCTTATGTTATAGAGCTAAAAGAAAACAACATTTGGAGCTGGAGGGTGTTTTAGAAACCATCTTGATCAACCCTCACATTTTCTTATCAAGGAAATAAAAGTTCAAGAGGGGAAAAAATGCAAAAGAGACATTAGGATACTGTGCTGAAGTCAGTAGTCAGCTGACACTGGCCCATGCCTGTCCTTTAATAATGACAGCTTAACTATGGCAAGGATAACAACTAATATTTTTTAGCATCTTCAAGGTGCTAAGCATATCACGTGCATTAGTTCATTTATATTCCCCAAACCCTTTGGAGGTCAGGTTTATTTAACATTTCTACAGATGAAGGAACTGCAACTTGGAAAGTCAAAGTAACTTTGACTGGGAAGGCTGAGGGTCTAGCGGGGAGTGTGCTGAGTTTAGAAGCCAAACCAACCATACAGGCTGAGCTCTTAACTGCTACGTCATGTTTAAACAGACTGAACAAACAGACATGCTTGTGTCTGCGCGCGCACACACACACAATTCACAGTGGGTCGCTCTTCGTTACTCTTTTCTAATTTTTATTTTCAAATGTAGCTCCCTCAGGACATCCAGCTTCTCTCCTTTTAATCCCTGTTGCTTTGTAACTTTATCTAGGTCTAGAAAACAAGAACCTTTCACTACATAACCACTGACCATCTTTTTAATTAGCGTCCGTAGCAAGCAAGACTGTAATGGCAGTCAGCAAGTTACCTGATCTTTGCAGCACTGCTTCTTCATGGAAGATCAGCTCCTTTCAAAATCTTGCAATTGCTGAGTTAATATATTTTAGCTCAGTGATTACGATAGTTAGCTGACCCATGTCAATAGAATGAACTCTGGCAGCTTCACAATTGACACACTGCTGTCAAGAGGAAATCCAAAGGCTTTGGGGGTGGAGCCTGAATAACAAGAACATTTTATACAAAAAAAATTTCCCGGTCCTGAAGAAAATATATACTTTAATGTCTTCCTATGTTTACATCTTCTGTGTCATAATTGTCAGAAGAGAAAGGAAACTACTATGAGATGGGACTTTGTACAATCGTTTATTTTCATTCTTCCATCAGTATGACCAAGTAACTGTTGCTGTTAGCTGCTTTCCCCAGGTAATTGGGGGAAACGAGGACTCAGTGAGATTAAGTAATTTGCCAAGCTAGTAAATGGCGTCTGACCCAAAGGCTCATTCCACTGTGACGCACCACAGCCAGGAGAGAGTGCTTCTTGGGATGGGTGTTTCAGTTCTTTCTATTCAAAGCATAATGAACACTGGCAGGTGGACCTTTTATTACATCTCTGTAAATCCTACTACCCTCACATTGATTTAAAAGCAACAGGTTAACTCCAAAAAGCTTAGTAGATGGTAGGGATGGGAGGAGGTGGAGGTCACTATTGGCATGCCAAAAAACCTTTTACTCTAGGCAACGTCACATATAAACCTCAGATAGCCAAGATCATCTTTATTCTCCAAGGCACTTACAGAAAGTCATTTTTAGGAGGTTCACATCAATTTGTCAGTTTCCTATTTGTCAGGTCCTCACGGTTGGAATCCATCAGCCGTGACCATGACAGTGAGCTTTCTCTGCACTGAAGACTCCTCTCCTCCTCTTTCTGTTCAGTGGGCATCTAGGATAGGAGAAAAGTGGCACAGACCCACTATTTTTCTGAAAGGCACTCTTTCAGGACAGCTTCAGTTGGCATTTTTAAGAACACTCTGAATTGCTTTCTAAGTCCTTCTTGAGGCTTAAAACTTTTGATCAACTCACATCTTTATGGCAAATGAATTTGAGAATAATATATCATTTTTTAAAAGATACCATGAAGCTAAGTACATTTGAAATTATATTTATTTAAGAAAAACAATTTAGTTCAAGTAAGGCATTTTAACTTGAACGGAGATTTTGCCATTAGGCATGCGCATCAACAGTTGTAAGTATGCAAATTGGCTACAAAGGTTATTTGCATCCTTCAACTCTTTTATCTCTGGCAGAGTAATTTTTAAAGTACATATCAACTATTAAAATATATACTGCCTCAACAATTCTATTCTAGAAATGTCTACTAAGGACATATTCAGCGATGAATGTATTCAAAGACTTGGTTACAAGGTTGCTTCTCTGAAAGTTTTTTTAATGCCCAACAGTAGGGGTTTCTTTATCTAGTCATTCAATATGATGTCGATGTCCACAGCCTAATGTCAGTAAAAAACACAGGTTACAAAAACTACATTTGATCCCAATTTTACATGAGTGCACACAGGTATATACAGACACATGTGCACACACGCAGATGTACACTTAGGTATAGGGCAAGAATACGGATACTTTCAATTTTATTCTTTTTCTTTACACAGATTTCCTAAGGTTTTCTACAATAAGGTTTCATATAAACAATGATTGATTTTCATGCTTTATTTTTAGTTTATGGATAAAAGATGAATGAAAGAAAGACATAGAGACAATGATGAAAATCAGAGTGTGAATGAAACACTTTACCTCCCGCAGGTCATTCTCAAATGCCACCTAATCAATGCCAGCTTCCCTGGCCCTCTGCCGCAATTGCAACTGGCACCCTAGACACTCACTACCCCTCCTCACTTCCTTCTGCTCCATAGCGCATTTTCTATATAGCACCGAGCTTGTCATATATATTTATTTTCTATTTTGCTTCGTCTTCTCTCCCCACAGAACGTCATCTCCTTGAGGGCAGGAACTTGGTTGCATTCACTGCTGCACCCCTGGAGGTTCCTAGTACAGTGACTGGCCCTACATTATCGATGCCCAACAAACAAACAAACAAACAAACAAACAAACAAAACACCTATAGAATGCCTAATTATAAAGGAATGGCTCAGACCAGTATCAGAGTCAAAAGAGTTAGATTCTCTAATGAGCAACACTTGCAAAAATGCTAAAATCATACAAAACAGATGAAGGAGGAGGAGGAGGAAAGGGGAGAGTTTAACAATTTGATAGGCCACTGATTAAGACTGTGCAGGGTTAGGTGATGAGAAAAAAACAAAGCTCGCTTGTTACTTCACTTTTCTTTCTTTAAAAGATGGTAGTGAGGAAAAGTAGAAGTAGCCCTGAAATGGAGACACTGGAGATTAAAGCACGTGAGGAGGACCTCCAGTTGCTGTCCATGCGGTCTGGCCGGGATGGCTGTCTCACCGTTTCCGTGAGGACTTCCATCTTCTTTGGCATCCACAGATCCCTATGGTATCTTGTTGTAACATCATGATTTATTGTCATGAATTACTGCTCATTTAGAAAGTCAGATCTCTGAGTAGAAGCCGTGTCTTTTGTTCACTGTTGAAGACTGAATGCCTATGCTAGCACAAAGTGTTTTATTAATTACTTAACTACAAATCAGGATATAAGAAAACTTCCAAATTAGTTTATTGATCTACACGAAAGGAACTTTAAAAACCACAGAGAATTAGAAAAGCAATAAAAGAATACAGGAGATGATTGTCTGATTTTACAAAAGTAGCGCAAATATTTGGCAAATCGTTCCTTGCTATGTTTTGGTGTTGATCTCAGGCCAAATCCTATACTAAGTAATTGAACAGAGACTTGGTAAATGCTTCAGAAAATAAGTTGTAATCGATGAGGGTCGTCATGAGTTTACCGAGAAATATTGTTGCGCAGCTAGCTAGATTTTCTTCTTCACTAGAGTTACTAAACATTTTACAGAACTGCCAGAAACTTTTGATTTTTGTAAGGCCTTGAACAATGGCTCATAGAATATCTTTGTTGACTATCTTGCACATAGCAGATATTTGATAAAATTAGATTGGGAAAATGCTTGCAAAAGGTATTAACTAAACCATTTTCTTCCAAAACGTTTTAGTGAGTTTTCATTCTTTTACTAATTCATACGCCTCTACTTTAGGGCATACATTTCTTTTTACCAGCCAGGTTTGCTAACCCCTTGTTGAAAAAATTAGATAGATAGATAGATAGATAGATAGATAGATAGATAGATAGATATAAATAGATATATACAACTATATATTAGGTATACATATTATCCCAGGTATTGCTGTATGTAATTACAGAATGTAAGGATTATTTACATCAAAGATTGGGCAATGTAGAAGCTTGACTTCATCTATCACTTTGGCCTTGGAGAAGATGCTGAGGTGGGTCAAGACAATTAGTTTTGTCCTTCCTTGATTTTTCTCTTGTATCCCTTCCGAAGAATCAAACCCCAGTTGCATTCCCATCACTAGCAAGTTGTATAATTCAGAGCAAGTCAGTTCCCTCCTTGAGCTCTAATTTCCTTATAAAATGAAGGACATTCAGTACAGGGAGTTAATTAAGTCGTTGCAAAGGTGGTGGAAGGGCTAGAGGAACAGGCGTTAGGCCAGTCTCTTAGAATGTCTCCAGGACACACGGAACCGACCCCCTAAGGAAGCTGCTGCCTCTGAGGCCACCGCTGGGGTTGTGCTGGCCTGCGTGTGGAGTTCTCCGCTCACCGTGCAGCAGCCTATAAATCCTGCCAAGCTGGAGAACAAACACCCAGACCATCAATCCGGAGATCGGAGTCAAGTTAACAAACTGCCCTTAGACCCACTAATTTTTGACAGCGAAAAGACTAGAAAACGGAATTTGCTGTTGAAAAAAATCACACCCTTGCTGTATCTTGTGGACAGTGAGGAGTCACAGGTAAGAGAGCTTTTCATCAATTCTCCTCTCAAATTTTATGCAAATCCACTTTATCTGTGAAATTTATGTCAAGTCTAGTTCCTTCGTTGCAAGGAAATCTTGAGAATACAGTTTTTAGCTTTCTAGTTTATGGATGAGCACATGAAAGAGATTAGGACTGAATGTTAAATGCTAAGAAGCAATATCCAGCACTGTTATGTTTTGAAAATGCAAGAAGCTGCTTCAGAAGCTAGTGAGTTGCCATCACTGGAGATGTACAAACAGAAAACAGATATCTTATTATCAGATGTATTGTAGATAAGACTAATTCTGACCAGTAATTTTCAGGCCATGCATATTTTAATCCACTGGCCCCATTTCCAAAGTGGGTCTGTGATAGGCCCCCAAATCTGTACTTTTAAAATTCTCCCCAAGCTATTATGATGTATGGCTGCATTCAGGGACCACCTGACTACCCTGTCCTAGATCATTTCCAGCCTTGTTTATTTGAGTCCTCGAATCTAGACCTTTGAGACCACATAACTGTATGTGTCACACATTTCTAGTGCAGGAAATAAAATGTTATCTTCAGGTGAACATGGATCTTTGAGAAACTGCAGGCTGTAAATGGGGGCTTTATCCTATTTGTTAGGTTATTTGAAAGGAATCTGTTTACCAACTATTTTGTGGTAGTAAAAATTAGTTCCAAGGGTATTCTATCTAAAGGCCCTCTTTCACATGAAGAATTCATGATGATAGTATCCTGATGTAATTTGTTTTGTTTTGTTTTGTTTTCTGTACAGGATTTAAAGAATGCTGAGCCACTGCTGCATGAAAGGCATTTTAAGATTGTGTGTGTTTGTGTGTGTGTGAATTAAGTCATCTTGATGGTGTCCGGGAATTTATCCTCTGCACAAATATCAAATGCAGGGCTCTTGGGCACTTGCCCTTGAAGGGTTGGTAAATGTTTGGCTGAGAAAAACAATAAATACAAACAGGTTTTATTGCTGATATTCTAATCAGTGACTCAAAATGATTCTATCCAACTTATAGCTCAAATTCAGATTCGTTGCATTATGGTGTCAGGATTTTGCTAGGATTACAGGTCCTGGTGTAAAGATATGCAAGGTCTGTCCAAAAGATATCCAGCCATGTAACAAGAAAAATAGAGACATTTATTGAAGAAGATATAAGATACAAGAAATATTGTACATAGGACAGTGATGCCTCAGTCCCCTTCAAATTAGGCACCTTGGAACCTCACACAGTTCTCCCAATTGCCATCAGCTACCCTTTGTATTTTCCTGAATCTCATTGATTGTCTGAAATCTCTTCCCTTTCAAAGGTGATTTTAGTTTTGGGAAAAGCCAGAGTCACGGGGAGCCAAATCGGGGTTGTAGGGGGTCTGAGTCACCTGGGTGATCTGATGTTTCGCTGAAAAACTCTGTAAGAGATGTGATGCATGAGTGGCCACATTGTTGTGATGAAGCTGCCAATCACCAGTTGCCCATAGCTGTGGCCTTCTGAATCATCTGAATAGTTTCCTTGGAGGAATGTTCAAGCTTAATACAAAATTCGATGCAGATTCATTGCTGTACTCGTGCAGTCATTATGAATGTGACAGCCACACAGTACACATGCTCACTAAACAGCATCTATCACCCCCACTGACAAGTACAGTGAAGTCATCATTGTTCATGCATGTGCATTCCATCCACTTGCCTTAGCTGCCAGGTTACATCAATGTCATAAAAACTATTCTCATTATATTAACAGTGGCTGGACTTTTTCCAGATAGACCTTGCAGGTATAACAAGGTCCCAGGATATATTCTATATACCAGAGAGATTTCTGTAAAATTTTAGCTTCAGAAAGAAAACACACATGCTCCATTTTGTGGGACCAAGGACATAGACAAGGATCATGGAGGTATCCAGAAACAGAAAATTGACTTTGGCCTCAAGAAAGTGCTCATACTTAGTCTGGATGGAAAACTGAGATAGACCTGCAGGTGCATTTCTGCAACTCCACTCTCTTTAGTTTTCTTAATCATTGATCTACCCCAAAACAAGTTTTACATTCTAAAGGTAAAATATGTATCAAGCAAAAAATAGCCTTGGACCATTAATATTTGGTGCTGAATAATATAAAGTTAAATACATGGAAATTTATAACCACATCTGAGACTACTCATCAGGCTACTGACTTTTTTCTTTTCCTTTCTAGTTTCTTTATGCTATGATCAAAAACTAATGATAATGATCATATTATCCTACCTGTTCTTTTAGAATTTTTCAATATACATATACCAAATAGTATACTTTGTCATGCCAATGTTTAGGTCACAATTATTAAAACAAGAAGAAAATAAGGTGGCAGAAAAAGTTTGTCCAATGTGGTGAGCAGACTAATAGCCCCCAAAATAATTCCACACCATAATCCCTGGAACCTGTAAAAGAATATATTAGCTTACACGGCAAAGGGACTATAAAAATGTGATTAAGAGTATGGGCCTGGGATGGGGAAATTATCCTGGATTATCTGGTGGGCCCTGTCATGGACCCCGGCTCATGGGGTCCACAGCGTTATAGCTGAAACAAAAGAAATTCACACGGACTACCGAATCCTGTGGAGAAAAAAGACAGGTGGCTTCTCTCTCAAGAGGAGCAAAAGGCTTGGCCCTTGCCTCGATGAGCTTTTGCTGTTTTTCTGGGCACATGATGTGAAGGTCCTCATTTGCTATGCACAGGTTCGCTTTAGGTAATCACTTTTACAGAAAACAAAGGACAGGATGCCGCTAATCACATCACAGAAGAAGGATATTGGCAAATGAAAAGGGAAAAGTGGTTGAACTGGTTACACTCATCCTTGGAAGGTTTAGCATGGATTTTAGGAAGTTACTTTGCAGTAAATGTTGGCTGCCTCAATTCAGGGTGAGGGAGTTTTAGCAAAAGCAAGTCTCATAGCAGTCTAGGTACAACGGAGGCCTGATTCCCCATGGGAGGACCTATCCGTGGGCATGGGTCCTGTGCATCTCCGAGAAGGAGCTGGGCCCACTCCATGCAGAACAGTCTCCTGTAGGGCCTAGTGTTTCCACAGGAGTCCTTAAAATCCATAACTTCTCCCAGTCAAACTGTTTAGAAAGAATCTAACTTTGCTAGCTTTGAAAGTGGGCTGTTCTAGAAAATGAAAAAGACATGGAAATGGATTCTCCCACACAGACTTCAGAAAGGAAAGCAACCTAGGCAATGTCTTGATTTTAGTTGAGAAAGATCTGTGTTGGTCTTCTGCCCTACAGAACTGCAAAATAATAAGTTTGTATTATTAAACAACAAAGACTGTGGTAATTTGTTAAATAGCAATAGAAAACTAATACATCCAGTATTTTGCCTGTCTGTAATTGTTTCCATCTCATTACAGAGTAGCAGAGGCCAATAACTTCCCAATAACAGAGAAAAAATAGTTTAACATTTTTTAAATGTTTGGATAAAGCAGGAAGAGCATATATTTTGTTGTTGAAGGCATGACAACCAACAAGTAGCAATGTGATCTTGAGAAAAATCTCAACTTTTTTGAGGTTTAATATTATATTTTATGTACTGAAAATAATATGTAAATAGCCTTGGTTATTTTGCAAAATGGTGAAAAATATTAGATTTTACAAGGAATATTAACATGCTTTGTAAATTAGATGCTATAAAGAACCACACTGCTCATTCCTTTTTCTCTAAGAAAATATATATTCCTGTTATAACATTTGTCAAACATATGGCAGAAATTTAATTGTCTCTCAATATCCATTCTTCCTCCTGCTCTTGTAGAAAAATCTCCCAAGTTTTAATTGGAAATATGGCAATTCAGCCACACACTCTAGCTTCCCTGCAGCCAGGGATGGCCATGTGACTAAGTTCTAACCAGTGGGACATCAGTGACAATTTAAGTGTTCATGTTCCATATGACATTCTTAAAAGAAGTATGCTGCCCTCTTTCCTTCTCCCACGGGTTGCAATGGCAGTCTTGGCTGAGACCTGGCCACGTACCACATGGTCACTCACCACATAAGTGAGAGCACTGTGTTGGGACAGAGAGGTTAACAGCACAACCACACTGCTGTTCATACATCATGGCAACAGCAAAGCTGAGTAATTACAACAAAAACCTTATGTCTTGGAAAGACTGAGAAATTTATCATTATCCCTTTACAGATAAAATATACTAACCTCTGCCTTACATGATAGGAGATCAAAAAAATAGATAAAATCTGGGTCTTTAGACCTTTTTCCCCTGTGACTACCTACCAGCTTGGATTTTTATGTGAACCAGAAATAACCTTCTACATCGCTTAATCCACTATGATTCTTATCAAATGCAGTGGGCATCATAAACTAGAAAGAATAACAGGAACCATCATGATGATTATGATGATGATGATAACAGCTAACACTACATTCTAGGACTCTTGTAGGTCTGAGAGTGTATTATATATACACACACATTTAATGTTCATGATAACTCCAAGAGATATTTTTTAATTTTTCAATTACACTTGACATTCAATATTATTTTATATTAGTTTCAAGTGTACAGTATAGTGGTTAGAAAATTATATAATTTACAAAGTGATTCCCCAATAATTCAAAAACCCACACAATACAGGGTCAGGCAAAAGTAGGTTGACAGTTGCAAGTATGCAAAACAGAGTGTATTCTTATATTGTTCTCTATTAATTATTGTATTATTTTCCAAATAAAAAACTATAAAGCTACTTTTGCTGCTCCCTGTATTACTGACTAGATTTCCTGTGCTGTATTTTCACTCCTACTTGACAGACGGAAAACATGAAACCCAGCAGCTAGGTAACTTTTCCAAGGTCATAACAAAAAAGTGATAGCACCAGGATTTGAATCCTAGTCATTCGACACCAGCATCTCTGCTCTTAACCATCTATTAGATTGCCTCTGGGCAGATCTCAGCCACTTTATTTTGACTGAGAGAAAATCTCATAGTCAACACTTCTCAAATTCATTTTAACAGGAGACCTATTAGAAATAATAGCTTACCCCTCAAATATTGACAAATGGTAAGTTTGAGAACATAAATAGCATTTATTATCTTTTTTAAAATATCCATTTTATTGTATACCTAACCTTCAGACTTAGAAGTAGTTTAGATTTTAATTAAGTATAATAATCTTTTTTGTTGAATTAGAATAATATATTTTAAAATAAAGACAAATTCAAAGGGAGGTAAAAGTTCAAAGGGATAAAATAAAGCCCAAGAATTCATGATTAATAGCAGGGTAGGGAAAGAGGCATAAGAAAGAGGAAATCCAAAATCATTATGTCCTGACCAGACACCAGAAACAAGGCAGAATGCTTGACTTCATAATACCTATAAGACCTTTTAAAGTTGGAAACTAAGATCCAGAAAAATTGAACCAGTTGCCTCAGATCACAGAAATAGTCAATAAAACCCAGATCTGTTACCTCAACCCAAGCTTCTTTATGCTACAATATCTTTAAGAGAACAAAAACAAAACAACACCTTAGTGATTCCAGGCAAGAAAAAGTTTAAAATGAGATGGGTACTTACTTAGAGCTTCTGCAAATGGTCAAGCAAAGCACTTCAGAAGGTCATCGGGCACAGGACTGACCCAAGGTTGATCAGGTGTCTACAGGAAAAAAAGGGAAAGAAAATTCCTAAATGCTGATACAAGGAAGAAAGCAAAGTCAGTCAAAGGTCAGAACCCCATCAAGGATACCAGATCAGGAAACGGAGAAGGAACTGTGACGAAACTGGTGATCATCATATCCACATCAGCTCTCCCAGTGGGCATAGCTATTTTCACTCCCAAGGAGGGGATTAGTTGCTGAGAAGCTCTTTGTTATTGATTTCTCTGAGCCTTGAAGTTCCCATAAAGTTGGAGAATATGATAGGATAAGCATCATAACAACTGTGAGGTTAAATGCAAGGCATTGTGGTTGCCTCAATCACCTCATTAAAAAGAAATTACTCGTAGAATTAACTCACTGTATATAATATTATCTCCATACTGCCTACAATTAATCAGTAAGGAGAGAGAAAACATCACCACCCCACGAAAATAAATTTGAATCTTTAATTCAAAAGTGGAAAGGCCTTTTTGGAGATCAGCAATTCATTTTGTAGATGAGAACCCAAAATTTCCAGGAGACACACGGGTGATATTATACTTCCTTGGCCTGAAAGCATAAACAAGTCTCTGTTGCTAAGCACATTTCGAAGCTCATGACGTGGTTGGAGACTGTCTGGAGCTGATTTTGTTTGAGCCACGGATCATCATCCCGAGATGTTCAGGAGGAAAGACTTGCATAGATAATGCATATAAAACTGATCTTCCCACAAGTGAACAGAGTGGCATCTGCTTGGGGTGGTCAAAGAATAGGAATTGGTGTAGAGGGCCGTGGGGCAAGAAGTGGCAAGATAAGCTATGGCCTGGTTAGCAGGTGCTTTGTAGGCCATAACTGGGAGGTTGAATATTTTTTTTCAAAATGCAGATCAGGTCATTGGAGGAGTTTCAGCAGGAGTTCCCAAAATCATTTCACATGTGACTCTCACTTGATCCTCATAGTAAAACTGGGACATACAGGTCTACCCTCCAGACTTCTCGAAGTAATACATAGGGAAGCCGAATGACAGGCACCACACCTCAAGATGGCACAAAGTCTAATCTCCAGCCCAGACTTTGATTGACAGTATTGAGCTGCTTCCAGTTGTGTATTGAAAATAACTGTACAGCATTAAGTAACTGGTAAGAAAGAATTTTAAAATTTACTAGGATATCTAGAACAGACCAATGGCATATTTCTCCTTTTAGGGGAGAGACTATGAGAGAAAAATATGAGAAAGGAAAAAAAGAGGCTAGAATGCCTCCACAGAGCACTCCGAGCTCCATAAACTATTTTGCAATGTCACCTATTATCATCTTTTGAAAAGTAGATGGTGAATATTAAGATTTTACTGTCTAGACTTCCGGCCAAGATGGAGGCGTAGGCGGACACACCGCCTCCTCTCACAACCAAAATTAAGGACAACAAATATTTAGAAACAAGAAAACAACCAGAACTTATAGAAAAATTGAACTGTACGGAAGTCCAACAACCATTCATCCAGACCGGTAGGAGGGGCGGAGTCCCGGTGGGAGAAGGTGGAGGTGTGGGAGCACGAGCAGCAGCAGCTGGCAGTTCCCAGGTGCACAGGCGGTGGCTGGCGGTCCCCAGGCCCACAGGCAGCAGCTGGCAGACCCCAGGCACAGGGAGCAACTGTGCAGAACCACTGAGGCCACACAGGGTGGCTGGCTGACCAGGTGGTCCCACATTTGAGTGTGCAGACGATCCAGGCAGAGGGGAAGTGGCGGAAGGGACTGAATCCAGGAGAGAGCGGAGCAGGCGCCATTGCTCCCTCTCAGGCCCCGCCCCCACATACAGCGTCACAACCCAGCAACTGGGCTCCCCCGCCCTGAGGAACACCTAAGGCTCCACCCCTCATACGTAATAGCCACGACCAGACTAAAACCAAAACAAAACAAAACAAAAAACCCACCAAAAATGGCTCAAACCGGAGAACCAATCAAAGCCCCAGAGCCAATTCCTCTAAGCAGTGAAGAGATAGCCAGCCTATCAGATGCACAGTTCAAAGCACTGGTCATCAAAATGCTCACAGAATTGGTTGATTTTGCTCACAAATTAGATGAAAAAATGCAGGCTACAATACATGAAATGAAGGAAGATGCATGGGGAACTGATAGAGATGGAAGGAAAACTGGAACTCAAATCAATGGAGTGGACCAGAAGGAAGAAACTAACAACCAAACAGAAAATGAGGAAGAAACAAGAATTCAAAAAAATGAGGAGAGGCTTAGGAACCTCCGGGACATCTTTAAACATCCCAACATCTGAATTATAGGGGTCCCAGAAGGGGAAGAAGAAGAGCAACAAGTGGAAAACTTATTTCAACAAATAATAAAGGAGAACTTCCCCAATCTGGAAAAGGAAATAGACTACCAGGACGTCCAGGAAGCTCAGAGAGTCCCAAAGAAGTTGGACCCAAGGAGGAACACACCAAGGCACATCGTAATTACATTAGCCAAGATTCAAATGAAGCAGAGAATTCTAGAAGCAGCAAGGGATAAGGGGACAGTCACCTACAAAGGAGTTCCCATCAGACTGTCAGCTGATTTCTCCAAAGAGACCTTCCAGGCAAGAAGGGGCTGGAAAGAAATATTTGAAATCTTGAAAAGCAGGGACCTACATCCAAAATTGCTGTATCCAGCAAAGCTGTCATTTAGAATGGATGGACAGATAAAGCGCTTCTCAGATAAGGTCAAATTCAAGGAGTTCATCATCACCAAGCCCTTATTCTATGAAATGTTAAAGGGACTTATCTAAGAAAAAGAAGATAAAAATATGACAGTGAAAAGACAGCAAACTCACAATTATTAAGAACCATACCTAAAACAAAAGCAAACTAAGCAAACAGCTAGAACAGGAACAGAACCACAGAAATGGAGATCATATGGAGGGTTAGCAACAGGGGCGTGGGAGGAGGAGAGGGGGGGGGAAGGTACAGAGAACAAGTAGCATAGATGGTGGGTAGAAAATAGACAGGGGGAGGGCAAGAATAGTATGGGAAATGTAGAAGCTAAAGAACTTTAACATGCTGAAAGTCACCAGAGGGGAGAGGGGAGGGAATTTCAGGGGAAAAGGGGAAGGATTTACAGGAACAAGTATAAAGGACACATGGACAAAAACTATGGGGGGGGGTGGAAATGGGAGGGAGGTGGGGAGGGTTGGGGTGGCGGGTTCGGGTGAGAATAAAAGACAGAAAACTGTACAAGATCAACAATGAAAATAAAAATTTAAAAAAAAAATTTACCAAGTGCAAAAAAAAAAAAAAAAGAACTTATGACACATGGACATGAACTAAAGGGGGGAATGTGGGTGGGAGAGGGTGTGTAGGGTGGAGGGGAATGATGGGGGAGAAATGGGACAACTGTAATAGCATAATCAATAAAATATATTTAAAAAAAATAAAAATAAATAAATAAATTTAAAAAAAGATTTTACTGTCTGATGGAATGGTATATCATGGTGTCCCTTCAGTTCAGCTCCTGAATAAATACCTTCTATATTTGCTATTCTTTCTTGCTTCCTTTAGCAGTTATGTTTTGACTTCAAAGTTCTTCTGAAGGAAAAGATTCACAAGCAACTAACTAAATTGGTGATTAAACAAATATTTTTCTCATAGAGTTATAAGGATTAAACAAGAGAACACTCTCCGTATATGACTGTGGGGAGGAGGGAAGGATTCTGGGAATTACGAAGACTTGAGGAGTCCCAGCCACCCTCCCAGTACAACTCCAGCAGATTGCTCCTCCTGAGGCAAGCAGCTGTCAACACTGGAACCTGAGAATGGCTTGGAGGTAGGGATCCAGATCGAGGATCCAGACACATAGAGCTGTGTGGAAATATATTTTTTTATTTCTGTGCTGCATGGGAGACTGGTCCCTAGTAGAAGGGAGACCTAGAGTGCCAGCAAGAGTTTCTTAGAAAGAACTTGTCCTGCAAGCTCTAAGGATTCCAGAGAGGAAGGGCAGAGCTAGTCCGCATGAGCATTCTGGGAGTAATTCTGGTCTGCGTGGCCCTTCAGAGCAACTGGGAGATAAATGGGTTGAGTCTTCTATACCCATCTACCTGGGAGAATGCAAGCCTTCACAGCTGATGAGAAGGGAAATGAAGGGGCATGTGTCAGATGCCTGGAAAGGAGATCAACAAAACAGAAGGCTGCTTGTATGGCTGGTACAGTTTGGTAGACAGCCATCCCTGAAACACAGATTCTGCTGGGTGCAGTGAGTATCACTAGAGTGACTGACAGAACTGTGTTTACCTGAGCCTCACTTAGTGACACAAGGGAAAATGGCCCACTCAACACCCAGCTGGAGAAAGGAAGGATAGTGAGATGATCCACAGCAAGAAACCCACAGGAAAACTAAACTACTGGAGTAGACATATAGCAGGTGGCTAAAAAATAAAATTAATAAATGAAATTCAATCACAGCACAAAAAAAAAAAAAACACTTTCTGAACCTACAAAATGAGGTTTTTGTCATAAAAATTTAATTGGTGAACTGAATAACTTCATATGGTTCATAGTGTTTTCAGATACTAATGACAAAAAAAATTTATCATCCCATTTATGGAAAATTGTGTGTGTACCTCTGTGTGCATAAGAGAGAAAGAGAAAACACATGAAGGAAAATTTTCTCATCAAAATCTTAAGACCAGTGTGCTCAAGATAACCTGAAAAGGAGTTTTATGCTTTCTTTAAATTTTTGCATATTATCTCAACTAACATAAAATGAGAAAATCCATATAACCAAAATCCTAATGTGAATAAACAAAATGTTCCATGTTATTGGGATTACAAGTGCTACTGTAGCCCACAGGATAGAATAGGCATGAAAGGAGAAGCAGTAAGACAGTTTGGCCTAAAGGTAACGTTCATTTCTTTAACTCCAAGGACTGAATCTTATACCATGCACCAACGAGCAGCTGGACGCAGAGGCTGAGGGAGCAGCAGGGTAGCAGCATCACTGATAGGATTCCTACCTCACCCGGCCAATCCGCACCCACTCAGCGGGACCATACGTCTCAACCCTAAACGCACTGCACTGCCCACGAACATGTTTCCCTGATTCACAGGAGTGTTGCGCGCATATTTTTCAGTCATCTTAAAAGAGGAGCTATGGTATCTCAGATTTAACCTTGTTAAGTATCAGACATAAGACTCATGATATAAATGTTTAGAGGAATTCAACTTTATTTTGATTTTTAGAAAGGTTACTCGAATTTACAACCTATGAATGGGTATCACTGATTGATTTCTGGACTAGAAATAAAGATGACCAGAAACTAGCGATGCCCACACTGTGCACCACTCACACACAGAGATGCCTGTTTACGCCAGCTCTCGGAATTGGGAAACCAAACTGCAGTGGCACTTAACGAGGCACTTCATAAGCAACAGAAATCAACTAAAAAAGTGAATTGCCAGTAATCACTGTGACTAATACTAATTAAAAATGTCTCTAAATGGAGACATGACAAGGGCATAAAATTTGAATCAGATTATGCAAAAAGGCAAATTTGGGCAAGTGGGAATGATTGCAGCTTGCCTCTGGTCAATTGTTAGCAAAGAACCCGCTAGTCCTCAAGCTACGTCTGCCTTAAATCATAACCGAACACCAGAGAATGGTTAACTAGAGAGGCACCCAGCAAACTGCACCACCCACAAATGGAGACACAGAGAAGGAGAAAGAGGTCATTCACAGTAATTATCAGCAGATTTTCTACTAAGTACCTTAGAGGAGAAATGCCCTCCTTAATTTCTATGTACTTGGAGACACTTATAGCACTAACATTACTGAAAATAATGAGGAGAGTATTGATGAGGACAGTATTTAAATTTTGAACTTTAAACAATTACAGACACCAAGATGCTGAAAACTGCATATTGGATTAGGGTCTTGATATAAAAACTATTGTGTAAGTTCCTTGTGTTATTAGAGTTGACTCTGGAGCAAAGCAGGGGTGAGGGATGCCAACACACCATGCAGTCAAAAATCTGCTTATACCTTTTAACTACCCCCAAATTAACTACAGTCATCTCTCAGTCTCCATAGGGGTTTAGTTCCAAGACCTCCAAATACACCAAAATCCAAGGATGCTCAAGGCCCTTCTATAAAATGGTGTAGAACAATGCATACAGTCAGCCCTCTGCATCTGTGAATTCCCAAAGTAGGTTGAAAATACTATTTTTCATCCACATTTTGTTGATTTGCAGATGTTAAATCTGGGGATATGGAGAGCTCATTGTACATTTATTGAAGAAAATTCATATATAATTGGACCTATGCAGTTAAAACTTGTGTTATTCAAGGGTCATCTGTATCTGTTTTTGATCTAGTATGACCGTCTACCTTCTTGTAAAAAACCTTCACTTGACTTTGAGGGGCACCTTCTTTGTAGGTTGGGTGGGGTTGACTTTGTCTCCCACCTTCCCACAGTGATGGTCATCAGTCCTGGGACTGGCCAAAAAGAGCTCTTCACACATCTGACCACAGTAATTAGATCACCATGACCTCATCAGATCAGCTGCAAGGCTTGTCATGTGGAAAACTAAAGGGAGAAAATCAGTCTTGCTCCAGAGTCAAGAGCTGTAAGTACCCTCTAAATTTTGAATTTCTGGACACTATCGTTCCTGCCACAAAGGAAAAAAAAAAGAGCTTAAGAAAATAAAGGAAAAGAGAGTAAATGTATTAAAAAAGGGAGGGAAAGAGAAAAAGAGGAGAGGGAGGGAGGAAGCAAATGGAGGAAGAAAGGGAGATAGGGGAGTTGGTGAGCAGCCTCATCTGAGCACCCAGATCTAGCCATACCTGAGTCTGTTTGTTCCTGAAGTTTCCAGCTGATGAGCTAATTTTTTAAAAAGTTCTTTTTAAAATAACTTCATGTGAGGCTTACTTATATTCTTTAAAACAAAAGAGATTCAGAATGAGATATAAATACTAGTCCGGAATTACACTACACAGCAGTGTCTGAATAGAATAAAAAAATACTAAAAAAGAAAAGATGAAGAAAAACTAACCGCATCAAAAAAGGCAATACTCAGGGTTTTACCAATTATTTACAAGGGAGACTTGAAGTCAATCCACTAGTGTAAACATATAGAACTATATTTTATTTATGGTAGTTAAATCTTATTCATGTAATGTTAGGTAATATAACTATATAAGATGCTAAGTTAAGCTCTGTAGCTCTTCTCATAGACTGAAGATTACTGCAAGACTAAATTTTCAATTTGTTAACCACTTTGATACATAAACATATCAAATGTAGGGTGGCAACACAGAACAGGAGCAGAGGCAGCATTTCTATCATGGGTAGCCTCAGACCTCATAACATATCCAGCTGCTAATAACATTGTCCTCACAAGCCAGGATCTCATCACATGTAAGAAATTCAATTCTTACTGTCCCACTACCATCTCATATCTGGGTCTTCTCTTTTCAGAAAGGACTAACTCCAAATATCTGTCCATTTTTGTTTCAGAGATTTACAGCAGGCCCCCTTGATCTTAACATGCAGCATCATCAAGCTATGCCCTCCTCTGAGCATAGAAATTAGAGCCATTTTCCAAATACCCCGATTAATGTCTCTGCCTCCAGATTCCCAGTGTTCTGGAAAGCCCATGTACCCCCGTGCACATCTTGACTCTGATTTAATACCCATTAAATGCAGAGTTTGGTCTGAAGGTGAGGATCACAAATCAATTTCCACAAAACTTTAATTATAAAATATAGGTTCCATCAGTCTAAATCAATCTTTTATTCTTGTGTTTTGAAGTCTCAAATTAAGGATGAAATTGCTTTAGATATTTTCAGAGGTAGAAATCTGAAATGGACCTACCTCAAACAATAGTTCAGTTAAGTTTCTTGCTCCCAAAGAAGCCAGACTAATTTACAAACACTCCACATGAAGTATGGTCTTTAATATAATTCCTGTCAGAGTGTGTCATACATTACCACAAAATAGAATTATAAATTTGGCATGGAAGCAGAGGAAAGAGTGATTAATTTGACTTGCTTGGAGAGACCATCAGTTATCAGAATCATCAGAATAATCATCTTTATCACCATTGAAATATTTATCAAATGTTTACAACCCTATTACAGTGTGTAAGTACTATTAAAATGTTCATTTTACAGATTATAAAAACAGTTCAAAGTAATCACTTTTAGAATTAAAGAGGTATCTCTCCTGCTACCAACACCTAGAAATTCTGGGTAATACACGATTAAAAATCTGAGAGGAAAGTGAGCCGGGGAGCCAGGCTGCCTTGGAGCATCTTGCTGACATGAAAAAAAACCTAAATATTTGGTTTTAACGGTAGCAGGGGAATGAGAGGCAAAGTCCTGGGTCATCACAGATTGGGGTGCTAGATTAAACGTTCTGCAGGCATCCAGGACCATGGGAGGAGAAATGGCAAGAATATGGGTCTATTCCAGGCCTCTGCTTCAATTATAAAACAAAACAACCAGGAGTCTCTAGGATAATTTATAGTCACAAACTAATGGTATTAGTTTATTGCTGCCATAACAAATTGCTATAAATTTAGTGGCTTAAAACAACACAAATTTATTCTCTTAGAGATCTGAAGGCCAGAAATCCAAAATGGGTCTCGTGAGTCTAAAACCAAACTAAGACCAGGAATGTGTTTCTTTCTGGAAGACCTCCAAGAGACCATTCCTAACCTCTTCTAGCTTCCAGACAGCACTCATGACTGCTTTCTCCATCATGAAAAGCCACCTATGAAGTGCCTTCTGTCCTCTCTAGTACCCTGATTCCCTCATAGCAGAACCCTAGTGACTATGTAAGAGCCCCTGAATAATCTAGGATTCTCTCCTCACCTCAAGACCCTAACTTAAATACATTTGCAAGATAACTTTTGCCATATAAGGTAGCATATTCACAGGTTCCAAGGATTTGGATGTGGATATCTTTGGGGACCACAGTCCAGCCAGCACAATGGCCCTAACTGGGTTCTGGTGGTTGGCTGGCACAGAGGACACTGAATCATGAACTGAAAATGACAGGAGTAAATACGAATCCTCTCTGGAAAAATGCATCTTTAACGTAAGCGCCCTGATGCACAGATAGATTGAGGTTCAACATTACCAGGTAAACGTGGGCTCGCAATCAAGTCTTTCCACTCCAAGGGGAAACCAGCCACCATCAGTAACACTCAGCAGGAGAAACACAAAAATTACACTGCCAGCCACTTCAGATTATAAAATTATTGGATACAGAACAGAAAAAATAGTAGAGTTAAAATGTTCATACAAAAGAAAGGAGAAAATTGATAATAGGAAAGAACCTATAAATAATGGCCAGTTCAATTTGATAAAGAACTTGTAAACATAAAACAATTGTTGAAAGTAAACGTTCAAAGAATGGGAATAATTTGCAGCAGGCCTGTGTTCTCTATAAGGACAACTAAATAAGGCCAGATAAATTTTGAAAATGATGGGACTAAAGGTGTGAGAGCTGCGGAAGGACTGAGAAACAGAATGGTAAACACTGTGGTGAAGGGAAGCTTCAAAAGAGATGGGTGACAACATAAAGATACTTTTCATTGATGATCTTATTATGCACAGAACATACAACCTGCTGAGCCTGGTGACAAACCAGAGAGTTCCAGCAGTTTGAGGGTCTGCAGAGTTAAAAGTCACGCCTCAGGCACAGCTTGTTTTCCTCTTAAGTCATTTGCCAAATTCACAAGATGAAGAAGGAGAATATTCACCAGAGGGAAGCCCGAGGAATAAACACTGTTCTATCAGTTGAACACACCGGATCACTATTACCAAATAACGAGAATTTAAACAAACAAAAAAAAAAGACTAAGCTTTACCAAAACTCCGATCCAGACTTGGTCAATTCAGACCTTGATTGCATTAAAGTACTCTAGTCCCATTCTATCTAACAGAAGGATGAATCCTCTTTTGAGGAATTAAACAGAAGTTCATCAGAAATTTCCATAACATTTATATACAATGTTCTTTATACAATAAAAATGTATAGGCATGCCATGGGACAGAACTGTGTAAGTGTATAAATAGAAGCAAACTGATACATTAGAGTTAGCAGAAAATATCTTTAATTAAGTAGATTAATAAATTGTTTTAAATAAAGAAAAATAAAGACACAGAAGAAAATATGGAGAATTAAAACAGATTATTGAAATTTATAAAACATAATGGGATGAAAATTATTACATCTGAAATTAATTACACAATGATGAATTTATAAGAAGTTATACATAGCAGAAGGCAGGAGTAGAGAAAATGTAAGACAGGGCAGTAGAAAATATTTAAAATAAAAGCAATGAGAGGAAGAAATACAAAATACATATATACATGTAAAAATATATATGTAAAATATGTATGTGTAAAATTAGATTCCCAGAAAGAGAGGAGAATGTAGCAAAAACAATATTTGAAGAGAATTCTATAAAACTAAAAAAAAAGACATCAACCTGCAGAGAAAAGAAGCTCTGCAAACCCAAGCAAAATAAATAACTGCTGAAAATCAAAGACAGGGAGTAAAATCTCCAAAGCATTCCATTTAAAAGACACATTACTGGAGTAACAATGAGACACCGACATTCTCAACAGGAACAATGGGAGCCAGAAAACAATGAAATGGCATCTTTAAATTTCTGAAAGAAAATACCTACCTATCAAAAATTATATGTTGAGCAAAAATATCCTTTAAAAGGATCCTTTAAACACATATTTTAAACAGAAAACCAAGATCTGAAATAATTCATCTTGAGCAGAGTTTCCCTAAAATAAATACCGAAGAGAATTGTTCAGGGAGAAGGAAAAGGATCCCAGAGGGAAACATGGAAATGTAGAGAAGTAAAGAAAGCAATGAAAAGAGTAAATGTGCATGTAAACATAAGAGAATATTATTTTTACATAATGTCTTGTGTGGTTTAAACAGAACTGCAACATACACTTAGAATGTACGATCACAATAATTCAGAAGATGGGGTAGATAATTCTACATTTTTATTCATCTAATAACTGAGTTTCAAAATATATGAAACAAAGCATCATACAATGACAGAGTAATAGACAAATATACAAATAAAATCATAGATTTTAACACTGTCTAAATAATAAACATAAAGAGTGGAGAGAAAACAATGACTAGAAAGTCATTAGGACATAGAAGATCGGAACAACACTTTCAGCCTGACCCGTTTGACAAACACTGAACATGCCACCCAAGACAGCAGAGCACATATTCTTCTCAGGTATATATGGCACATTTACCAAGACAGACCATAAAAAAGTCTGAATAAATTTTTTCAAGTAATACTATTTGACGAATATGAACCATAAATTTGTCCATCGCTGAAAACATTTTAAAAGATTCAAGTGATAAAAGTGTTCTTTTACCACAATGACACAAAATTTGAAATAGATAACCATACTGCTTTCAGGATGGAGATACTCCCCAAAATTAAAAGTGGATCTGCCTTTCAACCCAGTGATCCCACTTCTCGGAATATATCTGAAGGAACCCATAACACTAATTTGAAAGAACTTAAGCATCCCTATGTTCATTGCAACATTATTTACAATCACCAAGATGTGGTAGCAGCCACAGTGTTCATCAGTAGATGAGTGGATAAAGCAACTATGAGACATTTACACAATGGAATACTACTCAGCCATAAAAAAGAAGAAAAGTTTTCCCTTTGAGACAGTATGGATGGATCTGGAGAACATTACACTAAGTGAAATAAGCCAATCAGAGAAAGGAAAATACCATATGATTTCACTCATATGTGAAATCTAATGAACAAACTGAACTAACAAGAAAAATGAGGACCGACTTGTAGATGGAGAGCAGGAAGACAGGGGACGAGGGGAGGTTAGGTGGTGGAGGGAGTGAGTGAAAAGGAAAAGGACTTATGGACATGGACAATAGTATGGTGATTTCTGGGGGTAGGAGGATATAAGGGGACTAAATGGTAATGGGAAAAAACTACAAAAAAGATTAAGTTTAAAAGTAAAAAGAAAAAAGAAAAAAAGAACCAAAAGATATCTGGAAAATTTCCAACTGAACCCACTATATCCCCAAGGTATGCCTATACTAGTTTACCAAATTTAGCAATAAATATGCATATTATGATAAATTTATATTTATAGCAGATACTCAGGGTTTGTTTAAATATATAAAACTGGTAATATAAATTGTCACTAAGAAATATGTTATCAATATAATAGATGCTGGAAGAGAATTCTATACAACACATTACCATTCATGATTAACAGTCCTTAGTAAATTGTCCATAGAAGAAAACTTCTTTTAACAAACAAGGAGTGTGAACAAAAAACCTGTAGCAACCACCTTACTTAATGGGGAACTGTTTAGAGACACTTGCTTTAAAATCAGAAACCAGCTGAGAATGCTCATCATTACTTCTTTTTTCCAATGTTATATTGGAGAACTTTACCAGTGAGGTAGGATAAGAAAATTAAAATAATGTATAATGACTGACAAAGAAAAAAACTTTCACTTTTCACTAGAACCCTTAAGAGAATATAGAAACATTTTAGACTTATTAGAAATTATCAGCAAATATCTTGAATACAAGATCACCTTATAAGAATCATTTGCATTTGTTTCCTAAAACAAATAGAACAGTAATTAAAAAAAAAATAAACAATTTAGCCCTGGCTAGTGTGGCTCAGAGGACTGAGTGCTGGTCTGTGAAACAAAGGGTTGCCAGTTCGATTCCCAGTCTAGGGCATGTGTCCAGGTTGCGGGCCAGGTCCCCGGTGGGGGGCACATGAGAGGCAGCCACACACTGATGTTTCTCACCCTCTCTCCCTCCCTTCCCCTCTCTAAAAATAAATCAATAAAATCTTTAAAAAATAAAAAATAAACAATTTAGAAATAATTGTAATGCCTAACCTTCAAGGAAAAACTTATAATTCTTTGAATTATAAATATATGGAGACCATTACCATACCTATGTATAACAGGACAAATATTATAAAGATGACAATTTTGCCCAACTATTCTATAAATTCAGCTTAATTAGAAAGAAATTTTCAACAGGGATTTGGAGGTTGTTAGACTGACTCTAAAATTTATATGAAAAAACAAAAGACAATAAACAGAATTGCTTTTAAGAACTAGTTGAGGAGACATTTTCAAAAGCTATGGCAATTAAAAGAAATTTCAGTGTGACAGAACAGGTAGCTCTGAAATGGAATCATGCATACATGAAAAGTTAATGCATAACAAATCTAGCATCTCAGATCATTGGTAAACAGGAAAATAATAAAAATGTGCTAGAATAATTAAAATTAAGTTACATTATCTCTTCACAAAATGCGCAAAAATCAATTCTAGATATATTGAAGATATAATTGTGTAAAGCAAAGCTTTAAAACTTTTAAGGACAAATATAGGAGAAAATCTTTATATCCTTAAGTTAGAGAAGGATTTCTAAATAAACATGAGGAAACTATAAGGGGAAATGTTGTTAAGGGGAAATAATGATAAATCAATGTGACAAATTATATTTTCCAAAGATGTCCACAATATTCTTCGTTCCACATGCTCTTATAAATGCAACCTTGACACTCTTCCCATTAAGAGATGAGGTCTATGTTCCCTCTCTGTGAAAATGTGTAGGCTTTGTAACAGTTTTGACCAAAGAGTACAACAGAACTGACACAATAAAATTCTAAGGCTAGGTCATTAAGGGCAATACGGCTTCCACCTTGGTTGCTGAAACGCACACTGGAGCCTTGAACTCCAAGTAGGCAGCTCGACTACCTCCTGATGTCATGCTGTGGAGAAATCCAAACAAGATCCTACAGAGGTGTTATAAAGGGAAGTTCGGAAACTCTGTAAAAGGAGAGAAATGCTGAGTCAGCTTCCCACTGTTCCAGTTCCAGCCACCACCTTATTGCTACAACATGAGACCCTGGGTCAGAGTCATTCAGCTGAGTCCTTCCCAGATTTTGACCAACCACCACTATGGGATATAATAACATAACTGTTATTGTTTTAAGCCACCAGACTAAGTTCTTACACAGCGCTAAAAACTGGAACAATCTGGCTATATTAAAATTTAAAAACTTTTATTCATCAAAAATACCTTAAGAAATGGAAAGATACCTCACAGATTATAAGACAACTCACAGAATGCAAGATGACACTTGCAACCATGCCACCTACAAAACAATGTGCGTGTGCCACATGCAAAGAACCTCTCCAATCAAAAAAGGCCACCAAATAGGAAAAGAGGCAAATGATATAAGCAGCCATTTCAGGTGACCAATACCACCTGAATGGCAAATACCATGTGAAAAGTTGCCTAATTTAGCAAAAAAAAAAAAAAAAAAGGAAAATATAAGTGAAATCATAATGAAACCATTCCACTTTAGCATATCACAAAAACTTTAAAGCCTGACAATAAAAATCATTGGCAGAGTATGGAGACTGGGGAACTTTCCTACGCTGCTGGTGAATGAGTCAATTCATATGATACGTTTAGAAAATTAAAGTTGCAAACACATACTCTATGACTCATAATTCTACTCCTACATATAAAGCCTAGAGAATTTCACCCACCTGTATAGCAGGTAATGCACTTGAAAACATTCATAGCAATATTGTTTTCAATAACAACAACAACAAAAAACCCTAATGACCATAATGTCCAAAACAGGAAAATCAGTAACAAGTTGGAGCATGTTCATAAAAAGTGTTGATTATCTAAGAAAGAAAATGGGTGAACAAGAGCTACATGCTTCAACATGGATAACTCTCACAAATATGTTAAAAGATGTAAGTTGAACAATGTATATGAAGCTCTTCAAATGAAATGCACAACCATTCAAAGCAACACAGTACATTGCTTTATGATATGTAAATATGTATAAAAGTATAAATAAATGTATAAATAAAAAAAGAAAGAAACATCAAATTCCAGATGATGGTTACCTTTGGGTAGGAGAGAGGTCAGGGTGATCAGAGAGGGCTATTGAACAGGAATCTGGGTTGTCAATATTTTATTTTTAAATTGTGGTGGGTACACTAATATTCTGTATATTTTTCTTCAGCATTTTCTTTCAATATTGTGTAATAAATTTGATATTTGCAAAGATATAAACAAGACATGACACAGAGAGGAAAAGACCAGCACTGAAAATGACACTCAGGAACAAAAGCATGCTACCTGGAGGTGACAGTCACCCACCGAGACACAGACTTAAAGAGCTACCAAGAAATTCACAGGTGGGGGCAGACCGGGAGTCAGTGGCCAAAATGAAGAAAATAGGCGTTTGCACTCTTACTGTGGATCTGCTCTAGGCTGACATCCTCTGGCAAGAATGCAGCAGAGTAGGCTCTTGCTCTCTCTTTACAGGGTAAAATTTGTGTCAAATTTCAGCCTGTCTCTGATCATCTCTAAGTTAAAGTGTCACCCAGAAAATTCCAGAAAGGTGATTATATTTCTATGTGGTTCTGTACAGAAGACCCTACAAGGCCACAAACTACAGAAATACTTTTTATCTCATCTCTCACTTTTCCATCTCATGGGAAAGAGAAAAATCAGGTTCTGACATCCTGGAACTGGTTTGATAGATGCAACTGGGCTTCCGCATTTTTCGAGGTAGGTCTGACGTTCTAGCTAAGCCATGATATTCTCCTGCTGGACATAAACAATCTATGGGACCCCAATATCAGATATGCTCACTCTGAGTCCATGACATATGGAGACAACACCAGGCCACTCCACAACTTTGCCTAAGCACAGAAAAACAAAATCGTTGTGCAACCCACAAAAGACCAGCATGTCCCTCTCCTGGCTAATATGCGTGACTGCTCTTCTTTACCAATGACAGTATTGTCCTTGCTCTATTCTGCCCTTGCTATAGATGAGATTAAGATACTCAGTCATAGAATTGCTCTGTTTTTTTGACAGCACTCATCATAGAACAAACTTCCACTCCTCAGACTCTCCTGAAATCACCCCACCACAACACAGATCTTATAATAGGAACTTTCTAAGACCCTCTTCCTGAGCAATAAACCCGATGTCAGCTACGGATGTGTCATCGTACAGCATTTGGCTGGAGGGCCCTGACACTTGCTATCACCCACCTGTAAGGAAAGCTAATTACAACTGACCTGTTATACTGTTATACTGATGGGTGATAGATCTGATCTTAATGAAACTCAACACTGACCAAATGACAAGGACTTAAAATAATGGGATTTTAAGAAGATGCGTCTGGGCTCAGTAGGGAAGAATATTGGAAAAGGTTTTGATAGATGAGCAGCAACAAGAGGGGTGAGGAGTGGCATAGCATCACAGGTAGGGCTAAACACCTTGAAACCATCTCTCCAAGCAGAAGACATGGCAGTCAGAACAGGGGTTGCAGCAAGCCTCATGAATGCTTGCTTCATTTATGATTCTCAGTATGCCTTAAAATAATTATTATCTAAAGTTCTTGTGTATGATAATCCCTCTCATAGTGGATCGAAAGCATCCATATTGTCTTTAGGAGAATAAATTTTCCCATAGCAAGAAAAATGGTAAATATTAAGACTATTTTACTTCTAAAATAGAATTTTTAATGCTATTAACAGAAGCAATAGTTCTGAAAGCCAAAATTTTTGAATTTCAAGAGATGGGCTTTTGTTGAAAGAAAATGTTCTTGAGAAAGCTCTGCAATAGGCCGGGCATAACAACAGATTGGAAACACAGTGGAAGACAAACTGTCCGGACTAAGTCAGGGTGACCTGGGCTGGGAGAGATCAGGTGGGCATGAAAGAAATTGGTCGGACCACAATGACAGTGGCCTTGTGGAAAGGCGCAGTTTTGGTAGCCCATTGTCCTGGAAAGAAATGCATTTGTTTAAGTAATAAGTGCATACAATACAGTTGAGCAGTTTATGAGTGTTAGATTTTGTTAATTAAGGTGCTTGAAAATGTGTTGCATGCTGTCAATTGAGCTAGAATGTAAAGTGCACATTTCAGTGGAGCATGCCAGAGTTGTAATGGCATATGAAAACAAAGGAGAGATAAGGCAGACGGTCAGTTCTGGATTCCACCATAGGAGTCACCTGAGCAACCAACCCAGCTTGGCATTTGAACATATGAACAGACATTCACAGCACACCTCCAGCTTGCCCTCCCTACTCCCACTTATATGGTACCCCTCCCCATGCTGGTAACTCTATCATGAGCTTACGGAGGGGCATAGAGTAGGAAAAAAAGAGTAAAATCATAAAAGAAGAGATTACTTGGTCACTCAATGGGAAACCCTGAGACTGGAGGTCAAGATCATCTTGGATATATAGTTGTCTGTCATTATTCCATTTAGCACAGTGATTTTCTTTCTTTCTTTCTTTTTTGAAATTATATGTTATTGATTATGCTATTACAGTTACCCTGATTTTTCTCCCTTTGCCCCCCTTCACTCAGCAGCTCCCACTCCCTCAGGCCATCCCCACACCATTGTTCATGTCCACGGGTCATGCATATAAAGTTCTTTGGCCACTCCATTTCCTACACTGTACTTTACATCCCCATGGCTATTCTGTAACTGCCTATTTGTACTTCTTAACCCCCTTACCTCTTCACCTATTCCCCCATACACCCTCCCATTTGGCACCCATCAAAATGCTCTCTACATCCATGATTCTGTCTCTGTTCTTGTTTGTTTTTTAGGTTCAATTGTTGATAAATATGTATTTATTGCCATTTTATTGTTCGTAGTTTTGATCTTTTTCTTAAATAAGTTCCTTTAACCTTTCATATAATAATGGTTTGGTGATGATGAACTCCTTTAGTTTATTTCTTGTCTGGGAAGCTCTTTATTTTCCCTTTATTGATTATAAATTACAGCTTGGCTGGGTAAAGCAATCTTGGCTGTAGGTCCCTGCTTTCCATGATTTTGAATATTTCTTGCCAATCCCTGCTAGCCTGCAAAGTTTCTTTTGAAAAATCAGCTGACAGTCTTATGGTAACTACCTTATAGGTAACTAACTGCTTTTCTCTTGCTGCTTTTAGGGTTTTCTCTTTATCTTTAACTTTTGTCCTTTAACCTTGTTTAATTATGATGTATCTTGGAGTGGGCCTCTTTGCATCCATCTTGTTTGGGACTCTCTGTGCTTCCTCAACTTGCATGTCTATTTCCTCACCAAATTAGGGAAGTTTTCTTTCATTATTTTTTCAAATAGACTTCTAATTTCTTGCTCTTTCTCTTCTGCTTCTGGCACCTCTGTGATGTGAACATTAGACCTCTTAAAATTGTCCCAGAGGCTGCTTATACTATCCACATAATTTTGGATTTTTTCCCTCTGGTTCTAATTGGTTGGGTGTTTTTTGTTTTTTGTTTTTGGGTTTGTTTTTTTTTTTTTGCTTCCTTCTTTTGCATATCATTGATCTGATTCTCAGCTTTATCCACCCTACTGTTGTTTCCCTGTAAATCGTTCTTTATTTCAATTAGTGAATCCTTACTACTTGGAAAGAAATTCAGAGCTGAGGTAATACATTGTAATTACCATCTATCATCACCATGAATTTTTTTAAAAGATACTTTTAACACACACTAAACGAATAATAAAAGGTAGTCTTTTAAATAAAATTTAGCTTTATGGAAAACTTACTATATATTATACTTATTTTCCACTTTTTGCTCAGTCATAAGAATGTTGTCTAACATTTCATGCAGAGGTATTTTGGGGAATGCCCTTAAAACATACAATTTTGGTAAAGTGAGGAAGGCAAGACTGGGCAGAAAGTGAAGTTGACCCACAGGCTGTGGCAAATGAACCTCATTCAATCCTAGAGAGCCCTGGAGGTGGCATGACGCTTCAGAGTTATACCAAGTTAAGCCTTGGGTCTTTGAGTAGTGCCCCAGTCAGTCACTGACCACAAGCCACCTTTTCCAGCGGGCATATCCTTGGGTGGGGCAATTCTCAGAAGCTGAGGAGAGTTTTAGTGAAGGATGTAGTTATGATCCATTGGAAGCCAGTATCTCCAGCACTGGGGGATGAGTGTGTTAGTCCTGTTGAGAAGAACCATATATTGCAAGTTTAAACATGAAGCATGATCAGTCTAAGTCTTAAGACTAGACACTACTGTCTAGGCAATTCTTCAGTTCTCCTCTTGGTACAGACTCAATGAATGCAGGCTAGGTCTCCTATTATTACTCCACCAGCCCACCAACTTCCATTCATAGACTGTAGTCCTTGACTATGAACTACTAAAGAAAGCAATGGATGACCACACTAGGAAAAAACTTACATCTGTTCTTGAGACCATGAACGAAGATTAGAAAAATAAAAGATTTTTTTCTTAATTTTCTCTTCCCTAGGATTATATAAGTGTAAGCTACCTCTGATGTATTGTAAGGTCAGTGCTGACAACTGTCGGTGCTGGTGTGTACACTACACTGTAAGTTATTGACCTGCGCCCCTGTGAATCACAGGCGCAGGAATATTGGAATCCAGCAGTGGTGGTGCGTGCTCATGGGCACATCTTTCCTGTCTTGCAACCTTTTCATTGTAAATATAAAATCAATCTGCTGGCCTCCAGTGGTTAATACTGCAGTGGCTTTCTTCAACACCAAACTTTAAAACTCTTTGTGGGATAGACAGACACACAAAAGAGAGAAGAGGCTCCCTTAAGAAAAAAGTGTAATTTGAGAAAAAAGTTAAAAATGTATATTTTTAAATATACATTTTAAAATACAAAATAGAATATTTAAATAATATGTATGTGTATATATTCAGGTATACAAATATGTACATTTTATATATAGTATGTATGACTTCAATATTAATGAATTTTTCTTAATTTTCTTTGAGTGTTGTCTTTTAGGACTCATGGTATCTTCTGCTGATGAATTACTAATTTCAAGTTTAGGAATCATTTCCATTTCACTTTTTCTCTCTGGTTTAAGTTAAAGTAAATACAGTACATTTTATTTTTTTAAATAATGTATATAGATTGATGATATTTTTCTTAACTAGCTTTGCTATTGATCTAATTATCTGGAAATAAAATATACACTTATTTATATTTAAGATCCAATGGATTTTTAAAAAACAACAAATTTAAATAGTCGATGGGAGAATCAACACGATAGAGCTGAAGAAATAACCCAAGATGTGCCACTCAGTGCTAAAGTGATGAGATTGTGAGGAATGTTGAAAGATGTGGAGAAAAGAAGAGGGCCCAACATATGTCTATTAGAAATATTAGGAAATGAGGATAAAAGAGAGCAATATTTAAAGAGGTAATGGCTGTGAAATTTCCCCAATTAATAAAATACATGAAATCTTAGGTTGAATAAGCACCAGAAATAACTGAGCAAAATTGTTTTAAAAATCTCCACTTATACTCATCACAGAAAAATTGCAGAATTTCAAAGACATTGAAAATAAAAACTGAAAAGGTGCCAGAAGAGGAAAAGAACAGATAACCCAGAAAAGGTAAAAATCGATAGCAGAGTTCTCAACAGCCAAAGAGAGACCAGAGAACAGATGAGGAAACTGAGGCCTACGAGTTCAAGGATGCCCTGTGAAGACTGGTACGTAACAAGTGGGAGAGTCAGACTCCGAAGCTCACATTTTCAGCACATTTTTCAGTGCTACTTTCTGAGTAACATCCTGCACAGTTGTCTTTATCTCATCTTTAGAAAAAGAAAGAAACATTTATTTCTATCAATAATTTAAGAACTGTAACTGTGAGTAGAATGTGTGTGCCTTTTAGCAAACATGAAGTTAAAATAATACGAACGATTATATAAATTCAAAGGTATATTTGGAACACCGCTCATAAGCGGTGGCATATATGCTGGGTCTAATTAAACTGTGTTTTTAGACATGTCTGAAGGTGAAACCCTCTTGACAATGTCATCCAAAACAGAAGAAGGTGGGCGAGTTTTAATCAATAAAAATATTTTTTATTTGTAATTAGGCATGCCATATGTAGTAAATGGAGACATCTTAATCAGAGGATCTCTACTTCCCACATAATCTCTAAAGCATATGATCTTGAATATAAATGAGCTGCACGACAGATCTTTAATGTAGTGAATGTTACACACGTATTTGAAATCTCAATAATAGAAGAAATTATTTTTAAACTGAGACAGATTTTCTTTCATAGCTGTTAACTAGGTATGAAAATAATTTCCAAAGTAAGGGGCCAACGAGGATATGTTGAAATAAATATTTGAACCCCCATGATGAATACTGTGAAGGACAATACATGTTCACATACACATATATGTATATACGTGTGTATACATACATATATATTCACATCTCAAAATGGGTGAAAGGTCCTGGATTTTTAAAATATTTTGACATGTTTTATATCAACTGGAGAATGTTTCAGTACTGCATGTACAAAAGAGAAATACTCTCGTTTTACCAGAAGAGTTCCAGAAAAGTATTACAAAAATTATTAATACCTTTTTAATTTAATTAACAAAAGCTATTAAATTTATGATTAAAGTACAGTCAAAGGACTGGAATAGGCTCAATAGTCTAGTAATAAACTTAAATTATTCTCATGTAACACTGCAAGCACACTTTCCAATAAATGGCATGCCTACTGAGAGGTGAAGGGCATGGTTGAAGATTAAAAGAACTTATGACCCATGGACATGAACTAAAGGGGGGAAATGTAGGGGGGAGGGGGTGTGCAGGGTGGAGGGGAATGATGGGGGAGAAATGGGACAACTGTAATAGCATAATCAATAAAATATATTTTAAAAATAAAAGATTTAGTTTAAATCCTTCCTATTTTATGACCTTGGGAAAATTACTTGAATCTCGGTTCTTTCCTGTGGATAAAGGAGATAATACTCACTTTCCATCTTTCAGCACGGATTAGACAAGATAAGGTACAGGTATAAGGTTAGGTACAAGATAAGGTATGTAGTAGGAACCACTGGGAGTCATCTTTGTCTCCAATTAGATGGTACCAAAGATAAAGCTGATATGAGGAGCTACCCGGGAACTTGGGCTCTGGCCCTGTTCATGAAAAGCAGACACACAGATACCTGAAATTTGTGTGGTATCTGGGTGCCCTAGGAAGGCAACCACAGAAGTCACTTTATTTTGATCCAGAATTTCCCACTCCCACCCTGAAGTCACTGGGGATGTACCACAAAGACGACCTAAGCCTTCACACCAGAGGAGATGTGTCTGCCACTCATGGCTGCTCATGGCAGTTTATGCCATGCTGTTAGACCGATATTCCTCACCAACCAAAAGTCACATATAAGAAAACATATAAGTAAGTGATATGAGAATGGACTAGGCTGGGGTGTCAATCTATTCTACCTCATTCTATGACTTGGGCTGATGAGACAGGGCCTCCCACACAAGGAGCCCAAACATTTGTACAGTTCTAAGATTTTGACATTTCTCATGCTACTAGAAAGGAGTTTCTCAATGTCTAACAAATGCCCCTCATAGGCTAGTTGACCTGGTCTTTTAGGGTACATCCAAAGTAAACCCTGAGATCTTTCACCAAACACAGTCCCGGCCCTGTCCTATTAGAATGGAGCAGGCCTATGATGAACGCAGCTAGCAGGTCATAGAACCTCACTTACTACAGCAGACCTCTAGACTTCAAAGGCTCCATTCACTCAACATGAAGTTGATTGAGCACTTACCACACTACAAGAATAGGTACTGTTTATTGGTGTTCACTGGGAATTCAGGTTCAGCGCTAAGAGTGTTTTGCTAAATGTGTTATTTTGCTTAAGATTTCCAACAATTTTGTAACTTATCTGTTTTCCATTTCATATCTGAAGGAACTGAGGCACAAAGGAGTTAAACAAACTGACAGAGGTTCAATTTAAAGTATGGTCTGCTCACCACTATTTTGAGCCTGGTAGAAAAATAAATGACCCAGACACACTCTGTGTTCTCCAGGAACTTAGAGTCCAATATGAGAGATACACACGTATATGACTCACAACAAAATTAGTTGGCAAACGCTCCAAGGAAAGTCTATGTTTTTTTCCAAAACTAAAGGAAGTCTCATGTCATTAGCTAATGATATGTGATAATACAGCAGCACATTCACACTCTGCCTGAAGCACTAATGTTGCAAACAGGCCTATGATAATTCTGCATGAGAACCTGCCCAGCCTTGATCGCATCTGGAACCTTAGGCCTTCAGTGGTGAGAATGATTGTGCCTGTATCACAAAAGAATGCCTGGTCAAGCCTGAGAAAACAATGAACCAGGCAAAGAGAGCCCTGTAGGACACAAGCAAGCACGGAACTTGCCTCAGGCTGAGATGAGTATTGACTGGAAAAGCTTTTCCCTAGCCAGTCAGAAATCTATAAGGCAGCCCACAGAGTAAGGTTAACAAAGCCTTGTGTAGGCTCCAAGACCAAAGCTTCCTTTTCATGTGATAAAGTCCTAAAAGGCTCCCTCACTGTGCTGGCTTTGATGGGTCACTAGGCAATGAAGGCCCACTGTGAGACCTGATGATTGTCACCACAGGACAAAAGAATAGGCCTGGGTCTCCATTCTAATCTGGTAAGCGGATCTTAGTCACTGAGATAAATGCACCCTTCTTCCACCCCTGCCTGTTGACCGAAAAAGAAGGATTACTCATTAATGGAACAATAAATAAAGGGAGTCAATAGCTACAGACAGAGAAAGGGCAAGGAATTTGGAAATTGACCATGAACAGACATGAACATGAAATCAGAGGGTCTCTTTGAAAGCTCAGATTCTTTGCCACTTCCCCTGTCAACCCGAAGTTAGAATAAATCACTCACATGTCTATTCACTCAGAGCACTATTATAGTAGAGCACTATTCGCTCTATTATAGCATTTTTCACTCCATTCTGTAATATAGCCACTCTCTTTGGATTAAGAGATCCATCAGGGCAGTAAATAGGTGATATATAGCCCAACAATCTCACCTGCCCACGCATAGGAGATAGCAACACATAATGTCAAGGAGATCCCCTCGACAATGAAAGGATCCGATAGTTCCGGACAAAGAAGACACGAGACTGAGAATGAGTGAATGCCACTGTGTTTACCTCAGTCCCCAGGGTCCTAGCCACCAATTGCAACTTCACAGATGAGAGTGTTGACCTGGGGCCAGACTGAGTAAACTAACATCAATAATCCTTGATATCTAAGTAACACATATCTTTTTTGTCTACCTTCAAAATACATTTTTAATTCAGTCACTTCTCCCCACCCAAGTCCACCAACATGCCTAACCTGGTCTTCTCTGGCAGCCTTCTAACTGGCCTGTCTGCCTCCACTGCCCCCTACGCCACCATCTGTTATCAATATAGCTTACAGAGCCTTTTAAGGACAGAGTATATCGCATCCCAGCTCAAAACCCTCCAACGGATTCCCATCACACTAAAATTTCAAAGCCCTTAGCATAGTTTAAAAGTCCTGTTTGATTGTATCACTACTGCCAGGCCAAACTCCTATCTTGTTTCCTTTCACTCCTCCCCTCACCCACCCCAGCTTCCTGCTACTCTATGAGTACATCTGGTACGTTTCCACCACAGGGCCTTTGCACTGCCTATTTCCTCTGACACTTTCCTTACAGCTGTAAGACTCACTGCTCAAATTATTCAGACTTAGGTTGAAATGTCACCTCTTCTAAGAGACTTTCTCTATTCTCCCCATCTAACATGATATCCCCATCATTTGTCATCTTCATATCTTGTTTATCCTAAGAGGGTTGGTTTATCACTACCTGACAGGACGTTATTTCCTGTCTCCCATTGTAGAAAAAACTTCGTGAGGGAAGGCATTGGCCCTGTCTTTTGTTTACTGCTCAATGCTCAGTGTCCAGTACAATGCTTGAGTAGGTATGCAATAGATTGTTGTTACATGATTTGTCACAGTAACAGCATGTTAATGGGCCAGGAGACTGTAGGCTCTAGGAGCTGACGACCTCAAGGACACACCGTAGTCAAAAACTCAGTGAACAAGTCCTGAGAAAGAAACATGGGTAAAAACCCAAGGAGTCCCCCATCCTCTGCTCCACAAAGCTAAACGGCACAGGCCATCCTGACAAGTTCAGCACAGTCACCCACTGGACATTTATCTTGCTTGTGTGCCCTAGGCAAGTCAGTTAGCCCCTCTAAGCCCCAATTTTCTCAGTATCAAGAGGAAAATAGTAACAGGTACCTTGAGGAATGACATGAAACATTTTTAATGAGCTAATGTGTATGAGAAGGCCCAGAAGATCAGTAAAGGCTCAGCACAAGTCAGAGTAATGTGAATCTGGTCAGCCAGGTCCAAACTACCAAACCTTCATCTCAGACCTAGAGTGAGCTACAGTCACAGTATTAGAATAGGACTGGAAGTATCCAGAAAAAATGTCAATTACCAGTGAAGCTAACTGTCATACTGAGCCATGTACTAGTGTGAATTGAAAATAAATCTGTGCTAATGCACTGGGGACTTTACCAACACACACTTCTCCATTCTAAAAACTATCCCAGGGCCAAGCCTGTTACCAGGCAGGAATGTCACTAAGGCATCCAAAGAAGCCAGATGTTTAATATCCTCTCATAGTTCAAAAGGAATCTCCAAAGGTCCTTGGTACTTCTAAGTTCCAAAGTCAGTGAGCCCCTAAAAGGCAAGTATAGAAATAATTATGAAGAGTAAGGACTGTTCTACAGATTGCTGTGCCTAATATTAGCTGGTGAGCATGCTTTGTGAATTAACTAATGATAATTTTTGCCTCTAATCATGCAAAAGCCAGCTTTCAACTCTGATGCTTTGTGTGTAAAAACAAGAGAGCAGTGACAGAGTCCCCCAGCTGAAATTTCTAAATCCCCCTTTTGTGGACATCTTCATCATCACGACTTCGGCCTAGGCCTAGGGAAAGGATGGCAAATACGTGTTAAGGGAGGCCACCTGCCCTCCCACTCTTGCGGATTTGTCCTGGCCTGTTTCCCAGGAGCCCTGACAAGGCATTGACCAGAAGCATTGTCGATAAATTTGAGCTGAATGTCAGAAAAAAAATCAATTTCCTCTCCCTAAGAGTTGTTGAGAAGGGGAAAATAACAGGCTTTATGGAGCCCCTCACTCCTACCATGCCAGCATGCTCAACCCAAAGTCTAAACAGAAATTTACTTTTCCTTTCTTCTTTCCCCCGCCCTCTCCTGCCTTGAGCTCCGTAACACACTGGTCATTTGGAAATTTACTCAATGGTCATTTGGAAATTTACTCAATGTATTCAATGACACCAGCTGTCTAATTAGAGACAAGAGTCTGTTTCTTTACCATTCTCCCTGAAAGTATTAATGAAAATTGTTCTACATTGAGTTCTTTCCTTTTTCTAAAAGAAGAAAGTGCAATGCCATAATTCACTTATGATGGAAAGATGCTTCACAATTCAAGATGACTCCTCTAAGGCAAAGCTAGTATCTCATTTTATAAATGAAGTGACTGGGGTTCAGAGAAGTTAAGTGACTTGCTACATGTCACACAGCTAAATGAAAAAGTAGGGCTAAAAGCCAAATGCCCTGAATTTCAATTTAGAGTATTTTCCACTCCACCAATGAGTTTACCTAAATGACTAAGATGGCTTCAGCCCTGAATTCGTATTATCATTGGTAGTTTATCCCAGTAAAGATCGGAATACAGAAAAACCGAGCATTTTTTTCAAAAGATCATCATATTCTCAACAAGAAAAATATGTAAACATAGATTTCAGAGGTACGCTTCAGCACAGTCAGGGAGTTTTTGTTTGTTTGCTTTTTGTTGTTGCTGGCACAGCAACCAATTGACTGCATTCCCTGAAAAATGTACTATGTTCCCAGGATAACAGGAAGTGGTGTGGCACAAAGGAAAAAGAGAGCCCCAAGGGAAGACTAATGAATAGCAAAAAGGAAAGATACATCGCTCTTTTTTATTGAAGATACGTTTGTTTTTGGGGTTTTTTTCACATGATGGAAATGGCATCTAGGAAATCAGTGTAATTGTGTAGAAACTTCATTTTTTTTTTTAATTGCATTTATTGGGGCGACATTGGTTCACAAAACCATACAGATTTCAAGTGCACGACTCAGCAAAATATCATGTGCACACTGCCTCGTGTACCCATTGCTCAAAATAAAGTCTCTTTCCACCCCCCATTTTCTCTAATATGACATTTTCTCCTTTCTTTCCTTTTGATTCAAGCTGGCCTCATCCAGCACTCTGACTCACCTGCCTCCTTCTTCCTTGAAGGACAACTCCCTGAATCATTAAGCCCTCAGGACAACGAGGTTCTGGTCAGCACCAAATAACCTTAAGAACAAAGTTTCAGGTCTGTTGGCCCCAGAGACAGTTTCAATCAAACTAAATACACATCTAGGCCTCTGTTCTGATTCAACTCCCTCCCAGAAAATTGGCAAAACTAGACAAAGCGACACCATGGCTGACATCAGGACCAGATGCACTGATCCCCTACCCCCTACCCTAGTACCAACCAATCAGTAGAGACCACAACCCTGACCATGACCTTAGTCGCCGTGATTAACAATTTTTCTCCATATAACCCATCCCCTGGAAGCCATTGGGGAGCAAGATCTTTGAACATTAGCTCATCTGTCTCTGGACATGGACCACTTCCTAAAAATAAACCCTTACTTTCTTTACTGCAAGTCCTATTCATGTCTTATTGGGCTTTGATGTGCACAGGCAAACGAACTCTTTTGGACCAATAGCACCAGGTGAGGCAAGTCGTGGGGAGTAGACAGCTGGGGCCAGAGTGCCTAGGCTTTATCTCTTCATCTATCACTTAGAGTCAGTTGTTGAAACTCTATAAGGCTCAGCTTCCCCATAAGAAAAAAAAAGTGGTAATTGTAATACTTCATAGGGTTTTACCGTACACATAAGAGGGTTTATATGAAGCCCTGAGCACCCCATCCACATATTTTAAACACTCAGTAAGTTAGCTATTGTTAGTAACAGTGTTAGAGAACAGAATTCACAGAACCTTGAACCACCTTTCAGGGAAAATGTTCCCTCTGATGAGGAGGGGAGAAGAAATCACTACCAGGACATGGGTTTCTCTCCTGGTCAGAAACCAGACAGAGCCAAAGCAAGATCACTACCCTAGTCCACTCCCCTTCTGCCTTCCTAACCCTTCACTGCCGTGACAATGTCGCCCTTCTCCAGTTGCATTTATAGTTACAAGTGGGTGTTCATGTAGATTTCAGGTCTTCTTTACTGGTAGAGAGCTTATTTTCTTATTAGGACAACAAGAATTAACATTTGACAAACAGCAGGAAAACAGCAAGAATCAAAGCAATGAGGCTTTCCAACTGACACTACAATTGTTGTCTTCTCCTTCCAAGCCAGCCTGGCCAGCCTCACAATTCCTTAGAAATTGTGGTATTGGGGCCGCCTTCTGACCGCAGCATCTCCCCAGCCTCTCAGCCTAGGCCAGGCAATGTTGGCCGCTGTGTTTCTCTCTGCTTTTCAGCCAGGTCCTTCACCTATCCTCTTTGAGCCAAAAGCTTATGACCCTTGGGGGTCAGCTGGTGCGCCAACAGAAAGCATGGAAAAGCTTAGGAAAAGAAATTTGTGGTTAAGCTTACCCTGTCCCTAGCATTTCAACTAAACACTCATGTGTGATGTTGGGCTTTGCCATTTACTAGCTCTCTGTTCTCAAACAAGTTATTCAATTTTCTTTACCTGAGTTTCCTTAATTGTAGAATGGGGTAATATTGCTTATGTCACAGGGTCACTGTGAGGCTGATATAAAACAACATGTTCATCATAAACAATGATGTACAAAAAGGGGATGCTCTCTTCTCTTAGCATCCTAGTGTATTTTTCAAGGTAAAGTCCATGAACCACCTCAATTAGCATCACCTAAAAGTATTACATAGAATCAGATTCTAGGATGCCCCTCCGTTGAGATTCAGAGCCCAGATTTATATAGTACAAGTCAGGGTCTTATTATTTCCTTCAGTTTGAAAAGTCATTCCTGCCTGTGTCCTGAAAACACTGAAAAGTCTGAAGACTCTTGTGGTCCTAGATCAGTGTTTCTCAACTTCATCTGCACATTTCATAACACTGATGCACAGGCCTCTACCCAGACTAATTAAATCAGAACCCCTGAGCAAAGGGTCCAGGTACCAGTATTTCAAGAAGCACCAGGTAATTCTGTAGTGCAATCAGAGATGAGAACCACTGATTTCTATTTTACTTACTAAGTTAACAGAGAATTCTATTATTCCTCTGAAATCCTATTAATGTCTAGCTACCCCACTTCCCTTTTCGTAGCCATGAGTCTGCCACCTTTCATCTTGGATGGCTGTCTCCTCTTTGGTATTTGTACCTATACAACATAGAAGAAAAAACTATCCAATATTTACCTATAAACAGCACTTCCTTATTGATATCTCCTTAGTTAGAAACCCAGAGTGCACCAGGCCACTGTGAGATAGGGCTGGAGTCGGGAGTTGGCACTGACCTCACAACCCCAGGAGGTGCTGAGTCCCTTCCACAGGCTGAGCCGGGGCGAAGCGGTGGCACCGAAAAGGAGACAGGCGGGTAAAGGGGAGCTCGTTACCTGTGGGAGAGCAGCTGCATGGAGGAATTGCTTCTATGCGAAAGCAGTCTTCTTTTGTCACCTCTCAAATGCTAACTTTGTACAGGCTGTTTTAATTAAACTATTCAGTTGCAATTAAATGAAATTTTTTTAAAAAAAGGAAAACCAAAAAAATTAATTGCTATGAAAAAAATTAGTTAAAACTTTAGACAGCAGATGTTATTGGCACATGGAAATCAGAAAAAGGCAGGTAGCCAAAAAGAATCCCTTAAAATATGGATACTCTAATGTTCTGTAGTTCTCTGGCTTAAATTTTCCTTTATATGAAATGGTAGATGCCCTGGTTTGGCAAGGGGTAGTAATAATACCTTTGCCTTCAGTATAATCAAGTTTATAAGATTCTTTCTTGGGGATAAGGTTTGATTGAGATGCGAGAAAGCACAGACCTCCATGAACTTGGGGGAGGAGGTGTAAAAGAAGAGGGATAAGGAGGGTATCTAAGGAAGCATGAAGTGATACCATTTTTGGAAAATGAACTTTTGAATTTTGTATCTTCACTTCAGCATAATCATATTGCAAGCTTCTCTGTCCCAGATGAAACCAGGAAAACTAGCTCACCATCAATGACAGAAAGAAATGAGGAATCTGAGAAGAAGGACACTCCATACATCTTGAGACCCTTCCTTAGGCCTACTTGATGTGTAATCTTGTCTCCCAGTGCCTCTCATATTTCTTCCTCCCTCCCAAAATGTCCTAGAGGACTGGAGATGATGGCTTTTAATACGCACATGCCTCTACTACATCTTCCCTGCTTGATACCAAAATATGTTGCAGCTACACTTTCTTTTCCATTTATGACAAACATGGTCCAAGCTTTCTAGCCAATTATGGGCCTAAAGAGCTTCATGTCTCAAAGAAAGTATAACATGGTGTGCCAGAATAATTTGTGGTAGTGGAGGACTGCATTTGTGCTCTCCCTTAAAAATAAAATAAAATAAAATATTTAAAAAACGGTGTCCCAGAAATTATTCAGGCAAGATCCACGGTTGGGAAGCAGATACATTTATTTTGGTCAGCAGGAACTTGACTTCTAATCTCACCTTTGACTACAACCCAAGGACAGGTGCCAGACCACAATGGCAGGAAACAGCCTCTAAGGAAGGACAAGTACTAGGTGAGTTAAAGTAAGTCATCAAGTTACCTTGATTACAATTTACATACACCCTATTTCATTTTTTTTATATCTTTCTGTTCTAATAATAAACCTCCTTTTCTTATGAAAGGAAGTAGGGTATCCTAGTCTAGATGGTTTAAGAGAAAAAAATGGAAAGAACATCACATCTGGGTCTTTATTCCTAGAGAAGAAACCAATCAGGGAACTCTCTACCCCCTTAAATAGCCAGAACATTCACCTACGTCCACATTTCCCTTCACCTAAGGGGAGGACCCCAGGGACACGCACACTAACCAGGGGTGTGGAGACAGCCGCAATGAGGAAATCTGCCTGTGAGGGGAGGAAGTGAGCCCGCCCTGGGGAGGGCATGGACAGGCCCTTCTGCATTTACTGTGTGATGTCCCTAGGGACCTAAATGTAACACAAAGACTCTGAAATAAATGGTTTGAAAGGTGCTTCGGAAACTTCGGTGGAAGTTACCAGAAAGAAAAACATTTTGATTACAATTCACCAGCCTGTATTCAGGGAAACAAAAATCACTGTCCTTAATACCTGAAGCAGCCTTTGAAGTTGTCTTTCTTTATTCGCATGACAATGAGTCAGTGAGGGCAAAACACTGGCGTTTTCAAAAACCTTTTGACATAGTTTAACTTCTGGAGATAATAGCCAAAGCAAATGTCACAGAACAAAGGATATAAAATAAATCTTTATGTAGAAAAGTACTAAGGCCAGGGGATTAAAGAAAGTCCTAGGTAACTCCAGGATTCACCCAGCAAGGGTGGCTGAGCCAGTTGTTAATGAGGCCAAGAGAAAGATCACATTCGAGCCCTTTGAGGAACAATCACTGTCTCTAGGAAGACAACCCTAATCCCACCCAGACCACCTTCAAATGTGTTTCTTCGGTCATACAGGATGGGAAAGGATGAAAGGGGGGCCATAAGGCAGTTTAAATCCACCTCCTTACCCAAAGCAGTAAATGAATCCATGTCAGAAACTGCTTTTGGATTGGATTGTATATTGTATTCCTACAAATTTGCTAAAAGTGTAGATGTTGTGTTAGGTGTTCTTAGCACAAAATAATAGTAATAAATAACAGGTCAGAAGGAAATGTGGAGGGGCTGGGTAGGTTTATGGCATAGATGTGGTGCTGTTTCACGTGTATATGCTTCTCTCTAAACTTAGTGATTTGTATTCATTAAATATGTATAGTTTTTTGGATGTCCATCATATCTCAAAGTAGGTTGTTGTGGGGTTTTTTTATGAAAAGAAGAAATTACCCTCTGGTCTCTACTCCAAAGTTTTTACCCTAGCCAGCCATTTTCAGTTGCTTCTCCTATAAATCTCTAGGAAAGTCTCCCTCAAAGGTTGACGCATAAAAACGGGTGAGAAATTACGGCAGCTAGAGTTTGGGGAACACACCAGCTTCCGTATCAAGTTCCCTCCCTTGCAGCGGTCTCTCTACCCACTGCCTGTAAATGACACCTCTACAGGGAGATGCCCAGGCAGCCTTGATGAGACCTGGTCCGCCCTCCTCGCAGTTGCCTACCCATGAAAATGGACTTCTAGGAGCTAGTGCCTGTATGAGCCACATCTCCAACCTTTGCAGTTGGACCCCTGATCCAAGTTGAACTAGTCATATACCCTCCCCCTGAAATTTGGAAGTGCAAATTAAAGAGAGCTCAGCAATCTCTGCCTGTGGCTTGAAGTGTTAAGTGGAAAACTAAGTCACCAGAGGATACTCATACTCCTACATATAAACCAGGAAGTCTAAAGAAAGCTGAAGAGCAGAAAAAGAAGAATGAAAAAGATGTGCAGAGAACAAGCTGGAGGGAGTTCCGACGGGATTACTAATTTCTATTTTCAGGCCATCTCTGTCTCTTTCTGTCTCCTTCGTGTTCAGTGTTGGCTAGAATCCTTGTCTCCTCCTTGTAAGTCACTCCCCTTGACTAAATGCACTCCTCTTTTTCCTGCTCCCTACTCCCTCCCCTCATCACAAACACTTTTATTCCAAGTCTTTCCAGTTTCTTGGTTCCCTATCTCTTTTCCCAAAAGTGCTAACTTGATAGTATCCTGTCATTGGTTCTGGGAAGCTCTGGTATTTTACTGTCATTAAGAGACTGAGTTGAGGGTAAAGCAATCTATTTAATCTCCAAGTTTCCAATGGGCCCTGAGGTATCTTTGTTATGGGTAAGGTAAGCAGTAGTATAAGGACAATTTTTAAAGTGTCCTTAGGCAAAGTATGCTTTATCTATAAACCCCCATTAGCCCGAGAGGATGTGGAAGCCATGTGGATTTTAAGGTCCCAACAGGCAACTAGATGATGCCTCCATACATCCTTTTCCTTTCATGGGCTCTGCGAAGTGTGGATACCCTTCTGACCAAATGTTCCAGGGCTCTCCCTCCCTGGGTGCCTGCTGCATCATGACAGGGCTCCGGGATGATTCTAGTTCCCTGGGGAAAAGAGACGGTCACCATGAGGTCCTGGAAAACTGTGAAGTTGCATGGGTGTTCAGGCTATGTGCCATAATAAGCACCCCCCTTCCCAGAGATATAAATTAGGGTCTTTCTTAGTGTTTCTGGAATTTGGCTGATATAAAACCCTAATTTCCAGAGACTCACCCACAGAGTGACTTGTACTCAAACTCAGCCCCTGTGGAATCAGGGGCTTCCTTTTCCAGAAGAGGATGCTACAACCTCCCTCGGGCCTCAAGGTCCTCAGGAACTGGTCACTTGGTTTTCCCCGACAACTCCTTCAAAGAGGTGACACTCAAATCTAGACCACCTAGTGACAAAATCATCTGATCATTCCCCCGCTGAGGAGGCTGCTGTCATGCTTGCCCTCTGAAAAGGAAAAGTGCTATGGATCGAATCCCTCCAAAATTCCGGTCAAAGCAAGCCCTACCTCCCAATAGGATGGTATTAAGAGGTGGGGCCTTCGGAAGGTAATTAGAATACAATGAGATCCTTAGGGTGGGGTCCTTGTGAATGGGATTAATGCCTCTGTAAGAGTCAGGAGAGAGCTTGCTACCTGTCTGCTCTCCACTCTGGGAGGAGACAAGGAGAAGCCAGCAGTCTGCAACGTGAAGAGCGCTCTCACCAGAACCCAACCATGCCAGCACCCTGATTTCAGACTTCCAGAACTATAAAAAATGAAGCTATGTTGTTTATAAGCCACTCATTCTATGGTACTGCAGGGGAGGAAAATACTTTCCTCAACTCTTTTAGGGTCCCTGGCTGGGTTTGAAAATTAGGCTGCAAAAACAGGTTAACAGGAGAAAAGCCTACAAATTTATTTAATATAAATTTTATATGACATGGGAGCCTTCATAGGGCAATAAAGACCTGAAGAAATGGTTAAACTGGGTATTTTTATGTGAAGTTTGATGCAGAGTAGACAGTCGTGGGGAAATATCTATCACGGGCAGAGTACGAGGTAAGTATAGTAAACCAGGGGATCTCAGCCAGGACCGTTTGTTCAGATTCCTCTCAGCATCCTTTGTCTTTGGAGACGAAGATGTTCCTTTCCTCCTGTTACAGGGAAATCAATCCTCCCTTGAGGGTTTTATGACCTACTTCAAGAGAGAAGTGGGGGAGACTAGAGTGACCTTCCTGCTTCTGCCATTTTTTACAAACTCCGTCAGCTAAAATAGTTAATATGCCAAGCTGCCATATTTTGGAGTAGCATGTCCTAAACCACATCAGCACTTTGTTACAGCAGTCTGGACTAAGACGGAAACCAATCACGGGAAAGGGCTCCTCTTCCCAAGCACAGATCTGCAGGTCCAGCACAGCCCCCTGGCCCCACCGCACTTTGTGGGATGATGGGAAGACTTGTGTCTTCTCTTTCCATGATGTATCCTAGCCTTGAGAGCTTCTCTTTCCTTCATAAAGCCTAATCCATGCCATGTAACATACCTGAATTCTTTCCAAGCTGGTGTCCACCCCGTGAAAACTCAAAAAGGTCCCACCTGGGAAGTGGTTAGTGAGTGGCCAGCCCCATAGCAGGGGAGAAAGAAAACAATATAAGTATTTAATTGCAAATTGAGAAAAGTACTATGAAAGTAGCAGAGAGAAACCTGTTGTAGAGAGTAAAGGCAAAGACCCATTTAAGGGAGGTTTTCAGGAAAGGCCTAGCTGAGAAGGGTGATATAAACTGACACCTGGTAAGTGACAGTCCAGACCGAGGGCACAGCACAGGGATGTCCCTGGAGGAGGAAATGACTTGTACATGAAAGAAGATCAAAGGCCACTGTGGCTGAAACAGGGTGAAGAGGTAAAAATGTGGTTTGAGATAAAGCTGTGGAAGTACTAATCACAACCCAACCACTAGCGAAAGTCTATGTACCACTGGTTTGGCCCCTGGAATGGAAGATAACCTGCCCTCCACAACGATGAGATCAGAATGCTCCAGCTCGCCAGTCCAAGGGGTAATTTCACCAAACAGTCTCTCAAGGTGAGAGTACCCCCTCCATATTCTTTCCACCATTGAGAAAGGATAGGTTCAAGAAACAGTCTTCTCACTGCCATGATGTGTGCATGCTAGACCTGCATCCAGAATGGTGAAGACACCAATGCTGCTGCTGCTGATTATAACCAATAGTAGCTAACGTTTTCGGATCTACTATATGCCAGGATCAAGGCAACGTACTTTATATATACGAGGTCTGTCTGGAAAATTTGCTACCCCCTCCAACCATTACTAATATAACGAGAATGGTTTACATGACATCGGTGTAACCTGGCAGCCAAGGAGAGTGGACTGGAATGTGCATATGTCAACATTGATGACTTCACTGTACTTAGTCAGTGTTGCTGGTAGGTACCATTGAGTGAGCACATGTACTGCGTGGCTATCACATTCAAAATGAACTCGTAGAGCAATGAATCTGCATCAACTTTTGTTATTAGGCTTGAACATCCCTCCAGGGAAACTATTTGGATAATTCAGAAGGCCACAGCTATGGGCAACTGGTGATTGGCAGCTTCATCACAACACGACTGCTCACACATCACATCTCATGCAGAGTTTTGTGGCAAACCATCAAATCACCCAAGTGATTCAACCTCCCTACAGCCCAGATTTGATGGCCTGCAACTTCTGGCTTTTCCCAAAACTAAAACCACCTTTGAAAGAGAAGAAATTTCAAACCCTCACTGAGATTCAGGAAAATATGATGGGGCAGCTGATAGTGATTGGGAGAACTGTGTGAGGTCCCAAGGTGCCTACTTCAAGGGGACTGAGACATCCTTGTCTTATGTACAGTGTTTCTTGTATCTTCAATAAATGTCTATTTTCCATAGTACATGGCTGTATTTCTGGGCAGACCTCATATAATGTAATTTAATCCTCACAAGCATACATACTTGTCACAGAACCAGACTCAGAGGTGTTGAAAGAATATCAGTGAGAGAAAGAGGTTAGGAAAGGTCATATTTTCTTTTCAGTACATTTGTCATAGTGGCATGACAAATTGGGTGCCAAAGCTCATTTATGTTACAGAATTATTGTGTTAGAAATAAAATACAAGGATGTTTAGACATGTGCTTAAACTGGGCTTGGGCACATATGGTTCACAAAGCAAAGATGTTGTTTCCAGCATTCTCCAAGCAAGAATACTAAAATCTGTTAGCTAATGGAAACTTCATGATAAAATGAGCAGGGCTTTCTTAAAGGGATGCCCATGTGGTCCTTGATCTGAAAGGCAGAGAAAAGTGGTCACATTTTCTTTTTTATAAGGAGTATGTATGAGGGAAGACTTCAAATTGCTTTAGCTACCTCTAGTTTTTTCTAGTCCAATCTATTCTCTATGCTGCAGCCACAGCATTTTTACAATTCCTTCTAAATTATCTTGCTAAATTTCTCCTTAAAAACAGAATTCTCTTCCCCAGCCCCAATGCCTTCTTCATTCCCAGGCACTGCACTGGACAGTGCAGCTTTGAACCACTAGAGAATGCTCTTCTCAAAGGGCAACCCAGGCATTCTCCAGGGCCCATGCAGTCGCTGAGGACTTAGCTAGCTGCCTTGGCCATTCTACTGCACCTACCTCAGGGTGCCCGCAATCCTCATCTCCATCCTCTTTAACCTTGAATTTGCCTCCTGCCTTCTATTTTTCCTCCCCACCTCTGCACTTGTCTCATGTTGGTTAACATCCCCTCCTGGTTTAGTTTAGTTGTGGAGTTCCACATGAACAGCAACCCTACCCTGCCACCCAGCTCACCCTGAAGTGCAAGTAAGACCTGATCCTACAGAATTCATCTTTTGATTTAGTTCAGGCATGAGCTTCTAGGCCATTGCCTTCAATTATGATTTTTCTGGTGCCAAAGACATAATTAGGGTAGAGAAATTTGGTATAATCTATAAATGAGCTACCAAGTCAGCAATGCACAACAAAAATTCCACTTTTAGTTTCTGTGTCAGGCACTTTCTCTTGCCTAGTCTTAGGACAAACTTAACTTCTCTCCATTCTACCTTTGTTGTCTGCCAAGTCCTTGAGCTTTTTAGGAAGAAACTACCTCCCATTTCCACATTAATCATTCCCTAAGTGTGTTTAATGAATTTGATCGAAGGACAAAAGTAATGCCATTATCCTCCAAAAGATCATTTTGCTGGTTTGAATTAACCAGGTACTGAAATGTGCCTGTTTTCTTTTTTCTTTTAGAAATGACTAATGTCCAAAAACTTGAGAAAATACAAGAACAGGAAAGGAAGCTGGAATTTATTGTTTAACTTCTTTTGGACATGTGCACACTGCACTAGGTATGCTGTACAGTTTAACTCCTAAGTCTTCATGACTCTCAGCTGTTGCACCAGAGAGCATAAAGTTCTCTGGGTTCCACTAGAGAAATTCTATTGAAGTCTTCTACAGTAAGTCCCTCAAGGCTATGTCTGTCTTATTCACCATTACATCCCCAATGTTAGACACATAGGTAAACACTAAATATTTTCTTAAATCAGCACTTTTTTCGCAAAAACCATATACAATGTAGTAGGAATTTTAAATACCGTAGAATTATATGGCTTAAAGTAGTAGTTTCCTCAAAATCACCCCTCATCCTCACAAGATAAGCATTGTTAACAGTTGGGTGAATTAATGATTAACTAGCACACTGGCCCCTTCTACTTCTTCCTCTAACAGAAATTCTTAGATTTCCTGGCTCACCCTTTGTTGTCACTCTTTTCTCTGTCGTGGGTATCTGCCATCTGTACCTGTCTAGCACCACCCTTGTTCTTGTTAAGGTTCCTCCCTCACCTGAATCATGTATTCTTGAATGAACTCCAGTCCCCTAACCTCAGTGACTGGCCGAGACTAGTTGTATGGCTCTCTCTGAACACATCACCACAGCCATGAGAATGGAGGATGAGCCAGACCCATATGGTATAGGACATCCACAAGAAAGTTCCTGGCCACAAACACTAATTATCAGAAAATTTGGGGTTGGCCAAAAAGTTCACTTGTTTGTTTGTTTTTTCTTTTTCTTTCTTTTTTTTTTTTTGTAAGATGGTTTTAGTAGCATTTAGTTGTCTTTAACCTCATTTGAAACAATTTAGTTAGACTGCATTGTGACAGCTTTCATATCAGCATGCATTTAAAAAAAATCAAAATTGGTGATTTTTTTTTGTGTAGCCATTTTCAAATGGAAGATGGAAGAAAATACACAACATTTTCAGAACATTATGCTTTATTATTTCAAGAAATATAAAAATGCAACTGAAATGCAAAAAAAGACTTGTGCAGTGTATGGAGAAGGAGCTATGACTGATTGAATGTGTCAAAAGTGGTTTGTGAAGTTATATGCTGGAGATTTCTTGCTGGACATTGTTCCATAGTCAGGTAGACCAGATGAAGTGTATAATGATCAAATCAAGACATTAACTGAGGACAATCAACATTCTACCATGCAGGAGATAGCTGACATACTCAAAATACTCCAATCAATAAATTGTTGGTGAAATGAAAAATTTGTATTTTATTTTACAGAAAAAACTAAACAGACTTTTGAGCTGACCCAATAGAAAGTGGCCTATTCATCAGACCAGCCTAGCTCTCATTAAAGGTCAAACTTCAACCATTTCACACCCATTAAAATGCATTACTAGCCCTGGCTGGTGTAGCTCAGTGGATTGAGCGCGGGCCTGCGAACCAAAGGATCGCGGTTTCGATTCCCAGTCAGGGCACATGCCTGGGTTGCCAGGCCAGTTCCCGTCAGGGGACATACAAGAGGCAACTGCACATTGATGTTTCTTTCCCTCTCTCCTTCCCTTCCCCTCTAAAGATAAATAAATAAAATCTAAAAGGAAAAAAAAATTATTAAAAAAAATGCATTACTTAACATCTTTTGAGAAACAAATTGCAGAGCTAGCCTCCTAGGCTACTGTCCACACATGCTAGCTTGATGGAACTGTGGTATGGAGTTGGACAAAGATCTGTTGCTTTGTAACACTCCAATTGGTTCCTTATGAAAATAAAGCATTCATCAACCACAAGACAATGTACAGAATTTCACTTCTCTGTTTTCCTGTCAACTCTTTCTGAGTGCCCTGGATAGATGACTGCAGTCAACTGCCTCCAACAGAAAATGCCTGTCGCCTCTGTCACCAATTTCAAAGACTAACATTGACATTCCATCCTGAGGCATCTTCATCTCATATAAGGACATATCCTTGTTTGGGTGAAAAATCAAATGTACGACAGATAAAGTAATGGCAATGACCCAAAGCAGTAGTATTTACAACTACATATTTTAACACTAATGACTTCAAAATATGTTCTCCATCTAAGAAAAAACTCCCTCTTTCCACTATTTCTTAAAATACTTGTGTTTCATAAACTGCAGCCAGCATTTCATAAAATGAGAACGTACAGCTGGGTGAAACCTTAACAGAGAATCTGGTTCAGAGTCCTGTCTTTGAAGAGCCCGGGTAGCACTGTTCAATGAGCATCCTCTTTTCTTGGGAAGCAGACCCTCTCTAGTTGCACAGGACAGGAAGATGGCCCTATGGGGTGGCATAACTTTCTGCAGTTCACTTCTTTCTTCACCTGGGACTGTGCTCCAAAATTTCACATCTGTGAATGTTCTCAGAGTTGGACAAGTGAAACAAGGAAAAGACTTCATAGAATAACAGTGAGTGCAGAACCCTTGACTTCAACTCATCAAGACTGATGTAATCAAAAGCAGAAAAAAATTAAGAGAAAAAGCAAAGGCACTCAGCACATCAGTACTATTTCTAGTTTGTTGAAGAAACTGAGTATAAATTAAACAGATAGTGTGGTCTTTTCCTTGTCAAAATGAAAGTTAAACCTCTAACCACAGGTAGCATTGTTCCCCATACAGAGGCAAGGGTCATCATGATTAAAAGTCTTGCTCTACCACCTACCTGCTGTATGTCCTTCAGCATGTGACTTAACCTCTCTGTTCCTCAGCTCGCTCATTTTTATAATGGAAATAATGCATATCCTGAGTGCGCAAAGCAAAAATGTGCATTCTAAAAATTAGTATTTGGAGCCTTTTCCCAATCCAGTTTGGTAGCACTACCTACAACACATAGCAACAGGGAGTTGACTCCTAAAATTATTTAGCGTGTTTGTTACAAAATACCATTTGGGAATTTAAGAGAAATTGCTTGTCAAGATCAAACAGATTTGCAATGAAGCTGTTTTTACTAAAATTTTGTTTTTCCAGGTTGAGTACATCACAGGAAACCTCGTGTCAGATCAACCTCCAAATCCACTTTCTCGAAACTTATTCTCGTTTCTCGCAGCTTCCTCTCTTCACAACTCACTCTCCTGCTGTCTCTCTCAGGGTTCTTTTCTCAAAAAAAAAGGCTACAGAATAGAAAATCATCTCTAAAAAACAACAACAAAAATAAACTTGTGAGCGTTTTTTTAGCATAGACTTTCTTTCATATAATTGTATTTGTTCATTAAACATTTTGGTAAAAGTGTCAAAATAAAAAGTAAATGCTATAAGCATTGAATGAGTTAATCCGTGAAAAGCATCAGCGTTAGGCAAATAGAAAGCACTATATGTGTTTGTTGCTGTTGTTGTTGTTATTATTATAAGGGTCATTCCAATAAGAAATACTCTGTGTCATATTCCTGACAATAAGTTTACGTTTTGCTAAAATTAAAGAGATTATTCCTGTTAATCATGCATATTCTATTTTTGCCTCTGAGGAATATAAATTGTTTTGAGCACAATTCCATTTTGTAAAACAAGTATAACTGGTGAAACATTAAACTGTCAACTCAGTCGCCCACAGCAGTCCCGTCCAGTTGTCCAGTCATCCCAGAAATACTCGTTGAGGCTCACATGTTCAGGTGAGGGCTAGCCTTTTTCAGTAGAATAAACATGCACCTTAGAGTCGGGATGGTCTAGGTTCAAAAACTGATGATTCTACCTCTTATTAGCTGTAAATATGTTGCCTTGTTCCTTAGCTTCTGTAGCTAAGGAACACACGGGGTTGGAAATCAGACTGCCTGGATTCAAACTTCAGCTACTTCTACTACCTCTTTATCCTTTACCAATTGCTTGACCTCTTGAGTATTGACTTTTTCATCTGTGATATGGGTACCTACTTCACAGGGCTGCCTGAGGATTAGGGAAGACCACAGGTAAATGCTTCAGTGAAGCCCTGTGTGTCCAGAACACAGGAAGTGCTCAGCAAACGGTAGTTGCTGTGGGGAGTCAGTAACACAACACACGTAAATGTCTGAACACATAGTCTTGAGTGGCAAATTGGTGCTTGACTTATCTCAGAGAAGTCCTTAAAGGAAGGAAAGGTAGTATTTATTGACTGGGTTCTCAGGCCAGTCACTAAACTAGGTCTTTTACATGTTTCGTCTCCTATCAAATAAAATATATAAGATGATCATCACTATTCTATATGTGGGGACAGACACTCAGGTCTACGGAATTACCTGTCTTAGAGAGCTCACAGTCAACAGGTACTGGAGTCAGAATTCAGACTCCGACGTGAATGTTCTTTTGCCATATTACACTTACCTAAATTTTTAGGGTTCAACTCAAGGAGAAGAGAAGGGGAGCTACATTTCTTCACCCTGCTCTCCAACTTGGGTGTGGAAAGGGAACCTTACCTCACCTCATGCTAATTTCACCTCTGTGGCTCTTCTCTGAGGTACTCAGAAGAACTACCCCTACTGAGCCTGAAATAAGAAGTCAAGTGCTGCTTGGCCTCATCTCCTGTCCCATTGTTTCTCTCATTGACAGTTTAATGGCATGTTGTCAATAAGTCACAAAGCTGACAAGTGTCTGTGGTCAACAGTGGAACATCTATTTTTATCAGGAAACAAGCCTAAGATTTTTTTTAACCATCAAGCACACTTTTTGCTATGTATGTCAAAGCATTCCATATAAATTGCAGTGAGAAATGAAAGCCGCAATGTCATTTTAATTGTGACTTACATAAAATAATTTGTCTATCTCTTTCTAGTGATGTAGAAAATATGATTCTGGTCATAATTGAGTGAAATATTTAAATGCATTTTTCTATCCTGGTAGAGTAAGTTGTATAATAAGCCTATGAAAAATTAACTTTTGGACAACAGGTAAGATAATATCCCAATCTAGTGCGACGATGGTTATACTACACTCTGCACCAGTCAGACCACGTAGTCAATGCGTCAGTCTCTCCTGGAAACCTTGTTTTAAGAGAGACACTGAAACTGAAAGATCCAGAGTGGGCCAGTAAAGATGCTGAGGGGTCCTTAGAGGGAACAGGGAAGGAAGAGAGAGGACTCAGAAGGCACATGTCTCCTGTCCCCAATTATCTGATGGTTTGGATTGTCAGAGACATGGTATTCTGTGTGTTACTCCAAAAGGAAGAGCTAAGATCAAAGAGTAGAAGTCTCAAGAGAAGCTTGTCTTACAGAATCATTCTTACTCTAAGACTTCCTTTTGCAGTTCTAGGAGGAATGCTGACCATCAGACCCAACCAAAATGTAAGAGACAACGAGCTAAGCATTGAGTGGCCTGGCACTCCTCGTATCTGCAGAATCTTAAACCAGCTGGTTTCTTAAGTCCATTCCAATTCATATATCTCCAATGCCTGGCTCAACCACGGCTCCAACTTGCCACCCTACACCCCACCTTGCCACCCTACGCCCCACCCAGCCTCTAGGATGGCCACAAAAGGAGGGACACAGGCTGATGAAGTGCTGAGACAGGCCCAGCTGAGGCATAGCCTCTTCACACAGTTTAATGGGTCTTGACAAAAGTTGCCCAGCCTTTGTCCTTTCCAAATGCTGTTACCAAGGAAACGGTTTGCTTGTAACTGAGGAGACAGCCCTTACATGAAATTATGGCCACTTTGTTCTAAGAACAAAATGACTTGAGTGATCGGAGCTTATTTTACACAAAGTGAGACACCAGCTAAGTGGTTCCTCTCAAAAAAAAAAAAAAAAAAAAAAAGTATCTGTGTATGTAAATAAACTCTCCAGCTTCATGGTCCACCATTGGAAATGTATTTCATCAGGCAATGCTAGTGCTTCTACTACAATGAAGCGACCACTGGTAAGCATAAGAAATTGAGTCACAAACACCAACGGGACTGAATTTATCATACCCATTCTAATGTGAATAAAGTCAAAATAGGATAATGGTTAGGTATATGGACTTACAAGTGAATCTCCCTGATTTTAAGTTCAGACTCTGCAATTTAAGAGATACGTAGCTTTCTTTGCCTTTGGCACATAACCAAACCTCTCTGCCACCTGGTTCATCATCCATGAAATAAAGATAAAAATGATCCCTACCTCTTTGAACTCTGGATAAGTAAATGAGTGAATATGCATATATATATAAAGTTCTTAGAATGTACCTGTCCCCTAATAAGCTGCTTTAGTGTTAATGACTGCTGTAATGGTGAAAATGTGGTGACGACAGTGACGATGCAATGGCAGAGACTAGAAAGTGGTGGAGAGAGGACAGCAGGGTCCTGAGGATTTTTGCTTGGTGCTGAGGCAGCTCAGTGAAATAAAAAGGAATTGATGTTAACTGACTGAGTCTCTATGTGCTCAGTAATAAGTCATGAGCAACTTTAGAGACTTGATTACCAAGAGAGGACAGAAACTTTGGGGATGGCAGAATCTTGGGATATATTCTGAACCTTATGACTTTCCTAACAAGAAATGACAGAAGGGTGAGCATGTGCATCTCCAGCCTACCTCCAAAAATGTCTTTTTTTTAGACTGAACGAAAAGAATCATAAGAGTTCTTTCCCCTAGCACAAGCTTTTGCTATTCTCTCTCGGTTTTGCCCCCTTCCAATTTATGAACCCTTATTGTATAATGGCCAGTGGGTGAGGGTGCTCGGAGAGGTGGGAAAAGGCAGCCTCCCGTTAAGATCTTCCCATTCCATCTTGTATTCATTTGCTGTCTGATGCCTCGAATGCCTCGATGGGCTTTATAAGCATCTTGGTGCTTGTAGCAAATCAGATCAGACAAATACAAGCAATTACATAGCTCCTACCTGCATATCAACATTTATCAGCCAGCGGAGTGACACTTATCATCTGGTGGTTCTGTCTGATGGAGGAGAAAATACAGGCAAGAGGTTCTTGCAATGTCTAGTCCTGGAGCAGCTTAGATTCCCAGACTTATTCACTGAGCGAAGTGGCCCTCAGATTCTCTGATTTCATGTGCTTATATGAGAAGCTCCTCTTTTCTCTGCTCGACCATCAAGCGCCCCCAGGACTGAAGGCTACCAAAGCACCCCATCCTGCCCACCTTATGCTCAGCCCTTTCCGAGCTGGAGTAAGAGTATGTCTTTAGCACTCACTGGGAAAACAGCAATGTGAGTCTTGCTAGGCTTTCCTCACTCAGCAAGGACAGATTGCTAGCACTGCAGTCCCAAATACTCTGCTGAGTGGTATGGTGGCTGCTGAGGTGGCTGGCTGCTGCCTTGAGTCATACAGGGCTATGAGGAAAATAAAGACACTGGCATTGAGGTTTTACCCTGTACAGTGAAGGCTCCCTTCTTCCTTTTATCTTGACCGAAACCTGTATACATGTCTGGTATAGTATGTATAGTCTTTTCTACTTGCTATAAATGCTATCATTTTCCCCTTTAGAAGACCATGCAACTTTGAGGAGGGAGCACAGATAATTTGTCTTATTCATCTATCTATCCTAAGTGTTTACCTCAGTGTTTGACACATAGTAGGTCCTCTAAAAATCTGCTGAATATGTTTACATTGCGAAGTTCATTCTAGAAAAGGTTGAGGGAAAATTGTAATAGGCACTAGTTATTACAGAAGGTAACACCAACATAAAAAGAATAAGATAATTTTGATTTTTCATAGACAAGAAGGAAGAATTAAGTGTACTCAGGTGGTTCTCTGGAGAAAGAACCAGGAGTTTTTATGTGTATATATGTGTGTGAGAGATTTATTAAAAGGAATTGCCTTAAGCAATTATTAAGGCTGTTTCGGTTTGAGTCCAAAGGCATGAAGAAGCCTGTGCTCCAGTTCAAAGGCCGCCTGGCAGGAAGAATTCCCTCTTGTCCGCAGGGAGGTCAGACTCTTTGTTCTGCTCGGACCTACAAATGACTGTGCTCCATATGTGAGCGGCCCTTAACCAACCTCCTTCACTAAGACTACGGATTAAATGTTAAACTCACCCAAGGACACCCTCACAGAAATACCCAGAATAATGTTTGACTAAATATCTAGGCTCAGTCAAGCTGACATGTGAATTAATCATCACATTAATCCCAAAAAGGCCAAATAGAATATTCACCCACCTCTTACGTCCATGCAACAAACACAGGATAAGCACCTACTGCGTCCCAGGCATGATGGGATTCTCCTGCTTCCATCTCTCTTCTCTCACAGGGTCTAACATTGCTCCCTGCCAAGGTGGTGGCAGCTGTGTGGCAGCAGGGACAAGTGAGCCAGGGCTGTACAGGCATAATGTAGAAATGACCAGAAGGAAATGCCCCAGCCACACTCCCTAGCAGGATGCTCCACTCAGATTTTTATCTTTAGGTAATCCTGCTAGGCAGAAACTCTTTCTTTCCAGAGAAATCAGCGACAGGCTCACTTGCAATGATCCACACAAAGGTTCTCAAATGCGGCTGGGCTCTGGCTGGGGCAGATGTGTGGCAAGGACGAGAAACACATTCTGACAGTGAACACTTGGTTCTATTAAGATGTCCAATTGGTCAGTGAAAAATCAGCCCAGTGCTGCGACGAACAGCTCACTGTGGTTGGAGATTCAGTGGCTTGTGCTTTTGTGTTAGCCTCATGCTAGAATTATTCCCCCTTGATCTGTTTTTGTTTGGTCGGAGTGCTACTGTTATTTCGATGACAGAGCCCAGTACCAACACCTGATCCAATTGTTCCGTCCTCTCACACCTGAGTTTATCACTAATTTGTCAAAGTGATAGGTAACATCCTGCAGCTAGCTTATTGTAGTGGGATAACACTGCAGACTCCTCAGGGTAGGAAGTATGGATCCTCTGCTTATGGTCAAGATAGCCCAAGTACAAAAGGGGACACAGCCTGATTTAGGCCAAATGGGCTATGGAACAGGTGCAGGAAGGAATGCAAACATCTTTCCTGGACTCTGCCGAGAGGAAACCAGTACAGATGCTACTGCTGGGGTCAAGAAGGGGCATTTTACTGTGGGAGGCAGCTGAGCCCAAAGCTTTCCTCTGCCCCCACCCCTCCCCCTTCCTGTCTCCCACAACTACCGCAATGAGGTCAGTTCTGAGTCTCAGGACTTGTGGCAGTAACATACCTACCTGAATGCTTTAAGAACAGGGGCCTTAGAGCGAAACAACCTGGGTTTGAATTCCATCACTGCTGCTTATTACTTGTGTGACTGTGGGCGAGTTATTTAACTTCTTTGATTTTTTTCCCCTCACACTTAAGAAAAGAGATGAGAGTGCTTACCTGTTATACTTGTTATGATTATATGACATAAAACATGCGAAGAGGTTAGTTAGCACAGCACCCAGCACACAGTAACGCTCAAGCAAATGTACGTTATTCTCAATGTAAATGTACCTCCCACAAGCACATCCATTTCAGATTGTACCAGTGACTCTCAGGAATTCCCATGTCCCATCCGAGTCTGGGGTGCCTGTCACGAGTACCTCGTATCGGCTTAGTCACAGCACACCCTGGGCCAGGGAGGAGTCAATCTGGTGGCCCAGCAGGAACTATATCATGTCCTCATCGCCCCCACGCCACTGGCAGCAGGTGGACCCCATGTCGTGTGGTGGGCTGATCTTTCTGCCTGTTGTGCCTGTGTCACCGTCTCTACCCATCTCCAATTTCAGCTACTCTCTCTCGCTCATCTCGAAGACTGAAGATGGGCCCCATATTGCAGCCAGGGCCCTGGAGGGCTTGGACCTTTCATCTACTTCATGCAAACCCCTTTCCCTGGAGATCAAGTTTACGATCAGTAGCATCCTTCTTCAAGCCTCCAAGCCACGACTCACAGCATCCCCTCAAATACGACCTCTTCCCGTCACCATATCTCCAGCCCCCATGGAACTTGTCATCTCTCAAACTTGCTATTGAGTTGCCAGGCCACCTGTTGTTCTGGTGCCCTAATCCATGTCCCCATTCCCCTCATGAGGAGGAGGATCCAGTTTAAACGTGGTCCAGCAGTTGTTCCTCTTCACTAAGAGGTCTGAGTGCATCATACAGTCAAGCTTACACCATGGATCCCACTCACGTTCGCTTCCAACACACTCTATCCCTCACCTGCCTGCTGATCCAACCTTTGCCTAATCTTTTTAGCACATACCGGGCTTCTCCTCTTGCTCCCACCTGTACTCCTCCATATATCTTTTGATGTTTCAGTCTAATTAAGAATCATGTAGTGTAAGTATGTTAAATATAAAAGTGAGTACACAACCCCATGGCCAGCAGAGGTTTCAGCAGAAACAGCATTCAGTGCATTATTTTGAGTTCAATCTATTTTCCATGGTTTATAAATATTTTATAGGCTTCCTTTGGCTTTTACCTTACATAAGAACTCTAAGCTTTGGCGTGTTTAAGTAATATCATAATAGAAGTAACCCAAGTCAACAATGAGGATCAGAAAAATTTATTTTTCATTTAGTCCGTATCTCTGTTTCTTTCATTTATTCAAACAACGGGCTTCTGGCTTTTGAAATCCCAGGGAGGAGTCTAGCCACCACCACTGTTCACAGCAGCACTTCCTGCCCGCATTGCAACAAGAGGCGAAGAGCCGGGGTCCCCGGATGCATTTCCCAGCAGAGAAACTGCCATCACCTTCCTCATGAATTTCCCTAAAAACTACTTCCTTTCTGTCTGAGCATGTGTGCCTTTTGTGTGTGACTGGGACATATTTGTCAGTCAAAATGTTTCCCAGTGGGACACAAAGTTATAGAATGTTTGGCTTTAGAAAGGACTGTTGAAATAACTTAACTGAGTGAGTTCCGAAGCACAGGATACATTTCACTTGGGGGTGACTAGGTACTTGCAGGGAGGATGTAGACCCAGCGTTAAGCAACAGTGAGTCATACAGTGGGAGAGCATACTCTTTCCAGTTTTCTTCCAATCTTTTGCTTGGTTTAGGAGAAAGTCTCGGTTTCAGGTTGCTATGTCTCCACCTCTCTGGTACTTCCTCATCTGCCTTCTACGCAGAGAAGCCTCTGTCTCAGGCTCTTCAGACCACTCCCTCTATCATCAGGCACATAACAAGGCTTTATTTTCGTTCATTGATTGTATGGTCACTTGCCATTCATGATGTGACAGCAATTTCTTATTTGCAACCATGATAGAATATTTCCTTTTAAAATATATTTTTAAATGTGAGTTAATTTAAATAAAAATATTAAATAAATTAGAATACAGATATATTCACATTGCAAAATTTGTGAAGGTGATACACAAATTAGTGAGGTTCGGCTCCTGATTTTACTGGTGTAAAGAAATTGATTCCTGGGACCTGATAAGGAAACTGATGCCCACAGCCACATGTTTGGTTGCTAGTGAATCTGGGACAAGAACCCAGAGCTGTTAATCCTGGCTCAACGGTGGCTGGAAAATAGTATGGAATTTCCTCAAAAAGTTTAAAAACGGAACTTCTTTTTGAACCAGTGATTCCATAGCTGGGATTCAAAAGCACTTAAGCACCCCTATGTTCATAGCAGCACTATTTACAATAGCCAATAGCCAAGTGCTAGAAACAACCTAAGTGCCCATCAGTAAGGGAGTGGATCAAAAAACTATGGCACATTTGCACAATGAAATACTAGGCAGCAGAAAGAAAGAAGGAACTCCTTCCTACCTTTTGCAACAGCATGGATGGAAATGGAGAATATTATGCTAAGTGAAATAAGCCAGTCGGTGAAAGACAAATACCATATGATCTCACCTTTAAGAGGAATCTAATGAACAAAATAAACTAATGAGCAAACCAGACCCAGAGGCATGGAAACATGGAACAGACTGACAGCAGCCAGATGGGACAGAGGAAGGGGAAAGGGAAGAATGATGGAAAGAAGGGGAAGGGATTAGTCAAAGAACAAGTATGAATGACTCATGGACATGGACACCGGTGTGCAGATGGACTGTGGGGGTGGGGGGTGGGGCTGGGCAAAGGAGGGCAAAGAGGGGAAAATTGGGCCAACTGTAATACAGTAACAATCAATTAAAAAAAAAATCCTGGTTCAATGCTGCTCCATCATTCCACTAGAATTACAGTAACATAAAAAAGGAACATACTGGGTCTCAGTGTGCTCAGACACCCTAACCAGAGCTACCACACCTACAGGGCATGTGGAGTGACTGCTGTAGAGCAGCGTTTTACAAGTGCCTTCCTTCTTTGTAGATTTTCTAGGTTACATGTGAACATTTATGCCTACATTTCAGAAATAAGGCGATTACAAAGTGAATTTATGGTGAGCAACTGAATATTTTGCTTCAATAGTTCACCTACAAGAAAATATAAAAAATGCTTTTGAAATTAAGCAGTGATCCCCATTTAGAGTATAGCATAATTACATCAAACATTGTAACAGTCCTTTTTTATTTTTATTTTTTGCATTGACAACTTCCTAGTCATTTAATTCTCTAATAAGAACTAAGGCAGAATGCTATCTTCTGCTAGGAAATTAATACAATCATAAGAAAGAATTACCTCCCACTCACTAAGCACATCATGCAGTGGCTTTTGTCACATGTGGAACAGAGCCGATACACACTTCACTCCTGGGAGAATACTGTGCTTTTGAATGAGAATAAATGCTCATAAGATATCATTTTTCTTCTCCCTTTAAGATTATTCTTTCCAGCTGGTTGATTGATTGATCACCAGAGATCTCTTGATTGACTGATTACCAGTCACAGGGGGCCCGGATAGGATCACAATGAACAAAACATTGATATACCTTATCTAAGTTTCGGTTTTAACCAATAATGGATACGATTTATTGAGCAGGTGGTAGTTACTGTCTAGTGGAAACTGGGCTAAGCACTTTGCATGCATTATTTCACTTAATCTTCTTAACACCCCTGTGATCCCTACTTTACATATAAGGAAGCTTAGAACAGTTAAGTTCCTGCTCAAAGGCTCAAATTAGTAAGTGGCTGAAACAGGATTTGAATATCCATCTTTCTGACTCCTAAAAGCAAATGATTAACCACAGACTCTACTGAGAAATTGACAGGCCAGCACAACTCTTTGTGCCTGATGGGGCTGAGACACAGTCGGCTCAGAGGGAATCATAATTTACTCCCAGCCCCTGCAGGCGAGCTATTTCCTTCTAAACATTCTCCAGGTTGATAATGGCACCACCAGTCAAGGTAATAAAAGATTTTTTTTAAGTCAATATTTTAAAAGAAGGAAAACTGAAAATTTTGACAGTAATATTCCCCTATGCAACCATTTTTAATAAAAATAGTTATATAAAGTTGTAGAATAAATAACGAGTTAACTGCAATAGGTTTCTTGTTACTGCTGTAAAAAAAAAAATTTTACCACAAACTTAGCAGTTTAAAACAAAACAGACTTGTTTTCTTACAGCTCCGGAGGTCAGAAATTCAAAATCGGCTTCGTTGGGTTAAAGTCACGGTGTTGTCAGGGCTGGTTCCTTCTGGAAGCTCTCGGGGAGAGCGTGTCTCCTTGCCTCTTCGGCTTCCCTTGGCCAGTGACCCCTTCCTTGCATCATCCCCACCTCCCACGTCCAGCATCACACTGTTGACTTTGGGCCTCTTGCCCCACTTTGCAGGATCCTTGTGATTACTTCGGGTCCACCTGAGGAACCCAACATTCCCATCTCAAGACCCTTAACTTAATCACATCAGCAAAGTCCCTTTTGCCACATAAGGTAACAATATTCACCAGTTCCGGGGATCAGAACATCGGCATCTTTGGGGCTATTTATTATTCTGTCTACCACAATTACCAACGTTTTCTAAGACAAAATTTTAAGATTAATTGGAAAGGAAGCTAACCTTTACTGTAATCACCTATATTCAATTTCCAATTAATTTGTGGTTTTCCAGAGCTTACTTTCATGGTTAAGTAATGACTTGTTCTTTCCGTTGGAAGCTTCCTGGGGCATGTGGGTACAGGGACGGTGGCATTGCTCCGGGTCACCGAGCAGCTTGGATGAGCATCTGTGCAGGAACCACTGTGTGAAGTTATATTTAAAAATTGTTGCTTCCAAATGTTCAGAACAAGGCCAGGTGTCCAGTAAAAAGTGGACTTAAGTCTAGTTCAGAAAAAGAGAGAGAGAGATTATAAAATGCAGAGGGTGGTTCGATTAATTCATTTAACGTTAACTTTTCATTACTAATGAGTGAGGAAGCAAGAGCATTAAAGGAGGAGAGAAAGGAAAACCTGCAGCCTCTTGACTGATGGTTGAATCAGTTAATCACATGCTGATTAGAAGTGTATGTAGCAAGAAAATACATCTCCATATTCCTATGAGTTTTCTAACCATGGAAAATAAGAAAAGCAAAGTGCTAAGATCCCCCTTTGAATGGAGCTGGACATCAAAAGAAAATAAATAAAAAGTCATCTTAGTGCTTTGGTTCTCTCCTTTATTTCTTCTTGGTTAGAAGGGAAAACCTTAGCAAAATCTGAGTAAGGCAAGCACAGGCAGAGACCAATTTGTGTGTGTTTGTTTGTTTCTGGCTTGAACTGGCAATTGGAGAACATTTACTCACAGTAATGCCCAGAGGAGAGACGTAGTCTTCTATCTTCATCTGATAAGAAAAGAACCCCACAACTGTTGATAAGCAGACACAGCTATGCCTTTTGAAAGTTCAGGTTGCCGTTTCTAAAAGAATCAAGTGAAACTGACAGTACATTTGCAAAGAGAGTAATACAATTCTAGAAAGCCATGTTTACCTAAGTGTTTCTTTTGTCAGGCTTGTTTCTAATAACATTTCAATGCATCTCCTAGGAGGGCATTAACTAATACATAGTGCTACTTTATTAAAAAGCTATAACATAGCTTATTTTAAAAAATAATAAAATGTGCAAATATGTGTAAAATGCTTTGAAACAACTAGTCATACCTAATAAAATATTCGTATTACCTCATTAGAGTTCCTTTATATCAGTAAGGAGAGAGAGAGAACACAGCTTTTAGGCTAGAAGTTCCTAAGGCTGGCTGCAATGCTTCTCAAACTTCAGTGCACATTCAAAGTATGCAAGGATCCTGTTAAATGCAAATTCTGATTGGTGCGTCTGAGGACGGAGGCTCATAGATTTCTTATAAACCCTTAAGTGATTTCAAAGTTGCTAGTCTTTCCCTCTTCAGTAGTGATGTCACTGAGAAATTTATAAAATTACATATTATCAGGTACCACCCAAGAAACCTTCCCAAAGATGTGTAATGTTTCAAAGCCTCCTCTGATTTTGTCTATCCCACCAGTGCTGCATTGATTCAGTGAACTAAGTTGGCACAATAGTTACAATTTAAATGCCTGCTGGGGCATGTGGTTACATAAATGCTTGAACTGGATTTACTTTAAAGTGGGTACTAAGCTGTTTGGCCTGGAACTAAGCTTCAGACCAGCCTTAATCAAGTGCCTTTTAACATGCTTTGCAGCCACAACACAACAGCAAACAAATTTGGTCACAGGCCACCAGTTTATATAATCTCTGAGCCTAGAGTCGGCATGAGTCCTGTGACCATTATAGAGGCCATGAGTCCTGTGAGAATTTGATGTAAATTATGGGGCATTTACCCCCCAGAAAAATCTACAAATACACACGCACACATTTCATAAACAATTTCAGGAAATTGTGGATTTCGTAGTCCATCCATGGATTCCTGAAAAGTTCATGAACCTCAGGCTAAGAATCCACAGTCCAGGTACCATGTCTTGCGAATACCATCTATTTCACTGATGGAATACATACTGGTTTTAAATCTTACCTTGGTATCATTTTGACTCCTCTAGGCCAGTCTCAGAATGTATCCCTAAAACTATCCACAGCACCTGGCAGAGGGCTCTTCCCCCTATCTTCCCAAAGACCCCCTTCTCAGGTGCTGGTACTGGCCTCCGAGCCCGACTTCAAGCTGCACTGCCTGTCTCCTTCTCCCATCCTGTCTGGGCTTGCTCCCTGATTGCCAGTAAGCTGCTAAAAAGTCTCTCTTCTGCCAGTACCAGACTGTTTTGATGACTGAGGCCTTGTAATATGGTTTGATATCAGGTATTGTGATCCCTCCAACTTTGTTCTTCTTTCTCAAAATTCCTGCAGTTATTCGGGGTATTTATGGTTCCATGTAAATTTTGAAATGTTTGTTCTATATCTGTGAAATATGTCATTGGTATTTTAATAGGGATTTCATTGAATCTATAAATTGCTTTGGGTGGTGTGGACATTTTGATGATGTTAATTCTTCCAACCCATGAACATGGTACATGCTTCCATTTATTTGTGTCTTCCTTAATTTCTTTCTTCAATGTTGTGTAGTTTTCTGAGTATAGGTCTTTTACCTCCTTGGTTAGGTTTATTCCTAGGTACTTTATCTTGTTGCTATAGCAAATAGGATTTTTTTCCTGATTTCTGTTTCTGACATTTCGTTGTTGGTGTACAAAAATGCCTCAGAAAACTAAAAATGGAACTGCCTTTTGACCTGGCAATTCCACTGCTGAGATTATACCCTAAGAACCCTGAAACACCAATTCAAAGGGACCTATGCACCCCAATGTTCATAGCAGCACAATTTAAAATAGCCAAGTACTGGAAGCAACCTAAGTGCCCATCAGTAAATGAATGGATCAAAAAACTGGTACATTTACACAATGGAATACCATGCAGCAGAAAGAAGGAAGGAGCATGGAGGGATCTGGAGAGCATTATGCTGAGTGAAACAAGCCAAGTGGTGAAAGATAAATACCATATGATCTCACCTATAAGCAGAACCTAATCAACAAAACAAACAAGCAAGCAAAATATAACCAGAGACATTGAAATAAAGAACAAACTAATAGTAACCAGAGGGGAGTGGGGAGAGGAATAACAGGGGAAAACAGGGGAAGAGTCGTCAAGGAACATGTATAAAGGACACATGAACAAAGCCAAAGTGGGTAGGATCGAGGGTGGGAGGTGGGGATGGGTGAGGTACGGGGGTGGGGGGGAGTAGTGGGGGGGAATGGAGACAACTGTACTTGAACAACAATTAAAATATATAAAAAAAGAAAAGAAAAGAAAAGTCTCCCTTCAATTGTACTTGTCCATTCTGAGGCCATGCCTTTGCTTTTCAAACCCCTTTGCCAATCTCCTAACTTTAATCAGAAATTATTACATAAAATACTAAGTGATCAAATAAGTATTTTGAATAAACTAAGTAAAATACTTCCGTTTTCCAAGAATACTCTTTAACATGCCAGGAAAGATCTTATGCCTCTAAGCTTTTGGTTTCATCTGTCTTAGAAGCTCTCTGCATAAGGTGAGAGTGGACCCTGCAGTCTTGAACCTGAAATCTGCAAAGCAGGGAAATGGCTGGACACTTAACCAGGATTTTAGGTTGCCATTTCCAGGCAGAATTCCTTCTTTGAAATACCTCAGTTTTGGCTCCTAAGGTTCAACTAATTGGATGAACACAAACACATTTTGGGAGAAACGGGACAACTGTAATAGCATAATCAATAAAATATATTTAAAAAAAGGAAGGTATTTTTCTTTACTTAAAGTTGACTGGTTGTAAATGATCATTACATCCACAAATACCTTTGCAACAACATCTATTCCAGTATTTGACCAAACAACTGGGCACCATCACCAAGCCAAGTTGACAAAATTAACTATCACGTATAACACATCAAATTGTGAAAGATGACACAAAAGTAGTGCTCAAAGGGGGATTATGGCTCTAACTGCCTAAATATGCAAAGAAGAAAGATCAAAATCTAATAATGTTCTACCTTAAAAATAAGCTTTTAAAAAGATCAAAGTAACCCCAAAGTAAGCAGAAGGAATGAAATAATAAAAGCAGAATTTAATGAATAAAAATGGACAGACAGTAGAGAAAATTAACATTTTAAAGATGCTTTGCTTTTTTGAGGCTGTCAATAATATTGAGAAATCTCTATCTAGACTGATTAGAAAAAAAAAAGAGAGAGAACAAAAATCACCCATAATAAGAACACAAGGGAGGACTCTACTAAAGATATTAAAAGGATAAAAGAAAAACAACTTTGTAACAACAAATTTAACAACTAAGATGAAATGGACAACTTCTTGAAAAGCACAATTTACCAATGTTGAATGAAAGAAATCAAGCAAAAAAGGGTACATTCTGTGTGATTCCATCTATTTAAAGGAGAAAAACTGGAAAAACCAATCCCGTTATTACAAAACAACATAGTGGTTACTCTTAAAGAGTAGTAGGAACTGCAAAGGGAAAGAGAGAGGCTTGTGTGGTCCTTATAATGAATTTTATTTCTTGAGGCGGGTGCTGGTTACACAGTTCTATTCATATAAAGAACATTTTTCAACAGAAATTACATTTCCATTTATATATTTCAATATAAATTTTAAAATATAAAAATTAAAAAACATAGCTACAGATGTTGCATTTTCTATTCTCTGAGCAATTAATAGTAGAAGTATTCGTCTTGTATTTGCCATGTCCCTGGGGATCCTGTACCAGGACATCAGACAGTCGCACTCTGTTCTTGAACTCTACTCATCCCTGTCAGTGACAGATACCAGCACCTGTACCACCACCACCGACAGTGCAGGAACGCTATAGACCCCTCAACTAACATCTAATGATAGTGAGTCACTGCTCTCTTCAGAAAACATTTTCGGGATATTCTAAGCTTATTTATCCATGCACCCACCCTCACCACCACCACCATCCCCAACTCTACCAAGGAAAAGAACAGAAAGTAGATTGTAGCTGTCAAAAGTAGTATTCTTTGCCATGTGCTTGTCTATGTTCCCCTCTTACAACTATAATGGAGAATAGTGCTTATTCTGACATAATTTAGGGCAACAATTGCCTTTTTGAACTATCCTAATTGACAAATGCATTTGTGAATCCAGGCCATGCCCAGACGGTCACAATTCCGGGGTAAAGCAGAACATTTTACCCCAGATCTGAAACAAACGTCTGCCTCTCCAGGTCAAGTTCTTACAGGCTAGGGCCCTTGCTGTGGAAATCCTTATCTCAATCCCAGGAATCTTACTGAGAAAATACACTGACGGAAAAACCAGTGACCTTCACTGTCAGTCACTAGTGAACCGCTGGGGAGCCTGGACGCTCCCCTATGGAAGACAAAACTTATCTGGAGAACACATCGGATCCTACTGACAGATACCAAGACATCTGTACTTACAAAAAATTGATTTAAAAAATAGTCTCAATTATATCTTTATTGTATCATTGCTCCTTGAAAATATAACTTTGCAGCGATCCCATCAAAATGAGTCTTCTTTCATCCCTTGAATCCAGGCCAGTCTTGTTATTTTTCTTTGGCAAATAAACTATGGAGAAAGTGATGTCGTGTCAATTCTGAGCCTAAGTCTCAAGAAGCATGTGTGCTTCCTCCTCTTTCTTGAAACACTGCCACCACCTTATGAGCAAAGCTAGATGGCCCTCTGGATGAAAGTTCAGTTGAAGGCCAGCCCTGCCCTAGACCAGCCTACAGCCAGCTGATCCGCATACAGGTACGTGAGCCTGGTCAAGATAAGCAGAGTTGCTTATCCAACCCACAGCTGATCAGAGATACAGAATGAGTGCATAGGAGACCAGAACTGCCTAGCTGACAAACAGACATGGGAACTGAATATATTAAGCCACAAGATTTGAGATGGTTTGTTGTACCGTTCGTTAGGCAGTAGGTAACTGAAACAGAAATAGATGAGGGTTTGCATATTGCCATTATCAGAGACAGATATTGGGAAGACAGTTGGTCTATATATTTAGGCTCAAGAACTGCAGATCCTAACAAGAACTTTCTGGGTGATGCCTTTAATCTTTCTATGGCTTTTTCTTACCCAGCTCAGAACACTTGGATGCAAATTTTATGGATAAAAGTAAAGATAAAAATATAAACTAAGATTCAGAAGAACCAGCTCTTTTCTTTACTACATTTGCTAATATCACATCAAAAATTTCTTTAAACAGTTTCATTATAATAAGCATATTAAAAGCTAGTATTTATGTACTTACTATAGACAGATAATTATGCTAAACACTTTACATAAATGTTTTTCTTATAATCTAAAGAAGTGATGGTTGTTCAGAATCGCCCAGGAACTAGTACATGAATGTTAATCCTTCTGATATAAGAGTCCATGTCCTACATTTCATTATATTCTACTTCCTCCTACGATGGTAAGGCATAGAGCTGCAACTTACAGAGGGCTGAAATTCTAAAGTCGGAACACTACACCAATAATAACTACAGTCCAAATCATCCTTGAAAATATATTTGTGCATAAATTACAACACCAGCTGTCAAGAAGTCCACGCGAGATGGTTTTTTCCTGCAATATTGAACATACAGCTAGAGTTGAGGAGGGAGAGAGGTCAGTATAAATAGGTAGACTATGTTTCAGAGTTCATGTTAAATTCAGAAAACTACATTCGAGGCCACATATTTTCTACATGGTTGGACGCCCACATCATGAGAGACATATGAGATCTGAATCCGCCGAGTAATCATCAGACCCACCTCTTCCATCTCATTTCCCCTTTGGCCCATAAGCCAGACTGACAGATGGAATCACTTGCAATATTAAAATTCTCTCTTTCTCTATCTCTGTCTTCTTTCATTGCCAAGTGTTTAAACACTGAAATTCACAGAAGTTAAATATGTATCTAATGCAACTCCATTACACTGGTTTGGGAAAGCACAACATGCCATCACTTCCAGAGTAACCAGGGAAGCAGGAGCTGTGTGCAGTACTGAAAAGGATGTTAAACTGGAAGGCAGGGACCTCTGGTCTTGGGTCTTGATCCAGTGCTAACATGGCATGTGACCAAGGCTACGTGACCTTGCTGTGTGTCAAAATCCATTTGACATCTCTGGAGCTAAGTTTCTTCACCTGTAAAATGATTTTGATTCTGAGAAATATGCTTTAACCTTTTTTGTACCAAGACCATAGGCTCTCACTTATAACTGGAATCAAATGAGCAAAAATAACAAGAAAAATAGTGCCAGAGATACGGAAACACGGAACAGACTGACAGTTTGTAGGAGGGGTGGAGGAAGGGGAGGAGTGTGGGAAGAAGGGGAAGGGACTGGTCAGAGAACATGCACGAATGATGCAAGGACATGGACAACAGAGAGGGGACTGACTGTGGGAGTGGGAGGTGGGCGTGGTGGAAGGGGGCCAGAGGGAAAGAATGGGGACAACTGTAAAAGAATAAACAATAAGAGATAAAACCTACCAAGTAAAATGTAACTGCTTCCAGACAATCAAAAAGGGCGGAAGAGGGGCAAGGCAGATGCTAGGCTCCAGTTCCCTAGAGAGGATCTAACTCGCTGGGGCTCTCCTGGATGCTTGCTGAGACCTGAGCTTCCTGCACCCGCCCTCAGCTGCCTGCGGCACTCACGGGCTCTGTGACGTCGGGGACCCGGGATACCACAATCTTGAGCCCTGACCTTAGTCCTGTCCCGCATTACCAGCATAAATCTTGGCAGCGTAAATCTCTGATCTAAACTTCCTCTAATTTCCATTTCCTCATGCATGCAGCACAACTAATAATACATACCTACATGTATATACACATACTACATAGTGGATATAAACATACATGGTAGGCCCAGATATGTTGTGCCCTTGGGTATTACTTAAACATTCTACAAGCAACAAAAACAGAAAACTACTAACTTAAGCAAAAAACTTAATTAACTAATTAATGAATTAAAAGAATACTGCAAAGCTCAAAATACTGAAGAGCGAGCTACTGGGCCTTGGGAGGACTGCACTGAGGGCTGATTTGGGCGTCTCCAGAGCAGGGCGAACATTCCTGCCTGGGTCTCTGCCCCACCCGCCTTCCATGTCAAGATGTAAGTTGCTGGGACAGAAATCTAACGGGCCTAGCCCGGATCACATGACTACATCGAAATCAGAGGAAAAGAGCCCTGTGAGGGAAAGCCCCATTCAGGTCACGTGGAGTGAAGAGCGGTGAGCCCCTAAAGGAAGGAGGTGCTGTGGCGAGAACAAGGGAAGGGACGCTGGGCAGAGAGACACCAGATTCCATGCCCAGTCCCGAGAGTGATCACCAATGTCACGCAAAGGTTACATCCTTTTAAAAAGTCATTATTGGTTGTGGTTTGTTTGTTTTTTTAACAGCCTACCCAATGATATCTCTCCCTTAGTCATATCTTTGTCAGGACCTCTCCTGCTACCTTACTTGCCTGCCTGGTGGGCCTTTTCTGGCTCCAGCTGGTTTCCCATTGGAGAGTTGCTGAGTCCAATTACCTTTAGGAGCAAAGCTCTTTGTGCAGGTGAACTGGGCCATAAAACATCATCAATCCAGTGGGCAGGCCCAGGTGCCTCAAACACAGAATGTCTGGGTTTTCTCAAAAATACAACCACACAAATTCCACATAATTGATGAATCAATAAATTAAAAAGCTTATGTTCACCCAGAAGTAATGCAAAGAAACTCAGAAACCACAGCAGGAACCTAGCCTCTCCCTTCCTGAATTCCCTCCCTCCATGAACTCACATAAGCTGTTTGAGCAGCTGTCACAGGCTTGGTCTTGTCTTCTGAGCCCTCTGACATCAGGTCGGACAGTAACATCAACACTGTATTTAGCCATGAGGGAATTAGAGATCAGGGAAGTCGGGGGCAAAACAGACCAGGATGAATGGTGCAGTCTGTTCTTTGTTTGTAATTTTTCTTAGCAAATGGAGAAGATGCTTCATCTACATATTTAGGCTCAAGAGCTGCAAATCCTAACATGAACTTTCTGGGTGATGCCTTTAATCTTTCTATGGCCTTTTCTTACCCAGCACAGAACGCCTGGATGCAAATGCACACTTGCAACCCACAAGCAGGGAAATGGAACTTGGTCTAATTCAGTTTTCAGCATAAGAGAACCACTAGAAATCGAGATAACTGGGTTCTAATCTAACAACCCACTGCCACCTACCTTGAGGAGAGCATATCCCCTTCCCAGTCTTGGTTTTCTCATCTTTTGAGTGAGGATGCTGAACAGTGTGTTTCAAGGTCCCTTCCTTCCTCTTTCGATGTGCAGTGAAGCTAAGGTCAAAGGGATTCTGAGGACTGAATGCTTCCATTGATAAGATGTCGAAGTTGTCCTGGGCAGCAAACATGCAAAATTAAAAGACTCCATTTGCTCGCCTTGATTTAGCTGGGGGTGGAGAGCCTAAAAGGGCACCTGTTAATGTTATTATGAACTCTGGAATATTCTTTATGGACACTGGTTCTATAATATTTGAGGTGACAACAAAAGCCAGGGGTTACCAAACTTTTTCTGTAATAATAGATATACATTTTAGGCTACACAGCCCCTGCCACAATTTCTCAACTCTGCCTTTGTGGTATGAAAGCAGACACAGACGATACTTACACGAATAAATGTGGATGTGTTCCATTACAAACATAAGCGGTGTGGACCTGACCCACGGACTGCACTTTGCTGACTCCTGATGTAAATGATGCGTTAAGAAACATGCAACCTTATCCTCACACACACTTAACAGAGATGCAAGGTCTGATAGAGTTTACCCAGTGAGTCTGAGAATGTTCCAAAGCCATAAAGTAATTTATGGAATAATAATAGTAACATAAAGGTTGCTGAAATATGAGCCACAAGATGTAGGTTGAAGCCAAATTCCACTATTTAACAAAGGGCAAGTTGCTTAACCTCTGCAAATCTCAGCATGTTCATTGTCAAATTAAAAAAAGTTGTACATGATGTGTCTAAAAGGAGTAACAATAGTAACAGTTAACATTTGAACATTATTATAAAATATAAATTGCTCTTTCACACGTATCATCATATTTAGCTCTAAAAAAAAGCAAAAACCCCAAATCTTAGAGGCTACCTGAAGTGGTAGATGTTATCTAGTTCAAATACTGGAGCATGCAGATGCCAGTAGCTCCATTTTCTGGGTAAGACACCGAAGGTCATACAAAGAGTAAAAGCGGGATGAATCCATCCTGAAAACTGCACAGTGCTGCACTAGCAACGATAATCCAAGATAAAGAAAAAAAATATTTCCTAAGGCTTCCCATAGGTTGACATAGTGAATTTTCATCATGGTATCTAAAATCCAATTCCAGATGCATTTTACAACACCTGCTGTTGTGTGCAGTCAAGCCTCCAGCCATAAAAAGCTCGCGATCCACTTATCGGGCCTGAATTTGCCCCTAAGGAGAAGCCAAAGAATCACCTTCTATTGCCTTGTCCTCCCTAATAGCATACCCAGAAAAACAGAGTTGCTGCTATGTTCATGGACATGGTAGTTACATGGTGCAGAGATACAGGTGTGTTTCCTATCTGCACCAATAGCTTACGTGGAGCGATTTGGCGTGGGGGGGGGGGGGGAGGAGATTCTCAGTGACGTTTGGCATCTGCCATAGCCCAGCTTGCCTGCAGGTGAGAAGGCTGTGAGTGTTCTCCCTTGCCTGAGCATGTGTAAAGACAAGGATGACAGGTGTGGAGCAAGTATCTTCCCATGCTTTAAACTGGATAATCAAACTCCAAGATACACAGGCAGAATATCATTTCCAAGTGTTTGAAGTGATCCCAGTCATTACCTTTAAACATCCTACATTTTCAAAGAGTACAGCTCACAATTATTGAATTCCATGTGCAGAGAACTTGATACAGAACAATTTGACACTTGCATAACCTTTTTGGTTTTTTGACATACTTTTCTACTGTTAAAGGGAGCATTGTCTTAATATAAGAAACTAGAAAACCACAGAAATAATAATTGATGAGATAAGAGTAATCTATAATTCCATGAGGCTACCTACTCCATAAAATAACTATTAATGTGGCAACTTATTTTCAAAGATGGCCATAACCATCCCCTCCCCTCCCACCTGCCCTTTGCAATGTGACTGCCACTGCCTTCATCTAGAGAAGGAGTTTGACTTTCCCTCCTCTGGAATCTGGGCTGACCCTGCAGGCTGCTTTGCCAATAGAATGTGGTGGAAGTGACACTGTGCAAATAATGACACAGGGCTTTAAGAGGACCTATAGCTTTTGCTTTTTTCTGCTTGGAGTCCCAAGTCTCCATATTTTTTAAAAAGTCTGCTCAAATAAACTATTTACATAAGATCCAGTGTTTTACAACAGCACATATGTGCAAGTTTCAATTAAAAATCATGCATATCAAGAACAGACAAGATCTTAACCCAATGAGAAAAGAAAATCACCAGGTGCCAACGCAAAGATGACACAAATGTTGGAATTATTGGACCAGGATTTTAAAGCAGCCATCATAAAAATGTTTCAATGCGCATATAAATATGCTTGAGCCAAATGAAAATATAGAAAGTCACAGGAAAAAAAAAAGACAAAGAAGAACCAGATGGAAATTTTAGAACTAAAACCCACCATAAATGAAATTAGAAACTCAGTGGATAGGCTCAACAGCAGAATGAAGAAGACAGAAAAAAAGAATCAGTAAAAATCTATTGTTAAAAATTAAACAATAGAAATTACCCAACCTGAACAACGGAAAGAAAACATACAGAAAAAAATAAATAAACAGCCACGGGTCTGTGGGACTATAACAAAAGATGGACATTCGTGTCACTGAAGTCCAGGAAAACTGAAGGAAGAGAGTGGGCTGAAAAAGTAGTCAAAAAAAGCAGAGCTAAAATTTTCCTATATTTGGCAAGACATAAACTTAACAACACAAGAAGCTGAAAGAAACCCATACAGGATAAACCTAAAGAAATCTATGTCGAGCTACATGATGGTTAAACTTCTGAAAACTAAAGATGGAAAAAAAAAAAGAGAGAGAAAAAAAAAAGCTTGAAAGCAGCCTGAGAGAAAGGCTGTGTTACCTGTAGGGGAAAAGCAATGTGAACGAATTAGACTTCTCATCAGAATCACTGAGACCAGAAGGAAGTGGCACCGCATTTTTCTAGTACTAAATGACAAGAACTATCAATATGAAGTTCAATAAATAGCAAAAATTTCATCCACAAACAAAGGAGAAATCAAGGTATTTTCAGAGGAAGAGTAACAGAAAATCGTCGCCAGCAGACCTACTATAAAAGATCGGCTACAGGAAATTTTTTAAACAGAAAGAAAATGATTTAAAAAATCTTGGAAAATCAGAATGAAAGAACACAGAAAAAATCAAAAGTATGGGTAAATGCAGCAGTATTTTTGTCTACTCGTAAGTTTCTTAAATAGGTCTGACGGTGGAAACAGAAAGTATCACAATGCCTGCTGGGCAGAGGAAACGTTTAAGGCAATTGGGGTGGCGAAGAGTACAGGGGGAATAGAGAGGCATCTGCACTTCACTCAGAGTGGCAAACGGACACCCACAGACTGTGATTAGCTGTGTATATGTGACATAATACCTAGGGCAATAAAAATATATATAAACAAAAAGAAATATGCAAAGACACTATAGGTAAATAAAAATTGAATTACAGTAACCTGCAGGAAGGTAATCGAAAAAAAGAAAGCAAATAATGAAAGAGAACAAACAGAAAGCAGAATGTCTCAAAAAACACACCCAGAGTAGCCCCCAGGCCTCTGGGGGGCAAAGTGGTTAAAGCCGATACTCTGGAACCAGCCTGCCGGGGTTAAATTCCTGGCTGCGTCCCAATGGGCAAACTCCCCAATTTCCCTGGGCTTCAGGTACTATGTCTGCGAACTGGAGATAATGATATCACTTCACAAGATTTTGCTGAGCTTTAAATAAGTTAATATTTACTTACAGCAGTGCCTGGCAAATGGTAAGTATGAAATATATGTTTTCCACATAATAAAATAATTAAATTGATTTCCCACTTGGGGCAGGGGAACAATCAATTTTTCCTCTTTTCTGCCCTCATAAATTACATTATGACAAACATCCTTGTGCTTTAGGCTATTGCACATCTCTGACTATTTTTAGGATACAGAAGTCCTCTGAAAGATGTTTTGATGTTCCTGTGCAGACACACTCCTTTTTCCTGACAGGATAAACTGCACTAGCTTCTATAAGAAGTGGCTTTGACAAGAACTGAAATAACTAGAGTAGCTGAAGTTCTCACCATATTTGTTTTAGCACCACACAAAATAGAGAGTATAAGTCTCCATGGCAGGTGATGTACAGAAACCCTGTTTATGACTTTACACCAACAAATTCACCAGGGCAGCAGGGTATCTTGGTTAAAAGCATGGACTCTGAAGTTAAATTACCTGAGTTCAAATTCCAGCTCTTTCACGTATTAGCTGTGCAAACTTGGGCACATTAATTAACCTCTCTGTCCTTCGGCTGCTTCCTCTCTACATAGGGGGAAGTAGCAGTAGCACAGGGATGTTATGAGGATGAAATGAGTTAAGTACCTGATGTACTCGAGGACTTAAACCAAATAGAAAAGCTACGTGTAGCCCCCTCCATGATGGCCTAAATTCATCCTGAAAACAGGAAGACAAGAAAATGATCATGAAGCTCAGTGGGCAGTGGCTAGGAATAAAGGGAAGACACCTCCCCCTCTCCTTATATATCAGTGTGAGCTGCCAGGAGCGTTGTAATAGAGCCATTGGTTATGTGCCACCGCTATCTGCAGCCTCCTGAACACTGCCTTCCCAATGAATCATCTCTACAGGATGAGCAAAACAAAACCAAATAAAGTAAAATAAAGGATGAGTAAAACAAGTGATTTTGCATAAAGAATTCTTTTTATCTGAGCTGCTTCTAGCCGCCTGCACCTGTGGGAGCTTTGCACATTTATTTGACGGCAAACAAGTTGGACTGTCCCATGGGGACATCTAAAAGGTTCAACAAACCCTGGCTGGGTGGCTCAGTTGGTTGGAGCATCGTCTCGTACACCAAAAGGGTGTGGGTGTCGTCCCCCATCAGGGAATGTGCTTAGATGCCGATTCGATGGCCTGTCATCGGGGCGTTTATGGGAGGCAACTGATCAATGTTTGTCTCTCACAGTGATGTCTCTCTCTCTTTCTAAAAGCAATAAAAACATATTCTCAGGTGAGGAATAATAATAATAATGACTCAATGAGTGGTTTGAAATCTTTGCAATTCAAAAGAGGCCTAAAAGGAACTACATGACTAAAGCAGTTTATTCTTATATTCCTATGGCCGCAAGTCAAAATGTAAGATCGTGCTCGGGGAGATATTATTGGTTGTATTTTTAAATGGAGTTAAAAATAAACTGTTAAAATCTCTGTTATACTCTGGGCTTAGAGTAGATTCTATTTTGGGATATTATTACTCAGTACATAAACAGATTGTATCAAAATAAGTTGTACAAGACTCCATCATTCCTTGCTACTAAAGAATAGCAGCTGGTTACTGCAAAAATGTCAGCTTCTTCTCTATTTTTTTGTTTCTTCTTTCTTCATTTATAATGGCTGATTTCACCCTGGAATCCAGACATAATGCGGACAATATAAGCATTACCCACCCATTTTAATCATCATCACAGTGGAATATTCAAAACCCAAAGGAATTACTCTCTAACGTTCAGGTTCATGCACCATAGAAAATAAATGGAGAAGATGTTTGGGGCTGATACATATGTCCTCAACTCATACCCAGTTAGTATGTTCATCATATATACTGATTAGCCGTTACAGTTCCCATGTTAAATATTCTGGACTATTGTTAACATGCACTATCAAATTACCCAGGAAATTACAATAACTGAGCTTTCTTATTGTGCCTTTCTTACAACCCATGAAAACCCATGCATCCTACTTTAAGGCGTGAAAGATATTAGGACCATGAGCCAAGGCAGCTCCTCTTGTTCACAACTGCTGAGTACAGTCTGCCCATTTCCAGGGCACAGCACTGGGGACTAGACTCGGTATCTTGCAGAATTCGGTCAGTGTTCCAAAGAAAACTTCAGGTTAGAAGCCTCTAATGATTTCTTAAGAATTTCTGCTCCAGTGTGATTTGGAAGCCTCACAGATTGAGAAGGAAATTTGGTGTAAACCAGAAGACTCTGGCATTAGTAGATAAATGGAATGGAGGACTTTCAGCTAGGGACTATTTGCATATTGAACCCTATGGGGTGTCTAACCTTTTGGTATCTCTGGGCCACACTGGAAGAAGAAGAGTTGTCTTGGGCCACACATTAAATACACAAACACTAACAAAAACTGATGAACAAAAAAAGGTTTTAAGCAAATTTACAATTTTGTGTTCAGCCACATTCATAGCCATCTTGGGCCACATGCGGCCTGTGGGCCATGGGGTGGACACTCTTTAGGGGATCAACTCACTGCAGCAAGGCCAAAGTAATTGGAACAAAGACCAAAGAGGCACTCCAGCCTCTACAGCTTCAAGAGTGTGGACTCAGGAATCAGACAGCCTAGATTTAAATCTTGTCTCCTACTTACTAGCTATGTGACCCCAGTTTCAGAAAAAAAATCCTCTTCGATGATAACAGTATTGTCCAGATAGAATTGCTGTAAGGATTAAATGAACTAAAACACCTAGAATAGTGCTTCTAAAATAGCATTTTCTATTTTAGTATTTCTATCATTGAGGCTGCTGTCAGCATCGTTGTGATCATATTGAGAGAGATTTCAAATAGATGCTCACAAGACAAGCACCATTAGACTGTACTACATGCTTACTATTCATGCAGTCCTGTGCTAAGTACTCAGTACCGATGATACAGAAACATATGGGTAAATGAGGGAGAAGAGACAAATCTGCCATGCAGAAGAATTCCAGATAACTCAGCAAATACTCTCCACTCCTTGACTGTGGCTCCCACACAGTGACTCTCTTCCAAAGAGCACAGTCTGGAAAGGGGTGAGGGGGTCACAACTTCTCAGGGGAGAAACCTGACAGACACTAACTCACCCAAACGACCAAGTTCACTGAAGCCCAAACTCTAATCAACTCATGAGAAAAACATCACACACATCACAATGAAGGACATTCAACAAAATATGTGGACCACTACTCCCCACAATTCAAGGTATCAAAAACCAGGGATGTCTGAGAAACTCACAGCCAAGAGAAGTGTAAGCAGACACGGAAACTAAATGGAATGTGGTGGATTCTAGAACAATAACGATAAATGGCTCTCAGGGGAAAACTAGAGAAATCTGGATGAAGTATGGATCTAGTTAAAAATAATTTATCATAGTGGCTCATTCATTGTAACAAACACACTAAACTGATGTAAGAAATTAATAACGGAACACTGGCGATGGTGGTATATGAGAACTCTGTACTATCTTGGCCATTTTTTTTTTTATAAATCTAAAACTGTTCTAAAGACTGAAGTTTATTTAGAAAAAAGATATGGGTTTGGGTTGCAAGGCACTCCCAGAGTAATGGGGGAGACGAGCAATTAAATGATAAATTATATGCAACCGTGGAAGCATGTAAAATATGCAGAACCTGCACAAAACCCCATGGGATTAATTAAAAAGCTGAGGGTGGTAAAGCAAGGCATTGGGAGGGGGCCTTGTCTGAGCTGCAGTGTCAAAAATGAATAGGGAGGGTGGGCGTCCCACACAGAAGGGATGTGTGGGTAAATACTTGGGCATTACTGAACCACTTGGGGCTGTTGGGGCATTAAGTACGAAGAGAAGGAGTGGCCAAACTGCAGACAGATGGGGAGGAGCCTGATCGGAAAGGTCCTGGCAGCAGGAGGAAGAACAGGATGAAGAGCTCCCTCACTGAGCCAGAGGGAGGCCCGGCCCCTCAAAGCCATTTCTGGAAGGGATGACTGGCAGAGCAAAGCACCTAACAGGTAGATTCCCTCTAAATTAAAACGCCTATCACTCCTCCACTGTCCGAAATGAGAGCTGGAACAGACTGCACCTGACCCACTTTTAATTCCATTTGTCTGCTAATGTCATTGGACTTGATTTATTGGTGTCTGATAGGCTCCTTCTAGAGAAAGATTCATGACTAGACAAAAAGAATTTAACATTGTTAGTCAAAAGGCTTTTCCTGGAATGGACAGAGTAAATATCAAAGAGGCTCAGTCCTTAAGGCTTGGCCTAGATGACAAGTCCTCACCATCTCAGCCAGGGTGCAGCCCACGTGAACCAGCACCAAGTCAGTGAATGTGGGAGGTGGCAGGCACTGGGCTGGGGTTGAGGGTGCAAATGCACTTTTATAACAGGCTAGAACTGAGGGAAATGCCCTGAGTATTGAGCTCCAACCTGAACACAGACCAGCAGCTTAAAAAGGCTATTAAAATAAGAAGACAATTCTCTATCACTGTTGCAGAGGTACCAGCTTACTGTCATGTTATTAAGAAAGCCGAGTGGGCTATGGATTCAATTGTACATACTTAAATTTCTACTTGTGAAATCCATGAAGAACAGAATTTGTTCAACCAGCACTTGACTGTCACAACGATGGGGAGAAGCAGGGAGGCTAGATGTCTTAAAATATGCGAGACAGTCCCTCCATGCCTCGTGTTTTTTTTGCAGGTCCCTCCCAAGAGTCAGGAGGAACACTACCTACGTATAATGACCAAAGCCTAGAGCATAACTCTGTTGCATATAAATACAAGGTATCTTTTATCAGGTATTAGTTTTGCAGAAACTCAACCGCCATGTAAATCAACATTTTGGACAGTACCATGGCTCACCTCACAGCAGCACTGAAGGTGGTTTTGGGTCCCCAACCGTGTGGCCCTGCACTCGCAGTCTGGACCTTCACAGAGGTCCCACAGAGGAGCAAGCATCCGGGTACCTTCATTAGGTCTTCTACTGTGCTTGCATTTTGAAAATTTACGAGTACATATTCAAACGCATGTATCATTTTAGCAGAAATTACTCTTTTTATTTCTCCTTTACATGGTCACTAAGATGTTATATTGATGGTTTTATTGTGTAATAAGTACTTCATTTTAGGATAAAGAGGATGTTACAAAATGTTTGCTCTAATTAGGTGTTAGGACTGACACCTATTGAATCGCAGTATCAGGTACAAGGCGTCTGAGAAACGAACGGGGAGGAAAGGCTCTCTCGGCTGCCTGCCTTTTCACTGTCTCCAAGGGCGACTAGATGGCTCTGGGGGTTCCCTTGTTCCAGGGAGCTTCTGGACTGAAACTGCAAGTGACTCTGCTTGAGAAAATTCCTCAGGACAGAAGCCCAAGTGCACTCCGGGAGTGTCTCAGACATTTGGAGCTATTATTCTCAGGCCCAATGAAATGCGATTACATTAAACTTCAAACTTGCTTCAGAAATGTCAGGGGAAGTCTTACCTCCCTAGGATTCTGCAGCCAGGCCAGCAATGGGTTCTTTTTTGAATAATACCTCACACACAGAGACCAGAGGAAGCCTACTTGAATTCTTTTCTGTGAGAGGTCAGGGTAGCTGCTTACCTGACTTTCCTACACTGGACATCAGTGACTTAGCTAGAATCATTAAGAAGATTTCCTTTGATATGGTAAGTGGGTTTTCTTTCCACCTTTATGAAGTTTTGGTGATGATGACATCAGTAAAGACAAATGTGCTCGCTGTGATGCAAGTTGGTACACAGTAGATTAGAAAGACCCCATTTGTTCTAATGTCAGTCTCCAGCGCTTCCTCACTAAGCAACAAGGAAACAGCCTTTTTAACCAAGGTAGCCAGGGGGCCAGTTCTGACCCAGCCAGGCTCCTCCTTTGCATACCTCATATTGCTCTTGATCAAGAGCCTCACTGAGGTTTTTGATTCTTACCTCCCAGTAGGGGGCACTGTTGTCAGAAAAGAGGACCTGGGACTTCCGGCCAAGATGGAGGCGTAGGCGGACACACTGTGCCTCCTCTCACAACCAAAATTAAGGACAACAAATATTTAGAAACAAGAAAACAACCAGAACTTATAGAGAACTGAACTGTACGGAAGTCCAACAACCATTCATCCAGACCGGTAAGAGGGGCGGAGTCGCGGCAGGAGAAAGTGGAGGTGCGGACCCAGGAACGCTAGCAGCAGCGGCTGGCAGTTCCCAGGTGCACAGGCGGCGGCTGGCGGTCCTTGGGCACAGGGGGGCAACTGTGCAGACCCAGTGAGGCCGCACAAGGCGGCTGGCTGACCAGGTGGTCCCACATTCGCGTGCACAGACGGTCCAGGCGGAGCGGAAGTGGCAGAGGGGACTGAATCCAGGAGAGAGCGGAGCGGGCGCCATTGCTCCCTCTCAGGCCCCACCCCCACATACAGCGTCACAACCCAGTGACTGAGCTGCCCCGCACCGGGGAGCACCAGAGGCTCCACTCTTCACTACATAACAGCACGTGTGCGTGCGCAGATAATCCAGGTGAAGGGGAAGCAGCGGAAAGGGCCGGAGTCCAGGAGAGAGCGGAGCAGGCGCCATTGCTCCTTCTCAGACCCCGCCCCCACCTATAGCGTCACAACCCAGCGACTAGGCTGCCCCGCCCTGAGGAACACCTAAGGCTCCACCCCCTCACTACGTAATAGCTGCTACCAGACTAAAACCAAAACAACAACAACAACAAAAAAACCCCACCAAAAATGGCTCAAACCGGAAAACAAATAAAAGCCCCAGAGCCAATTCCTCTAAGCAGTGAAGAGATAGCCAACCTGTCAGATGCACAGTTCAAAGCACTGGTCATCAAAATGCTCACAGAATTGGTTGATTTTGCTCACAAACTAGATGAAAAAATGCAGGCTACAATCCGTGAAATGAAGGAAGATGCATGGGGAACTGATAGAGATGGAAGAAAAACTGGGACTCAAATCAATGGAGTAGACCAGAAGGAAGAAACTAACAACCAAACAGAAGACAAGGAAGAAACAAGAATTCAAAAAAATGAGGAGAGGCTTAGGAACCTCCGGGACATCTTTAAACATCCCAACATCCGAATTATAGGGGTCCCAGAAGGGGAAGAAGAACAGCAACGAGTGGAAAACTTATTTGAACAAATAATAAAGGAGAACTTCCCCAATCTGGCAAAGGAAATACACTACCAGGACATCCAGGAAGCTCAGAGAGTCCCAAAGAAGTTGGACCCAAGGAGGAACACACCAAGGCACATCATAATTACATTAGCCAAGATTCAAATGAAGGAGAGAATTCTAGAAGCAGCAAGGGATAAGGGGACAGTCACCTGCAAGGGAGTTCCCATCAGACTGTCAGCTGATTTCTCAAAAGAGACCTTCCAGGCAAGAAGGGGCTGGAAAGAAATATTTGAAATCTTGAAAAGCAGGGACCTACATCCAAAGTTGCTCTATCCAGCAAAGCTGTCATTTAGAATGGAAGGGAAGATAAAGTGCTTCTCAGATAAGGTCAAGTTCAAGGAGTTCATCATCACCAAGCCCTTATTATATGAAATGTTAAAGGGACTTATCTAAGAAAAAGAAGATAAAACTATGACAGTGAAAAGACAACAAACTCATAGCTATCAAGAACCACACCTAAAACAAAAGCAAACTAAGCAAACATCTAGAACAGGAACAGAACAACAGAAATGGAGATCATATGGAGGGTTAGCAACAGGGGCATGGGAGGAGGAGAGAGGGGGAAAAGGTACAGAGAATGAGTAGCATAGATAATGGGAAAAAAATAGACAGGGGGAGGGCAAGAATAGTATGGGAAATGTAGAAGCTAGAAAACTTATGACCCATGGACATGAACTAAAGGGGGGAATGTGGGTGGGAGAGGGTGGGTAGGGTGGAGGGGAATGATGGGGGAGAAATGGGACAACTGTAATAGCATAATCAATAAAATATATTTAAAAATAAAAAAAAAAAAAATAAAAAAAAAAAAAAAAAAGAAAAGAGGACCTGAACAGACATCCAAATCAGTGATGTCTACCACAATGCCCTACCAGAGTTGCAGGAAAGATTCCTCAGTGTGGAATGCCTGTTTCAGAAGAAGGCATTCTTCTGTTTCAGAAGACCCTGGACATGAACACTGGATGAGGATCAGAGCCCCATACATAATTTCTCAGGGTACTTATGATTTTACTAACTTGTCAGCAACAAGATTTCTCCTTCCTAATGTTTATCTGATTCAAATTGTGTTATTTCCCAAGAAAATTAAAATTACATTTTAAAAATATTGTTTCTCTTTTCTATTCCTGAAAATATTTGAAGTTCAATACTTAAACTAGCAGAGGAAATCCGTATTGTACCCAAACAGTGGGAGCTTTCCATTTGGAGTGCTTTTCCTGGAAGGCACAGGGCTCCAAAAGCCATTTGTAGAAAGAGCCGTAGGTCAGGTGTCGATCTCTTTAAGACTTTGAAAACTTTATGGCAGAATTTTTCTTTGAAGTTATTATACATAACAACAAAAATAACAAAAACCCCACCAGCAATAAAATGCAATGTATTGGTCCTAAATATACTTCGGGTTCAGCGCTGAGGACATGTGGCCTCTGCCAGCTCATTTGCTCCTCACAATAACTCCATGACAGAAGTCTGATGCTCCCCAATTTCCAGACAAGCAAACTGAAGTTCCAGGGTGTTACTTAGCTTTTCCAAACAGCTCAGAAGAAGAAGACTGGAATGCAGGACTGTCTAACACAAGTGTTGTGGTCTTCATCACTGCCCCATTGAGAGACAAAGTGGACTATGGATAGAGTATGAACCGCAGCACAAAACATGTCCCAAGTCACTGGCTGTGCATCCTGGAATAAGATTCTCAGAGCTGAGCTTCTTTTCTCCAAGAGGCCACGGGTTATCTGAATTGGCAGTCAGAGGAAAGGAGAAATAGGTGCAGAGGGCTGGCTGAGGCTGGGCCGGCTTACGTGGTCTCTGAACCAGCCCTGGGAGTCCACTGAAAGGTCACAGGGTGGACAGCCCCAAGTGCACACTCACTGGGAGAGCTGGATGCACGCTTGAAGAATGATGGCAGCTAATTTGTGGGTTTCCATTTGCAAGCCCAGTGCTCTAGAAGCTGTGCATTTCCTGGTCAGGACCTTTGCACAGGGTGGGGAGTTGGGGCAGCTGCCCTGTCCAGCCAGTTTTTGCTGTCATGAATGTTTGTAATTATTACTATCCGAGCACAGCTGTGATCACCTAACCCTTCTGGATTTCACTGCTATTAGGTACTGGAAACTGCTGAGTGGGCAGCCTAAGCAAATCCAAAGAAAAAAAGAGAGAGAGATATTATATAATACATGTATAATCTATAATGCTATAGTATCTATGATACTATATATTAGCCTGATTAATGGCTGCTTATACACAAAAGTTAAACCTAGTTATATATCAGATTGAAGATTCTATATCCTATGACTGAATTAATACAATGAATATAAAACACCCTGGAGAATAAAGTTAAAGGAACACAAATTTTATCGAATCAGAGTTCTCGAAAGGAAACGTGATAATAAGAACTTGGTTCTTCTCCAGTTTTGCCACTAACTAGCTCTGCGAACTCTTTAAGACACAGTGAGGTCTGTAAGAAACTCATGGGTCAGACGATTTAAATTATGGTAAAGAAAGGCATTGATTTGCACAATGTAACAAAATATTCAGATGTACAATAACAAAACAAACAAAAGTCCTTTTCTTCTGCTACTTGATCTCATCTTTGTGGGGCTCTCCTTCCCACCCATGATGGCAAAAAATACTTAAATTGGACAATTCAAAATAATTCAGTCTCAAGTTTTAAAAAGCCTCTTTCAGTGTTGCAGTCATTTCTTTTGAACAGTTCATTTCAAACTCCCTCTCAGAGCAGTTTGCTCTTTCCTCAATTTTATGTTCTTGCATTCCTTCCTTCTTCACAGGCTAGTGCCTGAATGGGAGGGGAGTTTACAATGAATCCTCTCCTTGCTAGGGCTGGACCATCTGATCTACTGGCTCTTCTTTCTCCACTGTTCTACAGTGAAGAGTTGCCGGCACACACAGGCACCGAGGCCCTCTCTACTGGTGTCTGTGGAGATGCAGCTAATCCTGGTGATTTAGGACATCCTGCAGGTTCATGCTCTTCAATCTCCTAAAGCCAGTGGTCAAAAGAGTTCATGAAATAAATGTCTGGTGGAAGGCAAGACAGACAATTTCCAACTACTCCCACAACATCAATAACCATCTATAGTAGATGACACAACATGTTTTAGCTACAGTACAAACTATTCTTTGAGCGTCTGACATAGGTAGCCAACTACTATTTCACATTTCCATTATGGTGTCCAAAAAGCACCCCAAATTGAACATATTCAACTAGATTTATCTTAACGCACTTAAATATGACTATTAGTGCTCCTTAAAACAGTAAATGCAACTACCAGCTATTAAAGCTAGAAATGTAGAGTTCATCTTTAAAAGCCCCTCTCCCTCAGCCTTTATATACAATCCATCAACAGGTCCTAATGCAATGACATCCAAAATACCTCACAAACCTGCCCCCTTTCTCTGTCTTTGCTGCCACCTCCTAGTCCAAGCCACCATTGCCTCTCATTTGGATGCAATTGCCTTTTGACTGGTTTACCTGTACCCACTCTGGCTTTCTTCTAATCTGTTTTTCCCACTTCAACCAAAGTGATATTTGCTAAGCATCAGCACGCACGTGCCTGCGCGCACATGCACAAACCTCTTAAACTCTACCTGGTTTCCCATTGCTCCAAGGTAAAGACCAAAATATGTAACATGGCTCTCCGAATCCTGGGTCATCTGGTCCCCACTTGCCCCCACAGCCTCCCCTTGCACACTCCTCATCACACTCTGGGTTCCAGTGACACTGGTCTGATTTCAGTCCCTCAATCTGACAGGCTTCCTTCTGACACAGGACCTTTGTCCATGCTATTCTCTCTGTCTGGAAGGCTCCTGTCCCCGCAAACACTCCTTTCTCTGGCTAACAGAAATCTCCCTTCTGACCTCACCATATCATCATTTCCTTGGGGAGATTTTTGTAAAATTCCTAACAATGTAAAATCTCCCTATCAACATGTACAGCTTCCCATTTTGAAGCTTACGTACATGTAAGCTGACATGTACGTATATCATTTAGTCTATTGTGCAATCTCTTTCACTAGATTATAAGCTTCAAGAGAACAGGAACTACATCTGTTTGAGCTCACCATGTTATCCTTGGCACTCAGAACAATGCATAGTAAGATGCTTCCATATATATTCTCATTCATAGTCATTGAATGCATAACTGAATGAATAAAATCAATCCAGAAACTATTTGATGATGATGTTTTTGAAGATTTAGTTACTGATATTTGTGGCATTGACTCTCAACAGGAGAAATGTTTTTATATCAGAGTATTTGAGTACACTCTATACCCTCTGTTAGCCATGTAAATGTTAGAAACATTTAACTCAGTGGCAGTATTATAATAATACCTGTTTTCAATCACAGGGCTACAGATAAAGAATTGGGTGCTATTTAATGTAAGGCTTTGTGATTTTGTTAGCAAAGTTTAAAAGCTTTTTATGCCAAACCCACAAAAATACCTAAGAATACATAATATTTAAAAAAGCTTAAACTGATAAGAACAGATACTACACTTTGTAACAGCATGGATGGATCTGGAAAGTATTATGCTAAGTGAAATAAGCCTGTCAGTGAAAGACAAATACCATATGATCTCACCTATAAGTGGAACCCAGTCAATAAAACAAACAAGCAAGCAAAATAGAACCAGAGACATGGAAATAAAGAACAAACTAACAGTGACCAGAGAGAGGGGAAGGAGGGTAGTGGGGAAAAGAAGGGGAAAGGTCAAGTCAAGGAATATGTATAAAGGACCCATGGACAAAGACAACAGGGGGAGGGCTGAGTGTGGGAAGTGGTGGTGGGTAGGGCAAGGGGGCAGTAATAGGGGAAAAATGGGGAAAACTGTAATTGAACACCAATACAAATTTTTAAAAAAAGATAAAAGCCTTACATGGTTTGACTTGGGATGGTGGGCACACAATGCAGTGTACAGATGATGTATCACAGAAATGTACACTTGAAAACTATGTAATCTTATTAACCAATGTCACCCTGAGAAATTCATTTTTTTTAAAAAAAGGCTTTACAACTCCTCCAACACAAACTTCAATTTGTATTAGTTAATATGGATGTTTAACCAAATGGTACACTAAATATTTATGGACATTATTTAGGTACCCAGTACACGGCAAAAATATCTATTAATACCGTATCATGTAATACCTTATCATGGTTCAGTTATATGAGTGATTTCAACCTCTTCCACATAGGTGAGGTTCGGAGCTTTAAGAGAATAAATGCCTTGCCCAAGGTCAAGCAAGGGTGAGTGAAGATTCCAACAACTGATTTCCATGACTTCAAAACCCATCCATGCCTCTGGAAATTTGGATTAATTTAAAGAAGAAATTTTATCCAATAAAGTAGCACTTTACTTTTTTAAGGGGGATCATTATTGAAACCTAAATTAGCAGCCTAGAAAATGACCTGCAAGAAATATCTCAAAGACCTGAGAAAAAGTATAGAGATAGAAACTATAAAGGAAAAGGACTTAGAGTTTTAGAAACATAGACTCTATATCCAGGAGACCTAACATATGAACAACAGAAATTTTAGAACAAAGGGAGACAGATGAGAGCAGGCAGTAATTAGACAAATAAAAGGAGAAAACGTTCCTGAAATAATGAGACTTGAGTCTGAGAAATTTCAAGGCTGGGAGGGAAAAGAAGACAGGTCCTTAGACAAAGCTTAGTAAAATTTCTGATCTCTGCCCTGGCTGGTGTGGCTCAGAGGATTGAATGCCAGCCTGTGAACCAAAGGGTCGCTGGTTCGATTCCTAGTCAGGGCACATGCCCAGGTTGTGGGCCGGGCCCCAGCAGGGGGCATGCGAAAACAGCCACACATTGATGTTTCTCCCCCTCTCTCCCTCCTTTCCCCTCTCTCTAAAAATAAATAAATAATATCTTTTTAAAAATTCTGACCTCTTAAGGATAAAGAGAAAAAATTAAGTTAAAAAGCTACCTACATAAAGAAAAAATATCTAACCGCCATTTGCAACAATGGAAGTTAAAAAGCAGTAGAATCAAATCTACAGCTAAGCACAAAGACTACAATTTAATTCTATTCCCTATTGAGATATGAATGCCCTTTTACAGAGGATATGCAAGACTTTAGACAGTGAATCATGCATATAGTTCATCTAAGGACAACACTTGGGAATATTAACCAAATAATAAATGAAACCAAAAAGAGAACTCAAGATGGAAAAAGAGAAAGATAAAAGACCTGTGAACAACTCAGCATAATTGATGTGCACATAAATATGGATGCAGATAGACAGAGCTAGAGATACAGAAATAAAAAGATGAGAATAAACTGTCTAATACTGCTTAACATAAGGGTTAAAGAAAGACTCTTGAAATAACAGGGCCATCCTATAAGGAAAACTCTAATAGACGCTAAATTATGATGCAAAATCTAGGAATTGGGAGTAGGGAAAAATTACAGCATTCCCAAAGTTTATTAGTAGGAAGAGAGAAAAGGGGAAAAAAGGTGCAAAAACTGAAAGCATTTTAATAGGCTCATTCTGTAGGGTAGAGAGAACTGGAGAAATAGAGCATCAAACAGCGAGAGCACCCCAACTTGGGGAAATAGTTCAATTCATTCATCTGGTGGAAATCGTTAATAACAGGGAAATATACACTGAAACCTCCAAATTAACAAGGGGAAAGAAACAGAACAAGTATCAACTTAAATCCCATAGTTTAAGGAAAAAGAAAGAGAGGAAACAAAAAGTGAGTAACTAAATGACAAGACTGAAGAAATAAAGGCAGGTCATTATATTGAGTGTGAATAGACTGAATTCTCTTACTGAAATACAAAAACTGTCAAACTAGATTTCATATATTTTGCTATTTGCAGAAAACATACCTAAGGAGAAGTGATAAAGAAGATGAAAAATAAAAGGGTCAGCAATGAGAGACCAAGCAAATGCAAAAAAAGAAAACAGAAATGTCAACATTAATATAAAGTGGAATTTAAAGTTAAAACGTATCAGAGGATTGAAAGAATCATTATGTAACAAAAAGCACACTTAGGAATTTAGCTAAACCATTTAAAAGTACATATGGACAACATGTAGTGATTGCAGGGAGGGAGAGAGGGTAACAGGGGACCAAATGGGTCCTCTTTGGGTAATAAAAAATACAATAAAAAATTTAAAAAAAAACAAAAATAAAAAAGTAAAAAGAAACTACATGTACTGAAAACCATGGCAGCTAAATATGTGGAGCAAACACTGCTAGACATACAAGGAAAACTTGAAAAATACGCAGTTGTAATAGCAGACTTGAACGCAATTCTCTCAGAATCTAGTCACCAAAAATAAGGATGTAGAGGAATTTAATAATATAGTGAATACATTTCGCTTAATAGATACGTGCAGTAGGGCACATAAACTGGTTTGTACCAGCTGTTGGGAGCCAATTTTGAGTGTCTCGTCCCATCCCTACATTCAGTGGTGTTAACATCGGTGGTGAGTGCAGGCCGTGGTGGGAGTGCGTTCACCACGGGAAAGGACAAATGGTGCAGATGCCACCAACCGTCACGACTAGAGGGCTGGTTAGTACACATGTGTCAGCACACCACTGAACCCACGCGTGAAAGTTCCCATTCAGACAGAGAATATGGTTTTTTCTCATTTACCCACGGAACATTTTGGAAAATTTATCATATACTTGATTCAAAACTTTACTAGATTCCAAAAATAGAGATTTTTTTTACAAGCTCTGTCTTTCTGATCACACACCAATGAAACCTGAAAGAAATAATATGAAGGGGAGAAGAATTAGTACTAAGAAATTTAGAAGCAAAAGAGCACAGTAAAAGGTGAATCAGAATCATCTTGAAAGCAATGAAAGAAAGAACCAGTCTTTCAGAACCTATGGAATAAAGGAAAAGCTGTACTCCAAAGGAACTTAACGCCTTAAATGCCTTCATTATTGAAAAAGAAAGAGTAAGGGAGAATAATACAAAGGGCCCAAGTACTAATCTTAAGAAATTGCGGGGGGGGGGGGGCCCACAAAGTGAACCAAGAGGCAATGAAGAGAGAACTAACAATGACAAAAACTGAAGCTAACAAAATAGAAAGCAAAGAATAGAAAGGACAAAAAAGATAAAGAAAACTACAAATTGGTTATTTGGGTGGGGGGAATAGATAAATTTTTCATCAGGATCACGAATAAAAAAACAAAAGTAAAAATATAGCAATATTAGACTTGAGAAAAGAAATATAACCACAGATGTAGAAGCAAGTAAAAGAATTACAAGAAAATATTTCATGAAACTATTGGTTTAAAACACATTCAAAATAAATCCAAAAATGCTTTTCCTGCAAAACACAAATTCTTTAAACTGACCTAAGAAAAATGGAAAACTCAAATATTCTAATCACCATAAAATTATAAAGGAGATTAAAAGCCCATTATTCAGAAAGGCACCAACATCAGACAGACCCATAGCTGTCTTTTAAAGAACCAACAAATATTTATTCAATTTATGCCATTCCTTAAAAAAAAAGGTGAAAATTTCTCCAGTAATTTTTGGAAGATAAAATTATTTTAACATCAAATCTAATAAAGGTATCATTCAGAAATAAATACTATCATCTCAGTACCCAGACTAATACATGACATAAGACATGTGCTCAATTTATGTATTTTAAATAAGGAATAGACCAATTCTCCTCATGAATATAGATGCTAAAACTAAAAATAAATTTTAGCAAATGGAATCTGGTAACACATCAAAATATTTGTCATATCAACAGATGCTGAAAAGACATTTAATATCCTAATGCCATAAAGTATTTTAATTAAAATCACTATTAAGAGGGAATGATATATCATACCAACACTTTATTATTATCATGAAGGGTCTAGAAAATTCAGTAAGTAAAAAATAAGTAAAATAGTGAAGATAAGCTTGAAAAAAAAACAACATGTTACTGCTGATAGATGATTCCATCCTTAGAAAACCCAGTTATCTTGGAGAAATTTTCATAGAGAATCATTGAGTGATAAAATCAAAATGCACTAACGTGAGCACAACATCTCATTTTCTAAGATAATGACCAAAAAAATGTAAGATAGAGCAATACTTAAGCATTGAAAGATATATACAAGGTTATCATTTTGGATATCACAGGCAGGGAACTGAGTCCAGGAAGAACAGAAAGGAAAAACCAGACAAAAGTCAAATGCAAAAAAAACATATATAATTTCAGTTAAAATGTTTTATTAAAAAAGTTTTAAAAGATTGATTTATTTGTTTTCCAAAGATTACACTGTTCCAAAGGAAGATATAGAATGAAATAATTAAGTGGTCATCCTCCTCAGCACCAGCTCAAGGTGGTGTCAGAATATAAAAAGCATGAATTCCAATACCATCTCACCCCAGAGCAGTGCCTGGAGTGTCTCGGGCCTAATTCTCAATCTCTTCAACTTTCCATAGGGAATGCCCTCCCACTGCCCTGTGATAAATTAACCATCTGAGGGAATTAGCAAGCCAACCACACACAGGTTTGTGCAGCTTGATCAGATTTCTCCACCAAGGGGCCCCATCACATGCTAGTTTCACTTTTTTCCATTGATGCTCAAATAATGGCACAGTTAAATTTTCTAATTGCTTATTTTCTCTAAGCTTTTTCTAATCCCACTGCTGCATTCTTATGAAACTAGGAGTCAGTGAGATGATCATGAAGAGCCTTCATCCTAAGGCAGATCTCCCCACCCCATGTGACCATGTTATTTATGAAAGGGTAGCTCATCAAACACACTCAGATGGGCGCTCATTAATACAATCCACAATTGGATGAATGTAGTCAGAAAAGAAAAAGAAAAAAGTCACTTTGATAAGTTAAATTTTAGGAATGCTCAGCATATTTTACCTTATAAGGTAACAAAAATATTAGACTTAAACTATCTTAATGTCTTAAAATCAAAAGAATATATTTAATCTTATATTTTTGGTACATATTTTAGATATAAAATATTTTAATACAGGAAGTGAATTCTTGACCATATATCCCCTGACTATTAGGTATACTTCTGATTCTAGTGCAATACCAAGATTATACTTGTGATTGTGTGCACTGTGGCATTATATAAAATCCTAGTTGACACAAGTCCATGGAATTTTACACCTTGAGATATTTGGATATTCTTAAATTGAAATAATCAAAAAATATTACTTGTTTCATCATAGACAGCTACCTATTCCATTATAAAGAAACTAAGGGTTTTGATAGTTCATCTTCAATTTTGTAACATTCCTTCTTTATGTTTTCTAAATGAAGACATAGCTCTGCAAACCACAAATATACTGTTTTGATTATAACTCTTTAAGCTATTGCTAGGTTAATGACAGGCTAATTTGTTTAGTAAAAAGATCTGACTAATAATTAACATTAAATAGCACAATAACATTGCCACACTTAACCAGCCTCCTTGAAATCCAGAGACACTTGTACCTAGTGATTAGTGAGACACTGAGGAGGTTAGAGCCATTTGTTGGCAGAAATTATGTTACCACTGGATCAAACCCAGGTGACAGCCCAGAAACTAACACTATAAAACTAAGTTGCTTTCTGAGGATCAAGATATCTAGTCTATGCATTTTTAAAAGTTGAATTTCTCCTACTAATATGATTATGACCCAACTCATTGCAAAGTAATATCCAGGTCATTTCCTAGTAAACATGCATTTGTCCTCCTCCTTCCTCATATTAGTAAGCAGTAAATTATTCCTCACTGAAATCACTCTTTTCTAGTCCCCAAATTTCCCCTTTGCCCACCAGAAGGTATACAAACAGACATGTCAGCCCATTCTGACACAACACATTATTTTTAATACTTGATGAATACCTAACCTTCCCCACAAGAGTGATTCTGTGAAGTCAGAATCCTTGTCTATCTGGATCCCCAGCACCACTGTATCCTGAATCATGCATAGTTCCAGCAACATAGCGGGAACTCGCTATCTGTGGAAACAAAAAGAGAAGGAGTCGGGCAGGGAGGGCAGAGGAAGGAAGGAAAGTAGGAAGTCAGGAAGCAAAGAAGCATGTAGTGAAAATGATAGTTTATTGTTCAATAAGTGGTCATGATTACTATTTGTCATTACGTTTTATGAAGAGAGGTTATAAGTCCATTTGCTTGCATTTACAAAGACCTCATTAGCCCTTTTGTTGGTCCTTAGCCACATATTAATCATACTTTCAGGGCAACAACTCTGAAAGAAATTGATTGTTGTTTCTGTTTTATTTCTAAACTAAATACAGGATACCCAAAACAACAAAAAACTAAAACAACAAAAAAAGTTTCTCTGCAAATATCAGAAACCAGAACAGCAAGTTCTGTTTTTATGAGGAAATGGATTTTTCATCAAGTGGCAAATTCGTTGTTTCATAGAATTCAGCAAAACAGTGTTCTTAAAATATTTATGTTTAAATTTAGAGTACCAAAGGCCCAATTCAAGAATGTTTTCTGTCCACAGAAAGAGCATCTTCATTCAGATGTGCAGAAGGCCAATTTTCACCTACTTTATACTTTCACTCTCAGTATTTTGTTCTGAGCTAGGAAAACAAGCAGCGATACTCTCTTAGCCTTTAAAGTTTCTATTACAGTCAACATACGCATCGAAAGAATACTATTACATTTTAGCACATTTTCAAAAAAGTTATCATGCTCAAAAAAATATGGCTATTTGTCAACATTCTCTTTCCTCTGCAGCAAAATGAGTTTTCCCCTTTCCTGCTCTTTCTCACACCTGGAACCTTTCCTCACTGTTTGAAATCACTTTAAACCAAAGAAGTCATTTATCTTTGCTGATTTCATCTGAGAATAGAAACTGTCTCACGAGTGTCAGCACTTTCCAATGCCTCACCCATGCCCAACACCACAAATCAATTATGGCAAATCCAGAGCAATGGATTTGATAATTCACATCAAATTGGGCTTCCAGGCAGTCACATGCAATTAATTAGACTGTTTATGTGAAGCGAAACTTGTTTTGCCATTGCTGAACTAGAGAGTACCTGAAAGTAGTAAGGCCAATTTGATGTCCTGAGAGCTATTTCAGTTCTACTATTTGTTCTTACCTACAAATCATTTTACCCCAAGGATTTAAGAGAGACAACTAAAGCAATCTTCCATGCTCTAGAATAATAAAATGTCAATATTCTTCATACTAATGTCAACATTCTTCACTCTAATGTCAGCACTCGAGTAAGAAAGTAGTGACTAAGTACAAGTTTAAGTACCAAGAGTTGTGTGTCTCAGGGACATTTGACCCCATTTATCTTCTGTCATTCTGTATTTATCTTCTCCAATTCAAATTATACTATCCTTCCCCAACCCAGCCTTTCAGTGAGTGCAAGAAAAAATAAGTGCATGAAAAGTAGGTGAGACTTTTCCAATATGTTCTTGGAAATGTGGAATTAAGTTGGTCTTGGGGAAAGGGGAATGGAAATATCATTGATCTCCAGAAGTTTGACTGGTTCTGATATAAATACGGGCTGGGGTGTTAGAATGAAGTGAGTCATCTCAAGTACCAATACTCCAATACCAAAAAAGTCCCCTCGATACCAAGAAAAATATCAAGTCAATCTTAGGTAAAAAAATATTTTACTCTATGATCCTCGAACTATACTTATTATATATCTTTCCTAGTTTCCCTCTTCACATCATTTTACACTATGTATGGAGATGATAAAAATGGTGTCACTGGGAGAATGTTGCCAGCGACAGGGCTCCTTCACCTGCACCTTATAGAGAAGTGTTTGCATAAACACCTTGTCAGGCCCTGCCGGTCCCTGCAGGGCAGGCCCATGAGTCACTGCACACATGTACCATGTGGCCACGCCCACATGACCCAGCAACCAAAGGACCTGCTTAGCATTATTCCACTTCAGGAGAAGAAGAGAGGCCAAATTTCCCTTTAAAAAGACTCCCAAAGGACAGTTAGCTGCTGATGGCTCCCAAGAGAAACTAACTATGCAACCTGCAACATGGGATTCCTCCAGAGCATCAGTTTCTTATATTTTCTGTATCTGTACGTATGTGTAAATTAATTCGAAGAGGGAAACAAACCTTAATGCAGCCAAAAACAATTGAAAATTATGTCTGACTAAAGTGTGTTGGCAGAGGGTGAAAGAAGAAATGGTCACAATCATGTAGTCAAAACGCACCATAATTTACCTCATGAAGTGTGGTGTCCGTGGTACTTATGCATCTGTTTGTATGTGGTGTTGTGGTCTGTTCAAGTTACCCAAGCTTTCGTTGATGGTGCATTGTGTTTTTATAACTGAAGCCATGGGGTAGGGAGATCTCATCATTACAAAGTAAACTGGAGCAGGAACTGGGCATTTATTTGGGTTGATAATCTTCAGAGCTCAAATTCAAGCAATAAGCACACATCCACAACCATTCACTTTGTTGTATGAGGTGACAAGAACGTACTCTTGGTTAATAGTTTTAGCAGGCAAAGATTTTACCAAGTTAATATATTTAAAATAAATACATGCTCACTATGACACAGAAAAATACTGATCCTTGAAATACAAGAGGATATATGGGTAGAACAAATGAACTTCTATGTACACCTGTCTTGTAATCCCTAACCATTCATGATCAAAGCTGTTCTAAGAGTTGTAATTACTGATGTAGAGCATTGTTTTCTTGTACGGAAAGATTATCTTCTCTACCCCGTATCCATTGAAAGCCTCGTTTGAGTGGTTTCCACGACAATGGAGTATGTCCACCCCCAGCCACCCACATCTCTCTCCTATATGCCACTATGAGCAACCTTGTTGTGTGGCATAGTTTGAGATTGTGGCCCCATTTGTAAAACTTTTTGCAAAACTGGAAATCAAATGTGTGAACTTAATCTCAGATGAGCTTGCATTTGTTGAAAACTCAGTTGAGATTCATTGTCTTTTCTATCCCTCTAGAGATAACAATTCAGCATCCAGCCATCTCCATTTAAGTGAAGTCCTGGTTTCAAATGAAACAAGACAAAGCAAACAAACAAAACAACTGCCCTGCGATCCACTCCTGCTCCTCCTGTATAGGCCTCTAGCTAATGCTGAAAGCATAACCTAATTTTCATAAAGATGAGGATGTGCCTCAGTGTGAAATAAAACATGGTGTTATCGGAAGGAGGCCAGAGGACTTTATGAAGTTTCAAAGTCTCCACGTTTTTCTGTTTTGCCAAATATAAAACCAATGAATCGAATGAACGGTGTGCTCAGTGCTCCCCTCTTCAGTTCCAAGCTTTTTGCCTTTTGGGAAGGGGCAGCTTGAGCATTGGGACACCGCCTCAGCTTTCTTTCAAATCTCTCTGGTCTCCCATCAGAGCAGTAGAAATCCAGAAACCGTCACCAGTTTTTCTCTGGTCCAACTGGAGACATGACTGCAGGAGAGAAAAATCAGACAGTCTGAATCAGTCAGAATTCTCCAGAGAAGCAGAATCATTCATATATATATATATATATATCCCTGTCCAAGCAGATATATAGAGAGATAAACATGGAGACTAGATATAGATATATAGATATACAGATATAGATATATAGATATAGATGGATAAATATAGATACAGATAAAGATACAGGAGATATATATAATTGGATGACATATCCTATTTCATATATATGAAGAGATTTATTTTGAGGAATTGACTAGTGATTGTTAGAGCTAGGAAATCCAAAATCTGCAGGGCAGGCCAGCAAACTGGAAATTCAGTCAAGAGTTCGTGTTGCAGTTCCTGAGTCCAACATCTATAGGTCCAGCCAGAAGGCTGGAGACTCAGGCAGGATTTCTGTGTTAAAGTCTTGAGGCAGAATTCTTACTTTTTCCTGAGACTTCAGTTTCTGTTCTTAAGACCCTCAACTAATTTTATGAGTGCCACTCACATTACCAAGAGTAATCTCTTTTACCTAAAGTCAAGCGTAACTATAAATGTTAATCATATTTATAAAATACCTTCATAACAATAACTACACTAGTGTTTGACCAAACAACTGGACACCGTAGTCTAGCCAAGTTTACACAGAAAATTTAACCATCACACAGTCCTACTGATGCCTCAAATTGTTGATCTCCCAGAAATTAATTCTTTACATTTCATTCTACCAGATTAATAAATATATAATTTTATTGCTCTAAACTAAATTCAAGAAATGTGAAAATGACTACTTTATACACAGAACATTGACCCTTTAGAAATAAATGAGAACTTTATGTAATGAATAGCTTTTAGAGTTGTTTAAAGATGAAAGAAAAGCTCTAAAATATTGAAAGTTCCTTTTCTATAAATGCAGGAATACACTGAAATTTGAAAGCACTGTAAGATCAAATGTTTGATGCTGTACCACCACAGAAGTGTATGACAGGGATTGAAAAAACAGCCAAAATCAACACACACAGCCCATGCTACACTAGAATCTTGAGAGTATTTTTCCTTTCACAGGAAAAAGAAATGCAACTTATTTCGGGAGTTTACATTCTCTGTGGTTGCTTTGATTTCAGTCTGTACTACCAGGGGAAAAAATGAGTGTTTTATTATTGCCAAAAATTCAACAATAAATGAACGTGGAACTAACTTACTTTATGACACCACAGATTCAACATCTTATTGTTCTAAAAGTTTCTTTCATTTATCCATTAATGTTATTCAAGATTATCTTATGCCTGCTATGTTCCAGCTCTGTCGTGTACTGGCAATACAGTGATGCCCAGCACCAAGGCAGCGACTCTCAGAAAAAGTTGCTTGTGTTTATTAAAATAACAGCGAGGCAAAAAGATAACATTTTTGTCTATGCATAAATGCATAAACATGGCCTGACCATATACTACCCCCTGCCAGACAGGTACATCAAACTTCGCCTCAGTATCAAACTGAGGCAAAGTTTGCATAAGCTTAGTAACTTCACTCTCCGAAGCATAACTACCACACAACATGCCCACCACCCACCCTCAAAAGCCATCAGTTTTCTTTCTCTCCTGGCCCTGGGAATTTTCCCTCAACATTGCACAAATGATCACTTATTTATTTTCATTGTTTCTGGTTCACTTCTGTATACCTTGATCTTTGCACAGAGCCTAGAATAGGGCAAAAGATTAATAGTTACTTTTTGTGTAAATGAATGAATAAATAAATAGAAATTCATAAGTATATGAACTCCAAAACCTCTCCTGGGCCAGGGAAATGAGGAAACCATGTCCTACTCCCTGACCAAACAGGCACTCCCAACCACACACTTTCTCCATCACTATCTCCATCTTTGAAATATGTAGTGCCAAGAACAGTGGGAGCCCTTTCTTCATCTAAGGGGTTCAAACTCTACTGTCCTAAGATAATTTAATGCCATAAATTAACTTATTTCTTATGCATCCAGAATGTTCTGTGTTATCCTGAGAAAATAATCACCCAAATCATTTTCTGTGTTCAGTTAAAAAGGCTGAGTGGAGGTTTCCCTATGGCTCAGTGGCAAGCCTTTCATACTGTATCAATGCAATTACATGAAGTACCTATAGATACGAATGGTCCTCAGCCTACAATAGGGTTATGTCCCAATAAACCCATTGTAAATTGAAAATAGCCTAAGTTGAAAATGCATTTATTACACATAACCTATCAAACATCATAGTTCAGCCTCACCTACCTTAAACATGCTCAAAACATTTACATTAGCTATAGTTGGAAAATTGTCTTGAATTTCATCTCAAGAGGAATTGCCTTCCTGTTCCTTTTTTCACCAAAAGCAGGAGACATAAATGGGCATTTTGTAGATATAATGGGATGTGAAAACACAATATCAAAAACATGCTGGCAACACGGTGACTGCAGAGCACTGGCTGTTTACCGGCGTGACTGTGTGGCGGACTGAGCGCTGCAGCTCCTCACGCTGCCTAGCATCACAAGACTCACCAGGAAAAAGATCGAACTTCAAAATTCAAAGTAGAGTTTCTACTGAATGCTTATCACTTTTGCACCATTGTAATGTCAAAAAATCCTAAGTCAAACCATCGTAATTTGGGGACCGTCTGTAGTTACGCTCCAGTCTTGGTTAGGTCCCTCCATTTCCCTCTATGTTGTTTAATTCTAACCAGTTTAATTCTGTACTGGAACCTACATTTAACTCTATTATTTTAATGCATCACTCTTAGGTAACACTTCCCTCTTCAAGTCAAAGGCCTCTTTGTCAACTTTTCTCCAGCGTCACTGGGGTCCCCAGGGAGGGGAGTTCCATGCTTCTGGTCCCTTCTTAGAGTAGCAATGTTCCTCATGCAGTTTCTGACATTTCTGAGTTAGTCGTCAAGGACAGTCAATGCCAAGAATTTCAGGAGATTAGGGAGGTGGGGATGAACCTAGAAGCCCTCTGTCAAGTCTATTTCAGGGCACTCGAAAAACAGGAGCTAATTCCAGGGCAGCCAGATTACCAGGGGGAGGAGCGGGTGGGCAGTGTGAGTGTTTCCCAGACAGCAGACACCTGGCTGACTCACCATCTTACTTCCCGTTCACCGATCTCCCGAGGAAAACAGGATTCCCTCTCCCTCTGTTATGCTGCTCTTCGTAGGAGCCCAAACCTCAGTGCAGCTGGAACAAGAAGGTGAAAACAACAACGTTTATGTTCTATAAAGCCTTAATAGAAGGGGAAGAGAGTTCCCTTCCACTCCCATTAAACAAAATATGGCTCAACAGTGTGCCTCGTAAAGAACAAACGGACAGTAACCAGAGGGAAGTGGGAGGGGATAATGGGGGGAAAGGGGGAGAGTTTTCAGAAACATCTATAAAGGACACATGGTCAAAACCAAAGGGTGGTAGGATTGAGGGTGGGAGGTGGGGATGGCTGGGGTGGGGGGGTTGGGGAGGGTGGAATGGAGACAACTGTACTTGAACAACAATTTTAAAAAGTTGGAAAAAAATGTAAAAAAACAAAACAAAACAGAATACAGCTTGGCTATTTTACCATGTGAGTCTTCCAACCACTCTTTCCAGACAGGTGTGACAGCAACAGTACAACCTGTGTGTCACTTCAGGAACAATATGTAGAGAATTAACACAGATGCAGGAGAGGCCTGCTTTTTATGTGTCTCTTCCAAAATTTTTATGCTGCAGAATTTCTAAAGTGCAGCTCCTTGTCTAAAATCCCCAGCAACACGTTAACAGCCTCGAACAGTTTTCTAATGCCACCCCAAACATTTGTGGGGATAGTCAATCCCGAGGAATAAAACAAATTATTCCGTTAGAGGTTTTTTGTGTGTATGTATGTGTAAGATATGGTTACTGTTGCTTAATAGGTTTAAAAATAAAAGATCAATCCTGCACAGACTTCTCCCTTCTTCAAAGGCCTAAGTGCATTGTGGGTGTGTTGACCAGACCAGTAGGGCCCCATTCCTACAGTGTGTGACTGAGGAAAAGGAGGTAAAGTGTACTTCCATGCTTCTGCTGATTTTTATCTTCAGGAAAGCCATTAGAACAATGTGTTTGGTTATCTAAACACATTGTTTACCAAACATAAATATGTAATAGCAATAAAAGCAAATACTTCTAGACTACTTACTATGAGCAAGCAGGTACTATTCTAAGCATTTACATAAATCGTTCATTTCATCCTGACAAAAACTCCAAACACTAAATGCTACTGTTCATCTCATTTTGCTTATGAGGGAACTAGAGAGATAAGTGACTTGCCTATGGTCCCACAGTAAGTACGCTGAAATAGCATTAAAGACAGTCAGGTGAAGAACAGTATCTCTTGTCATTGAATTTTGTTTCCATCACCACTTAATTAAACCTTGGGTCAGGAAAATTTTTATTTTCTCAAAAAAGAAAAAAAATGGCTGGCCTTAGGCCAGGCCTCCCCTCCTCACTATCTGCAGTCTGCGTCCTCTGTAATACATGGCGAGTTCTCCTGCTGACAAAGTGAATCCGAGGCCAGCTCTCACTAAACATCCACGCTATGGGTAAAGAGAATCGCTGTCTGCTCATGGGCATTATTGTGTTGTCAGTGGTGACTCCCCATTCCTTCTGCATTAGAAACAGAAAAACTGAGACTTCTGAAGTTCCCAAGAGCCTCCCCCAAATGGTCATCTCAGCCATGATCATCTCCCAACCCAAAAACTTATAGAAGAACCAAGCTCCTGATTAATTCAACCATCCATCCCTTCCCAAGGAGTTCCTTACAATAGAACTTGACTGTCTCTGGCTAACCTGTGCTTAGCAAAGACAATTCCGTACCCGGACCTTGCTCCTGGAACACGTAAAAGCACTATACAGGAAGAACAGCCACTTGTTTAAAAAAGGCACATACTGCTTCCCGCACTAAGTGCAAATGTCTTGTGAATTTTAAGTGAGTCTTTTACCTAAACCAATTATACAGACCACAGTCTCCAAAGTAAAGTTTGCCTCATTTTAAATCCTAGGCAAATGCAAGGTAACAAATGGCCTCAGGTTTGACTTTGTACAACAAGGAAAATTTATAGCTCCTTAGCTGTGTTTGAGTTCCCACTTTCCCACTCCACAAATGATGAGGCTAATTTAATTAAAGGATCTAGACTCCCAACCTTTTAAAGCGATGGCCCATTTAATGCTGGGAAGATGAAACAACACACACCATTTTTCTACCTTCCCGTATTTCCATCTGCCCCTTTACTCCGGGGATGGGAACTCCTCACAGACAATGCTCTGGATGGGGGGATTAAGGAATAGAGAGCAGGACAGAGAATTCTCAGAATAACCTTAAGTACACAGCTTTTCAGAGAGACCCATAGGGATTTGTCTAGAAGGACACATTAGGTAGAGAAGTCAGGATGTTCAGAAGCTTCACAACATAATGAACCCCATCATCAATGACAGCTAACTCTGGACACCCACGGAGTGCCAGACACCTTTCTAAATGCCTTACATGTTTTCACTCATTTATCTTTCATCGGGAAACAATGAGATAGATACTATTCTTACCATCCACAGTTCACAGACAAGAAAATTGAAGCACAAAGTTAACAGGCTTGCCAGGGTCACACAGCTAGTTAGAGGAAGAGCCAAACATTTGGACCCAGGTACTCCAGCTTCAGAATCCCTGGGCTTACCGCCTGTGTTCAAGCTGAGAGAAGTTTTGTGCTGGCTGCCTGCCCTCTTCTTCCTGGCCTCAGGGATAAAGAAACACTCAGCAAATTACCTAGGGGTTCCTAGAGAGGGTGGATTTTATAAAAGCCTGTTTTGAGTTTGGTTTGGTTTGGTTTTTTTGGAGGGAGTCATTGTTTCTGATACTGGGAAAAAAAAAAAAGACTCCTTACAGATGATCATAATGTTTGTCTAGTCTTTGGACACACTTATCGGACTTTCCCGGGGAAAGGAAACAACAGCTCCGATACTTTAAGAATGACTTATCAGAGAGATCACTTCATAAGTTATAAACATCCAACCACTATGTTGTACCTGAAACTAATATAATATTGAAAGTCAACTATAACCGAAAAATTTAAAAAATGTAAAGAATCTGATGAATACCAAAAGTACCAACCCAGGTCACAAACGATACATGCAGAGCAGCATAGTTAGAGAGTGAGTGATTTCTGAGACCATTTTATCCCACTATATCCAATCGGCATGATTTTGTTGATAGAAATGTTCCAGTTTCAAGCTTTTCAATATTCCTGATATTTACTTAGACTGGAGGAACAAAGAGGAAATCTCACTGTAGTCTGTAAAAGCAAACATGTCATTTGACCAGCTCCACTGCAGAGTTTCAAAACAGCAAGAACCATTCCTCTTCAAAAATCGAGGATGATTCTGGAGCTTCCAGAGCCCGGATCAGAAACCAGAATGCACAGAGAGCCTGAATTTTTTTTTATCTTGCTCACTTAGGTGTTGCAGGTGCCTGGAAGGGCGCCCGACAGAGAGTAGCCACTGAATACACTGAATGAAAGCTGGCGAATGAATGAACTGGGACAACAGAGTTCTCTACCAGTCTGCTTCCATTCCTGCTTCGAGGGAACCAGGTAAGACCCTTATTCAAATGTGTTCTACAACTCCTTCTGCAAAATTTGCAACCTGAGCAAACTTACACCTCCTGTAAGATTATTTTAGTAGCCCCAGGATGTGTTGATTGTAACACCAGCATTTAACCAGTGGTTTAAAATAAAGGCCTTCACACATTCGAAGTATGAACCTCAGACTCACAAAGTAATCTAGTGTAATGGCTAAGGATTTGGTCTTTGGGGTAAGACCTAAATTCAAATCTGAAGTCCACTATTCATAAGCCACATTTTGAAGCTTTCTTAACCTCTGTTTCCTCATCTTTAAAATCAAGGTAATAATGCATACCAGAAAGGTTGTAAGAATTGTATTAGATGATACATCAAAAAGACTAGCAGAGTGCCTGGTATACAGGAAATGCCTAACAAATGGTTGGAAAGAGTGAAGTGGGAACATGGTGAATATTTACTCTTTCATTCTGAGGCCCATTCTCCATGTAATTTTTTAAAATCTTCACTCTGATCACTAAGTGTACATGAGGTAAACAATTACCAATTTTTTTTTCAAATGGTCTGCTTGTGTCCCCTGCCCTCCACCAAGATCACTGAACCTCTCAGAGAAGAATTCTATCTTCTGGCGATGTGCTCAGGGAACTTCGGAAAGAGCACCGCTCATCACTGCAACGTTGCTGGTAGTGCTATGCTCATGATGAGAATACATTCCACTAAATGAAAGAACTGATGTGCTTTCCAGAAATACTTAGCTTGCTTCTAGGCCAGTAGCCTCATCTATGTTACTCTCAGGCTGCCTTTCCCAATAACTTTAATGCAAAAAGCCCTCGCCTACCCTGAAACTCAATGATTCCAACCTGCATTATTTTAATATGGACACAGGGAGAAGCTTCTTAAAACCCTCCTGGTTCCAGTCACACATTTTGTTTCCTGTACTTAATTTGACCTAGCCCCAGAAAATATGTATGCTTATTTGGTGACATGAGCTATAAAATACAATATACATGTGTTGTCTATCATAACATTTAATTAGCTTTAAATTATTATTGCTATCACAAGTAATGTGATCTTAAGAGACTGTTAGATTCAAGGTGAAAGGAAGGGAAATGAAGTTAATATTTTTAAGTTTATACCATGTACCAGAAGCTTGGCTGTCTAACTACCCAGAAGTTACTGAGCGTGTCATGTGCCAAGCTCTGGGCTAAGCACTTTTACACCCATGATCTCTCACTAAATCATCACACATGCTCCTGACATCGACAAGACAGAGTCCTGTTTTCCAACTAGGCAAACTGGAGCACAAAAGGGGTAACTCGCTCAAGGTCTCTTATTTCAGAAGTGATGAGTTCAGAATTTAAACTCTACAATCTGTCTCCAAAGTCTAATATTTCTCACATTCCCATTGGGTGTTCCCTACAGCTGACAAGAAGGTGGTAAAATCTTGTCCTTCACCGCTGGAGCAAGTAGGGCTGTAGGATCTAATTTTCTGACTCATATACAGCAACAGAGTCTATCACACAGAAGGTCAACTTCATGGCCTCTCTATACCAAGATGAAGATGCACCCCAAATTCTCTGTTAAATGAAGAATGAGCTAGACATTGATCTCTTAGAGAGCAACTGCTTCTCACCCAATTCTGAAATCCTGACATCACTTAACAGTTGTGTATCATGATGCACAGTCATACCGACTGCTTACATGGATTAAGTTTTCCTCCCTCACTCACCAACTTCTCCTAGCTTGTGGTTTTCCTCCCAAAACCTTTCCTGGGTGTTTTCGTAAATGGATTTCATAATCATGAATATAAAGAGAATCACAGCAATGCCAACTCCACCCCCGGGACTGGCTCCTGAAGGCATGCTTCAGACCCTTCACTTGCTTTTCAGACAAGAGTGGAAATAATTGGGCTGCACTAGTTCTATTTTTATGAAATTATTCTGAAGAACAGTCCTTATGTTGGGAAAATGCTACCTGATCCAACTCCATGGGTCTGCTAAATGAGGACGGTGGTTTGGGAGAAAGCAGTTGTAACCTTTTAAAGCCACCACACTTTACAGTACTTGGTGCCTTACATATCTCAATGGGCATTGCCTCAAAGGCCAAACTTAACAAAGTGTATACCCATCAGTAGCTCTAATTTAATAACAATTCTCTATCAATGTCCAGAATTATATGACATGTTCAAAAAACCTATAAACACGAATTCGCACCATAAAAGCAGTATCATGACTGCCAGTCACTCCATGGGATCCATCAGTTGGTGGGATATTTGTTTGTACGGTGCTCAGAGTGGGAGGCGCACTGGCGCAGCCCGTGGTTTCCCACCAGAGCCCTTTGGTACCCTGAGATTTGCCACGGTTGAGTGTAAGAGTTCCCAGGCTCTAATCCTCGTCCTGCTGGTGAAATTTACATCATTTAAATAAATCGCCTCATCTCCCAACTGTGTGGATTAGACTAGAAGGTTTCGAAGGTCCCCCAGAAGCTTCGAGCTCTATTGGTTCCTTCCTCTACTCCCCCCACCCCATGCACATATGGGCGTCTTCACTCTTCCCTTCCCATTGCAAACACCACTGAAAGCAGGGGTGACTATTCAGACTGGTCTGATTGCCAGACTCTAGGGCGGTGATGGGGCCACTTTCACTAGGAGGTGGGGTTGCCATGTGGTGGAGTGCACACTGGAGAGTGGAATGCACTTGGAAGTGGCTCTGCTCCCTGTGCTCATCTGTGCAGCTGGAGTGGGAAGTGGGCCCCAGGCTTGTTCTCTGCACTGCTCTGCCCTCTCTTCTCTGTCCACAGCCAAGCCTGAGTCCATGGCTCACGGTGCAAACCCAGCCATCTTGGGCACTGGATTGGGAACAACTGCATTCTTTCTTACCGTCTCTTTGTCCTTCTCCCTCTCTCTGTAGTTCCATTCCCTGTGCTGGCAGAAATGAGTGATTGGGTGTAATTATCTGGAGGAAGAAAAAATATGCTCATACAGTCCAGTTGGCTTTACCAGAGTTCCGTAGACTAAAATCAAACCCAAATGTCAAACATGTAGCTCTGCCAATTTACTTTCGGTGTATTCCACATGGGTGCACCTTCCCAAAGAATGTTCTAGGGAGGATAAGAGTGGGGCCTGGATGGGAGGCAGAGGTTCTGAAGCCCTTGGCTCTAACACTCTATTGTTACCAATAATACATACCAATGAGATGGTTTGGAGACTATTTGAGTTCAAAAACAAATATAAACAACAATTTGATCAGAAGTTAGCTTATAATGTCACTGGCGAAAATTCATTTGTTTGAATGAGTTCACATGAAGCCCAAATCTCTCTCTTTCTCAGAGTATTTCTTATTCTCTGTCTCTCTCACCACACACACACACACACACACACACACACTCTCACACATACCAGTCATCGTGCAGGCACATCACTGCATCACACTGAAAAAGACTAAGTCTATGCCTTCTAAGACAAGCCACCTGAACTAGGGAGCCTCCTGCAAATCCCGAAGAAGTATTAGAATTGGTCCCAATTATTCCTGTCCACTGTTCACATACACACTCCCCCACCAAACCTCCCAACACAGAGCATCTGATGTACACTCTCTAGAATTTTCCCACCCACTGAGAGCTGTGTATCTCCAACAAGTTACTGCAACGACAGAGAGTGAATTCTCAAGGACCTAAGGACACATCCCTGGACTCGGAAGATGTGCAGGCAAGAGGCTGCTGCTGCTGCCCTCCCTGCCCCGTCGAGGGCAGGGTGCCCTCTCCACCAGCAAAGTCTAACTGAACTCCTTTCCAGGGTTTCCTTGAGGCTAGTGACTTATCAAAGATGAAACTTTGCAGGTCCTTAGCCTCCAATCCTTTCATGAGAATCCCATCATTTCCACACCATTGACTGGGGCCTACATGCTGCTTTAGGTATAGAAGAGAAAAATAAAGCTGACAGAATATCTAGCAGCCACCTCCTCGGGCAGTTACGAAAACTCAGCTGAAAGGATTATGTCTGGCTTCTTAGAAAAGAAAGAAGAGAGAGGAAAGACAAAAACATTCAAGAATTGTTCACGTCTAGAGTCCCTGCAGTAAGTGCCGCCTTTCCACAGGGACGACAAACGCAGGCTCTGTCAAAGAGTTTCCGTTTTTCCTAACACTCCCTGAGCACTTCTCAAACTGCTGCCATTAAATGAACTCTGTTCTCTAATGCACAAGCACATTCGTAGGAATTAGACATGAGATGCTTCTGACCATTCCAGAACCTTCATGTTGGAGCCTTGTAGAAGCTTTAGTGGAGTCTCTCAGGTACAATGGCTGCTCTCTTGTTCTCTCCTTTTTTCTACAAGGAAGGTGAGACCAGGAGGACAATGACAGGCTAGTAACAAACCCAGGGCAGCTGTGCCTGGGACCGCCCTCCACACTGCACCCCAGCGGCTGAGAGAATAGGCAAGAAGGGATTTGCGACTTGCCTGGTTCATCTCCAGGCTGACCAAAGGTACTTGGTGACACCACATTCCCTAGAGCGCCATGAGGTCCGAAGTCCTCTCTGGAATGATCGCATGTGCTCCTCATCCGACCTCCAGGCTAACACAAGTACCTAGCCCTCCTCCATAGAATTTCCTGCCCTAGTCAAGACTAGTCCCAAAGATTAATTTGTTATACATTGTGAAAATGTTACATATTCAAAGGAAAGTCTTCAATTATGCAGAATGGGATATAATAGAAGATAAAATTCCTCTCCCTGTCACCTGACACCCCCGTGTGCCCTCACCATAGATATAAAATAAATTTAACAGTTTATTTTATACCCTTCAAGAAAGGATTTATGCATATGCAACTGAATCTAGATACACTTTTTAAATAGTCGAATGGGAATCACACAAAAAGCATATTGTTGCATCTGCTTGCTTTTTTTTTAACTTAATGTATTTAGACATTTTTCTATATCAGTACACTCAGATCTAATTTGTTCTTTTTCTTTTTAAGAACTGAATACTGTTTGAGCAGACCATAATTTGGAAGTCCTCTTGTGAGGGACCATTAGGTGCCTCCCAGCTGTTTACTCCAAGCCAGGCTGCTGTTAAATTATCTGTACTCATATCTGGGTGATTCTGGGCAAGCTTCTCTCAGAAGCGGAATCCTTGGCCTGGAGAGTGGGCACGTTGTGACTGTCAGGATAGATGACACCAGACCCGTCTCAAGAATAACAATCGACAGTAAAGTGTCTGCTCTTCCACATCCTTGCCAACACTCAGTATTCTCCAATGGGTAAAAATGGCATTTTGTTCTTTTAATTTCCATTTTTAAATTATGAATAAAAGTGGGGATATACCCACTCATAAATCCTAAACATGCATCTATAATGCCCTGCTTAAACACACACAGGTACACACACAGAAACATAGTTTTTTCCATGAACTACTTATGCATATGCTTTACTCGTTTTCTCTTGGATTATGCATATACTCTTCTTGATTTGTAAGAAAATACACACATATATGAAATTACTATATATTTATCATATACATTTACATTTTTCCTACTTTGTTCTTTGAACTTCTGTAGTTTATTTACAGTATTATTATAATACTGAGAATTTCACATTAAAAAATAATCTATCAATGTTGGTCTTTAAAACTTCTTGGTTTTATGTTGGACCCTAAGAGTTTCCCCACTACAAAACTACTTTTTAAATTATTAGTATTTCCTTCTAGCATTTTTATTGCTTGATGCTTTACGTATAAACGTTTTAATCTTTTGGTTTGGTGTAAGACATGAGGTAAGAATCTATATATTGTTGCCAAATTTCCATTTGTCCAAACATAACTTAATACCTAATCTAATTTTGCCTTTTTGATTTCAAATACTACCCTACATGTCAAATTCCTAAACATAGGCAGGGTCTATTTCTAGACTCTGTAAACTGCTCATTGATTTTTTTCTATTTTTACCTTGATTATAAACTGATTTAATTACTCTACCATCACTATGCATTCTAATATTTGGTAGGGCTAGTCTTTCCTCATAACTCTTTTTTAGTATGTTTTACTTTTATGCTGGAAAAGTTGCAAGCAGACTCTTCCTTCAAGGGTGACGGCTTGGGTTTGCTTTGAAGGATGACTCCTCAGTTCTGTGAAAAACCACTTGAGTAGGTCCTGTGGTTATGCAATCCCCACCCACATGCTGGGGAAGTCCTAAATGTGAACCCAGATGCAATCTGTTCCATCGAAGTCAAGAGCTCTGTTTAGAAATGCAAATTGGGCAGATCTTTGAACAGATCTGTTTTTACAGTTTACAAAGCCAATAAAGAAACGTTTCTTCCCTAAGTGTGAATTCGTAATATCCTACTCTATATGTGAGTACATGTGACAGAGTGATGTCTGTCTTTGTCAACATTTGTCTCCAGGAGTGGCAGAGAGGGGATGGGACAGCCAGCACCACCCTACAGAGCAAGAGAGAATGTGAGAAGGAACAGGCCAGATTGTGCGGCCAGTCCTGGCCGGGACTCTAGTCCACACTGGTGTCAGAAACAACTGAACACCTGAATCAGGAAAATGGATATTGTTAAACTTTAGAGTTCTGATTTATCCTAGAGTCTTCAGAGAAAACCTTACTCCTACAGCCCTTTTCCTTCAGGGAATAAATATTCTCAGTCGTCCTGGAAGGGAAGTGGGGAAACAGAGGTGCTTGGAGTCATTTAGGGCTTGGGGACCTTGACGCCAGGTGAGAGAGATGTGCTCAGGGCGCTGCACTGTGGGTGGTTAAGCAGCAGGCTGGGGGCCACCCTGAAAGGGACGCTGACAAAGAGGCTGTACACCTTGTAGATGACCTCAGGGGGCCCTTTGAATGCTGCCATGCTTGGAACCCCTTTTGCATTCTCTTCACCATTCTCACCTTCTGAAACCTCCAAACCTTCACGATGCCTTGGACCGTTTCACAGGAAATTAAGGGGGCACGAAGGGAAGTGACTGAGCCCAACTGGGGTGAACAATCAGGAGACATCCAGCTGCAGGACGAAGAGAGCTGAGAAGGCAGCAGACTGGGCATGAGCTGGCAGGAAGTGAACCGACAGAAGACAGAGGTGGCCACAACCACCACGGCTGATTCCTGTAATGTGGGCGGTTCCCAGGGAGTTCTAGAAGAAAATACTGAGGTGGGGAGACTGGAATACACAGGCATTTCTACAGCCATTCTAATTTGGTTACTAAGGGGAGATGAGACCAGCCACTTGTGGAAGAAAGGGTCATCTCTGTAATGAATGTTTAACTTCTGTAAATTCTAGTGTTGTTGTTTAAGGTGAGGTATTACTCATTACATTAAGTTTTCCAAATAGGGCAGCTTCAATCAAGGCCTCACCAAACTCACACAGTTTTCAAATAGTCCAGTAAACCCTATCCAGGCACGTCTTTATCCTAAACCAACCAACCAACCAACCAACAGAAATTTAAATCCAGCTCATCCAGGTAGTTACCTCAGCTCTCCTCTCATCAGACTGAGGACTTCCAGACGAATCTTGGCTGCCACCTCGGCTGGTGAGCAGGAAGAGGTCTCCCATGATGGACAGCTCTGCCATTCCCCCTGGATGTGGTCTGTGGAGAAGGACTTTGCTCCTCCAGCTGTTGCTAAATAAAAAGAATTAAAAATTGAAGTTCCCACACTCTTCATCTTTCCTCCCACCCTCCTCACCCAGGCTTCTATGCCGCCCTTGGACCACCTACTGAGCTCTTGTTTCAATACAAGATTCTTTGATATTCCTCTGAACTCAGTGAACACAGACATATTTGGATCTGGGGAGATTCTCATATCCCCTACAGAATGTTCTGTAATATGATTCTCACTCAAAGTTGCCCAATGCTTACGCAGTCATGAAAAACCATGTTTTGACTCAGGTGCCACTAGTCCCTATGAGTTCCCCCCTCCATGTAATAAGCACTTATTGAACATGTGTGTATTGTATTCACAGCTTGATACCATGGAAAATAGAGATGTTGATGGTCACACTAGCTTTTAGTTTTATGTTTTTGTTTTTATAACAATTTCCAAATGTACTGCCTGATCTAAAGCTGAGCAGAAGAAATGTCTGTGCCTTAAAAGTCATTTAGATTTCTTGGAAAACAATATGTCCCATGCTTATGTGAAAATGTAATAAACTTTATACTTTCTATTTTACAAAATGAGAAAATTAACATGCGGTCGGCTTAACCTTAGAAGGATTCTTAGAGGGTGCTGACTCAGAGTACTTTTTTTAAATTTAGAGATGAATATGAGTAAATTTTTAAAGATATTTTTATATAACCACAGCATAGAAATTTTGAAAAAAGAATAAAACTCCATCATCCTCATTGATATTATTAGCATGCATAAGAAAAAAATAATGGAGTATATACTAGAGTATATACTGTATATATTGAGTATATACATTAATTTTCCTTATATAATATATGGATATAGATATGTAGGTGTAGATATTCTGATTTTAACATTAGGCGATAAATAATTATATGCTACTACATAGTGTTTATAACCATCATTTTAATATTTATATCATGTTACAGTGAGTGTATGATAACACATTACATAACCATTGACCCATCACTAGACATACTGAATTTTCTAACATTTCAACTATTTTGAGCAAAACAGTCTTTCCATGCTGTTGTTCCCGCTGGGTAATTACCGAAAGGAAACCTATTTTAAATAATCTATCTTCTTTTATATTTGGGCTTGCTTGCTGAAACTATGGTAAGTCCTTGCAAACCTGAAGTGATTAAACTCTTAATGAAGATTTTTGCTGCTAGATTTGCTGTAGATTTTCAGTTGTTTAAAAATCTACATCCATCCTTGAGTGACTAGTTCTTCTCCACAAACAATTTTTTCTGTCTGCCTGGCTCATCTGCAAGGTAAGCAACATATTTTTCTGTCAACTTTTTGTTGTATATACACAGAACCATTACCATTAATAAGACACACTAATTAAAACAAAAGTTGTGGTGTCTTTAAGATCTAAATGTAAAAAATGAATCAGTAGAATACCAAGTGTTTTCTCTGGGTTAAAGTAAATAAGAAAATATTTTGATCCTATGGAATCACTCCTGTGTGTTGAAGACAGATTTAGGAACACATTTTCCTGGCTAATACAGTGGATTTGCTTCTGCTTCTATTTATTTTCTCTGCCCCCCTGCACCCCGCTTAAGCCTGGAAACAAGATGTTCCTGATTTCCCACCTGCACAACATCTTTCTACTGCTCCTTTAATTAATCGGTCCTCTTGAAATCACCTTTTATATTCCTCCCACAATGTTCTAATTCTATCCATAGATCCCACTGGTGAGCTGTGCAGTGCTTGCTAGCATCCCCTGATTTTATAAGAGAAAGCAACTCAACATGTCTGTTACCTTCGCAGTTTTACACCCAGAGATGTTCCCTGTGGACTCCCTGCAGTGACTCCTAGACACTTTTTTCTTGCAAGGACTTGTAGCACAGGTAAAAGTGGAGAAACTTGCAAGGATTGCAGAAACACAAGCTACAGGACCAAATCCTTCCAGCCAAAAAATAAGGGGTCCACAGACACATGCATTTGAAAACTGTTTCTGTGTCCACCTCAGGATGTCAAACATAAGAACCCTGAGCATTTCATAAGGTTAGTTAGCTATTTAAGCTCTATAAGCAAAGAGGATTGGAGATATTACAAACAAAATATGTTAATGTCTTTTTATGTTCAATGCTGTTACATAATATTTGTTCACTGTAAAAATTCAAAATTCACAGAAAAGTACAATGAAGAAAATAAAACTCATCAGGAACACATTAGTCCTTTACGTCAAAAGAAACACACTGTTAACGTGCCAGTTTTTTTAATAAAATGGGATCTTGTTCTATATCATAATCTACAATCATGCTTTTTTCAATGCATAGTACACTGTGAATAATTTCCAGTGTTATCTGTGTCCCAAAACATGATTTTTGCCATATCATATATGAATGTACCACAGATTTTTTAATTCCTGGTTTTTAATGGTTGTGGGGGGTTTTTCTATTATAAATAAGTGTAATTCTGACTCCCCATAAATTTTTTGGGAAAATTCCTCATTTTGCTAGGCACAAAATATGAACAATTTGAAAGATTTTTAGTAAATGTGGAGTTGTCCATGAAGGATATTTCATTCTTTTAATCTACAAAAATGTGTTGCATATACTCCTTCCCACATTTAAATTTATAAAAGGCAGGTGTGATACTGTTAACCAACTTCTAAAATAATCCAAGTGTGCTAGTGCATCCCTCCTCCAGTCCCTTTGTACATTTAATCCTTTTGTTTCTGTAAAAACTACATAACTCAAAAAATGGCATTTTGTGCCATCATGATTATACTGGGAGAAAACCACAGTTTACTTCCATCTCAATGTGTATCCCCTTCATCCAAAGGCTGTACTCTCTCAGGGAGAAGCTTTTTAAAATTAAAATGAAAAATCATTCCTTTTGATGGCAAAAAAAAAAATCATATACTTTTAGAATGTAAGGTAGACACCTAATACTTTAGCTGGCCAGGACCCCTTCCTCTCTTGGTTTTTATTTTTGGTGGGAGGCAGGTATAAGAACACTGCTCCATTCCATCTGATTTCAGAGCAGTTACCTTCATCCCTTCAGTTACTATTTATTGAGCATCTACTTTGTGCCATGCATTTTTCTAGAATTTTGGAATTCAGCAGTGAGCAGAAGTGAAACACCCTGCTCTCTTGGAGTTTAGATCCTAGTTGGAGGCGTTGGCCAAGTTAGACCAATTGAAATTATCTTGTAAGATTTTATACCAGTCTCAGAAAAATACTCTCTTTCCACCTTGACTGGGAACTATAATGATAACATTATAGAACTCCCAGAAGCCATGTCCTTAAGCTGTTCTGTATCCCCAGACCCACCCCTCTTTCCTAGTTACAAGAGACAGCATAATGCCCCCTGCCTTTTTGTCCTTAACTTATTTACATGACACAGACTCTGGTCCCACACTGGTGAGTGCCTTACTTTTTCTTCTCCTCTCTTAGAAAATGGGATCTGAGATTGCTAGAACCAGAAGGAAAGAAGATGTTAAACTTATGTTTATGCTTTATTTTTCTTTCCTCTAACAGTTCTTTCTCTATTTCATTTTATGCATACATTTCATTAACTCAACATTTATTGAGCAACTACTATGCACCACCATAGTCTTCTAGGTACTAAGAACACAGCAGTAAACAACACACATAAAAATTCCTATCCTTAAGGGAGTTTAATTTCTAATGGAGCCAGCTAGACAATAATCAAGCTAACGAATAGAGTGGTGATAAGAAATAGTAAGCAGGGTAGAACAAGGCGTGCTGAGAAAGGGGATCATTATTTTACAAAAAAAAAAAAAAAAAAAAAAAGCCTGAGAAAGACCTTGCTTCTTAAAAAGAGGTCTGAACACAGACCTGAAGGGGAGGAGGGAGCAAACCAAAGTCGAGCTGAGGGAGTGCCATCTGGGAACAGAGACAGCAGCGCAGGGATGCTGGGACACGGTGCAGATCAGTCAGCTCTGCGGTCTGGCCCCTGGGAAGAGTCCTGGACTCTAAGACAAGTATTAACGTTACATAAGGAGGAAAATGATGGAGGAAGGTATTACAGAAAATTGTAGATTTAGTCTACATTAAAATTTTTTTTTACTATCCCCTTTAAAAGCATGGTTTATGAAATGCTATTGAAGTTCCTGTTCTTTTAATAAAGAGAGAGTATTTTATAACTAGGGGTAGGATATCAAAATTATCTATAGGGCATACTTACTAAGAGCTCTCCATCAAAGCCTCCATTGGTGTCCAATCCACCTTCCCCCACCACTATCCTTGCCCACAGAGTCACTGAGGGGTGACAGTCTAGCTTCCACTAGATTGAAATGTGGAGTCAAGTGTCCTCAGCTGAAATGACAAGAGACACTAATGCCAAAAAATCAGGCAACATCCACAAGTTCAGGGACAGACACTGCTAGTATTACATACAATATGCATATAGTATATACATTATTTCTTGGGGAAAAAAACAGAATTCAACGGAGTAAATGTTAAAGGTCTTACCCACTTTATTCAACAATTCATGAATCAGGCAGCATCTCATCTAGCAGACAGAAAGGAGCTCCAAGGAGCTGTACAAAATGAAAGACTTTTAAGCAGAAGGAAGTAGAAACAAGGAAGCTACACTGGGCAAAAAGGTGGGTTGCTTATTATAAGGTTACTTTCCTTCAGGGGACGGCAGGGGTCTAGCAAAAAGATGACCACCCTCGCGCTGATCAGGCAACTCCTGATTGACTGGTGTAGGATTCCATTTCTGGAAAGGCTGAAACTTTCATTAAGTCTTGGTTGGAGGCATGGGGCTTAGCATAAGAAACTCCATTTTGGGCCTGTTTTGTTTTTCATATATGTAGTGTGTGTGTGTTTGTGTGTGTGTGTGTACATTAACACTGAGACCCAGGATAAACTGAAACAAGGTTCCTTCCTCTGTCAAGGAGAAATGATTCCACTACCATCAGAAACTCCAACTTCCTCCCTTCAAAAAGAGAAGTCAGTTGTGATTGTGCCGGAATTGCTGCCCTTCTAAATCAGGCACACTCCCCTTCCCTACATCCCATTCTTATGCAACGGGTAGGAGGTCAGATGAAAGTGCTCAGAGAGCCATCAAGAGACCACCTGTGTGTAAAATCCTGGAGAATCACAGAAACGAGCTGTCCAGTGATGCATGTTATCTTATGGGCCTGCAGACCCAAGAAAGGCAAGCCTGTGAGGCTGGTTAATCAGCAAATTGCAGACGCCTTTCAAAACTTAACCTTCCTCCTTTCTTCCAATGCAGAGCCCCCTCTATCCATCTTATGCTTGGCCTTCATTTCCTCACTGTAAAGTGTTGGATCAGATTTTCATAAGGCTGCCTTCAACTTGGAGAGAAAAACTCACTCATTCTTTGGTGTTATGAACCAAACGGTCGCCCCGGAAGAAAAACTACGATCCACGAATACTTACAACTGTGCTCAGCGTTGTTAGGGAGGGAAGCTCAGACTATAAACAACATTTTTGAAAGACTTTTCTACTTACTTCGAAAGTTTTATGTTTAAAAGAAAGTCCAGTCTCCTTTAAAAAAGAAATCTTCCCGTTTGAGGAAAGAGGAAGCATTTTTGAGAGCATAGGGAAAGTGTGAAGTGCGGTTGGAGATCCTGTGGTCAGTGACGAGATGTTACGCCCCCTGTGATGCGTTTATGGAGAAAACTCCAGGAAATCCAGATGTAAGCTAAGGCACGCCCATACCACACTGTCTCGGGGCAACAGCATCATCACAGCGCAGTTCTGGGCACTCAGAGGTAACAGGAGGGCACGGAAACCTGCTTGACCCCAAATCATACCACGCGGGCAGCCACTTTGCATTGCCAGGCAGGAACTGAGCCAGCTGTCAGGACCACCCTGAAAATCATCCTTGACTGCCCGAAAGGTCTAGGATCAGTCTAGCACCTGGGTGTGCAGTAGAGTTATTCCTGACGAGAGGCAATGAAAATAACTAGTCTGGAATACCTTTTGCATCTTTTTTTTTTTTCACATTCTTGTATGTTTTAAATGCACATTGTATGGAAAAAACTGTAAGAGTTACTGGAGACATCAAGTCAAGTAAAACAGAGTTCTTTCCTTCAAGAATCTACAGTTTGGTGGGAAAGACAAGTTCATGGGTAATTAAAGTGCTATGTGACATGTGCTGTGAGTAAATGGAAATGGTGGCACTTAAGCCAGCATAGAGGATGGAAGAGGCAGAGAAGGCATGCTTCCTCTGAGTTTTGAGAATGGAGAAGAGCCATCTAGGTGAACACTGTGGATAAGAACATCAGGTACATGGAACTGCAAATATATGAAGGCCAAAGGCAGCAGCAAATAGCATGGCACCCTCAGACAACTGCCAGTGATTTACGTTCACTGGACTAAGAGTGCCTAAGTGAAAAACAAGGCTGTAGAGGACATAAGAGCCCATATCTGGAAAGTCTATGCTAAACTTCTGAAAAGCAAAAGGAGACAATGAAAGTGTCTGAGCAGGGAGTGTCACAATTAGCGTGGCATTTGGTAACAACCCCCCGGCACAGCACTATAAAGGGTAAGTGGGAGGGGGCTACATGGGGGGCCGAGACCAGTTAGCAACGTGACAGACTGCTGTATGAGAACCACAGAAGTTTGAACTGGGGCAATGGCAGTAGGACCACAGAGGGAGGAATGAAGATACATTACTGAAAACGTGGGCCATACAGGGCTTGTGACAGATTGGATATAGTGGTTGAAAAACAGAAGCACCCATAATTTTTTTTAAAGGCAAAAATTCAATAAAATTTATGGATAACAAGAAACTTTTGGTCCAAACATGCGAAAGCAACAATCTCACGGATCTCATGGGGCTGTCTTCTATTGCCACCACACCTTTCTAAAGGGCATTTCCTAAATCAATGTTGGAGGAAGCTAATCTCCCCTGGGACATGGATCTGCATGGCACACCTGGAGAGGACATGGGAGAGCGGCTCCCAGGACTGCTCAGGTCCTCACACGAGGGAAGGAAGAGCTGCTGAACACTCACCTTGCTCAGGTTTCTCCGAGAAGTGCCATTTGTCACTTCGCTGTGCTCTAGGCCCACGCAGCCACCAAGAAAGATGGAAATGACTCCCTCCAGTATATTAACCACCTCCATCCACTCTCAACCAACAGCAGGATAAGAAAAGAAGACAAGACATGGGAGGAATATTCCAGAGAACCTGATACCATTGAGAAGCAAGGAAACGAGATTAACTTGAGTAATAACAGAACCAAACGAAGGACAAAATAATAAATTCCCAAAGCATCACCCTCTCTCACTTTCCCAATCCATTCATTGCGCTCACCAAATACTTTCTGGTAAAAGCTTCTGATGCATTTTGTTCCAAAATAATTGGTGCTTATGGTACTGGCTAAGCATATAGAGGTCACAATAGCATGAGAATTCCTGCAAAGTCACAACATGTGAGTGTCAGAAAATTGTGCCCCAGGCCCAGTCAAAGGCATGTGGCCAAGATCCTCCCTCCATTTCTTTGGACTCTCTTTCAGCAACAGTAAGAGCCCTGCCAAGTAAGTGCACTGCTGTGGGAACAGGACACTCAGCTGAGAATCGGGGTATTTGGAGTGTCCGGCTATCTCGTGCGATCTCTCTCAGCCTTGGTTTCCTCACTCAGAAAAGGAAAAATTCATAATTCTTGTCTTGTCAACTTCAGGAGGCTCTTGGGAGGATCACCAAACAAGGTAAACAAAAACCTCTTTGTAAATTATAAAACACTACAGTAACATATGTTTATTATTTCTCCATTGTCATCAGATGAGGCGTTGGGTTAGCTCAACTGGCAGAGTGTAGGTAGTTTAAACCAAATCTATCTTCATTCCTGATCAATCCCCAAACCCCCACCTCCCTCTTAAGGTGAATTACTCTTGTCTGTCATTTTCCTATGAGAAGGATGACAGACGTATGTGGAAACCAGTGAGGGCTTAGAGTGCGCATTGTGCTTCGTTGACCTCAGATGGATGTTACTGGGTATGTTTTAACTTTATATCAACTTGTACGACAAGTGGAACAATAAATGCAATGGGTCCCACTACTATAAACTTGGCACCTCTCATTATTTAGAAACTGTCTGAACAAAATTCTCAGAAGAAGCTTGGTTTAGCCACACAAACTAGTGTGTTTGCTTCTGTTTCTCCTAGTTTATGGGACTTCTCAGTATGTCACTAAGTCATCTGAGTACTAGAATGAGACTCCTTGTAGCTAAAATGGAATTAATAAATTATAACACAAATCACCCAGTTAGTAAACTTCCTAAAGTTTACTTTACAATCCTAAATTACTCTTTAGTTTCTGAGTTTTCTTTAATGTTCCAAGATAAAAGTTTCCGTAATGTATCGGGGCAACTGGTGATACTTTTGTCCTCTTCTGTGTAATCCCATCCTCGTGAGAGTAAGCCAAGAAAGGACTTGATTATAATCACAACTGCATGCCTCCATAGCTTAACTGTACTCTTATACTAACCCCCAGTTCTAAAATAATCTTAAATATTATCTTTTAAATACGGTTGGCATTTTTAAACAAAAGCAAGAGCACCAGTGAGATGACAAGATAAGTAAAACCAAAATAGATGAATTATTCATATAGCTACAACAGCAGCAGCAAATCAGGATATGTTGTTTGAATGTCTAAACAACACTGCACATTTTAGTGATGAAGAACCTAATCAATTACCTCTTGTTTGACATGTTGCAATATACAAAACATTCAGATGAGTGGCTGATTCCCTCCTATCAGTCAAAATGTATTTGACTCATATAGACCCAGGCAAATGCAAACAGGGAAGGAGTGGTGTGTAACAAATGTGACATAACAATCATTAATAGTCACTTTAGAATCACAAAGTATAGAATGACAAGGAGGAGACTTCTATATCAGTGATACAGCTGACTAGGGTTTTATAGAAACTGCTGGAACAGCCCTTAAACATAAAATTCTGGATGAAATAGTTGTTAAACCCTTCTTAATTCACAGCTGGGTTTGTGGGGAATTAAGAAATATTTAAGAGTCAAAGCATGTATAAGGGACACATAGACAAAGCCAAGGGAGGCAGGATCGAGGGTGGGAGGTGGGGATGGCTGGGGTGGTGGGGAGCGGTGGGGAGAAATGCAGACAACTGTACATGAACAACAAGAAAAAATGTTTTAAGGAGTCAAAAGAAGGAACCAGTTAGTGACAACATGAGAGAATCTTGAAGGCATTGTGCTGAGTGAAGTCAGATCAAGAAGGACAAATACTCTATGATATCACTTATGTGTGGAATAAAAAACCTGAGCTTGTAAAAACAGAGTAAAATGGTAGTTACCAGGGGCTGGGGGTGGAGGGCGGGGGGGATTGGGGAGATGTGAAGGGTCCATCCAAACTTACAACCAGCAGGTAACTGAGTTCTGGAATCCAGTGCACAGCAGAGTGATTGCAGTGAATACCAGTACTGTATTATCAGCCTTAACGTTACTAAGAGACTAAATCTTAACTGTCCTCAACACAAAAAAAGTGATAAATATGTGACATGATAAAGGTGTTAGCTAATGCTACTATAGTAATCACTGCAATATATAAATGTATCAAACGAACACATTTTACACCTTGAATTTACAGTATTATATGTCTCAACAAAAATTTTAAAAGCAGGCAAAAATCTACTACTAATCCCAGGAGGTCTAGAGCCTGGGATTTAACAGGTTTAAGGAAAATGGAAACCACCCCATGAGAGTGAGGTGAGCAGTGAGAGTCCCCACTTAAGCCTGGAACTCCTACCCGACCACGAGTGCTGGGAAGGGCTTTCACCCCCCGAGGGAGACAGCAGGAGCACCTGACTCCCCGGGCCTTGGCAGCAGGAGGAGTTGGGGAAAGGTCACGCCTTGAAATTCCTAACCGCAAGCTCATGAGGAGGCAGATTTGGGACCAAAGCTCAAACAATCTCTGTAGACTAGGAAAATCTACCTAAATTTTTAGTTTAAAGTGTTTGCAGGTTTGCTATACTCCCAGGAGCCCATCAGCTGCAAAAGAAAATCCTTTCTGCGCTAACATATTTTAAGCCCAAGACTCAAAGAATTCAAGATAAAATTCCTAGGAATAGGAGAACACAATGACACACCCCTAAACTCATGAGGTAAAAGACATGACAGAAAAAAACGCCAACAGCTGAAAAAAAACCTGAAATCCATAAAACTTCAAGTATTGAAATTATCAGCTACAGAACATAAGTATGTTGAATATGTTTCAATAAATAAAAGAGGGTTCTTAAGTACAAGCTACGAACAAAATTGACTAGGCAGATATGAAACAGAACAAAATAAAACTTCCACTTTTAATAATTACAGACTAAGGGACGCAGACAGACCTTTCTACGGGGGACAGTTAGAAGAGCAAGGTGAAATGTGATATATATCTGCTTAAGGACATTCTAGAGCTCACAGGATAGTGAGGATTATGATGCAAAGATCCTGGGATAATTGGAGGTCTCAGAGTGTTTAAGGCTGCCGTTCTGATGTACACATTTGCCAGATGCAGGAGATAACTGATTGGTAGAGCTCAACAGAAAGCCCCGGCATGTCAAATGCGAAGACTAGCGAATGCCTCTAGCTTTGTTCTAGGACTCTGAGGAGCTACACCCAAGGAATAGGAGTTTCCTAGAAATCAACAGGCTCTCACAGAGACTGCAGATCAACTTTGAATCATATCAATCTTTAAAGACTATCCTGAATTCCTATGTCCCTAGGTATTCACAGAAGCAAATTTAGGTCTTCACTGGAGGAAGATAGTACCACCTAATATTATTTCCATGAACATTTATTTCCACATGGAAATCAATAGCAAAAAGATGAAAGACAATCGCCATGTGTTTGCAATTTCAGAAATACCACATTCAGTTAATCTTTCAACAAAGAAGAAATCAAGTGGTAATTGAAGTCATTTAAATTGTATTTAAAACAACGTATCAACTCATAGAACACACTAAAGACAAATGTATAACTTTAAAGCATGTATTAGAGAAGAAGACAGACTGAACATCGATGAGATAAACATTCATCTCAAGAAAGTATTAAAAACCTCACAAATTAAAAAGAAAGCAGATGGAAGATAATGAAGAGAAAAAAACGATACATACAATATAGAATATAGACCAGAAGTTGTGTGCTTAAAAAAAGAAAACTTATCAACTCTTGGAGATATTAGTGAAGGAAAGAAAGAAGAGATGAATTAGATAAATTCCTAGAAAAATAAAACTTACAAAAGCTGTACAAAAGAAATAGAACATCTGAAGAGTTTTTAACAATTTGAAAATCTAAGTCTATAATTAAAAACCTGGACAAAATATATAAATATATATATATGTATATGTGTGTATATATATATATACATAGTTATATTCATTCATAGGAACTCGACTTCCCAGGAAAATATTACCAAATAATACACAAAGGGTAAACACTATCAAACTCATTTTATGAGGCCATAATAACTATTATTAAAATTTGACAAAGACATTGCAAGAAAAGAACGTTACAGACCAAATCTTACTTATGAATATAGATGCAAGACATCCTAAACAAAGTACCCGCAAAACGAACCTAGTAATTTATTTTAAAAGAGGAGGCGGCTTATACAAGAAAATAGGCAGGAGAACTTTATATATGAAGCTAGAAGCTACACAAAATTAGATTGTGCACAATAAGAAAGCAAACAAGCCAACTGAAAAATAGGCTGAAGACCTTAACAAACACCTTGTCAAAGAAGATATGCAGATGGAAAATGAGCATATGAAAGAAGACTCCACATCATATGACACCAGGGAAATGAAAATTAAAACAACAGTGAGATGCCACTGCACGCCTATTAAAAAAATAGCCAAAATGAAGAACACAGACAACACCAAATGTTGGTGAGGATGTGGAGCAACAGGGACTCTTATTTGCCGCTGGTGGGAACACAAATGGTACCACCACTGGAAAGATATTAGGCGTTTGTCGAAACTCACAGAACCTTCAGCACACAGATTGAACTGCGATGTAAACTACGAACTTTAGTAAAAACCAATGTGTGAATTTTGGTTCAGCAATCGTAAGAAATGTACCATTCAAGTGGGAGATGTTTGGACAGGGGAGGTTATGTATGCTTAGAGGCAGTGGGTATATGGGAAATCTCTGTTCCTTTCACTCCATTTTGCTATGGACCAAAATCAGCCCTGAAAAGTAAAGTCTGTTCTTAGAACTTAGGCTGTAATATTGATGAAAAATAAAAACATAGGACAACAGAAGAATAGAGAGCTCAGACACAGACCCATACATTTACAGAAATTTGATAACAAGACAAAGATAACAGTTCAGAGTGCTGGGGAAGAATACTGTTTGTAATACATGGCCCCAGAACAATTAGATATCCATATATTCAACACAGTAAATGAAACATGACCCCCTACTTCACACCATAGAGAAAAAAAATGATTTCGAGGCGAAATGTAGAGCTAAATGCATAGGCCGAAAATAACGCTTCTGGAAGGTAATGTAGGAGAACATCTTCATGGCTTAAAGGATGAGAAAAGACTTCTTAAACTAGATACACAAAACACTAACTACCAAGGAAAAGACTAATTAATTTTAATTTGCATCTCCCTGATAACTTATATTGTGGAGCATCTTTTCATATGCTTATTTGCCATCTGTGTATCTTCTTTGGTGAGGTGCTTGTTTAGATATTTTTCCATTTTTTAAATTGGGTTGTTTGTCTTTTTTATTGTTGAGTTTTAAGAGTTACTTGTATATTTGGATATAGGGGCATTTATCAGATATGTGTTTGCATGTGTTTTCTCCCAGAATGTGGCTTGTTTTTTTTTTAACTCTCTCAACAGTATCTTTTTTAAAAAGGGAGGTTTTGAATATAAAAAAAGGACTCCTAGGATAACTGAACACAAAAACTTCATATTCAGGTTGAACAACAAATTAGATGATAGGAAGAGAGGATATGACTAGAAGTGAGTGACTAGTTGTTAGATGTGAAACAATTAGCCGTGGTGCAGCACAAAGAAATGAAAACATGAAAAGTGGAATTCATGAATATGAGTTGAGAGGAAAGAAACAATATTTTAAAAATACAATGTTTAAGAATTTTCCAGAACAGAAAAAATACACCCATCCTCAGATTCAAGACACCTGGCCAATAACAGGATAGACACACCCCAACATAACATGGACAAAGTACAGTGATTCTAAAGACAACAAGAAAGTCTCAAAACCATCAGGAGAAAAAGCAAAGTTGACTGTAAGTGACCAATAGTTAGATTATTTCCCAACAGCTACGATAGAGCTCCCATCACCATAGAACAATATCTTCAAAGTGCTGAAGGATGTAACTGTCAACCTAGAATGCCATATCTAAAAGTGTATTTTTTCAATAATGAGGGTGAAACCAAAAGATTCCTAGGCAGACAAAAAGTAAGAATTTCCCACTAATTTATACTCATGCATAAAAAATGTTTAGAATGACAAGAGGAAAGGCAACTAAAATAAACCAGTGCCTTCACTGCACATCTTTTTATTTTTTGTCAATTGTTTACCAGTGCTTGTAACATTTCAAAATGATCAGATTGAGATAATGCATTCTGGATCACTCATATCCAAAATCTTGTTGATTTTCAGAAGAGTTTGGATCCAACCTAAGGCATCTGACTTACTCCATTATAAAACAATTCAGGAGTAGAGCCTGAACTAATAGTAGAATTCTGGTGGGTGGCCTCCCCAGGTTGATTTTCACGAGAAGGATTTGTTTGCCTGCTTGCTTATTTTTACTGAAGACTGAAGAAGTTGTTCTTTGTAAAATCGCCTAAGAGGACAGCCTACAGAAATAGGACCGAGGCATGATGTTGGTCTCAAACCTGGCCCTCTTTGCCCTGAGTAATATCTGCACCTGTGATAAGGATGACTGGTGGTATTCCAGAGAATTTGTCATTACCCCTTGGACAGAGGTAATGGCAGCAGTAATTATAGAGAAGATTCTCTCTCACGGGACTTCTTGGGAAGCAAACACTGATGAGTCCAGAACAGTAGATACGAGGGAGTTTACATGACCACATGTAAGAACGCCCCTAGGAATTCTCAAAAATAATGGGAGGACTCTGTCAAGAGCAGGCAGGTCCTGCATAAACAAAGGGGCAGAACATCAGTGAAGTATAGTAACATCTCTGCAAGTGTACCTTCACATAAAGGGCCCGTGTAAGAGAAAGCACCTATGGGATATTGCTGTTGGCCACTTCCTTTGCCACTGGCCATTGGACCAGCCTCTCAACCTTCCGTCCTTGATTTCATGTTCTGTAGCTTCCACTAAAGATTCTTTCAGTTATTGCTGAGCACCAGAATAGAGGAGATTTGGGGAGGAGACCAAGTCTTGTGGCATAGTTCACTATGTCAGTCATTCCTGGGCAAAATGACAAGGCTTTCCTTACAAGTGCAATGCATGGTCTCATCCTATGAGTGAGAAAATAGAAGAGAAAGTCCAAAAGGAATAAACTCAAGACAGAGCAGGGAAAGCAGGGCACCACAAAAAGCAGAAGTGGAGAGAGAGCAACGAGGAAAGAGGCAGAGAGCAGCCTAAAAGCAAAGAGGAGGAATGTGAGGGAACAAAGAGAACGCATGAATAGAAAACTGATGGGGACAAGCAGACAAAGGACATTTCCTAGTGAGAGTAGGTCACCGCCAGGACTACAACCCAAAGAGCAATAAGAGTGGTGAATCTTGAGGAAATGGGAGCCGGCTCCATGGGACAAACCCACAGAGATAGCAAACAGAGGAGGAGCTAAGTGCGCAGAGAGACCGAGATCCATTTCTCTGGTTAATTAGCTCCCTGGCGGTCTGAGTACAAAGGTCAGTGTTCAGCAGGTCTGTCTTCTTATCTGCAGTTCCATGCTTTATTTATTCAGCTCAGGAAAGCGGTCTTCTATATATTTTTGTTCAACAATTTTCCCCCATGTCTAGAGTTAGATAATGTGTATGCAATAAACATTCCTTGAATGCATAAATGTTTGTTCCATTTCTTCTGTTCTCCTCTTTAGAAAATCAATTATACTTATGTTGATTATGCTTCCTCTGTCTTCCAGTGTGATCACATTTTTATACTCTTTTTAATATCTTTGTGTTTTCCATTTTGTTTTTGTGATTCCTCAAGCCTGTCCAGCACTCATTTCACTGACTGTGCTTTCTGCATTGTTTACTTTTATTCTTGTTGCTTCTAAAGTGTTTTTCATCTCTGCAGTGACTTCATTTTCTTGCAAAGGACTTCCAAAATTCTACGAACACTATTCATTTTCTGTTTGATGTATTATAGTCTCAGAACCCTTTATCAAAACTCATTGTGATTTTTTAAAAAAAATATACAGGCTTACTTGTTTGAACTCTTCCTGTTTTGGGAGATGATTCGTTTTGTGATGTATTTTTTTCTACTTCTTTTAAAATAAAAACAGTGATTCTTTTCTGAATGGGGTCAACTATTAGCGAAGGACTAAATGCAGGAGGGGGAGAAGGACGGAGAGCAGCACACAATCGGATTTCTGGCAGTGGACACAGTTCCACCAAGTCCGTGATGACCTTCACGGTGGGCTAGACACTCTGGTATGTACGCTAACAGTTTTCATCAGAATAAAAGGAAGCAGCCACCTGGACCTCTTCATCCACTTCAAAACGGTGTCATCTCCAACAGTCCTTGCTGGTAACATGTATAAACAACAAGCCATTGGAACGTACACAGCCTCTCTTGTGGATCACTCCCAGCAACAAGCAGACGCCTGTCTTTTCTGAGCCTCCCATAGGAGTAAAAGTTCACGAAGGCAACACTTCGGCTCAGTGTGGCTCAGCATCACAGTGGAATACCGCCCTCCCACCCCAGTGAAATACCGTAATAGTAATGAAGACAGTTGGTGAATAATAAACCCAGGGATAAACAGGGGCAGCATTAGTTAGAACCAGAAGATGTGGAACTGAATGGGATGCTTGGGAGAGGGAGAAGGGGATGACTCACACTCAGGATTATGAAGGAGGCAGAATTCAGTGTCTAGGAAATGCTAATACTGGGATTTAGAGTTTGAGTATTGCATAACGTCAGAACCAATCTGTGCCACTAATCAGACAATCAATTAAGCTCTGATTACCCTGTTAACCTAAAAATAAAAGGCCAAAGTCAGAGGCAACAAGCATTAATTTGACATCCAAAAGAATAGCTATTCAAGAAGCACTGATTCAGGCAGAAAACCAAATCGTGTTCTGATTAGGAGGTGGAAACAGAGTTTTATGAGACAGAGAAATAATTACCTGCATAGAAGGAAGGACTTTCTATTGATGTTAATAAGCCGAGGAAGGAATTTCTATAGATACAAATAAGCTAAATTATTCTTTAGCTATATACATGGTAGTGCTAATTCTAAAAAATGTCTTTAATTTTCAGTCCTGTAGTCAGAATGTCTGCTTCCCTGTCCGCTAAATTTACAAATAGTTGTTTTGAGTACCATGTAGCTTCGGCTGAGGCCAAAGATACTTGTGCCCAGTTTCAACATTTCAAAGGTTTGAGGAGCAAGATGCTCAAGGCAGTTCCTCTAGCAGGGCAGCTCCAGCTCTGTTTAGAAATGGATCCATTTACATAATTCTTCACAACCCATTTTCATCCTCCTGACTCACATTTCCAGCAAAAAGCAGAACAAAAATTCAAATCACAGCTCTGACTGTTCTGCTCCTTCCCAAGTGCCTCTTCTTGCCATTCCTGGAGAACTAGGAATTGAGAAGCCTCGACTGAATCAGAACAGGAGCTGAGAAGGTGCCGGGAGGGAGCACCCAGTAGAGAGAGAGCACTCAGCTGCAGTGATCTGCTGGAGGCCCCGTTCGAAAGCAGGCATCCAAACACCCTGGGAGTAGGCCCTCCCCTTTCTCTCTGAGGCTTAATAATCAATCAAGTTCTATGTTGTTGCATTGCTTTTTAAATTTTATTTAATGCGTTTTTGCTCTCCTTTATCCTGCTGCTCATGGGATGGATTTAGACAATAATGAGAGGGTCAGAGAGGTTTCTCATTCAGAGATGCCCCCCTCGCCACTGAGAACAATTAACCCGGGTCTCCGCAGGGGTACCAAGGTCTCCACAGAGGCTCCTGCACTTCATGAACTGAGTCCTGCCACAGCCACATACATCGTGTGACTCTGAAGAATTGCAGGGCGGGTCTGTGGATTTGGGACAGTTGAGGGAAATCTGGATGCTTCTGCTGCCATGTCCCTCTTTCGGTCCAGAATACAGTGTGGCTCACAGATGGCAGGATGGACTTGTGACCATTTTATTGTTTTTATTGACTATGAAGGGTTTTTTTCTCCCTATTTTCATTATTTTTTGTTTCTGATAAGTTTTAAATGAGTAAAGAGGAGTAAAAATGCTTTTATAAAGATATATTTCACCAGACCTTCTATAAGTTCAAGTATTTAGCAGTTTGATGACAAATCACAGAGTTATGTGCAGAGAAGTTTGGTGTTTCAAGCATGGAGATGCAAGTTGATTTAAATCCTGCCTCTACCACTTATGAGATCTTGGACCAGTGATTTCGTCTCTCTAAGCCTCAGTTTTCCCACATAAAAATGGAGATAATAGAATCTTGACGATCAGGCTATTTTCAAGCTTAAACAAAATAGCCCATTTTAAACATTAAGCATATAATAGGAGGACAAAACTGCTACTTACTATTATTATACATCTTCCTTTAAAGTGCCAGTTTAAGAAAACTATGAGGTATTGGTTGATTCACCATGTCTAAGTAAAATAAATAAATAAATAAATAAATAAATAAATAAATAAATAAATAAAAAATGCAGCACTCTTCTCCCTAAAGGAAAGATATGCAACATTTTCTTGTATTTCTATTGCACAAATATATCAGTGGAATATACTACCAAATCTTGATAAAAGTATAGCACTTCACAGTGATGTTATTATCTTTGATGCTTCAGTAATACTCTGAGCCAAATACATTATATTTCCTTTTATGCAGGTAAGAAATAGAAGTGACTTGTCCAAGATCTCATAGTAAAGGTCTCTACTTAGGACTTCTGTCTTCCTGTTCCTCACTGTGACATACAAACCCTAATCCAAGAAGAGCAGAGATGGTGAAGAAGCATGAGTCATTCTCTGCTTCCCTAAGGTATTGGCAGAAATAAAATACCAAAATAGAACCAGCATGCCTCTCCTCTTTATAGCCACACAGCTTAGGAAGGCTTAGAAACATTCTCAAATCCTATATGGAATAAGAGAAGGAAGAAAGAAAGGAAAGGAGGGAGGGACCTACCTCTACCCTAAAAAACCTGAAAGCCAATGTTATTATATTCTCATAGATCTAAATAATATAATTTAAGGCCCTGGCCGGGTAGCTCAGTTGGTTAGAGCATTGACCCAATACATCAAGGTTTCAGGTTCAGTCTCTGGTCAGAACACATACAAGCAGCAACCAATAAATGCATAAATGAGTGGAACAACAAATCAATGTGTCTGTCTGTCTGTCTCTCTCTCTCTGTCTCTCTCTCCTTCTCCTTCCCACCCTCCCTTCCTCTCTCTCCAAAATCAGTAAATATTTTTAAAATATATAATTTAAGAATTTTATTCTCTGTAATCTCTGTGGAAAAAACTTATTATAGCCTGACATTATCAATTGATTCAAAACTTAACTTCCCCCAGTGCCTGAAAAAGGGATGAAATCTGAAGAGATGGTAGCAAGAGAAATTAGAGACGTAAGCCTCCACATCATTGGACATTAGGCTGCCCCTGGGAACCGAGAACTGTTCCACTAATGGACAGCAGCCAAGACTGGCCAGGGCAGCGCTGCTCGTGGGGTGAAGAGCTTTATAACTGGCCTCTCCACTTAGGACTCCAAAGTCTCTACATCTACAGTCAACGGATGTTCACCCAGGACAGACACCTGTCTGTCACAAAAAATGGAAGAGTTCTTTAATACATGCCTGTATAGACACGCCAACGATTCTATTAGAATGACGGATCCCAATTTGTAACAAGACCCATGTACAGTGTTATAATACAGTTAACTTATATATATGAACATGCAAGAAGACATTTAAATGGGTTTCCCACCCCCTCCCCAAAATACGATGCTCTCTAGCTCTTCTATCAATGTTTAGCCCATGTTCTGATTCATTTTATAGCATAAAGGAAGGTTTCGGTTCTTAGCTTTTGGGCAAAAAGTGTAACTTCCAGATTGAATTTAAGCCTAAAATGGCAATCACTGTTAAACATCTTCCACGGATGTCGGGGCTTTAAATGTGGAACTGTCCACTAATTGGCCTCATTAATCAGGAAGTCTAACTACAGAACATCTTCAGAGCTACAAACAAAATAAGGGCCCCCAGAGAGGAAGATCCGTTTAGGACACCTAGTGACACCTTTGTTGAGGACATCTCTAGAAACAACTGAGGACAGGAGCTTGAGACACATTTCTGGTAATATTCAATTGGACAAATATTTCTTTTAGTTGAATTTTCATATTTTTTTCATCTTTTTATCTCTTAATCTAAGTGAACAATGTGTCAGAAAATAATTAGGCATCACAGGCACCATGAAGTTATTCATCTTCAAAGCTGCTGTCTGACAGTTTGATACAATGTCAAGACAATTTCGTGTCTTAATATCCTTCATACAGCAATCTCTTAAATAATTGAAATGAATTTTCTAAGTCATATCCTTCCCTATTAATTCATAATTATCGCATCAATTGAAGTACTTTCCTGTAACTTCAACCATAATATAATAAGTGCTTTAATCAGATAAGTTTAAATTTTAATCAACTCAGACTTCTATGGAAATGTTTTAGTAATCTAAATTAAAATCACTGCTGATAATTCACTCACTCCTTTCAGTTGTATTCAGTAGTTCAAGGAGAGACTTATGTCATGGGGTTAACATTCAATGGCATTGTGCTATATTAAATGAAAGTCATTTTCTTTACACATAATGTAAATTACATTTTAATATCTCTACAGATTTCTGTTTTGACAAGAGGAAGGCACAGGAAATTTACTACATAAATTTGAACAGAATTGTAGTGTTATTAATCAATTCATCCCCATATTTCAAGTATATAAATTTGCTTGCTTAAAAGCCACATGATAAAATTCTAGTGCTTGAATTTTGAAGGGCAGGCAAGCTCAATTTCATTAGAGTCCATGGTGACATAGTCAAGGTAAGCATATGCAAATATTCTTTGATAGTAATCCACTCTGCATATGTGTATTATATCTGCACACACATACACACACATATCCGAGCCTACAGAGCTATCAGAGGCAAATGTTTATGGAATCAGGAAGCCACTGTGGCAGTTTCTCAGTACACAGTGATATCAAATACTGTGAATTGATTGATGGTTTTTTTAATTATACATTCTATTGACATTTGGAAAATGCAGAAATTATAAGGGATAAGAATAATCTATAAACTATATTTAATATTAAAAATGTACTTACCATTAACATTTTGAAAATAAAAGAAATTATTTAAAAAGTAAAAATCACCTGTAATATCAATATCCACTTTTAATGGTTTAATATGCACTCATAGACATATATGTACATATACATACATATGCAAGAACTTACATAGATACTTTTTTTTAATTGGGATTTTACTACCATATATGCAGCTTCTTAACTGGAGCTTTCCACTTGAAACTATACCATTAGTTTTCTTTTCTTATTATTAACTATATTTCTAAAGAGCATTTACTATAAATGGCTGTAAAATATTGCCATGAGCCTATAAGCTCCACAAGCATAGGAACTAAGTCTATCTTCTTCACATAACCAATAACAATTATGCCATAAATTAACCATTTTCCTATTGTTTGATGGTTAGGCATTTCCAAATTTTCACTGCTGTAAACGTTACAATATTAGTAATGTATGAATTTTCCCAGACTTTCCCCTTTTTTTAAATCACTCTCCCAAGCCTCCCAGAGTAGTTCTATTCTGCCAGATGCTTCTTTGAGCTTTTGTGATGCAGATTTGGGAGGAAAGGGGTGAAGCTGAAGAACAAGAGATATGTGAGCTGGGCCTGCAGAGGGATTTTCTGAGAATTTTGGAGGACAAGATGTGGGCGTAGCTATGTGAGAGAATTAGATTAGAGATACAAATAATATTGCAGAAACCTCCTTGCTGTGTTTTTAAAGCACAAGCACAGCCCTGGCTGAGGAGCTCAATTGGTTAGAGCACCGCTTGTTCCGCCAGGGTTGTGGGTCTGACCCCCAGTCAGAGCACATACAGGAATGCATGGACAGGTGGGATGACAAACCGATATTTCTGTTTCTCTCTCTCTCTCCCCCTCTTCTTGTGTCTTTAAAATCAATAAATCAACTTTTTTTTTTTTTAAGATTTTTTTTAAGTACTTTTTTTTTCCTTTTAGATTTTATTTATTTATCTTTAGAGAGGAAGGGAAGGAGAGAGGGAGAGAAACATCAATGTGCGGTTGCCTCTTGTATGTCCCCTGCCGGGAACTGGCCTGGCAACCCAGGCATGTGCCCTGACTGGGAATCGAACCGCGATCCTTCGGTTCGCAGGCCCGCGCTCAATCCACTGAGCTACACCAGCCAGGGCTAAAATCAATAAATCAACTTTTAAAAAAATAAAATGCAAGTACAGAAATTGAAGTGGAACCCGGTTTTTTGGCCTGCCCAACATTCATCCTGACTATTAGGGCAGCCTAACTGCTGGAACAAACCATCTCCCAAATCTTGGTGTTTTAATTGGTTAACATCTTCAAGATTGATTGCTCATTCATGTCGTGTCCAGTGGGGTGTTCAGTGGGTAGCCTTCCTGCGGTGATGGAAAAACTCAGCTCCTTCCTTGTGGTGGATCTGACATCCCCCGGGGCCTCTGGGTCCCCCTACACTGGCCCTTCCACATCCTGCCGGAAGGTGGGAGACATAGAGGACTTGGCAGGAATTTTAATCAGCCAGACCTGGTAGGGGCAGACACAACTTTTGCCCCATTCCATTGCCCAGAATTTAGTCACCAAGTCCCCATTTAGCCTCAAGGGAGATTGGGAACGCAATTCATTATGTCCCAGGAATGGCCAGTTCCTGCTATCACTCCCTATTCCCTGAAGTCTTGGTAAAATTTTTCCTTGAGGTATCCATGTTCCCCTGGCCAAGTGGTGGGCACAGGGCCCAAGGAACGCTTTTTAGAATCTCCTTCCCAGATATCTGTATCTTGAGTAAGGTGAGAAAAGGATGGGAAACATTTGCAGCTGGTTCATCCTGATGGTGATGCCCTGTAATGACCATTCATTTCTCAAGGAGTCCCCCACCATAGGCTTGGACCTGTCTCTTGCAAGAACTAGATATTCAACTCTTCTTGCACATCCATGATCTACTCACATCCAACAAATTATGTAGAATGGCTTTATAAAGGCTGCAGAAATCATGTTGAGATAAACTGATTTGTACATAAATCTTTACCTTATTTCTGATTATTTTCCTAAGCCAAATACCTAGATCAAATATATCTTTAAAAAGCATTTTGGCCCTAGTCGGTGTGACACAGTTGGTTGGACTGTCGTCCTGTATACCAAAAGGTCATCAGTTCAATTTCTGGTCAGGGAACATACCTGGGTTGCGGGTTTGATCCCCAGTCAGGTGCACAGGGGAGACAACCAGTTGATGTTTCTCTCTCACATTGATACTTCATTCTCTCTCTCCTTCCTTTCCCCACTCTCTAAAAATCAATGATTAAGTCCTTGAATGAGAATAAAACTTTTTTTAAAAGAGCATTTTGATTCTAATTATATTTTTCAGTCATTTAAATTTCAATACAAAATATATTCATTTCATAATTATTCTGTTTCGGCTTTAGAAAATTGTGTTTTCATTATAAGTAATACCAAACAGCAGAAAGCACTCACCACACAGTCTGGTGTGAAAGTTAGATGGATGAGGAAGTCCGTACAAAAATTCTAGATGCACTTGGAGCTTTCCTAGAAAGCAGGGCCTTGGCTGCAAGAGAAAGGTGGAGAAAGTGTGGCTGTATCATGAGGGCAGCCTTCTGCTGCTTATCTGATGTTGGTTGTGGTCCATTCAGACCTCAGTGTCAGAGGATGCCGTTCCTTGCCCCCAATCTCTCTCACTCTTGCCTCTTTCTGCTACGTGGTGATGTTTCTTAGCTCCCACGGTGCATCATCACTAGCTTCTGCCCACAGAAGTCAGGCAGGTCTTTACGAAACTGCCCCTGAAGTCTCTGTTACGTGAAGACAAATTCTTGTAGAGGATTCGTTTGTCTTCTTGGCGTAGGAAAAGAGACGGGAAATTTGGGGATACGGATATTGGGCATCTCCAAAAGGACATAAAAAATAATTTTTTTAAAATTTCCTAAAAGAGGCAAAGATTCTTTGAGCACTTCAAACCTAGGGGAAGTTTTATACTGTGCAATAATATTCAACTGTAAAATTAGAGTAGCTGCCATCACTAAATAAAATTTACCTCAGCTGCAGCCAACTCAACCAAGTTATTTTGTTTGTCCAACTTGTGCTGCTTGAAAAAGACGTTCTTTATCAAAATATTAGCATAAAGTGTTTGATTAGTGTTTAACCCAAAATATAATATATATTTAAAGAGCACCCACAAAATTAACTAAAGATAAAAATTTTAACAGAGCAATACAAAAGCATGAGTAAACACTTTTAATAAAATGAGATTGGAAAGTCTTTTGTAATTTGAAACCAAAGCCAGAAGAACATGAAAAGGTTTTTAAAAAACCATCTGTCAAAAAAATCTGGTAGGAGAGGAGAGGGGGTCGGGGGGCTGGGTGAAAAAGATGAAGGAATTGAGATGGACAACTTGTTGGTTACAAACAGTCATGGGATGTAAGGTACAGCATAGGGAATATAATCAGTAATATTATAATAACGATGTCTGGTGCCAGGTGGGTACTGGAAATATCAGGGGAACACTTTGCAAAGTATATGAGTGTCAAACCACTGTGCTGTACACCTGAAACTAATATAAACAATAGTTAATGCAAACTGTAATTAAAAAGTTACCTGACAGAATAATTTTGTGAACAAGTTTTAAAGTCCTATGCGGAATAAGTTTATCTACTGAGTCCTGGAACAGTTTAAAGAATAAGGAAATACTCCAAATATGTTACAAGCAACATGACATTATTGCCAAATATAATTAAATAAAAAGAAAGCTACTCACTTAGGAATATTGATGAAAAAGTTCTAAACAAAATACTAGGAAATAGAACTGAATGAGACACTGGAAGGACAGTGAATCATGAAGTGTTATTCATCCAAAACTGTAAGGATAATTTGATATTAGTAAATAAATTAATGTAATAAACTCTCTTAGCTGTCAAAACACTTATTTAACTCCAAATCTATTCCTGAGGCTGACTGACTTTTAAAAAAAAGTAATGTAGGATTGAATGTATGCTACCTGAATAGTATAAAACAGTATATATTATAACTTTAAGGCCATCATTGTGCTTAGTGGATAAATAATGTAAGCATTTCTATTGAAGTCAGAAATAAGATAAGGATAACTTAGATGATCACAATTATTTAATTTTGTTCTGAACATTCAAGACAATGCAGTTAATTGAGAAAATGAAATAAAAGGTATACATACTTATTATTATTTCCAGCTAATATAATTGTATACCTGTGAACCCCAGGGAAACAAATGGCAAATGGAACTATTAAGAGAATCATAAAGCAGTTAGTTTCAAAATAAATATACTAAAATGTAATCAGCCTTTTTATATACCGACGATAAATAGTGAAAAATCTACCACATTTACAATGTCAACTAACAACAAAAAGTAACAAATACAAAAATTCAAAAGGAAATATGTGGTAATAAAATTATAAAACTTTACCAAGAAGTACAAAAGAATTATTGAATAAAAAGACCTACCTTATTTCTGGACAGATTTGGTCTTGTTAAAGTTGTCCATTCTTTTTAAAACGGACTATAAATGGCATGTAAACCCAATCCCAACCCCAACAGGATTACTTTAGAATTTAACAGAAATCAGCTTAAAATTCATCTGCAAAGACCATGACAGAAAGTACGAACGCCTTGGGAGGGAAGGAGAGGAAAGTGTATGAAAGGACACACACTTCCGCTGTCGGAGGGCAACAAAGACCACGCGTGCACTGGCCGGTCACCGCCGCCACCACCTGGGCGCGGTGCTGGCGCAAGAACAAACACGCCCGCCGCCCAGGGGCTGCGCAGGAAATCCCAGAAACAAGCTCCAGCGTTACGAGAATTTCGTGTATAATAAATGTGGGGTTTCAGAAAAATTTAGCCACTAAATAATTTGTGGCAACTGGCTAGCTTAGGAGAAAACTCAAATTTCATAAATTAAATTTGATTGCTTTTTTAAAATAAATGTAAAAAGTCTAACAAAATATAAGTAAACACTTTTTAAAAGAGTGAAAAAAGTCTTTCTGAACTTGACACCAAGTCGGAAAGCATAGAAGAAAATGAAGTTTCATGGATATTAAATATTTCCTGGCACCCAAAATAAAAACAAAATACCATAATAATAGAAGCTTGACAGACTCAGGAAAACATTTAGTAACACACATAATGGACACAGAATTACTACTGCTGTGCAAAGCTCTTACAAATTAATTAGAAGAAAGAAAATGGTCAAAAATGTTAATTCATAAAGGAAGAAATTAGAATAAACAAAAAATATGAAGCCATGTTCAGTTTTATGATTTTCTAAAATACAAATAAAAACAAGAAAGAAATATTTTTAAACCATAAGATTGACATCAAAAGAATTAGTAAAACCAAACATTAATGTAGGGGAAGCAAATTGTTAGCTCTGCCCTCTTAACTGCTTTTTGGCTGGGACTGAAAGTTCAACTGATGTAAAACAGATTAAAAGGAGAAAAGCATATACATTTATATTGTTTTACATCACACAGGATCCCTTATAAGGAATGTAGACCCTACAGAGCAACATCTTTGAAAGATATAAAAGGGAGTTCTTTGAAAACTAGGCTTCCCCCAAAGAGGATTTGCATTTGATTCTTCCAGGTGCCTGGAAGAATTACAGCTCACTCTGAACCACCTCAAATTAAATTAAGAAGGCCTGGATAAGAAAAAAAGACCCATATACAAGCTGCCTCCAAGAGACACATCTCAGATCAAAAGATACACACCTCAGATCAAAAGATACACACAGATTAAAAGTAGAGGGATGGAAAAAGATATTTCATGCAAATGGAAAAGGGAAAAAAGCTGGGGGAGCAGTACTTATATCCAACAAAATAGACTTTAAAACCAAGGCGATAATAAGAGACAAAGAAGAACACTACGTAATGATAAAGGGAGCAATCCAACAAGAAGATATAACCCCAGCAAACATTCACACACACAACATAGGAGCACTAAATATGTGAGGCAAATCTTGATGGACTTAAAGGGAGAGATCCACAGAAATACAGTCATTGTTGGGGACTTTAACACCCCATTGACTTCAATGCATAGATCTTCCAGACAGAAAATCAACAAGGAGGCAGTGGCCTTAAACGACACACTAGATCAAATGGATTTAATTGATATCTTCAGAGCATTTCACCCCAAAGCAGCAGAAATTACATATTTTTCAAGTGCACATGGAACATGCTATAAAAAGAATAAAATACCTAGGAATAAACCTAACCTAGGATGTGAAAGACCTGTACTCAGAAAATTATAAGACGCTGAAGAAAGAAACTGAAGAAAATACAAATTGTGGAAGCACATACCATGCTCATGGTTAGGAAGCATTAATGTCATTAAAATGTCCATACTACCCAGAGTGATCTGTAGATTCAACCTACTTCCTATCAAGATTCCAATGATGCATTTCACAGAACTAGAACAAACATTTATATGGAACCACAAAAGGCCCCATATAGCAACAGTGATCCCAAGAAAGAACAAAGGTGGAGGAATCACACTACCTAATATCAAACTATAATGTAAGATCATAGTAATCAAAACAGCATGGTACTGGTATAAAAACAGACACATAGATCAATGGAATAGAATAGAGAGCCCAGAAATACACCATACCTTTATGGTCAACTAATATTAAATATAGGAAGCAAGCATATACAATGGACTAAAGATAGTTTATTCAATAAATGGTGCTAAAAAAATTGGACAGATATGTGCAGAAAAATGAAACCAGACCACCTTCTTATACCACACAAGACTAAGTTCAAAATGGATTAAAGACTTACACGTTAGACCCGAAACCATAAAAATCATAGAAGAAAACATAGGCAGCAAAATCTCAGACATTTCTCATAGCAATATTTTATCTTACATATCTCCCCAGGCAAGGGAAACAAAAGAAAAAATAAATAAATGGGACTATATAAAACTAAAAAGTTTTTGCACAGCAAAGGAAATCAACAAAATTAAAAGACAACCCACAGAATGGGAGAACATATTTGCTAATATATCTGTTAAGGGGTTAATATCCAAAATTTATAAAGACCTTAGAAAACTCAACAATAAAAAAATAACCCAATGAAAAAATGGGCAAAGGACCTAAATAGACACTTCTTCAAAGAGGACATACAGATGGCCAATAGACAAATGAAAAAATGCTCAATGTCACTAATCATCAGAGAAACGCAAATTAAAACCACAATGAGATATCACCTCACACTTGTCAGAAACAGCTAGCATCAATAAATCAACAAACAACAAGTGCTGGTGAGGATGTGGGGGAAGGAGTGCACTTTTGCACTGTTACTGAGAATGCAGACTGGTGCAGCCACTGTGGAAAGCAGTGTGGAGATGCCTCAAAAAATTAAAAATGGATCTGCCTTTTTGACGCAGTGATCCCACTTCTGGGAATATATCTGAAGGAAACCAAAACACTAATTTAAAAGAACATAAGCACCCCTATGTTCATTGCAGCATTATTTAGGATCGCCAAGATATGGAAGCAGCCCAAGTACCCATTAGTAGATGAGTGGATAAAATAACTATAGGATGTTTACACAATAGAATACTACTCAGCCATAAAAAAAGAAAATTTTACCCTTTGTGACAGTATGGATGGACTTGGAGAACATTATGCTAAGTGCAATAAGCCAGTCAGAGAAAGGAAAATACCACTTGATTTCACTCTTGTGTGGAATCTAATGAACAAACTGAACCAACAAGGAGAGTGGGGACAGACTCATAGATGGAGAGTGGGATGACAGCTGAGTCGGGGGAAGTTAGGGAGTGGGGAGGATTGAACAAAAAGGAAAAAGGACTCACGGGCATGGACTACAGTGGTAAGTGCTGGGAGGAGGGAGGTATAACGGGACTAAATAGTAATGGAGGAAAAAATACAATCAAGATTAAATAAAAAAATCAATCAATCTACTCCCCCCAAAAAAGAATGATAAATAAATATCACTACATCAGAAAGATTATCATGACTTACTTAAAAGCCATTTTCATACAGAAGAAAAATTAGATGACTTCAAGTTTGCACAGCATAATGTAATGTATATGAATAATACACTTAATTTCAAGTAACATACTTGAAAATAAATTACTATATTTTGTTTAAAAAAAAGAAGCCTGGGGTTCCCTAGACCAGAGCCAAGTTTTTCCCCCTTTTCCTCCCTTCCCACCGATTCAATACAACCTCTTCCGAGGAGACACAGAGGGACAGAAATGGGAATTGAGGTATGGGTGAGGCGGGCTTAGTTATGAACTTACTCTGGGGATATCTCAGTCCCTTAAAATCTAAGCTCAATGTGGGGGGTCTCCTACTAGACTCCCCTTCTTGGGAGATCCTTCCATTTCTATACCTCAAGCCCATCATAAGGAAACCCCAGGTTTGCCCTACAGGCAATTCAAAAACAGCTTTGGGCTCTGCTTACCTCCCTGCTACCCCACTCTTGTCAGATGATCTCAAGATGTTTTTCTATTTCAGTTTTATCCAGCTCTCTTGGTTCTTTTCACTACAAGTGGTGTTCTAAATAACACAGACTATAAATGGCACTTCTTACATTTATTCTAACCAACTTTGGCATTTTTATGATGTGAAAAGAATTTCCAAAACTAGACCACAGTTCATGTTATACTCCTTACCGTAACGGGAAGAATATAACTTTTCAATTATCATTCTGATAAGAGCACCTGTGGATCTGTCAGACGCCTCCCTTCAAGCCTTGCTGAATGACAGCTCATTCTCCGGTCCTCCCCTCTTGCCCTTAACCTAGCCAATCTAGGCAAAAGGCTGCAGTTTGTTCAGAGGGTCAGGAAGGCAGTGACTTCTAGGCTTCAAGAGGAAAGTTTTGGATTTTTCTCCTCTTTATTCATGGAGAAAGAAATGAAAGTGCCCCCCTTCCAGACCAAGGAATGATGGCGCCTGGAAAAAGGTCTCATAGAAATCAGGGGTTCCTGCAATAAGGTTCCCCAGCTGGATGACACCAAGCTATAGAAGGTCAGGGGAGAGGTAGATAGGGTGTTTTGAGAAAACTTGAGAGAGCCTTATGTGCATCCCTGGAGGTTAGGGGTCAACCTGAACAGAGACCAGAGACTGCCTCTGGCAGAGGTCAGTCTTTTCAACTCCACCTCGCAAGCGCATCACCTGGAGAGTCACTGTATAAAGCAGATTTTCATTCAGTCCGTTGAGGATGGAGCCTGAGGTTCCGCATTTCCAGCAGGTTCCATGTGATGATGATGGACCACACTTGGAGTAGCCACAGCCTGCAGAATTTGAAGTGGGGAGCCTGGCTGGAGTAGCTCTCCACAGCAAGACAAGGAGAAAGCACTGGGGAAGGAAGTGCAGGTTTTGAGAAGTTATCTGGAGAGCACAGAACTATATCAGAATGGATATATGTAAAACAAACAAACAAAAAAACCATGACCCACAGAACAGCCAGCACCCAGACAGAGCCCATATCCGAGAACCACAAAGGACTAGAGCTAAGTAGAAATACCCATCCGTCCCTCTGCTTTGCCTCTCCCTTCCTCACCCTCTGCTCCTCCCTCTCTTTCCAGAGGAAAAGAGAAACCATGAGAAGTGTGAAACCAGAGACCACATCCTCTTTCCCACAGGTCTTTGCTGAGCTAGAGGGAAGAGAAGATTTAAACTGGCTTTAAAATTGAAGCTTTCTGCTGGATCAGACTGGATTTTTTTAATCCTTTAAAGTGGATCCTAATCATTGAAAGCAGTTTATCATTGAGAAAGTTTTGGGCTTGGTTGGTATCCAGGGGCCAGGAATGGGGATCTGATCATCAGAACTGAAAGCAGCGGTGGGAGGAAAATTAAAGCTGTTTTCTGTATCACCCATGAGGTGCAGCCTGTTCCATAAGCCAGTGATATTCCAATAGCTCAATTTATGCCCACTGCCCTGGCCAATGAGCTCCATGGCCTGTAGTTCACATAATCACCAAATGCCTCAAGAGGGAACCCTTTTCCTAAACAACTTCATATTTAAAAGAATCAAACCTTATTAAACAAATCAACATGACCCTAGATTGTTAGTAAGCTGACAAGTAGCTTTTATTGTGTACATTTTTTCACTTGTGTTACCTGTACATTTAGACATGCAAAATATGTAATTCTCATTATGTAGTCAGAAGTCCACATGGCTTGATGCTGTATATGGAAAGGAAAATCAGCAGTCAATTTCCATAGAGGAAACCCTCTAGTAACAGATCAAGAACATGAATACTTTTTTAAATTTAGGAAGTATTTTTGGCTAATTAAGGACTAAGTTGAGAAAGTAAAGGAAGTTTAAAGGTGTTTTCCCCACGATAAACAACAAAATTCAACACGCTATAAAAACTAATTCCCTACATTACAAATATGTATATTAACAAATGAAAAACGGACAAAGATAAAAGAAGGCACCCAACAGAGGAAATACAAATGGCTAAAAAACACATGAAAAGTTCAACCGCACCAGTCACCAGGGAAGTGCAAATGTAATACCACAAAGTGATAGCATTTTACACGTCTGACTGGCAAACCTTAAAAGTTGACAATACTAACTGTGTGAGAAAATGTCAAAACATGAGAATTCCCATACACTGCTAGTGGGAGTGTAAAATGGAGCAGCCACTTAGAATCTGGCAAAATCTAGTTAAGGATATACACGCCCTCCTCCACAGCATCTCCTCTGCGGGCATACCAAAGAGCCGTTGGGAATCTACAGTTGTTACACACGTACTGTGTCAAATAATTTTGAAAAACTATGCAGCCACTGGCAAAATTTTAAATAGACATAAATGAGGACCCAAAGTCCCTGACCTTCAGCTGCAAAAGATGTAATTTTGCAATTGTTATAAAGACTGATATTTCAAAAAATAAAACTGTGATTCATTATTTTAAATCTGTTTAAAAGTGGCATAAGATAAGCAATAGTATCTATTTTTTAAATACACAAAGAGCCCTTTTTTAACATTGGACATTTTACCACTTTTTTTAAATTGTATTTCCATTGCACGTCACCACTAAAGTTTATCATAATATATTTTTCTGCTTGAATGTCTTTTATTAATTACTCTACCATATTTCTGCTACAGAAATATGTGTGTAATAATAAGTTGCACGGTTTTTTCTTGTGCCTCTAAGACTGAGGGTTAAAGAAATTTTTGATTTAAAAGTTACCATTAAATGATTTTAAATAGTAATTTAAATATTACTGTTATATTTAATTACTATTATATTAATTACTACAAATTAAAATTGATCAAAAACTAAATATATTGCAAATTTTGATAATTACTAAATGTAAAATGTAAATTTTTATTTAAAATGCACATATTAATGAAATAAAAAAAGTTTTTTCATTTAGTTCATGTATACAGATTAAATATTACTTATTGCTAAAATGAAACAGGGTTCATTGTAAATTAACAACAAATTAAAAGGAATGAAGCCTGATGTAGTTTGCTTACCAACATTATATTAATGATTAAGTGCATTTTTATTTAAAAAAAACACTAAATATATCTGTTATATAGATCTAATAAATACATGATAGAAATGAACAAATGAGCTAAGAATTGACTGCTGGGTGGCAATGAGCAGGAAATTTGAGTCCAAATAAAGAATGTATATGGATTTATAATATCCAATCATCTTTTTGCAAAGGTAATAGAAATGTTTCCTCTACAATGAATAAATGTTCAAGAAAATAAATGTTCAAGAAAATAAAAACCACTAACACTTCCAACACAAGTATCCTTTACTCAAAGGCATATCGTTGATGTCTATAACATGAAATAAACATGGAGTTGTTTGCCTTCTTCACCCTTACATCATGCCAATAATGCAGGCAGGTGAGCCAAGACCGAGCCCTGGTGAATGAGCCTTGTGCCCGCCTTCTCCTCCTCCCAGTGAGAAATGCAGGCTGTGCTTCTCACAGACAGGTGTTTCCCAGCATGCTTCCCACAATTCCCAAACAGTCGTCGTCTAACACTCCTTGGTCTTGGATAAAGACCAAGGAGTTGCCATGAGTTCACTGTTGCAATAAAATAAGACACAATGCCCTCTGCATTTCTTACCTAATTTCTTGACCTCACGGGAGTCCCTGCTGGTACCATGTTTTCTGACAATCAGGAGAAGGGACCAGTCAACAAAATGTGTCTGTCCACCTACACGTCAACATATCTAAATTCAGATCATCCTTTGTGGACAACAAAACTGTCTCTAACTCTACCTACCAGGTTTGCCAAATTTAGCAAACACCCACTCACACACACAGAGGATGCCCGTTTAAATTTGAGTTTCAGTAAACAACAAATAATGTTTAACTATCAGTATGTTCCCATGGCACACAGGGAGACATGTTACTTCAGGACATGCTTATGCTAAAAATAATATAAAATTACTTGTTATTCATCTGCAATTCAGTTTTAACTGGGTTTATATATTTTATCTGGATTTTAAGTTCCACCCAACTTTTGGTCTTTAACAGAAATATGTGCAAGGAAAGACATGAAGCGCTACTGCAAATTTATAGGCCTTCAATTAAAGGGTACTATGTGGACCCCAATACCTTGACTTGTTCCTCTGGGGCACAATACTGTATGAAGATCTTAGGTGAGTAAGAGACCTTTCTTTTGTTAAACGGTCTGAGATGGTAAGTGTGGAGGTGGGAACTTCCATGTGGCCTTCAAGCAGATCAAATACAGGGAAAGTCCCAATGTGTGTACACGTGCAAATGTAAATGTATGTGTGCATGTGTGTAGGTGTGGGGTCTGTGTGCACATTTACCTGTGTGTGCAGTGGAGGGGGTACTATTGGTGCAGGGCACATACCCTAATTTGAAGACCAGTGCTCTAGGACACAGCTTCCCAAGGGGTCTGCATTGCATGAGTAAATGTATTGTGGTTGTGTCACAAGACACAGCTCTCTTCAGTCCTTCGGGTGGCCTTGCTCTAGACCCACAGTGACATGTGGCAGTGTGGCCCAAGGGAATGGTATTGGGAAGCCCCATAAAAAAAAAAAAACAAAAAACAAAAAAACTCTCACTAATATACACGAGGTGACACATCCATAAATGCTCACGGCAGCATTTTCACAGTTACAAAAACACTAGACATAAACTAAATGTCCATGAGAGGAAAAGTGAATGAATAAGGTACAGTATATTCAGCAAACCAAATGTTATAGTGGAATTAAAATGGATGAACTTGATCTGTATCTCTTAACACAGAGATCTCAAAAACCTAGCACTGAGAAAAAGAAAAAGCAGTTTGCAGAAGAACGGCACACGCAGGGTGGCAATGCCCTCTGCGTAAAATTTGTACAGTTCGGTCACCTTTGAAAGACACAACTATCATGAGTTACAGGCATGCAAACATTGATTAGAAGGACGCACAGCAACGACAGGGCATGGCTGTCTCCGGGGGAAAAGCCGGGGTGAGGAGGAGCAATGCCAGAGCACATCAACTGAGCATCAGTGCATCACGCTCTGTCCGCAGTTCTTTACGCTGTTATTCATTTAATCCTTTCAACAACCCCATGAGGTACTGGACAGTATGATCCTCGTTTTATGGATGAAGTAACTGATGCACAGAAACAGAGGTTAGGGAACTTGCCCAAGGTCACACAGCTCTAATAAAGGATACAAAGGGGGCCCTTAATTGTGTATTGAACTTTTTATTTTACTAATAAAGACTTAAAATGAATATGACAAAATGAGTAACAGATGAATGGGTGTTTAATAACACTTCATCTTTTTCCATTTAAAAAAAATCAAGTGTAGAAGCTCTGCTTTATTCTTTCAGAAGCTCAAACGTGCTAATAAGATCATTTTAAAATTCTGGTTATGATTTTTTTCAAGAAAGTACATGTCTTTTCCTCACCTGACTTCACCAATGGTATGTCAATTAAATAGTGTCCCTTTTTATGTTTGCTGTGGCGAAATGGAAATGAAACATTTTACACCAGTCTACATTAGATAGTGTTGCCACACAACTGCATGGCCCCCTTACAACCCAGGGTCTGATATTTAAGGGATGGTTTTCATCTGAAAAAAAATCTGTGCTTTGCATGATCCAAATGGGTAAATGGGAACTAGGCCAAATTTTCTCTTAATTGATTTAATTAAACTAAATATTTTATTTTTTCAGATAAGTTTAAAGCTTGCTAAATTAAATTTCCAGGAGCCAAGAGAATAAGCACTATAAAAAGTAATCTTTGATTCATGCACCCAGAAATAGTTCCAGGTGTTAATTTTATCTTCACTTCCAAAATATATCCTAACATTTCGCAGGGGGCCGTTGATGGCACAGTGAGGATGACAATAAACATTCTTCACAGGAATTGCTCTCTCCAGGCCGGAAGAGCAGCTGGAGCTGCCTCATAGAAGAAGATCTCCACAAAGACCAGCATCAGGGACAACAGCCAAGTCTCCCTGACAAATGGCAAGTGTTAGCGAGTTACCCTCATTCATGTTTGATTCTAAAAGCTAGAGAGTTCCTCTGTTATTGGCTCCAATGTGGCCAGGAGAGAGACCTGTGGATGGACTTGGATAACAGCATGTCAGCTGTACAGGTCCCTTGGGGGCAGGGGGCTGTAAGTAACTAAATAGCTGTAGGATTCAAGGAACCCCAGCCAATGGAGGAGGGACACAAGGTATGATTTGAGCTTCTGTCACCCCTACAAACTTGTCACAGAGATTTCTGTCAACACTTCCTCTGGTTCAGACATCAATCTAAGGAGTTGCTGCCCCGATGTAACTATGTACCTTGTAGAAGAGGACAGTGCCCCTGAATAGATTAGTGTATTTGATTAACGGGCTAACAGCTGAGAGATAGCAAAAGATGAGAGACTGGAACATACCTAGGACAGGTAAGTTTTAATGAGGAGAATGTAGAAAGGTACACATTATAAGGCAACAGCAGTTAGGGCCGTGTATTAGCCAAGGTTCTCCAGAGAAACTGAACCAACAGGTTATTATATATATTATATATAGGTTATTAAAACACATATCATATATCTACATGCATATACACCAACGTCCTATTGGTTTATGTATTATAAGGAGAGATATAAAAACACATATGTATATGAGATTTGTTATAAAGAACTGCTTACATGACAATGGAGGCGGAGAAGTCCCACAGTCTCCCATCTGCGAGCTGGAGGCCCAGGAAAGCCCGTGGTATAGGTCAGTCCGTGCGCAAAGGCCTGAGAACCTGAGGTCCAATGGTCCCAGTCCAAAGGCAGGAGAAGACTGATGTCCCATCTGAGCTGTCAGACAGAGCGATTTCTCCCTCCACCCTCCTGTTCTATTCAGACCTTCAATGGATGGGATGAAGCCCCACCCACATTGGGGAGGGCAATCTGCTTTACTCAGCCTATGGATTCAAATACTAATCTCATCCAGAACCCTCTCACAGACACACCCAGAAATAACGGTGAGTCAAACATCCAGACTCACCCTGATCCAGGCAAATTGATCCATAAAATTAACCATCACAGGCAGGCTGCTTCAGAAATGCACGGCCAGCAGAAAGCACTGACATACTAGGTACCTGGAAATGAGGGATGCAAAAATGGGATTAGGAAGCTTTGCTCTCTTCACAATTATCTGGAACTTAACCTTAAACATTGCTTTGGAGTATTCAGTGTAAGAGGAGGTATCTGAAGAATGAAGAGTGATTCCCTGAGTTCAGATCCATATGTCCAGGTCCCCAAAGCCAGTCAGGGATGAATGAGGTGCATTTTGTGGAATGGAAGGACGTAAAGAAAAGCACTCACCAGCTGGAGACTGCAGTTTTGCTACTTACAAGTTAATGTCCTTAAGCCCAGTACCCTCATCCATAAAATGGAGATAACAACATTTTAGGGTTGTTGAGGACTATTAGACTAGCTGATGAGTAATAAACACTCAATTAATGTGAGCTGTATTAATCACTGCCAGTAACACACACACACACACACACACACACACACACACAATGATGAAAGCATCTGGCTATTATTCAACACATATTTCACAAAAATCTACTCTTTGCTTTGTTGACAAACATTTGATCAGCTGCCTGAGCTGGGGACAGAAATATGATGCATTCATTCTCAGCTAACCCTGTACTAGCTCCAATATTAATTAGTTAATGCCAGTAGTTACTCAATAGTGTAGGGATTAGCCAGCTCTGCACTTAAATTTGTCTATATGTCTTTAAATATAGTTGAAAACTGCGTAAGGTGATTTGCAGATTATTTTCTCCCACAAGCCAATTGGATTTTTTGGAACCAATAGTAAGTGCAGAGTAGCATGTTGCATATTTCTCTGACAAGATTCTATAACCATATACAAATGCTTTAATATTATTTCATATGAATCATGCCTTTTCACACTAGTAGCACAGAATCAGCTACTGATTCACGTTGCCCCCCCCCGTTTGGGAGCAGCAGCGCTCAGCCTTTAGGACCCAGACCAGCTGTACCAGCATTATCTGGTGGTCTCACTAAAAGTCCTTTCACCCTCCACTGCAACCCAGGACATAATGAGTCCGAATCTCTGGAAATGGGGCCCAGGAACCTTCGCATTTAACAAGTTCCCTAGAAAATTCTTATTCAGAGTGAGGTTCAGAGAACACTGGATTTAAGATTAAGGTTGTGCGATTACTTGATAGAATGTCACAACCTGTTTTGCCTTCAAACTCTGACACTTTGTCAACGTTTAGCCTCATTGCCTTAAGAACAATTTAGTTAATATAATTATTCTGAAAATGAAACACCTTTCAGTGCCTTCGGGTCAGCTTCTGGATTCAAGGTAATTAGAGATCACTGAAGGGCAGAAACACAGGGGGCATGTCCAGTTGTTTAAAGGCTCCGAGCCATGACTGAAGCTTCCGCAGGTCCTCACCACTCCCGGTGTGGCTCTCGGAGATGAGCTGTGCCTCGCAGCCCTCACCCTCCCTCGTTACCCCGCCCCCTGCCACTGTGTCCTGCTCACCACAGCATGCTGCAGAACAGCCTTGCACATTAGTGTCCTGCGTTTGTAACGATTGCGCCACAGCCACTTCTCAGTGGGGGGACTGCTAGGTTTTCCCTAATTAACAGCACACTTCCGTTAGACAATGGTCAGTTTTTGTGTTTCTTTCCTTTACCTACATGTTATATTTCTTCCGACTGTACTTATTTAAATGTAATTTTATGCCTATTGAACCTAAAAAGAAAAAAATCGGCTTATATTTTGTATGTTTTTCAATTTTTCCTGTAATTCGTTATTTTTCAAATACATAGCCGTGCGTTTTAAAATTCTTCACCAAAAATAGTTAGCAAACCTCTGCTCTACACCGCACTCCTTTAAACAAATTTAAATAAAATGCAGACCTAATTTAGCATCTTTTCACCTGCTAAACAACAGGGGGTTGCACTGGATCACCCACGAGCTCCACTAGCTGTATAATTTTCCGTGGGTACAGCTGTAGCTCACTTTTTTACAGGTGGATTGTTCACTCTGTAAGTTATCCAAGACAACATTTTATACTCACAGCTGATTTTCTGCTGCCTCTCACTGTAGCTCTGCACCACCTCCCCCACTGTGAGGCTGCGTGGCTTTGAAGAGTAAAGAGCATTTTAATAACAGCCTAATCAAAATGTAATTAAGGAAGGTAATTTGGCCCCAAAATATTACATAATACACATCAAAGACTAAACTCTAGATATTTCTTTCCATCTGCTATTTTGGATTGTCACTCTCTCCTCCACTGAGATTTATAAATTTGTATCAGTATGCTAAGTGTACATTTCTTTCTGAACCTCCTTGCACTTGCCTTAGCACAATACACATTGTGTTTTATTATAACCATTTGTTTAACATTCAGATTCCTTGCTAGACTTTTATCTTTACAAGAATGAGGACCGATTCTGCCTTGCCACTGCATTCTCGTGTTTTACAGTCTGCTACACAGAGCCCAGCAGAGGGAAAGCCTGCTTGAATGTGGTTGTAGGACAATAATACTGGTGTAATAATTCATAGTTTTAATTGAACATTTCACCTAAAATGTCATATGGTACACTTGAGTGTGATATTGTTATGTTACAGAACTACATGCTTATAATTTTGTAATAAAAGATTTTGTCATTAAAACAAGAGGTGTTATTGTGCTGGACCCTGTATAAGGGTATTTGTTTGAATGACTGAGTGAATGGACGAATCAATGACATTCTTAGAGGAAGAATCATGAATCAGGCTTTCATTTCTTTAGAGTATCTTCACTATTTCTTGTTCCATTACCTTCCTCTTGGTCCATAATCTCCGAGCATAAATTCTACAGTTTGAATAGAATCTAGGACTTCATGTGTGTCTGTCCAGAGTGCCATAGTTACGAGATGTCTTAATTCCTTCAACTCAGCTTTTTTTAAAAAATGGCAACCGCCCAACATAACTTCTACCTGCAAGTCTGTGTCTGACAGCTGTCAACCTCTTTCATGTTCTGCGGCAGGGAGACATAGTAAGTTTGCTTTTCCATTTGTGTTGGTGATCACATGTATCTCCGTTGCTTGTAGTGCCTAAGCAGGGTCCTTTTTTCATTTTAATTTAGCCTGCAGGAGCTTGAAAAGTAAAGTAGTTTAAGTTCAGAAATTACTTTCCTTCTCCAGAGAAAGTGTAGACAAGCAAATTTTAAAAAAGATCCAATTAAGTAAGCTTCTGTCTCTGGGAACTCCAAGTTGGTGCCCAAGGTCCGCCTGTTTCACAGGTAGTATGTAACGAGGACTCCCTTTTCTGACTGACACTGCTCACAGTGAGTAAGGAATGACATCACAACAAGGATGACTCCCAGGGCTTTCAAAACGCGCTGACCCTCTGAAAGTTTCCAAATGGCTTTTTTTGTGTCTGCTGCTAGGGACCATCTGGCTAGCTGTAGATAAACAAGTCTCAACATATGGGCCATAACACACACACAGCTCTGCTCCACTAGTGCAGAAAATTAAGAAAAGGTTGCTCTCTTGATACGAGAAACTCAAGCAAAAGAAGCGGCACTGTGAGCGCTGGGCCTGCTCCAGGGTGCACGCCGCTGGAGAGCTTAATCCCAGCTCCTTCTTGCCCACTCATCCCTGGGCACGCATCCCTGGATCACTCTGAAGCCTCCTCACTTTCTGCATCTGAAACTTTAAAAGGATGCCAAGTCAACGCTGGCCTTCCTCCTTCCTTCCCTGCCTCTTTGTCTTCCACCCCTCCTACTAAGAAATATTTATTGTGTTCCTACTATGTATGCTCCAAGCATGGTGCTAGGTGCTTGGAAAGCAGACGTGGTCCCTGCCCCTGAAGAATGACTGAACAATGATGAAAACAAACATGAAATAAATAACTGACACTGGAAAGAATATTCCAGACAGAAAGGCAAAGCATGTGTGAAGGGCCTGAGATGGGAAACGGCATGGACTGTTTAAAAATGCAGGATTTGCAAACATTCATACGCGTTAAATTGAGAAGTCTCTTGACAATCAAAGCGCTGAAAATTCTCCCATCTGCAGATGGCAATTCAGACAATTATTATATTAGCATAAACTATTTGAAAAATTGACTGAATTCTCTATTCTTACTGTTGATCTCATGCCTGCAATGAAGGAATGTAATAAAACTTCATGAAAATATAATCACCAAAGGCATATACAAGTCCCTCAAGCACAGGACACCATCGTAAATTCTTTAAGAACTACGAAATTTTTTGAAAAATCTAGGACTTCTGTAAGTGCCTCCTGTTTAATATCTGTGAAATAAAACAAGACAGTCAGGCAGTGGTCATTAAGTTACCTCTCACAAGGACTTTACTTCCTACACATGGTTTCCCAATGCTCAGCCTTTGCAGGAGCTGTCTGCTGACACCCTGGACCGAGAGAGATTAGTCGTAGTGGTAATGCGTCCGGAACAGCCATAAACTATAGGTAAAATGTTTATTTCAGTGGTTTTTCCCAATCCTTAGCTAAAACAAAAACTGTGCTGCCTGTGAAACAGTGTAAACTGTGTGGTATTTTCTCATCGTCTCAATTTCCCCCTTCCTTCCACTTGGCTGCCATACAGGTGAGTGCTGGGTGCAGCGTCCAGGCCCTCACTGGGAGGAAGCAGAGAGCTCAGTGATCAGGTGTTCAAGTAAGGCAGCTAAAGGCCCATTTTTAATACTTCAGGTCCTAATAAAAACATTAGGTAAACATATCTGAAAACCTTAATCCATCCAATTATCCATAATGCTATCTTATGGGCAGGAAGAACAAACAAACACGTCGCTCTCTGCCAACAGCGGTGGCACTTATAAATGACAAATCTGAGAGATGCCTGCCTGCTACCTGCAGGCAAACTCTTCAGAGTAAGAACTTGCCTTGCTCATCTCTGCCCCTTCATGTCCACAGCGAGGAAGGTACCAAAGCGCAATAAACACTTGTTTAAAGAAAGGAGCACTCGTTAAAAAACAACAACTTACCAAATGGATGAATCCTCACAGTGAAATGCAACTAATTGCAGAACTGCCTTAACTACCCGTTTGGATTTAGCGAACGCAGTAAGCTCGCTCACCCGCTGCTCGACATATAGCAACATTTATGACATCAAACCTTCAATTAAAAATCATTACTTAATTGCTTTATTACAGCTACAAATAAACTTTATTTGATGTAATGTAATAAAACATTTTCAAATTTAACATTTATCTGACCAGAATTAATCATTTAAATTATGAATATAAGTATTTACAGTCACTTTAGCAAATCTGCGGTTCAGGAATTTGTACAAGCCGGGTCTGAAAGGGCAGGGCCCCACCTCCCCTTCCAGGAAAGGCAGACCCTGCCCTGTGTCTGGTAAGAAGCAATGTCAATGAACGTTGGGAGAAATCCATAATCCACGCTGGAATTCCACAGTATCCTCTGAGGAAACAGCTACATTTATGGTAGGAAAATAATATTCTCTTGCAGTTCTCTTTTATCAAAGGAAGGTTTGCATTCGCTTTATCCCCTTAGAGGTATTCTCCTGTTATACTGTCTTTCTGTCTCCTTCGCTCATAATATTTCATAATTCCATTAAAAAAATACTATCCGCAAAAGGAACTTTTCTGTTTCCTTGTCTGCCCTTAATGCCTATCACTTTAAGGAGGGAGAGAGCAGGAGAACAGAATTGGCGAGGCACACATTTGATTTAAGATACAGAGAACACAAAAACAAATCCTCTAGAAGGAACAGAATGGTATTCTGGAGCGTTTACCAATGGTGAGTAACCCCAGGTGACCTCCAATCCATATGATTCAGTTTAACACAATGATGCTCAACGGGAATTCACATACTGATGCTCCATTTCCAGACGTATCACAACCTTTCATGGAAACCCCATTATTCCCCTACTTCCTCCCAAAACCACAGTCAGGGACCAGCCTGCGGGCCCAATGCACCCGTGTGTAATGAGAGTCAAAAGTTCAGTGCCAACTTCCACGTTAATGAACAGTGCGGTGAGGTGAAAAGGTCCTCATGGAAGGAACCCCACTCACCTCTCAGGACCCCTCGGAAGAAGTGTGAGCACAAGAAAAAGCTTTATTCAGGTTTTAGGATTCTCTCCATCCTGAGAGCTGTTCCTGAGTTATACCATAACAAGAACTGAGTTAACAAAGAGAATACGTTGGTGGGGAGGTCACAGGGACCCTGCACAAAGCCAAACTGTTTGACAGTAGCTTAGAACAGACACTGCTCTGGGAAATCATTTGTGTGAGCTGATGACGGGATTCTGTTTTCTAACACGGGACATGCAACATAGTCAGCACGATGCTTACCACACTTAGCTTGGGAAAACCCCCTTTTGTCCTACCACACAATTAATTCTGTCTCATGGAGGATTCCTGAATATTCACCACAATGCCTAGACTCGGAAGCATGGGAAGTGCACATTGGAACTCGCTTCCACTTGCAAGGGCTTGGACAGACGCAAAGCATCAGAAACTGTTCCGGAACTCAGCTCTGTTCACGAGCTTACTGCTGAGCTGGTGTGGCTACCTTAAACTGCGCACTACCTTGATTTGCACACAATAGCACTGATCCACAGAGGGAAAGAAGGGGAGGCCACCGTCTCCCTCACAACACGCTTGTACAACAGATCACCCTGCTCGTCACTCCGAACCATTCCAAGAGAAAACGGAAGCCGAATTCCACAGTCTCAGCAAATGATTTCGTTCTGTTTCCACCTCTGTCTTGCCTCGTTTTTCTCATTGCCATAATTCCACTTTTGATCATGAATCATGACTTTTTTTCCTATGGTAGTCAGAGTTTTGTCTATAAAGAGAGAGAGAAAGAGAGAGAGAGAAGACATGAAAATGATTTAACCGAACCATAAATGTTTCTCTTTTGTGGTGGGTGGATTTAATTTTTACAGCATTCAGTAACTTGAAGCATTTGTGGCTTCTAAGGGGTTACAAGGATCTCTGAAGAAAAAGAAAAAGTGCTGTGGCTCTTTTAATACATTTTATAACTGTTGTAAACTGTCAGGCCTTCATATATTTGCAAATGAGCCCCAGGTAACCCATTTAGAAATTCACTTTTATAATACATCCGTAGCCAAAAATGGTGCTACTCTCAAAAATCCCTGCAAAATATTGCTGCACTTGCCCCACTTGAAAAGAATAATGATCACCACTAATGAGATGTGTTCTCCCCTTCAGACCTTGGAGGGTGCATTATAGTAAGCCATGTGTGCAGAGAACAGGAGACCCCACCTTCCTCGTTTCTTTCCCCCCAGGTTCACAGAGGTGGCAGGAGTCACGGACAAGTCTTGGCCAACGGCTGAGGAAAAATCTCTTTCTCCTTGGGGTAGAGCCACTGTCCCTTTAGATCCACACTCCCCAACTCTGTACCTTCACAAAACTTGACTAACCAAGCTACACCCCTGTTCTTGAGAGCCAGGTCTATGAGGTTCCAGGGTCAGGCACTGCACCCCCAGCCTCTGCCTCCCTATCCCATTGGAAGTGCCCCTCTCACTGGACTACCAAGACTCCACACAAATGGGTCTTTCCCAGTGACCAGATCCATTTCTCCACAGGACACCATCTCTCACTTTGTCCCCCGCTACACACAACGGCGTCTAAGGACAAGACTGGGGCCACACTTCAGCTCAGACCCACGCTACCCTACCCCTCCTGCCCACCTTGCTGACCCCAATCTACCCAGCTCCAGGTACTGCTAGATGTGCCCCATCCACACCTGTGTGCCTGCCTCTGTCTAAACTCTCTTCTCTGCTTTGAGTAGCCCCAACCCCACCTCCACCCCGCCATCCCTTCCTGTTAACATGTTACTCTTTATTCAGAGCCCACTCGGATTATCACCTTCTTCATAACTGTCACCTTGGGTACTTTTTTGCTAAAACATTCTCCCAAGGCTTATGCTTCTCCTATACGCATCTGACTGCTTGACTTTACTTTGTGCTATGTGTATTTACTATCTATGAAAAAAAATTTTTAGGAAAAGCAACTGAAGTCAATTGCCTGCCTTTCCTACATTAAAGAGATGATGCAAAGCATGAGGCAAATAAGCTATTATTATTACTAATCAATGATTGCATAAAAATAAAGTGTCAAATTCCGGCTGGTTAATAGTAAGCAAAACACTACAATGGCAAAAAAAAAAAAAAAAAAAAAAAAAAAAAATCCAGGAAATGCAAGCTTTTTGTTTTTTCTGTCAGTAAACCAACATCCCTCCACAGGTATCCAGGGCCTGGGGGGACTCCATGCTTCTTCCCAGTTTCTACCAGGACGCATTTTGTTTGGCTTCTCTCATCACTGGTTTCCATAAAGAAAAGGCAGAATCACCCTGAACTCCAAAGCTTTAGCACAAACCCTGAAGCACACACTGACAGAACTCACGCCGGGAACCCAAGGCTACTCCTCCGTGACTAACCACTGCAGTCGACAGGGAGTCTGAATCTCTGAAGAGAAAGTCCATTACCAAGCAGAGGAAGGGAGAGGGAAAGGAAGAGCTACTTGAAAACAATCTCATGAAATTCTTTTATATGGAAGTACTTTAGAAACTGCTTTTCCATATTTTCACAATAATGGTGCCAAAGAACAAAAGCCATCAAAACATGATGTTTAAAAAGCAATTTAGAGCAATGCGAAAAAAATCCATAAAGTTGACAAATTAAAAGGAAAAAAACCCTCCTTATATCACATTTGGTTTTATGTTATCATTATTTGAATACTTGTGAAAAGGGTGCAAAATTACTGAATAGCACATTAAAATACTAGTGTAGAATGCAGGGCTCTCGAGCCTCTTGTTCTGCTGATCAAGAAAATGCAAAGATCCATGTGTCCTTTGTACTTGTTTCTGTAAACCCTTCCCCTTTTCCCCTGAAATTCCCTCCCCTCTCCCCTCTGGTGACTTTCAGGGGAAAAGGGGAAGGGTTTACAGGAACAGGTACAAAGGACACATGGACAAAAACTATGGGGGTGGAAATGGGAGGGAGGTGAGGAGGGCTGGGGTGGGAGTAAAAGACAGAAAACTGTACAAGATCAACAATTAAAATAAAAAATATGTTAAAATAAAATTAAAAAAAGAAAATGCAAAGAAATGTGTAAATAGTTGAAAGTAGGATACACAGATTGTTTACACAGGAAAGGAAGAATTGCATAGGAGAAAGAAATAGAGCCAAGAAGGTGGAGCTAGGGGGTGGGAAGTAAAAGAGACTAGGGTCCAAGCAGCCCAGCCAGAGGGGGAGAAAGGACCTGAAGAGATTAGTGGGAGGAGCCCTGAGTCCCTAGCTGGCCCAACAAGTTTGAGCGGTAGAGAGAAGGGCAGCGAGACAAAGGCTTCCAACAAGGTTTGCTGTGAGCTGTGGACTGGACATCATTCTTCCAGAGACTCCAGCAGAGTTATTAGTTGTTCTGGGTTACTCCCCTGGTGTTTACTTGAATGCAAACAGGGAGAGTGTGGAGTGTGTGGGTTATTTTAGCCACATCTCACTCTCCAGATCTAAGTCACTTCTGTCAAGTGAAGGGCATGGCCAAGATGACTGGGAAGGACCCTCTCAGCTACAGTGGTCCAGTTCTCTGGTCTATTCTTTCCTGCCAAGTACAGTGAGGAGGAACGCCTCCTCCGCTCTCAGGATCCACACTAATCCCTGCCCCCCGCCCCCAACCAACACAGTTAATCTTCTGATTCCAGTGTCTTTCCCCTCAACTTTCAAACATGAAGATGTCTCCTCTACCTGGGATTTAAAGCCAAATCTCCATTTGACCTGCTGACGATCCTAATTACAGCACTGCCTCCCACCTTCTTTACAATGACAGATTCACTAATGTGTGCGTTACATGGGAAAGCTCCATTTCCTCATCACCACTGGCCCTTTGCAATCCTTTTTCAGATCCCAACAACCTATGCAATTGCCTCCTGGAAGGTCATAATGCCTCCTAGACAAACTCAACAATCCTCCATCAGTTCTCAACTCCTAAGGAGACGGGCAGCACTTCCTAAACATTCTCTAGCTGTTCGTCTGCGTGAATCTGCTTCCTTTATTTATCAGTAAAGGATGAGGTCATCGAAAAAAGTTTTGCTGGGTGTAAGAGGAAGAGCAATGAAACTGATAATGTTATGATTTTTGAAGATATAAGGACACAGTTTGGCCAGTCTTGGTGGAGAAAGGAAGAGAAACATCACCTTGCTTGCTATCAAGCATATCAAAGGCAGTTCCGCAGCAAATCAGTCTTGTCTTCCAACCAAGTCCCTATCTTTGGCTTTCAGAATTCTGCTGCATAGAGGACTGGAATTTATGGAATTCCGAATTCAAACCTAATGTGCTTAGTAGAAAACAAGCCAGCTACCGATTCAGGAAGCTTTCTGAGATACACTTTAAGAAGCTCCATAAAAGGGTTGGGCGGGTGGAGGGGGGCGGGAGTTGAAAGGAAAATAGTGATAAATGACCTTACAGCACAAACTCGGGCCTCTCAGGCCTCTCAGCGAGCTTCAGGGCCTCATGCATGCCTGCAGCCGAGAGCTTCCGGTTGATATTCCGGTATTGGCACTGGAGCAGGCTGCGATAGGTGGTCCTCAGGTCCCGGTTGAAGAAGGCATATATAAAAGGGTTAATGAGAGAGTTTGCATAGCCCAGCCACAGAAATGTCCTCTCCACCCACAGCGGGATGCAGCTGCAGGCTGTGCCGCAAATGAAGGGTCTGGCTGTCGAGAGGAGGAAAAACGGCAGCCAGCACACAGTGAAGGCCCCGACGATGATCCCCAAGGTGGTGGCTGCTTTCTGTTCCCTCTTAAAGATGGAGATGTTTTTCCTTTCATGTTTGAGGAGTCTCGAAAGGTTGGCACACTCCTCTACCTCCTTCTGGAGCTTCACCATGCCATTCAGGGAGATGATGCTGTCTGGCTGGTGCAGGCGCGGGAAGCCAGGGAACTTGTGTTTGGCGGCGCTCTTCCTGGCGGCCTTGTAAATCTGATAGTACATGAAAAGCATGACGGACATGGGGATGTAAAACGCCACTGCAGTGGAGTAAATTGTGTAGCCAAAATCCTGGCTGATCAGGCACACCTTGTCATCATTTACATTCTGAGCCCACCCAAAGAGTGGGGGTAAAGTGATGGAAGCAGAAAGAAGCCAGACGGACAGAATCATCTTCGCCATGCATTTCCCATTCTGCCTGACAGGGTACGTTAGCGGCCTCGTGATCCCCAGGTACCTAGCAAAGAAATGGAGAGAGAACATGTGACTGCAGTGATCACGACTCACTAACTAGGAAGCACCACTAGCCAGGTGCTAGGCTTTATACCTAGTAACACAACAGCCCTTCTAGGTAGGCATCGTCATTCTCATTTTCAAGAAAGGTAGGGCTCTGGGATGTTACCTATTTTATTCCAGGTCACACAATTAGCTGGAGGCATTGCCAAGATTCAGTGTGAAAGCCCTGTGCCTATAATGCGACTCCATGCTCTTTTCACACTGTGTATCTTCTTGTATTCCATGTAGTCAATGAACTAAAGACCAAACATCCGCCCTCCCGCTATGACCACTGTCAGTAAAATCAGCCAGGAACAAAACGTCAAGCCTGAGGCAGGATGCTGTGACACATCCTCACGAATGAACCAAGGTCTAGCATACGCTGGTGCTATACATCCACTGCTCAGCTGCCTTATGTCAAGCTAGCTTTTAATTCATTTTTAACTGCTCCTTTGTACTGTAGCAGAAGAACTTCCTTAAGATTACAGAGATTTGTGAGACATTTATAAAATCCTAAGGTTTTGGAATGGAAAGTAGCAAGTGATCATTCTTTAGCCCCAGAAAATTCTCACATGCGAGTAATGTCAGAGGAACAATCTGTAAAATAAAGGCAGCCTGCCTCCCCATCTCTCCTCTCTTAAGAAGGCTCACAAGCACGGGCACAATTGTGAAGAATATTAGGTAAACCCAACGTTTCTTCTGTGATTAGTTTTACACAGAGAGTAAGTATTGCTCTGTCTCTGTTATCAAGGATTTATAATGCAAAAGAGACACAGCAAACAGAAAACATAGGCAGTAAGACATCTGCCAAATGCTTAATCATTTTCAGCTTTCTGAATTTGTTTTCTCCTGTATAGTTAACAGTCTTGGCTTCTATTTGGGGGAGGATGCAAAGAGCACTTGAGAAGCCAAGACAGGTAAAAGCTGGTCATTTTTTTTACTTCATTTGTGTGTAAAAGATACACTCTTTAAACATGAAAAGGAAAGGTACAGAGAGTCCCCAGCTTACCAACAGGTTATTTTTGGAAAGTCTGTCAGTTGGTAGGTTGAAATTTTTTAAAAAATTATTTTTGTGCTAGAAATAGCCTCTCATGTTATATAAGCTTAGATTATCCTACCAAAGTCAAAAGCCATTCCTTCACAATGAAAATGAGCATCACTGCAATACTTACAAGGCAAAATTAAAATACAGGAAAAAGAAATAAGTCAGATTTGCTTATTCATTGAGAACATTCATCCATTTCGTCAACAAATATTAACAGAGCTCCTTCTATAGGCCAGGTGCTATTTTAAATGCTGGGGATATGGCAGAGAACACCTCGGCAAAGATCTACAGGGCACACGGGAAATCGTCCAGGGGTCGAATGGGAGGACTGAGCCTGGCGGGAGGGGCTGGCGTCCCAGATCCCCTTCCAAGGACCCAGGTGTCAGTAGCGCCCATTCTTCATTTCACAACCTCTGCCTTCCCTTTTCCTTGAGAAAGCTGACCCACAAGCATTATCCCTAGGTTTATCAGCTGTAACTAGGATTGTGTTTTGACTCACAAATAGAATGATGGAAAAGAGGGAGGCTTTCCTAGAGTGCAAGAATAAGAGCTGAAAAAGATGAGAAAAGAGAAAAGGAGGGAGGAGGAGGGGAAAGGGAAAAGAGAGCAACAGAAGGGAAATGTGAAGTAAACTTTGCCTTATGTGGAATTACCTGAAATTATCAGACTTTTAAGCAATGGGGGGAAAATTAAGAATTTTTTTAAGTAATCCCCTGGAGAAAGGTGTTAGAACTGACTGGAAACCCACAGTTAAACTGATCCCTGCCCCAAGACTGAATGCAAGTCCATTAAGGGAGGGAAAAAAGGTTCCCTAATTTTCCCTTTTTTTGCTGGGGTTCAGAAGTTCTCTCTCCAGTTGGAATTCCTTTGCAAATCTCTCTTTTTGTTTGGACCTAGTCTTTGCTGTCTATCAGTTCCTGTAGATATAGCCCTTCTGGCTCCTTCCTTGTTCCCAGCTCCCACAGGCAACCTTTGTCAGGACTTGGACTTTACCTTTTCTCTTTGCCTGTTGCTTCAGGCACAAACTGCTTGTTTCCGAGTCTGGATCTGGCTTCCAAGATACCAACCCAGACTGCAGGTTGAACAGGAAGAGTGATTAGTTCACACAGTTCCCCAGGTAGCCACCAGATGGCACTGTCAGCCGAGGCAATCTAACACCTAGGGGGTTGGGATGGTGGGTAGTTAGAGCAACAGGTACTTGTTGGAAGGAGGAAGTAGAATTACTCACAAGAAGACAAGAAGTTACATTTCATTTGAGAGGTTATACAAAAAAAAATAGCAAGCGTGAACTTCACAACCTGATAAAACTCCTATTCTTGAAGAAGAAAGTTCAGTTTTCCCTTCCATCCTTCACATTTTCCTTACCCAAACAGGAACCAATATCATCAGACTTAATTAAATCAAGCCTTTCTGCAGCTCGAATAAATGATACAGAATTCACAAAGATGAATCCTGAGAGATTAATTGAGTACCAAGGACATCTAAGAATATTAAATAATCTCATATGAGTGGCATGCTCATTCATCCTAATATACTTAGCCTGACATACTATGTTACTGATGTGACACTGACCCATATTTGGTCCTTCCTGAATGAACAAATTATCTTCCATAAACTCTCCTATTGCACACCCCACCCTCTACTGTTCTCAAGTCATGTCCCACAGTGAGGAAATTACATTTACTCCATTTGTTTCCTGGGTCTGACTTAGACTTTTGAAAGCTAAAATCAACCAAAAATGATTAGGAAAAAAAGTAAGTGCATTAAAGTGTCCGGAAATAAAATAAATAAACAAAAGTCAATATTTTTTAAATATGACAATGATTGGAAAATATTATAGAAGGAATAATCCCATTCAGAAAAAAAATAGTTAAAAATTAAAATATCTGGAAAAAATCTACCAAAATAGCCAAGGCCTAACTAAGAAAACATAAAATGCTACCCAGAGAACTAAGAGAATGCTTGAATCCATGGGTGGGGGGATATTTTTTTTAAATAAGAAAATCCAGCATTATAAAAATGCCAATTTTCCCTCAAATAATCTAAAAATATTGTACAACTCCAGCTGAAAAACCTAGCAAGGCTTTTGTTACTTTGACCAAATGATTTTTAAGTTCATCAAGTAAATATGCAAAAATGGACAGAAAACCTGAAAATGATTAAAATGTGGAAATACTCAATAGTCATGGGGATGTAAAGTACAACATAGGGAATATAGCCAATAATATTCTACTACCTATGTGTAGTGTCATACGAATACGACATTTAGCAGGGTGATCACTTAGCAAGGTGTGTAATGTCTAACGACTGGGGTGTACACCTGAAACTGATATAATACAGTATGTCAACTGGAATTGAAAAATAAAATCTGATTACAAATAATTAAAAGAAATGAATAAAATCAAATAAAAATGAAGGAATATTTATCCTGTAAATAAAGCCACTGAAATAAAATCTCAATAACAATTACTCAAAAATAAACAGATCCCAGAAACAGATTCAAATACATAATGAAATTTAATATAAGAAGATGAGTCACTTTAAATTGGTAGCAAAAGACTGGGTATTCATGAATCTGACAACTGGCTAGCAATTTAGGTAAAAATAAAACTGGCTTATCTTTCTCCTTATCCAGAAATAAATCCCAAACTGTCAGAGAAATTAAGAAAACAATCCCATTTACAATTGCATCAAAAGAATAAAATACCTAGGGATAAACTGAACCAAAGAAGTAAAAGACCTGTACTCTGAAAACTATAATACATTCATGAAACAAATTGAAGAAAACACAAATAAATGAAAGTATATAACATACTTGAGGACTGGAAGAATTAGTATCATTAAAATGCCATACTACCCAAAGCAATTTACAGGTTCAACGAAGTTCCTTATTAAATTATCAATGGCATTTTTTGCAGAACTAGGGGAAATAATCCTAAAATTTAGATAGAACTATAGAAGACCCTGAATAGCCACAGCAATCTTAAAAAAGAACAAAGTTGGAGAAATCACACTCCCTGATTTCAAACTCTGCTACAAAGCTATAGTAATCAAAACAGTAGGGTACTGGCACAAAAACAGACACACAGAATAGCACAGAAATAAACCCACACTTACTTATATGGTCAATTAATCTACATAAAAGGAAGCAAGCACCCTGGCTGGTGTGGTTCAGTGGACTGAGAGCCAGCCTGCAAACCAAAGGGTCACCGGTTCGATTCCCAGTCAGGGTACATGCCTGGGTTGTGGGCCAGGTCCCCCAGTAGGGGGAATGAAAGGAGCAATCACACATTGATGTTTCTCTCCCTCCCTTCCCCTCTGTCTAAAAATAAAAAATAAACATTTATAAGAAAAAAAGGAAACCAGAATACACAAAGGGGAAGACAGTCTCTTCAATAAATGGTATTGGGAAAACTGGACAGATACATGCAAAAAAATAAATAAATAAAACTACTTTCTTACCACATATACAAAAATAAACTCAAAATGGATTAAAGACTTAAATGTAAGTCCTGAAACCATAAAACCCCTAGAACAAAACATAAGCAGTAAACTCTTTGACATCAGTCTTAGCAATATTTTTTGGCTATGTCTCCTCAGGCAAAGGCAACAACAGCAAAAATAAACAAACGGGACTACATCACACTAACAAGTTTTTGCACAGTGAAGAAAACCATCAACAAGACAAAAAGACAACTGAAAGCAGAAGATATTTGCAAATGAAATATCCAATCAGAGGTTAATATCCGTACTATACAAAGAACTCATACATCTCAACATGAAAAAAACAATCCAATTAAAAAATGGACAGAGAAGCTGAACAGACATTTCTCTAAAAAAAAACATACAGATGGCCAAAAGACACACAAAAAGATGCTCAACATCACTAATCATCAGGGTAATGCAAATCAAAATCACAATGAGATATCACCTCACAGCAGTCAGAATGGCCATCATTAAAAAAAACAACAAACAAGCACTGGCAAGGACATGAAAAAAAGGGAACCCTCATGGACTGCTGGTGGGATTGTAAACTAGTGCAGCCACCATGGGAAACAGTCTATTTCCTCAAAAAATTAAAAACAGAACTACTGTACAACCCAGAATTTCACTTCTGGGTATTTATCTGAAGAAAACAAAACAATAATTCGAAAAGACATGCACCCCTATGTTCGTCTCAGCATTGCTTACAACAGCCAAGATACAGAAGCAACCTAGGTATCCACTGACGGGTGACTACATAAACAAGACCTGGTGTGCACACACACAAAAGGGGATGTTACTCAGCCATAAAAGGAATAAAACCTTGCAGTTTGTGATAACATGGGTGAACCTAGAGAATATTTAGATAAGTAAAACAAGTCAGACAGAGAAAGGCAAATACTGTATGGTTTCACTTCCATGTGAAATCTAAAAAATAAACAAAGGAACAAAAAATGAAACAGAAATGAACTCAATAAATACAGAGAACAAACCGATGTTTGCCAGAGGGGAAGAAAGTAAGGGAATGGACACAAAAGAAGACAGGAATTAAGAAGCACAAACTTCCAGCTATGAAAAATGTCACAGAGATGTAACACACACCACAGGGGTTATAGTCAACAATAATGTAACAACTATGTATGGTGACATGCTTACTAGACTTATTACGGTGATCACTTCATAAGGTATGTAAATGTTAAATCACTATGTTGTACACCTACAGCTAATATAATACTATATGCCAACTATAATTAAAAATACATTTTTTTAAAGAAAAGAAAAACATGCTAAGAACTCCAAAGATTTTGTGCAAAGGCCCTATGATGGGGTTAGAACCTGAAATAAAATATTTAGTGTGAAAAAAATAATAAACCCCAGGTGAATCAAAGATTATCACACAGAAGAAATTAAACCCCAAGACTACTATGAGGAAATACGGGTAAGTGCTTCTGCAATCCTGAAAGGAAAAGGGTCATTCTTAACATGACACAAAAAGTAGAAACTATAAAACGACATATTAATAAATTTTTGATAAAAATTTTATACACAGAAACAAAAGTAAATGACACTTCATTTAATTTAGAAATCACTATGTACAGAGTTAAAAGTCAAATGACAAACTTGGAGTCCAAATATTTTAATATTCAAAGCTCTCCATGTCCATGATTCTGTCTCTGTTCTTGTTTGCTTAGTTTGTTGTGTTTCTTTTTAATTCAATTGTTGATAGGTATGTGTTACTGCCATTTTATTTTTCATAGTTCTGAACTTCTTCTTTTTCTTAAATAAATCCCTTTAACATTTCATATAATGGCTTGCTGATGATGAACTCCTTTAGTTTTTTCTTGTCTGGGAAGCTCTTGATCAGCCCTTCAATTCTAAATGATAGCTTTGCTGGGCAGAGCAATCTTGGCTGTAGGTCCCTGCTTTTCATGCCTTTGAATATATCTTGCTAATCCCTTCTAGACTTCGAAGTTTCTTTTGAGAAATCAGCTGTCTTATGGGACTTCCCTTGTAAGTAACTAGCTTCTTTTCTCTTCTGCTTTTAAGATTCTCTCTTTATCTTTAATCTTTGGCATTTTAATCATGACATGTCTTGGAGTGGGCCTGTTTGCCTTCATCTTGTTTGGGACCCTCTGTGCTTCCTGGACTTGCATGTCTATTTCCTTCACCAAATTAGGGAAGTTTTCTTTCATTATTTTTCCAAATAGATTTCCAATTTCTTGCTTTCTCTTCTGCTTCTGGCAACCCTATGATGAGAATGTTGGAACACCTGAAGTTGTCCCAGGGGCTCCTTACACTATACTCGTTTTTCTTTGGAGGGAGGTTTGGAGACATGGGTGAAGAGGTGAGGGGATTAAGAAGTACAAATAGGCAGGTACAGAATAGCCATGGGGATGTAAAGTACAGCATAGAAAATGGAGTAGCCAAAGAACTTACATGCATGACCCATGGACATGAACAATGATGTGGGATTGCCTGAGGGAGTGCGGTGCTGGATGGAGAGGGACAAAGGGGGAAACATTAAGACAGTTGTAATATAATAATCCATAAAATATAATTTTATTTTATTTTTTAATTTAATTTAATTTTATTGATTATGCTATTACAGTTGTCCCATTCCCCCCTTCATTCTCCTCCACCCTGCAGCCCCCCTCCCACCCACATTCCCCCCTTTAGTTCATGTCCATGTGTCATAAGTTCTTTAGCTTCTACATTTCCCACACTATTCTTGCCCTCCCCCTGTCTATTTTCTACCCACCGTCTATGCTACTTATTCTCTGTACCTTTCCCCCCTCTCTCCTCCTCCCACACCCCTGTTGCTAACCCTCTATATGATCTCCATTTCTGTGGTTCTGTTCCTGTTCTAGCTGTTTGCTTAGTTTGCTTTTGTTTTAGGTGTGGTTCTTAATAGCTGTGAGTTTGCTGCCTTTTCACGGTCATATTTTTTATCATCTTTTTCTTAGATAAGTCCCTTTAACATTTCATATAAGAGCTTGGTGATGATGAACTCCTTGAACTTGACCTTATCTGAGAAGCACTTTATCTGTCCTTCCATTCTAAATGAAAGCTTTGCTGAATAGAGCAAGCTTGGATGTAGGTCCTTGCCTTTCATGACTTGTAATACTTCTTTCCAGCCCCTTCTTGCCTGGAAGGTCTCTTTTGAGAAATCAGCTGACAGTCTGATGGGAACTCCTTTGTAGGTGACTGTCCCCTTATCTCTTGCTGCTTCTAGAATTCTCTCCTTCATTTCAATCTTGGCTGATGTAATTATGATGTGCCTTGGTGTGTTCCTCCTTGGGTCCAACTTCTTTGGGACTCTGAGCTTCCTGGACTTCCTGGAAGTCTATTTCCTTTGCCAGGTTGGGGAAGTTCTCCTTTATTATTTGTTCAAATAAGTTTTCCATTTGTTGCTCTTCCTCTTCCCCTTCTGGTACCCCTATAATTCAGATGTTGGGACATTTAAAGATGTCCCGGAAGTTCCTAAGCTTCTCCTCATTTTTTTGAATTCTTGTTTCTTCATTCTTTTCTGTTTGGCTGTTTCTTTCTTCCTTCTGGTCCACTCCACTGATCTGAGTCTCAGTTTTCTTCCTATCACTATTGGTTCTCTATGCATTTTCCTTCATTTCATTTAGTGTAGCCTCCATTTGTTCATCTAATTTGCAACCAAAATCAACCAATTTTGTGAGCATCCTGATCACCAGTGCTTTGAATTCTGCATCTGATAGGTTGGCTATCTCTTCGCCGCTTAGGTGTATTGGCTCTGAGGCTTTGAGCTGTTCTTCTGCTTGAGCCATGTTTTTTTTTTGGGGGGGGGGATCTGGTCACACCTGTTACGTATGAGGGGCGGAGCCTTAGGTGTTAACCAAGGCAGGGCAACCCAGTGGCTGGGTTGTGATGCTGTATGTGGGGGCAGAGTCAGAGAGGCTTAGGTGTTAACCAAGGCAGGGCAACCCAGTGGCTGGGTTGTGATGCTGTATGTGGGGGCAGAGTCAGAGAGGGAACAATGGTGCTTGCTCTGCTCTCTCTCGTGTTTCAGTCCCTTTGGCAGTTTCCCACAAGCAAATTGGGCCTTCCTGGTGCTGCCTCCCAGGTGGGTGGGCCTGTGTACACTATAGGACCCTGTGGGTCTCTCCAACAGACTCTCCTGTGATGCTGGGAGTCTCTCCCGGCACCTCATCCCCCACAAGTGTTTTCAATCAGTGCTTTTAGGCTTTATTTCCCAGTGCTGGGGCTCTGGGTTGCACTGTCTGTCTGCCTATTTTCACCTGGTTTATCTGTGCATGAATGTGTGTCTACAGTCAGCCAGCCGCCTTGAGCACGCAGGGCCTGCTAGCCACTGCCTGCGTGCCTGGGACAGCCAACCACCACTTTCTCCTGCCGCGATCCCTCTCTGCAGGCCACCAATTCTGCCCCTCCTACTGGTCTGGATGAATGGTTGCCAAACTTCCTTACAGTTCAGTTTTATGTCAGATCTGGTTGTTTTTTGTTTCTGAATCTTTTTGTCCTTAATCTTGGTTGTGTGAGGAGGTACAATGTGTCCACCTACACCTCCATCTTGGCTGGAAGTCCATAAAATATAATTTTAGAAAAGGCTTTCTAACAGGTTAGTAAAAAAAGGAGTATCCCAATAGAAATATTGAAGCAAATAAAGAAAAAAATAAGAATATCCAATAAGCACTTGGAAATATGTACAACTTCACTAATAATTATAGAAATGAAAGTTTTATTTCTTTAAAAGACTTTATTTATTTATTTTTTAGAAAGAGGGGAAGGGAGGTAGAAAGAGAGAGAGAGAAACATCAATATGTGGTTGCCTCTCACGCACCCCAAATTGGGAACCTGGCCTGTAGCCCAGGCATATGTCCTGACTGGGAATCGAACCAGTGACCCTTTGGTTCACAGTCCACACTCAATCCACTGAGCTACACCAGTCAGGGCAAGATAAAAGTTTTAAATGGTAACAGAATTTTTGGTCACTGTCAGTTTTTAAGAAATCCAATGTTGAGAAAGTGTGAAAAAACAAGCACTCTATCATTTTCCTAGTGAGAGATTCAACAACAGTAACAGTCTGGAGGCCAGCTTGGTCACTGATGTATACCAACATTTGCCTTTCAGCTAAGCAATTGGACTTCTAGTAATTTGTCTTAAGAATGTAATTGTACAGTTGCAAAATGATTCACGTGCAGGAATGTTAACTAAACACATAATAGAGGGGGAATATACAATATAATATCTATCAACAAGAAATTAGTTAAAGCACACAGATATTAACTAATGCTTATATATATGTATAGATGGCATGTCACCTATGATGTATATATTTATCTACTGATAATGAAAACAACAAAAAAGTGAACAGGAAACAATGTCTAGCATGAAAATACAAATACAAGTGTCATGTATTAATCTTTTTATGCAAAATTAGGTCTTTGCATGAGTGTGTGAGGGGAAGGGGTGGCAGAGGGTACACTGAGATGTGTAGAAGAATATTTGCCAAAGTATTAATAACAATTTTATCAGAGTTGTAGAGATTTGAGTAGTTTTATGTTTTTTATTTATGCTTTTTCACACATTTTTAACTGTGTGTATGTAAAATGTAAAAAAAAAGTAAAGAAAGGAAGGAAAGGGAAACAAAAGAAAGAAAAGGTAAAAAGAAAATAAAAGGAAGGAAAGGAAAGGGAAGGGAAGGGAAGGGAAGGGAAGGGAAGGGAAGGGAAGGGAAGGGAAGGGAAGGGAAGGGAAGGGAAGGGAAGGGAAGGGAAGGAAAGGAAAGGAGGATTCATGGACATGGTCAACAGCATGGTGATTGCTGGGTGAAGGGGGTATAAGGGAACTAAATGGTAATGGAAAAATATAATAAAGATTATATACTAAAAAAAGAAAAGAAAAACCCATCATTTTAATTCTACTGAACCAAAGAAAAGATTTAAGAGGATTCTGTGATTCCTAAGTCACTTAAGTGATTTTGGCAATAAAGATGATCTGCTTCATAAAATCTGTAAAAAGCTGATAATTAAATCTTAGATTGTTTTTATTTGATTAGCTTTTCTAAAATGTTTTATTACACTCATAAATTCACACAAAGGAAACAGAACTCACTGGCATTTTTTAAATCCCATAATTACTGCATAAAGTAATACTGGTATTCAGGGAAGTGTTTGTCTAAATTATACATTCATTCTCCCAAATCTTGTACAGCATAAATCTTACTTTTGTGGGGCAGGGAGCAGGGAGGCAACCTAGATGGATTCTGAATATTCCCTATTATGCATGGCTAATATTTGTCACACTAACATTTTATGCTCACTGTTAATTAGAACGTGGGATGCTTATCAAGCTTTAAGACTTTAACTTTAAAATGCACAGAAGTATTAAAATACAGTAAATGTCACAGACAAAGGCACCAAAGTATTATACAATTGAGAAATGTATGCAACTCACATTAGGAGTTCCATTAAAGTAGGGGTTTGGAGAAAAAGAATATTAGGGAGTTATAATCTATATAGAGAGGGATTACAGAGCAAATTAACTCTGCTGCCTGTCTTCTGTTCTAACTGTATAGAAATTATAGATAATGGTTTGTTAATTAAATGATTTCTCCTGAGTTTTGTTGCTACAGAATAATAATGTAGGGGGTAAAAGAAACTGAGTAGAATTATTCTGCAATACAGTAGTTTTTGGAGTGTTAAGCTTAAAAAGGGTTTGTACATTAGAATACCTCTTCCATAAAACCTCCTCCTTCATGGTAAGCAAAACTTCAGCCTAAGTCAGGGGTTCCCAAAGTTGTCAGATTATCAGAAGTACCATGAAGTTTTGAAACATACAGGTTCCTGGGCTACCACCACCCACAGATTTTCTTTTGACAAGGTGTAGAGCCCTAGGGCTTTGTATTTAGGACTGACTGTTCTGGTTCTTCACCCAATGTACCACTGTCACAGTAGCCTTCCCTCATTCAAGTACAGAGACTTTACATTTTTCATATAAGAACTTGACTTATACTTTGTGTATTTCATTTTAATAATCTGCTTCCAGTTTAGTCTAAAGAATCACCATGAATCATGTGTATATTATCTCAGTTTTCAGTTCTATCTCCCAGTGCTTGCTAAACACAAGTGAAATAAGCATGGTTTTTATGTCTTAATTAAGCTGTACATTTTTAAAAATGTATAATACACTAGGTCTGTCCAGAAAGTATCCATCCATTAGAACTATTTATTGAAGAAGATATGAGGTACAAGAAACATTGCACATAGGACAATGATGCCTCACTCCTCTTCAGAGTAGGCACCTGGGGACCTCACATAGTTTTCCCAACTGCCATCCGCTGCCCCATCATATTTTCCTGAATCTCATCAACAGTCTGAAATCTCTTCTCTTTCAAAGGTGATTTTAGTTTTGGGAAAAGCCAGAAGTCTCAGGGCACCAAATCTGGGCTGTAGAAGGGCCAAGTCACCTGAGTGATTTGATGTTTTGCAAAAAAAACTCTGCACAAGATGTGATGCATGAGCAAGTACATTGTGATGAAGCTGCCAATCATCAGTTTCTTATAGCTGTGGCCTTCTGAATCATCTAAATAGTTTCCATGGAGGAATGTTCAAGCTTAGCACAAAATTTGATGCAAATTCGTTGCTCTACTAGCTTAGTCATTTTGAATGCCATGGCCACAAAGTACCCATGCTCACTCAACAGCATCTACCAACCCCACTGATTAGTACAGTGAAGTCATCATTGTTCATGCATGTGCATTCCAGTCCACTCTACTTGGCTGCCAGGTTACATCAATGTCACGCAAACTGTTCTCATTATGTTAACAGTGGCTGGACTTTTCTGGAGAGACCCCAAACACATAAGTATATGAATATAGATATGCATATTTATTTATGAGATTGAAATAAAAGTTTTACAATACCCTATTTAGCACTATAACTTGCAGTGCACTCTCTTCTATTGTATGCTATTCTACTTCAGATTTTTTAAAGGCTTATTTTAATGCACTAAATTGATTTCATGACCCAATAACAGGTCCTGACCCAAAGTCTGAAAATAGGTCAGATACTTATAAGTGCAATGGAGGAAAATGAAGCAGGGGAGAGGAAATGAGAGTACATGCACTGGGAGCAAGTTGCAGTACAGATCTGCATTGTGACCATGACCTCAAAGCCATTTCATCTCTACCTTCCAGAGTAGGTGGTGTTTGGACCTCAGCTTCTCCTTAGAACTTGAGACTACCTTGTCTTTAAATTGAAGATCCCATGGTCACAAACAGAAGTTTCCTTTATTCAATTGTACCCAACCCTCCCCCTGCAAGGACATGAAGAGCACTGGCTTTGGGCCTATGCTTCTTCCCTCCCCTAAGGCCTCACTTCTAAACTCATTCTCTCTCTCTCTCTCTTTTTATTCCATTCTACCTAGAGATAAATGTATCACAAAAGTATGCATGGGTGCTTGTGTTTATATATCAACTGTTAGCCCTCCCTATCTGCTGGTTCTACAACCTTGGATTCGACTGAAGATCAAAAATATTCTTAAAAAATGTTACTTTGCTGCAAGTGTGTACTTTGTAGTTAGGCCTGTGATGGCTGTGTCTGTACTGAACATGTACAGGTTTTTTTCTTGTCATTATTCCCTAAACAATACACTATAACAACAATTTACTTAGCATTTACATTGTATTCGGTATTACAAATAATCAGAAGATGATTTCAAGTGTAGGAGGACTGCAAAGGTTATACGCAAATACTATGCCATTTTATACAAGGGATTGAGCATCCATGCATTTCAGTATCTGTGGGGGTCCTAAAACCAATACCTCTTGGATATCAAGGGACAACTGTATTCCACTCAGTCCCACATAGTGATCATCCCTTTTTACACCAAATTTATTGAACACATCATCTACCGCAGCTGCTTTTTACTACCGACCTACTTTCTTCTGATTCTCACAATAATCTGGCTTCCACCTCCATCATGCTAAAGCAGTTTACTCTAAAAGACCACCTCCATTCTTGCTTATTCAAATCGTTTTTCTCATTTCTGATAATTCTTGATTCCTCTTCTCTCTGAAACAGACTGCCTAACCTTTTTTGAAACACTCTCCACTTTCAACCTCTGTGGTGTGGTTTCCCACACTTCTTTATCTTGGGCTGCATGGAGAAGTGCCATCTCCACATCGTGGCTCAGCGATACACAACATCAAGATAAAATGAAAACAACCTAAACCTTGCATCAGTCAGATTAGGTTTGAATTCCAGCTCTATTCTTTGTACTAGTTAAAGTATTCTGAAAAATATCCTCAGCCTCCCCAAATCTTCACTGCCATACATCTAAGAAAGGGAAAAAGAATACCTACGGCATGAGAACATGTATATAGGCTTTCACTCAACCCACTACCTAATGGTTACTCAAGAAACAGCTGACTTCCTTCCCTCAGAACCCCATTTTATAGAAGGGAATCGGCAAATAAGGCTACAAACTGAGTTGCTTCAACAGGAGGGAAAGAGGGGCGTAATACAAAGCATCTGAGGAAAGCAGTAAGAATAGAGTGGTCATGCTCTAAACACAACAGAGCATAGCAGCATGGAGTAGGTGTTTGTGGAATTTATTGGCATGAGAGCTAGCTGGACCTTAACTAGTGCAGTGGCAGTCTGAATGGAGAAAAGAAGGCAGAAGCAAAAAATAGTGTTGAAACAGAATACACAGAACTTGAAAATGGTTTAGCAAGGATGAGAGAAAGGGACAAAGACAAAGGAGAAGCTGAAGAAGCTCATCAGTTTTCAAGCCAGGAGGACTGAGAGGACGATGGGGCCATTCCCTGGAATAAGTGGTCCTCAGTCCATTGCAATGCACCATCCACCCCAAATAGAGAGCTTTTGCTGGCACCACAGATGACCTCTCTAGATTCAGTAGATGTTTCTCCATCCTCAGACTTTATAGTTCTGCAGCCCACAGTCTGCATTCACTGCCTCCTTTTTGAAACTCTTTCTTTGGTTCAATATTGTCACACTCTCCCATGTTTCCCATCCCTCTGGGCACTCTTCCCAGGTCTTCTTTGCTGCCTTATCCTCCATTGTGGTGACTTTATGTTTTGGAATTTCTCAAGGCTGGGTTCCAAAGCCACTTTTCTTCTAACTCTGTATTTCCTAGTTGTTCTCATCCATTACCAATGCTTCAAAAAACCTCTAGTGGCTTATGATCCCAAAATTTGAATCCTCAGCCAAGACATCCCCATGGAGCTCCAGACCCCAAAATCCAAAATAGAGATGTGCCTTCTTTGCATCTCTACTTTGATGTCTCCAAAGCATGTTATTTACCTCTTTGTTCAACAGACTTTATTAAACACTTTCTATGGATCTGGCACCTTCTGTACATGTCCAAACATATTATCATCTTCATGAACTGAGCCTCTTCCTATTTCCCCAACTCAGTAAATTTATCCAAGGGCATGGTCCAGAAACCTGGGAGTCATCTTTGACTCCTCCGTCTCATTCATCAGTCCCCTCCCACTTATTAACCCAGTAACAACTACTGCACCTCATCAATGCCTCTAAATCCTATCAATTTGTCTCCATTGCTACAACTCTACAATCATTATCTCTCTTTGAATTCCTGAAATGGCCTCCACATTGGCCCTCCACATCTCTTCTCCTTCCTAATCCACTGTCTTTATGCATCAAGGGTGATCATTTCTCTTTTTTATTCTGTAAAGTGAATTTAATTCTCTGAATAAGTAATGTTTTCATATACTTCAAAATTTAAATAAGATGCATACTGATAAATCTTCAAATCCCTTTTCCATCCTCCCCACCCCCACCTCTCATATGTAACACTTTTATTAGAATTGTGGGCACTCTTCCAGTTTTTCTTTGTACAAATGCAAGCAAATGAGACCAGATCTTCTATCTCCCACTTTCTCACACATAAGATGGCATACTATACACACTACTTTGCACATCGCTTCTTTCACTTAACAATATATCCTCAAGATACTGTCACACTAGCCCGCTGAGAGCTCCCTCATGCTTTTTAAAAGCTTCATAGCATTCCATTGTAGAGCTTTGTCATCATTTATTTATCTAGTAATAAATAAATAATAGCATAAATAAATTCAAACAACATTCTTATCCTCCTGTCTGCCAATCAAGGACAAAAAGAAATCCACACTTCAGAGGAGATCAGCTAGGTGTGTAAAGGATGAAACAACCCCACCGCCTTCCTTAGTGATGTGAGCTCTGAAACTTAGGGTCTACCTGGCCCTCAGGTGCCATTTGAAGAAAAGGAAGGATGTTGTTGGCCAATGCTGGTGTTCAGCCACTGAAGGTCCCATTGACACAGAGCACAAAACTGATGCTTCATCCCATTAGCCGAGAGTACTCCCATTAACTGGAGCCCAGGGCCTTGTTCACAAAATTTGTGCACTTGCTGGGGTAGGAGAAATGGTCCCTGAGCCATCCTTGCATAAGAGACAAGAAGACAAATTTCCTCAATGCACCTCAAGTTGCTACACTATTTGGATTTAATCTATTTAAAATTTAAAGTAAGATAACTTTACTTCTACTTTAAGAATATTATGCATAGCAGTCTAAACCCATCAATATTCAAGGTTTTGAAAAGTACATTAAAATAGGGCACCTCTAGCTTGGGTAAGACATTTGTCTTCGTATTTAATACTTTGGTAACACCATTTCCCTTTCTTCAGTGAATTGTATAGAAACTTATGAATTACAATTACTGTATCCTCTGCTATTCATTAGTGTTGACAATTGTTAATTAATATTCCCATTTCTATTATTCTTCCTCCAAAGCAATCAACTAAAAAACATATTTAATCTTGAAATGCATATTATATATGCATATATATGCACAGTTTCAATGTGTTTTCTCTCTGAACTAAATTGCTTGTCTGATCTAGGCCTGCCACAAATGTTCATATATTTCCACTGAAATAGAGTCAGATATAAATCAGCATATACTTACCAAAATGCACTTTCTGATTGAAAGTTTTAAACATAACAAGCTTTAGACTTTACAGCTAACTATAACTATTTACTTTTTATTTATTTTTTAGAAATTGTTTATTTTCTATTGACCGTATTTCCATTCTGTTTGAGAGTTTGCAGAACAGCTTAAGGCCACTCAGTGGTTGTTCCTGCCCATTCCATGGCCTGCACAGTGTGGGCTTCAGGCCAGTCTTCACTAGGAAACCGCTGGACAGGCACAGATGACACCTGCACCTGCAGACCAGTCTGTGGCCTCCGGCTGAGCAGCAGTGACCTCAGCTGGAGTGGTCCATTCACCCTGAAATGCCTCCTTGGTCACAGATGTTTCAGCAGTCTCTTCGGGATTTCTGTAGGAGTAGAAAGTAGGCATCACCTCCTATGGGTGCTCATAAGAGATGGTGCCGCACATGCACAGAACTTTCTGGGCCAGCATCCACTATGGCAGACCCACTGAGGGAGCCCCCTGGTTGTTGCGAGAGATAGCAATGTCCATACAGTACAGAGGACAGTCTGTGCTACACAGAGCAGTGGGAGGCAGGTTGTTAACATAAGACACCTCTGTGACAGGCTGGTCAGCCTGGGATCAGTAAACACCAGAAGTCTCATGCTGCCTGGATCTGGTCAGTGAAGGTTCCAGGGGTGAAGTGACCAGCAACAGGAGTGGCAGCAAACTTCAGCACGGCCAGCTGGCCGGTGTTCCCGGACAATAGAATACGGACATCAGCCAGGTTTTCAATGGCCCGAGCTGCCAGCAGAAGCTCCTCCCAGGTTCTCTTCAGATTTATGATGGATGTAGATGCCATTGCTTTCCCTTTTGTAGATGCGCTGTTCCATTTCAGAGTCCAGGCTGGTGCCACCTAAGTGGGTTCCTGCTGCAAGGCATTTGAGGATACTCCTTGTTCATTCGCAGGGGATCAAGGACTCCAGCCATTGTGAAAGTTTCCCTTTAAGTTACATGGGAACCAAGAACAATACCGAATGGACCCCTCCCTGGATAGCATGAGAAAGACCAAAAATAACTATGAGAACAAATGAACAAAAGGACTTTCAGATTTAGAAAACTGATGATAAAATATATTCCAAACTAGAAAAGGAATTTTAAAAATTGACTCCAAAAGCCAAAGCAAAAGTAAAACATTAACAGCAGAAACAGTTGGCAAAATAACAAATACCAGGAGTTAGTTCTTTAAATGAAATAAATAAAACTAAAATCTCCCTTATAGAGTGAAATGATAAAGAGATTAAAAGAGGAAAGAAATGAAAAGAAAAAGAAAATATCATGTAAAAAGAAAACTTGCAAAGTAAATTAAAACATAAAACAAAAAATTTTTTTAAACGCTTTGTGGTAGAATTAGAAATCGTTACATAAAAACAATCAATATTTTGGAAGACATCTCAATTGAAAACTGATGACAAAATTACATAAAATAACTAAATAACCTCCTAAATTCAGAGAGCATTAAAACAAATTCCTAAAAACAAAACACCATATCATAACAGCATATTTTTATTCTTATCTTTTTAATACTTTAAAAAGCAATTAGGTATCAGGTATTTTTGCTAGTTATTTATTCTCTTCTTTCATTATAATCCTTTATTCTCATATTCTTTTAATGTTCTTCTTTAAAAAATGGCACTATTCTACTAGTTTAAAATAATATTCAGTAGTAGTAGCCTATATGAGCCATTAATTATAAAGTCTAATGACTTAGACGTCTTCCTTTCTTCTAGGAAACACAAACTGTATCTATAGGAGTTGGAGATTATTCTGCTCTTTCTTGCCCTTTGGCCATTAAAAAACCGTCACAACTTGAGTCCAGAGGCTGTTCCTATTCTTCTCTATTTCCCCTTTTATATATCTTCATACTGAAGCAAAGATCTTCCAGAATTAAAATTGTAGCTGATAAAATTTACTTTCTGCTTGTATGGGGGGAAGTTGTATTCCTTTATACACGTGTGTACCCACATGTATAATGAAATATGGCATATATATTTTTCCTTTTGCTCTAGAATGATTGTGCTAAAAGAACAAGATGAGCAAAAATAATTCTGCCTCATGTTTTCATGTAGCATTTGAATAATACTAGCTAACATTTACTGAGCATACAGCAGGCCAGGCTCTGTGATAAATATTTATACGCAGCACTGCATTCAGTCTTCACAACCCTATAGGGTAGGTACCATCCCCATTTTACAAATGAGGAAACTGAAGATCAGAGAGGTTAACTTATTCTCTTGATGTCACCTAGCTAATCCAGTCCAAAACTGGGCTTCAAACATGGATTTTCCTACTCTAGAGCCTCCTCTTAACCCATACATGCTCTTCAACTTAACCTTACAAAACACATCCATATACAAGCTCTTGTATAACTCCTGTTTTCCATTTATGTTGGAGAACCATTGAAAGCACAGTTGATCCCATATACTGGCTATTGTAAATAATGCTGCGGTGAACACATGGAAGCATGTATCTTTCCATTTGCAGCATGGATGGACCTAGAGGGTATTTTTCTAAGTGAAGTAAGTCAGACAGAGAAAAACAAATACCATATTATTTTACTTATGTGTGCAATTAAAAAAAAAAACAAAGAAACAAACTCACAGATACAAAGAACAAACTGATAGTTGCCAGACTGGGGGGAGGGGGTGCTGGTTGAAAAAAAGGTGAAGGAATTAAAAAATACAAATAAATAGTTATAGAACAGTCACAGGAATGTAAAAACAGCACAGGGAATACAGTCAATAATATTACAATAACTAGGTATGAGTGGGTACTAGACTTAATGGGGGGGATTACTTCATAAGTTATATAAATGTCTAACCACTATGCTGTAAAAAATGAACTAATTAATTTTTTAAAAGGAAGAGTAGTTGAAAAAGTTTAGAAGCCCTGACTCTAACTCAATATATAAATTCCCATTTAAAGCACCCCCTGCTTTTGGTTAAACTCATACATTGAAAGAGAAGTCACCTCTGCTTAAAGCAGGCAGCCACACTGCTGACAGTCCCAAGTGCTCGTTCACAACCTCCTTGGGAGCTTCCTGGGCGTAATCTGAAACCACCCCCACACTCAGGAGACAGGGAGAGACCATAGAAAAAGGCAGACCACTAAACATAGGTAGGTGACAAGATTAATAAGTGAGGAAATTTAGTTATGAGCTCATCTTGGGTGGATGGAAGATGAATAGATTTCCACACCCACCTGCCAGAATCTTAAAAGTTTATATAGAGGCCTTAACTGGGTTTTCAGTTCCACACACAGGGGGCCTTCACTGGGTTTAGTCACGCACCCTGTCCAGATAGCTTCATTATCACATTACTGTCTCAGGAGGCTGCGTCCTTGGGGCAGCTTCTGGGAGTGGGGAAGACAAGCAGAGCACACATTCCAAAGACAAGGGTGGGGTGGGAGTGTCTGATTGTTGGCGTCCAGCCCTCACTTGGGTCAAGTGGTGGTCACATCTTCTCGATGATCTCCTCCAACATCAAGTGATTAAAAGTTCTACATTATGTTGAATACCAATGTGCATTTTCATGTATTTCCTTCCATGGGTGTCATACTTTAGAGATATTGACATGTGACAACTATTTAAATTGACATTTATAATCCTTTCACATCTTCTATTCAATTAGGTCGCTTCCACTGGAGACAACACAGCCCTGAGCTCAAACAAGAGTAAGCAAAAAGGCAAATGTAATATCTTATGAATAAAAAAAGTTGAGGTTATGCTTCAGGAATGTCTTGATCCAGGGTTCAAATGATGTCATCAGAATCTAGGTTCCCTTCAACACTCATCTCTATACTCGTCAACATGGCTTCATTCTCAAGCTCAATGTATGGCAATAAGACTGCCAACAACTCCAGAGTTACACTTCGCAAGGTTCGACTTGATTCAAAAGTGTTTGCTCTCTCTCAGCAAACTCAGATAAAAGTCTCAGGGCATTTTATTGGCTCTGACTGGTTCACACACCCAACCCTGAAACAATTATGCAGGACAGGAAAAAATGGCCTTTCCACCCGACACCCTAGACTAAGGTGGCATCCTCCCCACCCAAGACAGATGAAGGAAGAAAAGGGGTTGAGACAGTTCCCCAGATGAAAATCAGGTCACCAGACAATTATGGGCAAAAAAATAATAATAATTGTTCCAAGAATCTTCCTTGTTTTCAGTAGAATCTGTGGGTAATCTTATAATGTGACTATAGAATTAGATTCAGGACTACAAATATGTCTGAATTGGCATAGATTCCATGAAAAGGGGAGTCATTTTTCTATTTTTCTGTGTACATTTATAATTCAAGTTTATATAATTATATTGACAATTCAAGGTATTTCTTCTTTATTGGAGTTGTTCTTCCCCTAAGTACCAAGCACTCATTTTGTGCCAATTGTGTCCCTAGCCTATTCCTTTGGGAAATATTATTCTGTAACAGTATCTCTTACTATGACTTCTGTACTTCTGTCTGACAGGTTTATAATTTGGTGGCTGTTTCACCTGAATTTTGTTGTAACATAGTATCAGTTAAACACATCAAGCTGGAAAAAATTTTTCAGAAAACCCAGCTCAAAATGGCCTTAGCGATGACAATGATTTATTATTTCCCAAAACAGGAAGTCGCAAAGTAGGATAGCTCTGAGACAGTCCATTTGGTAGCCCAACAACATCATCAGGAACTGAGTTTCCTTCCTTTTTTTTTTTTTTTATTCTATCAGCCTCAGTGTTCAACCACAGCAGCACCATGGATATTCCAAGCATCTCACATAAACAACATCCAGCAGAACTCTGACAAACTGTTTTTTTTTATAAGCATCTCTTTTTAAGCAATGAAACCTTTCCCAGCTGCCTCTCTCAGCAGCCCTCTGTTCACAGCTCACCAGCAAGAAATACATCACACACCGATTCTTACACCAACCGCAGGCAGAAATATGAGGCTACCATGAGTAGGTGGCTGGAACATGACCGTGTGCGGCAGAGGGAGTGCCTGAACGCAACGATGTGGTTCTCTTAACAAGGAAGGAAAGGGGGTATGCTTGGGGAGGGAGCAGAAAGAAGTTAAAACCATTCATAGTCTCATCACTCAGAGATAGATCTTATTAATATTTTGTTATTTTTCTTTCCAGACTCTTTCTTTTTTCTTTTTTTTGGTGGCTTCACTTAAAATTATTTCCGAGGAGAAGGAATGGGTAGATGTGGAAGAGGGTATAAGGAAGACAAATGGTGATGGAAAAAAATAAATATCAATTTCACATAAAAATCAGTAAACTGAATAAAATTATTTCATTCATGTGTTTGTTGGACAAATACTTATTGAGGATCCACTACGTTCTGCTACTGTTCCAGGCAATGAAGATGCAGTGCAACACAACGATGCACGGTTTTTCAGGCAGTGTGAGGTGCTGTGTGGACGAGTTAAAACGGGGACAGGGACAGGGAGCGGGGAGGGCACAGCAGGGCAAGATGAGACAGCGAGTTGAGAGGAGGCTGACTGAGCAGCACCCACAGGCAGTGAGACCGTGAGCCACACGAAGATCCAAAGAAATCGAGCCCTGCATGCAAGGGCCTAAGAGCACACGGCCAAATTCAAAAGCCAGTAAAAGGGCCAGAATGGCTAGCAAGGGACTGAGAGAAAAGGACAGATGTAAGTGACAGATTTGCCAGTGGTCAGGATCCAAACCTCAGGGGGCCTGGCAAGGCCATCGTGGGGCCGTGGGTCTCACTCTAGGTGAGATGCAAAGCCATGGAGGGCTGAGCAGAGAAGAGCCGGGGCCTGGCTTACACTCTGTGATGCTCACTGGGGCCGCCCTGTGGAGGCCTGATTCCAGGAAGCAGGTTTTTAAAGAATCTCTGACAGCTCTTCAGTCTCATCTTTGCCTCATTTACACGAACAATGGTTTCTATTCACTAGCTTTCTGATTTCGAGTCGGTTTAAACTACTTGTTTTAGACCAGCTGTCCAAAAGAAATATAACGTGAGCCACATATGCAACTTAAAGTTTACAGTAAAAAAAAGTAAAATAGAGAGGCAAACTTAATTTTAATAATATATTAACCCATATATCCTAAATATTATAATTTCCGCATGTAACAATATATACCTTTAATGAGGTATTCTACAGTCTTTTCCCTGTACGAAGTCTTTGAAGTATAATGTGTATTTCGCATACGCAGCACAACTCTTCCGGACCACATTTCCAGTACACAATACCCACACGTGGCCGCTGGCTACCCTCCTGGACCTGAAAGTTTGGGACCAGCGTTTCCACCTGTTTTTCATTCCTTCTAAAGTGTTCCTTTTGTTATTTCATGCTTTTAAAATATTTGAAGACTTAAATTCATGAATATTTTCATTATAAAAGGTTGGCTAACTTTCATATCCACTATCACTCAGATCTGTCGGTGGCCAACGTCTCACTCTACTTTTCTTTTTAAACATTTTATTTATTTATTTTTAGAGACAGGGGAAAGGAGGGAGACAGAGATGGAGAGAAACACTGATGTGCGTTTGCCTCTCATGCGCCCCTACCCCAGACCTGGTCCACAACCCAGGCATGTGCCCTGACTGGGAATCAAACTGAGGACCCTTTAATTTGCAGGCCAGCACTCAGTCCACTGAGCCACAATAGCCAGGGTTCTATTTTCTCTTTATATTAACACTTATTTTCAAATGTTTTAATTTAAATACTCACACATATGTACACTGGTCAGCTCTAGTTCGGGATACTTATTTGAAAAAGTAGACGGTTGGAAATCTTTATATCCTTTAATTAACTGGATAGATTCTATTAATATTATAAAAGATGTGAAGCATAACTATTTTTTCTTTTAAGTTTATGACTTATATTTGATTTAAACTTCACACCTCACACTTCACTTTGGTTCAAAGAAATAACATTGTTTTTTAATTTTAAAATCAACACTTAGGTTAAAATTAAATGTTAAGGTATAAGAATGCTGATTAACTAGAATACTTAGGGAATAAGACTTTTTAAAAAGTGAATTCTAAAGTTACTTTTAGATGTTCTTTTTGTGAATAGACTTTCTAAAATATATAAGGCAGATTTTCACCTACATGAGAAAAGTCTACTGACTATAACAGAATTTTCTTTGATGATTCCAGAAGTTGTACAGTCTCAGTGTTATTATTCTGAATAATAGCCATCCATGTACAGAGATATAAAGGAAAGAAAATCCAATTATGTAAGGTCTTAGTTTAGCTGAGGTCTGGCCAGAAATCACGATGGCCTGCCAAATGTGAACAATTATTATTTTACAGAGTAAGGGAGGGTGTATCCATTAGGAACTATGCTTCCGGCTGAATATAATGGCCTCACCAAAATGACCTCACCAAATATGAATTTGTTTTCCTCTGGAGGTCAGGAGTCCCAAACAGGTATGGTGCAACTCCACCACCTCAGGGAACCTTTCCTTCTAAATTACCATTCTTAACAGACCTGAAGTGGCCTTAAAATGGTTCGTACAAAAAGAGGTGCATCATCCATGTTCCAGGCAAGGGGACAGGAAAAAAGGTCAAAAGACCAAAAATAAAGCCAAGCAAATCTGCCCATTTTTAAAGACTGCCCAGGAGCTGCCCCTAAGAGCTTTCATCTGAGGCTCATGCACCAGGACCCTGTAATCTGACCACCACAGCGCCCGGAGAGGCTGGGAGGCACGTATTCCAACTGCAGAAGCGTTGCCACCCTAAACAAACCCAGAGCCTGATGAACAAAGAACAGTGGAAGAATGGATTTGATGAGGCAACCAGCAGCTGTGTAGAGGGAGTTCTACCACGACTATGGGAGACAGGGAGTTGGCTCCTGAACTCCCTGTCTTATGGGAAGTGAGATGCAGATAGGGTCAGTACAAGAGAACACAATTGGTGTCGACAAGTAACAATGCCACCTCCCCACCTACCACCCCCAAATTACACATGCCTCTCCATCTCTTGCTCCTCAATCAATACTGAAAATTTCTCTATGGGTGTTTTCAAGGGTACAATTTCCTATTTTTTCCTCTGCCATTTCACCTGAACTTGATTCTAACTAGCTGAAACATGGATCCCAAAAGGTAAAGATGATGACACTCCCCACACTAGCCATGTCAGCTACCAGGGTAGACCTCTGGATAATCCTAAAACAGGGACTGTAATAAACTGGGAGAAAGTTTCACTGTATGGATGCTCAGACACAGCTCCTCTAACTGAACTGGGGTCCCTCACAAAAACACACCCTGGATCCTGACCCTCTCTACCTCTGCAATTAACCCAGGCCACTTCCCACTTGTCCACCCCCACTGCCTCTTGCACTAGGCTTTCCTGTTGCTTCCACTGTCCGACTGTGGCTTCACACCAGGACAGATATTGTCCATGTGGTCCTCTTCTACCCGCCTCTCCTAACTCAATTCGGAACTTGATTTTCAAGTTCAAGTTTTGACTCCAATATCCCTCCAGAGTTCCAAACATGCTCCCTCTAGCCTTGAGCACCCTGACCTTTACCTTGTGCCTTGTTCCTGGGTGACCCCTGAGCCCACCTATCAGAGAGGAGATCAGACACCCCTAACTTTCTACACAGTGTGCTGACCAGGGGAGTCAGCCACTTGGAAGCAAGAGAGTGGCTGCCCTGATTCTGGCTGTGAACACTGGCAAAGGGCCTCTGGAAGAGAGGATTTTAGACATGCACCTCCTGGTGCTGTTTTCTTGCAGAGCCTCCAAGTGTAGTCCCTGAGGAAATGTGTATGCCTCTTGAAGATTTTAAGAAAGAATTCCAGCACTGGCCCTGGTCAGGTAGCTCAGTAGGTTGGAGCATTGTCCAGGTATGCCAAGGTTGCAAGTTCCATCCCCGGTTAGGGCACATACAAAAATCAACCAGTGAATGCATAAACAAATAGAACAATAACTCAACGTTTCTTTCTCTTCTTCTCTCTCTCCCCCTTCCCCCTCCTCCTTTCTCTCTAAAATCAATAAATTTAAAAAGAAAAGACTTCCAGCACAGGTATGCTCTCTCCCTCCTTTTCCCCCTTTGGAGCAGAGACTGCTAGAAAAGAGAAGCGTCAGGACAGACAGAGGAAGAAGGACAACTCGTCAGAAATGACAAAACAAAACTCTCTATGTTTCTAAATCTGCTAAGAAATAAAATCTGATGTGGTTGTGGGAAGCAATCACAGTTTTATCTCGGTTAGGAAACAGCAAGAGACAGACAGGCCCTCCAGGACCTACACCTGCCTTTTGCCCCCACTTCACTGCAGGCCACTCCCTCCCTCCACCTGCTCTTCATTCCCTATGTACTGTGTTGGTCTTTAAAAAGCTGGGTTATATGCTGATCAAAAACAACTGCAAGATCACAACACATGTTTATGTTTCACTCATGTCACATCTTGTATGATGAGTCCAGGAAAGGCTTCAGGCTGGCTCTCCCCCTTAGTGATGGCTAAGCAGTATATCTGTGTGTCAAGGCACGCTTCCACCACCCCCATGGCGAGGGAAGAGGGCTCTGGAGACCTGGCACCACAGATGAATGCTCCTCCCCAGAGAGAATACTGTCACTTTCACTCACATTCCACTGGCTCTAGTGTACTGCGCAGCTTTGACTAACCACAGTGGGAAGGAGAAGTTAACCCGCCCACCACCTGTCCAGGAGGACAGATGGAAATATTGGTGAACTACACAAACACCTGCCACATGTTCCATGTCAGCTTTCACCTGCGCATGTTAGCTCCTCTGAGTGGCCTCTCTCCTTAGGATGCCCCACCCCCAGCCCTTATCTGGATTATATTCTATTCCAATCAGCTATTCCTCGCCCTTTGGCTCTTTATCCAGGCTAAGTTAGAACTCTGTTGATATCATTACACTTGTCATTATCAGGTTATTATTTGTCTATCTCACAAAATTACAGTTCTGAAGGTATATTACTTGTCTTTTTAAAATTTAAGTATGGAGTTCAGCATGCAGGACGTGGTAAGGGATTGATAAACATGTGTGATAAATGATTAAATGAACAAACACATAGCAGCCCAGGGAGTGCCAAAGAACAGCGAGCAACTCCATTCCACAGGGAAATGGAACAGACCCACATTCAGTACGAAGGTCCACAGTCCAGAACGACAGAAACCAAACTGTCTGCATTTGTAAATCTGCTAAGACAAAAAATTCAACTGGACTATGGGAAGTGGTGTTTTGTTTGTTTTGTTTTGTGTTTTGTTTTGTTTTGTTTTGTCCCAGCAAGACAGAGACACAACCCAGTGCCTAGACCATCACAGGATTCTATGTGTCTTAATTTTCTACCCCTCCCGAAAGCTGTTTTGGTTTGAGGAAGAACATACAGACCAACAGAGCTCCCTTACAAGAGATAAGTGTTTACATCTATGACATATGTAGTTTCAAATTTAAAAATTAGAAAGTTTTCATTTTTCATATATTAAAAAGCAATATATGACCCACAGCAAAAATGTGATGAGCCACAACTTTTTGGAGTGTTACTTTTAAACATGTCTTTCAAAAGGAAAACAGTCCTTAAATAATGAGAAAACTGAATTCACATGCCACGGACAATTCAGAAGACACCAGAAGAGTAATATATGGTCAACACAGTGCAACTGTTAATCTTTAACTGAAGATAAGAAGTGAGAAAGTAAGTTACTTACTTTCCCTAGAATATACTATGTGTGTTTCTGCCAGAAAAAAAAAATCTTATTTCAAATGTCCTTATTTCGAACATTTCAAACATTGTGTCTTGTTATATAACGTGTCTTTTACTTTCTCATAAGAAATGACGGTCCCTCCCCACCAACTTAAAGAAATATTCATGTATATGATCTTCTGCATCAAAAACAGGATTTAGGTGGGGAAAGCCCTGCCTGTGCTATTCTTGGACCACTATGCTGTTCCCAGTGTACCCTCGCCCGTGGCCACAGGGAGTGCAGGCAGCATCAAGCCATAACCTGTACCCACCTCAAAAATTACTCCCCCAGCCCAGCTCCTGGTGCTGGGTACTTTCTCCTTTGGCTCCAGAGGTTGGCTTTCTCACCTTCTGCTTGAACTGGATCAGGCCATCCTCCAGGTCAGGCAGAGACTTCTGGCTATACTCTGGTTCCCCCTAGGGAGGCTGATTCCTGTCATTAATGAGACATCACAAAAGCAGGGAGGGGTATTCCCTCCCTCATCCTGAACAGGCTCCTGCCCTAGCTGGGTCCACAGCACCTCTAATTCCATGGTCATGGGCAAGAGACAATGCACCCAATGCCCCAGACTCCTCAGGATACCTCACTGGCTACTATATTTCCCCAAGAGAGTACTGAGCAGCTTCCAGGGCCACCAAAGTTCAGGTATGTGAGCTCACAGGTCAGGCTGACTGGATGCATACTCAACTAATTTGTAAGCATGAATAAGCTATTTAACCTCCCTAAGACTTTATTACCTCATTTGTCACATAGGATTAATGACAGCACATGTACAAGAAGGTTAAATGAAGTAAATCATTTCTTGAATTTTCATTTTTTAATTTTATTGATTATGCTATTACAGTTGTCCTGATTTTTCCCCATTTGCTGCCCTCACCCAGCAACCCCCACTCCCTCAGGCCATCCCCACACCATTGTTCATGTCCATGGGTCATGGGTATAAGTTCTCTGGCTGCTCCATTTCCTATACTGGACTTTACATCCCCATGGCTATTCTGTAACTACCTATTTGTACTTCTTAATCCCCTCACCTCTTCACCCATTAGTCCACAAACCCCTCCCACCTGGCAACCATCAAAACGCTCTCTAGATCCATGATCCCTGTTCTTCTTGTTTGCTTCATTTGTCATGTTTTTTTACTCAATTGTTGACAGGTATGTGTTTACTGTCATTTTATTGTTCATAGTTTTGATCTTCTTTTTCTTAAATAAGTCCCTTTAACATTTCATATAATAACAGTTTGGTGAACTTCTTTAGTTTTCTCCTTCTCTGGGAAGTTCTTTATCTGCCCTTTGATTTTAAATGATATCTTTCTGGGGTAGAGCAATCTTAGCTGTAGGTTCCTGTTTTTCATGACTTTCAATATCTCTTGCCAGTCCCTTCTAGCCTGCAAAGTTTCTTTTGAGAAATCAGCTGACAGTGTTAAGGGAACTCTCCTGTGGGTAACTAGCTTCTTTTCTCTTGCTGCTTTTAAGATTCTCTCTTTATCTTTAATCTTTGGCATTTCAATTATGATGTGTCTTGGAGTGGGACTCTACATCCATCTTATTTGGGACCCTCTATGCTTCCTGGACTTGCATGTCTATTTCCTTCACCAAATTAGAGAAGTTTTCTTTCACTATTTTTTCAAATAGATTTCCAATTCCTTGCTTTTTCTCTTCTCCTTCTGGCACCCCTATGATGAGAATGTTGGACCCCTGAAGTTGTCCCAGAGGCTGCTTACACTATCCTCATTTTGGGGCATTCTTTTCTCTGCTTGTTGTTCTGAGTGGTTGTTGTTTGCTTCCTTATGTTCCAAATCATTGATTTGATTCTCAGCTTCATCCACTTTACTGTTGTTTCCCTGTAAATTGCTCTTTATTTCAATTAGTGAATTCTTTGTTTCTGACTGGATCTTTTTTATGCTGTTAAAGTCCTCACTAAGTTCCTTGAGCATCCTTATAATCAGTGTTTTGAACTCTGCATCTGATAGATTGCTTATCTCTCTTTTGTTTACTTCTTTTTCTGGAGTTTTGATCTGTTCTTTCATTTGGGCCATGTTTCTTTGTCTCCTCGTTTTGGCAGCCTCCCTGTGTTTGTTTCTATGTACTAGGTAGAGCTGCTCTGACTCTGTGTCTTGGTAGTGTGGCCTAATGTAGTAGGTGTCCTGTAGAGTCCAGTGGCATAGCCTCCCCTATCACCCATCCTGGGTACTTGAGGTGTGCCCTTTGTGTGGGCTGAGTACACCCTCCTCTTGTAGTTGAGGCTTCACTGCTGTTGGGAGGTCAATGGGAAGGATCTACCCAGGCCAGCCAGCTGCATGGACTGGCTGTGACCACTGACCACCACCCTCTGCTCTCCATGGAGGATCAGCTATGCAGGGGCAAGGTGGTGGTTGTAGCTGCCCACTGCGTGCACTGGCCCTGGGGTCTCCTGGGTGGTACAGGCCAAGATCAGCCCCCACTTGTGTTTTATACAGGGCCACCCTGCCTGAGCTGTGAAGCAATCTGAGATGGCTGCTACTTGCGCTGGGCTTGGAGATTCCCCGAGGAAGCCCAGCTGTGAATCTAGGCTGCCTGCTGCTAGTGCTGGGCCTGGGCCTCACTCAGGCCAGCTGTTGCTTATTGAGAGGATTTAGGAAGTTGTGAAACAGGAGCCAAGACCAGCCATTAATATGGAAAAGCAGCTTGGGTGGGCCCGTAAGTTAGGTGGGGCAGAGTCTCAGGGGATCTCCAGCGTGGAGTAAACAGTGTTAGCCACATTGATGGAGTCTCAGATATGGCAGCAGCTTGCTGGCTCTGAGACTTTGTAGGGGGAGGGTTCAGAAATGGGACAATGGCCTCTGCTCACCTTGCTGCCAGACACTTCATTTTCTCCCTGTCTGTCATGGTACCTTTCAAGCTGCTACCCCAGTGGTGCTAGAGCTCAGAGGGAGTGAGTCCATGTAGGTGAGTCTGTGTGCAGGGCCTTTAAGAGGAACTGCTTGGGGCTCCAGAAGTTTCTTTCACCAATTCAACCCCTACTGCTTTTTGCAGCCATAAGTTTTGGGGACCTATCTTCTTGGCACTGAAACCCTGGGCTGGGGGGCCTGGTGTGGGGCTGAGACTTCTCCCTCCCAAGATACCCCTCCTGAATTTTTGTCCACTACTCATGGATGTGGGACCAGCCCATTCTGCATCTGTGCCCCTCCTACCAGTCTGGATGGATGTGGTCTCTTTAATTCTGTAGTTGTTGGACTTCCATTCAACTCAGTTTCTGACAGTTCTAAGTGATGGTTGGTTGGTATTTTAGTTGTAATTTTGACAGGGTTGTGGGAGGAGGCAAACCATGTCTGTCTACACCTCCATCTTGACCAGAAGTCCCAGTAAAATCTTATTTAATGAGGTTAAATAATCCATATTATGTGTTCAGGGAAATGCATGAAGCACAGTATGTGCTAATGGAGACAATGGTGAGGATGGTGATGATGACAATGATAAAGCTACAACTCTCTAAAAGTCTTTGGAATTCCTGACTTCCTTGAGCAATTAGCTCCCTTGAGTCATGCCCCATCATCTTTCCTGTATCTCAAGATATGAGATGGCCTGGATCCTTCCAGAGGAAAGGCACTCTGAAAACGCTATGACAATGTTCTTAAACGGCCAACTAGACTCAACAAGGATCCTCCAAAACAAGCTAACCCCTGCCCCAGGCCATATTCCTAAGGCTCCCTAACACTTTATATGAAGCTTATACTAATGTCTAACACCTATCTTAGAACTCTTTTTGGTCCCTCCCACAAATCTGCCTGATCATTTTTTAATACTTTTGTTCCTTGCTCCTACTTTTGATTCCATCTTTTATTTCTTTAAACACAGTAAACATAGGTATCTTATGTTCAGTATTTCATAATTATATCTAAATCTGTAGATCCACTTGGGCTGTGTGTAGTTTTTGCTAGTAGTGCCCGGTATCCTGTACAGTTTTATGATTTGGAGAGTGTGAATTCATCCTTACTAGAACTTTAACTGTGGGAATTCTCTTAGGCCTGTATCAAGGGCATGTTTCTCCTCAGACTGTTTGTATCAGTTTGCTGGGCTGGGCAGCATTGTCAATCCAGGATCACTTTAAAACAAACTGTAATTTGGGAGAGCGGGGGAGGCTTATCTGTTTTTCCTGGGCCTCAGGAGTTCAACCCAGACCCCATGAGTTCCTGCTTACGGCTAAATATTCTCAAGGGAGATTTCGCACTCCCCAATGTCAGAAAGGCAAACTTCCCTGCTAACTCCTCTGCATGTCCTCCCACCCTTTTCAAGGGTCCTGGATTTGGGTGACAGTTTTCAGCTCATTCTGCAATTGTAAAACCCCTGGTTTTGTTGATTGCCTCTGGAATGCAGCCTTTATAGTCAAGGTTCTGGGTCACCAGAAATTAGCAGCCATCCCCAAGGGAGGCCACCAGGTTCCACACTGGTTTACCTCTTTGACTGCTTGCTTTCTCTCCAGTGTGATTCTTCTTACTTTCTCGCCAGATCAGTCATGCAATTAAAATGATATATATTGTTTTACATGAGATGGGCTTTTAGAATATGTACTCCCTCCATAATAATATTGGAAATAGCCTGGATTTTAATTTGATGTCGAAATTTACTCAATATTTTATTTACCCCATTATTTGAATGGTTCGTGTCTGTCTCTCCTTGTCACCTGCTTCAATAATCATGATTTTGGAGCCCCCACTAACTCACCTCTGCCTGAGTTTTCTCTTATTTCCCCCTCTCATTTTCCATTAAGCTATGGTGCTTCATCGTGAATTTTTCCAAACAGGTCTGTCCTTAGAAGAAAGGTCACTGTACAATAATTATTTTAACTCTGTAACTTCAAGCAAGATTTTAGAAAATTTAGTTCCTGACAGGTGCAATATAATTCCACAAAGAAAGATGGAAATTAGTTACATTCTCACTAAGACAAGCCCTATTACGCAGACAATGTGAAGTAGTATAACATTTTATATATTATCTGTCATAAAATACACCATATACGAAACTCTCTAATCATGTTGCCAACCATCTCAGGGAATATAACCATCTCACCCCTAAAATTCTTTCATTATCTTAAAATTCATCACAAAAGACTCAGAAAAGATCTATTAATAGCCCTTGTACCACATACTAAGTATCTCTGTGTTGTTCTTTCTCTGAAGCTCGAGCACTGGGGTTCTGGGTGCAGCCTCTGGGACAAACAGCCTGGATCTGAATCCCTGTTCTAACCCTCAGTAGGTGAAAGGCCTGAGAGCGGGCCTCTTCATCTCTCGGAGCCTCTGGGCCTCATCTGCAGAACCAGACAACAGAGCCTCCCCTATAGGACCCTGTCAAGGTTGAAATAAGGAAGTTTGTAAAAAACCTTGGTACAGTGTCTGGCACATAGGTTGTCTGCCATCAATGGCAGCTATAAGAACAAATTCTATTAATACCTTTTTAGAAAAAAATCCCCTATCATCATTATAAATGGAGTAGTAACCACAACTGAAGCAACATCAGAAAAATGTAAGGAAACCAAGCAGTTTGCTTTAAGAATGGGGATTACTGTGTTCTGACCTCACCACCTCTTCTATGGGCCCTCTGTGGAGCTGCTCCATTCTCTAAGACGGTGAGTCAGAATCAAGCCTGATGGTTCTTGCCTTGATTTGGAACGTGTAAGAGCTGACCATGTGACTCAGCATCATTAGCACCAGTACACAGAGTCCGATATCACTGCCCAGTTCATTCTTCAGCCATTCATGCTCTTGACCACTCTGGGAAAGTCTCAAGCTCCTGGACATTGCACAGGATCCTTTTCTGCCTTGAACATTCCATAGTCTTTTGGGAGCTAAGATGCCTATTCATTCACTAGATATCAGCTTGGGTGACACTTCTTCCAGAAAGACCCTCCAGTCTGAGTACCCCGCTCTGAGTTCCTAGGGGCATCTCCCCATCATAGCACCAACTGCCCTGGATTATGGTTACCTGCTTAGTTGCTCAGATCCTCAGTAACGTAAGATGCATTAGGGCAGGAACCATGTTTTTCCTTGTCCAGCACTAAATCCAAACCCTGGTACAATAGCTGTTATGGGAGGTCTTAAATAAATATTGGTTGGATGAATTAATTAATTAATAATGAAACACAGAGAAAATGTAACAACAGACTTATTTGTCCCACAGATATCACTTAGAGGCATTAGAAATAGCAAAGGTATTTGATCATTCAGACAGACCTAAATATCTAATTGAGATAATCGAATCCAAAAAGTCACATACACTTGGGAACATTGTCTTCTTAGTGAAAGCCAAGTAGAGTCTAGAGTATTTTTGATCCTAGATGCAAATTCCTTTGTTACCTATATAACATCCCCCATCTGCCTTTCTGTTCTTCCCCCAACCAACCTCTCTCTCCATGTGGTACATGATTTAGTATCTGGTACATAGGCACTAAATAAATACTATCTGAACTGAATTCCCACCCCACCCCCCATCAATCCTAATACTTTGCCAATGGCAACAGCCACTTCAGCCAAGAACCAGCATTGGACTTCCAACAATCCACTTCCAACCTCCATTTTGTGATATATTCTAAATAATACTATGATCCATCCTTATTCTTTACTTACTCCTTAATTGTCTTGATTTTTCCCGCAACATTTCTGACCTCAAACTGCACCATGACACCTGGTGACGAGGACTGAGCATGGAATGCAGCAACTTGCCCCCCCCGCTCCAAGTCCTCCAGCCCGTGGCACCACTCCTCAGGAGAGCCCCGGAGCAGTCAGCGCTGCCTGCTAGCCACCCAGGAATGTATCTGCCCTGGAGTGTGCTTTCTCACTTCAGTTCATGTGACGACAGAAGTGGGGCCTTTCTGCAAGGTGCTTGCACACCACCTGGCTTCCATCATAAATACCACTCGTTCCAGACCTTTCTGGGGAGGGAACTTCCCCAGCATGTTATGCCCAGGTTTATCTCTGACCTGAATCCACCTCTGTTTTCAGTTAAAACACTTAATTTAGAAGAGCAGATGGATCAACCAACACCTGACCTTTGCTCGGCATTCGCCCGCAGAGCCCACAGGCAGGATAACCGCATGGGAGCCTCAACAAAATGCCACCTGGCCAAGCTCGGGCCTCAGCTGGGGATGGTTCATCCACTCCATCAGCAGGAGAACACTTGTGATACTTGCCTGCTGCTACATACCTGTTCCTGTTTGTCTCTGCAGGTCAGTGATTTTTCTACCACACGCTTTCTCCTGGGAACTTTAACGTTAATGAGGCGGCCAGATGTGGTGCCTGGGTTAACATTTGCACATAGGCCTGTTCCTGACATCGGGGTGCATAGCACAGAAACAGGCTAGGAAATGCTTCAACAGATGCAAAGTGATGAGATAAGAAAAGAGTGAGAAACCCTGACACAGTTTCACTGCCCTTATTCTTGGTCATTACCTGAACCTTTATTTTTTAAACTACAAAGCCTTGAAATTCATGAATAATACAGGAAATCTTTAAAATGCCACTTTTCTGGAATAAGCAGGACATTAAAATGCAAATTGCACTTCCACACACAGCTGTACTCAGATGTGACAAATTAAGCTCTTCTTATTCCTAGTCTTGACATTTGCCTTCAAGATGTTTGTTCGATGTAGACAGAAGGAGCAAAGGAGAAGCAGGTGAGGTGAGGGGCTACAGCAATCCCCAGGAGGCTCTCCCCCATCAGATGCCCTGGGGGTAAAAGGTCCCCCTGGGGGCTCTCCTTCCCCTCAGCAGCATACCTGAGGAAAACCATCTTCTGCCTTATTGCATTGTCTCAGGAAGACCTTCTTATGAAAATGGCATTCTTTTATGATAAAGATACCTCTTTAGAAGGAGCGGGACAGAAATCTAAAAGAAACAGATTAAATTAGAAAGTTTATGAGTTCCTGTTAATAGTTCCACACTTTATACTCTTGGCTAGAATCACAAAGCCCATCCTCAATCCCACCCTTAGGATCCAACATATTTATTCAGGAGTAGTGCATACTATATGCCTAGCACACTTAGGATCCATCAGTAAACAATGCAGATGAAGTACACCACCTTCACTGCCTTTACTGGGTATATATACGTCAGCAGCTGGGGGTGGAGGATGAAAAGCCAGTGCACGGATCATATCGGCTGCAGAGCTAAATGCTTTACATATTTAGCTCCTGTAATCCCTTATGAGGGAGGCACTATTATTATTCACATTTCACAGGTAAGAAAACTGAGGCACAGACAGGTTAAGTAATGTAACTGCTGAATTAGCAGTGGATGAGCTGGGATGTAAACCCAGGCGCCCTGGCTCCAGCCTCGGCATGCTCAGTCACTTCGTTAGGTTGCCTCTTCCACTTGCTGTCTTGCCATCTGAGTGCAGCCATGAGTGTGCCCTCCTGAGTGCAGAGCCACGCCCTGCTCATCTCCGGAACCCACCACTCACAGCCCTCGTAGAGTTTGGTTCATGGGTACTTACAATATTTACTGAATAAGTAATTCACCTTTTATTACTCAATTACCCTGGGCTGGAGCTGTAACAGCAAATATTAGCACCATCTAGTGGATAGAGGTCCAGCACAGGAAAGACTACCATTAGTGGTGGGTGGCTAACGGCACAAAGGCAGCCAGAGGATACAGCAATGAACTGGACCCTTCAGGTAAATGTCTTCACAAGCGTGTTTTGCCACCATTTTACACTCTGGACCTCTGACACTTGATCTGATAACCAAAGTTAGTCACCTAGTATGTACAGTTAACAGTATCACAAACCCAAAACAGATCAAGCTCCTTGGTATTCTTAAAGGATCAACATAGCAGAATATTTTAAGCAGAGCTCTCCAGGAAAATCCATGCCACAGTACAATGGGGAAGGTCTCAAGCTCTTACAGGAAATGTCTACATATTTGTATCTACAAATAACTGCACCAGTCTTGGGAAAGCAGATCATCTGGAGATCAAGAATTAGACTGGGTCCAGACATAAAGCCTGAAAGAAAATGATTGCCTCTGATCTCCATTTCTACAGGAACTCAACTCTCTTTGCACATTCTCTTTCAAAGTATTAGCTAACTGTGAAATCAATGTATAAGTATGAAATAAGAATAAAGCCTCTGTCCATAACTGTTTAAAGCAAAGCAACACAAAACAGAGTTAGCCTGTTTTTAAAAGAGCTTACCAAAAAAATAATAGGAAAAATAGAAGAGTAGTTTATTTCTTTTCTCCTTTGACTTTAAGTGAAAATAAAGAGAAGGGGTAAATGAAAAATGCAAGGAAACTCAGTTTCACGCCAAACTGGAAAAGTAAAAAAGAGTCTGCACTTCTAGTCCCTACATCTTAACCTGGTGAACTCCTATTCATCCCTCAAGACCTCGCTCAGGTGTTCCCTCAACTGTGAAGTTCTTCATCTCTGTGCCCCAGCTACTAACTCCCATTACTGAAAGCCTGCAACACCTGTTAGGTAACTCTATGATATAATATCATATTATAATTATGCACTGACTTGTCTTCTCCTCCACAGATGGCGGCCTTTCTTACTAAGTTTCTCAGCACATCTGGTGGCTAAATGACTACTGAAGAAATTTCTCGGCACATTTGCCAGCTAAATGACTACTGAAATCAGAAGTAAGTAATTATCATTTGAAACAAATACCATTTTCTTCTTCCTAAGCTGTACTTTGTATTGTTATACAACCAAAAGCACTACAAAGGTAGCATAAAGACCATGCAATTCTTTTTTTTTAATCCTCACTGGAGGACTTTTTTTTTTTATTGCTTTTAGAGAGAGAGGATGGGAGAAAGGAAGGGAGAGAGAGACACATCAATGCAAGAGAGAAGCATCAATTGGCTGCTTTCCACACTCAGATGAAGGATCGATCAGACGCACCCAGAACAGGGATCAAGCTGGCAATCTAGGTATGTACCCTAACCAGGAATCAAACCCACAACCTTTGGATTACAGGACAATGCTCCAACCAACCGATCCACACTGGCCAGGGAAAGACTAAGCAATTCTTAAAGTCAATGGTTTGACTCTTCATTTTGTGATTTTTTTTTCCTGTTTGGTCTTCCAAAACTAGTCCTCCCAAGCTACAAAGCCAAGAATCACTGAAATATAAAGTAGAAAAAATAACCAACGACATTGGTTTTCGATACTATTTTCACCTGTTCTGACCACGACAAAACTGTGTCATGAGGGACACCTCACGTACATCAGTACATCTGCCTGAACTGAGAAAAAAGAACACGTGGAAAGGCTCACTGGGAACATCAAACCCACTTTATAAATCCCCGTGCCCAGACAGGATTCATTTCTTTAAATGTTCTTGGCAAATGTACTGCTAAAGGTTAATAGACAATTAAAAGTCACTGTGTTCTGTGAAAATGATAAATAAGACAGAAAAATCAGCCTTGCATGGTTGCACAAGATCGGCTACACTTAACAAGAAAAATAAATCACTAGGGAAAGCACTGCACTTGCTAAATGCATCTGTTGGTGCAGTATCATGGTCACAGAGCCAGAACTCAAATCCATGCTCTGCCGTGTATAAGCTGGGCAACCCAGAGCATGTAACTTAATCTCTTTATGCCTCAGTTTCCTTGTCTGTAAAATGGGAATAGTAACAGTACAATCCTGGGTTTGTTACAAGCACTTAGCAGACTGCCTAGCATATAGCAAACATTCAATAACATTAACAGTTACCATTCTTTCTCTTCTCTCATTTATTTACTCATTACTTCAAGAAAATAAATATTTAGTGCACACACTAGATACTATGCTGGAGATTTTCACAAAAGTCCTCACAGTTTCTATCCAGAAAAATAAAAAGGGTCAAGTGAACATTTCTTTTCAGATTTTATTTATTTATTTTTAGAGAGAGGGGAAGGGAAAGAAAAGAGAAGGAGAGAAACATCAATGTGTGGCTGACTCTCACGTGCCCCGCACTGGGGACCTGGCCCACAACCAAGGCATGTGCTCTGACTGGAAATCGAACCAGCGACCCTTCGGTTCACAGGCTGGCACTCAATCCACTGAGCCACACCAGCCAGCACACGGTTAACGTTTCTGATGACAACAACCCTTTTATCCTGGTCATATGGTAGTCAAGCTGTGCTTCTACAGTTCTGCAAACATTTGATTTGAATTCCATTGTTAAAATATATTAATCATTTTTAAAATGGTAATGTAAAGCATCCCCTGCACTCATTTGCCTTCTCTTTCAAATTTAACACAAAGGAGACCCCCAAAATTAATCTGTGCCTCCTGGTTGACTCTGCTCTTTTCTGGAGCCCTCCCAATAAAGCTTGTTGGAGAATATATGTGAACTTCTAGGGAATGTAACACTGATCAAAAAGATCACAGGCTTCTTTTGTTTGTTTTGTTTTGTTTTGTTTTAAATTCAGACCTGCACAAGTCTACTCACATAAAATTGTACAAGCAAATACAATGCTACATACAGCATGTTTGTTTTCCAGGCAATTAAATGACAAGATACATTCACATGGCATTTTCTGCCAAACAGTGTCAAATTAAAATGGCTGGGGAACCTATTCAATGACTCTTTAAACTGAACAATTAACAATTATTAACTGCACACACTTGTTACTTGCTGTGATGTTAATTTGAAACAGGTATATCCTACTCTCTTGAGCAACTGTATCAGTTAAATTGGAGAGGAAGCCGTTTTAAAACACTTCCATTTGTAACTACTGATCCATGTCAGTCCAGATTTTCCCCGTACCATGTAAAGAGAGAGAGAGAGTGTGTATGCATGAGAGAGATACAGAGTGAAAGAGAAAGTTAAATTAGATGCTTAGATTGCTGTGACTGGAACTGTCTTCCATAAACAAAAATTTCATCAGAAGTTTACTAAATGAGCAAATCAGCCTCATTTCTTTTGGATGACCTTTATTAATCAAATGTCACAAATTTGAGGTAGCACTTTTATATTAATAAAATATCCCCCTTACTCTAGTCTGTATATTTGAATCCTACAAGATAGTTCATTTGGTGGGAGGGCGGGGAAGAAAACTTTTTTCGAACCCATTCTCCTTAATGAGCAATTACTATGGGCCAGGAACTATTATGGTTCTTAGGTATAACACAAAGAAGAATATCACCAGGTACCTGTTCACAAGAAGGTTTAAGTCTAGAGAAAACAGATGCATGCATATTTAGAATATGGTAATATGTGGAAAGTGACTCAAAGTGTGTGAGTGTGTGTGCGTGTGTGTGCAATATATACATAATATCTAAAGGAGTGAGGAGTCGGACTGGGGTATCATGAATTCCAACAAGGAAGTTAAAGGCAGGCTATACAAATAATAAGTGTTTAAGTTGCATACTGAATACTCAATAGAATTCAACAGAAGGATTAAATTTAAAATACCAAGGAAAAATTCAGAGGTAGAAAATGCAGCAAATGCTCAAGAAAGATGAGTTTCCATAAGTATGTGTATACGTTTTTGTTCACATGCACTGAAAGGGGAAGAGGAAAAGGAGTATAACATGAGATAAAGCTAGCCTAAAATAAATGTCATAACCCCTAAAATTGTACCTAGAATAAAGATGTGCATTTTGTATTTACTCTGTGTCTAATGAGCTCAAATAGAAAAACATTTAAAGTTAACTCTGTCAATATTCCTGTCCAGTTTTTTCTTTCACTCAAGATACCATTATATTTTCCATAAACTAAAGCTTGATAATCCTCCCAGCTCTTGGTCTTTCCTAACAATTTCTCATAAATGTGAAAATTTTTCCAGTATTTGGCAGGAGTTTGGGTTCTTCAAATTTGAAATATCTGGTCACAGCTGCTCTCTCTACTTCTTTGGTATTTACCTGGGACATCTCCAGATCCATTTTTGGCATAGTTTACAAACAGACGTCATCAAATTAAAGAACTTGAAAGAGGGAAGGAAACCTAAAACTCCTGTAACTCAAACTCCTCATTTTCTGAGGCATCTATGGCCCATAAAGTCATGCGTGTCTTTGTTGAAAGGAAGAAATAAAACAGATTTAACTCAAAAACCACAGAGTTCGTCAAAAACCACAAGTTCAGCACACAAGCTCTAGGACCATGACCATGATATCATGATTCAAACTTAAATGTCCTTACTTCCAGTCCAGTCTTACTTTCATGCAGGGTACAAGGGGGATTAATAATAAAACAGCAAGTTCCTGGTTCTAAGACTTCAATGTCAAATGGAGTACATAAAAGATAAAGTCTGAAAACAGAAGGAGATTTCTTTTTTTTGTTGTTTGTTATAGCTATACCGGATGGAAATAATGATAATTCTTGGCTTATGACACATTATCAACATTGCTCCATGCATGGCCCTCATTTATTTATTTTATTTACCTTTAATAATAATACAGTAAGTACCATGAATGTGCCATCCACCCCAAGAACCAAAAGGCAGACAATCATATCTACCCATGGGTGCTTTCCTCACCCCTTTCTCTGCCTGCCTTCACACGGGAAGAAAAACCCATGCCTGTGATAACCCTGGAAGACTCACAGGGGTTGGTCAGGTTTGAGCCAGGGATAATCAGTAGCATTTGAGTGGATGTAAAAGAATACCTAAATGTGAATAAAAGCTTGAACAAAGTTCAAACATAAAAAACTACAAGGCAGGCACTTGAAATGTTGGGGGACCACTTTGTAAAGTATATGATTGTATAAGGCACTATGCTGTACAACTTAAACTAATACAAAATAATATTGCATGTAAACTGTAATTGAAAACTAGAAACAACAAAAAAACTACAAGGCAGGTGTGGGGAGGGAGTAGAAGGAATACAACGCTGGAATAATAATTCATGTAAGCGCTCAATAAAAGAAAACAGAAGACACAACTCTGGGTAGAGAACTCTTAAGTGCCACCAAATGGGTCTTAAATTTATTCTGAAAACAATAAGGAGATTTAAAGAGGGAAATGAGTAACCAAGGTAGTATGTGGGGAAAATAAGCAGGATGGAAATAGGCAAAACAGACTGAAGGGAAGAAAACCAAAACCAGAAAGTTCAGTTCAGAGTTGTACAAGAAAATGTCACTGAAAATGACATCTGGCCAACACTGCAGTAGCAGCTACTTCCTGCTTCCTGCAAAAAATACCCACCGCTCCTGAAAAAGAAAGACAAAAAACTTACAATGTCACTTCAGTGAACAACATAACTATTCGAAGGACCTTAAGATTATCTTTAAAAATATTCAATAAGATAGAGCTTAGAACAAACACATCTACTAAAATCACAGAGACTTAAAGGATAAGCAGATTTACTGGGCAAACACCAATTTTTCTTAAAAAGTACAGATGGCCATATTAATTAAAGTAAAGCAGAGTGTATAATTCAGCTGCCTTGAAATGTCTATGGGAAAATATAAATTTCCCAAACTGACCCCAAAAGAAGTAAGTAGACAAGGTAAACAGACCAATAATAAAGAAGAAAACTGAAAGATTAAGGGAAAAAAAGATTCCAGAACAAGATGTTCTAATATAGACCAAAAGATGCAAATCCACCCAATTCATATTATGCAGTTAACAGAATTTTAATATCTGAAAAAACAAGCTCCAGATAAGAACAAATGGCCAAAATTAACCATAGACCAGCCCCATGGCTTCGCTTCTAATAGTATTACATAGGGCCTCTTATCCACCAGGCCCTACTCTGAAACACAAGGAAAAAATACAGTCTCTGTCTTCTTTAAACAAGTAGTTATAGGTGTGATGGGCCAGATATGTGATATATGAAAATGACAACAAAACACTGACACACAGAATTTTAAAATAAACTACAAGAATCACTCATGACCACACAGAAGGTTAATCCCAGGAATTCAAGCATAGTTTGATATTAGGAAATCTTTTCATATAATATAGTAGTAGTACATCAAGCTATCTAAAATATATATATTCAAAATACACAAACACTAAAAACAATTTAATTTTGTTAAAAACCAATTTTTAAAAAATAAAGTCAGCTCAAAATTCCAAGACCTGTGTAGACTGCAGCCTTAACCCTTATACACTGATTCTTTAATGTGTAAAGAGTTTTTTAAAAATCCATAACAGTATAGAAAAAAAGGGGTGCCTTCAGTGAACCTAAAATCATATGGAACCCCTTAAATACAGAAGGCAGACTGGATCAGACTGAATGAGGAACCCCAGCCCAAAATGGTAAGAAAAAGCAACTGCTCAATAACGTGGCAGAGCCTCTGGGGGCACTCCAAGCTTGTTATTGACTACATTGAAAATGACTAAAGAGCTAAATGTTTAAAAAAAAATACATGGAATATCTAAAATGAATTACAAATAGTTAAACTGTCAAAGTATAAACAAAGACATCTTAAGCACACAAGCAATCTAACAAATAAAGGAAGATAGATTTAACATTAAAAATATCATTAAAAATTAAAAAGCACCCTGGCTGGTGTAGCTCAGCGGATTGAGCGTGGGCCTGCGAACCAGAGGATCGCGGTTCGATTCCCAGTCAGGGCACATGCCTGGGTTGCAGGCCAGTTCCCAGCAGGGGACACACAAGAGGCAACCGTACATTGATATTTCTCTCCCTCTCCCTCTCCCCTACCCCTCTAAAGACAAATAAAAAATAAAAAAATAAAATCACACTGATTTAAAAAAAAAAAAAGTTAAAAAAGCAAATGATAAACCGAAAAATATATCTGCAACATCTATAAGATTATCCTTCAAATAAAAATAGCTCTTCTAAGTTAATTTTAATTAATATAGATATTTTGGTACAAAGAAAAGATTATTTGAATATTCACTACTTTGATTATACTTTACATGGTAAAATTAAGAATTTTAATTTTTAATACTTTTTTATATATCCCAAATTGAGCATAGTAGTCTTATAATCAGAAATAAAAGTTGTTTCTAAACTAATAAAATGAAGATGATCACAAAAGACAATTCACAAAAGAATATAAGACCAGTCAATGTGAAATTGGACATCACTAATCAAAACTATAAACCAGAATGGGATGCTATTTTCGTTTCTTAAATCGTCAAAGTTTAAACAAGAATTTAATGATACTAATCAAAGTTGGCAAGAATGCAATGAAACAGATACTCTCACACACACTTGGTGTAGGAACATAAATTCATATAATCTTTCCGAAGAATGTAGCAATATGTGCCATAAATATTAAAAATAGATAAACCGCCCTGGCTGGTGTAGCTCAGTGAATTTCAGAGTGCCGGCCTGCAAACCAAAGGGTCGCCGGTGAGATTCCCAGTCAGGGCACATGCCTGGGTTGCGGGCCAGGTCCCCAGTAGGGCACACACAAGAGGCAAGCACACACTGATGTTTCTCTCCCTCTATTTCTCCCTCCTTTCCCCTCTCTAAAAATAAATAAATAAAGTCCTTTAAAAAATACATAAACTTATAATTTCCGCATATGAGAAGTTATCCTGAGAAAATAATCTGATCAGCAAAGAAGCATTTTCATCATACTCTCAATAATCGTCAAAAACTAGAAACAACCCAAATATCAAAATCTAGGGAAACTACTAAATCAATTAAGGTAGACAATTATGCCAAAAGTCATCAAAAGTCATAATTTTGAAAAACTACTTAATGGTCTGGCAATTGCTCCCAACATAATTTTAAGTGAAAAACAGAAAGTTATACATTCTATCTACAGTGGGAATGTAAAATTGTACAGCTGCTATGGAAACCAGTGTGGTGGTCTTTCAAAAAATTCAAAATAGAATTAGCATATGACCCAGCAATTCCACTTCTGAATACATACACAAAAGAACAGAAAGCAAGATCTCAAAGAGATATTTATTTACCCATGCTCACTGCAGCATTATTCGCATAGCCAAAAGATGGAAGTGACCAAGTATCCACTGAATGATGAATGGCTAAGCAAAATGTGGTGTATCTCTACAATGGAATACCAGTCAGCCTTGAAAAGGAAGGAAATTCTGACACATGTATGAACCCTGAGGATATTATGCTAAGTGGGGAAAAGACAAAAAACGATGTATAATCTCCACTTATATGAAGTACCTGGAGTACTCTAATTCATAGAGACAGAAAACAGAATGGTAGTTGCAAGGGGCTGAGGGGAGAGAAGACTGGAGAGTTGTTGTTTCATAGGTATAGAGTTTCGGTTTTACAAGATAAAAAGAGTTCTGGAGATTGGTTGCACAACAATGTGAATGTACTTAACACTGCTAAATTGTACTTGAAAATTGTTAAGATTATAAACATTATATTATGTGTATTTCACCACTGTTTTTTAAATGGAAAAAAAGCTAAGTATAAACCACTTTTGAAAGACATTCCTATGTAAGAAAAAAATTATCACCTTCTTCTCCTACTACCTCCACTACCTCTGTCTTCTAAAGAGAGCAATGATATGAGCTCCAAGGTATAAAGGTTCTCTGAATAATAAAGAATAAAAGCCCTAAGACATCAGAAGTCTAGGGAAGAACTAGGAGGAAGGAAACAAGCGAGCAAGATGGAAGTCCACCAAAGGAAGGGGAAGATTGAAAGAGAAACCCCCCAAATCTGTTGCCAAATAAAATGTATGATATTTTATAAATGGCTCACAAATACTCTTCTGTAAGTAGCTTCTTCTGGGAAAGCTCAGAGAGGAGGATGGGTGGCAGCTGAGATCTAGGTTTTATAAAAAACGTCTAAGAAAAAAGACTAGAAGGATATGCCCTAAAACATCAATATTGGTTATTTCTGGATAGTGGGACTCCTGGTGATCTTTTTAAAGATTTTTATGTGTATTCACTTATATATTTTCTAAATTTTTTCCCACCACCAGCATGTGACAATTTACTTCTCAGTGGTGGAGTCCAGTGACAAAATAGAGTAGTGGTGATAGGAATGAAAAGAAAAGTAATAAAGAGGCACTGCCTTGTCAAAGACAAATCTACAGACTTTAGAAGCAGGACCACTGAGGGACTTATTCTTTTGCAGTTCATTCATTCTCTGATTCATTGATGTAACACACATGTATTGAGACTGAAAGGATACCAGAATGAAGAAGACCCAGTCCTGACCCTCAAAAAGCCATCATTCTAACAGACTCATCACTAACTCACCATAAAACCATGTGAGAACCACTCACTGTAAGAAGGTTACATACTAAGGATATACTGTAAGAAGAACTAGAAATCTTGTCAGAGTACTAACTGGAAACTGGAATGGAAAAATGCTTTGAATTAGTATAAAGCAAAAGATAGATGCAAGATACTGTCACAATTATCAGAACCATTCTATCAAGGAACAAAAATCCCATAAAAACTATAAATACATCAGGGAAGATGTGCCACTAAGTAAATTTTCCAGACAGTGCATTTTGATAAGCATTTTTGAATGAAATCTTTCAAAAGTAATTGATATGCTTTTTGCATTCTGAAACAAAATTTAATGTTTTCCTGATGACTCAATGTCATTATCAAAAGCATTAAGTATTGCTCTATGACCTACTGAATTTGCCTGGATTATTTCCCCAACACTAGGTCCAGATTTCTAGGTTTTTCAATCTTATGCATTTTTTCTGGAGCTTTTTATGTTTTACCTTGAACACACTGAATTTTAGAGCTGGGAGGGCCCTCAGAGGTTAACCAGTTCAACCCACTCATCTCCCAGAGGAGAAATCTATTTCCTTCCGCCACTGTGAGGCTCTGGCTCCACCATTTTGCCATTTTAATGTGCCTACTGTAGGCGACTCTTCTCCCTGTTCTAATTTTCTGCCTCTAATCTGACAACTGGAAAACCAGATAAGCAACCTCGTTAGAGTTACACCAAAAATAGCCATAATCTAAATGAAAAACTATTCTGAGAACACGAGGCATGCATTTTAATGTGGTTCCCTTGGGCCACACGTTGTGGTAACCTGGAGGTCTCTTTTCCATTCTTCAGGTTTGGGGAACGTGTTTACAGCACAATCCTAAAGGTTTCCAGGATGGTCTCATAAAGGACACTAATCCTCTCAGAAGAAGGAAGTCTTCCCATTATGAACTGTGATTTTGTATAAACTGTTAAGGGGTTCAGAACAGGCCTGCCCAAGATGCAAAGCTTTGACAGGTAAGTTATTTTGAGCTGAAGGCAATGGAGACTATGCAGGCTCACAAGAAACTTTTACCTCTCCCTTAAAGAATTCACATTAGGGGCCCTGCCCATAATAAATTTTATCACCAGAAATAACTTTTTATGATCTATCTACAAGGCAGGGCAAATTTCCAATTACTGAACATCCCTTGTCATCGTGCAGATGACCTTTCTGTCCTCTGAGGCCCCAAGGCACCTGACCTCATCTTAGCTCAGAATGTTACATGTGCATCATCTTAATCTTCTGTCTCTGACTCTCATACATGTGGGCTTCCCATATGTACATATGCAATTAAATTTGGTTATTTTCTCTTGTTAATCTGTCCAATGTCAATATGATTATTAGATCAGCAAAAAAAAAAAAAAAAACCTAGAAAAGTAAAGGAAATTAGTTCCTCCCCCAGATGATGCTGTGAGCAAGACACCAAACCATTTGGTCACTGCCCACCTTTAAGCTGCTGCAGTACAAGGATCCTGGGACCTTTAACATGAGCCAGAAGGGGTAAAAATTCTTGCCCAGTCAGACTTCTGGATCTCCACCTGCAGAGGTGGGTGGAAGCAGAGTGGTGAGGGTCCTTCCCCCAACCCTTCCTAAATTTACATTAGCAGGAGAACATATTTGTGGAAGGACCGTCTTGGGCTAAGTAACTCTTGGTTATTTAGTATGAGTACGCACAGGTTTTGGTAATTCTGTTTTTCTCTACCTCTGTCTGATGTCTCTCCTTTCATCTTGTTATATGTCCTGAGAGCTTGGCCACTATGACCACAAGACAGTTTTCTCTCTGGCATCCACCATATAGAAGGTACACTTGCCAGGGTACACTGTGGTACTCAGTCAAATAGGCTGGGGATTCTGGGCCACAGTATCCAGTAGGGCAGAAACATAGGAATTTACTCGGGGCTTGCAACTGGGTCAGCTGTTGCCAGCAGGTAAGACGCACATGATTTTACCTGGAGCTTGCAACTGTCATCTCTTTGTCTTTTTGTCTGACTATGCCAAGTTCTCAAAGAGTTTTTAACTTCATTTTGTGAAGGTTGCATCTTTTCGCATTCTCCTTTAGGGATGCCTCTTAGGTCCACAGTTAAGCCATAAAAAGGCTTATTGGCTTAAATAGCTATTAAGATCCTACTCATCAAAGTCAGACGATGGAGCCTTTCAATTAGAAAGACTCCTAAATTGAAAGGAAAGAAACAAAATTTCAGAGAGAGCTCATATTGTTATAATGGCTAGCGATTAAGAGTCCCTTAATAAAATGGAAGGACAGAAATTAGAGTAACAACCCAAGTCCACTCAGGCTCCCGCCTATTTGTCTTCAGACATTTGCAGATATTGTTAAAAAAAGAAAAATGACACTGGAAGTACTACTGTCCTTAACTTAAGAAGAAAGACAAAAGGAAAAAATGGCAAAATCTTACCAAAAGACAATCTAAAATTTTATGTCCTAAGACCTCCGCTTGGTAAGCGTCTAAATGGAAGCTACGAAAGATGGCCAGACAGAAACATGGGCTAAGCTCCGTTGATGGCTAGGGGCCCACCAAATTGCTGCCAGTCCTTAATGAAATTATAACCAAAATTACAATGGCAATTACAAGGAACACTTCATTAATCAGATCATTTAAAAATGTACTTAAAGGCAGTGGCTTCTGAATCAAATTAACAGAATGAGATACCTATTTTTAATTAATATGCAACAGCCTCCATTAGGCTTCAAAAACTCTAAAATCTCTTAACTGAGAGGTTTGTTGCAAAAGGCTAATGAGCCCAGACCAGTATGGCTCAGCTGACTGGGCATCATCCCACAAAGTGAAAGGTCGCTGGCTCGACCCTGGTGAGGGCACATGCCTGGGCTGGGGGTTTGGTCTCCAGACAGGGCACCCGAGGTAACCAATGGGTGTTTCTCTCTCACATGGATGTTTCTCTCCCTCTCTTTCTACCTCCCTTCCCCTCTCTCTAAAAAATAAGTATATAAAATCTTTTCCAAAAAAGGTTAATGAAAAACTGAAGGGATAACAGGTACTTAAAACCAGAGATAATAAGACTGACATGACCTCTTACAGGCAATCCTCCTCACATATCTTTTACTCCTTGGTCTAAGGCCACTCTAAGGGCCATAATTAGAGAATTTCTCAAACCCAGACGGATCTTCAAAAGTTTTCGTAAATGGATTACCTCCTGAGCCCAGTGAGAGAGGGAAATAAAATTTCACACTGTCCTTTCCTTCCCAAATCCAGGCCAATTGGTTATTGATCCTTTTTCTCCCAGGAATAGCTATTTCCTGTGTCATAAGGGCTTGGCTTGGCTTTCTGCAGGCTGTCAGTTCTTTTTTTTTTTTTTTGGCTATCAGAGGGAATGACTCTGGAAGTGAATACTTCTGCACCCACTTGAGCTCATGGAATTGTTTAATCCTACCAAGAATATTTACTACTTGTCACGGCTGAAACTTGGAAAGCCATTGGAAAGGATTTAATAACCATGATAGGAATTGAGTCCAACTGGAACCCAAGATTCAGAGCCTGATAGGAAGTTTTTAAAGTCTCCTCCCCCAAGTTAAAATAAAACCATGTGCCCAAAGAGAAAGGAGCAAATTAGGGATAATGTAGTTGGATGGATAGATCAACCTATGATTCACTCAAATTACAACCCATTTATTTGGTAATTAAGAGTAATCGTCCTTCTCTTACCAATTTTTGCAAAGCCCTAGAAGCAGTTTAAAGCCCACCTGTCTTTACCATTCCCAATTCCTAAGACTGAAAAAAAGATTTTAAAAAAATACGAATGGCTATAAAAGTGCATTTCCTTCCTTAAGATGAAGTGTCTTCTCCACAAATACTCATAAGGAAAAGCCTTAACCATCTGACTGTACAAACTTAACTTATAACCCATCTCATGGAAGTATTTCTAAAAGAAAGACTAGAAAGAGTTCTCTGTTTGCACAGTGTGTGTGTTCGTGTGTGTTGTGTGGGATTTTCTACCTCTGCGTGGTATTGCCAATTTGTAAAGGAGATCTGTTGGCTTAAACAAACATGCGCTTACACAAAACTTCTCAAAAATATAATAAAAGCTAACCCCAATGCTTTTCAAGATTATGTGACCTGGAAAATATTTTATAGTACAGCTGGATTAAGTTTGCTTTGGCTAAATAAACATGTCTTCCAAGTTAGCAGAATTCAGTATGATATTTTCATTCTACCTGGATTTACTGGTTGAATAAGGTCACATTATCATCAAAAAATAACCTAAGGTGATGACTAAATGCTTTAATGTCTAAGAAAATTTTCATAAGTGATCTAATCATTATTGTTGCTACAGCGAAGCCCCTTCTGTTTCTTTTTTCCCCCAATATGAATAAGCCTTTACTCTTTCATTTTATTTTCCCAGAGAAAAGAGAAGAAAAAAAGTCAGCGTGTAATTTACAAAATGGTAAATAGCAAGTGGAAGTACTCAGCACAGCAAAATCAACCACCAAATAAACAGTCCCCAGTAATGAAGGTCACCAAAAGCCCAAGGGGGCGCAGTTTCCTGTAGTTTAGAAATGAGAAGGAATCGGAAAGAACAGACAGGTACATGCTTTCCTACCCTCCCTCCCCTCTGCCCCATAAATTCAAAATTTCACAAAAGCTTTGGTTTCTAGCAACAAACATGAGTTACATTCATCTGGCTCTTATTAAACAATCATGTGGCTACTTTGACATAAGTTTTTTGCACCTGCATAAAAGTTCCTGAGTGACTTGCATATGCATTCATCTTCCCTTTCTTGGTCTCTCAACCCCACTTTCAAAATGAAAGGCCCCCTCATTTCTTCTCTCTACCCTAGGATTATCTGTCAAAATACAGCAATCTAAGTGTTTGACATGAATCACACATCAAGGAATGGTCTGGACTCAGGATATTGGGAAGAAGGGATGGAGTATTCTCAACTTCTTCAGGGCTTCCAGAGCCTAAATGAGAAGCCTCTTCTTAAAAACCTGATTGCTTGCATCATAGGACTAACTTTAGGAGCCCAGTCACATTATCACCTCCTGGAATGAGACACAATTGTTTAATTGAACTGACCCATGTTCAAGACTGAAATTGATTTAATGAGATATGGAACAATTTGTCAGTCCAACTTCTGGAATGTGAAACTTCCTGAGAAGGCAGAACTGAAAGGGAGGTTTCAAGACATGTCTCCCCAAGATGTGTCACTTTGGTATGCGAATTGTTCAGAGCTGAAGGAAATCAAGACCCTGTGGATAAAGAGAAACTTCTACCTTTCCCTTAAAGAATTTAAATTTGGGGTCTTGCTCATAACAAGAATTACTACCAGAAATAACTTGTTTATGACCTAGCTGTAGGGAAGCGCAATCTTCTAATTACTAAACGTCAGTTCTTATCATCCTGGGAATGACCTTCCTGCCCTCTGAAGCCCCAAGGCATCTGACCTAATCTTTAGCTCAAGATGCCACATACGCCTCATTTTAACTTTCTGTCTGAACCTCTCAGTATACGTGGAGTTCCTGACTTGCACCTGTATGTGGGTTTCCCATACATATATATGTCATTAAATTTCATTTCCTTGTTATTCTGTCTCATGTAAACTTAATTATTAGATCAGCCTAAAGAACAGAGAGGAGCTGAAGAAAACTTTCTTTCTTCCCCACCACTGTAATCATTCTTAGCCTCAGTTTTCTCAACTGTAAAAGGAAATGAAGTCTACCTGAGAAAATAAATGAGGGAATAAGGTCACATGCTTTAAAGAATTCTCAAAATAGGAGTTGATACTGCTGTTTCTCATCACCCTTCCTCATGCAGCACAAGAGGCATGTTTATAAAATCTAACATAGTATCTTCATTTTAGGGAGCTCCTTCCAGATTGGGTACAATTCTGCCCAAAGCAATACTGGATTCTCAAATATAGATGTTGTTAGAATCACCTGAGGGCTTTTAAAACTCTAGCTGCCTAAGTCCCACCTGCAGATATTCTGATTTAATTGACCTGGACTGTAGCCAAGGAAACATTATGTACTTTTTGAAAGATCCCCAGGTTATTCTCATAGGAGCCAAGGTTGCCAGCTAATGCTGTAATGAAATACCTAGGGTCTTGCTGAGCCTCCCCACCTGTGTGCATCAGAACAGCATCCCTAATAGCCCCACTAATCACTGGTTTGACCCTGGGCAGGTTTGTTCTTGGTGCTTCCACGCTGACACCTCTGGAATTCTCCCTTAACTCAATTCCTATTTCCCTCAAATTTCTTGACAATAGCTGGTGTAAGTCTGATCTCGTACCAGGTGTATATATACTCTGAGGTGACTTTACCAGTTGTTCAAATATTATAATACTTCCATACTAGCTGGCAAAAAGCTGCTTCCCCAAGTGCCCTGAGTGGCCCCCACCCCTCCATCATCCAGCCCTACAACATCCACATCCACGGTGGTCAGTAGTAGTCATTAAATATTTTTAGTATTATCCCCAGTGTTCATGACCTAGGCCTTTGCCCCAGAGCATTGAAATTTAGAGGGTGGGAACGCCTTAAGTAATGATTTTTAAAGATTATGAATGAGACCCTTCGCATACACAATTACACAGTTTGCAGCCTAACTGTATTCAGGTCTTTGTTAAAATGTCCTCATACCAGAGAGAATGCTTCAGACCACTCTATCTAAAAAAGTGCTTTTCTGCCTCACCTTACATGTTTTATTTTGCTGCACAGCAAGAATTACTTCCTATTACTTTTTTTAATCTGTATGCTGTTTGATTCCCTCCACTAGATCCATGGTCCTATGAGAGCAAGGATTTGGTTTGCTTTGTTAGCTCTCTATTCCCATTGTGTTGAACGGTATCCATTCCATAGTAAGTGCTAATACATATTTGCCAACAATAAATGATAGGATAAATCACAGACTATTAGAAAAAGATTATAGTTGGGAGAAAATATCTGTAAATCATATATCTGATAAAGGACTTGTATCTAGAATATATAAATAACTCCTATAATATGATAATAAAAACTAATTATAAAGTGGGGGTTGGGAGGATTTTAAATAGAAATCTCACCAAAGAAGATACATGATTGGCTAATAGGTGTTCAACATCATTAATTAGTATGAAAACACAAATTTAAAAGGCAGCAAAATTCCATTACACACCAACTAGAGTAATTACAATCAAAATACTGGCAAAACCAAGTGCCGATGTGACTGGGAAGAAACTGGAACTCCCATACACTGCTTTTGGGAGCACACAATCACTTCGGAAAACCAGCAGTGCCGCAGAAAATGAAATGTGTACTTCTAGTTTCTACCCAAAAGAAATAAAAACACCAAGGTCTGTATACTTGTATACATGTTCAGAACAACTATTTGTAACAGCCAAAAAAGTGGAAACATTCTAAATGTCCTTCAGTTAGTAAAGAAAAGAGAGAAGTTGTCTGTTCATACAATGGAATACTATTGTATGCAGTAAAAAAATTAAAAAGTGATGTACTGATACATACTACATTACGGATGAACCTCAAAAATATGCCAAGTGAAAGAAGCAAGATACAATGACCACATATTGTATGATTCTATTTATATTCAATTTGCAGAAAAAGCAAGTCTATAGAGACAAAGAGCAGGTGAGTGGCTGCTTGGGACTTAAGGATGACAATGGCTACAGACTAAAGGGCTCGGGGAATATCGGAAATGCTCCAGAACTGAATTGAGGGGATAGATACACACATCTATAAATTCACTCAAAATCCCTGATCTGCCCACGTACTGTGAGTGAATTATACTTCACTGAAGCTATTAAACAATAAAAAGGTGAAATGAAAACCTTCATGGAAATACGTTTTCACAACCATTGTATTGTGCAACCATGAGGAGAGGAACCGTTGTGTTCATCTGCACCCCTTGCCAGAAAAGCTCTCCCGCTCCCTTATCACCAACACTGCCTCTTTACCCATGACAGCAAGCAGAGAAGCTGGGGCCCACACTCAGTCAGAATCTTCTAGGTTTGGGACCTTGTGTTTGAACAGCATACCCCATTTCCCTTAACCTCATCCCACAAATCTACTGATTTGTGGAAAATTTCTAATTACAATCCCAAATTACCCCATGAAGGCTTAACCTATCCAGTTTGTACTTCTAGAATCTACCCACACGCAGCTATCCTCTTGAGTGAATTCCCACACTCACTTTCACCCCAGACAACAGCTTTAGTTCAGCCGTATTCCTCAATGGATATACCTGAAACCAAAACCCTAAAATAGCATCCCAGACCCCAGCCCAAGAACCACATTCAGCCTGGCACCTGCCAGTCTTCCCACTAGCTTCCCACTAGTTTGGGGGAAGGGGTGGAGTTCAGGTAGTATCCCCCAAGCTAAAAGGAATTTTCATGCTTCTTCAAAAGTAAGGACTCCTTTTAAACATCAAAACATTTTTTAAACCCACATTTAGCAGTAATTGCACTTTTAGTATTAGTTGACTGAAAAACTACAGAACGACAAAAAACTATTCTGATCACTTAAATGCTCTTAAGTAAATTTGCATTTCATTAATCATAACCACATCTACATTTATCAGGAAGGAAAATACTCTATTTTTTAAAAAGGGAGAAATATTCCAGCTTCTTCTGCATTCTGGGAAAGCGCAGAATTCACCTCAGGGTGGAAAAAGTCATTCATCTGCTCAGAATGACCCCGGTCTGAAAGAGAAGGCACTGGGCTAATCTGATGAGAGAAGCAGAGGCTGCGGGGAAATAAGCTGTTCTGCATAATAAGATAATAAACATTTTTAAGTTGTTCCAGGGCAGCTTAAAAGAGTGATAGGGGATTGCAACTTCTAGCCAAGATGGAGGTATAGGTGGACACACTGTGCCTCCTCTCACAACCAAAATTAAGGACAACAAATATTTAGAAACAAGAAAACCACCAGAACTTATAGAAAACTGAACAGTACGGAAGTCCAACAACCATTCATCCAGACTGGTAAGAGGGGTGGAGTTGCAGCAGGAAAAAGTGGAGGTGGGACCCGGGCACGCAGGCAGCAGTGGCTGGCAGTTCCCAGGCATGCAGGCAGCGGCTAGCAGACCCCAGGCACACAGGAGGTGGCTAGCGGACCCCGGGCACAGGGTGGCAACTGTGCAGACCCAGAAAGGCTGCACAAGATGGCTGGCTGACCAGGTGGTCCCACATTCTCGCACAGATAATCCAGGCGAAGGAGAAGCAACAGAAAGGACTGGAATCCAAAAGAGAGCGGAGCAAGCACCATTGTTCCCTCTCGGACCCCGACCCCACATACAGCGTCACAACTCAGCAACTGAGCTGCCCTGCACTGGGGAACACCTAAGGCTCCACCCCTCACTACATAAGAGCCGCAACCAGACCAAAAAAAAAACCACCAAAAATGGCTCAAACCAGAGAACAAATGAAAGCCCCGGAGCCAATTCCTCTAAGCCATGAAGAGATAGCCAACCTATCAGGTGCACAGTTCAAAGCCCTGGTCATCAGGATGCTCACAGAATTGGTTGATTTTGCTCACAAATTAGATGAAAACATGCAGGCTACAATACGTGAAATGAAGGAAAACACATGGGGAACCAATAGAGATGGGAGGAAAACTGGGACTCAAATCAATGGAGTGGACCAGAAGGAAGAAACTAACAACCAAACGGAAAAGAAGGAAGAAACAAGAATTCAAAAAAATGAGGAGAGGCTTAGGAACCTCCAGGACATCTTTAAATGTCCCAACATCCGAATTATAGGGGTACCAGAAGGGGAAGAGGAAGTGCAACAAGTGGAAAACTTATTGGAACAAATAATAAAGGAGAACTTCCCCAATCTGGCAAAATAAATAGACTTCCAGGAAGTCCAGGAAGCTCAGAGAGTCCCAAAGAAGTTGGACCCAATGAGGAACACGCCAAGGCACATCGTAATTACATTAGCCAAGATTAAAACGTAGGAGAGAATTCTAGAAGCAGCAAGGGATAAGGGGACAGTCGCCTACAAAGGAGTTCCCATCAGACTGTCAGCTGATTTCTCAAAAGAGACCTTACAGGCAAGAAGGGGCTGGAAAGAAGTATTTGAAGTCTTGAAAGGCAAGAACCTACATCCAAAATTGCCCTATCCAGCAAAGCTGTCAATTTAGAATGGAAGAGAAGATAAAGTGCTTCTCAGATAAGGTCAAGTTAAAGGAGTTCATCGTCACCAAGCCCTTATTATGTGAAATGTTAAAGGGACTTATCTAAGAAAAAGAAGATAAAAATATGACAGTGAAAAGACAGCAAACTCACAGCTATTAGCAACCACACCTAAAACAAAAGCAAACAACTAGAACAGGAACAGAACCACAGAAATGGAGATCACATGGAGGATTAGCAACAGGGGAGTGGGAGGAGGAGAGAGGGGGAAAAGGTACAGAGAATAAGTAGCATAGACGGTGGGTAGAAAACAGACAGGGGGAGGGCAAGAATGGTGTGGGAAATGTAGAAGCTAAAGAACTTATGACACATGGACATGAACTAAAGGTGGGGAATGTGGGTGGGAGAGGGTGTGCAGGGTGGAGGGGAATGATGGGGGAGAGATGGGACAACTGAAACAGCATAATCAATAAAATATATTTTAAAAAAGAGTGATAGATTTTGTATATGCTGTATGGGGGAGTGGGGTGGGCAAAGCAGGGAGGAAGGGCCCGAACACACTGAAAGAGGTGCTGGGGGGGAGTTTTAAAGAGAAGGAAAGTTGAATGTAAATTCAGACCACCGTGACTGCTGGGAGCGTGGTCCTAGAGGCTGCCAGCACTCCCAGACCACAAGATGGGAATATCCCATAAAGGAAATGGGACTCCTGAGAATTTTCTTGTGTTACAGCTTTAAAGTCACAAGAAGTACAAGTGAGTTTTACAGACACTGGGAGAAGATCCCAAGCATTTGAACTAGTACAGCAGAGAATCAGACATTAGCACAGGCCTCCCAGGAAAGTCCATTCATTCAAAGGGCAGTTTTAACATCCTAACACGACAGTAAAGAAAGTAGTCTCTAAAACTTACAAAAAAGTGCTTGTGCATGTATTTTTATTTTTTATTTAGCCACCAAAATAGCCTATGAGAAAGGGATTATCAGTCCAACCTTACAATGTGGAAATTGAGGCTCCAAGAGAGTAAAATGGTGTCTCTCAGCTGTTAACCTAAAAATCGATGGCTGAAGGGAGAGGCGAGCAGCATTTATTTGAGATCCAAAAGAACAGTTCTTCATGAAGCACTGATTCACGCAGAAACTCAAATCGTGTTCCAATTAGGAGGTAAAAGCAGAGGCTATTTATGAGAAAGGGAAGGGGAATAATTACATGAATAGAGGAAGAGAGGAGGGTAAAAGGAAGTTACAGGATCCAAAAGGAAGGAGTCATGTAGATATCGAGGGCCATCTTGAGAGGAGCAGTGACTTCTAGTGAAGGGACACATCAGTGCAAGGTGACCCTACAGGAAGTCTATCTGTAGATAATTGCAAAGTCCCCCAAGATTTTTAAAAATAGGATTATGCAGTCATAAAAAGGTGCAGCCAAAATAAAGCCTTTTGAGAAGAATCCAAGTTTGCTTTTTCTAAATTATATTTTTCAAATGGCATTATGTGATGATTGATTTTTATTTTATTTAGATTTGATTTTATTTTTTAACGTGTAGGAGTCTTATTTTCAAAATGAACAATTTTTCCATTGAAAGCTATTAATTTCATCTTGTCTAAGGTGATAACTCTAAACAAGTTCATTTATTCTGTAGCTTCAGTAAAAACCCCTGATTGATGGTTGGCATTTTGGGAACCCTAGAAAGTCGTGTGAAGAAGACCTTCAGAGTCAGAATGAAGGACAAGGAAGGCAACTGAGGTAAAAGTTGTTAACAAATCCCCAAGAAAATTTTTGATAAATAAGTGCCCAGCAAAGGATTAAATGTTACCTTGTATCAGGCAGAGCCTGTGCTGCATGTAGCTGACCATCTCACTGATCCTCCCACTAGCCCCACGCAATAGATCCTACTATTTCCATTCTACAAATGAGGAAAGGCTTAGAGAGTTTGATCAGGTTACCCAGGACCAGAACCTGGAATCAAACGTGGATGTGTGTGATCTCAGAGCTGGTGTCTTAACTCCTATGCCTCACAGAGAAGGGGATGGATAAGGTCAACTCTTGGAAGATCATGTATCTTTTCCTAAACATGAAAATCAAATCTAGACCTATCTAGATCTTAGAGGAACACCTAGAAGCATGATATTAGCACCTTGAAATATTCTGTACAGTAGCAGGATAGGGGCTGACCTTGGTGTGTATATTGATCCATACCCGTTCCTAATTGCCCACAAGTTCTAGGTTTGGCATGGCAGAGGTCAAGTAAGGTCAAGATGTCCCCTCAAATTATCAGACAAACAGAATCAGAGAATGTTAAAACTTCAAGGCACCTGCACTAGGTCACGTCTCAGGTCTACTCTCCACCCTTCTCTGCTCTTTTCTCTCTCCTGGGAAACTGATATTCTCTTTCGCTTCTGGTTGGGTTCAGCCAATGACAAGTTCAGGGAAGAATATCAAAGGGAGATCCTACCTTTCCCATGTTTACCAGATTCATTTATTCATTTGGGAATGTTTTGCATCCCAAGTAGTCTATAGGATCCTGTACAAGGTTAATCAGATATGGTCTCAAGCCTAAAGTGCTTCTTACTCCAGTAAAATATTCACTAATTCATTCATTCATTCATCCATTCATTCCACTAATACAGTTAAGTACTTACTATGTGCCAGGAACTATGTAAGTGCTAGGAAATAGAAGTAAAAAATGAAATCAAAGTTCTTACCCATTCTAATGGAATTTAAGACATGTACATAAATCATCATTGTTAGGGTTCAATGCAGTAGATACAGGGCTAGAATCTAGCTTTCCTGACTCCTAGGGGAGTAGCTATCAGCAAAAGTTCTTGAAAGAGCTGTCTCTAGTCCCTGTCACTACTTCTTTCCTCTGTTTCTCTCTTCACCACACTCCACCTGGGCTTCCATCCCACTGCTTCTTCTCAAGATCACCAGCAACTTCAAGGTCGCCACATTGACTGGTCATTTTCTAGTCGTATCTTACAACAGCATTTGACACAGATGATTTTATCTTTGTCAAAACACCTTCCCCTTAATTTCCATGATAGAACACTCTCCAGGTTTTCTTCATATCTCACTGACCACCCCTTTTAAACTCTGTTATCTCCTCCTCTTCTCTTGACCTCTAAATATTTTATCTCCCTAAGGTTTGGTGTCCAGACCCGTTTCCTATATGTTATCTTCCACCCTGTGGCTTTAAATATCATCTACAGTGACCTCCAAATTTCTATCTCTAATCTTGATTCCTGTCTGTAACTCTAGACTCCTGTCAAATGTATTGATATCAAACTTACCATTCAAAATAGAACTCTTGATTTTACCACAAGTTCTACTGCTCCTCCACTCAGTAAGCAGCATCACCATCTACAGAGTTGCTTAAACCAAAAGCACAAAAGTCATTCTTTAGTCTTCTCTGCCCCCTGCTCCTCATCCAATCCATCAGCTAACCCTGCCAATGCACCTCCAAGACCTCTCTGGAATCCTCCACTTTTCTCTCTTCACTACTAATTACCTCTTATCTTGACCACTTCAGAAGCTTTCCAATTGGTCTCCCAGCTTTCACTCTCACCCATCTCCATTTCATTTCACAAAGTAACCTCAATGATTTATTAAAAATGTAAATCAGATCGCACCACCCTAAACTTCAAACTCTCCACTGGTTTCCCTGCACTCAGAATAAAATCCAAACTCTTTAGCTGGCCCAAATCCCAGCATGATTTGTGACCGGTGCTCTGCTCCCATCTCTTTCTAGGCTATCTTTTGATCCCTCTACTCCAAACACCTTGGCCCAAGGCCTTTACGTCAGCTGCTGCCTTTTTCCTGGAATGATCTTCCCCCTAATATTCATATAGCCAGCTCCATCATTTCATTTGCCTTGATGTATGTCACCTCCTCAGAGAGACCCTCCATGATCTCCCACTCGAATGCATTGCTCTATGTGAATTATCCTTGTGGCACTTATTATTAATGAATTTGTGTGTGTTTGTGTCTGTATATGTGTTTTTTAATTTCTCCCTTTCTTCTTACTAGAATGTAAGATTCAAAAAAGACCTTATTTACCTTGTTTCAGATGTGAAGAGTAACCAATGAAGATTACATAGTCAACAAATGTTGAAAAGTGAATAGATGAATCCCCTATGACTGCCATAATAAGAAAAGGCAATTTTGATACGTTAAGAGGTTGCTAATAAAAGACTATCACCTTTGTGACCCAGAAAGGAAGCCAGAGTGGTAGTTACCTAGAGTATCCAGAAAACTATAAAGCATGAAATTCCAAGGCAATCTCCATATTTACCAAAATGGAAGAATTGTCAAAGATGTTTATTGAGATTGTCAGAGACCTTTTCAAACCAAACATATGGAATATACATTCCCCTGAAATAAAATTCTGAAATATTCAGGCAGCTGAACCAGATTGATTATAGACGGATTAGAGTATGTCATCTAAGTATCCCCGTTCAGCAGATAAATAGAGACAGGTCATTGAGTTGAATCAAATCCTGGGTAGAAGTCAGCAAACTCCGGCAGGTCAGATCTGGCCCTTGCCTGTTTTAGTATAGCCCCCTAGCTAAAAATGGATTTTACACTTTAAAATAGTTCAAAAAAATTGCCCTGGCCAGTGTGACTCAGTTGGTTGGAGAGTCGTCACATAAACTGAAAGGTCGTGGGTTCAATTTCTGGTCAGGGAACATGCCTATGTGGTGGGTTAGGCCCCCCATCCAAGCATGTAAGAGAGGCAACCAACTGATGTCTGTCTGCCTGTCTCTCGCTCTCTCTCCCTCTCTCTCATATCAGTGTTTCTCTCCCTCTCTCTCTCTCCCTTCCCCTCTCTAACCATCCTCTGGGGCCGGTTAAAATAAATAAATAAATAAATAGTTTTAAAAAGTCAATAATAATAATTAATGATGTGAAATACTTTATGAAATTCAAATTTCGGTATTCACAAATAAAGTTTTATTAGAACACAGCCATGCCCATACATTCAGATATTGTCTAGGTTGCTTTCAGACTGTAATGGCAGAGTTGAGTAGTTGCAACAGATAACAGAGATCACACAAGCCTAAAATATTTACAATCTAGTCAATTACAGAAAACAGTTTGCCAACCCTCAATCTAATGAAATTAGCAAAATCAGATATAATCTTTTAGTTCAATCAGAAATGAAGGATCTCATCCAAAGAACAGAGGAATTTATTAACCCATTAAAGAGTCTGAAGCAGGAGAACCATAATCCAGTAGTGCCCAAATCTGTCTGCCCATTGGACTGACCGAGAGAGCTTCCAAAACACAGATGCATGAGTCCCACCCCTGCTACATTAGTTAGGTTTGCATACAGCCTGGGTAGGGGCCCATACCCTTGAAGATTCCTAGGTGATTCTAATGTGCAGGTAAGTTTGGGAGCCATGGATAAGATCACATTTGCATTTGTAAAAGATCCCCCTAACTCAGGGGTTCTTCCTCTGGCTACACATTAGAATCACCTGGGGGAGATTTTCAACCGCACTGAGGCCTAGGTGCACCCAAACCAATTAAATCAGGGCCTCCAGAGGTGGACTCCAAGCACTGTTTTTGTTTGTTTGTTTGTTTGTTTGTTTGTTTTAGTTATCCAGGGAATTCTAATATGCACCTGGATCACATACTCTGCATTAACCTAGGGTAAGGGTAGATACAGGGAGATCCCTGGGAAGCTACTCTGAATCCTCCAAAGGAAAGATGATAGGGGCTTAGGTTGAGCTGCTGGCGCTGGGAGAGGGGGAAAAAGAAGTGTAGGGGCAATGGGCAGGACTGGGTGACAGGCTAGTGAGAGTGAGGGGCTGGGTGGAAAGTTGCAAAGATGATATCCAAATGGTTAGCAAAGCAACGGTGTGCAGACTGATGTCATTTATTGGGATGGGAACCTTGGGGGAGGAACAAGTTGGGAAGGTAAGTGCATTAGCTTTGTTTTGACATACTCTTAAAAAGCAGTGTCTATGACAGAGTTAGTCAGATTAGGGCTATAGGGAGGGTGGAGTCAAATTATAAAGGGCCCTGAATGCTATATCCTAACACTCCTCTCTTCGTGTAGCAAGCAATGGCTACGATGACACAGGGAGACACACATGGGCTTTTGATTCAGATACTGTTCCTGTCATATACAATGTGTGCATTTCCTCAACTTCCTCATCTGCGGAAAGGGATTAAAGATAGTCATACTCTGTCTTGTTCACCTTTGGCCAGCAAGACACTCAATGACAGACATGCAGTAAACAGCCTTACAAGGGTGTTACAAAGATTAAAGGAGATACTATGCATAAAGGCTCTAAGAATTTAAATAGCACCAAAAGCCCTCAAAAATGATAGCTGCGCCCTGGCTGGTGTGGCTCAGTGGTTGAGTGCCCACCTGTTAATCAAAGGGTTGCCAGTTCGATTCCCAGTCTAGGGCACATGCCTGAGTTGTGGGCCAGGTCCCCAGTATGGGGGTATGTGAGAGGCAACCACACATTGATGTTTCTCTCCCTCTCTTCCTCCCTTCCTTCCCCTCTAAAAAATTAATTAATTAATTTTTTAAAAATGTTTAAAAATGATAGCTGCTATTCCTGAAGGTTTTCCAAAGGAGAATGGCACAGCGACTCCCTCCCTCAGGTTGATGTTTTAGGAAGTACATGTGGACATCAGTAGGAAAGAGCAGCGAGTGGGATAAGAAACTGGCCCCAGGGTTTAGCAGTCAGGATTGAGTTCAGCTGCATGTGACGGATAACATAATGGTATATGTCCATCAATTAGTAAGAAGTCAGGGTACCAGCAATCATTGTGGCATCCACAATCCCCAGGAACAAGTCTACCCTTCTGGCACCCTGGTCCTCCTTCCCAAGTGTGGCCCTGGTTGTCCATCTTGACCAAGACGACGCCGGGAGCTCCAGCAGCACCCTCACATTCCAGGCAACCAGATGGAGAGAAAGACAAAAAAGAGGAGGAAGAGGGCACACACCAATTGGCTTGAGAAGGAAACTTCTGAGAAGCCAAAACACAGTATTTCTACTAAGATCTCCTGGGTCAAAATGTATGAACACGGCCACGCCTAGCTGCAGGGGAGACTAGAAAAGAGTTTATTCTGGGCAGCCCTATTCCCACGTACAAACAGGAATTCCTGTAACTAAGGAGGAAGGGGAGGGTGGGGGGTGGGATAGGCAACCAGCAGCATCTGCCACCCAGGGTGAAGTCTTACAGACTGGGGCTCTTCCTATGCTATCACCTCACTTGGAATGCCTTCCTGCTCCCTGTTTGCAAGTTTACCCACAGACCGACTCACTGCCTTCACACTCTTGGCATCTGCTGTTCCCCTTACCTGGAATATCTCTTGCCTTTTCATCAGCTGTCTAGTTCGGCATTTCTTTTAAGGTCTCAGGATTATCTCTCCTTCACCGTGCCCGTATCCAAACTTTTACTATTCTCCTTAAATACATGCATAAATACACAGTAACTGAATAGGCTTTGAACACAAGTTCCATACATACAAACTGTGTCCATGGATAAAAGTCATTTCCCGCTCCAGTTCCTCCTTCATCAAGTGAAGATAATAATGCCCACCTAACGAGATTGTAGGGAGGATCAAAGGAGGTCTCTATATATGGAAAGTGGTTGGTGAACAATAAACCACTCAAGTCTATTAGCTGCTAGCATTTCTACCCTGAGGTGTTACTTCCTGTGAATGATCATAAGAAACAAAAGTAGTTTAAGGGAAATGTTTCCTAACCAAAGGACAGTGCAGAGACCTGCTTCTTCTCCTCCCTCCCACCCTGCCATCACAAAACTAGTTTAGGATTCTTTCAACTCCTAAAATGTACCTACAAGCTGAAATTTAATTTTAGAGATGAGCAAGGATGATTTCCTTCAAAGCAAAAGGCGACCCAGAGAAGCCAGAATGCCCCTGCACTGCTGATCACAGCAGAATTAAGGCCAAGAGCAGAACTCAGATCATCGAAGCAAATGAGTCATAGTACCTGGCGGGGAAGCAAGGCGTCGGCCAGACACCAGTCAGAACTAAAGATTATGACTCTCACAAGTAAGCCAGATGAGTTCCTGTAACCATGCAGAACCCAAAGAGGACCTCTGTCCTCATATGTGAAGTTAAAAGCTAATGGCTGCTGACAGCATTGTAACAGTAACTGCATCTGCTCAGATTAACCATACATCTGATGTACATCCAAACACCCCTTCACAAGATGTCATCAAATAAATACATACTCTTGTCGCTTTTATTATAAAAACAGTATACAGTACATGTGCAGAAAAGCACCTAAAATATGTTTGGATACTTCAACAATAATTTAAAAAGTTAACACTTGTGCAACTACCACTACTGTCAAAAGACAAAACCTTGCACAACTCAGAAGTACACCTCTAATCACAACCCTCTCCTTCCCACCTGGAAGTAGTCAATACCCTCATTCTCATGATATATGGACATGTTACATGCATCATGAGAATGAGGACAGCGATAGTGATTTCTGGCTTCTCGGAAATTTCCTTCTCAAGACAATTGGTGGGTGCCCTCTTGCTCTTCTTTTTGGTCTTCCTTTCTTTTATCTTCCTCCTTTTGTCTTTTTCGTCTTTCTTTCTTTGTCTTCCTCTTATATTTTCAGTTATGTATGTCTCTGAACAATGTTGTTTGTTTCAAATTTTCACATGAATAGAAGCACATTATGTATTCTTTTGCACTTTTTGCTTCTGATCAGCAGTATGTTTACAACCTGAAAGTATTTATGGGTGAAATGACATGATGTCTGAAATTTGATTTAAAATATTGCAAAGGTAGAGGAGTTGCAGAGTATTCATTAAAAAGACTGGCCATATCACTGTTAAAGGTAGGTTGTGGACACAGTAGGCTCTTTAGACTATACTCTTGACTTTTAAATGTTTCAAAATTTTTACAGTAAAAATATTGTTTCAATTACTTTGTGAGATTCATTTTAGCTATAATTTGTTCATTTTTATTGCTTCATAGTAACAGTTCTCTAAGTCAGGTCCCTAAAAGAGGAGCATCAGAATCAAGAATTTGTTTGAAAGGCAAACTATTAGTCTCCACCCCAAACTTACTAAATCAGAAACTCTTGCGGTGGGGCCCAGTAATCTATTTTAATAAGCTCTCTGCATAGTTCTAATGCAAGCTCAATTTTGATAACCACTACTGAATAGTACTCTATTGTGTGAATGTACCACAATATATTCATCCACTCTACTGTTGACATACATGTTTTTTTTTCAGGTTTGGGGGTTTTTAATTTCTGGGTATTATAAATATTCTTGTGTAAGACTTTCGGTGACTAAAGTCTCTCTGACATATATCTGTATCAGAAAATAACAGAGTCATAGGGTGTATGTATCTTCAACATGGCATGATAATGCAAACTATTTGCACAGTAGTTTACCAATTCACAATTCCACTACCAAAGTATGAAAGTTCCCTTTGCTGTCCACCCTTGCCAATAGTTGGTATTTTTCAGACATTTGAATTGTTGCCATCCTAGAGGGTTACACACTTTTAAGTTTTCCAACTTGAGATCAAAAACATATATTAGGAAATAGAAGTCCAAATATAAAATTAGAGTTTTGCAAATATATCAGTTGGTGAATTTGCATAGAATGGGCCTGACACAGGAAAGAATTTGGCGTTATGGAAACACTAAAAAGGTCATCATGACTATCCTGTGGAGAGCACAATGGAACATGGTCGGAGAACTTGTAGATGTGCTCAAGAGTTTGGATTTCATTCCAAGGGAAATAAAAAGCCAATGAATGGTTTCAAACAGGGAATTTACATGATTATATTTCCATGTTTGTGCATATTGAAAATATTTCAGGCACACATTTACTTCCAGCTTTGATGGGTTTGTCTGATGCTTCAGACCAATGCTTCTCATGAAAACAACTAGAAAAGCTGGGTAAAACACAAATATACACACACACACAAACCTGCTTACAGGCATAATAGAGTTCTTGAGATAACCAGAAGTTGAGGGGGGAGATCTTGGAAAACAGAGAAGCACAGAGAGGCAAACCAAAATTCTGCAGCCACTCTTTCCCTTGGGACACTTTCCAAAACTAGGTGAAGGGTGACAGGGCTGAAGATCCAGGCAAAGAGCCTCAGCAGAATTGCTATTAAGAGGCAAAAATACCAGAACAAAGTTTGGTAGTCTCTTGAAGACAGAAAGACAAAAATTAGGGACATGAATATCCAAAATCCCAACAAGAAGCAGAAACCTAAGCCCAGCATTTGGCTGGTCCTTAAACACATTTGCTGAATTCTGAAGCTGTACAGGACAGGAGACTAAGAAGCCAAAAGCTCCCAAAAAGCTTTGAGTGGGAATTTTGACAGTCTCATGGTGCTGAGGAGAGAAGAATTAGAGTTTTGACTAACCAGAGAGAGAAGTCATCAAGAACACCTTAGCTAAACTCTTAGCTAAAATCCCCAGAAGGCTACACCCCAGAAAGAGGTATCGTCTAGTGGCAGACAGAGCTTTATCAAAACTAAAAGCTAGCCTATAGTGAGCTCAGTCTCTAACTGGATTACAATGATCAGTCCCCCAATATGCCTGCCTACCAGCTATTTTCTCTGGAAGAAAATAACATTATCTACAACATCTACAATTTTTCATACCACATGTTGAGTACACAACAAAATTTATCAGGCATGGCAAGACACAGACCCAAACCCCAGAGGCGGGGAAAGCAGACCACTCACAAAGAACCCACAAGTGATTCAGACAATGAAGTTAGCAGAGAAAGAGTTTAGCCATGATTAATATACTCAAAAATATGATAACAAGATGGAAAAATTAGATAAAAAGGCAGAGGATTTCACCAAATAATTAGAATCAATAAAAAGGATCAAATGCCAAAAAAAAAGGATCAAATGAAATTTCTAGGACTAAAATAAAGAACTCAATAGATAACACTGAAAAACAGATTAGACATAGCAAAAAGATGATTAATAAATTGGAAGGCAGGTCAAAAATTTTCAAAACTGATGCACAGAGAAAAATGCAAAATGGAAAATAAGAGTATAAGAAATGTGTAATCAAGTAAAAAGGTTTAAATCATATAAATTTGAAGACAAAATAAGAGAGAATGGGATAGTAAAAGTAATTAAAGAAACAAATAGCAAACTCAGAGATATCAATGCACAAATACAAAAATTACTGAGAAACCCTGTAGGGCTGATAGCAAAACAAAAACAACAAAAAATAATAATGCCAGACTCAAGGACATCATGGAATAAGTGGTAAGAACTAAAGATAAAGAGAAAATCCTAAAAGCAGCCAGAGAAAAAAAGATACATTCTCTTTAAAGGAGTGATGATAATGTTGATTAATGGCTGATTTTTCAACAGAGATTATGGAAGCCTAAAGACAGTGGAACAATGTTTTAAAGTGTTGAAAAATCCTCAAATATACAATCCCATGCTCAGAGAATGTGTCATTCAAAAAATGAAGGTAAAATTAAGACACTTTCAGACAAGTAAACACAGAAGATTTGTCACCAGCACTTACTTTTTTAAAAATGCTAATGAAAGTCTAACTGGGCAAAAGAAAATAATCCCAGATGAAAGCATGGTAATGTACGGAAAAAAATCAAGAATAATGAGAAAGAAAAACATGTAGGTAAATAAGAATGAATACTGACTGTTTAAAATAACAATAAAAATATCATCTAATAGATTTTTAAAATATGTAAATTAAAATGCATGACAAGGGTAACACAAATGGTATAAGGGGGTTTTACATAGAATTAAAATGCAATAGAGTACCTTATTATCCAGTGTTATATAAAGCCAAAAGAAATGAAAACATGTCCACAAAATTACTTGTCCACAAATAAATGTTTATGGAGTCACTGTTAGTAATATCCCAAAACTGGAAACAATTCAAATGTCCATCTACAAGTAAACTGATAGACAAATGGAATACTACTCAAAAAAAAAATCCAAAACATATGAATAAAATACTAACAGTAGAAACTATGAATGAATCACACAAACACTATATTCAGCAAAAGAAACCAGATTTATGAGTTTATACTATACTATTCCATGTATATGAGGTTCTGACCAGGGAGAACTAATTTATGATGCAAAAAGCCAAGACAATAGTTATCTCTGGGAGTATTAAAAACTGGGTAGGGACAGGAGAGGACTTCTGGGACGTTAGTAATATTCAATTTCTTGATCTAGTTGCAGACTGCATGGACATATTTCAAGAAAGTTTTAAAATATATTTAAAACATACAAAAAGTTATACAAAGAATAATAAGTCTATATAAACCACCAAGACTAAGAAACGAAACATTACCAATATAGTTCCGTGTGCTACTCCCTGACTACACCTCCGCCCACTCCGCCAGAGATAAATCACTCTCCTGAATTTGATGTTCATCATTCCTCTGCACTGTTTTGTACTTTTACTCTTATATAAGTTCACTTACACAACATATAGAACTAACTGTTTTTGTATGTTTTCACCCTGTGCATAAGAGTAATGTAATTTCTATTTTTAAAAGAGCATCCTAAAAGGGGAACTGTTGAACTGTAGAACTACTGAGTGTAAAACTCACCTCTCTGAGGAGTAAGGAAATAAAGAGAGGTTGCAGGCACAGCTTAACTGTGAAGTGGACCAGTAACTGCAGGGAGAAGTAAGGCCAAAGTAGTTCTTAAAAATAGAAGATCAACCTTTGCCTAGTTGAGAGGAAAAAATGAAGACAAAGAAGATATGAGGAGTCAAGGAAGAAACACAGTCCTTGAGAAGGTGAGAGGGGATGGGATGCGAAGTACAGGTGGTTTGGTCTTTGCTGGGACACAATGTCTTCTTGCTTTTCAACTAGAAGGAAATAAAAAGGGTGCAGATGCAGGAGAGGCTGTTTGGTGGTGGGAGGATAAGGGAGTTCCCACCCAATGGCTGCTGCTTTTCCAGTGATCATGAGTCATTATCTGAAAAGGGTAGATATGGGAGTGTTGAAACCTGTAAATAAAATGGCACTCAACTGCATTAGAAAAGGCTGGAAAAGCATCCCAGTTAAGAAATATCAGGTTCCATTAACCAAATGTTAAATGCCCAACAGAAATCCAAACTGTCATAATATAGTATGAGCTCAAAAGCAGGAAAATTATTATTCATCTTTGATTACATTGCACAAAGCACAGTATAACCTATATTAGGTAATCAACAGGAGATAAATAAATGAATGAATGAAGATTAAATGTTTTCATATTTTCTCAGCATATTTTAATATCGTTGGTCATATTCTACAATGGAACAGAAGAAAACAGTCTTTTCAAAAATAATGCACCTTAGATGTCAAATGCATTTCCCTTTTTTTCATGTTTAGTTCTCTGTGTTTTTGGATACAAAGCAATCCGTGTCTCCCATCATTATTAATTCTTTGTATTATCTGAAGAAATGACATGTTTATCTTCTAAAATAATTTTAAGCAGAAATCATCAATGGCATAATTCTTATAGGAAATGAAGAGACAGAATCTATATCCCTGTATCATCATAATTTGTGGCATCACAAGGATATAGCTGATGAACAAATTAGAAGCTCCTGATAAGAAAGATTAACCTCTTCACTCTATTCAAGATGTTCCTGCTGCTGGTAAGTCACACATGCACCCTGAGTGAAGAAAACCTTTACTTTATGCACGGGAATCTCAGGGTGGTCCCACCCAAACCTAAATGTGCCCAGAAGAACAGAAGCACTAGATGTCTTAGGAGACAAGTTAGCATTCTATGTTACTTATCATTTATCAATTATGAAATGAAAAAGATTATAAAATGCATTACTAGCAACATAAATTGTTACTCATTTAACCACACTGAGTGCTATTTAAAGTACTCCATTCATTCAGGGAGCACTGTTTTGGTTGGCTAAGCAGCAGAATTTTTGCGCTTATAGTTCATGTTTATACTTACTATGTATATTGAGTATGCTTTCCTAGTTTCTGTCACCACAACCAGACTGTAAATGCATATGTTTTTGACATTCTTAACTACAGTAATTCAGAACTTCAGCTGTCAAGTTTGGAGCTAATATTCTCATATATGCAGTTCATGTTCTACTGTTAAAAATAATTCCTTGTTTTCTGTCAGAAGCTCCTAACATAATATATAAAATGACAGGATCCAATTTTTTAAAACTAATCTAGCTCTTTAACTAAATACAGCTACAATATATTTTTCTTTGAAAATATCCCTTTCCCTAACATTCCCTTTATCTAGTTATCATAAACCTTGGCCAAGCAGTAAAATATTAGAACACGTTCAATATCAACAAACCACAAACAGCAGTGTTTACAGGGAGGAAATTTTCAGTTTCGTGCTAGACCGTCTTTTGAGGCACTGTCATTTTAAATGTGGAGCCATCGATTGTTTCTCCTATGCTAAAAAGGTCTACACATTTAAAGGTTCTGTAAGTCCCCAAAGAAAATAAGCAATCATTTCTCTATATCATTGAACACAGTACCAGTCCTGTGCTGGTTTTAAAAGACCGGCAGAATTCTGAGTGTGAACATGAAGGTTTCATATTTCAGTTTCAAGAGAAGCAGAGTTGCTCCGTGGTCAAAAAGCATTGCCATACTTCAAGTTGTCAATTGCACAATATTTCTAGGGCCAAAGACTAGCTCCACTGCAGAATCCTGTACTCCTAGAGCCTGGAGGAACCCTGGGGATCTCCTCGTCCAATCCGATACCCACGGCAGGAATTTTTCCCCCAGCATCCCTGACAGATGATCAGCCTCTGTTTCAATCACTCCGGGGGGGGGGGGGGCGGGGGAGGCGAGTTCGCAAGAGAAGATTCCCAAGGGATATGATGAAAGGCTAGAACCAACCATTCGGACAGGGAGTGAGGCTCCAGTCAGTAAGTCTACAGGATGTAAACAGCCTTGCCAAACACTAAAACCAGACTTTCAAAAGGAGAATCAGAATCAACAATCATAGGGGTGCAACGTTAAGACATGCTGACCCCCAATTCTGGAACCATCCTAGGTCTTTTCACTGGCCTCGGGAGTAGATCCTACAATCAGGGAAGCAAGGTGACTTTTCTGCCACTGATTTCTTAAAGTAAGAATCGAATCTTTGGGGCTCACAGCAAGGGTCTGTCAAGCTCAGAAAGGACCAAATTCTTTCCGCCCGAAAACCAAGACAAGGGACCCCCTGGTGGAACTGCTAATGCTTGAAATACTCTTAACTTTGGTCGTAAAGTCCTCACTAGAGGAAACCAGAACATTTCGGGCTCTTCTTTCAAAGGTGAATATAGGCTTTGCTGTAACTGAAGTTGGTTGGTGCAGGGCTGATGTGTGGGGGTCGATGTTTTAAAGCGCAACCCTTCATCCCGCCGTGAAGTCTGGCTTACCCTCCCAGAAAAGGCGAGCGCGCGGGGCTCTGCTACCAGCAGGCACATACCCCGAGCCGGACCCCGGGACGGGGCGGCCCGGGCCTTACCTGTCGATGCTGATCACGCACAGGGTCATGATTGAGGCGGTGCAGCACATGACGTCCATGGCGATGAATACGTTGCAGAAGAAGTGGCCAAAGATCCACTTGCCCCCGATAAGGTCTGTGACGCTGACAAAAGGCATGACCGCCACAGCCACCGAGAGGTCGGCCAGCGCCAGCGACACTATCAGGTAGTTGGAGGGCTGGCGAAGCTTCTTGACGAAGCACACCGAAATCACCACCAGGCAGTTGCCGGCGATCGTCAGCAGCGTGATGAGCGTCAGAATGGAGCCGATCACAACTTTCTCGACTCTGCCGTAGTTGATCTGTTCCCCGCAGCCGGAGGCATTGTCCGGGGGCGCGTCCCAGGTGGGCACAGGGCTGGCAGTCACCTCTGGGACCCCGCGCAGCAGGTGCGGCGCCCAGGAGCCCGCGACCGGCCCGGCGCCGTCGGGGCTTAGGTCCGGCAGCCCTACCTCTGGCAGGAGGACAGAGCGCAGGTGTCCGTAGAGGTCCGGGCGGCCGCTGCTGTTAACGTCCATCATCGTGTCGCTGTGCGCTGCTGCCCATGGAGCCGGCGCCCCCGCCACACACTCCGGCTGCGGGCCCAGGGGCTTCACCTCGCCGGTTCCGCTCCGCCCGACCCAGCCATGAGGCCCGCGCCGGCCGCTGGGGGGCGCCCGGCTCGGCCTCGCGGCCCCGCACGTCCCGGGCCCCCAGCCGCTGCGGACTACGCGTGAGCGCGGCCGCGCGGGGACTCCCTGCAGGAGGTTCCTCGGTCACCCGACGGATGCCCGGGACGCGCGGGTTCTCGTGCGAGCTGATCGAGTTCGGCTGGCGGCTCCGCAACCCGCAGCCCGCAGCCTCTGCGCGACTCCGCGCAGAGCGCCAGGGAGGCAAAGGCAGAAGTTGCGGAGGGCGCCCCGCCCCTCGCGCCCGCCGCCGCCGCCACCGCCGCCGCCGCTCCCCTGCGGCAGCCGCGCCGCGTCCCCACCGCCTCTGCCACAGCCACCGCCACAGCCGCCTCGGCGCTGCCCTTGCCCCCCGGGCCCGCCAAACGGGCTTCCTCAGCTGGGCAGGGGCCGCCACCTCCCCCGCGCGTCCGCACAGGGTGGGGGGCGGTGCTCCACGCGCCTCCCGGAATCCCAAGCCGGATCGCTCGTGGATCTTTCTTTGCGGCTGAAGGGTCTCACACCCGCTCCGGCGGACCCGCACTTCCTCTCACTAGTAAACGACCCCTCGGTGGGGGAGGACTAGGGAGCCAGTGGGCGTTCGGACTCCTAGAAGATGAGGAACCTGGAGAGGAATTTTTCCCCCTTAATTAAAATAGCCTTTTCCAGCACTATACCAAGCAACAACTTCCGTTTCCTATTTTGACCACTTATGGGAGAAGGTGAAGATGGAAAAGGAGGGGGGACCCGAATGGGATAGGGGTGGAACCTCAGAAAAAGAAGAAAAATAACGGAAGAAGGAAAGATGACTTTAGGTCCTTGCTCCCGGTGGGCGTCTAGAGACGGGCCTCTTTGCTGCGAAACTAGACCCTGCTGCTTTTATATTTCAGCGTAAATCCTAATATGTTGAAAGAAGGATTAATTTTCCCAGGGTATTCTGGAAATCTTGCATATAAACGAAGAAATGACCGGTTATAATGTTTTGCAGAAGAATCCTGGAGGTGTATGTTGATTTAATTTCTATTGCCTAAAATCCCCTTGGTCTTCAAACCTTGACAGAGTGGCTGATTTTTATTATTTCTGAGACTTACTTTATTTTGTTTAAAGGTTTTATTAGAAGCCAGCAGTGATTTCTTTAGTTTAAGACTCTAAAAATAAATATATTTCCTTTTCTAGTTAGGCCCTAGCAGATGATAAATAAAATGAAAAGGAACAGAAACCTCAAAATCAACTGATCTGAATGCTGAATAATATTCTCATTCAAGGTGGGTATTAGCCCTATTTTTCCAGATAAGGAAACAAACTCAGTTGCTATTGCCATCATCTGGTAAGTAATAGTAGTTTACAAACCTGGGTTTTTATCATTACTATGTACATATTTTTCCCTCTGTACATTCAAAAGAGAATTTTTTTAAGTAGGGAAAATAATCCCTCCGTGGTGGACCAATGTTCACAGCTCTCTCAATATTGTGAAAATGTCAGGGGGTCTCCTCTGCCTGGGATAACACTGAGTCGAAGATAGTATGTAGGCACCGAAGCAGTACTATTTAATAGTTAAGAAGATGGATGAGGAAATTTCTTCAACCTTCCTTATGCTAATATTAAACAATTTCCGACAAAAGAAAACTAGTCTGTAGTCGGAAGCTGTTCGAGAAATCATTTGTTGACTCTTCAGTACAGACAGGGAAATGGAGACCTGCAGAAGTTTGATGACGTGCCCAGCATCACAGGTGACTGCACTGAAGTGTCTCGGTTTTTTGGTCTTGAGGTTTAGAGTTGTCTCAAGGCCTCTTAAAAATTCCTTAAGGTAGTAAATTTTACAAAATACTTCTGATTTTTCTCATTTTTTTCCCCTCGAGTACTCTAATCAGGTCATCTTCTCGTGTCTCCTTTAAATAATATTCCACTTTCATTATACAAAGAATTTGAAATGCAATAGTTCCATTTTAATGAAATCTATAGTCAGTATAATTTGCACCCCCACTCTTACCAGCCTTCACTCAACCCATTTCTGTTTCGTGGCAACTTCTGATGTGTTTTGTTTGTTTGTTTGTTTTTGCTTTTGTTTTCTAATTGTAGGACATACAAACACCAAATATTCAGTAAAATGCTACTTTCAAACTTACTTCCTCCTCCATTTCAATATAGTATCAGGTCCAAACTCCCCTTTTTATAGAGCAGTCACCTCTATTATATTATCGCTGGTGATGGCTGAGTGTATTTCCTAAGAGTTCTAGGATTTAATTTATAAGCTGTCACGATGCATAAACACAGTTATTGAAAATCTCAGCTCCTACAGCATTACCTTGCTTATGTGAAGTTTAAATTTCATCTATCATTGTATTATTCCAAAATCCTGACAGAATGATCTGGAATTCTTTCAGTTTCCCTCTAACCTTGACTAACAAATAATCCTGTCTTCATAAAATGCTAAAATATTGTGTATGCTTTTCCACCATTTTCTCCAAAACAAAACTAAAGATACAGCTTCATAAAATTCTCGTAAAATACCTAAACATTCATCTGAATTCGTTAAGTTTTTTGCCCTTGGTTTCATGATGTTTTAAAATCCACATCAAGGTGTTGCTTCCTTCGCCGCTGCCACCCATCTGCTACCTCCGCCCACGTGCCCACTCTTTGGCATGTACACTGGAGATAAATAGAGAAGTGTTGGCATCTAAATCAAACCCTGTCTTAAGACTTTATCCCTTTTGCCTGTTTCATTTAAAAGAATAACTCTGCTGCTTTAAAAGTACCAAACCTTGTCTGGCCTCTCATTGCCTATAACAAACAGCATTTCCATTAAATTGTCAGTGAGGACACCTGAGAATTACAGCTTTGTGATATAATCTCCCAAGTGGCAGTCCCCCACTCTCAAAACTGCTTTGGGGGAGTACAGAAGAGCTGGGAGTCCCTTAACAGGAATTAGCTTTTCATAAGCTCTGCGTTCCTCTAGGTACTCACCTAGCTAGCTCATCCAAATGCGTATGCTTAATCATGTCTACAGAGAACCAACATCGCTGTCTATAAGACACAAGCATAGGAAAGTTTATTTTCCCATTAACCAGCATACTTTGACCATCTAGATTTATTTTAGAAATACAAGGAAAATAAAGCTTCCTATGCCATCAGAATCATTAGCAAGTCACTAGACAGTTAAACATACTAATGTCATGCTGACTGGGGTTCCAAGTAATTTCCAATGATGACACAGCTGACTTCCTACAGGGCTATTTTTTTGACTTCTCAAAAATTATAGGTGCTCACTTTTACACCTCATTGCCTCACTCAACTAAATTAGTTGTCTGAGTGTCCCTTGGCCCCAGGATTGGATGAGAAAAGACTAGGAAAACCACAATGCTTAGACAGATACAGTGCTGAGATTATTGTGTGTAAACATCCGAACACCACCCTGTGGCTGCCGGTCGGGCTGTGGAGCAGCGGCATAGAAACAGAACACACGCCTTAGGACAAGGACTGACGCCTGTCAACAGACATATTGGAGAGGCCCAGTTCAGATAAAAGCAGTCAGTCTAAAGAACAGGGATGTCTCCTTCTCTGTGACATTTCCTTCACCATAGCTAACATCGTCCTTTCTAGGCTCTTAAAGCATATTTTTCTTGTTTTTTTTTTCTCTTTTTCTTTCTTTATTTTCTCAATCCCTCTGCCCTCCCACCCAGTTCCCCAATACCCTCCTAAACAGCTGTCAGTCTGCTATCTCTGGGTATGTCTCTATATTGTTAAAACATATTTTTCAAATCTGTATTATAGCACTTAGTGTTGCATTATGTTTTATATACGTGACTGTCTTCTCCATTAGACTATGAACCACCCAAAGTCAAGGATATTTTCTTATTCCTGCTGTAAACTAGGTGTTCAATAAACATTTATCAAAAAAAATGTGTGTAGAATAATGCCTATAACCAAGAGTCATTATTGATTTAAAATAATGACTCAGCTTAAAGTGAGTTGTGACTTTTGTTTTAACTTAAATATGTGTGTCCTTTAGTTATACTACTTTCGTTTCATTATCCCTAATAAAATGTACATTTTCTTCTTTGCTTCCTTACGTTTAGAAATTTTTAATCCTCTTCACAAAATAATGTCACCTTAAAAACTTTTCTTTAAAAAAATATGAACAGAAAACCAGGGAACAGATAGATCCAAAAGCACTTGTTTATTTTTTCAATTACTCAATTTTTTGTACCACCCTTTTTAGAATATAAGTGGTACATGCACACCCCCTAGTGGGCACTCTATTCCTCAGTACAAACACACAAAGAGAACTTCCACGGAAAGCTTAATAAATGAGTAGCTTTCAAGCAGTTCAAAATTTCCACTACAGGAATGTAGAGCATGAATTGTGTGTGAGGCATGGCTACCATGGTTACTATATATAGTTTTTACATTTAGAGCTCAGAGTCAGTTCTTGGTAGTAGTTCGCTAAATTGCCTAAAATTTTGTCTTGGCAAAATCTCATCACATTGTGTTTCTGTTGCATAAAGCTGATGTGAGCAGTGACCCCTGCCGGAGTCAGTGGTAGTCACAGTTACCAGTTCTGACATGACTCCTTGACAATTCTCAACATTCTTCTCCAAACACAAAAGTAAGTCACTTGCAAATGATGTGCCATTTGAAGGCACCATTTCCAAAAGATTTAGTCATTCAAACTTCTCAACAATACAAATAACTTTTATATATGTTCTTGTTTATCAGCTGCAATGGAAAATACCAGAGAGAATTTAGTTTTTTGCATAATTTACCCTGCAAGTTCTAAACTATATTTGCAATGTACTGAGCAATAGAACTTATAGTTATTATGTTTGCAAATGCTAGCTTCTGTTTAGGACCTGTTCTTTCTCTTGCCTTCAGTATATACTCCTTGTAAACTTTGCTTCAGTAAAAAGTTTTAGTTGCCTGAGCAAATTTTTTTCACTTAATATGCAACAAGTTCAAGGCCACGTACCTGAGATGGTTAAATATACCTGCCAACTTGACTGATCCATGGGGTAGCCAGATATTTGGTCAAACATTCTGAGTGTGTGCATGAGGTTTCTTTTGAATGAGATTAGCATCTGCATCAGCAGAATGAATAAAACAGGTCAGCCTCCGCAGTATAGGTTGGTTTCATCCAATCACTTGAAGGCCTGAGTAAAACAAAAGAGCTGACCTTTCTCCTGCCTGACTGCCTTCTAGCTGGGACAATGGTTTATCTCAGACATTGGATGAAGCCAACCTATGTATCAAGCTGAAATATCAGCTTTTCCTGGGTCTGGAGCCTGCCTGTCTTCAGACTGGAACTATGCCAGTGGCGGTCCTGGGTCTACAGCTTGCCAGCTGCAGATCTTGGAACTTGTCAGCTTCCATAGTCACATGAGCCGATTGCTTTTCAAAAATCAGTTTCTCTCTCTCATATATAGATAGATAGAAATATATAGATTTGTCTGCCTAGAGGACCCTGACTAATACACTTATTTTACTTGCATTAAAAAACTAACCGGATTAAAATCTCAGTCCTTTTCTTTCCATTTGTTAAGTGTATCATCGAGCATTTTTTCCATATACCAGTCATAGTTATTCCTTTAATTTCTTTCATAGGACTTCTTGAGTTGTATTCTTCGTCAGAGACATACATTGCATCTTTAAAGAGGTGGGAATACTCTATTTTCACAATGCTGATTCTTATAATATACAAGCCTTCTCCATCTTTCACTTTCAAACTTTCAATAGAAATATATATATATGTGTGTGTGTGTGTGTGTGTGTGTGTGTGTGTGTATACATATATTTCACTTTCATATGAATTGCACTTTCAAAAAACTAACATTACAAGCAGGGACACACTACCCCAGCTCAGAAGATGGACAGATTCTCACGATATCAGGTCAGTGATGGGCGTTTCAAGGGAAGGCAAGGTGAGGGAAGAATTATTGAGAGAGGCTTCCTGGGTTGGTGAGTCTGTCCTATGGAATTCTGTTTGAGTTGTAGATTTAGCAATGAACTCCTCTACAATGGTCTACCAGGGCCTCTGGGGAAAGATGAACAGTAGCTTACTGCGTAAACGTACCAGGCATGTGATGGAGAGGGGCACATGCAAGTCTGCCTGGATCTGTGCAGCAGCTCCTGCGAGTGCTTCATCATCGGGAACAGGAGGGAGAGGGCTGCTGGAGTTGCCGGTATACCGAGCCAGTGCACCGTATGCACAGTTCAGTGAGTTTTTGGCCATGTGTTTAGGTAATTGAATATATTTAACTGTGCTGCAATTGTGTCGACATGGGTATAAAGGCTCATGCTTTCAATGATTAAATCTGCAACTTTTGACAGAGTACCACCTACTTTCTGCCAGATCTGGATACACCCCAGACCTCTGTGTCTTATTGCTCCTCAAGTTCACACATCAAGATGTAATTCAAGCATTACCTCTTCCAGGAAATCATCCTTTATCCTCCACAAATCTCTTACACTTCACCCCTCATTCTGGGCGGGAAAACCCTGTCAGATGCTCTTGACACACTTGTGCAAATCATGTTATAATACTGCTTCTTGCCTTCCTCCATCTCAGCTGCCAGAGGACAGGGGTCCACTGGAGTGTCGCTTAGCTCAGCCAGGAAAGATGAAGCAAATGAGAACAGGATAAGGGCAAAGACTAACCCAGCACACACTGACTTTTATGGGCCAATCCAAGAAAGAGGTCCTCAGGGAGGCTGAGCTGGGTTCAAAGGTTGCTTTTGGATGCCAAAACCCATCCTCTCTAAACTCCCCAAGGAAGAAACAGTGATGCAAGAATGATCCTCCCTGAGGCCAGGACGACTCCTTGATATAACGAGTAACAATAGTTCTCTCATTGGCTGGTTGTGAGGATTAAATCAAATAATGGATACAAAGTACTTAGAGGATTGTACAGTGCTATTATTTTCCAGTCAGTAATGCCAGGGTCTCCCTCAAACCCCAGAGTCTTGCTGCCTCAGCTCCCCCTCCAGGCCAACATCTGCCCCTCTTCCCTGTTCCTTATTCTGTCCTATCTTTTCCCTCTTCCCACTTGTCTGTCTGCTTCCCTACTCCTTCCTTTCCTTTGCTGTCCTGCCCTACTCCTCTTTCCTGTCTCTCCAGCCCTCGATTCTCTTCTCCCTTTCCCTCCTCTTCCCTCCTTCCTTTCCCACCTCCAACTCTCCTCCCTGATTGCTTTGCTCAGGAGGCCGTACCCAAGGTGAGAACTGAACCAAATGGCCTGAACCTACATGTACTTCTACCATTATCATCTAAGCCTTAGATCTCTCAGATGTAAAACACATTTGTTAAAAAAAAAAAAAAAAAAAAAACCCACAAGTACTTAACTCACAGTGGCTTTGGAAATTAAACAAGATACTTAGATAAGTACTTAGTAAATTGGCCGGCCCTTTGTAAAGTGCTTCATGACCGGTTTCTGGTTTCTCACCCTTTCTCTTTCTCTTTACCTGGGCCCAGGATGAAGATGAGAAAATAAGTCTACAGGGTACAGTTGATGGCAACAGCGCCATGACTTTCAAAGAAAGAAGACTTCTTTAGTCTAATGCGGGCATCAAATCATTAAATTGTCATCTTACGCACCTTCACCACGCATTGATCGTATTTCTGGCCAATCTAGGTTTTGTGGTCATGGATGAAATGCCTGTATGACCCTACAAAATTTACACTAGATTTTCTGATGTAAGGTAGAGGATTTGCCTTATATGACCTTGTTCTATTTGCAGAAGTAAAAATTTCTTCTGTTTTTACTTAGGGAATAGCAGACATTGGAAAAAGCAAAATATTTCTTGACAAAATTTAACCAAGAGAAGAATTACATGCAGATACCTCTTAAAATTCCTTTCTGAGACCCCCCCAAAAAAAATGATGTAAAGGAATACTAACTAAGATGTGGTCCACAGACCAGAGACTATCTGTACTGTTTGTGATAAGCCAGTAAAGAAACTGAAAATGCTTGGAAAATTTTATAGTACTTAGGCATTGTCTGGATATCCAAGTCCCCAATCAGTGGACTCTTCTTACATAGCCCAGTATGGAGCTCAGATGTTGTTAAATTAGACTTATGAGACCAGAGCTGCCTAGTGGAAGTGCACAGGGATCATGTATTGGTTTGCGAATAGCTGGGAAGGGAGAAAACTGGCCCTCCGTCACATATGATTTGAGAAGCACTGATGCAGTTCCACGATTTTATGCTGTTGGGGAATTGCTTTATCAATTATCGAGAATTCATTTATACTAAGTCTTAAAATGTGGGAACATCAAATATGTTGGATATGACACCATTGTTGAGACTAGAAAGAAATACCTGTCAAAAAGGACTGCTTGTGGTTAACTGGACCTAAATTCATAATCAGCCTAGCAGCTATTGTTTACAGAGGCTTCTCATGCACATTGCGTTTTGGGGGAAAAGCCATATATTGGGCTGTCAAGTCTCCCGCACTGTTTTCCTGCCATTTGAATCAACCCTTATAAAGGAGTTCCTGGTATCGTATTTCAACCAATGGGCCGAAATTGCCCTGTTCAATGGGAGCTGTGCAGCCAATCCTTATTTGTATCTATAATGACCAATCAGAGCTGCTCTATAACTACCAGAAGGTGTGATTCCAACCAATGGGAACCATACTATTTGAACCAATCAAACTGTGCAAATTTGGATTCCTAATTTGCATAAAAATGGACTAATCAGGAACCATGGCAGGCACTTTCTCTGTAAAAGTGGGCATCCCCTTTGTCTCAAGGAAGCCTGCTTTCCATTCCCTCTGCAGGCTGGGTTTCCTTAGTTTGCAAACTGTTTACCTGAGTAAAGTTTGTCCTTTACCACACCTCAAATTGGGACTATTGTTGACATTGGATCGGTGGCAGGGGGCTTTTGTTGACACCACCTTGTACATTTCTGTAGTGGAAACCTAAATATTTCAATTTTGCACCTCCCTTATCAAACCTGCCTTTTGCCAAACCAGTGTTGGAGCTCACCCCTCATCCTAGGGAGAGCCACCATCTTGTGTTTGAAGATGTTAAGCGTGATAGAAAGCAGCAGTGCCATTTCACAGCCAGCTCTGATTGGACAAAAAAGACCCTTGCTTTTCTCAGGCAGTTTTCAGGTCAGATTCCCCCTCTTCCAGATAAGCCCATTTTAAATACGGCATGGACTTTACAGGAAGGAAAGAAAAATGGATTGTTTGTGTCTTTTTAAAAGGCCTTTCAACCTCTAGAGAGTTTCTAGTTTATGTTAGACAATCGAAAGAATCACTTTCTACACTAATAGGAGTAATAGTGGGAGATTTGAACCCTCCAGGGGAAACCAAACATTCTCATTTAGAAGAACACAAAAAAGGAGTGAAGTGAGGCCGTTGGTTTAAACACACTAATTTTTGCTGGTACTTCAAGGAAGAGCGAAGTACCTGCAGACCTAAAGCTAAATAATCATCAGAAGGGAGGGAGAGACTGCTTAGGTAAACTACAATTCCCAGCATGCCTCAGGGGGCGGGCCCAGCGACCGCGCACTCGTGCGCGCCGACGGTCCTGTGACCTAGCATGGCGGTGTTTGCGGATTTGGATTTGCGAGTGGGCTCGGATCTGAAGGCGCTGCGCGGACTCGTGGAGAACGCCGCTCACCGTAAGTCGTCCTGGCCTCTGTGCCTGTCCAGCCTCGCTGTCCGGCACACAATGGGGCCTCGTGCAGCAGGGACTAGACAAGGCCGTGCCGCGTTCTGGTCTCTGGGATGTCCCTGGAAACTGATGCCCACCCAGAAGTTGCTCGGCTCCCGAACGCGGGAAATCCGAAGGCGCTGGGGAGCTGTTACCCCAGTCCAGCTCCTTCTTTCCTGCAGATTGAAGGAAACGGAGGTCGTGAGAAGGTGGAGGATTTGTATAGGGCCCCACAGCTGATGGATGGTAGAAGTCAGGGCTTCCTGATTTCTACACTAGTGTAGAGGTGTAATTTACACCAGTGCTTTTAATGTCATCCATGTGTTCCTTTCACGACAGTGTCAGAGCAAAGCCGGTGCACAGCATGGGAGTACTGTGGGGCTCGGAAAAGGGGGCGGGCCGTGGGGCTGCGAGTGTTGAAAGAATACAGGAAGAATAGATAGGAGAGCCTATATTGGCGGGGGATGGGGGGACGCGGGGACGGGGAGCAGCGTGACCAAAACGCCGGAATAGTACTCGCCTTGAATCCAAGGGAAACGGAATCCCTGAAGAGATAAGAACCTGTTTTAATTATTGGAATTAATCATGACTGCTGTTTGCTAGAAGCATTTTAAAATAAAGAGGTTTCTGCAAGGAGATCCATTCTTCAGTTCCCAGCTCTGAAAGCTGGTAATGATACTTTTCAGAGATGGTGCTAGATGAAGCCACTCCTTGGCAAAGTGGATTACACCATTTCTTCCCATCCCCTTTATGAAGTATCTGTAGAGAACTGACTTCCTCTTTCCATTGCAGCCACTAATTAGCATTCTCTCTGAGAATACTTTCCTCACCAGTAGAAAGGAGATAGACAAGATGACCTGGGCTATTTAGCGCTACAATTTGATGGTTTCTTAAAAATTAGTTTGCCTGGGTGTAATATGTCTTGTATTACTTTCTCAGTGAAGCTTTTCCTGGTGCCATTCCCTTACTGAATGAATCATAATTTTCGTTTGAGAAGGGCCATGTCTTTCTGTTATTCTTTTCTTTATTTCGTGTGCTCAGCAGTCATTCAGCAGCCATTGCACATGGTGATTACTCAGTTAATGCTCATGGAATAAGTAAATTGTACACCTTTTTAAAAATACAGGAAAGTTATAATGATTTGTTTAGAAAATTGTCCCACTTTAAAATATGCTTGAAGGTGATATGATAAAGTGTATATACATTGCTACCTGAAGTATGTAAGTATATAAAGTATTTTTGTATAATTAAAATTAAATGAAATTAAATGAACAGTCATGACATGACAGAAGTCACTCCAGTGTGTAAGTCAGAGGTAAAGGACTGCTGTTTGATGAGTGGAAGAACACAGAAGACAGAGCCCTGGTTCTTAGCTTATGATGTGATATAAGACACCAGTGATGAGCTTCAGAAGTATGCTATATAAATAAAGTTACACCAGAGACTGATTGGGGAAATAAGCCTAAGATGCCAGATGAGTAGTTTAGGAAAAGTTTGTGGAGAACTTGAATCTAGTTATCGTTTCTCAAGGACAGTAGAGACATTGTTCAGTGGTCAAAAGGGTATCCCAAGTGGGTGTAACAAAAAAGCCTAGAGCAGACTTGGGAGTTTGGTAAGAAATGCTGGTGGGGGAGGCTGCAGTGGGGTTAGTAAATTTGACTGAGTGAAAGGTGAAGCACAAAGTACTGTATGGGCAAATTTCTCTTTTATCTTCTGGTTTTTCTGTATCCTCAGCACTTAGCACCCAGCCTGTCAAGTAATGGATACTCAATAAATATTTGAGGAAAAAAAGAAGGAAGTTGGACAAACTGATGACAAGGAGACTGCTATTTTGGCATTAATATGCATGGTGTTTTAATATCCTGTCATTCCCCCTCACCCTGCATTGCTTAAATAACTTGAGACAGATGTCATGATTTAGACATATTTTTGGTAGTCCACATGCCCAGAACGGTGCTCTGTGTTGTGGCTGATAGAGCAAGTCCCTGGCCTCAGGAGGTTCCCGTCCTTCATGGTGGGGAGCTCAAAAAGAGAAGTGGACAGTGGTGTGAGGGAGTCATTACTCCATTTCTCCTGAGAAAGAGAGCTCTCAAGGAAGTAGAAAGGGTAAAAAGCAAAAGAAATGAGGCTAAACGTGATGCTGAAAAAGTATAAAGTTGATGGGATGAAAATAGGAACAGGAACATGAAAGAGAATGGTAGTTGGAAAGGAGACACACAAAGTTAAGGGCGTTTAGTATCATGCTAATATTATTTCACAGAGGTCAAGCCAAGCCTTAAATATGTGCCAGACACTGCTCTAAAACACCCTGTGTGTATTATCATTTAATTCTCATGAAGATGTATGATGAGTTCTATTATCACCATTTTGCCAGATGAAGAACCTGAAACTTGTAGGTGGTGATGCTTAGGTTTGAAAGCAGGCATTCTGACACCAGAGTTCATACCCATACTGCTCTGCAAACTTTCTCCTTGTCGTGACATCTAGAATTGGGGTGGGCCCATGTGTATTGGAATGGGAAAGAGAGGTTGCAGTGTTTAAGAATGCTCAATTTTTCTTTTCAGTTGGCTATTCAGTTGTTGCCATCAATCACATTGTTGAATTTAAAGAAAAGAAACAGGTAAAATATAATTTCTGAAGTTAATAATAACCTGTTTTTACAATTATTTGTTTATGTTGGTAATATGGAACCTTTAGATAAGCATATTTCCTTGCAATTTTTTAAATGCACTCTGTGCACTTTTTTATAAGAGTTGAGCTGATGCATATTTGTATAAATGATAGTTTTTTTGTGAAGTACTAGGGCATGCTGTGAGGATTCTTAAAGTTGATTTTATGTTAATTAAGTCACTTTCAATAAAGTCACTTTTTTAAAAAAGTGCAGTTAGTGACTGACTATGATCACAATATTTAAGTTTTTTAATTGTCATTGACTCATTAACTAATTGACTTCCCTAGTAAACATACTAGTAAATATGTATTTCTCTTTAGACCATACAGATTTGGACCTTACAGATTATTTCAGTCTAAAAACTGCTTTTTATCTCTCCTATCCATTCATGCTCACAGCTGCTTCCCTGCTTTTCAGCTTTCTTCCTATATTTTTTTAAGAAAAAGAAAAAGCTAATTTAGTGTCTCTGAATACCAGAAATTAGCTCCCTTTCTTTTAAAGAAAAGATTTTCTTTCCCACAAACCCCTGGTAAATTTCCCATTATTCCTTGCCCCATTAACATGTACAATCTAGAGTGACTGTTTATTGTTTATTGTAGGAAATTGAAAAACCAGTAGCCATTTCAGAACTCTTTACAACTTTGCCAATTGTACAGGTAGGTGTTTTATTCATTCAATGTAGACACACTCAAAGATATGTATGGTCCTCTCCCCAGCTCTGCCCCTTCCTCTGTCTACCTAGTCTTGCCTTTTCATCAAGACTCAGCTCTTCTGTGAAACCTTCTGTTACTGTTGATTCCACACTTCTTTGCTGAGCTTCTTTCCTGCAGTCCTACAACCTGTAAATTATGATGTAGTTTAACATTCATCTTTTATCTCTACCTGTATTACAGATTCCTTGAGAACAAAGACTAGGTTTTACTGATCTTTACTACCCCAGTTGCTGGTGTCTTTTAATGAATACTTCCACGGGTAAAGAGGAGAATCAGTCATTTGTATTTTGTGCTTTTTTTGATGGCATGTTTTTGATTATAGGGAAAATCAAAACCAATAAAAATTTTAACTAGGCTGACAATTATTGTTTCGGATCCATCTCACTGCAACGTTTTGGTAAGTTAATTATCTTTCTTCTCTTTTTGGACTTAATGAATTGTATTGGTTAACGTTGAAAGTGTTGTTTTTCAACTTACCCTATTCTTACACCCCCACCCCCAATACATGATACCTGCCCATTCTCCCTTTCCTTAGAATTCACGTAATATAACAGAATCTCTCCTACTCCTGGCACATGTACAGGAATGCCACAAGATATGAGTCCTTTGGCAACTATTAGTCATTGAACTCACATGACCAGACATAAGGTGGGTGCTGGGGATATCGCTGTGAGTAATACAGACACAGTTCTTTTTAATCTGTGAGGAATATCTACAAAGATGGAGGTGGTAAATACAGGGTGCTCTGGCGGCCCGTCTGAGGAGGCTGATGTTCAAGCTGGGGCCAGAAGAATCAGTAAGTGTTACACAGGTGCTGAGTGGGGGAGAGATTGTTCCATTAGATGGAGTGGATTATGCAAAGGTCCTGAAGCCAAGGAAAACATGGTGTGTTCTGGGAAATGAAACACCACCACCAGGGATGAGCCTTCTGAGCTTCTTAACCCGGAATGAAGTTAGGGAGGTGGGTCTGCGTGAGCAGTTGGCAGCCCTTAAACACCTTGATTAAGGGAGGTTTTCTCAGAGAATAGATCAGAGGGGTTAAGGAGGGGACTTGAGAGGCAGCCAGGTGGGAGGATGGACAGGATTTGAGAGTTGGTTGGATATAAGATGGCGACTCCGTGGTGTGGCCTGAGCGTCCAGGTAGGTAGATGGTGGTACCATTTCCTGAGATGGGACATACAAACAGAAGCAGATTTGAGGGCGTGGCATTTGGGACATGATGGGTCATTGTAAAAGTTCCAGTGGAGCCCATCAAATGGCAGTTGGGAAGAAAGGCATGCCCCTCCGAAGAGCAATCCTAACCAAAGACGATGACTCGGAAGTGGTCGCCCAATAGAGAATAACATGGGAGTGGATGAGACTCCCTGGTCCAAGTGTGACGTGAGCAGAAAAGGCCTAGGACAGAGTCCTGAGGAATCTCAGCATTCAGTGGTAGAGAAGGGTAAGCTAGGGCTAGAGGCTGAGGAGGGACTTCCAAGAAGTAGGAGGACAACACGGAGCATGAAAGGGAGAAGTGAGAAAGGGTCAGAAGCATCAGTGTGCCTGTGGAGTCAAGCAAGAGAAAGGCAAAAAAAAAAAAAAAAAAAATGCCTGTTGTGTCCGTTGACAGGTAAGCCACTGGTTACCGTAGCAAAACCATTTTGTGGAAGTGATAGGGATGTGAGAAGATGCAGCCAGTGTACGTTGCTGACTTTGCTTGAGAAATTGGACTTCATGGGGGAGTGGAGGGCATAAGGAGGTTGGTGGATGAGAAGCTGCTGTATGGATTTTGTTTGTGAGGTGGGAGAAATCTGACTATGTCTGCTGCTGGTGAGAAGGATCTAGTGGGGCAGAGAGAAGGTGAGATCCCTGGGAAGGTGAGCTGCTGCTTTATCTTCTGCTAGAATAGACTCCTCTATCATAGAACAGGAGTTACCAAGGAAAGGCTAGCCTCCTTTATAACAACTGGCATTGCTAAGTTGTTATAAGCAGTTTTGGTATTTTATGTCAAAGCCAGTTTTGGTATTTTTTACAGCTGCAAGGTAGCTGTATTTTTGGTTTTATAGGTCCGGGTAGACATAAACAGAACTGATTTTTTTTTGCCCCTCTTCCCAAGTGAGAAAGTGGGCAAGCGGAGGGCAGAGAAGCCTGGCTCCTGGCCCTCCCTAAAACCTGGAGCCTGCCCTGCCTCAGCACAGGTCCGCCCAGCAGGTCTTCTTACCTGCTTAAACAGCATCTGCTGCTGCTTTTAAACCCTCCTTTCCTTCTCTACTTTATATTATGCCTTTTCTTCTACAAAAAAAGAGGTTCTAAACATTTAGAAAGTGCCAGTAAGCAAAGAAGAAATGTCACATAGTCCATCATTCAGAAATCGTACATTTGAAGATATATTTTTCCAGTGTTTTCATATCCATCCACATACAGTATAAGTTTGAAATTACCTTTTTTAATCAGTAACTCTTTATCTTTAACGGATACATTTCTCTCTCTGTGTCCTTGGATTCCTGGGTATTGTCCTGTACATCCAGCAGTTTAATTTCTATTTAACAGTATTCTCATTGTGAACTAATTGCCTTACACTTGGTCAAGGGTATTACTTGTCTCACAACAAAATGGGGAGTTCATTAAAGGGCAGACATACACCTTAAATGAAGTTGTACTGCTGGTGTCCTACACACAGCGGGTATTCCGTCAACAGGTGGCAAGTTCCTCCACCAGCTTGTAAAAGCCAGGGCTGTCTAATTTGATCTTTGTATCTCAAACACGATGTTTGATGTGTTGGGTTGGCCAAAAAGTTTGCAGTTTTTTCCATACGATGGCTCTAGTAGTGCTTAGTTGTCTTTAACTTCATTCAAAACAGTTCTGTTAGATTGTATTGTGACAGCTGTCATATCAGTGTGCATTTTTTTAAAAAGTTGTGCAGCCATTTAAATGTTGAAGATGGAAGAAGATATGCAACATTTTCAGCGTATTATGCATTATTATTTCAAGAAAGGTAAAAACACAACTGAAACGCAAAAAAAAAGATTTGTGTAGTATATGGAGAAAGTGCTATGACTGGGCATGTTAGAAGTGCTTTGTGAAGTTTCTTGGTACTGTTGACATTTTGGCCAAATAGTTCTTTGCTGTGGGCTGTCTTATGCATTGGAAGATATTTAGCAGCACCCTGGCCTCTACCTACCAGAAGCCAGTAGTGGGAGATAGCCGCCATACTCAAAATATCCAAATTAATAAAGTTATTTGGGAAAATGAAAAATGTGTCTTTTATTTTACAGAAAACACTGAACAGACTTTTTGGCCAACCCAATACATACAGTTAAAGTGTAACCAGGAAGGAAGGTAGAAGATTGGTGGGGTGGATGTTGTTATCTTAGGAGGTCTCTATCAACATACAAAGCAAAGCAAAAATGTCAGTGGCCTATTAGGTGTGCAACCAGACCATGAGGCAGAGTTGTACATGTATTGTTTGTTTACTGTGTGATAACATTCTTTTTATATTATTAGAGAGCAACTTCTTCGCGGGTCCGGCTGTATGATATTGTTGCAGTTTTTCCAAAGACAGAAAAACTTTTTCATGTAAGTAACAGATTAAGTAAAAGAAACTAGTGGGTTTTTTTTCTTTTTTTTTTTTTCTTTTTTTAAAATTTTAATTGTTGTTCAAGTACAGTTTTCTGCCTTTTACTCCCGTCAAAAGAAGTCTGGTTATTATGTCTTTGTAGGTGATCCGTTTTACCCTATGTGGAAACTTCTAGGATTTTTCATACATGATTCTAGAACTTCACAGGGGTGTGGTTAGTTGGTATGTGTTGTTTTGTTTTATTTTGTTCATCCTGCCAGGCATTTGGAGGGCTCAGATTTGGACAGCCCATCAGATTTTCTTCTGTTTCTTTGTCTCTGCTTTGTTCATTCTTTCATTCATCCATTTATTCACTCATTGGAAGCTTCTGTTAGTAAATGTTGGTCTTTCTCTTTGTAGTTCTAAAATCACTTCTATTTCTGCTGCATGGTGCTGGGTGTTGGGGAAGAAAGGTATAAGGTTCTGTGTGGCATAAAGGCCACCTCTGACCTTTCTCCTTTGCATGCCCTGAAGTACAGCCCATGGGCTAGCTTAATCATGTCAGCCATCAGTCTTCCAGAAATGCTCCAAAGTCAACCATCTGCTGATACTATCCCCCTTCCTGGACTGAGAGCTTTTATGAATTTATTTCCTTTTGCACTTTTAAAATTGCCATTTCTGTGGTTTTTTTCAGGAGGGAGAGTTGTATAACAGGTATGCTCAGTTTTATCAACTTGAGACAGAACATACAGGACATTTTAAATGATTACAGAAAAGGGGGAAAAAATCAGCCGTAATATAGTTTTTCAAGGATATGTTTTATATTGTAAAATGAGATATAGATACTTTTAGAAAGTTCCGTATGTTGTCTTTAGGTTCAAAAAATATCTATCTGCAAAAATTATGTCCAACAGAGAAATATTGTGGAGGGAAAAGGACTGGTCTTTGAAAGTTTAAATTTTACAGCACAGTTCACTTTTAAACAAAATCTATTCTAAAATTATAGGAAGATACTTGCCTAAGTTTATCCAGTAGATGGCGCTGCGGACAAAGGAGACTGATGTTTGGTAAATCTAGTTTTCAAGGCAACCAATGAATGCCTTGGTGGAACAACAAATTGGTGTTCCTTCCCTACCCCCGCACTTCCTTCCCCTCATCTCTACAAATCAATTCTTAGTTGTTTATATTATTGCAGGGAAACAGCACAACTTGTTTATGAATAACTTTCTTTTTGGTGACTCCTTGCATAAAATGTTCAGTTATAGTAATTTTCAATTTTGTTTCAGAAAGAGGTCAGTAGAAGGGAGTGGTTCTTAGTCATCAAAGACCCTTGTGGGAGTTTTTAAAATCGGGGGTGTTCAGCCCCCACCACTGGAGATTCTGATGTAGGGGTTTTGGAATTGAGTCTGGTTAGTTATGTTTCAAATTCCACAGGAGATTCTGTTCATTGATGGCACCATGGTGTATGGTAGGAGGACTATGGGTAGTTTCCAAATTTGTTAAATAGAAACTTAGTTTTGTTATTAACTAGTGACTCAGTTTTGTTATACACTAAAAGTTGGTAACATACCCAGTGTTTGTTGTGCTACACTTTTTTCAAAATTGATTTAGAAGATTTAACTTACATTTTCATACCATTTCCTGGTGATTAGAGGAATAAACAGAACCTTTAAGACCTGACACTATGGCTGGAAGGCACACATTTATATCGTCTTCCAAAGGCTTTCACATGTTTTTTACCCTTAATACAACAACCCTGAGGGATCATTGGGACATGTATTTGTTACTCTCCCCATTTTGTAGGAGAGAAAACCGAGGCTCAGGCTAAGTGATCTGCTCTGAATCTCAGCGGGTATGTTGTGGAGCTAGGACTCCTAGGTTTCGAACACATTGTGATTCCATACAGTGATTGCATCTTAGTTACTTATCTTAGTACTTGTTGCCCTCAGACTATTAAAAAAATGAATTTAAAAGCATGAACATATGCTTGATGATGGTGAGTGAAACTAGTATTCTGGAAAAGGGAAGAAAGCTATAAATAATTCACATAGTGTTTGTTTAAAATTGATTACACAGATAATCTCAAAAAGTTACATAAAACAGTTTTTAAAATTGGAACAACTTCTTATCTGTCCAAATCTTTCCTATTCTCTAAGACACAGTTGAAGTTCTCACTGTCCCTGTTGTCTATAGAAAATCAATTTAAATAAAGCCTTTTAAAGTATATCATGGCCTAGAATCAGGTCAAATGCAAGCAGTTTATTTAAGGGGTTGTATTCTATAATTGATTCCATTTGTTTGATTTGAAAGTTGATTAATTGAGCAGGTATCCCTGTAGATACAATATGCTAATAGGTCTCTAAGATGAGTCATAAAAGCACACACACACACAAGTTATCAATTAGTGGGATAAAATCTAACCACCTTAAATAGCATTGTTTCCATGGGAAATAACATACTCTTTTTTTCACTAGGAGTATCTGGAAGATGTCTCATAGATAAACCCTCCTCTGCATAGCTACCCCAGGGAATGAGGCAAAGATGAAAGATTATGAGGGGAGTCCATTGGGCAGAGCTTCTTGGGATGGTGGAGGAGGGGAGTGGGATGTGGCAGAGTTACAGAGAAGCTTCAGGAGCTGCTGAATTCGTTATTCCCATTTAAGGTTTAAGGTTGGTTGGAGCATTGCCCTGCTATGCCAAGGCTGCAGGTTCAATCTCCGGTCAGGGCGCGTAGAAAAAGCAACCATTGAGTGCGTAAGCAAAACAACAAATCGATGATTCTTTCTCTCCACCCTCCCCGCCCCCACCCTGCTGCTTCTCTCTCTCTCTAAAAATCAATAAATAACATTTGTAAAAAATAAAGTGACTGGACAGGGCGAGGTGAATTCGGGTTATTGAGTCCAGTGGTCTCCAAATGACTTACATTGTGCACCCTAACTGTGCTTTAAGTATACGAGTACATCAAACAAGTTGTAAGAGAATGAATTTAAAAAATAAGTGGAAATAAAAGTTCCGTTTGCTTCCTGATTCCAAAATCCATGCCTACCACCTTTTAAAGCGTAGAGTTGTAGAGTATGCTGCCAATACCGGAGACTCTTGAGGAAAGGGCGTATTTTTCAGGACAGTGCTTTTGGCTCCCCCAGCCTCAAAATTGCTGGGAATGTTTGTCAAAATGCAGATGATCAGGCCCCGCTTTTGCACTTATTACTGGGAGTGGGGCCTGGTAATCTCCATTTTTAATAGAATTTTTAGGGGAGTGTTTTTCCACACACGTTAGGTTGAGAGGTGCTGTTTATGGGCATCTTTGCCCAGGGTGAGTCTAACTGTCCCTTGCGTGGTATTTATCATAGTACACCAAGATGCGTTAACCTGACATCCACGAAGGGAATTGGGGAGGACTGTGAACCCCCATCTTCCTCTTCCCCTTGTTTTATAAAATCAAAATAAATGTATGAGCATGTGTGTGCATTTTTGAGAATTCGCTTTTCTTAAATACTTATAGGGTACCTTGGCCCCCCCAAAAAAAGTTAGAAACAATTGTTATGAATTCATATACAACCTGCCAAAACTAACATAATAAGATTCTTAACCATGAATATATTTAGGCAGATTTAATCTTTTTTAATGATTTAGAAAGTATTTCATTATACTGTGAGCAATGCCCTTATTTCGTAGTTTTCTAAGTGTAAATCAGGTGAACATTTGGATTGATAGAAAGTTCAATAACGAAAGAATTCAGACTGAGACACTAAGTTTGAGGTGTTAGAGGGAGCCAAGTGGACCTGCCCTTCGTTACTGAGTTTATTGCAATGCATGTACTTAAACCAACACAGGAGATATTTTTTAATTAGCCAGTTATATAGGACAGGGGAAAAAAGGACCAATACATTAGTAAAAAGTAGCCTAATTTTAGTTTTCATCTGGGGAAGAATGTTTTATAGGCTTTTAGAAAAAATGAATCAGCTTTTTTAATGAAAAATAGTTTCTGTTTATGATAATAACTTCAAGCAGTATAAATAGGTAAGATTGAAAAGTACACTTTCCTTTCACCTAAAACTCCCTCTCCCAGAGGCAACCACTGCTGACAGATCTGTGTATCTTTTCAGAAATATTTTTTACGTAGTAATTTCTTCCTTCATTCTCACCCGCCACGTTCCCTCCTTCCTTCTTATGTAACACCGTGCTTTTTCACCTAAGGGTATATCTTGGAGATAGCTCCCTGATGTCAGTTAGAGATATACCTCATTCCCTTTTAGGAGTCAGCATATTCCACTGTATGAAGGGACTATAATTTAACTAAAATTGGCATGTTTAATTGCATCTAGTCTTTGTGAGTGGGGTTTGCAGTGACTCATTGTACTAATATCCTTGAGCATTTGTAGAGTATGTAGCTACACAATATATTTCTAGAGTCTATAGGATACATTCCTGTAGGTGAAGTTGATGGTGTATGCACTGAAAATTTTGATGCCTCTTGATAAAGTACTTTTTAAGACTCTACTGATTTAAGGATCCCCCAAGTGCCTGTTTGTTCATTCTTATGTCAGCAGTGTATTCCTGAACTTGTGATCTTTGCCATTTTGATAGTTACAAAATGGCGAACAGAAGCTGAACTTGTATTATCTACTATTCAGAGCTTTTCTTCATCCATTCTTATTAAATTTTCAATGACTTCTATGAGTTGGACAGCTGTAGCAGTTGGGATGGGGCAGATTCTTTATGAGCCAAGTGTTTTTGCCAAAACAGTGTTACTTCCCAGGCTTACCAGGTTACTAGGACTCTCTTAACGCCAGGGAACCTAGGGTGGGGTAGGAGTGACCAAAGTGGGGATTCTGAAGAGATCCCTTTGTTACCCCCCTCTTTGCCCCTCTGCCTTGCTCCATCCTTTACCTTGGTCCGTGCCACTGATGTTGCTTTGTCAGCATAGCCACCGGCAATTTGAATTTGTTCATCGATTCTGTATGTCCCAACATTGCCAGTACGTCTTATTTTTAACACAGCACAAAACAGCCAATTCTTTTTACCGCTGTAAAACAAATAATGGCAAAATCCAAGCCAGATATGCATCTTCTAGCAGTGTCTTGTGGCCTGTACTCTTAAGCTAGTAACCTTCCCCCAAATTTATTTTCCTTCCTCTGTTTTCCTTTTATCCTGATTTCCTTATCTGTTTATTTTATCTTGCATGCAGTTTTTGTAATAAGCAATTTCAAATCTCTTTTGGATGTAAATGCAGGTTATTAATCAACAAGTGAGAGCAAAAATTAGAGCCAAGGAAAGGGAAATGAAAAGCTGAAAAATGCATTCGGTATCATCTGATTTTTAACCGCTCTGTTTTGACCATTTATGTGGATTGTTTTTGTTAGTGTTTGAACAGAAGCACACTGGTCAGGTCATGTTAATGTTTCTCCCGCCACTCGAATAGCCTGGGAGGAACCACAGGCCTGGGACAGCTCATAGCACAGAAATGAATGGTTTGTGGGGAAAGTGGGGCATTTGGCTCATCTTTTTCTTGGATTTCAGAGTGTCAGTTTTCCCTTTCTAGAACAGTCTATCCTTCCACAAACCAAGCTGCCTGTCTTAGCAATCCATCCTTACGTAGCAGACTGAGTAAGAGAATCTCTGGGCCCTGTGTGTTAAGGTCTGTGGACATACAACACTGCTTCAGCTAGGTTACAGTTAAACCACTCAAACCAAACCTGAAGGAATGGCTAACCATTGACTTCATATTTCAACAGGTGTATTTCAGCACAGAATCATCATTAACATCTTCGGAGTGAACAATATCTATATTTCTTTATATCAGGATTGACATTAGTTCCCATTCTTAGCATGTGCCAGTTTTCCTTTTGGCTTCCCCCCTTGCCCCTTCTTTTTTAAATGTCTGAACTTATTTATTCATTACTCTTAGGAAATCTCATTTTTGACTGGCCTCAGAGTTAGAGGTAGAAGCTCTCAGTGAGGAGAGCTAGTCTCTTAGCAATGTGTTTCTGGCGATTTTCCTTGGCCTCCTTCATTCTCTTAGCCTAAAGCTTAGCATATTTTGCAGCCTCTTCCTTATTTTACTTAGTACGTTGTTTCTTCCGAGTACTACACCAAGGTTTGTATTCAGGACACGTGGCAACAAGACCCTGGATCTTGGGTGCTTTGGTCCAAGTTTTCTTACCTTCTTTGTTTAGGGGCTTTCTCACAGCATATTGGTGGACATCATCTTCTTCCAAGAGATTGAGAAGTTTGTGGATTCTGCCAGCTCTTTTGGGCCCCGCATGACAAGGCATAGTAGTATCAGTGAGACCAGGAATGTCTTTCTCCCCTTTTTCTTACAATGACGAAGTTGGGATTACTAAGCTTCGCATCCACACTGCAACCCTGAACAGATTTGCACTTTTTAGTGTGTAACAGGAATGTCCCTTACTCAGGAGCAGGTGAACACAGCCATGGGTCAGGACACCTGCTTCGTGGGGAAACCTTCTTTGTTGTTTCCTCCACGGATTCGAACCACATACCCCTCCCATTTTTCACCCAGCGCATCAGCAGCAGCTTCTGTGGCCATATGCGTCCCATGAAAGGTGGAAATTTGCATTTGTCGTCCACTTCAATGAGTTTCTGGCAGCCAGTGTTTGGAAAAGAGATGTTCAGCTGTGCCCTGAAGCAGCCAGCCACCTCCAAGGCGCCATGAAAAAGAGCTTACTTTTTTTTTTCTTTTTGACAGGTTGCTTGTACACATTTAGATGTGGATTTAGTCTGTATAACTGTAACAGAAAAACTACCATTTTACTTCAGAAGGCCGCCTATTAATGTGGTAAGTGTTACTCTGTTACTCTTTCCTTTCTATACTTGAATCTGTAGAAACTTAGATTACAAACTAGACAAGGTGCAAAAGAAACCAGTGTTCTGAGACCAAAACAAAACAAACAAACAAACAAACAAAAATAAAGGCTAGGTAATAAATAAGCATTTTTAAAAAGAGGATGTTATTTTGGTAAACTGACTGAAAGGGGAAGGGGACCTTAAAATAAAAAAAATTCAGTAAAGTATGGAGATGTTTTTGAAAGACCTTACAAATCAAAATTTATGAAGGATATTTCTGGAAGGAAAGCTAACAGTGTTGTACCCTTATAGGCTGAACATCATGAAGGGGACAGAGCAGTTAAGAAAGAAGGGAAAGGAAACAAATGTATCTTGAGGCACCAGTGAGCTGGAGTAGGGGGTGGACAGGAGGGAGCGGGGCGTGGAAAGCAGAGCAGGCGTGGTCCGTGCAAAGCGGACATCTGCACTGAAGCATGCATGCTGCTTTGTACGGAGGCCCGGGCTACTTTTACAGCAATCTGAGAGGGGAGTCGTGCGTTCAGGGGACTTTCGTTCCTCCTTCTGCTGTAGCGTTTTCTCATTACCTTTCTACCTGCTGTCTCTTGTTTTCTCTACCCTTCCTCCTTCATCTGTCATGCCTTCTTGTAAGCCTTATTCCATCATGAAGGTGATATTTCACTTCACTAGCGGTAAGGTCAGCACAGCTGACAACTGTCTGCGTTAGCAGCCAGATCCTTGGAAGGGGTAGCATGCTGTTTCAGAAGACTGGTTTCCAGAGCTCAGTCTCGCATTCTCAGAAACCATCACGAAAGGAGACAGAGTCTAATAAACAGTCCAGATTATATACCTGATCCTGTCGGAACTGGAGAATTAAAAACATATATATTTTTTCAAGACACAGAACTCCCCTGCTCTTTCGTGTCTGTAGAATCCAGCCTCCTCGAGTTGTTTTCCTGTCTCTGCTGCTAAGGAATGGGTTCGTGGCCAAGAATAGGGGGAGACAATGAGGAGAAAATTGATCTATATGGTGTGGAAAAATTGAATTCAGTGTGGAAAAATTTTAGTTGGCTTACATTCTGCCTCTAAAAATATGCTACCAAGACTGTACTTGAAAAGTCTCCAAAACATTAAAGTCATATATTTAAAGTGAATACTATAAAATAGCTCTTTTCTGATAAATAAGCAACAGATAACAATATCGCTTAAGCTCAAATCATCGTTTCCCCACATTCTTGCCAGAACTTACAAATAAATAAGTAAATACTAAAGAGGAAAAAAATCTGAATCATCACATTTTAGAATTGAGAGTCTGTGTTGTTTAACAGCCCATTATCCAATGTAGTAAAATGAAGACTAGCAAGGAGAAGCCACTGAGCTCTTCAGTCACAGGGTTGGGACAGTGCTGTCAATTCCCTGTCACCTGAGCTCTGCTGTGCCCAGCTACCCGGGATAAAAGGCATAAACTTAATACAGTACCCAAGGTCGTGACAGTGTTGTTGGCCTCACAAAGTTTCTCTCCAGAAGTGGCAATCTCTGACACCAGAAATTTGCCAAGGCCTTCCCAGCCCCAAACTGTCATTCCCATTTCTAAGTGGCACCCCCTGGAGTTGGCCAGTGCAGCAGCTCTGTAAATTGCTATTAAACTGAAAACCTTTTTACCTTTCTCTTCAGTTTAATGAAGAAGGAAGGGTAGTTTCTAGATGGCTTTGCCTGAGTCAGCCAACCTACAATACTGTGTCCTTGGTTAGGAGGATGTAGTAGCCTGTGACGCTAAGGCCACGTCTGTAGAATGGACAGCATCGAACATAATTCCTGTGTCCCACAGCAATGCTAAGCTTCCCAATAGCTGTTTTGACGAAGGCTTTCAGTTGCTTTCTTAGGAGCATGCCCTACTGTTCAACCCGGATTGTGAGCTACTGGAGAGCGCCAACTATGCCATGGTCCTCTTTTAATTATCCCACTATCTTGCTTATATTGGGTCCTCCCTAAAATGTCTTATTGCATGAGTATATGTCTAGCTTGGCATATCCATGTACAGCTTGGGGAACCTGGCCAAATGCTCTGGTCCTGAGTCACTGGCTGGTTGTCAGTGTTGGGCCAGTGAGGGAAGTGGGGCACTGAGGTGGCATGAGGAGACGGTGGCACTTAAGACATCCCACAGCCTGATTCCATCTGTAAGCTCAGGAAGGCTGCTGCTGTTCGCTGATATTTTTGGCTTCATTTCCACATTTTTCAATTTAAGGATTCTGAAAAGTAAAAATTTGACAAGTGAGAGGGATACGAAGTATTTAACACAGTGTCCTCTTTTTTAAAAATCTGGTGTGAACATTTTACATATGTTGTTTAATAAAAACTAGATGATGGAGTGGAGGGAAAGGCTGCACAAGATTATTTTTAGTCTTCATCTAATGTAGAAGTAGGCTGCCGTGTGACTTAGTCAGAAAGAAGGGTCCTTACCAATTTATTCACCTAGTTCTTGTTTAAGAAAGAGGACGCTGGAAACATACAATAAAAGGTGTCCAGCTGCTTGTTCAAGGTAAATAATAGTTTACCCTGTATAGTTAAGTATGTGTTATTCGTCATCTAATCTGTTTACAGAGCCGTGTGTCTACATTAATGCATGAGCATATATTCACCAGGAAAGCACAGAACATAGAGTGAATGTGGTTAACAGTTCAGTCTTGGTCCTTGCCTGTTCCTTTGACCTTAAGGATAAAAACTTGGCTTTGGCCATGAAAAGTTGATAGGTTGGCTTTATAAGGATCCCTTTGTTGGACACATGAGACAACAGCACAGATCTTAATCTGGCTAGCATTTGTGCCCTTTTCTTCTGTGGTGTTGAAAAGCAGGAGAGTTAAGATAAGGAATTCATTAGTCTTTTACCTAGAGGTCAGAAGCTATGTGAAAATTGTCCGCTGAGAAGGCTGGGACAATGAAGGAGGGCTAGATCATGCTAAAGCATTCCATTTGTGTAATTTAGAGCTCTTGTCCCTTTCGCATGCTTGGGGCACCCTAACTTCAGTGATATGACTCCTTCTGAAGCCTCCTCCAACGTCTTCTGGAGTCTAGAGTATGGGAATCACAACTTCATCATGTGATAGTTAGGTTTCTAAAAAATTGAATTTAACTCCTCTTCTTGGATAATCAAATGATTTCTACTTATTGAGCTTGTACAGTTTAAGCCCTTTGACACCCATGGCAGCCCAGCAGTTCAGGACAGGGTGGATGTGGACGATCTCCTCTGCACAGGTCACGGAAGTGGGGTCGGGAGTTCGTGAGCCCACGGGTACGCTCCCCTCTCAGCGGCTGACTTGGACCTTGTGCTCAAGCTTTGATTCTCGCCCGCTGTCACTCCCCGTCACAAGGAAATGCTATTTAAGATGACTTTATAGCAGAGCTCTTTATTAAGCACACAGTAATTTCATATTTTAAAATATGATCTTTATGAATTCAGGTTTTGAGAATTGTTTTAAGCAATACATACCTTTACTTGTCCTTTGATTTTTTTCAGTGTTATTGCCACTCAACAATGACTTCGAGTATGCTGAGTTACTTTCACTGATTGTATGTTTTTTGCTCTCTTTTTGATGGTTTTCACCCAGCACTTCTGAACCCTGATCCACTTCTGTCTTCATGGTCTAGTTCCCCACCAAGTGATGTCCAGTAAATAGTGTCTGAAGCAGAGAGGTTATTCCAGGAATCATGCCATATGTACTTGATCTGGTGTGCGTGCTCTATAAACTTTATTTTTTATCACACATTGTGAACCGAAATGTGTTAAGTATTGATCAAATGCTTCAACCAACACCAGCAAGCTTGCCAGCATTAAACATTTGTGAAGGAAGGAAGTGAGAGAGGAAACCACCAGAAACAAAGTTAAAAGATTAATGACAGACTGGTGGAAATGTTTTTTACTTATATCATAGACAAAAAGGCTAATCTCCTTCATAGATAAAGAGCTCCTAGAAATTAAGAAGTTAAAATTTTTTTAAAAAGATGAAAAATAAAGAAATGGATTAAGTATATGAAAAAGACATTTCACAGGAAATACAAATGGCCCTTAAACACAAAAAGATGCTTAAAATTCATTATAATAGAAGAAATTCACATTGAAATCACCTGCCTGAGTGGTGTGAACCCAGACACACCACCGGTCAGTCTGTGGGAAAGCAGGCTTTCTCATGCACTGAGAGTAAGTGCGAATTGGAGCCGTCTTTGTATGGGAGGACATAATTTGGTAACAGCTGTCAAAGTTACAGATGCTTTACCCTCTGGCCCAGTGTATTAATAATAAAGCATCACAAACTGAGTGGCTTCATTAAACAGAAATTTATCATCTCACAGTTCTGGAAGCCAGAAGTCTGAAATCAGGATGTTAGCAGGGTAAATTGAATGAATTGGCCTGGCTTCTACCACTGTGGTCATGCGCCACAGGTTCAAAAAAAAGACAGCATGTTTTGCCCCAAATGGTGTAGCTCAGTGGATTGGGCATTGCCCCACAAACCAAAAGGTCCCTGGTTTGATTCCCTCTCAGGGCACACGCCTGGGTTGCGGGCCAGGCCTCCAATTGGAGGTGGGGGGGATGTGAGGCAACTGATCAGTTTTGCTCACACATCGCACATCAACGTTTCCCTCTCTTTCTTCTTCCCTTCCCCACTCTCTAAAATAAATAATATTTTTTTAAAAAAGCAAAATACCAAATCTTAAAAAATACCATATTTTAATTTGTGTGTATGGACAACAGTGTGGAAGCCAAGATTGACATATTTTAATCGTATTGACATATGGTAAAGTTTTTCCATGCCTTAATTTTTAATAAACTTTGGAAACCAGAAAACAATTTTTAAAAAAGATGTTAGTAGGGTCCTTCTCTCTCTCTGAAACCTGTAGAGGAATTCTCTGCCTTGCTGTTGTTGGTTTGCTGGCAATCTTTTTGGTGGTCCGTGGTTTGCAGCTGCCTAATTCTGATCTCTGCCTTTGTCTTCACAATGTGGTCTCCCTCCTTCTGTGTCTTCACATCGCCTTCATCGTATAAGAACTTCAGTCATGCTGGAGGAGGGGCCTAACCTAGCCCGTATAACCTCATCTTCACTACTTACATCTACCGTGACCCTATTTCCAAATAAAGTCACGTACGGAGGTACCGAGGGCCAGCACTTCAGCACACCTTTTATGGGGAGACACGATCAACACGTAATACCCAGAAATCCCACTTTAGTGTTTATTCTACCAATATGTGATAACAACCCAAAGTCTTCAGCTGAGGCTTGGTTAAACGCGTGCTGTGCCTGTCCCGTGGAACACTGTGCAAGTACAAAACGGTGCAGAAGTTATGATCTGACATGGGAAACCCTTCAGGTCAGAGCAGGAACGTAGCAGGCTACCTTTTGGGTAAAAAAAAAAAGAGAAAATATATATTCATATTTGCTTTCATTTGACGACACTGGAAGAAGACCCAAGAAATTAACAAAAGTGATTATGGGAAGTGGTGATAGGGCCCTTAGGAGCAGAGATACAAGTAAAACTTTTAATTGCTTTCTTATGTTACTCGATTTGTGAATCATGTAACAAATTACCTATCTAAAGAATGATACACCGAGGGTGTCATCCTTTGGATTCAATAAAGAACTAATTTTTATGAAATTAACAGGGAATTCATGTATCACCCCAGTAATCAACTCCCTATTTTCTTTCTCTTTTCATTCTGTTGAGCTTTGGTTAGTTCTTGGAATTCTACCACCAATATCCCTTGATTCAAGTATCAAACACCTGCCCCTGGTTTGTAGCATCGTTATGACTGTTATTTCTCATTAGTAAAGAAATCTACCTATTTCACAACCTTTGGTCAGAGAAGCAAACAAAAGCCAATCAGGCAGGCACTGTCATTCTTTATGAAAAGGCTGCTAGGAACAATCGTTTGATGAGTTAAGGCAATTTTCATTAAAATGGTCTTAGAAGCAGGAGCCCAGGTAATGAGTCTATATTTTATCTATCTAAAAATGTAGAATAAGGTGTTATGAAAGGAATGTTCACAGCCTTCAGTAGCGCTTTATCTTTCATTTCTCTCTCTCTGTTTTGTTAGCAGTTTTAAAGCAAACTTGACGAATGTACTACGATCAAAATCAGAACTTTTTTCCTTAAAAAATAATTAAGCTGATAATTAATTTCCTTTTTCTCTCTCCCCTTCCCCCCTCCAAAAAAAGGGGATTTTGTTGTATCTGGTCTCGGCAAGGGCAGGGGGGCAGGTTGGAAGGGGCTAAAGTTTTAATCAATTAAGAACACTTAGGGACCAGTCATCTAGTTTGGTGTGTCACCCACACTTCTGTTTGCCCTTGTCTCCGACCCACTGTCTTGGGTTTTAGTTCAGCAACTAGAAGGATGAGGAAAAGACAGGTGGCAGCCTCTTTGGCTAATTAGTACTTTTGGTAAGAAAAATAGCTAGGGAGATGATTGAGAATATGGTTAAAGGAGGTGTTTTGGCTTGTCAGTGGATTTCAGTTTGCCAAGTTTACCCTGATTTCTTTTACTATAGGTAATCCATCGTGAACAGCATTATCATATGACCCTTTTTCCATAAGCTACGACCTGTTTACTTAGACTATAAATAAATACATTAAACACTTGTATAAATGAGTTGTGTGTTACCAAGTATTATACCCGCTCTCAGGAAGTGTCAAGCTAGGAAGAATGAAGTGTACATTTAACAGTGGGACAAAGAGTATTAAAACCTGTATCATTCCCAGAAAAAATCAACACAAGCTAAAGAATTAGAGTTGGGGAAAAGTTCTCAGAAAAGAGGAGAGGGGAAGGTTACAGTATAGAAAATATCATGTAAATTCTAATTAAACTAATATCAGATATGTAGGAAAATGCAAAATAACATCTAGGAGCCTCAAGGTAGCAGGGAAAGGAAGGTAGTGGGGTGAAAAAAAGGAAATCTGTGTGCGGGAAGGGTAAGTAGAAGGAGACTGCCAGCTACACCTGCATTGAATCAAGGTGGGCTGCCAGTTCCGGAGGAAGACAGGATTTTCCATTCCCTGTACACACTCAGGGATAGACCTCCAGGACTCACAGGTGGATCAGTGCCAGCTTGTCCTCCAGGTAACAGAAGCTCATTTGCCAGGCAGGCTTGGACCATGCTATCTGGTCTGTGCCTGTTTCCTTCCTTGGTTCATTCAAAAGATCACTGCAACCGAGTGACTGCCAGGGCAAGTCTGATTATCACCTTCATGCAGAAGTCCTTCCCATTGCTTCTCGAATAATCCTGTTACCAGTTGTAAAGACCTGCGCAGTTGACCCTTTCCATCTCTAGTCTCCACTCCACCGCAAGCCACCCCCCTTATTCTCTCTTTAGACTCCGCTTTCACCACAAGTCTCCCCCGTATTCTCTCTTCCCCGGCCTGTGACCTCTACGTTACCAGACTCTCTTCAGCCCTAGAGCCTTTCCTCGTATTCCTCCCTCCATCTGCAAATGCTCCTCCCTTTACTATGTAATCACTTAATTCCTTCCTCTCCCATGCCCACACTTCTTGGCAGCGCTTATCACAGTTGAAGTTTTGTATTCTGTGTGTCTTAGAAGAGAGGAACCGTGTCAGCTTTTTCTCAACATCCCCATGCGTGGTTGGCTTGAAACACATGTGTTGTGAATGGATGAAGGGGAAAGCTGAAGAGGGTAGTGGTGGATTTCAGTCTTATTTTCACCACTTCCAGGATATTTTCTTACCTGTGGGTGCCTACCTATTCACAATGTCATAAATAAGAAAGAAGTTTCTTTTTTTCTTATGTAGAAGGCCAGGCACATGGTGAGCTAGGCAAAATGGTCAGGGCCCAGCTTTCTTCTCCCTTTTTTACTGTGTATCCATGAGCCCAGTTTACAATCAAGAGCTCTGTTGGTAAAGAAAAATGGGGAGAACAGTCCCAGAGGCAATTAGCAATCTCTGCCATAACGCCTTATAAAGGTACGGTAAGGGTTAAATACATACATAAGACTGAGCACAGTGCCTGACACGTAACACTCAACCATGGCTGTTGGCATTCCTCCACTCAACGTACATGCAGCAAATGATGCATCCAGGGGGCCTTCCCACCCCTGTTCTTGGGAAATTTTTCAGCTCTTCCTTCTTTGTTTCTTCATTGTTTGTGTCATATTACTTAGTTTACTATGTTTGCAGACAGTTTACCCTACGTATGGGGAGCGCATCTCTGTTTTTCTTTTGATACTTCATGTAATAACAGCCCTTCTGCCATCCTGCCCACCGCCCCCACCCCATCGCCCCACTCCCAGACTGTGTTCTCCATGGCCTCTTCATGATTCCTGTCAGCCTCCCCACAGCTAAGATAAACTCTGCTAATCAAATACGCCACAGATTTCCTCCTGTTTCCTCCTGTGGATGGTGCTATTTGGGCGTAAGTCTACCTGTGTGTAAGGCTGTGCTTTGACACACAGGAGGTGGACAGTGGGGGGTGAAGACAGAGGTGAGATGGAACTTTAATGAAAATAGAGTAGCACAGTGTGTGTTTGTTCTCAACAGTTTATTTTCTTTATTTCCTGTAAAGGCAATTGACCGAGGCGTGTGCTTTGAACTGGTCTACAGCCCTGCCATCAAAGACTCCACAATGAGAAGGTACACAATTTCCAACGCCCTCAGTTTGATGCAGGTCTGCAAAGGAAAGGTATGGTTTCATCATTTTAGGGTGCTTTTCAAATCTAGCAGTTTATTATTAATCCACTAGATTATCCAACTGATTCCTTTTCCTTAGAGCAGAAAGTTCTCAAGGCACAGGAACAAATTCTCCCATTTCAGTGAGCTCTGCAAGTTTTAAAGGGAAGAAAAATATTGAGAAAAGAATAATGTGACAGGGGGAAGATGTGTTGAAAGCCTTTCTTTTAATAAGAAATTTGTAATTTAGCCCCTATGAAAAGAGTAACCTAGATAATAATTGTTTATCATCAGTGAGTTGAATTTAGATTGCATGACCTTTTCCAACTAGTTTTTTTTTTAAGATTTTATTTATTTATTTTTAGAGGCAGGGAGAAAGAGAGGGAGAGAAACATCAGTGTGCAAGAGAGTCATCCATTGGTGGCAAGAGGCAACCAGGATGTGTCTCTTACATGCCCCCAACTGGGACCTGGCCCGCAACCCAGGCCTGTGCCCTGACTGGGAATCAAACCAGCAACCTTTCAGTTCACAGGCCTGCACTCAGTCCACTGAACCACAGCAACCAGGTCTCAACTAGTTTTAAAACTAATCCATCTTTTCTAAGATCTGTGGGAAAGACCTATTCTGCTTCTTACAAGTTGCCTTTTGTTTGACATGAGGTCTTTTCATTCTTTCACTTTAATTATCTACCTTATCTTAAGAGAAGTTGGTATTTATAGAGCCTTAAATGTTAAATGTGATTACTGGTTATTTGTATTATAGACTCATTTTTTTAAACACATCTAAAATTAATATGATCACTTTCTCTCTTGTAGAATGTAATTATATCTAGTGCTGCAGAAAGGGTAAGTCTGCCGCTAAGTACTTTGTTTTTGTTTTGGTTTTTTTTCAAGTTATAAAACTTTGAGTTTCTAGGGGAGAAATTAAAATAGTAATAAAATGAACATTTATTGCATGTTTATAGTAAAGGTTTCTAGGGGAGAAATTAAAATAGTAATATAATGAACATTTATTGCATGTTTTCATTTTTAACTGTATTTGCTCATTGTAATTGCTGAAGAGTAATATTTACCCCATTCCTTTGAGGCTTTAAGTTTTGTTTATACAGTTTTTTTGTTGTTGTCATTGTTGTTTTTAATATATTTTATTGATTATGCTATTACAGTTGTCTCATTTCTCCCCCATCATGCCCCTCCACCCTGCACACCCCCTCCCACCCACATTCCCCTCCTTTAGTTCATGTCCATGGGTCATAAGTTCTTTAGCTTCTACATTGTTTATACAGTTTTTTATATTGTTAGAGAAGCTTTTTAAGGTTCTTTTGTATTTTCAAAAACTAAAGAAAACAATCGAAATTACAAAGACTTATATTTATGCCATTGACTTTTTTATATTTGGAGACCTAATCATCCTATTAATTTACTGCAGGTGAAGTCTTGAAATGTTATCAATAACTTCTCTCATGTCTGTTTTTTGTTCATTTTACTTTAGCCTTTAGAAATAAGAGGACCATATGACATCGCAAACCTGTATCCTTCTCTGAGTAAGATGTTCATGAAATTTTCTTTTAGGAAATTTGGGATTTGAAATGATACACCTTAACAAGATAGTTTTCTTAATATTTTACTATAAGTTTACAACTAATAATATCAAAAAGAAATTACATCAGGTCATAGCTTCATCCTTTTGTTTTCTGGACCAAAGGTGAGGTAGAAAAAGGAGGACAAGAATGAGGGACTATATTTAAAAAGCTGAGAGTTAAATGAGCCTCTTCTCCAATGCATGTTGCATTTGGGCAACATGGAACTGCTGTAGAATTAAAGTATCTCTCCGAGTCTGACCAGTGAGCTGGCATTGTCAGTAATGTTTGTGTTAGTCTTGTGTCCTTGGCTGACTCTAGGTTGAAATCCTTAATGACCCCACAGAGGGTTGCTGTTTGGACTCTCTGAGAGTGAGGCCAAGGCTGCGGTGTCCATCAACTGCCGAGCTGCGCTTCTCCACGGAGGTGAGCAAGTTCTTCCAATACAAACACTGCATGGTCGTGGTAGGAGCCAATCTTTTTTATCAGACAGTTGAGCCATATCTACTTTTATTATCCTGCCCTGTAGAGTTCCTTTAGGGTTACCTTGCCTCAACCTGTTTTAGCCATATCCATCAGTGCTTCCTCATCCTTCACTTCAGGCTTTACTTTCTGTAGTTCGTGGAATGAATAAAGATTGTGTTACAGAAATGAGTGCTGAGCGCATTCTTTCAAACTCTGCCTGCATGTCCCTGCCTGTATTTTGATGTGCTTCCTTTTTTCCTGTCTCCTTCCTCCTCTTCGTAGGAGTGTCCTTTCCCTTCTAAAAATCACTGTTTTACAGAACTGAAATGTTAACAGTATATGTTGTATCATTTATTAAGAACACAAAAACAGCGAATGTATTGTAAAAACCCAAATAACAAACTCCAATTAGAAGTGGAGGGTATATCCAGACTATGGAGAATGAAAGTGGAGTTTATATTTTTTTAATTTACATTTTTCTGTTTTATCTTCATTCTCTTTGAAATTTTTACCTCTAGTGGTAGTTGGTCAAGAAGCAATTTACTTGACACCAGAGAAATTTTAAGCTTCAGAATAGGTCGCTACAAGTGGACGAAGTTACTTGGTATGCAAACTCTAGCGAAGTTACTGAAGTCTTGTGTGCTGTGCCTGGATCTCGGTGATCCGATTTCCCCCTGAGAGAACTGTTTACTGTACTGACTTGCCGTGAAGTAAATGATTTTGCTTTTGGTTTCAAAAGATTTAGTTTGAGATTGTTGTAGCACATAGCCTAGACCCCATCAAGTAAGCTCTGGGAATGACCAAATTAATAGGATTTTTATGGAAATTTTTCTGAAATTAAGGAACACTTTGGTCACACTTTGGTAGTGTTGCCATTATTTTGTCTATTTTAAATGAATGTAAGGAATCATCAGGAGTCTGTATAATAAGTCATATTCCATGTAGACTAAAACAAGAACCAGAAACTCTTTTTATTTTAGCTTTCTAATAGTAAAATTTTTTATTATTTAATTGATTATGTTATTATAGGTATCCTGATTTATCCCCCTTTGCCCCTCTCTACCCAGTACCCCCTGCTCCCTCAGGCCATCTCCACACCATTGTTCATGTCCATGGGTCATGTGTATAAGTTCTTCGGCTACTCCCTTTCCCATACTGTACTTTACATCCCCATGGCTATTCTGTAACTACCTGTTTGTACTTCTTAATCCCCTCACCTCTTCACTCAGTCCCCCACAACCCTCTCCATCTGACAACCATTAAAACACTCTTCATTCCCATGATTCTGTCTCTGTTCTTGTTTGCTTGGTTTGTTTTTAGATTCAGTTGTTGATAGATATCTATTTATTGCCATTTTATTGTTCATAGTTTTGATCTTTTTTTGTATAGTTGCCTTTGACATTTCATGTAATAACAGTTTGGTAATGATGAACTCCTTTAGTTTATTTCTTGTCTGGGAAATTCTTTATCTGCCCTTTGATTCTAAATGATATCTTTTCTGGGTAAAGCAGTCTTGGCTGTAGGTCCCTCCTTTTCATGACTGAATATTTCTTGCCAGTCCCTTCTAGCCTGCAAGGTTTCTTCTGAGAAATCAGCTAACAGTCTTATGGGAACTCTGCTGTGGGTAACAAACTGCTTTTCTCTTGCTGCTTTTAAGATCCTCTCCTTATCTTTAACCTTTGGCATTTTAATTATGATGTGTCTTGGAGTGGGCCTCTTTGCATCCATCTTGTCTGGGATTCTTTATGCTTCCTGGACTTGCATGTCTATTTCCTTCACCAAATTAGAGAAGTTTACTTTCATTATTTTTTCAAATAGATTTCCAATTTCTTGCTCTTTTTCTTCTCCTTTTGGTAAGCCAATGATGAAAATGTTGGACCACTTGCTGTTGTCTCAGATACTACTTACACTCTCCTCATTTTTTTTATTCTTTTTTCTTCTTCTTGTTCTGATTGGTTGTTTTTTGCTTCCTTATGTTCCAGATCATTGCTTTGATTCTCAGCTTCATCCATTCTACTGTTGTTTCCCTGTAAATTGTTCTTTATTTCAATTAGTGTATCCTTTATTTCTGACTGGATCTTTTTTATGCTGTTGAGGTCCTCACTAAGTTCCTTGAGCCTCCTTATAACCAGTGGTTTGAACTCTGCATCTGATAGATTGCTTATCTTCCTTTTGTTTCCTTCTTTTTCTGGAGTTTTGATCTGTTCTTTCATTTGGGTCATATTTCTTTGTCTCCTCATTTTGGCAGCCTCCCTGTGTTTGTTCCTGTGTATTAGGTAGAGCTGCTGTGACTCTCTGTCTTGGCAGTGTGGCCTGATGCATTAGGTGTCCTGTAGGGCCAGTAGCACAGCCTCCCCTTCCACCCAAGCTGGGTACTCAAGGTGTACCTTTTGTGTGGGCTGAGTATACCCTCCATTTGTAGTTGAGGCTTAATTGCTGTTGGCAGGTCAATGGCAGGGGTTTACCCAGGCCAGTCAGCTGCAAGGACTGGCTGTGACCACTGACCACCAGCCTCTTCCCTCTTTGGAGAATCAGCTGTGCGGGGGCAGGGTGGTGGTGCTCCTGGCATGGTCTGTTGCTATCTACTGGGTGCGCTGGCCCTGGGGTTTCTTGGGTGGTGCAGGCCAAGGTTAGTCCCTACCTGTGTTGGACTTTGGACCACCCTGCCTGAGCTGTAAAGCAACCTGAGATGGCTGCTACTTGTTCTGGGTTTGGACATTCCCAGATGAAACCAAACAGTGAATCTAGGCTGGGCCACTTAGCAAGAGTTATGCAGGCTGAGGACTCACTGAGGCTGGCTGTTGCTTATTTGGGAGGATTTAGGAAGTTGTGAAGCAGGAGCCAAGACCAGCCATTCATATGGAAAAGTTACAGTTTATAGTTGGGTGGCCCCAAACACTGGTTGGGAGGGAATCTCAGGGGATCTCCTGGGAGGGACAGTGTTAGCCAGGTTGATGGAGTCTCAGATATATCACCCACCTGCCAGATCTGTGGCTCTGTGTGGGGTGAGTACAGAAAAGGGATAATGACCTTGCCCATCAAGAAAGAGATACTTTAAAAAAAAATGTAATAGGGTCCTGGCTGGTGTGGCTCAGTGGTTGAGTGCCATCCTGCAAATCAAAAGGTCGCCAGTTCAATTCCCAGTCTAGGGCACATGACTATTGCAGGCCAGGTCCCCAGTGGGGGCCATGTGAGAGGCAACCACACATTGATGTTTCTCTCCCTTTCTTTCTCCCTCCCTAAAAAAATAAATAAATAAAATCTTTTGAAAAATGTAATAGAGAAAAATATAAAGTTCTGCATTTGGCTTTAAAAAATCATTTATTTAACATAGAATATATGTAAAGCTGGGCTTTTATAGAAGTTAAACTGAAAGATTTGTGGACTTTCACCCCAGTGTGCTCAGGACAGTCCTAGTTTATGCTTGCTATATCCTTGAAGAATTAACCACACATCTAGAGGAAAAAGTGTAGCTGCCCTGGTTTAGTTGACATGGAGATCAATAGGAGACAGTTATGCAGTGTATTCCTAAGGTTGCTGATTTACCTTAGGTTACATTAGAAGAAAGAAAGGATTCTGAAGCAAGGGGCTTTAAAGGTTCATTGTTGCCCTCTACGCTGATGAAGTCCCAGCTGGCATCTGTGTCATCCTTAGTGCCACATTTGAGAAGGAGAGCGAAGCATCAGAGCACCACCCGAAGACAGTTAATAGGTTCTTAGAGGGTCTGGAAACCCACTCACGAGAGGAGTTGTTGAAAGCAGTGCAAGAACAGAGACCAGGAAAATAGAAAATTTGGGGGGACACATAGTAGCTGCCTTTCAACCTTGGGAGTCTTGGGACAGGGAATCAGAATTAGATGGGCCCTAGAGGTTTCCAGAGACCAGTGAATGGCACCTGCGGGGAAGGGACAGAGAAAGGGGTGCAGGGGCAGAGGCTTCGGCCAGTGGTTGACACGGTTGGTGTCCTCAGTCCGCCATTGGACCCAGATGGACCTCTTGTGAGACCTGCCCTAATTCCTCATGAATGCAACAGTGCACCCATCAGTAAGTGCTCTAGAGGTAGTTGTAGATTTTCCTTGGTAAGGATGAGTGAAGGAAATACTACATGTGAAAACACTTGCTAAACTAAAGCCCTATACAAATGTTATTTCCAAAAGACTTAGCTGAAAGAGCATCTTTATCTGAAAACTGTAAAGGTCGTCTTTGTAATTACCAGCTTAATTTAAGAAGTAAATATTCATGTGATAAGAAAAAGAACATTTCTGAGATGGATCTAAAAAAAATTTTGAAACTAAATGTATTTTGTTGTGTTACAAAATGTTGGCTTTCACAATTTAATTGTTATACTTTTTATTCAACTGATTTTTAGATTTTTACTCAAAACCATAGTGACACAAATAAGCATCTCTAATGAAACATATTTCATTTGGTGAAATGGGAATAATGGGTGATTTCTATTTATTTTAAGCCTCTCTGATTATGCTGGCATTTTAATGACCTTGAGGCAGTTTTGTGCTTTTTGTATATTAAAATGCTTTTAAACGACCGGCAAAGATATAGTAGATTTGTTAAGTTAATCCTGACAAATGAAAAGGTAATGCTTAACTCTTTAAAATTGACTTTACTTTTATTATTTGAAATAAGAAGTAATTCTTAACTAAATTTATGTTTGTTGAGTTCTTTTGAGTCTACTTCCTTCATAGCTAATGAATCTCTCCCTCCCACATCGTAAGGACTAAGTTGAAATCTCTTTTCATGGCATTGTGGCTCTTCTGAAGTGTTAGAAATACGCAAGAAATAGAAGCAGGAAGAACCAGGTGATCTGATCCAAGTTTTAACAGAACAGACCCTTGGTTCAGGGGACAACAATACTATTACCGAATGGACCCCTCCCTTCTCCTGGGGTGCTCCTGTACTAGGTTTGCCTTGCCCCCTGCCAGGGAATGACGTCTCTCAGTGTCAGAGATTGGTGAAGAGGAAAGGATTTATTCAAAGGTTGTACAGATTTAGAGTAATCACTTAATGTCTTCATTGAAATCCCAAAGTCCCTTAAAACACCCACAAACACACACAATCCCTCGTTACCCCCTTTCCCCAATCCAGGGTACTGAATCTCAGGAAAAGAAATAGAAGTCCGTGGCTCAGGTAGTCCCGGTTCTTCCGAGTATTCCGTGCTCAGCTGACAGGCCTCCCTCGGTTCCCAGCACCATTAGCTGTGTCGTCGGGATCTCCAGTTCTTAATGCAAAACCACATTGCACCTTCCCATGGCCCACCAGCGAGAGTCCTTTCACCCCTTTCCTTCCCCGCAGCGTCTCTCCTGCGTTCTCCCAAACTGCTAAGAGAGAGCCCTGCGTTGCTGCTACATCTAGCTTCCTAGCTTCCTAAGCTATGTGACAGAGGGAGCCCCAAAGCTGCATGGTTCTCCCTCTCTCACCAAAGCTGTGTGGGTCTCCTCTTACTCCAAGCTCTCACGCAGGCCCTCCAACCAGGGGAGCTGCCTCCCAGTTACATCCTGTGTGGAAGTCACTGCCATCTCTCTGGCCCAAAGCATGGCCACAGCTACTTAACATATCCATGAAACCAGTTAAAAGTTATAGGTATGTTAAGTGACCATGTCAGAGGTTGTTTGCAAAACTATTGCTATGCACAGCAGTTCTCAGCGTCCCTGCCCCATGTGTCCCATCCCCCCAGTTCAGACTCGTGGGGGTGAGGACATCCTATATTATTATTTCCTGGACACCCTGAGTTCTGGACCCCATTACATTACAAGTCCCTACCTGGGTCCCCTTGGCTGCACCGTTACACAAGTGCCTTTATTTGATGCTGTGCCGGGAGGTGGACTGAGTGGGGTTCAGCTTCAGCACTGGGGGAAAGCAGGAGAGGGGTTTTGGAAAGAAAAAGAGCGGGGTCTGTGGCAGGATAGGGGAGGCTGTGGTTCTTCTGGGGGAGTGCCTGGGGACGGAGGGTTTCAGGATGTGAGCTGGGACAATGGGTTAGGTAAAGGGCAGGCTGTTCCCAGGTCCAGGAGTATCAGTCTGACCACCGACCAGATGTCTGTTGGGGGAGGTAAGAGACAGTTTCGATTAAGCCACAGGCTATCAATTGAGGTGGGAGAACTGAGTTAGGAGCTGGCCAGCGGGTTGGCCCGACTGCGTCATGAGCAGTTTGGCGGGCTGGAAACTGGCCTGACCCTTTCAAGAAGCTACTCTGCCATCCTCATTTCCTGTTAAGTTTTTCTCATTCCTCCTTCATACCAGCCATATTGTCCCCTAACCATATTAGGTTCTTCTTCCCTCTCTCCCTGTGCCTTTGCAAAGGAATACTTTTTTCTCCATTTCCCCCGCCCTTTCCTTTTCCTAGAGTTACATCTTTCATACCTTTCTTGATTTATCCAGGCAGTTAATTCTCATGGGTACCTCCATTCCTCCTGTGTTTGCCCCTAATGCACGCACTTAACTCAGTGTGTTGTGGGAAGAAGCCCCGTGTTCGGCATCTCCATACCCTCTACAGATGACACGGTGCCTGGCCTGCGCAGAGATGTTTAGCAGAAGTTGGCTAAATTTAAGTTGAACCATGCTGACCTAAAATCTGATAATCCTATTCTTTGTCCATCATCACCAATATATGAGATAAATAAATATGCAAGTTCGATTTTCTTCATTCACTCGAGTATTTATCGAACAGCTATTACATAACCAGGCATTGCTGAATGTTGGCAATACAGTAAATACGGTTGATTCTTCAGAAGTGCACTGATGATCTAGCGGGGAAGACTGGCACAGTGTGTGCCGGAAGATGAAGTGAAGCACACACCGCCGTGGGAGATACACAGTTGATGTGGTACTTACTGTTGTGATTCTTCCGTGTTTTTCCCATGTAAAGCGCTGCTGTGCCAAGGTCTGTGACTTGGGTTCTGGCTGTTTAAGGTACCACGGACAAACCATTACAGATAGCCTGCCCTGCAGTTTTACTCTTGAAGTAGTCCTCCTTAGGAATGAGTTCGATGTTAAAAATATACAGATATTTTGGGGGGGGAGGCAGAAAACTGTACGTGAAAAATAATTTTTAGAGATTGTAAAATAATAATAAAAATATACAGATATTTGTACATTTGGGGCAAGGGAAGGGTACTAACAGTAAATGTCACCAGCGGTCCGCATTCCGTGGTGTTCGTATCATTTCCTAGTGCTGTAAGTCAGAGCGGCTTGGTGACACTTGTTGAACTACCTCTTTAAATCATGTCTTAACCTCAGGCTCTGTGGTTTCCTCCCTTGTTTTACAGAAACTAGGAAAACTGCTTTTGGAATTATTTCCACAGTGAAGAAACCTCGGCCATCAGAAGGAGATGATGATTCTCTTCCAGCTTGCAAAAAAGCCAAGTGCGAGGACTGAAGAGAACCTCCCCGTCTCCGGCAACGCTCCCGCTTCCCTTCCATAGCCCGTCAGCCACGAGAGAAATGCCACTTTTGTGCGAGCTGCTGTTTCCACATGGAGCTGGAAACCGGTGGTCTCGCGAAACGATTTTATGTTCAAGCCATTGAACTCACAAACAAAACCTGGTGAAGCATTAAAATAACAGACTCAGCTTCATGAATTCAGATACTGTATTATAAGAGAAAAGCAGTCTATAGTTAATATTCTTTGTGTAAGTGATAAAACAGCAGGTATAAATTAGATGTTTTGATATTTCAAGACTTTTTAAAAATGCGTTTTGTTCATTTAAAAACTCATGCTTCTCTGCTTTACTTGATGCACAGTTTTTCCAACCTTACTACTCAAAAAGTTGTTGTTTTTCAGGACTATTAAAATTTATATTAAGGGATTGGCTTTTAGTTGATCTGTTCTTTTAAGCCTCTTTTTTATTATGTTCATCAGGTCAAAGTTCTTTCTAAGAGGACTTGCTGTGAAATTTGTAGAAGGAGAAGGAAGTGCACCTAAAATCACGGTTGGCTTCTTCCTCTGCTGCTTCTTACCTCCATGGTGTCCTTGAAGTAGGATTCTCTCCTTTGACTGGGAAGCCCCTGAAAACCTAATGCTGATTTTTGCTACTAGTTGTATTAAGAATATCAAAGCATTAGATTTAACCAACTTTGGAAGTAATTTTTTAAGAGGAGGATTATTATATTAGGTAGAAGTAGCTTTTTTTGCAAAATATCTGCATTTTTGCTATTGATATAAATAATTCTTCAAGAAAAAGAACAGAGTCAGAGAAAAGATCATTTCAAAAAGAAATCTTTATACCAGTCTCACTGGTGAATACAGATGCTTAAATAAAATATTGGTAAAGAGAAACCATTAGAACAGAGTATATCATGGCAAGGTGAGATTTATTCTAGGAATCTAAGAATATTTGTTCTTTTTAATGTTCTATACTTTATAATATTAATAGGTTAAATGAAAAAATCAGAATCATCTTAGTAGATGCTAACAAGACATTTCATAAAATTTAAAATCTACTTCAGATTTAAAAATTAAGCAACAATAAGAACCCTTGGCAAAACACAAGTAGAGGACTATTTCTCTCTCTCTCTCTCTCTCTCACACACACACACATGTTCCGTATCTATTTATACATTGTATATATTAACCATGATCGTTCTAAAAATAAAGCACTTTTGACTGGTTTCCACTTGCGTAACTTGATGGATTAGCCTACGCCATATAGCTGATGGCCACTGCTACTGAGCCCACACACCGGCAGTTCGAAAGTTAGGTGTGTGTGTGTTTATTCCCAAGTTTTTGTGTCATTGTATTTAGCATTGTAAAGTTATATAAGTTAGTTAAAAATTATGAGCACTGATGAACTACGAGGAGTAAAAAAAGAAATCCCAGGAAAACTAGATTTGATGCTTTTGAAAGTTTTGCAAAAAAGAGTAGTCACTAAAAAAAAACTGTTAAAAAAAGTGTGAGCAGGATAACTAAGATTTGGGGGAGGTGCAGTAAAATTCTGCACTTGGATTGCCTCACAAGAGTCGTAAGTTCTTTCTTTAAAGAGACTGGAACCGAAGAAGAACAACTGTGGATCTCCCGCCAGTGCTTCCACGCCCCCAGGAACAGGCTTTGACCTTTCTTTGAAAGACTGCCCCATGAGTGTACATTTGTATGCATGTAATTTAAACTGAAATAAGACACGTAAGTAGATGTATGTTTTAGCTATTCTTTTTAAGATTTTATTTATTTTAGACAGAGGGGAAGGGAGAAAGAAAGAGGGAAACATCATGTGTGATTGGTGGCCTTTCACACACCCCCAACTGGGGACCTGGCCCGTGACCTAGGCACATCCCTTGACTGGGAATTGAACTGGCGACCTTTTGGTTCATAGGCTGGCACTTAATGCACTGGAGCCACACCAGCCAGGGCTTAACTCTTTTTGATGCCACACCTCAATCTACTTTTTAGTCAACTTGGCTGTTGTGTGTGTGTATATATTAATATACCCCAATTGTACCTGATAATATCGAGGACTTCAATGTTATATCAGAAACGAGGTAAAGTTATTGCAGGTATGACTGTCTTCTTGAAAAATAAGTAACTGGGAAAACATTAGACATACAGGTGCTTTTTCGTTTACAAACGTGTTCCATATTTGCAGTTATGCCTGCTTTCTATTTCTGAATATGTGCTTATCTCATTCAAAATACTAGGGCATGATGGCTGGTCACCGGTGAATAGCGGTCAGCGGGTTGCGTTCTAATCATGCAGGGTGTCCAGCCTGTGGCCCTGGGGCCACATGAGCCCAGATGGCTGTCCATGTGCCCCAACACAAAATGGTAAATTTACTTAAAACGTGAGATTTTTCTGTGATTATGTGTTGCAGTGTATTTAATGGATGGCCCAAGACAACTCCTTCCAATGAGGCGCAGAGACTCCTAAAGTTGGACACCCCTGTACATGTGCTTCTGTCTTTTGTTAGAATGTGAGCCACTTCCAATTCAGTTGCAACAAGATGACCATACCTATGATAAAGTTTCAGCAAAATATGCCCTGGCTGGTGTGGCTCAGTGGGTCTGGTGCTGGCCTGCAAACCAAAGGTTCCTGGTTCGATTCCAGCTCAGGGTACATGCCTGGGTTGCAGACCAGGTCCCCTGTTGGGGGTGTGCAGGAGACAGCCAATCGAACTTTCCCTCATACATCTGTGTTTCCCTCTTTCTCCCTCCCTTCCTCTCTCTCTGAAAAAAATAAGTTCTGCAAAACAGTGATAAAGTACAGAAGAGCTAATAGTTTTAATTGATACTTCTTAAAATACCATTTTAAAAGATGACCCTACTGATAAAGACATAAACTACTAAGAAATGTATAGGACCTCTATGAAGAAAACTGGAAAATTTTTTATTCAATTACTGTTGTCCCTATTTTCCCCCATTGCTCTCCCCTGCCCTGCCCACCCACCCCTGCATTCAATTCTCCCCCACCCCTGCCCAGTTGTCCTTGTCCATGGGTTCTTTATACATGTTCTTTGACTTGACCTTTCCCCTTCTTTCCCCCATTGTCCCCCACCCCTCACCCCTCTGGTCCATGTCAGTTTGTTCTTTATTTCCAGAAAACTCTTAAAATCACAAGGGGAATTAAAGAAGACTGGAATGCATGGAGACATTCTATTTTCTTGGATGAGGAGACATGATACATCAAATTCTCTGCTCAACTAATGAATTTAACAAAATCCAAACACAGTGTTTATGTTTTTGTTTGCTTGTGTGTATGCTTAGTTTATAGACGATATTTTGAAAGAATAAATGTAAAAATAGGAAATTTTGTAGAATAATAGACCTGTACTGGACAATTATGCAAAGCACAGCAGAACACTAATAATTAAAACAGTGTATATATTAAAAAGGAAACAAAAACTGTATAATTGGTGCAGAAATTGTTTCGGGTTAATGAGAGAGTTGGGAGCCCAGAAGCACTCACTCACTGCAGTTAGGAGAGGAAGTGACGGGGTTGGTCGGCAGGTGGTGTTGGAAGAACAGGTCGCCGTGCGTGGGGGGCAGCCCAGCGTACCAGTTAAGGGCAAAGCCTGAAGACACTGCCTGCACGAAAACCCCAGTGTGCTAGTACTTACCGCCCGTGACCTTGGGCGGATTGCATAACCACTCTTGCCTCACTTCGTCTGTTCTCCTTGTGGCATTGCAAGGGTTAGCTAGGTTAATATCTAGAAGGCTCAGAACAAGATCTGTCCTACTATCAGCTATCATTCCATCATTTGGGGGGAAAATCTAATTTCTATCTCATTCTGAGTACACACACCCAAAGTAAATACAGGTAAATGAAAGATACAATTTTTTAACTTGTAAAATACTAGAGAAATAGGTAAAATTTAAAAAAAGTTTGTATTAGAAAAGACAAAGTGGTCATTAAAGCCAGAAAACAAAAAGCTTGATTGATTTGATTATAAAAATATCTGTTAGAAAAGCACAACTAGGAAAGTCATTTATGATGCACATTCCAGAGAGGTTTAGCATCCTTACCTTTTAAGAAACTTTTTAAAAAAACACCCAACATGCCAAATGCCATCCATGTCCACCCAGACCCCTCTTACCAGGCTGGTGTACCCAGCCCTCAGCTGCTCCAGATGGTGGGAACTAATGGCGTATCTCCATCCTCTGAAGGATCGCCCTGGATGATGGGTATCGCCTTACCCAGAGATGCCTGGGAAGTTTTGACTCCACCCCTTAAGGTTGGTCTGCAGACGACGCCTGATGGCAGGGCATTACAGCCTGGCCTTCTGGCCTGTGCTGTGCAGTTCATGCTGCCGAGCTCCCTGGGGCTGGGCTGAGGAGGCTTCCTTCAAGACTTCCTTTGAGACCACATCCTTGCCTCTTTTCTTCTCCTGCCTCATCCTATTACCCTTGTTTCTTCGCAATAAACCACAAGAACCCTCATTTCAAGTGCTGCTTCCAGGGAACCCGACAATAGAAGACTGGACAAAAAAGGCTGACCCAGAAAAATGCTCCATAAACATGAAGATGCTGAACTTTACAGTAATCAAGCAAAAGTAGTCAAATTTATATATATTTTTATATATAATAAGATTGAAAAGATTTATAAGTTTTTTCATAATTGGAAAGGCAATAACATGGAAGGGGTATAATTTGATACCAATCTGACAGATACTTCTGTAAGTGTGTCTTTTCAGAAATAACTGGTTACATATAAAGGGTGCATGGAAAAGGATATTCATTACAACAATATCTAAAATAATGGGAAAATGGAACAACCTAAATGCCCAATAATAATAGGATTAGTTAAATGAGCCATTGTATATTGAAACATAAGAATACCATCTATAGGGATGTGTAGAATAAGTTATTTAACTGAAAACAGTTATAAAACTAAATGTACAGTGCCCATGCGTAACGTGCACAGAAAAATCAGAGTGCCTTGAAGTTGGAATTATTGGTGCGGTTTGCTTTTTTCATTATCCATTTCTATAACTGGCTTAATACTTAATGGGTATGTATTACGCATTCACGGGGAGAGAGGAAGTTTTTTCCCTTGGGGGCTGAAGGCAGTATGATCAATGTTATGGCCCAGAGGAAAAGTACCGTAAGAGCACTGTCGGGAGGAGAAACGAAGTCTCAGGAAGGGTCAAGTGGCTTCCTGGGCAAAATGCAGCTAACCCGAAAGAAGAATGAGGAGAAATCACGCCGTGGGTGAATCGGGGTGGGAGGAAGGCCCTTCCAGGGAACTGGTTCAGCATGTAAAAGCAGAAAAGCAAGTGCCGGTTTGCGGGCTTTTTTTTAAGTAACTGAAAATCCAAGTAGAGTTGAAATTTAGAGTTTAGATAGGAAAGTAATGAGAAATAGATAAGAATAGAGTTAACAGCTGTCAGATTTTAAGGATTTTAGAAAACGTTCAGGAGAACTGGGAACCCATTGAAGAATTTTTAAAAAGAGAACGACTTGACCAGAATTGCATTTTACAGAAATCACTCTGGCTGCAACTTGAAGAACAGACGGGAGGAAAGTAAACCAGGGAGTGGGGGGTCCCAGCAAGGACCATTTGAGTTATCCAGGGGGTAACCCATGGCAATCTGAACCAAAGGAGTGGCCCCTGGGATAGGAGGAAGTGGACGGATTACAGAGCAGTGTGCTTGGTGAGAAGATTTTGCAGGGTTGAAAGAAAGGGGTGAGAGAACGAGAATGTTGAGAACTTTCGGGAGTCTCTTGGACACAGGTGTGTTCCCTTCACTGAGAAAACACAAGCCAACAGACAGACTGTGGACAAAGAGCTGGCTCAGGTGGGAAGACAAGGAAGGAGCTTTTAAAAGTTGACTTCCTGCCCCAGCTGGTGTGGCTCAGTGGATTGAGTGTTGGCCTGCAAACCAGGGGGGGTCACCTGTTCTATTCCCAGTCCGGACATACGCCAGGGTTGTACACTGGGCCCCCAGTGTGGGGGCACGACAAAAGCAACCACACATTGATGTTCCTCTCCCTCCCTTCCCCGGTCTATAAAAATAAATAAATAAAATCTTAAAAAAAAAAAAAGAGTTGACTTCCTGTGCTGCAGGAAGTTGACATTTTTGTCTGAACTGTTTATCTTTGGCAGAACTGAGTGGTGTTGTTCTGTGGGACATATTCCATGTCACCTCCTCTGTACTAGTGCAAATCATTTTATGTGCCAACACAAAAGTGTTTTAACCTTTTGTTCTCTTCTCTCCTTTACCCTCTTGTCAGGGTAGGGGGGAGGCTTGAGGAAGACATCATAAAGAGAGAACTCTGACATATGATAATGCACTGAAGTTATGCAATGGGAAACATCAGTATTAGCAAGAGAAATGTCACCTGTGTTGTAGGTGCTTTACTTGGAAGCAATGGAAGGTCCCTGAGCTTTAAAGATCTGAGGGGTTAGAGCCAAGCCCCTAGAAAGATCTGAGGGAAGGCAGAGGGTGGTCAAGGGGATTGGGAGGGAGGAAAGGAGAGAGAAGGAAGCTCCCAGTGGCCCGGGGAGTTAGACACTGGATTGTTAGAAGACTAGATAGAAAAGCTTCAAAAATATTTCAAACCATCCTCAGAACTCTGTATGTGTCCATGACCAGCTGGCTATCTGGCAGACCCAGTTATGGACTCTGTCTGTGTGTCCTCTTAAAGTGTTAGAGGCATAGCCAAGACATCGTGTGCATGATCCTACCCGGAGTGAGTCTTTTTGGTAGGGGCACCAGTGCTGGTGTTTCACATTGGCCTCACACATTCCCTAAGTGCCAGACCTTGCCCTGCCCTGTGTTCTCTCCGGTGCCTGGAATGTGCTGTGCTTGAATGACTCCAGGTTACTCTTCAGACTCCCCTGAGAGCTACCTCCTCAAAGCGGTCTTTGTAAAAATCCTCTCACCCCATCAAATGATGTGGCTCCACATCTTAGACTCACAGCACTCTGTACTTTTTACTTGTACATACCACAGATATTTACTCTATATTTATTTCTCTGGTTATTTCTTTAGCATTTATCCATTCCAGGAAGGCAGGGAAGGGACAATCTGGTTTTCTCATCACAGGTCTTAGCACCTGGTCCTGCACCTGGCCACCAAACCCTTGTGGATCAGAAGCCATTCACCAGGTGTGTTTTCCCGTGGGAGGCCTCTGACTTTGCCTGCCGCTGTCCACAGTAATTGTTCCACCTCAATTAGCAACCCCTGATGGAACTTCTTAAGGAGCACTGTTGAACCTGCAGTAAACATTCTGCCCACTAGGGGTCTCTTGCCCCCATCATTGGGACCAAAAGAACTTCAAGTCCTTTGTATCTTTGTTTCCACAGCCTTGCTGTTCACCGTGTGGTTGTAGCCACCTCCACCTCTGCATCCTGGGAGCCTGTCGAATTGGAGAATCTCAGGTCCCACCTGCGACTGGCAGAATCAGAGTCTGCAGTCTCACAGGATCCTCAGGTGATCTGTATACACATTAAATACCAAAAAGTGCTGTTCTACAGGACATTCCTAATCCGAAAAACTTGGAGGACTAACAAAAACGCCCTCTCAATGGCCTTTTCCACTTACTGAAGTACTCGGAAAGAGGTTTAGCATTTGTTTGCTTTTATTATGAATATAAAATATACGTACGACAAATACACATTTACACATTTACAGTTTGCCATCACTTCCATCTTGTTTGAGCAGCGCCCACTCTGCAGGGCCCAGCTGCCCACTGCTTCCACTGCTCGTCACTCACACTCTCGACGTTCGCTTCACCTTGGTACCTGTGGGGCTCGCTAAGAAGTGCCAGGCCCAGCTACACCACGGCTGGCTTTCCTGTCCTTCTTACAGAGTCTCCTTCATTCTACTGCTTCCATCACTCTGTGCCTTCCATTGCCTCAGACTTCAGGAATAAAAATTCAGGAAAAAAGAGGGTGGCATTAATCACCTTTGTCTTTTAAAACACCTTGAAACGTCCCACCTGAGGGAGATGACACATCAGTAGTCACTGAGAGCACTGTTCATGAACATGGTCTAAGAACTATCTACGGGAAGGCTCTGAAGTGTTGCACATGAATTCCGCTTTGCTCACCAAATAGACGACCAGAAAGGATCTGAGCACCAGTGGTGGTGCAGTGCCTTTAAAAATAAATAAATAAATAAATAAACGGGATACGTACAAATAAATAGAGTGAGTTTCACTAAGGGAAATTTCAATGCCTATATCCCTTGTGCTTTCTCAAAACTTTCTAAGGTGCAGTTTGACCCCAGGTTGATAAGGAGAAACTGGATTTTATAACTAGTTGCTCTTCGTTGGGTCGGTGCCTTCCAAACGCAGATGAAAAGTGGTTGATGAGAGCCTGTCGTCGTTTCCCTTAGAATGCAGCGATGCGAGAGCTTTTGTAGGAGGAGTTCTCTTTGAGGCTGTCAAATATGGCTTTGGTTCCATTCTGCCAGTGTAACACCAGATCCATCGGGGTCTTCCCAGCCTAATCAAAACAGATGGCGAAATTTGACTTCCAGGTGGGAGGCATCTGTAAATTCACATCCTCTGTGTGGGAGTTTAATGCGGTAATGGATGGGTGTATGTTGTTGAAGTGTCTTACGCTTCCCTCTATGAGTAATTTGCAGCGTATATTCAAACCAGTCCTTCAGTGTTTCTCATGGGAATGCTTTGGGCATTTTAGATTAGCAACGTTCCCCTCATCTCCCCACTGACCTGTGCCAACCATGGGACTATTTCAGGTATTACTAAAAATCCCCAGTCCCAAGACACTAAATGGCAAGACTATGACAAGTCATCTTCAGATTTTAAAAAATGCCTCCATGCGTCTCCATTCTTCTGCAGCTTGGGCACAGCACGGGAGTCCTGACCTTTTAGTGAAAAACCAGTTCCTATCAATTTGGGAAATGATTCCCTCATTGATAAAACTGGTGGCAACTGAGCTGCTCCAACGCCTTGACTTAGACACTCAGGTACTGCTCAGGACCGGTACCACACCAGGGGGTAGATTTTCCCAACCGGGTCACACTGAGCGTTCTCCCCAAAAATTTGTTTTTTAGAGGTGATGTCAGTGACATGTGTGAGTAAATCATGTTTTACACCAAATTGTTTTCCTTTTTGAATATGTCTCAAGATATTTACAGAAATGAAAATCATGTCACCTCTCAATTTTTGTCTTTACATATGAGAAGTTCTCAATTTTTCCCATCTCTATCCATTCAGAAGTCTCTCTTTAACCCAGAGATAGCATACTGGCAGTTTGGAGATGCAGATCAGTCTAGAGACCTGCTTTGTTTTGGCCCAAACAGAGCTTAGAGGTTTGTTGTTGTTTGTTTGTCTTTTTAAGCTGGAATTAATTGTCAACAGTTGGAAAGTAAGAGATTTCTCAACTGAATTTGCGATCTCTGAAAAGCAATTAGACGGGCTGGCAGCACGGTGCTCGTGGGTCCGCAGGGCAACAGTGGACTGGGTAGGGAGGAGCCTCCCCCTTTAAACGTTCTGTGTGCAGATTCCCGCAGCCACCCACGTCAGTCATTTAGATGACCTGCCTGGCCCCTGTGCACATCGCGTTAGTAGCCCTGTGACCTTCACTTTGGGACTTCTCACCTCTACAGCACCTTCCTTGAGAAACACTTATCAGCCAACACGAAGACAGAGTTTCGGACAACAATACAATAACCTTGTGTGTTGTTCCCAATCCCTTTCCAGATGGTGTCTAATGGCTTTTTGGTCTCTTTGGGGAACATAGACCCATTAGGTCAATGACATTAATATTTTCAGAACCCTTAGGCCAGGGTCTAACTGATATATAGAACTTCGAGCCCTATGTGTACATTTTTGGCTATTCCACAAATTCCTTGCATGCCTCCTTACTGAAATCTGTCTCCTGATTTTCTGCCTGCTTACACAGTCTCCCCAAATCTGTATGCTATTTATCTCTGCTAGTAGTATCTCACTGCCTGGAAAAAAATCTTATTTTCTGCAGCTTTTGAGATTTTATTGAATCTATTCTTTTTCTGATACTTTACTTAAATTATTAGAAAAGACAAATCCCAATATCAGGGATGTTAACACTCTTCCACCCCAAGCAGCAGGCTCTATTTTGTGTATTTATTCTTTGTTCCTGTCACCAAGCCAGTTTTTTTAATGATAAAATATTCCTCTCAGTCTCATAGTAACACAATAAGGAAAAGAAATTATTCACATTTATATGATCACTGGGATTTTCTTTTCCTCCTTTTTTTTAAAAAGTGATTCTCCAAAAGCTTTCCAGTTATTTTTGCAGTAATTTATACCCATTCCTCTAGGTGATATTTTTAAAGCTTATATTCGATGATGTTTGTCTGGGAATTGGGACCATGAGAAGTTGGTTACATTCCCTGCTTACAGATGAAGCTAAATTAATACATACTTGCAGAAGGGACTTATACAAGCATTTTCAGGGCCTAAATATAGGAAATTATTCTGAGGGATGTGCAGATAAACCAAAGTGGAGAAGAGATGGAAATTATCTCAAAAATATAGGCACAAGTACAGCTGCCACTGGAAGAAAGTGGCGGCACGTCATGCTGCTGTGCACGGGGAGGGCTGTTCAGAATGACTCTGCGTAGAGGCTGATTATTTGAGCTCATTGGCTCTTGCTGCATTGGCCACTGTGGGACTTTAGACTGCCGCAGGAATGGTGGGTGTCCGTGCACCCCAGGCCTTGCTCTGCCAGGACGCCAAGGCAAATTGCCTTTGTGTCTGTGCAGGTGAGCAATTTGACCATCTTTTATTTTCAAGACCAAATTTTAAGAGAATTGCTAGACACTATTTGTCAGTGAAGTCATACTAGTCACTGCAGCTTCCCCCATCTCCGACCAGTGACTGGAGTCCTTGCCAAGGTTAGCAGGGATGGAATGGACAGGGGCATTTAAACCGTTAGAGAAGACCCTCGAAATACCACCATTGCGGGACTGTTTTCAAGGTTGTGAGATATGCTTTTGTAAATTAAAGAAATCTCGCAAGCAGGGTCCCTTGTTTGGAGCACTTACACAGTTCTTGACATTGAGATCAGCACCATAGGTAATCAGCAGTCTGATCATCTTGTAACGATTCAGTCTCACGGCATCGTGCAGCGGGGTATCTCCTTCCTAAAGAAGCAGAGCGAACAGGCTGAAGGTGGGCCTGACAACAGGAAGTGGGTACCAAGAGGGTGCCCAGCTTGGGGAGTGATTCCAAATCAATGGGAGTGAAGTTTAGGAGGCATACTCACTCGGTCTTTGGCGTTGAGGTCGGCCTCACAGGCGATGAGATGCTCTGCGCACTCATAGTGGCCAGTCCTCACTGCCACGTGGAGCGCTGTGCTGAGCAGCTGCGAGATTGAAGAACAAGAAGGCTGCTGATGTGAGGAATGGGGCTGCCCCAGAATGCAAGGCAGTAGGGGGGGTGGGGGCAGAAACTGGCCACTATGCATGAGCTCTCTGTGGCAAATGGGGCAGGAGGAGGGAAACAGGGTACAGGAGGAAGGAAAGGACAGATGGGAAAGGGGATGGGGGAGAGGAAGGAGGAGGGAGAGAAGAAGGGGAACAGGTAAAACAGAGGAGGAGAGGAAGGAGAGAGGGGAGGGAGGTGAGGAAAGGGGCCCGGCGGCTGGAGGAGCAGGAATACCTTATCCCGGGCACTGATTTTTGCTCCTTTATTCAGCAACAGTTTTAAGACATCCAGGTTTCCTCCACGGCTTGCCCAGTGGATGGCTGTGGATTCCAACTACATGGGAAGGTAAAAGGACATGACTTAATGGTAAAGAAGAATCTGGTCAGAGGACTTAGTACTTGGTTTCCCAGAAACACCAGCTTTGCTAGGGTCTAGATTCCCAGTTCCAACTCTTGGCCAAATGTTTTAGGTGAACTGTATGTGTGTGAATGTGAGTATATGCACTCATACATGTGCATCTGTTGTGTGCATCATTAGGAGGCTCTTAATTTAATACATATTAAGAAGAAAACTACAATTTGTTAAGAATTTCCTCCTGCCAACACGGTGCTACCCACTCGGCATGTTGATCCTCCTGGCAACATTATGAGGTAGGTGTTACTGTGTTCATTTTGCAGATGAGAAAATCAAGTCTCCAAAGTGTGTAAGTTTCTTACCCAAGGAAATACAGCTAGTCAATGGTAGGATAGATATTCAAACCCATATCTGCCTGGAACTTTTAACCACTTTTGCCCAATAGGTATCCTCAAAAGTTCCAGACAAGTTACTTAAAAATTCTGGCGAATAAAAGTAGTCCCTTCCAAAAGATTTCAGTCTGGATCTGACACTCCTTCCTGTGTCCCTGTTGTTTTTCCCTCATCTCTCGCCAGTTGTCTGCTGCCATTTGTGCTAGCACCGCCTCTGTGCTGCGACTGTCATCACTTGTGGTCGCTGCACACTGCACTTACTCGTGGATGATTCCCTCCTCACTGCTCTGTTTGGTACGTCCCTGGCCTTTCAAATCCCACACTCAGGAATTTTAGTGTCTTTCCATGCCAACTTTATTTTTTGTTTCTTTAATTATTTTGCTTTGTGTCTTTGGGGTTCAATTTTGGCCAAATCCTTTGAACTCTTGATATACCTTTTCCACTTTGCTATGAAGTCCAATTGAGCTGCATTTAAATAATAAAGCATTTCCCAGCTCAATTTCAGCTCATAAAATATGCTGTATACTGATCTTTGCAGACATCACAGTGGTTGAATTATTGAGGTCTGAATAGCAGCTGCTCTCCATAGATCCAATTCATTTCATATGCAGCCCAGCCCCAAATCACATCTGTGGCAGTCGGCATCTATCATATAAGGTGTGCAGCTAGAGAATTCGGATTCATTGCTGGCAGCCACGGGGCCAGAGCAGACAGCCGTGTATAATGGAAGGACAGGGATGTTGAAAGGCAAGTGTCGACTGCATTACCTCTCAGTAATGCTACTGACTTGATAATGACCCAACTCTCTGATGAGGATATTGAATTCTGCTCAACAGCTTTTACTTTTTTCTTTTCCCTGGAACACTCCTCTCCTTTTAAATATGTATAGAAAATACTTTCCACATGACCTAGTCTCATCTCCCAACTTTCTTTTGTATGGAGAAATAAGATTTTGCCGAGTTCTCTCAGATCAATTTCCCATTGTTTCATTGTAGATATTCTCGAGCTTCATATAGTCTCCTCATTTTGACTTATTTCCAAGCAAAGAAATATATTTACCATATCACGGAATTCAATCTGGGCTCCAGCTTCCAATAGCTTTCCCACAATTGGCAAATGTCCTTCCAGGCACGCTCTATGAAGAGCTGTTCGTTTATACTGTCAGAATAGAGATTAAAAGAGAGAGAGAGAGAGAAAGAAATGCATATAAAACTGTGCATAAATCCTTTCTAGAAGGTGTGCATCTGGAGACATTGGTGATCTAATTGATAGAAACTTGAGTGCTTACTTATGAATCAGAAATGTCAAATTCACTAAAATTGCAGAAGTAGAACAATTATCCTGCGACTGAGATTTGAGCTTCCTGCAATATACATTACTAAGTGCCTAGAAGTCCACACAGATAGTGTGAACTTGAAGGTTCAAAACTACCAGGACGCTGGTTTTCCCTCTCATATGTTGCACCTTCATTGTTTGGGTTGTATTTGTCATGCAGTTCAGACAGTTTTTGTCCATCTGGGACTGTTGCTAAGTTAAATATCTAAAAGTATTCAATTCATTTTAAGAAAATGAGAGACTCATTTTTAGCTCAACTTCAGGAATGATTCCCCATTTCACTTCATGGGGAAAAGAACATAAAAAGGATTAGTGATTTCTGGTAAATTGGCTTCATACAAGTAGATGAATAGACCTATTAAAGCTGGAACAACTGTAGGCATTGTTTCAGTCCAGTGCCCTTTATTTACAAATAAGGACACTGAGGACCAGAAAATGCAAATTAGCTGCTAAAAATCAAGTAGCAAAGTAGTGGCAGAGCTGGCAACTGAACCCCAGTCTCGAGATCCCCTGTCTAGAGCTGATGTGTTCAGGTCTAATCAGAGATTATGCTAGTTACATAATGCTGCAAAGGTGATTTGTTGGCCTTGCTTCATTATTAAAAGTCTATCCCAAGGATCTAAGAAGTTAAAGATGAAGTGAAAAATCAGCCAGAAGTATTTAATGTAAAAAAAAAAAAAAAAAGATTCAATCCATAGCACTTATCCAGCCTTTTTATTTTTCTAATTACTTTTGTTTTGGGTTGGGTTATGTTGGAGTTTGTTTTTTTTTGGTTTTTTTCTTTTTTTTTTTTTTTTTTTTGGTGTTTGTTTGTTTGTTTGTTTGACCACTATGGTCTCCCATTATGCTGCTGGCATGTGTGGCGACAGCTGGGGAAACTGTTTCAGGTGGACTGATTTTTGGCGCCGCATTAGCAAGGCTGCAAATAAAGCGGAAAAATCACAAGATTTATGAGCTGGATTTTCAGGGCTTTGTATAAATAAGCCTTACCTCATCACAGACATCTGGATTGTTCTTGTCTGACAAGAATTTTTCTACTACTGGCAGTTTATTCTCCAGGGCCGCTTTCAGAAACTGAGGCACATCCACAGGTTCTGTCTAAAGCGGAAATAGAGGGAGAGTTACCCTGAGGGTCCCAGTGTTCAATCGCGCCCTCCACAGGCATTTATTCCCCTGTAGCATCCACACCGCATGTGAAATACTACAAAACCACATAGCCCTTACTATGATTTCAGCCTCAGGTTCCTTTACAACTGGAACTTTAGTTTTCCTGTATTTTTTCTTTTTCTTCAGTTGAATGATAACTTCAAGGTCTTCTAAATTTTCAAGCTTTGACCGTTGTTCTAGTTTTTTCTTCTTGAGCTAAAAAAAAAAATCTGTGTTTCAAAATATGTTGAGTTCTACTGACAAGCATTCTGACTATAGCTAAACAAAATCTACAAGGTCTGAGATAAGGATGTGAACAGTTTGAGCGAAAAATAAAAAATAAATAAGTCTTTGATTTCAATTCAGTGATTTTTTTATTCAATTATTTGGGGGTCTAATGTTCAGCTAATTGCCTTCATGTTGCATGTTATCATCAGCTTTTGACTAATTGGAGATAGGATCTAGTGATGATTTTTGAAATTACTGCCATAAACAAACCCAAGATTTCTGTAGAATTCTTTTTAAATCATATTTAATACTATTTTTTAACCCAAAAGAATTGAATATTAAGCTTTAAACTTTGAAATATCAATGCCAATCTCTTTCAGGCGTTCTACTAAGCAGGGCCCATGAAACAGACTCTCTTGGGACTATGGATAACTAATGCATGTTTTATCTGCAGTTAGCAATGAAAATTCACCCAGCAGCATAGATCTTATCAACACAGAGAGTGGACACAATTAATTATCTGTGGTCCACAAACTACATTATTGAGAAAAAGAGGTCTGCCTCACTTGGAATTAACTGGATGACATAGGACATCAGAAATTCACTGGACACATTTCTCTTTTTGAGTCTTTCAATCAAAACATGGTCAAAGAACATTCAATCATTGACTCAGAATCCAGAGGTCATAGTCTTGCCAAAAAATTCTTTCCCACAACCTGTCCCATAGAGGTTGCCTCTTTATGGGTTCAGATTTGATAAAGAAACATCTTCGGAATGGTGACATTTATTTCGTTTCTCTCTCTGCTTCTTCCTGCATGGCGCCTCCTTTCCCTACTCCATCCCCAGCCTCCCACGAGTGGATTCCATTGAAGATCCTTACCTCTGCCTCTCGTTGTTTTTCAATTTGCCATTGTTGCTCCCCACGGCTGAGGGAGTGGGCTGGAAGTGTTTTCAGGTCCTCTTGCTTCTCCAAAGTAACAGCAGCTTCATACTCTCCATCTGTGAAATCCTCAGGAAGGAACTCCCCAGTGTCCCCACTGCCACTCTTCTTCCCTGTGACCTACAAGGAAAGAAGGTGGAAGGGTCAGAAGTAGCAGGACCTGTCCAGGGGTTGTTCTCTGCAGAGGATGCAGCAGGGGACCCCTGGCCCATCCTGATCTCAGGCTGTGACGCTCAGGCTGTGACGCATTGCAGCGATGTTCCAGGATTACCTTCAGGTACTCACCCTGATATCTTAGTTACATCAAGGTTTAGGTTCGACTGATATGTTTAAATCCAGTTTTAATTGGCTTAATCACCTTTCTCCCAGGAAAATCACAACCCCCCTCTCATTATTTGTAATTCTTTCATGTTAGGTACTTTTGATAACTCTTGACCTTGAGTTATAAAGTTTCCAGACATAAGTTCTTGCAATAGAACTTCTTCTCTAAGGTGTTTTGATAATGACATGTGAGCCTACACTTTAGTAATAAAAACAAAGGAAAAGATAATAAATAGGAAATACATAGAAAATTTATTGCTGCCAGCTCCACTTTTCTAATTGCATTTATTTTATCATATAAACCAACCATTTTCCATAGATGACATTTTCAAAGAACCTGTGCATTATGCCTGAAAGAAAAGGACATTTCATTTTTCAAATTAAAAGCAAGACCCAGCCAGTTTTCAGTGTAAGAATAATGTGTCTCACATACCAGCTCTTCTACTCTCAGCATCATCATGTTGGCCTGAAGTTCGTCTGAATAGTGTTTTTCTCCTGCGGAATGAATCCCTTTGGTTGGCCCTGCCGAGCTCCTCCACACTGCTCAGTTTATATAGCTAGGACTGGGTGAGATAATCTTCCAACCTGGGAAGCCAAGTAACACCCCAGCCCCCACCGGTGGCCGACTCAGAGGCAGGTGAATTTTCATTCCAGACTCAGTGTCTGGGAAGCAGAAGAGGGAGGGGATGACAAGCAACACCACTGAATATGTGAATCAAGAAGAAATGTGAGAGGGCCATTCCTTTGGCAGTGACCGCACCGCTCAGCAATGCAAGTCATCCTAGTTATCGGGAAGCCAGGGGACAGCTGCCTGTTGATATTGCACCACAACACTGCTCTTTTTCCTTCTTTGTCAGCTTTCATATGACTAACTCTATCAAGAAAATGTAAATACCCTGCATATCACACTCCCAGTAATATCTTTCTGATAACCAGGTTTATCAGCACTTCACTTGGGGGAAGTGTGGCTTCAGGACGCCCTATTCCCATGGGTAAACAGCCCGAGAGGACAGGATCCCAGTCCAGTCCGCAAGGCCCTTGTCTATATCTGCTTGGAATTCTCTGGAGTGATGTCTGGGCCTAAAAAGGCCCCATGACATGCCATCTTACCATCACTATAAAAAATTGAAAGCACTCAGTAATGCACTTTTGTTTTATGGCATCATTGGCCATAATTAGCATATGACGTGCTTACTGTCTTCTAAAACAGCATACTTACTGGAGCAATTTTTATCCAAAAAGGGCCCAAATGGTCCCTGAGATAGATTATAGGAGACCAGTTATTAGCAATGGTATGACCTTCATTAGGTCATAGAGCCCAAGTTCTCAGGTGCTGTGGGTAAAAGACATCTCTGGGAGCTTGTCAAAAATGCAGATCCCTGGGCCCCTCTTCAGGGCATTTATGCTGAGTCCTAGGGATCTGCATCTGTCAGAGGGTTCAGATCATTCTGATGCATCAGGGTTTGAAATGCATCGCCAGAGAAGCAAAGACCTTTCTGTTGGGCAAGAATGAAGAAGACCTCTGTTTCAGGTTTTTCATCTCCGAGGTGTTAAAGTATCTAAAAAATATTTAGCTCACTTCATAGTTCAAGGAGAAATGAGTTACTATCTTCAAAGACATTTAAAACTTTTTTTTTCAATAAAAGAAAAGAAGAGGGGAAGGGAGTATAAATGAGGGGAGTGCTTAACTCCTTCAAACTTACCCACTCAACGAACATGGCTGCCATTCCCTCTTGCCCCCTTATATTGATTAGGCCATGGATGGTTTCTCCGGAATTTTCTGAATGAGACGTTGACTCCCTAAATCAAACACTGGCCAAGAGGGAACCTCCCAGGAACTTCTGTGTCTGTTCTGGTCTCCTAATGTTCTCTCCTCACATGGATTTTATTTAAAGGAAATTTCCTGGTATTTTCTTTAAGGTGGAGAAAGCTTTTACCATGTTCATTGGTCTCTTTAAGTAAGAAGAGGCCCTTTAAGTTTTTCCTATCATTTCATATGTCTTTTTGCTCCAGGGAAGACACAAACTGAGGGGAGTGTTAAGAGGTATCTCGAGGGAAGGGTCATGGGTTGTTTATGAGTTTTGAATATAAAATCCTAGAACTATTAGTGCCCTTAAAGTTCAACCACGATCAATGCTTTTATTTTACAGAAAGGATTCCAAGGCACAGAGACATTAAGTAACTTGCTGTAGATACACAGCTAAGTGGTAGATACCAGGTTTAAGAGTTTTGATTCCATTCAACAGAAGCAGGGAATCACTGAGCTCAGAGCAGATTTTCTGGGCAGTTCACACCTAGATCCACTCAGAGCCCAACCAAAACTGGTTAAAAATCTCTTCAATGTTCAAATCGGCTGAAAGACTGCAAGCAAAATTTGTAGGATGGCTCGCCATGCCCATTCCTTCCTCTAGTCCCTCAATTATCCCCTCAGGCCTGGCTGGTTTTGTACAGAAGGCTCCAGGAAGTCTTGAAAACTTTGCAGAGGATGACTCTTGAGGAAAGGTTGATGGAAGGGGCTGAACTTACAGAAAGGAGCCGGCTGCGCACATCCTCGGACATCCTCGGGGCCAGCGAGACCACTGCCAGGCTTCTCCTTTTCCCACATCAGCACGGTCTATCATAAAACACGAGGGGATTGGCTTTTCAGAAGAAGATTCTACATACATTTAGCTCCCTAACAACATAGGACAAAATTGTATTTTCAAATCCTTATTCTTCAAAGTTGAAAACAAAACTCAACTAGAAGAGAGTTCTCTATCACCTGTTTTTAAGGAGCCTCCTTCCCGTAACAGTTCATCCAGCGAGGTAAATCCTGAGATTTGTGTATTGGGCTTCAGCATAGCCTCAGACTAGGCATAACCTTTTCTTATCAAGATGAATTAAGCCGTGGCTGGTGTGGCTCAGTGGATTGAGTGCCGGCCTGCAAACCAAAGGGTTGCCAGTTTAATTCCCAGTCAGGGCACATGCCTGGGTTGTGGGGCCAGGTCCCCAGTAGAGGCACGTGAGAGGCAACCACATACTGATGTTTCTCTCTCTTTCTACCTCCCTCCCTTCCTCTCTAAAAATGAATAAATAAAATCTTTTTTAAAAAGATGAATTAAGACAACAGCACTCCAGATAGGTTCTACAGTGATTTAGCAACCAGTGCCAATAATCCATGACCAGAATGAGCAGGGGACCGGTCCCTGCACTTTGCCAGAGTTACCTCATAAGATTTTCCCCGCTCCCTGCAGGATTCATGCATTTCAGCAACCAGAATTATAACCTTATTTACAGCTGGAGAAACCCGAGAGGCAGAGGAGCAGGGCCTAAAGCCCTATTGCTGTCACCCGGGGTTTAAAGGACGTGCCCTGATGCCACCCGCACTCATGTGCGATGGCTCAGCTCCAAGGACAGGTTCATCTTTCCAAATTTTAAGATACCTCTTCTCAAACATTTTATTTTTATCATATTTTCTTAACTATATAGATAACATATAAATTTGTTGTGTTAAAATTATATGTAATTTATAAAATGTATATATAATTTATATTTTATATATATAAAATATATATAATTTGTATAATTTATAAAATATATAAATTTGTTGTGTTAATATTAAAATATATAGTTAATATTTTCTTAACTATATAGATAATACATAAATTTGTTGTGTTAAAATTAAAGTAGGTTGTTTAATTGCAATTGTACTGAATGTTGACTCGGTACTTTCCTTTTCACTCAACAATATGTCTTACAGATTGTTTTCTACCAGCACAAACAAATCTATCTCGTTATTTTAAACAACTTCATGGATTTATTTCTATGTGTGGATATACCACTGCCTATTTAACCACTCTCGTATTTATGGACATATAGACTATATTTCAAAAGGGTGACTTTTATGTGCTAAAATCAAAGGCACTTTATGGCACATAAAACTTTATTGTTATTAATACTCCTTGTCCTCGGAAACTTACCTCGATACTAAAAGGAAGGACTCCAAGGCCTGGAGCCAGATTGGGAGCAACGTGAAGACACGTTGTTCCGCTGTTGTACTTCTAATGGCTCATTTGCCATCCCTCTTAATAGCCTTCCCAGCCCCAGCTGCTACTCACCTTCCCTGGCTCAGAGAAGCGGCTGACTTTGCCTGACGAGGAATGCAAGTATTCTTACAGCCAAGCCCTGATTCAGTTACACACTCGAAAATGCCAAAGGGAGGTCATAAAAGTGAAGCTAACAAGGTTCAAGTTTGTTTCCCCTCCCCTATCAACCAGGAATGGAATCCCCTATAGTTAAAAAACCAAAACACTGAGCCATTCTGAGCAGGATGGTGGCATCTGCTTTCATCCCTTCTTGAAGTATGGAGTAAAGATCCAAGTCTTCTTCTTCCCAGGGCTGTGGGTAGAAGAGGCATGCACACAGTATGAGCCACACAGTCACAGCTGCTTTCTGTGTTTATCCGTGGCCTCCAACATTAGAAATAGGCAGAGGCTCTATAGGTCTTACTCCCAGACCTTACAGCGGGTGCCTTGTTACAATAACTGGTGTGCACCGACTCAAACCCCACCACACATAGGAACCCCTGTCAGCCAACAGGCACGCACAACCACACGGCTGCTCTGTAAACTCATGGAGGCCCTTGGACGGTGCCCAGCATAAAAGGTTTACTTCAAGACAAAGGAAACCTCATTTGAGCAGCAGATTTCAGCTAATCTTCTAGACTCCAGGTGACGGGACCTTCATACGTGGCCCAACCCCAGAGCTGACAGAATCCTAGCACTTGCTAGAGGCCTACGGTTCCAAAGGGCACAGAACAGTGCCTGACACATAGTGGGGCTAAGGATTTAGTTGATAACAGGTAGGAGTTTTATACTCTTTTATAACCAACCACGTATCTCAAATCCTCCTTCCGATGACATAATTTATAACATTTCTAATGCTAAGTAACAAATAATCCACTGCTACTAATTAAAAGTTAAGATAAAGTGCTTGTGCTGGCGGCCTCTGGAGCTGTGTGCAGCTCATTAGCATCTTTCAAAGGACAACAACTGCTGTAATCCCCCAGTTAGGGCGCCTCACAGGTGCACTAGCACTGCCTAGGGCGGTGCTCATCAAGGCTGGGTGTGCCTTAGCATCAGCTAGGAAGCTTTTACAAAGTGCTGGTGCCCAGGCCTCACCCCAGGTGAATAAAATCGAATCTTTGCTCGAAGGTCCAGATATTAGCATTTAGAAAAACCCTCCAGTTACTTCTCATTTCTGCCTAGCATTGAGAATACCATCAGAGGGGATACATTTGAGTGAATATGTATGTAAATATAAATACATATATTCTTGAAGTTGTATTAGGCAGTCAGGCCATCTTTATCCCTGTCTCAGAATTTTGATCGTTAAAGACTTTGCTTTTACTAAGACTATGGGAAACACACACACACACACACACACACACACACACACACACACACAATGTACTCATTTAATATGTGTTTGGCTCTATTATGTGCCAGGCACTTTTCTAGACCTGAGATGCACCAAGGGACCAAGCCCCCTGCCCTTGTGGACTTTTCACCTGAAGCACTAAAGGAAAACTGCATACAGTAGAACACACTTCTGCTGCGAAGCCGAGGAGGGTCAGGAAAAGCAGCAGTTGCATATGTGTGCGGTTGTGAAGGATGACGAGCATGAGATGAGATATTAGAGAACCTGGCTTTTAACCCTGGCTCTGTCCTGTGTCCAAACGAGCAAGTCCCCTCACCTCTTAGTCTCCGCAAATCCTCAAGCTACCAAAGGACAGCTTTGCACAAAACGATGTCTAGGGCCCCGAAGTTTTATTGAGGTCTCAAAACCACTCAGTCAAAAGGTAGAAATAAATGTTAATGACTGCAGCATCTCACGCTGGCGGCAGAGGTGATTCTCCAAAGGCTCTGCAAGGAAATGGTCCATAAAGCCTTCACCAGCCCAGTGCATTTCAACCAATTTCAAAACATGCCCCCATCTGATAAAAATGAAAATCTCATGCCTTCTGTTAACATGAATAGAAATGTCAAGGTCAACTTGGGGCCCAAGCCAAATGAGAGTAACGGTAATGTTGAATACGATTTTCCCAACTTTGCTGGAGTCTGTGCCAAAAAGGTAGCGATAAAGAGTTGGCAAGGGGCTGTCAGTTACTTTATATTAAAATTCTTATATCTCCAAACAATGGGATCTTTTTGAGGCCCCGACACTAATTCTTATAGCCTTACGAAGTCAGAGCCTTCGCCAGCCAACTTTCCGAGACTGGGATGGGGATGCGTGCACTGTTGCTACACCTGCGAGAGGAATGGGTGTGTGGAAGGATCAGCTCACTGACGGCAGAACGACTCCTGCCCCTGCCCCTAAACTTTCTGAAAAGCTGCACTTACTTCATGAGATGACATTTCAATGAATGGGCCTCGGGATGATGGAGCATTTGCACTGGAGCAGTTTTTTGAAAGGGAGTCTGATTGTCATAGTGACGCTCTAAAAAGGTTTGACATAACTTTGAAATTACTTCACATCCATTTACACAGGACATCCACTCGGGGTGAGAGCTAAGTGCTTCTGTTACGGCAAAAATAGATAGAAAATCCATTTACCCTTTTTAGCCACTGTATGAAAGCAGAAGAGAATTATTTTTAAAATGCAATTTCTGACTTCAAGTAAGGAATATTGGGAAAAATGTCTTGGTGTAGTTTGGAGTTTCCTAATAAAAGAAAACACTGCAAGAAATCTTAAGTATGGGTGTTTGGGGAAGCAGAGAAATTTAGGGCCAGTAAAAACACTACTGATTACTGAGTGATCAGAAAGGGCCCGGCTCAGGTGGGCAGGACCCTCTTACTCTAAAGACTGAAACCTTCCTTTGTAAACATTCTCAAAGCTTAAAATCTCACTGTCACATAGTTTCTTATGGGTAAGCTTGGCAGCTTCGTCTGTTTGTCTCATTCTAGCTTCAGAAAAGACCATCCCCATCAAAGGTATTCATTGAGCCCCTTTTTACAATGAGTCTTGCTAGATGAAGGGAGAAAAGCCAAAAGATGAAGTTTCTGTCATTTGAAGTCTTACAAGAACTATCCCCTTTCATCAGCTCAAAACCATTCTTATAACTGGGTATCATTAAGCTCTTCAGAACCTCAAATTAGGATCGGGCTTCAATATGTCTTGTTCATCTCCTAACTCGACACATTGGAACAAGTAACAGCCGAAGAAGCTCAGTGGCTTGTCCCAAGTCACATGCAGACTCGTGTACTTCAGTGCTTTTCTTCACAAAGATATGATAGCTGGTATCTACTGCTCAATTCCCTTCAAAGTAAATACCCCTATATGTGTATTTTTTTAAGATTTTCTGTCTCCCACCTCCTGTATAGAGATTTATAGCTCTTTCACTTTAAAAAAATATGTATAGGTTCCCATTCCTTGGAGCAATAGCTGATTCCAGGTCTGGGACAGGAAAGGTACAAGATGAGCTTGGAATTACCCCCTGGTGGAAAACAGGCACTCATGGGCCACCTGATGGGGACTTGCAGAAAGGAGCCACGGCATGGGGCTTGTGCTATGTAACTGTGGGACGTGTTGAGTATCAAAAAGAACCATGGTGGTAATTTATGAATGAAACATAATCTGTTCAGTCCATAGTGATAATAAATGAATAACATAAATATGTAGATAAGTAAATAGAGAAAGGAAGGGAAGAGGAAAAGCTCTTCTTTATAGAAGAGTGCCAGATCATTAATGTAGAGAAAAGGGTAACATTAGAAAGTTCACTATTTTACAATCCCCAGTGAAATAAATACCTGATTCAAGCAAAGTTCATCTATGAACACCAGAACTGTGTTATGAAATATCACTGGGTGTCAGGATATTCTCCTTGTGCTAAAGGATCACACAGACACTACTTATTACATAAAAGAGGGTCAAAGGCACCTTTACATTGAGAGACTTGGCAGGTACTGCCTTCACAAGTGACCAAACTTTTTATCAAGAGAAGTGCTAGGGCCCAGGTATCAGTATTCTTTAACCCTTTCCAGTTGATTCTAGTTTCCATCCAGAACTGAGAATACCATTCTAGAGTTTCAATTTACACAAATATATATGTAAACACACATATATATTTTCTTAAAGTTGTAGTAAACAATTAATCCATTCTTATCACAGATTGTTGAAAGGTCTGCCTTACAAAGACTATACTGTGGAAAAATACATCATTTTTATATATATATGGAGGTGGGGGAGAGAGAGCTCTGCTGTAAAATACTAACAATTGAATCTAGGTGAACAGTATACAGATGCTCATTGTACTATTCTTACGACTTTTTTCAGTATTTCAAAATTTTAAAATAAATCATTAATTAGAGCAAGAAGTATAAAGGACACGCGGACAAAAACTATGGGGGGTGGAAATGGGAGGGAGGTGGGGAGGGCTGGGGTGGTGGGCTGGGGGAGAGTAAAAGACAGAAAACTGTACAAGATCAACAATTAAAAAATACTGATTAAAAATTTTTAAAATAAATCAAACTATTTTGTAAAATAGGAACCCTAGAACTTAAGCTCCATGAAACAAGGTTTGTTTTGTCTGTTCCTCTCACCGATGTGCAATAAGCACTTAGAGCGGTCCCTGGCACATAGTAGGCACTCAATAAACACATGTTTAATTGAAAACCAAACAGAAAACAAGGCGGCTCCAGGTTGGAGTCGAAGGGTGGAAGCCAGGGAGCCGGCTGTCTGCAGGCACGCGTCCCTGCCAGCCAGCGTTTTTTCAGAGCTCCTCTAGAGCCGCAGGAATGCCAGGACGAGGCTCCTTCGGGCAGTGCTCTCTCGGCTGCATCCGCTTTCAGTGCCGCCAGCTGGGCAGAAGGTTGGGGAAAGAGGAGTCACTCAGCCAGAATGGCTTACCCATGACCTGCCTTCCCGCCACCCACCACGATCTAACTGGAAGTGGCAAGATGTTTCTATAAGAGTGTAAAAACGTAGACATCCGTCAGCACACAACATTGCAGGCACCCCACAGATTAAGGGGCAAACTTGAACGTCTGTTAAACCTCCTCTGTCAGGAGATCTAACAGACTCCATGTGAAGGGTGAAATTAAAATCTTACAGTAAGGCAACGGCTGACTTCTTCCTTCACTTTAGCACCTTTAATGCCACCAAAGCAATACATTATTTTTAAAAGTTTTGTAAGATTCTGCCAGTTGATGACTTATTACTTCATTTCCAAATTCTGGGGTTGAAGAAACATATGTATTGAGAAATGGCTGTCATATGAATGAAACCAAAATGCCCGAGGAGCTTCAAGGAAAAGGAGAGCACCAGGGCAGTGGCGAGGGATTCTGGGGTGTGCCACAGGCCGAGGGGCTCCCCTGAAGGCCAGCCAGATAAAGGCTTCTTTCTTTCCTCCTCTCTCTTTCTCTTTGTACTCTTGCTTTTGCCATCTCTTTAATTTTTCTTCCCTTAATCCATCCTTCCTTCTTTCTTCTCTCTCTCTCTCTCTCTCTCTCTCTCTCTCTCTCTCACACACACACACACACACACACACACACACACACACAGAGTGATTGAAACTAAAGTGAAGCTCAGGTTGACCTCAGCCTCCACTTTCCAGCCACCTGGTAAGTGGAGCCAGGCCATCTTAATAGTGACTGTTTGAGAAGGAGGTGCAGACCCTTTTAACTAGAAAAGTCCCCCAGGCATGTCATCTCTTTCCTGTGTAGACCTGCAAGGGAGGTGATCTTACCTCTCCCAGTTGGAGGGAGCCTGGCAGTGCTTTCTGAACTGAATTCACAAAGAAAGGAAGAGTCTGTTTGGAAAGACACACTCTTCTGCTGCCAACACAAGCAGATCTTGAAGGGTGGAGGGAAACTGCAACCCCTCCAAGATCTTTGCTCTCCTTGGGAGCTGAGGCTCTCAGGTTTCACAAAGGAATTTATAGAGCAGACTGACGCCTCTGGGGTTGGAATCAGCTCAGGACTAAGTGGCGAGCTTGAAGAGGGACAGGCATCCTTCTCCACTTTTGTGCGGGCTGGTGATTGTTTACCGGGGATGAAAATGTCCTCTCACTGAAAAGGAATGTTTGGCAAGGAAATGACCTCTGGAGGCATAGCCCAATTGCTCCCTCGGGAGTCAGTTTGGTTAATAACAGATCAGAACCACCAACCTGGACAGATCGTACTGGGCAGCGCATGGGAGGGGGCTGGGATCACGGGAGCTTTGTGATTTTTAAAACAACTCCTGCCTTCAAAGGACAGCTGTCCTCTTTTCTAGATAAATTCTGTAAGGCAAAAGAAGGAAAAGGGGGGAAATGAGGTTAGAAATCATATCAAAAAATCAAAGGAATGTTTGATTTGTTTATGCAAGCATTTCCTACTGTACCTCTTAGTTCAGAGCTTGTCCTAGGTGCTTTCAAAACCATGTATGAGGGTGAGTTGCTCTGGTCGACGATATCTACACTTGAATGAAGGAGATAGAGATGATGATCTTCCTTATTTGGTGGCTCTGGAAGCCACATTCCCTCCTCATCTCTCTTCTATTAAGAACCTGGCCCTGGTTCGCAGAAGCCAAGCCATTCGGCAACCTCCACCCGTGGCACTGCCTTATCTCAGAGTCTTCACTGTGGAATTCCAAGGTCCACCCGGTGCTCCGGATGTGCTTCAATTCATGGCCCACCACTTGGCTCCTCTTGTTGTGACAAGCAGATAACATAGCTCACATGCCTTCTCCTTTCCTGCATACCAACTGGACCCCAGATCTGAAAAGGAAACACACCACAAACCACAAGAGGTGGGGTTTTATTTTTATATAGACATTGCGAAGACTGAAATAAACCTAGAATTGTGAGAAGTGCTTTCCCATAGTGTTTCAGTTTATTCTCTCAGTCACCCTGGGATTTTAATAGATGAGGAAATTAGCAGATGCAGAGGTTAATTAAATATCCACGGTAACATGGCAAGGGTGTATGTGTGCGTGTATGTGTGTGTGAGGGGGGTGTGAATTCAAACTCTAAGCTGACTCTGGGCCCAGACCACCATTATTGTCGTTAAATCCCATCACAACTGATGACCCTGATGGCAACCATTGTCAAGCAGATTTACCAAGTTCAAACATCATTAACTTCAAGACAAGTCGTAGTCTTTCTTCAAGGCTTGATGTCAAAAGGTACACTTCCGTTATTCATCACCATCACCATGGTTACAACCACAACTCAAATGCAATTTACAAGTACTTTATGTCTGAGTAACAACAAGAAAGTAGAGAAGATATTTGTCAAACATATCAGTAAGCGAATTGGTATAACTATGAAATAAAGTGTCGGGAATATGTCCAAATAAATACGGATGAATCAGTAAAATGCCTCCTTTAAAAGACCAATAGAGACTCTTATGTGGGGTAAAACAATACAAACCCAGCTATATACTGTTTATGAGAGACACACAGACCGGAATGATACTGAGTAGTAGAAAATGAAGGCATGGCCAAAGAGACACCATGTAAATGCTACCAAAATATGCAGAGGAGGTAATACTAGTACCAGACAAAATAGGTCAAAGAAAAAAGTACTAAACAAGACAAAGGAATGAAAAACACAAGCCAACAAAAAAGTTCTACCAGTAATTAATTTTTATGCAGCCAACAACTATGCAGTCATCAAAATGTCTAAAGACCAAGTCTGAGCTCTCAGGCCTGCCTAAGAACAGTGCACACAGGAAAAAGTCCTCTTTGGGCCCAATAGAAACTTGTTTCTTCCAGTGGATAATTTGTCTGCAGTATATTTAAAGCAGGGAGCTTAAGCTCGGACTTCCAGAACTGGAATTTTCAAAATATTTCAGGGAGAGGTTATTTATGCTGTATGAGTATTTTACATCAGGGAAGCATTATAACAAATAGACCATGAAAATCACACCACATCCTAAGGAAAAACAAAAAGCCACAAAGGTTCTTGGAGCGTCTCTTCAGGAAATCCTCAAGCACTCAAGGCTCTCGCCAGTTAGGGTGATGTGTTCATAAATTTCCCCTAACAAACTCATTCCAGCATCAGAAAATGACAAATCAATCAAACTTTAGAGGATTGATAGCTGAACTCTTCCAGGACTGGGAACATAAAACCAGGAAAGGAATTTATGCCAGAAAATTAAACCCCTTTTTGCCAGAAATGAAAATAAAGACAGGAAAAAAACAAAACAAAACAAATCCCAGTTACTTCTTTTCAACTCCTGTCTACCATTTTTTAGGCAAAAGAGTGAAGATGCAGCTTAGAGCTCCTTACAGGCAAAAGAGAATTTCTCACAAAATTAAGGAACAAAAGCGCTCTGTTCTTGAATTCTGCTTCTCTTCTCCAGCAGGGCTTGGGTCTGTGGGGGGAAGGGGCCAAGAGGCTAACGAGGGAGAAGGTTTTCTCTGCACCTGGTTTCTAAATGATATCTTTTGAGGGGATACAATCTGAGTTTATGTTACAGGGAAGCCTAACGCTAGTAGGTGCTAATTTTGAGTTTATTCTGGTAAGTGTACATTAGATCATGAATTGGTTAGAAAAGCTGAATGAATAGTTTCCAAGAGAAGAAAGCTCTTTCTTCCTGATCCTTTGTTATGTCACACTAAGGTGATTCCTTTACTTAAAGGGGAGTTGATGCAGTAGAGTTGAGCTCACTACTACCTTCTGTTCTGCATCCAAACAAATAAATGCCTCTGAACTCTGTGGGAACATAGAAAGCAGACCCCACTGGGTCATTGACCAGCAAGGTTTTTTGGTGTATGAATGAGTTGAACACACACAGGTACACACACATACCTGTATACCTGTATCTATTTATATAAATGATAGATAAATAGATAGATGAGAGATGTTTATTTGGGGTCTTCTTCTATCTCTCCCTTTCTATTCCTTGTGTTCTCTTTTCTTTTTCTCCTCTCTCTGTCTCCTGACTCTGCCTGTTTCACTCCCTGTTTGCCAGTGGGCAGGTCTTGTCTCTGTTGTTTCTCCATGAAGCTCAGCATATTTCTCTCAGTCACTGGCTATCTGCCCTTCTCTCTTCCTCTTTTTGCCTCCCTCCCTTCCTTACTCCTGCTTTGGCTCTGGCTGCGGCTGCTGCTGCTGATGCTGCTATGATGCATTTTCTATTGATGGAGTGAGCATTAAGGATGCCCAAATATGGTAACGGGTTTCAGTCAGGGCTGAGATCATGGTAGGCAGGCAGCGCTTGCACTCTGCACAGTGCCCAGGAAACTCAGGACTGTCAACACTGGCCCACCTTACGTGCGTGCGGACGCTTATGGTCAGGAGGAGACGGTGATGCAGCCAGGCTCCAGTTTATAAAAGGCAGCGGAGGCTGTCTGTTGACAGCTGCCACTTATCACAGTTCAGTTGATGTTCCACCCCACAGCAGTATGCATGCATGCCAAAGTTATGATCACTTTGCTCCGCTCTTACTGGAGGGGAAACCATCTTCGTTAGATTTACTTAGACAATTAGAGTAAATCACTGGATTAAAAAAAAGCTCAGGTACAACAATGAAACCATTGAAAAAATTTTTTTTCTTAAAGAAAGCTAACCTCCTTTTAAAAGAATGTTCAGAGAAATTGCCACATCAGAGTTCTGAGATGTTAAGAATTCCTCTCATTTCCTTCTGTGGCTAGAGCCAGGAACCTTTTGGAATACTGCAATTGCTTGTTGCTTAGAGTGAAGGATAAAGGATAATTTTGTTTGCCTGACATTTAACCCACCTGAGTATTTTTCCAACATGTTCCTTGAGCAAAACCCTGGCTAAACAACTTTCAACCAACCTATGAGGGAATAACTTTTCTAATTAAAGAGCTTCACTTAATTAAGTACTCAGCCATGCCATTTTAAAGAATTCATTTTTACTGAATCCTTCTAGAACCTACAGAAAAATCTCCAAAATGGACGGCATCGATTTCAGCTACAGAAGACAGCTGCAGCAAGGGGCCAGGGAGACAGGCTATAATGCAGGATGTCGAGGGTATAGGCCCAATTGTCTCTATTTCCTATTTGTGGTTTTTCTTTAAGGAGAGTCCAAGTCAGAAAGGCAGGGAAGCTTATCCTTTAAATTCATGGCTCATGAAATTGATTAGAAAAGGCTTATAAAGTCTTTCTGAAGGGCTCTCTAAGGTGTGAAACTTTGTACCTAGGACAAATTCTAAACTGTAATGAGGCTTTCCCCTGAACCCATCCTGTTTATCACGATACATTTTGTTGAGCACTCATCATATGCTACACCGTGGGATAAAGGTTTAATTTGCTCACTTAAATTTCATAGTAACATTTGAATACAGATACAATTATTTTCGCTAGTTTGTAAATGAAAAAGCCAAACGGGATGGATTAAAGCAGTTTGTTTACACAGCTAGGAAGGGAGCGATCTGGGATTCAAACCCAGGTCTGCTGACCTTATAGTCTGTGTTTTCAAATAAATACCTGTCTCATGGGCAGATTCACCACCTAAGAGATCAGCTACAGAGAGAAAATTGGCTCTGAGCCTCAGTGGCAACAAACATCCCAGATGAGGAGCCTGCTTAGCCTCCCAAGGCCTGTTCAGGAAATCTCAGAATGTTATAGAGAGCATTGTAATAAAAACTATTTAGATTTGTTAAGCCCTATACCTTTTTGTAAAGCCCGATATCTGTTGTTTTGAATAATCTTTTTAAGAATGCATATTCCCAGTTTAACAGAAAAAAGAACTAAGATCCAGAAAAAGAGACTATATTCCCAATGACTGACCATGAAGACTCAGGCCAAGGTTGATCTGGCACTTTGATCAGTGCCCTATGACCTACTTCTCCTGGAACAACTGCAGCTAATTGATCATTACTAGTCTGAAGTGTTGTTTTGAAAAACAGTCTCAGGACGAATCAAGACTTAGCAAGAAAAAATGTCGTGACTGATTAGCCATATCAGCATGGGCACCAGTATTAAAAGCAGCAACACACTTGCACAATTAGGTCATCTCTGATCTGGTTAGTGCAACCACATGATTTTACAGGAGAGGAAACAGAGGCCCAGCTCAGAAATTCTGAGACTTCTCAGAATTTGAATTCAGTTGATTTCAACTGAGCTGAAGCTGAATTGAATGAATTGAAGTGAAGCGATTTAAACTGAATTGAACTAAACATACTTGGACCAAAGAAAGCATGAGAGGGGACCTCAAAAAAACCAGAATTTATTCATAAAAAATTGTATATTTATTCTTACATGTTTAAAATTCAGTTGCCTTCAAAGTCATCTCCAGTCGATGCTTTTTTCCATGGCTCAAAACAGTTTTTGAACTCATCGATTTTGATGCCTTTTAGTGCTTCTGCTGTTTTTTCATTTCACCTCTTCCACATTGGCAAAACATTTTCCTTTGAGGACTTTTTTCATCCAGGGAAACAAAAAAAAGTTGCCTGAGGTGATATTGGGTGAATAGGTAGGATGTAGCTCAGCGGTCATGCCATTTTTGGTAAAAAACTGCTGAACACTCAGCACCATGTGGGCAGGTGTGCTCATAAATCACTCATCATGAAATGGGCAAATGTATTGCAAGAGTCTTCAAAGAAAAATTCACTGAAGCTGGACACAACCTCTCACAACAACACCAGTTGGTACTATGGATACAGATGGGTTCCTAGAATACTCACCTAGTGGGGTAAGCCGATACTACATGGGGCCTGCTCTCCAGAAGATAAATTCTGCGGGCTTTTGTGTCACCCCCCCTTATAATGTTAGGCATAGTGATCAGTGTATTACACAGCGAAATATTGACATAAAACAGGAATAGAACTAGAATTTGTGTGAAGATTCAGAGCATTTCCTTATCTCACATTCTCACTATCCAGAAATTGCTTGTGAGTAACTAACAGTAAATATTATTAATTCATACATTTAATAAGATGTTGAGTGGTACTTTTCTTCTTGCCCTAAATTTGTTGTCTAGGGCCTCCAGCTGAAAAACAAGGAAAGAGGACATACACTATAAGAATTGGGGCCAAAACTTTGCTCTAGGGAAGACACAGTAGAACTAACCCTGGGGAAGCTCCATTATCATCATTCTTCTACTACCCCTTCAATCTATGTGAATGACTATCCGATTCATCAGAAAACATGCCCTTTTTTAATAACAAATATCCAATGCCAATTTGCCATCATAAAATGTACTCATTCATAGATAATATAACTTGTATGTACATATAATTCCCTACCCCCCAAAACCAATATAATACCCTTACTTGATAGAAATAATATAAATAAAGGGGAGGTAATGTATAATTAAAATAATATGTGTTTTTGTAGGTATTTTTCTGGGGCACAACAATACTGGAAGACATAATGAAGTCACTGATTGGGCCTACTTACAATGAATAAGTTTGGATTTTTTAAAAAAGTAAATGAATATAAAGTTGGAAAGCATTGACATTTTGTCTTTATATTTAACATTGACATAAGAACTAGATAAGTAAATTTGTATATCTCCATGGCACAAATAAAATGCAGATCTATATATTGGCAACTTAAACAGTGCAACCAGCTTGTCATCAGTAATGTGATTGTCCAAAATGGTCAACAGTTCTTGGTAAAGTTCCTAAAGAAACAAGTAATATACAGTCTTCCCTTGATTTACATAGTAGTTATATTTCTGGAAAATTAATATCTATGAAAGCAATAAAAATACATTGTATTTTTTAATATAAAAAAGAATCAAGTTCTAGGCTTAAATAATTATAAACTGTCTTGGAGAGTACTGGAAAGACGTGTGAAACGTGAGACAGTTCTTCTCGGCGTGAAATTGTCCCATGCATTGCTGGAAGTCTGGAATCCCTGGCCTCGCCCTTTAAGTGTTGTGCCATCTCCCATTGACTGTGACAATCACATATTTCCAAAGTTCCACTAGGAGATGATGTCACCTTATTGAGGACATTGTCCTCTATAGAAAAAACTTGGAATGGAATGGAATTCTAAGGGAGCATTTCAGCCATGGCTACTACCACAGTTTCCTGGATGAGACTGAGGGGGCAGCTTCTCAGCCAAGCCAAGGAAGGAGGGGTGCCAAGAGAATTAAGTATAGAGATTGGGCTTTCCAGCATAAAAAGGAGGGTGGGATCTCCTTCCCCCAGTTGGATAATCACAGTAGATAGCTCTTCTGCTTCCGTATCAAAGAGAAGTGGACATATATGTAGAGAGCACAGATGATTACCACTCAGAGCATCTGCATGCCCACCACTGACCCAGGCAATGAGCTTGAGTTTCCCATGGGACATCTGGACACAGCACATCGCAAGGAGCTGGGCTTGAGCCATCTTGCTTTACCCTACCTAAGCTGTCTATCCAGTGCAAATACCCAACAACAAGAGGATGCTGCATATGCCACCTGCTCTTGGTGACAGCTGAGGTGGAAAGAGAGTTCAAGAGTAGAAGAGTGGGAAGTGGAGCCAAATCTTCTGGTCAGAAAATAACAAAGTAGGGGGAGGAGAAGGAGGTTGTCAGGAGATTCCAAAGAACTGCTGCATGAACATGTTATACAGAGACATGGACACTGATGAGCGTGAGCTGGATAATTAGGAATACAATAAAGAAGGACCTCAGCCAGTTAAGTAATAACAACCATTTGTGATGGTTGATTTTATGTGTCAATTGGCCGCAAGGTGCCCAGATAGTTGGTTAAACATTATTCTGGGTGTGTCTTTGAGGGGGTTTCTAGATGAGATTAACATTTGAGTCAGTTGACTGAATAAAGCAGATTGCCCTCATCCAATCTGCTGAAGGCCTGAAGGTAATAAAGGACTGGATAAGAGGGAATTAGACCTCTCTGCCCGTCTTTGAGTTGGGACATGGATCTCTTCCTGCCTTTGGACTCAGATTCAGACTGGAACTTACATCAGGTAAACTGAAAATTTACCTTTTACTTATGATTACTGTATTAGTTTCCTAGCGCTTCCATTACAAAGTACCATAAGCAGGGTGACTCAACAACAGACATTTGTTTTCTCAGAGTTCTGAACACTGGGATTCCAAGACCAACAACATGTTAATGGAGTTGGTGCCTTCTGAGGGAAGAAACTGTTCCATGCCTTCCTCCTAGCTTCTGGTGGTTTACTGGATGTCGTGGGTTGAATTATGGTCCACCAAAATTCATATGTTGAAATCTTAACCCCAGTATCTCAGTATGTGACCTCATTTGGAGATAGGGTCCAAATTTTGGGGAGATGCAATTCAACCTACAACAATTACTTATTGTGGTAGATTGAAAATCACAGCCACAATAGTTTACTGCTCTTCCCATTAAGAGATGAAGTATATTCTATCATCCCTTGATCTGGGCAGGACCTGTTACTTAGTCTGATTAAGAAAATATAACAGTGCTGATGCTGTGTGGCCTAGAGTCTAGGCCTCAGAAGTCCTTGCAGTTTTGAGGACTTCTGGTAAAGATGGAAGCATAGGTAGACACACTTTGTCTCCTTGTACAACTACAGAGAGAATCAATCTTCAAAACAGAAAACACCCAGAACTATAAGAAAATTGAACCGTATTCAAGTCAATAACCTAGGAGTTAAAGAAGCCACATTCATCCAGATGGGTAGGAGGGGGCAGAGACAAGATGGGCAGAGAGGTGAGGAGATGCAGGGTGCTGCAGAGAGGTGGTGGTGTTGGTGGAATGGGCGGTCCCACATTCACTTGTGGTGGATAAAAATCAGGAGGGATACCTAGGGAGCAAGGGATCCCAGCCCAAGTCTAGACTGCAGGATCCAGGATTCCAGTGCTGGGAAGATAAATCCCCATAACTTCTGGCTGTAAAAACCAGTGGGGTTTAGGGTGGTGGAAGAAAGTGCTGGACTTTCAGAAGACTCTACTTAAAGGGCCCACATGGTCTTAGAATATATGCAAACCCACCCACTCTGGATTTAGCACCAGGGCAACAGCTGGAAGGGCTTCAGTTGCATATGGGGACTGGATGAAGTGACTGGAAACAGGATGAATGCCAGGAAAACTCTTCTGGAAAGAAGCCAGGCAGCAGCACTGTTCCCTCTCCAAAGCCTCCCCACACACAGAGGCGAAACGTGGTGAAGTGGGTTGCCCTGCCCTAGCAATTACCTCAGGTTCTGCCCCACACATTTTACAGGTGACTTTTCTACAACAGACCATGCTACTAAGACAGGGAGTCAAAGCAGCTCTACCTAATACACAGAAACAAACACAGGGAGGGTACCAAATTGAGGGAAAAAAAGAAATATGGCCCGAATGAAAGAACATAACAGAACCCCAGAAAAAGAACTAAACAAAATGGAGCTAACAAACCTATCAAATGCAGAGTTAAAAACACTGGTGAGCAAGATGCTCTGGCAACAACATAAAGGAAGAAATGAAGGCTATACTAAGTGAAATAAAGAAAAGTCCACAGGGAACCAACAGTGATGGGGAGGAAGGTGGGATTCAATTAATGATTTAGAACATAAGGAAAAAATAAGCATTCAACCACAACAGCAAGAAGAAATAAGAATTTTTTTAAAAAAGGATAGACCAAGAAGCCTCTGGGACATCTTTAAATGTACCAACATCTGAATGATAGGGGTGCCAGAAGGAGAAGAGAATGAGCAAGAAATGGAAAACTTATTTGAAAAAAATAATGACAGAAGACTTTCCTAACTCATTGAAGGAAATAGACATAAAGTCCAGGAAGCACAGAGAGTCCCAAACAAGTTGGACCTAGAGAGGACCACACCAAGACACATCATAATTAAGATGCAAAAGGTTAAAGATAAGGAATCTTAAAAGCAGCAAGAGAAAAGAAGAGAGATACCTACAAAGGAGCTCCCATAAAACTGTCAGCTGATTTCTCAAAAGAAACTTTGCAGGCTGGAAGGGACTGGCAAGAAGTATTCAAAATGATGAAAAGCAGGACCTACAACCTAGATTACTCTATCCAGCAAAGCTATCATTTAAAATGGAAGGGCAGATAAAGCACTTCCCAGACAAGGTAAAGCTAAAAGAGTTTATCATCACCAAGACATTATTACATGAAATGTTAAAGGGACTTGTTTAAGAAAAAGAAGATCAAAACATGAACATTAAAATGGCAACAAATTCGCAACTATCAGAGACTGAATCTAAAAAAACAAACTAAGCAAATATTCAGAACAGGAACAGAATCATAGATATGGAGATCATTTGTAGGGTCAGCTGGGAGGGAGAATGGGAGAAAGGTGCAGGGATTAAGAAATACAAGGTAGATACAAAATAGACAGGGAGATATTAAGAACAGTATAGGAAATGGGGAAGCCAAAGAACTTACACACACGACCCATGGACGTGAACTAAGAGGGGAGATTGCTGGAAGGAAGGGGGTACCAGGATGATGGGTTAGAGGAGGAAAAATGGGGACAACTGTACTAGCATAATCAATAAAATATATATTTTTAAAAGATTTTATTTATTTATTTCTAGAGAGAAGGGAAGGGAGGAAGGAAGAGAGGGAGAGAAACATCAATGTGTGGTCGCCTCCCACGCGGCCCCCACTGGGGACCCGGCCCACAACCCAGGCATGTGCCCTGACCGGGAATCGAACCAGCAACCCTCTGGATTGCAGCCCACACTCAATCCACTGAGCCACACCAGCCAGGGCAATAAAATATATTTTTTAAAAAAGAGTTCTTGCAGTTTCTGCCTTCCCCCACTTGGAATGCTGCCCTGACAGTGCCATGAATGGAAGCCGGTCCAGTGTCCTAGAAGGTAAGAGGCTTGTTAGGAGAAATCAAGGTGCCCCAGACAACAGCCAGCGACCGCTGCCAGACACAAGGGTGAGACAGACCATCCTGGGCCACGTAAACCAAGGATGGCAAACTACAGCCTGTGGGCCAAATTCAGCCCAGCTAATTTTATATAGCCTATGGGCTAACAATGTTTTAAATATTTTCGTGGTTGGAAAACATCTTTTAAAGAGATAATATTTTGTGACTTGGGAAAATTACATGAGTTCACAAACAAAGCTTTATTGGAATGTAGCTGCCCTCACTTGTTTACACATTGTCTGTGGTTGCCTTTGTGCTTAATAGCAGACTTCAGTATTTGCAACAAAAATCATATGATCATTGAAGCCTAAACTATTTAATACCTGGCCTTATGTAGAAAAAGTTTTCCAACCCCTGTCATAAGTGCTGCTGAGTCTCCAGCTGAATACAGTCGCATGGGCGAGCCAACAGGCAGCAGGCAGATGCCCTGTCCAGCCTATTCACAGGACAAGAGACAAATCCTTGTTTTAAATCACAGCGTTTGAGGGTGGCTTGCTATGCAACAGTAAATAACCAGTATACTCATTTACCTGGCTTCCAGTTAAGTGAAAGATAATTTTTAATATAAAGACAGAGCAAAACGTATCTGTGATTTCAAATAACAAAACCTCTTAAAACATTGAGAATCCGAGCCAAACTTCTCAAATTTTTTTTCATGTGCACAGTTGTATTTTTCCGGTAATTATTATTATTTATTTTTTTAAAGATTTTATTTATTTTAGACAGAGGGGAAGGGAGGGAAAAAAGAGAGGGAGAGAAACATCAATGCGTGGTTGCCTCTAGTACGCCCCTTACTGGGGACCTGGACCACAACTCACGCATGTGCCCTGACTGGGAATCCAACCAGTGACCCTTTGGTTTGCAGCCTGGTATGCAGTCCACTGAGCCACACCAGCCAGGGCTCAGATAATTATTCTTAACTAACAGTTTAGAGAGCAGATAATTAGTAGAACCAAAACTCTCCACTAACTGTTAAATTCCCTCAGTTTACATTGGATTTTATCCTCAATCCTGATATTCAGAATTTCTCCTCTCTGACTAGCAGCCTATAATTATGACAAGAGCACCTGAAAACCGGGAACTGGAGTTCACCATTTCTTTTGCGTTCTCATCACTGGTAATAGAATTAAACTGCTCCAAGACAAACCAGGGAAGAAATATGTTGTGTCTGTTTTCTGAGTACCGCCATGGTTAACGGACTTCCTGTGCAGGAGACACAGTCATAGCTTAACCACAGTAACTTGCAGTTTCCGGCCTCTAACAGTGAAAGCTGGGACCCATGAGATCTGGGAAAACCTGGGTCTGAATCTTCCCACTTAACTCGGAGCTCCTGCCTCGACCACAGCAGCCAAGTTCCCACGATATCAAGGGGATCACTGAACTGAGTCAAAAAGTCCCAAGCTCTCATCCTGTGCCACCTTAGACATCATCTTTTCTGCAAATAGGGAGTATAATAATACCTAACATGTTACACAACAATGATACCTAACATACCTAACAATAACTAATATTCATATATTGAATGTTAACAGTATAGGAATTATTGTTCCAGGGATAGGCTAGGAAAGAAAACAAAGATCTTGATCTCATGGAGTTTCTCATGAAGAAGGTACAATTCTACAGTGGGAGGAGCTAAACAAGAAACATATAAACAAATAAATATGTAAACTGCACAGTGACAAATACCGTAAAGAAAAATAAAACAAGGTTAGAAGCTGCTATGTTAAAGGCTGCACCACACGGTAACAGCTGCACAGAGATCTGAAGGAAGTGGGAGCCGTGGGGATATCTGTGAGAAGCTCTCCAGGCAGAGGGAACAGCATGTGAAAAGTCCCTGAGGCAGAACTATGCCTAGCATGTTTAAGGAATAGCAGAGAGGTGGTATATCTGCAGCAGAGTAAGAAAGACAGAGAAATAGTGGGGGCCAGATCACATAAAACTTTGTAGATCAGAGGCAGTACTTTGAATTATTCTGAATAAAATGAGAAACCAGCCCTGGCTGGTGTGGCTCAGTTGGTTGAACCAAAAGTTCTCAGGTTTGATTCCTGGTCCGGGCACATACCTAGGTGGCAGGTTGATCCCCAGTCCGGGAGTGTAAGATCCCTGGTCCAGGTACATACAGGAAGGCGACCAGTTGATGTTTCTCTCTTGCATCAGTGTTTCACTCTCTCCCTTCCCATCTCTCTAAAAGCAATGAAAAAATGTCCTTGGTGAGGATTAAAAATAATGATAGATAGATAAATGGGTAGATAGGTAGGTAGGTAGATAGATACAGATATAGATATACATAGATAGATATGAGAATCCACAGGTGACCTTTAGCAGAGGAGTGGCAATTTTTGACAGAAGTTTTAAAAGGATCTTCTGGCCACTATGGTGAAGATAGATTGCAATGGGGCAAGGGGGGCAGCAGAAAGACCAGTCAGAAGGTTATTGCAGTAATACAAGTTGGAGCCTGGTAGGAGTAGAAGTGATCAAAGATGATCAGAAAATGGATATGTTTTGAAAGTAGAATCAACCAAGATTTTCTGATGGAAAAGTGGTGGCATGTAAGAAAAAGGAAAGAGTCAAGGATGACAGCAAGTTTGGTTTTCCTCTGAGTGTTTGAGGGATGGAGCTGCCACGTACTAAAATAGGAAGATCTGACAGAAACATGTTTGTGGGGAGAAGGAATCAGGGTTTGCTTTTTAAAAAATATATGTTAAGCTTGAAATGTCTTTTAGACATCTAGAAGACACATTGAGGAAGTAGTATAGGTATCGGGCTTTAGAGTTCAGGGGCATAATCCAGGCTGGAGAGATATACTTGAGAGTAATTAGTATGGACATGGTATTTAAAGCCATAAAATTGGCTGCATTATTGAGCTGGTTACCACTGTGGGCACTTGGGCCTCAGTCCTGCTGGAGATACTCTGAGAATTGTCTGAGGCAGTTCTGGTGTGGAGAAATAGCCACTAGCTCTCAGTGCCCATTGGTCAAGGGTTGTTCCTGGGGGTATTAACTCCCTCAGCCCTCCAGATGTGTGTGTGCAACAGGATGCTGGGCACACCCTCTTAGGCATCCCATGTAGTGATGGCTCTGGTAGGTTAGATAATGGGCCCCAGGGATATCCAACCCCTAATTTCTGGAATTTGCAAATGTCACCTTATAGGGCAAAACCGGACTTTGAGGCTATAACTAAATCGAGGAACTTGAGGTGTAAGATTATCCTGGGGGGTCTGGGTGGACATGTGCATCCTTACAACAGGGAGAGCTGACTGCAAACTGAAGAAGAGAGCCACACGAAGAAAACATTCAGGGAGAGATGACACGCCACTGGTTATAAAGGTGGAGGACAGGCCCATGAGCTGAGGACTTCAGAGAACGTCAGTCTACAGCTGGAAACAGATATCGCCTTGCGTTTCCAGAGGGGGTGTGGCCCTGACAATATGTTGATTTAGCCTCATAAGACTTAGTTCAGGTTTCTGACCTCTAGATGTATAAGTGAATATTTTTACATTGTTTTGAGTCACCATGTTTGTGCTGATTTGTAACAGCAGTCCTAGGAAACTAATAAGTGGGGGGAAAACAGTGCTTCAGGTTATATCTGCAAGTTGCTATAGCAACAACTGCGGTGAAAAGATGGGCTAAGAAAATGTGAGGCAAGGAACATGTCTGGACCAATACAGTCCACCCTTTGCACTGCTTGGATCCACCGTGGCCTATGTTAAATCCAGTCATCAGATATCCTACCAACTGCTCTCAAAGCCTATTAAATACTCAGTTCAGGAGGACTAAATAGAACAAACTAGTCTGTGCCAGTGCAAGGGGTCCCAGCCTATTATTGAGATTCATCATTTTCCTTTCTGTAGGTATCTTACCCTTCCTGCACTTCAGTAGGTTTAGGACCACCATCTGAAGGACTGGGACTCAGTGCTTTCATCCTCGTTGGGTCATGATTCCTGCAATTGCCCGTTTATGCTTCTCACTGAGCATGGAAGTACTGAGAAACATCTCTGATGGAGATATATTTCTTCCTGCCCTGACCATACAGCAGTAACCCAGATCCTCATGACAATCAAGGAAATGAATCGATATGGTAATTTCCATCTTAAAAAAAGATTTTATTTATCTACTTTTAGAAAGAGGGTAAGGGAGGGAGAAAGAGATAGAAACACCGATGTATAAGAGAATACTGATCAGTTGCCTCTTGCATGCCCCCAACCAGGGACTCAGCCCACAAACCAGGCATGTGCCCCAACTGAAAACAGAACTGGCAACCTCTCAGCTTGCAGGCTGGCACTCAATCTACTGAGCCATGCTGGCCAGAGCACAATATGGTAATTTCTGTCCCTGTCTTTTGTCACATTGACTTAAGAAGCCAAAAGTGACTTAATGCTAATAGTAGTTCCAGATTCAGTGGAACCATTACTGAGTCCCCTTGTAGAAACGTCCTTTCCTATCACTCATGAGAAAGGACTTCTAATCTAACACTAACTGAGACAGCAAGAACAGGAAGCACGCATTTCACAAGTGGGTCATTGGGAACTGTGGTGAGAGAGGTCAATCCTATTTTCACCCCGTTGATTTCTATGTATTGGGGCTATACCATATAGCAGCTATTGGTTCAGTGTATATACTGCATCCAGAGGATATTACCCTAATTCTGCAAGGTGCATTTCCTGAGATGATGCCATAGCTGAGTCTTCAATTGATCACTCCATCATTCTAGCATGCTGCCTGGTGATTTGGTATACATAACGACAAATGAGTTCCACAGTTATATGCCAAATGTCACCTCCTCTTCACTGTGGGATGGATGCTTTGATCTGAGACAATGTTATGTGGGAATAGCATGTCAATAAACCAGGCATTCTGTAAAACTTTAGATGTGGTGCAGGAGGAGGCACTGAAGGCAGAGGGCAAACCCATACCCAGAAGGACTAGGTATCATCTGGTAAGGACGAATCATTGCTCTATCCAGAGTAGAAGGAGCTCAGTGTAACCCCTTCTAGGAATCTAGTGATCAATCATATAATCAATAATCCGTACCACAATGTGGCTAGCTGGTTTTCTCAAGATACAGTCCTGCATCAAGTGCTCAGTGTCAGTCTCTGCAGTTGTCAGGATGGGTATTCATGAGTGGCAGTAGCTGGAAGAGCCTGGATGAGAGATTTTATCTCAGGCCCTTTATATTTTAGGCCATTTATGATCTTAGGCCCATTCATAGTCCCCATCCCAGCCACAGTGGTCACTCTTGGGCCCGTAGTCCAAGTACTGGCAGGGCTGAGCCAGGGAGGTGGCTAACATCCCCGGGACAGTTTACCCTGCCTGCCTGCTCAGTGCCTCTTCTTCAAAGAGAAAGCTATGTGGCCCCCACTTTCTTTTCTCTGGTATTCTAATCTTTCTTCTCCCAGGGTCCTGACCATCCGGCCATATTGTCTCTCACTTCTCTGTGCGTGTCTGTACCTCAAGCTATTTCTTGCTTTACAGAAAGTGAAAGACTAAGTGCACTGCCGGAAGCCCTCCAACTGGGAGAACTACCTTTCAGCACTGTCCTTTAGGGCTGCCTGTGTGCAGTGGTTCTGAAATGCGATCGCTGTGTATGTTCACTTAGCACCACCCTGTGATCCAGATGAGGTTACCCGTCCTCCATCAGAGGGCTGCAGAGGGCTCCCTGTGAGGCCCTACGTGAGACCTGAGGACAAGGCATTGGTACAACAGAGAGAGGTGATATGAAAGTCTGTTATCTCTTTATCTGTTTGCATAAACTTACTTGTACTTTTGCAGTCTGCTTGGATCCAAGTCTGAATGTACTATTTCCATCGCATGATGGATTGTCTGACCTTGTGACTTGGTGGATCTAATAATACCTCATGATTAGTAATTTTATGCTCAGGCGCTCAACCTCTATGAGGGCGCAGGCAGTATTACATTAGATTTTACCATTGCTTTGCAAATGGTAATCAGTTCTCTACTATGGATGATGTGGCCTTACTCCAAAACCCTGAGTTCTGTGCTGTGACTTGCCCAGCAGGCCTTGGTGGAGACTCCACTCAGCACTGATATCTCCTGAAGCCATGTCTAGTATTACCGAGTCTGAAGCATCATAGGGCCCAAATGGCAGGACACTTGTATTACAGCCTGAATCTTCTGGGAATCTGGCAGCCTTCTGAATCTCTCAATGCATATGTTGGAGATGAATTCTCAAGTGCAGTACATGTTGTTTCCAAGATCCAAAGGAACCCACTTAGTGCTGTGTCAGTCATTAGTAGAGAGGAAGGTAAAGCACACAACTTGTTCTTTATCTTAGAGGGGATGTTCCAACATGACCCAACCATTGGGTTCAAAAACTTGACTGATATGAAGAGTATCTGAATCTTCACAGGGTGTAGCTCCCTCTCTCTGGTGTATATATGTTTTACAACAAATTCCAAACTACTTGTTGCTTCCTACTCATCAAGTTCAATCAAGCCTTGACCAGTGTGGCTCAGATGATTGGGCATTGTCCCTTGAAGTGAAAGGTTGACAGTTCGATTCCTGGTCAGGGCATATGCCTGGGCTGCAGGTATAGTCCCTGTTTGGGGTGCCTTCAGAAGGCAACCAATCGATGTTTATGTCTCGTCTCACGCATTGATGTTTCTCTCCTTCTCATTTTTCCCCTCCCTTCCCCTTCCTACAAATAAATAAATAAATAAATAAATAAATAAATTTCAATCAGTAGAGTGGGCCCAGGTGCTGGATGGTCTGTGGAATGTCTAAGTGATCATGGCCCTTTGGACTATGTTGTGACAGGAGAGATTCCTGGAACATGATCCTGAAACAAGACAACAGGTGTGTACTTCTCTCTAGCCAAAATGAAAGCAAACTATATTTGATCCTCCTGATTGATGTTGGTTGAGGAAAATGTCTTTGCCAGATTAATGGCAGGACCTAGGAGAAGCCTATTTTGGTGTTACAGATGAAGAAACTAAAGCTCTGGAGAGTTAAGAAACTTCAGAAAAGGTGGTTTGGAAGTCACCTCACATAATCTTTTACCTGACACAAGAAATTCTTCTTCAACAGTTTTCAATGTAAGGTTATGAGTTCAATAGGGAGAGGATGAAAAATACAGGTTTGCAGGTTTAGAGACATACTGCATCAGGTTAGCTATTGCTATGTAGTAAACCACCCCAAACTTTACTAGCTTAATTAACATCTTAGTTCCCCTCACTACAAAATAGATTTAATGACAAATTCTATCTCAAAGGTATTATAAAGGTCAAATAAAAAGGTCTATGTAAGGTGCCTAGGACAGTGCTGGGAACATGAGGGACTTTAAAAATTCATGGCTCTGGTTATAAGGAGAGGTGTCTGGGCTGATAGACATGTTGCTACCTATAGCTCAAAACACTATGGAGGACCCCAGGGTAGCCCAAAGCTAGTTTCTCCCTGACTATTTGGTTTAAGAGTTGGCTTTTGAAGACCCGCACTGGCTGGATCTAGAAGGCTCATGGTACTTTTGGGAGTACAATTCACAGCATTTCTAGGATGCAATATTCTCTATATCACTGCCTCCACCCAGACACAGTTACTAGTTGGAGGAGATGGGGGGATAGCTCTGTGCCTACTGAAAAAGGCAGTATGAGTACTGGCTAACAGTCAAGCAGACCAGTGTTCAAAACTTGGCTTGGCCACTTACTAGCTGTGTGATTTTGGGCAACTTCTGCAATGTCTTGAACTTCAGTTTTGTTCTATTTCACAGATTTGTGATGGGTAATACTGAGATGATGTCTGTTTAGGATAATGATACACGTGTGAGGGAATAGAGGGCTGGAGGAAGAGGTAATGGTCAGGGACAACTGGACATTGACTCTGTTCAGTGTGCGTTTTTCAACACCACAAAGCAATTAACTCAATTCTAACAGTATCTACGGGGAGATAGCATTAGATCCCACAGGTTAAGGGCTAAATGCTACAAGACTGCCCTCACTTTCTCACCAGGTTGTTACCTATGCAGGACAGTTTCTTCATTGCTTTTAGAGAGAAAGGAAGGGAGAGAAAGAAACATCGATGCGAGAGAGAAGCATTGATTGGTTGCCTCCTGTAAGTGCCCAGATAAGAGATCATATGTATATGTGTCTGACAGGGTGGGGGGATTCACACATGCTTACGCCCAGACGAGGGACTGAACCCACAACCTAGGTACGTTCCCTGACTGGGAATGGAACCTGCAGCCTTTCTGGTACAAGACTGCTCCAACCAACTGAGCCACACTGGCCAGAGCCTGACTGACTGGTTATAGATCAGAAGTTCCAAGATCCCCTTTTTAGGTTTGATTAATTTGATAGAGTGGCTCAAAGAACTCAAAGAAGCATTTTATTTACTAGATATAGGTTCATTATTAAAGGATACAATAGCCAGGTGCAAGAGATGCATAGAGTAAGGCATGTGGGAAGGGGTGTAGAGATTCTATGCTCTCTCTGAGCATATCACTCTTCCTGCATCTCCACATGTTCACCAATCCTGAACCTCTTCAAACCCTGTTTGTTAGTTTTTTAATGGAGTCTTCATTGCATAGGTATGACTGTGGAATCATTTCCCACTGTTGACTGAGTAGACCTCCAGTGCCTCTCTCCTCTCTGGAGGTCAGTGGGGTGGGACTGAAAGTTCCAACCATCTAATCACAAGCAGGTTGGTTTGCCTGGCAACCTGCCCCCACCCTTAAGTGATTTCCAAAAGTCATCTCATTAACATAAACTGAGGTGTAGTTGAAAGCGGTTTGTTAAGTATGTCAAGATATCTTTGTCTCTCTTATCACTTAGGAAATTTCGAAGATTTTAGGACCTCTGTGCCAGGAATAAGAACAAAGACCAAAAATATATTTCTTATTTTTAATAAAAATATAACACTGTTTTTCGCTGAATGTAACCTGGCTCCCAGCAAGCTTAGTCCAAGAACCAGGAGAATCTAATATTTGTAAACATTTTCTTAAATGTAAGCATATACAGTCAAATCTCAGTTCTTGAACATCTCCCATCTCAAACAATTTGGTTCTCGACCAAGTTGTTACAGGAAAAAAAAAAAAAACACTTCAATTCTTGACCACACAATCCTTTCATGCTGATACCTACATGATTAGTCACTCTCAGGAGACAAAGGAGAGAATACGCGTGTATAATCCCAGGTATAGAAAGGCAATGGCAGAGCAAGCAGTGAGTTTCTCAGATCTGTGAAGACTTTACTTTGTATGGACACCATCACCAGAAATTTCAATCTCTTGTTAGGGATTGTAGGTCAGGAGCAAATCTACCTATCTAAACTACATCTGCTCTTATCCTGTGGAGCTGAGCTACCTGCTCCTGAAAGTTTCTGGATCCTTGGCTAAGTAAATCAGGCCTCTAAGAGAAGCACATAGTGGGTTTGAACCTATTTTTTTCCTTTGCCCACCAATCCACAGCCCACTATAACTGCTGCAGCATATGAAATACTTAGCATATAGCAAAGCCCATGAAAAGTGTTTGGAAAATGGCAGCACCTTCTGTGGACCTCAAGAAGGAATATATCTGCCAAAAAAGGGCTTCTTGTGTTTAACTGGGAACAAATTTATAACTAAAATCTAACAGCCATTGCCAATAGAGACCTCTGAAGCACTCTGCATTTGAGGGAAAAGCTACAAACTGCGTGCCAGCCTCCTGCTCTGTTTTCTGCCTCTGAGTCAACCTTTATAAAGGTGTTCCTGGTATCATATTTCAACCAATGAGCTGAGACCTGGTCCTCCTATTGAAGCTGTGCAGCTATATCTTCATTTGCATCTTTACTGACCAATCAGAGCAGCTCCATAATGGCCAATCAGGATGTGTGATTTCAACCAATCAGAACAGTGCTATTTGGACCAATCAGACTGTTCATATTTGGACTCCTCATTTACATAAAAATTGACCAATCAGGGACTAGTTATTCTCTTTAAAAATAAGATCAGAAACTTCTGGTCAAGATGGAGGCATAGGTAGACACACTGTGCCTCCTCAAACAACCAAAAGAAGGACAACAACAAATATAAAAACAAAAAACAATCACAACTGACAGAAAAAATCCAACTGTATGGAAGTCCAACAACCAAACAGTTAAAGAAGAAAGACCAGTAGGAGGGGCGGAGATGGGCAGCCAAGTGGAGAGGACTCAAGGCAAGGCAACAGCTGGCAGACCTGGTGGTCCCACATTTGTGTGCATATAAACTGGGAGGAACAACTGGGGAGCGAGACAGACTGTGCAACCCGTGGCTTCAGCACAGGGAAATAAACCTTCAAAGCCTTGACTGAAAACACCTGTGGGGGTTGAGGCAGCAGTGGAAGAAACTCCCAGCCTCACAGGAGAGTTCGTTGGAGAGACCCACAGGGTCCTAGGATGTACACAAGCCCACCCACCCAGGAATCAGCACCAGAAGGGCCCAACTTGCTTGTGGGTAAAAGGGGAAGTGACTGAAAACCAACAGAGAGCAGAGCAAGTGGCATTATTCCCTCTCTGACCCCTCCCCCACATAACATGTCACAACGCAGCGTCACGGGTTGCCATGCCCTGGTGAACGCCTAAGCCTCTGCCCCTTACTATGTAACAGATGTGCTGAGACAAAAAAAAAAAAAAAGAAAGAAAGAAAGAAAGAAAGATGCCCAAATGAAAGAACAGATCAACATCTGCTCCAGAAAAAAAATACAACTAAGCAACGAAGTGAGAGCCAACCTTTCAGATGCGCAGTTCAAAGCACTGGTGATCAGGATGCTCACAGAATTGGTTGAATTTAGTCGCAAATTAGAAGATAAAATGAAGGCTGTGAAAAGTGAAATAAAGGAAAATGTACAGGGAACAAGTAGTGATGGGAAGGAAAACAGGACTCAAATCAACGGTTTGGAGCCAAAGGAAGAAACAAATAATCAACGGAACAGATGAAGAAACAAGAATTCAGAAAAATGAGGAGAGGCTTAGGAGCCTCCAGGACATCTTTAAACGTTCCAACATGCGAATCATAGGGGTGCCAGAAGGAGAAGAGGAAGAGCAAGAAATTGAAAATTTATTTGAAAAAATAATGAAAGAAACCTCCACAAATCTGGCAAAGGAAATAGACTTTCAGGAAGTCCAGGAAGCTCAGAGGGTCCCAAAGAAGTTGGACCCAAAGAGGAACACACCAAGGCACATCATAATTGCATTACCCAAGATTAAAGAGAAGGAGAGAATCTTAAAAGCAGTGCGAGAAAAGGAGACAGTTACCTACAAAGGAGTTCCCATTAGACTATCAGCTAATTTCTCAAAAGAAACCTTGCAGGCAAGAAGGGGCTGGAAAGAAGTATTTAAAGTCATGAAAGGCAAGGACCTACATCCAAGATTGCTCTATCCAGCAAAGCTTTAATTTAGAATGGAAGGGCAGATCAAGTGCTTCCCAGATAAGGTCGAGTTCAAGGAGTTCATCATCACCCAACCCTTATTGTACAAAATGTTAAGGGAACTTATCTAAGAAAAGGAAGATCAAAAATATGAACAGTAAAATGACAACAAACTCAACTATTAACAACCAAACCTAAACAAAACAAAAACATAAACAAACTAAGCAAACAACCAGAACAGGAAGAGAATCACAGAAATGGAGATCATATGGAGGGTTAACAACAGGGGAGTGGGAGGAGGAGAGAGGGGGAAAAGGTACAGAGAATAAGTAGCATAAATGGTAGGCAGGAAATAGACGGGGGAGGGCAAGAATTCATAGGAAATGTAGAAGCCAAAGAACTTATATGGATGACCCATGGATGTGAACTAAAGAGGGGAATGTGGGCGGGAGGGTGTGTGCAGGGCCAAGAGGAATAAAGGGGGGAAATGGGACAGCTGTAATAGCATAATCAATAAAATATATTTTAAAAACAAAACAAAAAAATTGGCTTCCCCTTTGCCTCAGCAGAGCACACTGTTAGTTTCCCTGGAAGCTGCAGTCCCCTGGTTTGCAAACTCTTTAGCAGAATAAAGCCTCTCCTTCCTCCAAACTGTAGATTGAGGATTCCTGTAATTCCTCTAATATCCTGAGGATATTAGATTAGTGGCCGTAAACTTTTTTGACACTTCCAACCCTATTTTCTAGCCAGGTAAGAATATCCGTTTGATTCTGTACCTTTTCCACTTCCAGTTATTCAAACAGCCTCTTTGGGTCCTTGACTCTTAGACCTATTCATTTTAAAATGTCCATCCTGTGTTCTATTCACAGCTCTCTTTCTCCCAACCCTGCCTGTCATCACAGGCTGCTCTGGAATGGGACAGAGAGTTCAGCAGGAGAATTGTCCACATTTTCACTTCTTTGCACTTCTCTGGTATTGGAATTTGGAGCAGGAGCTGAAGGATCTCATAAGACAGCCTCTTCAAGTACGACTGCTCTGGCAAGGCTCTCTCCTGCATCTTGGCTTCTTCTCCATCGGTGGACACGTGGACACAGGTGCCTCAGTGGGCAGGTATTCAGCCCCAATCAGTTCCCCCAGGCATTAGTAGCCCCTTGCAAAAATCCTTGTTCTCCAGTAGCTGAGAGACTCATCCCCCATTTCTCTAGGGCAAGCCTTCCTCCCTTCCCTATGGTGGTCCCCAGCAGCGTACCGCAGTCCCTGCTTGCCTTCCCTGGCCCAATCTCATCTGTCCTTTGGGAACGAAAGGACTCCATTTTATATGCCTTCAGGGAAAAGAGAATTTGAGGGTATTGCCTTTATTCCTCCAAGTACCTGCCCTGCCTCCACTCTCTCCCCAGGACTCAAGTACTGCAGGTGTGGATTAGCAGGTCAAGAGGCCAAGCAGACATTCAGCGAGGGGTCAAAATGACAGTCTGCTCATCAGAGTTTACAAGGCAGTTCTGGTGGACCTCACTTCTATAGCTTTAGGGAGGGAGAGACTAACTGTGGCCTTCCCCCCGAGAGAAGGGCAGCCTCTCTTTGAAAATGATGGATTTCCCCAAAGACAACCTTTTGCTAGATTTTAGTCCTCACATCTCTCCTCCCCATGGGAATCCCAGAGAGGCCTTTCTTGCACCTGGTAGTGGGATGGTGAGTGATAGTAGGTAATAAGGAAGTTATCTAGCCAGAGTGGGCCTTTCTTTGAATGCTGAGCAGCTGGGAGAACTTATTAACATTCAATAGTGCTTTATCTTTGCCTTATGAAGCAAAGTCAGGAGCAGGAAAAGAACCTGAGGCGATACTTCACAATGCCCCATTGCATACGGTTGTTGCAATGAAGAGATCCCAATCTGCCCCGAGGACTTGCATCAGAGAGTGAAGCTACGTGCCCAGGAAAATTAAGAAATTTCTACCAACAGAAGAGATGTGGAAATATGTTTCCCACTGGTGTCAAGGCCAGGGGTAGAGATTCTGCCCTAAAATAACTTTTTTGGGCTAAGCAGCCTAATATGACATATAACCTCTCTGAAACTCAGTTTCCTGACCTGTAAAATTAGAGTTGAATTAGTCTCCATGGTTTTTTCCCAGTTCAGATTTTTGAGTTAAGATGATGGAATTTGCTGATGTTGTATAAATAAAAGAAACAAGTAATTTTATTTAGCTATGTGGAAATCCCCTTCACAATTTGTGACTAAAGATAGAATTTAAATTTATAACCCAAGATAATCTTCCTATCTCAAATATCCCTGATTTACTCTTTGGTTTGCTGTTATATTCCATGTGGGTTATTTTGTCCTGATTAAATAAAAAGCTAACTCAAGCACCTACTTTAAACAGATGAGCAAACCCATAAAACTAGAGAGGTATTTTTGCCAAAATGTCATAGAAGGTTTTAAAGGAGTCCAGTGACAAATGGATAAAGACTGAGTGAGTGTCTTTACCCAGAACCATTAAAATGATCATAAGACTAAAAGGTGGTTTTTTTTGGAAGGACACACAAGGATCTCCTGGGAGCCAAGAGCACGCAGGGCAGCAGGCCCCGCAGGGACCAGCTCCAGAGGCTGGAGAGCCACCAAGAGCCAGGGCAGCCCTTGCCAGCTCTGCAGGCACAGGGTCGCGTAGCTCAGCTTGTCGCTCACATTTACTTCCCTCTTCCTGAGGAGGAGGTATGGGCAGGGTTGACAAACTTCTGAAAATGCCTGCTACGAAGTTCAAATATCTCAGTGAGACTTGTTCCAAATAAATTTGAATCTTGGGTTTTGGTTACTTGTGCTTCTGGTTGTAATGACCTTTCCTGCTGGGTGCCTAAGAAGTTTCATTGTGGGTGCCTTAGGATCACCAGTAAGGAAAAAAAAATGATAAAGCACTGGACAGGAGGAGGAGAAAACTGATGGAATGGTGCTGACTTCCCGAAAGATCTAAACTAGTTGTAAAGCCTCCCCCACCCCTCATTCATGATTCTGTAGACAATTGACCTGTTGACTTAAAGATATCATTCAAAAGGTTTGGCTAGAAATAGTGACAGAGTCAGAACCTGTTAACCATGCTAAGAATTGAGAAAGAGTTAGTTTTCAATACGAAAAAGTAAACTTTGGGGGGAGGGGGGAATAATTTCCAGACCTCATAATAATTTGAGCCAGAAGTTAGATGCCCAGGTTCTAGTCTAGGATTTGACACTAATTTTTCAGAAACCTTTTTCTTGGAGCCTGGAGTTTGATGAATGGCACAGAATTTCTTTCCTTCTACTGGCTAAATGCTTTGATGTCTTAGGGGCAGAATGCTGATTCCATCATCTGCCGGCTATGTGCCCTTGGGAATGCGTTTAACCTTTCTAAGTTTTCCTCATTGTAAAGACTTGAATTGTTAGCTTTCTTTTCATGTCTCCATGATTTGTCATATATTTTTTTAGCTCTTTAAAGGCAGTGTGTCTCACCTACCGTTCTTGTCCTGTCGGTCCCCTCTGTCACTGTTAGCATAGTGATAAACTAGAAGCCTGTGCTCAATAAATGTTTATAATTTTCTTGATTTTGGCATAAACATTATAATCATTTATCAAAGCTTCACTCTGGGCATGACAGTGAGCCTGGTTACTTGGATGGGTGGGGGGAAAAGGAGGACAAATAAGGAATAAGCTTTTCCTTTAGGAAGGTTCAATTCACTGTGGGTACCAGGTAGGTAGATAAGTTGCTAGTTTACTTGGCAGGTTTTTTCTCTCCTCTTTTGCAATGTGACTCTAGGGAACATTTCTCAAGTAAAAACTGCTGGGAGAGGAGTCCGGCTAGATAGAAAAACCTAATCCTGGCTTTCAGGTGGCCCACAGAGACAGAGAGGGAGCTACTGATGCTCATTAGATGTCCTACTTTCCTAAAACAAATACATGGTCTGTCCAGAAGGTATCCAGCTATGTAACATGAAAAATAGAGACATTTATTGAAGATACAAGAAACACCGTACACAGGACAATGACACCTCAGTGCCCTTCAAAGTAGGCACCTTGGGACCTCATACATTTCTCCCAATCGCCATCAGCTGCCCTGTTGTACTTTCCTGGATCTCATCAATGTTCTGAAATCTCTTCCTTTTCAAAGGTGATTTTATTTTTGGGAAAAGCCAGAAGCCACAGGGCACCAAATCTGGGCTGTACCAGGGCTAAGTCACCTGGGTGATTTGATGTTTCATCAAAAAACTCTGCGTGAGATGCGATGCATGAGTGGATGTGTTGTCGTGATGAAGCTGCCAATCACCCGCTGACCATAGCTGTGGCCTTCTGAATCATCCACATAATTCCCACGGAGGAACATTCAAGCTTAATGCAAAATTTGATGCAAATTTGTTGCTCTACTCACTCAGTCATTTTGAATGTGATGACCACACAGTACACATGCTCACTCAATTGCATTACCACCCCCACTGACTAGTACAGTGAAGTTGTCATTGCTCACTCATGCACACTCCAGTCCACTCTCCTTGGCTGCCAAGTTACAATGACATCACAAAAACTGTTCATGTTTTATTAACAATGGCTGAACTTTTTCTGGACAGACCTCGTACATATTGGACATTGAAGAAACCATGTAGTTCTTTTCTAAAAAGTGAAGTTAGTTGCTTCGAAGACCTGGGACAAAACAAGTGGGGGCAGAGTGGAGGTGAAGAGGAGAGTGTTTCAGATGCTGTTCTTCTGGCTTTGCCCCTGTCCTCATTTCTTTGACTCACATGAAGGAATAAAAGTCCTTAACTCCTGCAGGCACCCAGGTCCTCTACCATGGATACTCTCCTCTATCCCCAGCTCTTTCTCCAGCCAGGTCTCTCTGATCTCCCAGGGTGGAAGGTGGAGGTGGGAGGCACATGAGTTCTGGTCCCTTGGATGAAAGGGTGGGGAGTCCCAGAATGAGGACAGGTAGAGGTGGAGGGAAAGGAAGATGGGCTTCCATTTCAGGTCATCATTAGTTTTTCTCCTCAGAAATCTAAAATCACACACTCTTTGCCAGCCAAAGGATCAGCCTTCTTCTGATAACACCCACCTCCAGGTAGCCTGTGTAACATGAACCTGCTCAGAATTTAAATGGCAAGACAGAAAAGCACAGCAAATATAGGAGAACTGGGACAATGAAAGGGAAAAAGATCTGAACAAGAAGTTCAGAAAAAGTCCTGAAACAGGACTGGATAGAGCCATTGGCCCATAGACAAGTCTCTGGTAAAAAGGGGGTATGGAAATTGATTCCAGAACTCCTGCATTGTTTATGGCTTGTGGGACATAGAACTGTGTTAAGGTTAGCTGTGCAAGAAACTGTACATAATTCTCATTTTATAGTTGGAGTCAGTAACTCCCATTTGGCCTTTTTTTGTTTTCTTTATAAAGTCATGGGCTGAAGAATCCTGTTGGGTATTTCTGACTCGAGGGGTTTGGGTGGGGAGAGTCTCACTGACAGTGAAGGTCCAGATTCTTGGTCCAGGAGCACAGAGCAGAAGTGGGGTCACCTTAAGAATGGGCACCCTGGACAGGCTTATCACTGTCTGGTGTGGTACACATTTTGCTTATACTCCGGAAAAGCTAGCGAGCAAGCAAGTGTTGACGCTGGGGTCCCTGTCAGGGTTATTTTGAAACCACATATCCTGACAAATCTCAGGGAAGTTAAAAACAATCAGCCATGGCAGCCCAGCGATTTTATGTTTTTTTAAAGCTGGAGCCTTATTACTTCAAACCCAAATTCCTACGAGTTTGGAAACCACCCTTTGCCAAAACGAACATCCCTTTGACAGCTGTAATCTTTAACCACACAACTAAGCTCTGTTCTCTGAGGCACAAGTCTTCTAAGCCTCGGAAACATGAGTATCTTCACAGGAGGGCCCATGCCAGTGGGTTTGTGAGCACGTGTTTGTGTCAGAATGTGTTTCTAGGTTGTTACGTGTATTTGTGTTACTCTGTGCGAGTGTGTAAACTCAGAGAGGAAGCCAGCTCCAGTGGATCTGTGTTTTACCTTGCCTTATATGAACCTTTAGTTAATTGGCTGAAGAGAAATGGGATCCCACAAGTAACTGACGTTAGGACCATTAAGAACTTCCCAGAAGACCTAACCCCGCCTGGCTGTGTAATCACAAGCACCTGCAAAGCTCTGCCTTGCTCAGGAGAGAGCAAGGTGCACCTGCCAGCCGACATCTGCCTAGAGGAAGGAAAGACAGGGCTTCAGTCCTGAGCAGAACACCATTCCCTCCTCCTTGCTTGGCCATCACGCTCAGCTGCCCTGTGTGTGGGTTTGCCTGTCAGCCTATGCTGAACCCCACGGCACTGCTTAGGTCTTACTATCTGCTCTGTTCCCAAAGACCTATTTTCCCTACCTGCAGGTGCCCAGGAGGATTCAGTTTTCTGTAACAATAGGCCCCACCCCCTGGAGTTTCCTCTCCGTGTGTGCTGGGCCACCTGCCAAATCATGCTGAGTAAGCCCGGGCCTCAGCCTGGCCCCTCCAGACCTGCCACACCTGCTCCTGCCCAGACACCAGCACCGGGCATCAGTGTTCCCCAAAGGTGGAAAGGGGAAAATGGAGGCTCAGTAAAGGAGCGAATAAAAGCAGAGCTTCTGTAAGCTATTCTAACCTTGGCACAGTTTCAGTTTGCTCCGCTGTTTCTTTATCTGGGTTCTTTTAAGCTGGTAGCAAGAAAAGGAAGTCAGCTGTCAATTAGTTTGCTATGATGCTTTCTCAATAATCTTTTAAAGAGCAGTGGAATTCAAGACTCTTTAAAATCTAGACGCAGAAGTGTGCTGGGTTAATGGCAGTAACACCTTCTCGTGGGGGTTTTGTCTTCCATTTGCAGGGCTTTCCTCAGAGACCCAAGTGGGGGAAGAGAATGGGTGTGGCTTTGCTCTGTGGGCTTGCTACACTCTGGAAGGAATAAGGTTTGAACGATAGAAACCAAACAGTCCTAAGGATTGTGACAGGATTCACGCTGACAGTTGTCCTTGGAACCAGAAGAGCCGAGTGACCCATGCATGCTCTGAAGGAGTTAACAGAACTGTCTGTTCTAACGCAGAAGCAGGAGCTCCGAGCAAGCGGCTGCAGCTTGGTGAGCGATTGCCCCTTGCTGTAGGTCCCTGGCGTGAGCATCATTTCTCTGGTAAATCCTGAGCTAGTTCCTTCCCTACCAATCGTGGCTGCTAAGAGCAGGTGACCCCACGAACTGTATTAGCAACTTTACTACTGAAAATCATTCTCTTGGGAACCTCAGAAGTGGGCAAAATATATCTTTTCCTCACTCTCTATACTGACAACACTGACAGACAAAACCTCCGCTTTGAAGAGGAAAGGCTTTTCCCAAGCAAATCCGTGTGATGGAATAGACTCCTCATGTGTGGCTTTGAAGGTGTTAAAGTAATAATAACTGCTTTCATTTTGATAAGCTCTACACATTCCAGAGCTCTCTCCTGAGTTCCATTTCATTTGATATTTGCCATTTCTACGTGCCGAGCCTAGGCAGAGTTGACCTTGACCGGCATGCCTATCAGCAGCTCACTGGGATTAAATGGCTTGCCAGTGTCACAAGGTGAGTAGTTGGCACAGATTGCAACGCAAACATCCTAACAAATAAGTTAGCAGGCTTCCTAGTCTATGATTCCACTAAACTTCTAAAATATTCCTGTGGATTTAAAAAATATATAATGGCCACTCACGTGCAAGCCCCTGGAAAATTCGCAGGCTGATGAAAGGGGTCTATTTTAGTGATACAAGTGAATATCAAGCTGCTGATTTTGAGGAAACGCAGCCAATGCAAATAAGCATGATATATTCATATATTCATCCATTTGAAAGAAATCTGATGGTAGGAATTTGCTCCCAACAAAGCAGATTTTAGGCTGTGCCAGCATCTGTACAAATGCAGGCCGTCCTCTGCAACCTCCAGGCCCATTAGGAGGAGGACCACAGGTTTCCTTAAGCATGAAATGAGACAGAATCTGAGAGATAATGTTATGCAACCCTGTTCTGCAGGGGAAGAAAACAGGTTCAGAGAGCAGTGCCTTGCCCAAGGTCATACTGTTAATAGATGTCAGAAATAAAACAAGACCCCAGACCTGCAGACACCACAGTCAGTTCAGAGCGATGCCTGAGAGCCCCTGGATGGCTCCAGGTCGCTAAACACACCACTCAGTTATGCCCAGTGCAGTACTTAGGCAGACGAGTCCAGTAAGGCCTTTCAGCAGAATTCTGAGCAACAAAAGGCTGCAATCAAAGGCCTCCAGCTTGTTTAAGGCTGTTCTTTTTTTTTTTTTTTTAATATATTTTATTGATTATGCTATTACAGTTGTCCCGTTTCTTCCCCATCATTCCCCCCACCCTGCACACCCTCTCCCACCCACATTCCCCCCTTTAGTTCATGTCCTTGTGTCATAAGTTCTTTAGCTTCTACATTTCCCATACTATTCTTACCCTGCCCCTGTCTATTTTCTACCCACTATCTATGCTACTCATTCTCTGTACCTTTCCCCCCCCTCCTCCTCCCATGCCCCTGTTGCTAACCCTCCATATGATCTCCATTTCTGTGGTTCTGCTCCTGTTCTAGCTGTTTGCTTAGTTTGCTTTTGTTTTAGGTGTGGTTCTTAATAGCTGTGAGTTTGCTGTCTTTTCATTGTCATATTTTTGATAAAGCGCTTCTCAGATAAGGTCAAGTTCAAGGAGTTCATCATCACCAAGCTCTTATTATATGAAATGTTAAAGGGACTTATCTAAAAAAAAGAAGATCAAAAATATGACAATGAAAAGACAGCAAACTCACAGCTATTAAGGCTGTTCTTCTGATGGTGGGTCTCTCCAAAGTGCAGGCTCACTGGAAATGCACTTCAGCTCTGCTTTGCCCTAGAGCCTTGGCATTGGACTGTGAAGCCAGTGTTGACTGGTGCCTGGTGTGGTGTGATGGTGGGGACAGGGTTTGGCTCTGGGCTCCCTGTGCTTTCCACATGGCTTTGTTTATCAGCCAGGGCACCACACAAGTCCCAGAAAGCCAGGCCAAAACAATTCTGACCAATGGCACAAGGGGCTATGGTATTTATTCGGGGGCTTTCTCAGAAGGCTTTCCAAATATTCCATTGGGAGGTTTATTTTCAAACCTCAGTCCAAGACCAAATTACTTATAGTTATTTCAGCCTCTTTGCCCAAGGTGTCCCTGAGTGGCTTTCAGCGAGTTTCTAAAAGAATCACACAGACTCAGGACTTGGACCATGCGCCTGAAAGAAGGGCCAAAGAGCAGGGTCAATGGGAAACTTCTCCTTACATCTCTATATCAGGAACTTAATCAGATCAAATTGTGCTGGGGGCTGTTTCCATGGTGTAGCAGAGGCTGAGCGTGCTGCTTGGACCCCTGCCTCCAGACCAAGGCACACACCTTCCCAGCTGCCAGCAGTGTTGCCTGCTGATGGCCCATAGCTGAGTCCCTCCCCAGGGACTGCCTTTTGATAAAGGTTGTTGACTCACTCAAAATTACCACCCCTTTCCTGGGAACAGCCTGCGTTTGATGACTGGTCCGTGTTGGGGGTGCAAAGGATTGGCCTCTTGCTCAGTTTGGGACACCTCTGGAGGGCCACTCCAACTCCAGAGCTCCCTGTGGTGGTGCCTGTGCCCTGTGTGCCACTGCATCAAAGTGTGACTTCGCCCTGGACCCAAGCCTGCTTCCCTCAGCCCTCTGCCCCTGCGTCCCCAGAGCACTCCCAGCAGAGCACTCCCAGGGAATCACCTACATGCAAGGCTTTGCCCCAGAATATCACTCCCCTTGCCCCTGCCTTCTTTAAGGCCAGAATCTTGACTCTTGTCATTCAGTGGATACCAACTTCTCCATATCAAAATGCCTAGAAGAGTTCTTTTCATCAGGATAGCCAAAGGAATCTGCATTATTCCTCTGACTGCTGTCACAAACTTGGTGGATCAGAAGCCCAAACTCAGTTTCACTGGATCAAGGTGTTGGCAAGGCTGGGCTCCCTTTGGAAGCTCCAGGGGAGAATCCAGTTTCTTACCTTTTCCAGCTTATAGAGCTGAATTATTTGCTTTTGTTGGCCAGCAGCCCCTTTCTCAATCTTAAAAGCCAGCAACATAGCACCTTGCTGCAGGAGTCACCGGGCCTTCTGTGTTGAATCTCCCTCTGCCCCCCTTTTATAAGGATGCTTGTGATTGCACTGGGGACACAGCTAGATAATCCAAGATGATCTCCCCCTCTCAAGAGCCTTCATTTAATCATACACTGGCAGTTTCTTTTGCCATATAAGGCAACATTCACAGATTCTGGGGATTAGGCCTGGATATAGCTACAGGCCATTATTTAGCCTACCACAGAATCCTATAGCAAACTCTGGGGGACTTACATTCTGCTTTCAATTTGTAGTTTATGTTTACCTAACAGTGAAAAGGCCTCCAGATCCTTTTTCTGCCATCCATTTGCTGTTGTCCCAAGTAGCCTGGTCTGGGCTGGGAAAACTACTTCTTGATTCAGGCCTTTATTAGGAAACACCAGTAAGTCTTATATGTTATCTGCTACTGCTAGAATTCCGTTCTTTGTCTCTCCTGTTTCTATGTCTCTCTCTTCTTCTTCCTTTCTACCCCTCTAGCTCAGCCAGCAATGTGTCTTGCAGTCACCCGGGTGGCCGTATTGTCTGTACTGAATAGCATTCTCCAGCATGCTATGACCTGGAGTAGGGGGTAAGAGAGGAAAGTGGAACAGTGGTTTAAGCCTAATTGAAGATTCCTGTGTCAACTCCATAAAGCATTCTCTGTCAATAGCGATTTGGGATGATACCATATGACCCTTCAGATAGGGATTTGAATGGCACGTACTTATTGACCAGAAGTAAGACTGCTCTGAAATTCTGCTGATTCCAAGAAATCCTCCAAAATCTCATTTCTCCAATTCTTTTGGCATTTTGTTTCTACCTCTTTCATGGGCCATATGTCTTGATCTTCACATTTGTTTTGCCCACTAGACTCTGAGCTCCTTTTTGTTTTTTTAAATATATTTTATTGATTATGCTATTACAGTTGTCCCAATTTTTCCCTCTTTTTCCCCTTGCCCTGTACCCCTATTCCCTCCAGCAACCCCCTCCTTTAGTTCGTGTCCATGGGTCATGCATATAAATTCTTTGGCTTCCCCATTTCCTATACTATTCTTAACATCCCCCTGTCTATTTTGTACCTACCAATTTGTACTTCTTAATCCCTGCACCTTTTCTCCCATTCTCCCTGTCCCCGCTCCCAGTTCATAGCCCTTCAAATAATCTCCAAAGCTATGATTCTATTCCTGTTCTGCTTGTTTGCTTTGTGTGTTTTTTAGATTCAGTTGTTGATAGTTGTGCTTCTGTTGCCATTTTAATGTTCATAGTTTTGATTTTCTTTTTCTTATATAGTTCCCTTTAACATTTCATAAAATAAAGGCTTGGTGATGGTGAACTCCTTTAGTTTTACTGTCTGGGAAACATTTTATCTGCCCTTCCATTCTAAATGATAGTTTTGCTGGATAGAGTAATCTAGGATGTAGGTCCTTGCTTTTCATCACTTTGAATACTTCTTGCCAGTCCATTCTTGCCTGCAAAGTTTCTTTTGAGAAATCAGCTGATAGTCTTATGGGAACTCCTTTATAGGTAACTCTCTGCTTTCTTCTTGTTGCTTTTAAGATTCTCTCTTCACCTTTAAACTTTTGCATTTTAATTATGATGTGTCTTGGTGTGATTCTCTTTGAGTCCAACTTGTTTGGGATTCTCTGTGCTTCTTGGACTTGTACGTCTATTTCCTTCACCAAATTAGGGAAGTTTTCTGTCACTATTTTTTCAAATAAGTTTTCAATTTCTCGCTCTTCTCCTTCTGGCATCCTTGTGATTTAGATGTTGGTACATTTGGAGATGTGCCAGAGGCTCTTTACTCTATGCTTGTTTTTTTTTTTCTTTTTATTCTTTTTTTCTTCTTGCTGTCCTGCTTGATGCTTTTTTTCTTTCTTATGTTCCAAATCATTGATTTGAATCTTGGCTTCATCCCCTCCACTATTGGTTGTCTGTGGATTTTTCTTTATTTCACTTAATGCAACCTTCATTTCTGCCTGGGTCTTTTTATGCTGTTGCAGTACCCAATGAGTTCTTTGAGCATCCCAATAACCAGTGTTTTGAACTCTACATGTGATAGGTTGCTTATCTCCATTTCATTTAGTTCTTCTCCTAGAATTTTGAACTGTTCTTTCATTTGAGCCATATTTCTTTGTCTCCTCAATTTGGCGGCCTCCCCTGTGTTTGTTTCTGTGTATTAGGTAGAACAGCTTTGACTCCCTGTCTTAGTAGCATGACCTACTGTAGAAAAAGCACCTTAAATTGTATGGAGCAGAGCCTCAGGTAATTGCAGGGCAGGGCAACCCATTTCACCACTTTGTGGTTCTGTGTGGGGGAGATCTCGGAGAGGGGATGGGGCTGCTGCCTGGCCTCTGGAGATTGCCCAAGAGGAAGCTGTCTCCCTGGCACTCGCCCCCTTGCCAGTCACTTCATTTTTTCCCCGTATGCCACTTGTGCCTTTCCAGCTGTTGCTCTGGTGCTGAATTCCAGAGGGGGTGGGTCTGCATGAGCCCTAAATCTGTTGTGGACCCTTTAAGAGAATTTCTTGAGAGTCTCTGTTTCTTCCACCAACCTAACCCCTCCTGGTTTTTGCAGCCAGAAGTTATAGGGACTTATCTCCCTGGCACTGGAACCCTGGGCTGGATGGTCTGGTCTAGGGCTGGGGTCACTCACTCCCAAGGTATCCCTCCTGGTTTTTGTCCACTGCACGTGAACATGGGATTGTCTGTTCTGCCACCTCTTGCCTCTCTGCTCCCAACCCCTGCATCTTCGCCTTTCCTATCTGTCTGAATAAATGTAGCTTCTTTAATTCCTTGGTTATCGGACTTCCATACAGCTCAATTTTCTGATGAATCTGGGTGAAATTTGTTTTGTAATTTAGTTGTAACTTTTGCTATAGTTTTGCATGGAGATGAATCATATTTACCTACACCTCCATCTTGGCCAGAAGTCTGTGCTCCTTTTTAAAAAGACTCATTTTTGTAAAGCAATATTAAGTTCACAGTACAATAAAAAGAAAGATACAGAGATTTCCCATATACCCCCAGTCCCACACATGCATAGACTCCCTCATGATTAATATACCCCACCAGAGTGATACATTTGTTATAATTGATGAACCTACATTGATATGTCAAAATTAACCAAAGTCCACAGTTTAGATTAGGGTTTGCTCTTCGTATGAACATTTTATGGCTTTGGATAAAGGTATAATGACATGTATCCACCATGTCATTGTGGTATCACACAGAGTAGTTGCAGTGTCCTAAAAGTGCTTCACCTATTCATCTTCCCTGCCCCAACCCTCGGCAACCACCACTTTCTCCATGGTAAGCTCCTTTTTTTTTTAAATCTTTCTATTCCAATAAACCAATGATCCAGGGTCATCCTGGGAGGACAGGGCCACTGCAGAAGAACCCTGCTACCTGCAGTCTGTGAAGAGGCCTAGAGTCCAATGGCCCTGGTCATGCCACATGCACAGAGACAGGCGCCGCCGTCCAGTGACATGTTGGCAGTGAAAGAGAACTTGAGACTACTATCTGTGGGCCTGACAGCCAAGCCCGTGGCCGTGAGGAAAGCCCTTCACTTGGGTCTTTCCCTGTTGCATTTATATTTAGCTCAAATGAAAAACTGCAGTTTGTTTCCCTCATTGGCAGGTAGCAAAAAAGGGTGAGGAATAATCATTACCTTTCTCCCCATTAGGACACGTAGGCCTTGAATTGGGGACACCACCTCTGACAACCAGCTTTCCCAGACCTGATCCATGAGAACTGCATGCATGTGTATTTTATTGAAGAAGATCAGAGGGAAAATACTGGATTTCTGTTTTTTGGTTCTTAAGAAATGTTTCTATATTCTAATTTTTAAAATTAATAAGTCTTTCAAATATATAGAAAGGTGCAGAAAATAAAAGAAAGACCATATGCCTACCATCCAAGTTAACAGCTGTTAACATTTTTTTCATGTTTACTTTAGATCACTCACAGCAAAAGAAAGACAAAAAGATAAAACCAGCTAAAACCACCCCATCTTTGATTTACATCTCTTCTCCTTTCATCCACGGAGATACCTCTGCCTGAAGTTGCTGTGTTATTCCCATGCATGATTCTGTACCTTCACTACATATTTGCACATTCAAAACACCATTTGCTATTGTTTTATGGGCATCCATTTACATAAATTGCATCATATTGTTTATAATCTTTGGCAACTTGCTTTTTTTACTCAACTGTATATTTTAGAGACTTATATGAATATAATGTAGACCTAGTTCATTCACTTTAATTTTTTAAAATTTGTTTTTCAATTACAATTGACAAACAATATTATATTAGTTTCAAGTGTACAACATAGTGATGAGACATTTATATACCCTACAAGTGATCACCCATCTGACACCATGCATACTTATAACCATATTTTAACTATATTCCTTATGCTATACTTACATCCCCATGACAATTTTTGTAAATGGCAATTTGTATTTCTTAATCCCTTTACCTTTTCACCCATCCTCCCAATGCCCCTCCCATTTGGCAACCATCAAAATATTCTCTGTATCTGTAAGTTTGTTTGTTCATTTATTATTTTTTTAGATTCCACATATAAGTGAAATCATAGGTATTTGTCTTTCTTTGTCTGACTTATTTCAATTAGTGTAATACTCTCTAGGTCCATCCATGTTGTCACAAATGGCAAGATTTCATTCTTTTTATGACTGAGCAATATTCCATTGCATATATGTACCACATCTTCTTTATCCATTCATCGAATTGATGAATATTTGGGTTGTTTCTATATCTTGGCTATTGTAAATAATGCTACAAAACGAGTGCCAATATCTTTTTCAATTAGTGTTTTGGATTTTTTTGGATAAATATTCAGAAGTGGAATTGCTAGGTCATGTGGTAGTTCTGTTTTTAATATTTTGAGGATCCTCCATACTGTTTTCCACACTGGCTATACCGATTTGCAGTCCCACCGACAGAAGATTAGGCTTCCCTTTTGTCTACATCCTCACCAACACTCGTTTGTTGATTTGTTGACAGCCATTCTGACAGGTGTGAAGTGATATCTCATTGTGGTTTTAATTTGCATCTCTCTGATGATTAGTGACTTTGATCATATTTTTGTATGTCTGTTGGCCATCTGTAACATACTCTTTGGAGAAATATCTATTCAGGTCTTCTGTCTATTCGGTTAAAAAATCATTCATTTTAACTGCAGCCAGTATACCACAGTTTATCCATTTCCTATTAGAGGACAATGTTATTTGCTTTTTGCTGTTGTTGCAGTGAACATGCTTGTGCATGTATGTTTGTACCCAAGATGTAACTTCTTTAGTGCAGAAACTGAGAAGCAGAATTACTAAGTAGTAGGGAATGCACTTCTTCCCTTTTCTCAGTACTGACAAACTGCTCTCCCACATGGTTGTACCAATTCACATTTCTGCCAGATTAGAAATTCCTATTTTTCTGCATCCTCGCCATCACTTGCAAGACTAAAATTTCTTCAACTTGATAGATAGTTATAAAAGGCATTTTAGCCCTGGCTGGGGTGGCTCAGTGGATTGAGCGCTGGCCTGCAAAACAAAGGGTCACTGGTTCGATTCCCAGTCATGGTACATGCCTAGTTTACAGGCCAGGTTCCCAGTGGGCAGTGCAAGAGGCAACCACACATTGATGTTTCTCTCCTTCTCTCCAACCCTTCCTATTTCTCTAAAAATAAATACATAAAAATTTTAAAGGCATTTTATTGTCATAATTTACATATTCCTGATTACTCATAAGCTTAAGCATTTTTGTATGTTTACTAGCCAGTTTGGTTGGTGGTCAGGTGTGTGGGTGTGCGCATACATGTGACAGAGAAAGAAGAAGTAGAGGGAAAAGGAGATGGGGAGAGATCACAGTTCTAATCCTTGTTCCTTTTTAAAATTATGAGGCTGTGCTTTCCTCTTGTGCATTTGTAATTGTTCTGTATTTATTCTGAAGTTATTATTTGAGTTGCAGTTATCTTCTTCCAAACTGTATCTAGCCTTTTTATTTTGTTTATGCTATCCTCTATTATGAATAACCTTTTAAATTTAATATAGTCAAATCATAAATCTTTTTAAGGTTTGTGGGTATTTGTTCATTATTTAATAAATCTGTTCATAACTCTCCATCCAAGATATTATTCCATATTGTTTCTAAAAGTTCTAAATTTTTGCTCTTCACATTTAAATTTTGTCCAGCTGGAATTTACTTTTGCTTATATGGTGAAATAGGGATCTAATTTTATCTTTTTCCAAATAGAAAGTTAAATGTTTCAGCACCTCAGAAGGGTAGTCCAGACTTTCCCAGTATTAGAAATGCTATTTCTGTTAAATACAAATCCACATATACAAGTGGGTCAGTTCCTTAATTCCCTATACTATTCTATTTATGTTGTTATCTTTTTTTAAAAAATATTTTATTTATTTATTTTTAGAGAGAGGGGAAGAGAAGGAGAAAGAGAGAGAGAGAAACATCAATGTGTGGTTGACTCTCACGTGGCCCCCACTAGGGACCTGGCCTACAACCCAGGTACGTGCCCTAACTGGGAATCAAACCGGCAACCTTATGGTTCATAGGCCCATGCTCAATCCACTGAGCTACACCAGCCCAGGAGACCTATACTATTCTTTTGATCCATTTATCTATTTTGATCTATTCCTTCACAGTACTGTAATTTTAACATTATAGCTAATAGCTATACTTAGCTGGTGCAGCGCATTTTTTGTCTTCAAATTTGTTTCCTTGTTTTCCAGCTTTTAAGGTTTTAAGTAAATTTACAATTTTGTGTCAGGCTGCATTCACAGCCATCCTGGGCTGCCTATGGCCCGCAGGCCATGTGAGTGTATATCTTTTGGGGTGATCACATGTTCTGTCTTCTTTATCGGGCATGTAGCAAATTACATTTATAGCTTTTCGGTTATTAAGTTTTCATTTCTTGGGTAACCCAACTTGGTTATGATGTATTATTTTTAACATTACTAGATTTAGTTCACTAATGTTTGATTTCAAAATTTTATGTTTTTGCTTATAAGCAAAATTTACTTGTATTTTTTTTCTTTTTGTAATGTCTTTTCCAGTTTTTGTTGTTCAGGTTACATTAATATCCTATAATGGGTTTAAAAGTTCTCTCCTTTTTCTCTTTTCTGGAACAGATTGCCTAAGATAGGATTTCAATTTTCCTTGAAAACTGGGAATAACTTACCTGTAAAACTCTTTGAGGTCAACTCTTTTTGTAGATAGATTTTAAATTACTGATTAAATATTTAAAAGGCCATATGTCTCTTCTGCTTTTCTATTTCTTTTTGAGTTATATTTTCTATAAATGTTGCCATTTTATCTAAAATTTTTATGATTACAATAAAGTCATACATAGTAGTCTCATGACTTTGTAAACTTATATCTATAGTCACATCTTTTTCTTTCTCAGTATGGTTCATTTGTACTATTTTTCCGTTTTTCCCTGATATTTAGCCTTTATAGGCCATCTCAGTTGTTTTCTACTTTATTAATTTTTGTTCTTACCTGTATCTTTTTTCTTTGTTTCTTCTTGAGTTCACAGTTATCTTTTCTAACTTCTTTCATTAGATACGTTTGTTAGTATTCAAACTTTCTTCTTTTCAGGTGTGTGCATGTGTACCAGTTATTTTCTCCCTGAAGTGCTGCTTTAGCTACATCTTACAATTTTTTTGATAAGCTGTTTGTCCCTTGTCATTCAGCTCCAGATATTTTTAAATTCCTATTATGATTTCTACTTTGACCCATTAATAATTTGGAAGTGTTTTTATATTTCCAAACAAAGGTTCCTTTTTCTAATTACACTTTTATAATTTGCTTCCAATTTAGTAGCCTTTGAAAAGGAATGTGGTCCGAGTGATATTGATTTGTTACTTTTAGATACTTGCTTTGTGGCCAAGTTTGTTGTCATTGGAAAATAAGTTTATTCCGTAGTCTCCATTTGCCACAAAGAGGAAATGCTATGTCCAAGTTATTACTTGTGTTGTTTAAATCTTTTACATGTTTACTAATTATTTGTTTTCTTGAGCTATTTAATAATGAGCACTGTGCTAAAATATCTCACTGTGAGAGTGAATTTCTAGATATTTTTGGGAGCTGGTCATTTGTGGTTCATATATTTTGAGACTACATTCTTAAAAGTGAATAATTTCAGAATTCTCCATCTTTCGGAGAGGCAGTTCCTGGCTTGTCTGTAGAATAACTCCTCCTTTGTTTCCAGTTTTTCCTCCCCAGGGCACTGAATTAGGGCCAGGTGTTTCTGCCACCTCTGCCCACGCCACATTCCCCTCCTCCTGGATTAAGGTGTATACCCTACCTCTGGGGAGCAGAGTCTGTATATATACGTATACAGTTGTATATACGGTGTCTGGCACAAGTAACAACCCTTTTTATTACAAAATCTTCATAAGCATGTAATTCTGTAACATAACAATATCACACTCCAGCACACCATGTAACATTTTAGGTGAAATGTTCTATTGCTGTCTATCCTGTGAGAGACATTCACATATCCTACCAACCACACTCAGGCAAGCCTTACTTCTGCTGGACCCTGTACACACACACACACACACACACACACACACACATAAACTGTAAGCCTTTATTATTTTTTTTTGGATATTTTCTTCTTTATATTTTTCTGTTTCAAATATTTTTAAAGAAAAAAATGTAGAAAACAAAAAGCCTTACAGTGTACCTGTACTACCAGCTTCCTAGAACTGCAAACTCAGTGGCTTGAACAACAAATTTATTGTCTCACAATTCTGGCAACTAGAAGGCAGGGTCACTTCTTTCAGAGGTCTGTGAATACGAGACTGTTCGTGGCCTCCCTCCTTGACCTGGGGACGGTTGTGTTCTCCTTGTGTCTCTTCACATCATCTTCCCTCTGTACATGTCTCCGTACCCAAATTTCCCGTGTGAATAAGGACACCAGTCATATTGGAATTGGGCCCACTCTAAAACCTCATTCTCAGTTGATTACCTCTGCAGAGACTATCTCCAAATAAGGTCATGGTCTGAGGTACTAGGGGTTAGGACTTCAACATATCTTTTTTTTTTTTTTGGCCGGTTGTGGGGGGGCTTTTGGGGAGGACATAATTTAACTCAGAATAGAACTTAATATGACAGGAATTCATTGAAGTGGAGAAAAAGATGGAGACACTTTCCGGAGGAGATGACATTAGACTCATTCCTGAAGGATAAGTTGTCCTTCATCCTTCAGTAGGGAGAAGAATGAGTTAATTTTACAATTTTACCTCCTTCTCTCTTTCTCTGGAGCAACATGGGAAAATTAGTGGTCTGGAACGCCCAGGGTGCTCATGAGGTCTATTTGCCGGGAAATGTTTTGTCCAATGCAACGAACATGAGCTGGGATACAATGATGAGGCCAGATTAAGGGAGTAGATCTAAACACCCGGAGGGTCCTGTGATGAAAGTCAGCCACTCCACAGGAGAGGGCGTGCCTGGGAGAAACTGAGGCAGAAGCCACAGGAAGATTCTCCCTGAGTAGGCAGTTTGATTGGACCAACTCTAGTCTTCCTATGAAGTCCGGAGCAGCACAGGTGCACAGGGGGAAAGCTTAGCAGGGTGGGTGGTGGGACTGAGAGACTTATGAACTACAACACTCCTACTCGGGGAGAGATGAAACCCCAAACACAGGATAGGGAGTTCCCTTCTAAAGCCCAAACCAGTGACAACGGAGAGGACAAAGGAGACCGGGGGAGAAGACGCTTAATTTAATGAGGAGGGTCTGATTCCTCAGAGCCGGCCCTTGCAGCCATGTTTTGTCAGAGCCGCAAAGGCCAAGCCCAAAACATGGGGTCAAGAGTATAATTTTGGCCCAAGATGAATAAACCTGGCCTCAGCAGCTGCCACCACTCTAGAAATTTGTACGTTGAAAGAATGTGAGCACTCGAGACTATTTCTAGTTCCAGCTGCTCTGAGGTATTAACAAAGGTCTAATTGCTGAAACCATGTGCCGTGGACATAGTGTTCATTTTCCTGACACATGGAGAATGCAGTTTGGAGGCTGAGCTGTCAGGCCCAAATCACCTCCAGACCCTGCCTATTGCAAGCAAGCACATTTCATCACCGGGCAGGACTTGCTAAGCTTGGTCGATGGCCTCATTATGGCTATTTGTATCCCAACACTGGAGCCAACATGACAGGTTAGAATTCCTGTCAAAGACACGAGGCACCCAGCTTCCTTCAAGCCCCATTTCCCAGGTAATGTGGGGTGGAGGGAGGCCATCACATTGTCGCACCTGAAGATGAAGGAGCCACTTGTCTAGTGTTTTTATCAGGTTTATAAGGCACCCCCCAGTTCTCAGCAGGTAATATTTAATAAAAAAGAGGCCATCTTATAACTTGCAGTCTCTCTGTGGGTAGCTAGGCTTCCTGTGCAAACAGGAGGTGGTGAGGGTGATGAGGCTGTAGCTACGTGTCTTTGCATCTCAGCAGGGAGAGACACAGCAGGCTGTGTTTGGTAGGGGACAGTTCCATTCTTGTTACCCCACCCTACCGCACCCACAAATAGTCGTGGCTATCTCTCCTCCAAATCTAAATATATTTTGTCACAGTATTGCTTCTCAGAACCACAATATCTATTGACACCAGCTACTCGTAAGTTGCCCCATGCTAAAAATACCAAAGCCCATACATTTACATTTTGAAACCAGCTTCAATTTTTCACGGGAAACCCCCCTCCCTAAATTCATTCACATTTAATTCATTTTTCTGGCCTGAAAAGGGAATTCCTGGTTAGGGCTTCATTCCTTCGGGGACCTTCCATTCAGGCCTTGGACTTCAGCACAATGATCAGTACGTCCAGGCAAACATGCCTTGCTGATTCCACCTCCTGGAAACCTGAGTTTGAAGAAACCCTGGAGTCAACAAAGCAGTGCAACAGTGATTAAGAGCCTGAACTCTGCAGGCAGATTAATGGGAGTTTGATACTCATTCTACCCTTTTTTACCTCCTGTGACCTTGGGCAATGGTCTTCAACTGTCTGGGCCTAGCTTTGTTATACATAAATCTTACTTCTGCATAAGGTAGTTCTAAAAATTCAGTTGTTGTGTGTAAAGTGCTTTGAAATAAATGCCAGACGGTATTGTTGTCTCCACAGAAAGAATGTGGTTAGATCAAGTAAAAGTGTGGTCCTGGTAGCATCTTCTGGAACATGAAGATTTAGGTCAACATCCTCTCCCACAGGAGACCCAATAAACACATTCTGAATTTACACAGGTGTAAATTCGGCTCAATAGGGCTGTGCTGATTACAATGTAACCCCTGTATGGTGGGCATGAAATCATCATACAGAAAAATCAAGTATGGTTTCCACTACTGGAGGCATAGATGTCCCAAATGCTGAAGCCCAACCTGAAAGAGGCTGTTTACCTTGCCCACCACAGCCAGAGGCAGCTCAGAAGGAGAGAGCTTGGCAAAGACCAGGCACAGAGGAGGAGAAGCTGTTCTTCAGTTAAGGTGGCAGCAGAAAATTTGCAGAACATTTTTGGGGGAGGTGGGGTTCAACAGTGCCTGAATCTGTGTAGTAGCTAGCAGGGACAGCTAGAGAGGCTAGAGATAAAGAATGTGCTTTATCCCCAAGCTTAGTAGACTTTCTGGTGGAGGAGACAACTGGTGGGGGTCACAGGTCAAGCCAGTGATTGGTTTAAAGCCAGGATGATGAAAGAGGATTCAAATGTGATCTGTGCAGACTTGTCTGCTTGGAAAAGACTGTCATGCTCACTGTGGGGGTGCTTTGATGGGCTCTCCCAAACCCCACCAAAGATAAAAGCAGGGCTTGGTCCCCAGCTTCCATCACACAGCCCTCAAGTGTCAGTGCTCTCTGGAGTCACCTTGGCTGAGCTGCCTCACTCGGAAGGGTCACACCCCCTCCCAGGACAGCCTGACACAGCGACGGACTGATGTTGGGGGTACAAATGTCCAGCCCTTTTGCCCCAACTCAGGACAGTGCTGAAATTATCTTGTCTTTAGAATCCCCCACAAAGTCAGCCAAGGCCCCAAAGGTGACTGTACTGAGGCTTGGCCTGTCATTCAGCCCAATCTTCCCTTCCACTGAGGCTGACTCTAGAAGGATCCCCTCAGAGATGTTCTGCATGTTCATCTCCACCCCAGGATCTCCTGCTCGGCACACCTGGCAGCGGGTCACATAACAGGTGTCTGACCAATGGGAGGTGGGCAGACTGAACCAGCTCAGGGACCGCTGAGTGATGTGCAGGCAACACGTAAGGTAACACAGACCATGGAGGAGGTGGGCATGTGTGGGAAATACACCACTGTGGTAAAGCTCTGAGATTTGGGATTTGGTTTTGCTGGTGTGTTTGTTTTCTTAACAAACCCTAGTTTACCTTATCTCATCTAATGCATAACCCATACTCTTCCAAAACATGTCTAATTCCAGAAGGAGAAGCAAGCACAAGCTTATAGCTAATGACACTATAAAATAGTTATTTGTCCCATATGTCTACTTTTGTTAACTGTTGGGGAAGCGTGGCACTCTTCACCCCGTGGTGTCGATTTAGTTATTCTTAATAATAACATTGTCAGTGGCAATATTCCCAATGAATTCTTGTGTGTATGTGTGTGTGTGTATTATAAAGTCCCAAGTTAAATAAACTACTTAGGCATTTTAACAAATCTGAATGGAGTGGATCCAACTGAGGATTGCATTAAATATCCTGATGCCCTAAATTGAAAAATTGAATAAATATAAACATAAATATATGCATACACACTGATTGGCTCTTTTAACTGACTTTTTTTTATCCTTACTCAAGGAAATTTTTTCATTGTTTTTAGAGAGAGAAATATTGATTGCCTCTCGCACAAGGCCAGACCGGGGATTGAACTTACAACCTGGGTATGTGCCATGACCTTTCAGTTACAAAATATGCTCCAACCACCTGAGCCACATTGGCCAGTGCTAATCAACATTAATGAAGCCTCTGTTGTGCGTATCACATTCCTGGAGTTTTGCTACAGGTAAGGGCTTTCTAGCCCCAGGGTGCTGATTAAACAGTGGAAGCAGACTTGTACCGAACTGCCAGTGGGACTCAGGGTGGTAGGGACACGCCAGGGTACCCAGGTGGTGGAGGGAGAGAGGAGTACTCCCCCCTGCCTGTGGAGGGCCAGGAAAGGTGCCACACAGATGACGCCTAAGCTGCAGCTTGATGAAGGTGTTGGGATTCAGCAGGCACACAAAGTGGGGAAAGAATTTCAAGCAAAGACATAGGAAACAGCATGGTGTATTGAGGACATGATGGAGCTGGAGAGGTGACCGAGGAAGGCCTGACAGGAGCTGCAGTAGGTAGGAGACGAGGTTGGAGAGAGAGCACAGGCTAGATTCTGGGAAGTCTGTGTGAGATGCGGTGGGATTTTGACTTCTCCATTTATTCTTTCATTTATTTATTGTTACATTTGTTTTGACCTGTTTAATTGTGGTTCTTCTGTGCTCTAATACAGACGCAACGCACAAAAGGGTAAATTATACAAATGGATGGAGTTTGTGTATTCGTAAATTTCAGGCTCATCAAAATTGATTTCCCACAGTTCATACCAGTAGAAGTAAGACCCCAGTGGTACCACCAGACAGTGGAATGTTATTTGGCACCAAAAAGAAATACCCTATCAAGCCATTAAAAGACATGGAAGAACCTTAAATGCATATTACTGAGTGAAAGAAGCCTGTCTAAAAAGACTACCTACTGTATGATTTCAATTATATGACACTCTGGAAAAGGCAAAACTACACTGATGGATCAGTGGTCTCCGGGGTTGGGGGGACGGCGAGATGACTAGGTGGAACACAGACGATCTTTAGGGCAGTGAAAACACTCTGTGTGACAGTATATTGATGGACACGTCATCATATATTGGTCCAAACCGTGGAATGTACAGCACCGAGAGTGAACAGTAATGTAAACTACGGACTTTGAGTGATCGTGACGTGTCATTGTAGGTTCATCCATTGTGACAGATGTTCCTTCTAGTGGGGGTGTTAATAATGGGGCGACTATGCATGCGTGGGGGCAGGTGGTATATAGCAAATCTCTGTACCTTCCTCTCAGTTTTTCTGTGAACCTCAAACTTCTCTAAGAAATACTATAGGTTAAAAAATAAAAAAAGACCCCAGTGCCTCTGAGCCCCCAGCTCCACAGCTCAGGCAGGCACTTAACTCCACGGTCCCAAATGACCCCAGGCAAATTCTACGGTTCCCTGCAAGATGCTTCGTACATCTACTAAGGTGGTCAACTCATTCCACTTTGCCTTCGAGTGTCCTGGTTTTAGCTCTGAAAGTCCTGTGGCCCAGGAAAACCCTTAGTTCCGGGGAAACCGGGTGGTCATTCTAAAGTGTATTTAAAAAATATGTAACCTGCTCATGCTTTTCTGCTCAGGCCCCTTCTCAAGATGCCAAGCCTCAAGCCACTGCCTCAGCCAAACACCCCAGGGGGCTGTGACGGCCTCTGGCAGCTCTGGGCAGCCACCCCTGTCAGGTGACAGATGCCACTCTTCTAGCCCTGGGAAAGCAGGCCCAGCCCTCCGGCTGCCACCCAGCTTCTGGCGTGAGGACCTCCCCCCCCCCACACCTTAATTTCCCACGGAGGATGTAAGGATAATGGAAGGAAACCTCAGCCTCAAGAGTAATCTCATTTGTGGGCAGAGGCAGCTCCTTGAAGCGTACCCCAGAGAACCATTCTCCATGTTCCTGCTGCCTGGCCTTGGCTTCTTGTGGACGAGTCCAGCTCATACCCACCACCAGAAAGGGCAGGTGCGACTGCCAGGTAACTTTGAGAGAGAAAGGACTTTTCAGTCCCTTTGGGTTCAGGCCTGCTTTCCACAGAGGCAGAGACTGTTACTGTACCCAATATTCATTCACTTGCCTCCTTAGTAGTAAAACCCCCATTTATTTAGGATGGCAAAGTACCCAGGTAAAAGACTATTTCTCAATTCCTCAGCCAGCTTTGGTGTTTGGGAGAACTTCAGAAAGGCTGCCTAAAAGAAAATCAGCTGGGAGGCCTTACCTTAAAACACATGCACTCACACACCCTATTTTTCCCTCTATCATTTTTCTTCTTTACAGGCTGCAATGTAGATACAATGGCTGGAACTCTAGCAGCCATCTTGTGACCCTGAGAACAGAAGGTGTTCATTAAGGCTAATTAAACAGAAAAATAGAAGGAAGCCTGCCTGAGTCCTTGGGAACCAAGAAGCCACCCTCACAGTTCTGACTGCCTACTTGTAGACTTTCTTTTAAAAAGAGAAACAAACCCTATGTGTTTAAACCACCCTTATTTGGGGTTTAACTCAATTTTGATAAAATTGTCCTTTGGTGGTGATTGACCCAGGGAATTTCTCCTTCCATAAGGAACAATCCCAACCCCTACCACCAGGGGGTGGTCTTGCCCTATATGCCTCAACATGACAATACTCTCATAGGAGTCCAACATAGTACATTCTGTATAATTCAGTCTTAAATAACGGTGCACAGGACAACTATGTACTGGGTTGTGTCAAGTTCTGTGCAGTTTCTCTAGCATGAGATTTTGGTCACACGTTTTTCTTTTGTTTTCTCTAGGCAGGTTCTTAGCTTCTGTAGGCAATCCCCAGAACCAAAGAAAGTATGCAGAGACAGCTCTGACTTCGGCAAACACAATATTGTATAGTTCTCAACTGAAGAGTGAGCTTCTAGTTGTTGTTTAACATTCATATTAATGGTAAATTTATACTTGTCACCAAGATGCAGTAGGTACCCATCTGGTGGTTCTAATAAAGGGAGATTCTACTCTGCAAGGTTTATTGAAATCATGGGCGGCACTTAACTGTCCAGTTTGCACTCATCAAAGCTTCAAAACTCTCCAGGCAGAAAGTTTCAGTCATTAATAATCTGATGTGATAGGAGTAATTTATCTAATTCTCACTCTGGCTAAGGGCAAGCTGCTTTCTCAGAATGAAAGTCCAGTTCTGGTATTGTAAAGAGCTCACTCACAACTAACCAACAAAGGGATCTGTGGTGTGAGAGGTGGTCGGAAAACAGTCCTCCCGAAACCGGAAAAGACACCGGAGGTCGGGCTGCCTGTCACTACCAAACCCAATAAGCAGAGACCTGGACTGAATCTTTATGGGCGTTTTATTCAGATGGCTGGCGATCTGAGAAGATGGCAGGTCCATACCCTAACAGACCATCTCGTCTTTTCTTTCCAGGCCAAGGTTTTTATAGCAGGGAATAAACAAGGTGTGGTGAGGGGTTTTGAAATTCAGGGAGGAGTTAATTGGATTTAAAAAAACATCTTCTGTGTTCTCGCCCTGGGCGGTGTCCTGGGCGGTGGTCATCTCACCCTGGATTACAGTGGCTCAGATATCTTGATTGCTTGCAATCTTCCTGAGGCACAAAGGTGGAACTGCTTAGCTCTCCTGGAGTTAGGGTGGGTCATACCTTCAGTTCCTGGGACAAAAGCTTTTACATGCATTGCTTATTAGCTATTACTTAAACTAAAAATTTTCAAACTCTCAAGTCCCCCTGTCACTCCTTTGACAGTTTTGGATCACAGCACTTTGCTATCATCTGCACTCTCCTCTTTTACCCCTATTTTACATCCCAATACTAAGGAGTTAGGGTGGGAGGAGGCATGGGATATGGACAACTGATAATCCTGCAATTCTCCCCTTAATTTTCTCACCGAACTGCTTGCTGTATTAGGAAAGAACAACAAAATATGCAGAATTGAGAAATAGTCACGTATTTCTCTCCCATTTCTTTAAAAAACATGCAGAAAATGTTCATATGTGATAAAATTAGTGATCACTCGGCAATCTCAAAGTAGGAGAAAGGACCAAAACCACCCGATCACAGGAACACCATCAGGGATCTGCTCCCTTAGAGAATCTCTTGGAGGTAGGGCTTAGTAAATAAAAACACAGGTTGTCCTGTTAGATGTGACATTTTTGCAATATTTGGGACACACATACTTGAAAAATTATTTATTGTTTATCTGAAATTTAAAGTTACCCCAGTGTCCTGGATTTTACCTGGCAGCTCTATGGGGAGTAAAGAATCTGCCACTGGTAGGGGTGGGGGAAGAGCAGTAAAAATGGGCAGAGTCCAGAATCTACCGGGGGACTGCCCCAGGGAAAGTCTGCTGATTACAAACAAAACAGCCACAAACCAGGAGGCCTGCAGGCAGGGTTCCAGGATAGCTCACATCCTCTCCTTTGTGTCTTTACAGAGTCTAGAATGCCCTCCTGCTTTGGGGATGCTGATAGCTCAGTTACCTGCGCCCAACCAACTGGCTAGCCAGGGGCCACCAAGGAGGAGATATGAGGCTCTAACACAAGCCCCAGACCTTCAGGACTCTGTGTTCCGCATTTGCAGACGTGTGTCTGCACTGGTCTGGAACGCCACAAGTCCTGCTCCTAGAGGCAAGGCCACCAGTTGTCACCAGAATTCCAGCCTCGCCTATGCCTATTGTTTTTCAGAAGACAGCTTGTTCAAACCTTGGGGTGAAAAAAGGTTTGGTTTTACACTTTCCTTGATTTTGCCCACTCTGGAGTGCTCCTTCTACCAGGGCTGCCAGATATTTATTTTCCAAATGGAAAGTTCATGCAGAAGTTTCAGTAGAATCCACTGGGTAAAGAGACATAGAGTTATGGCACCCTGTCCTCTGGATCCAGTGACAATATAGGTGGGCAGTACCTTTTCAGTCTCCACACCAGGCTTTGCAGATGTAAACATTGGAATGTATTGAACAGTGAGTCCATTTCAGAGGACATTATAGGTAAGGAGCTCCTCCTTCAATTTAGTTCCCTTCTGACATTGACCCTTTCATTTAGTAAGGTTTAAGTCCTCACCAATTTCAAGTTTCTTGAGTTTCACAGGAAGGTACCTGAAGACTTAAGTCTTTCTCTAGGATGAGGTTTTCTCTCCAGTTCTCTCCCATTGAGGACTTAGCTTACTTGGCCTCAGGCTTTAGTCCCCTCCCCAGACACTTCTTCCTTAGGTCTTGTGTAAATCTTTGGCCACTACCCCGGGAAACACCCCACCCTATCAACAGTGAGTGGTCTTCCTCCCTGAATTCATCCTTTCTTCCCATGCAACATCTGAAGCCTGGTTTTTAGTTTAAAGTCACAGATGTCCATTACCACTCAATCTTTAAAAAAAAAAAAAAAAAAAACACTATCATGGGTAGATATGAATCCTGATCACAGTTCCATTTCATTTTCCAGTATGAGCTGCAGCATACCAGCCCTTTTAATGATGGACCCGTTAAATCAGGCACATTCACTATGTCAGGGATAATGTGGTCTGAATCCTCATTCAGAGACCTGTTTTTGCACTGGTAAGTCCACTGAGTCCCATCAATGTGCAGAATAGACTTTCTACGCAGGCACCAAACAGCACTAAAAAAAGAAATAGGGCCACCTATTAACAGATGCTCCCTTGCAAAGCCAGTGAGAACTCTAGACCAGACGAAATTGCGTAGGCTCAGTGTGTCTCCTTCCAGGGGCAAGGGAGTGAGAGCCAGTCTGGTTGACAGTTCTCATTACACGGACAACGAACGTTCACCGGGCCTTAATTTGGGCCCTCCTCTTCTTTAAGGAAGCTTCACTGATTTCCATTCTTCATACATTATGAAGTTGCTTTTATGACCAGGCTACTATAAGGATAGGGCACAATCATTCACTCAATTATACCAACCTCACTTTATTTGATCAGAACTGATAGGGGCCAGTTCTACCCCCTTCTAATTTCTCTTTGTTCCTTCTATGATTCTTCATCTCTAACCTCTGTTTCTCAGATATTGTTGGTTTCTGCCATAAATCCGCCTTTCTCAGATTTCTAGATTTTGGCACATACTGTCCTTTTGGCCTGGAATAATCTTTTCCCACCCCTCTTGCATCTTACCTACTCACACTCATTTTTCCACTCTTAGAGTAAACATTATTTCCATGTCTAGGCCATGCAGACCTCCTTACCAGGACCTCGCAAACTTTGGTATGCGTAAGAATCACTGGAGGGGGTTTTGTTTTAAATATAGATTTCTTCTTTTCGTCTCTGTCCCCCTTTACCTAATTCTGACTCAGTAGGTTTGGGATGAGAGTAATTGAAACAAGTTCACAGGTAATTTTAATAGTGCTGGTCTGCAGAATACACTTTTGAGTACCACCATCCCAGGCTAAATTAAGTCCCCAGCTTTGTGGCCCTGGAGCTTCCCAGATGCCCTCCATCAAAACACATTGTTGTTAATATCACTTTAGTGTCTCTCTTCCCTGATAGGCTGAAAACACAGCAAAGGCAGATTGTCTCTCTATAATTAGCTGCTGAGTCCTCATCAATTAGCTCGAGTATCCTCAGGGAGGTAGCTGGTTTACCTCAGCTTCTTCCCACAATTATTAATAAACAGATTGCCTTAACTTCCCATTTTGCTCTTCCAGCCTTCAACATCTGCGAGAGAATTTCCTGTACTAAATCTCCTCTGGTTGAAATACCTAGCATGGTTCCCATTTTCCTGGCTATACTGACTATTATAAATATTAATTTAAAAAGCATCTCTTTAAATGCAGATAATAGAGTTAAGCATTGACATAGTCCTGTGAATTGTATGTTATCAGGTTACTTCCCCTTAATCATAATTTTTTTTATTCCTCAGACATTTATTGAGTATCTAGTCTGTGCCAGAGATTATGCTCCCACCATTCATAAAAAGATGAAAAAGACATTTCTTCTCACTGAGGAACTGAAAATGGAGGAGGGGCAGGGGAGGCTGAAGGGACAGAGATCATAGTATGATAATTGCTGCGGGGTCACATGGGCAGCACCCAACCCAGTCCCAGGCAGATGAATTGGAGAAGCCTTCTCCATGATGTCCTGCGTGCCCAGCCATGGGGAAGAAGGAGGGTAGGGGAGGACCCTCCAGGAAGAGTGAGGAACAAATGCTGAGGCCCAGACCTAGAGAGCAGGGTTGTCTTCAGGGTTCTTTCTGTGAGGTTGGATAGTGCAGGAGGTTAACAACAGCTGACATGGGAATGGTAGACAAGGCCTCAGATCATGAAGGACAGTGTACACCATACTGAGGAACTATGTGAGACCTTGTCTTTATACTGAGGTCACTGGAAGACCACTGAAAATAGTGACTTAATGAAGTTTACAGTTAAAGAGATACCACTGGCTGAAAAGGGAGGATGACATTTTCTAGAAGCTACCAAAATACTGACTGGCTAATTAATACAAGTTAAGGTATTAATGGTTCCTTCTTTTATTCACCAAACATTTCATGAACACCCACTATATATCAGACACTGTGTTTGGTCTTGGAAACATAAAGAGAAATAGGATGAGTTACATACTTTCTAAGGGCTCATAGTCTAATGGGAGAGAAAGAACCTTAGACAATGTGACAAATATTATAGAAATAGAGAAGAGGGAGAGAGAAGTAGATGACGATGGAAGAGCTCGTGGAGGAAGTATGCATAGGAGCATACAGTGTGAGAGAGCAGGAATTCAGCCTCAGCATGGGACCCAACATTCCTGGTGTGCTCAGGGACTAGCAATTGTCTGGTGTACCTAGACCACAAGGTAGATGAATTGGTTGGAAATGAAGTTAAGGCCCAATTATAAAGGGCTTTAAGATTTCTGTTGACAATGACACATTTAGGCAATAGGGATGACTGACGATTTTTGAGGGGTGGGGAATGATGAAGTAAGAGTCACACGTTAGGAAATTATGTCTGGAGAATGGAACTGAAGAATAGAGAATAATGGTGGCAGGAAGACTAGCTATAAAACCCAAGCAGTAGCTTAGATGGAAGCTGAGGACTTGAACTGTGAGAAGCAGTAAGGAAGGAGAGGCGCCAACTGATCCTGGGTCAATCTACGCCATCCCGGAAAATATTTTGTGTTGAAGCTTCCGTTAGTACACAAAAGATGTCTCAGAAATGTGCTTTTATTCATCTTTCCCAAAACTTTGTTAAAGTCTGTTTAATGGTGTTTTAAATTGCAGGCCCTGGTAGAGCAGTCTTCCATCTCCCCAATTTGCGTGGAAGGCATCCTAGGGAACAGACTGCATCGCTAAGGGAAGTGCTGAAAGTGGGGCTGCGAGGGCTTGAAGCGAGTGCAGTGGATTCTCCGTGGGATACAGGGAAACAGCTTCTCCAAGGAGAAAAGGGAGAAAGGCTGACCTGGGTGGAGAAGTGGTAAAGACCCAAGACTGAGACAGACAGACACTTGAGGGGATTTCTTTTTCCTCTAATTGCAGGGAGATCGGGGAAAACTCTGGGGACAAACGATCAGAGGTTACAAAGGCAAACACCTCCAGGAACCTGCAGGTGACACAAACAGTGAAGCAGACTTGGTTTAAGAACACAGAAGCACGTGGTCCATGGAAGAAGCCTGGATTATATACCCACGGGTCCGTCCATTGTTGTCATGTGGAAATGCAGCTTTGCCAGATCTCGTGATTTTTCAAAAGAAGTCAGAAATCTAGATATTCCTGTAAAACCATCCACTGTCTTTAATGTGGGCAACTAATTCAAATGTTTTCTAAATACCACACTGGCCAACGAAAACACGTTGTGGCTGCATTTGGCCCGTGGCTGGTCAGTTAGTAACCTCTGATCTAGAGGAAATGGGAGGAATGTTCTCTGAATAAATCTCACCAGCTGTGGCAGAGAGGCAGCCTACTTCTGCTGGAATGTAAACAAGCCAGGAGAATACACCACTTCTAGAAAGGAAAGATCCACTGGCTAAGTTTGGGGAGATAATATAGAATGTACTGTTGTGGACCGTTCAGCCTGGTTTCAGGAGTTGTAACCCTCACCCCATGGTGGGCTGTGTAAGAGCCCAAGGGACCCACTTCATCTGGGTCTGTTCTGTCACAAGGATGTGACCTACTAAGGAGACAAAGCTTATTTCCCTGGCAGGAGCACTGCTTCTGCCTTACCCATCTCTGGCCCCATAGCTTGGTTGGCAGTCAATGACGGGTAAGACTCCTCATGGGAGGGGCAACCTAAGCCAGACGCAACCACTTGTGAGGCCTCATGGAAGGACTCGGGGGGTTGCAGCAAAAAGGATGTGATGGACCCTCGCCCCCCGGCTATTCTGACATAGCCCGAGTCCTCATTTCCATCTGGGAGATGTCTCCTGCTTCCTAATTGGCTCAAAGCCTGAAACTGTGGGGGTGAGCAGTGCAGCCCTGTCCTGGCCAGTATGGCTCCCTGGGTGATCCGGACATAAGAAAGAATTCCTAAAGTCCTGTGAAACCTGCTTTGCTAAGAGTGCTCTTCCTGAGGTGACAAGTGTCCCAGGAGGAAATGAGCATGTCTCCCAAAGTTTGGCAACCCCCCCTTCCTGACAAACACTGGCTCGGATTAAGCCCTCAGATTTCTTTGACATGTTAAACTTGTATTCCGGTGTATTTGAACCCAATAAAAGCCTAGTGAGGAAGGGGCTCTGGGTCATTCTCCTCTGAGAGTTTGACCCCTTTCCTCCCCAAGCAGATCTTGTCTTGGTAGTTTTTATTTTCATCCGTGACGAATGGGGGGTTCTACGGGCGGAGCCCCCCACAATGTACTAATGTGGAAATGTGCTCTTGTTTCAGTGGGGAAAAAAAATTTAGAGCTGAGGTAGAAGGAAGGAAACCAGTTTTCCCTGAAATAATCTCTAACTTGTATCTGAAAAGGACAATAATCCAATGGTTCATGGGCAAAAAATGTGCACAATTCTTAAAAAAGGAAATATTATAGGATTTTCACCTAAACAAATGCTTTTCTTTATCTCACTTATATAAGAAATCTAAATTATTGCAACGTTTCTCACTTATAATATTGGAAAAAGTTAAAAAAAATCAGTAACTTGCTATGTAGACAAAGGTATTAGGAAATGACACTATCATACAATGGTGGTGAAATTTTAAATTGGCATGACCACTAAAAAGAGCAAATTGGCAAGATTATTAAAATTAAAAATATGTATGTCTCATGATCCCAAAACTGCGGGGGGGGGGGCCCTGTCCTGGGTGCCAGATGTGGGGGGGGGAGACTCTGCCCGCAGAGCCCCATCCCTCCATCACGGATGAAAATAAAACTACCAAGACATGATCTGCTTGGGGAGGAAAGGTGGTCAAACTCTCAGAGGAGGATGACCCAGAGCCCCTTCCTCACTAGGCTTTTATTGGGTTCAAATACACAGGAATACAGGTTTAACATTTCAAAGAAATCTGAGGGCTTAATCTGAGTCAGTCTCTGTCAGGAAAGGGGGTTGCAAAACTTTGGGAGACATACTTATTTCCTCCTGGGACCCTTATCATTTAAATGAGAGCACTCTTAGCAAAGCAGGTTTCACAGGGCTTTAGGAATTCTTTCTTATGCCCAGTCACCCAGGGAACTGTCCTGGCTGGCACAGGGCTGCACCGCTTGCCCTCATAGTTTCAGGCTTTAAGCCGATTAAGCTCAGGAAGCAGGAGACATCTCCCAAACAGAAATGGGGACTCGGGCTATGTTAGAATTGCCCGGGGGCAAGGGTCCATCACCCACTCTTTGCTGCAGCCCCCCCCCCCAGTCCTTCCATGAAGGCCTCCCAAGTGGTCGTGTCTGGCTTAGGTTGCCCCTCCCATGAGGAGTCGTACCCATCATTGACTACCTACTAAGCACTGGGGCCAGAGATGGATGAGGCAGAAGCAGCACTCCTGCCAGGGAGATAAGCTTTGTCTCCTTAGTAGTTCACGTCCTCTTGACAGAACAGACCCAGATGAGCAGGTCCCTAGGCTCTTACTAAGCCCACCATGGGGTGAGGGTTACAACTCCTGAAACCAGGCTGAACGGTCCGCAACACAGAACTAAATCTAAGAATTACTTACACAGTTTTATTCACATATTTGTGAAAGAACATATGTATAAGACTACTCATTATAGCATCATTTATAATATCAAAGGATTTTAAATAAAATTGCCCATCAATATGGAAATAAAATAATGATACTCCTGAATAGCTAAATAACACTGTAACCATGTACTGAAATGAACACATCTCCAATATTAAGCAGAAGAAGCAAGGTTAAAAGTGTAAATTGTATAGTAACATTTGGGATTGCATAAATATATAATTATATGTGCATAAACTATCTCTAGAAGGTTTGAAAAGCATCTTTTAGAAATGGATTTCTCTGGGGAGGGCTGGCTGAGTGAGAAGCAGAAATGAAAGGGAGTTAGTGTTTTGCTATACATTCAATTGTATATGTTGAATTTTTGTAATATACATACATATTTAAAATATATCATATATGTAAAATATCGTGTAATGTATACTGCAGGATCCAGCAGAAGTAAGGCTTGCTTGAGTGTGGTTGGAAGGGTACATGAATGTCTCACACGAGATGGACAGCAATTTGAACATTTCACCTAAAAGGTCATATGGTGTGCTTGAATGTGGTATTGTTATGTTACAGTATTACATGTTTATGTTTAATAACAAAAGATTTTGTAATAAAAAGGGTGTTTTTTGTATCAGACCCTGTATAATGCATACGATATATTATTTACATTTATATCACCTATTAATAGTAATTTAAGAAAAAATCCTACTAAGTAAAAAAAAAAAATCACTCACTTTTTCATTCCTCTCTAAAATTTCTTATTATTTTTGAATCCCCAAATCAAACTTTGGCTTAGTAACTCTACCACAAGTTTGGCTATTGAAATAATTGTAGTTATTTTTCTTTTGCTATCTTGGATTCAGATTCAAATCATTAGCTTGTCTATCCAACATGCTGCTGAGAAAGTACATCCAAACCCACACATATTAAAAAATTAGACCTCAAAATAGGACTCATCTGTAGAGAAGTTCTGGGTCAGTTCCTCTGCGGGAGTCCAGACGGCCCCTGAGCTTCTCTCTGACTCATTTCTCTAAGTGAAATAAAGTGATAAGGCAAACATTTAAATGACAATGAGCAAGCCTGGGTCTGGTGCACCAGAAGTGGAAAATTTTGTTAATTTGTTATGTTCCCGCTGTGCGGGATCAGAGGCTATCTTTCTCAGGCAGGCACTGAAACATATAGAGGACTTCGAAATCCCATTAGTTTCAGAGTCCACTGCCAATACATTTAATAAGAAATGGAAGCAAGGCTATTTATTTGTTTTATAGCATTCTCAAGACAGGACAGAAGAAACTCTTAGAAGAGTTTAGATCAGTAGATGAGTAAAACATTAGTTGTCAAATCCTCAAATACTTCCTGAGCACCTACTAAGTGCTAGGTCACTGGGCTAGGTACCAGGGTAGGGCTACAATGATGGGTAAGGACTTTACCATCTAATTTCATGCTTTCCAAAGTCTTCTCTGAGGAATATTAATATTGTTACAAGACAAAAAAAGCTTTTCTTGATAATTAAGAATCAGAAAATAAGCAAAGAGGTGAATCAGAAATTAAGCAGTCTCATGGGTGTGAGACTTTCAGATCTTTTAATATGCTAATGTACAGTGGGACTCTTTTAGAGAGGGATGTGGCATGCAGCCTTTCCCCAATTTTTTTAACTAGTTATCATTTTTTAACTTTTTAAAGTATATTCTATTGATTATGCTATTACAGTTGTCCTATTTTCTTCTCCTCCTTATTCCCCTCCGTCCTGCACTCCCGCTTCTACCCACATACCCTCACATAGTTCATGTCCATGGGTCATACATATAAGTTTTTTGGCTTCTCCATTTCCTACACTATTCTTAACCTCCCCTCTCTATTTTATACCTACCATTTATACTTCTTATTCCCTGTACCTTCCCCCCCCCTCCTCCCACTGATAATCCTCCATGTGATCTCTATTTCTGTGATTTTGTTCCTGTTCTGTTGTTTGCTTAGTTTGTTTTTCTTTTTGTTTTCTCTAGGTTCAGTTTTTGATAGTTGTGAGTTTGTTGTCATTTTACTGTTCATAGTTTTGATCATCTTCTTTTTCTAAGTCCCTTTAACATTTCATATAATAAGGGCTTGATGATGATGAACTCCTTTAACTTGACCTTATCTGGGAAGAATTTTATCTGCCCTTCCATTCTAAATGATAGCTTTGCTGGATAGAGCAATCTTGGATGTAGGTCCTTGCCTTTCATGACTTGGAATATTTCTTCCCAGCCCCTTCTTGCCTGCAAGGTTTCTTTTGAGAAATCAGCTGTTAGTCTTATGGGAACACATTTGTAGGTAACTGTCTCCTTTTCTCTTGCTGCTTTTAAGATTCTCTCCTTATCCTTAATTTGGGGAAATATAATTATGATGTGCCTTGGTGTATGCCTTGGGTCAAATTTCTTTGGGACCCTCTGAGCTTCCTGGACTTCATGGAAGTCTATTTCCTTTGCCAGACTGGGGAAATTCTCCTTCGTTATTTTTTCTAATATGTTTTCAATTTCTTGCTCTTCCTCTTCTCCTACTGGCACCACTTTGATTCAGATGTTGGAATGTTTGAGGTTGTTCCAGAGGTTGCAAAGCCTCTACTCATTTTTTTAAGTTCTTGTTTCTTCATTCTTTTCTGGTTGAATGTTTATTTCTTCTTACTGGTCCAAATTGTTGATTTGAACTCCAGTTTCCTTTGCTTCACTGTTGGTTCCCCGTATTTTTTTTAATTTCAATTTGCATAGCCTTTACTCTTTCCTCTATTTTGTTATCATACTCAACCATTTCTGTGAGCATCCTGATTACCAGTGTTTTGAACTCTGTAACTGATAAGTTGGCTATCTCTTCATCGCTTAGTTCTATTTTTGGAACTTTGATATGTTCTTTCATTTGGGCCATATTTCTCTGCCTCGAGTACCTGTTAAATGTAACAACATAACGGGCAGAGCCTTAGGTATTCCCTGTGGCCGGGCAACCCATGTCATTGCTGCACTGTGGAACTGTATGTTGGGGAGGGGTCAGAGAGGGAACAATGCTGTTTGCTCAGCTCTTGCCAGCTTTCAGTCACTTCCCCCACTACCCACAAGCAAATTGGGCCCTTCTGGTGCTGATTCTCAAGTGGGTGTGTTTGTTTAAATCCTAGCACCCTGTGGGTCTCTCCAATGAACTCTCCTGTGAGGCTTGGAGTTTCTCTTGCTGCCACAATGCCCACAGATTTTACAGCCAGAGGTTTGGAGGCTTTCTTTTCCTGCACTGGAAACCTGGGTTTCGAGGTCTGTCTTGCTCCCCAGTTGTTCCTCCCAGTTTATTCAACACAAATGTGGGACCACCCGGTCTGCCAGCTGCTGCCTTGCCTGCTGCCTTGCAGTGGCCTCCCTGCCCTGGCTGCCAGTCTCCGCCCCTCCTACTGGTCTGAATGAATGTCTCTTCTTTAACTCCTTGGTTGTCGGAATTCCGTACAGTTCAATTTTCTGGAACTTCTGGTTATTTTTTGTTTTTAAATTTGTTGTTGTCCTTCTGGTTGTGCAAGGAGGCAAAGTGTATCTATCTATGCCTCCATCTTGACCAAAAGTCCTTTTCCAAAATTATTCGAACATAATTAACTCTTTGGTTTGAGCAGTTAGAGGGATTAATATTTATGCAATATAAGTAGGAAAGCCTTAATAGAGAAAGAAACCTAGATGCATATATGAAAAGTTAAGTAGCAAAATAAAACTTCCATAAAGCAAGCTGGGGTTGACTGCCCAAAGGTTTGGCATGGATCTGATAAACAGCTTGAGTTCTCAAAAGGAAAAGATAGTGGTGACCTAGAGTTGAAAGGCTGGGTGGGATAGAAAGGGCTGGTGCTGATCCTCAAAGAAGGGAAGTTATCAGTCAAGGAAGAGAAGCAGTGGAAAGTGAAAGAGCTATTTGGAAAAGGAAAGAGATCAGCTTGGCTAGAACGGAGGGTTCATTATATAGGAAGAAAAGGGAATTATATCTAGATTGGATTGGATTGAAAAGGGCTTTGACTACCAAGTTAAGTAACCTGAACCTTGTTTTACAGGAAGTGGGGGCTTTGAATAATCTGTAAACAGGATCCTAAAAGTTTAAAGTGTTCTTCTAAGAAAACTGCCCTGTTGCTCATTTGCAGGAAGCATTGAGGGTCAGTGGAATGGAGTGGGAAGGAAGGAAATGGGAGCCAAGGGTTAACTGTGAGATAAAGGTCTGGAGTAGGGGTAAATGCAGATCATGAAAGGCATTTTGAATGAGGAATGGACAGCATGTGACGACTGTATGTGAAAACCATATAAATGGCTATCAGTGAATTAGGTGGGGTTTGGAATCTGGATGATAAGTAGAATGGTGCCATTCATGCAAGTAGGATAGTTTTGGAAATATCAATTTGCATTTTGCTCTCTGAGTTTTTCCTAACTATCCTTACCATCTCTAACTCCACTGTTCCACAAAATAGGCAGGCTTTTCGTACTTCTTTGCTTGAAGGATTTTCGTATGAAGAGCTATCAGTTCCCTTTGTCTCTTATCAAGCTGAAACTCACAAAAGGATGATATTGGATATCCTAGAAATGACGAGCAATAATAGCAGAGAAAGGAGTTCCTTCAAGGTCAGGGAGAGAGAGGGCAGCAGAGGTGGATTCCAAGAGACTAAGAAAAGGGTCCAATGAGAAGTGTGTATCCTGTTTGGCTCAGTGGTTGCCCTCCAGGAAAATAACTAGCTTCAAAGAGGATGGTTGCAAGATGTATCTAGAGAAATCAGAAGCTGGGTCCATCCAGAAGAGTTGAAGATTTCCATGCCTCATATTTAAAAGTGTGATGGGAAAAAGATGTGAGTAAGGATGAGGAACAATAAGAATGCTAATTGCTCTGTAAGTATAACCCAAGTTGCAGAGCAGTTTGGACCTATCTAGTAAAACTGAAGATTCCCAGAAATCCCCTCGGTATATTGCCCTAGGAAAGCTCCAACTTAGAGGCCCAAGGTGATAGGTGCAAGAATGTCAAAGGGAAACATCATTTGTAAGAGTGGAAAATTTGAAAACAGCTTAAAATCCAAGAGGAGAACATTTAAATACATGGTGTATATTCACAAAGTAGACCACTAAATGAATTAACTAAAGCAACACGAATAGATTTCAGAAAATACAATGTTGACTGTAAAGAACAAGTTTCAGGTAGAAATTACCACTTATGTAAGGATTTCCACTATGCAAACCATGCCAGAATATATTGTATATTATTTAGGGGCATACATACAAAGCAAAAGGGTGAAGCCAGCATGGGCTCACAGCATTAAAGTCAGTGTAGTGATTACTCTTGGGAAGAGGAGAACAGGAGAGTGGGTTAGGGAAGGGTCATAGAAGCTTCCACTGTATCTTTAATGATTTATTTCTTATTAAAAAATTCAAAAGGAACTATGTTAAGATCTGCCAAAACTTAGTGGTGGGTAACACAGATGTTTCTTATTGAATACATTGCCCTTCACATTTGTCTGAATTTTTGAAATATTTTAAAACTTTATTGAGTTTTAACAGCTTTATTGAGATATAATTAACTGCCTAAGTTTAAAGTGAACAATTTGATGTTTTGACATATGTATACATCCTTGAAATCATCACTGCAATAAAGACAATGAATATATCTACCACCCCCCAAATTGTCCTCATGTTCCTCTATAATTGCTTTTTACCTCTCTCCATGCTCCACCCCCACTCTGAGGCAACCGAAGATCTGCTTTCAATTCCAGTTAATTCATTTTCATTTTATAGATGTGTATGTTATTAGAAGCATGCAGTATGATCTCTCTTTTAACTTTTTTCAGCATATGTATATTGGCATCCATCTATGTCATTATATCCATAGTTCATGGATATTCTATTCTATTGTATGGATATCATGATTTGTTTATCCATTTACCTACTGATGGACTTTTGGGTTGAAATATGAAAACTGTTTATAAATTCTGGATAGAAGTTATTTATCAAATGTATGATTTACATGCATTTCCCCCAGTCTGTGTGTTCTCTTTTCATTTGCTTATCAATGTCATTCAAAGAAGTGTCCTTAATTTTGGTAAAGACCAATTTATTAATGTGTTCTTTTGTGAATTGTGCTTTTGGTATTGAACTTAGTTTAAGAAATCTTAGTTTAAGCTAAGGTCACAAAGATTTTCTATGGTTTTTCCTGAAAGTTGTATAGTTTTAGGATTCACATTTAGGTCTATGATCCATTTTTGAGTTAATTTTTGTATATGGTAGAAGTTGTAGATTGAAGGGTTTTTTATCTTTTTAATTTAAACAAAATTTGAGTATAAATATCCAATTGTTCTAACATCATTTGTTGCACCTTTGTGGAACATCAATTACCACATGTGTCGAGATGTATTTCTGTATTTTCTCATTGGTTCTGTATGCCAATACCACACTACCTTGATTCCGATGACTTTAAAAAATGTCTTGAGGGCAGGTAGTATTAAGCCCTCTGATTTTATTCTTTGTTTTTCAAGACAGTTTAACAATCCTAGGGTTTTGGCATTTCCCTATGAATATTAGACTCAGCTCATTAATTTCTACAAAAATAAAAGCCAGCTGTGATTTCTATTGGGCTGCATTGAATCTAAAGATAAATTTGGGAGAAGTTGACATCTTAATAATATTGGATCCATAATCCAATCCATGATCCTATTATTTAGTCTTCCCTCTCTAATTTTTTTCAGCAATGTTTCGTGGTTTTCACTGTACATACCTCGCATGTTTTTTGTCAGATTTATCCCTAAGTATTCCATCTTTTTGATGCATTGTAAATGATTTTGGATTGGGAATTTCAATTTCTAATTATTCCTGCAACTGCACAAGACTCACATTACTTCTACTTTTCATAGAAAAGCTATTGTACAAAGACAGTTACATGATCTGTTAATATTTATTTGTTTTCACTTATTTATCTAGACACCATTTATTTCTTTTTCTTGTTTGATGGCACTGGCGAGAACTCCTAGTACAATGTGTCCTGGTTCTTTTGTGGGATGGACAGTCAGATGCAGCCACAGGGAAAACACAAGAGAGGCTCAGAAAAACAAAAATTTATTATTCTTACAGGTCCTAGAAACAGAGGCATAGCATGCTATGCAGGGTCACATGGGGAAACCTCAGGTGGTCAGGAGGCAGAAAGCAAGGGCACGGAGAAAGACCAGGCTGGAGATTTTATGGAGATTTCTGCAGGAAAGACAAGGCAGGGCAGGGTGAAAAGTTGAACATTGGTTAGTGTGAATAATTTCAGCAGGCTTTGGGCTATAGGGCTGGTCTCTAGTTGCCTGGTACCTGGCTCTGGGAAGATTAAGGCAGAGGGATTTTGCCTCCTTGGTGCACCCTGGCCAGATAGAGGTTTGGCTGTGAATTGATTAGTTTGCATATCAAAGGCATGCTTCCAGCTGGGCCCTTTGCTTTCTCTAAGAACTGACTAGCCTCAGGAGGAGCAGTCTCCCAACCAGAAATGTGTGTGTGGTTTTTTTAAAGATGTCAAACATCATACTGTACATTTGTATCCAACATACAAATGTTGAATAGTAGCAGTGAGAGTAGACATCCTTGCTTTGTTCATCTTATGTGAGAAATATTGTCTTTTCTCATTAAGTATAATATTATCTATAGTGCTTTCGTAGATTCCTTTTATAAGTTTGATTAAGTTCATTTCTATTGCTAGTTCACCAGTAGCCCTGGTTTGTTTTAGTGGAGAATGGTATTTAGAAGCCAAAACAGTTGCTAACTGCTATTAGGATGTTGCTGCTCCCAGGCCCTCTCAGTGGACAGAGCTGGGAAATCTTCATAGGTACATATTGGGTTGGCCAAAAAGTCCGTTTATTTTTTCCATAAAATAAAACAAAAAGTCCATTTATTTTTTCCCATAAAATAAAAGGTTCATTTTTACCATTAACTTTATTGATTTGGGTATTGAATATGTCAGCTATCTTCCGCTATTGCCTTCTAGTAGGTAGAGTCTGGGGAGTGGGGTGCAGAGGGTGCTGCTAAACATCTCCCAATGCATAAGACAGCCCCATAGCAAAAAATTATTTGGCCAAAATGTCAATAGTACCAAGAAACTTCACAAACTACTTTTGACACATTCTATCAGTCACAGCACCTTCTCCATATACTGCAAAAATCTTACTCCCATTTCAGTTGCGTTTATACCCTTCCTGAAATAATAAAGCATAATATACTGAAAATGTTCTATATCTTCTTTCATTTTCAATATTAAAATAGCTGCACAATAATTCACCAATTTTGATAAGTTTTTTTAAATGCACACTGATATGACAGCTGTCACAATACAATCTAACAAAATTGTTTTGAGTGGAATTAAAGACATCTAAGCACTACTAGAGCCATCGTATGGAAAAAAACTAAAAGAACTTTTTTGGCCAATTCAATACATAAAGTCGTGAGCTCACATGATTGCCTCTGATTCCAATCCACCACCACAGGTTCCTTCTAGTTCTCTCCTTCCTAGCACTGCTCAGGCTCTGACACCTTATTTTTCCTTCTCATATGAACACCTTCCTGAAGCCCCTCGATCTCTGACTTTCTCCACCAGCCACCCTCCTGTGCAGACGCCTTGCCCTTCCCCTTGGTCTCTGACATCTTGCTCTGGGGCATGGGGACTTCTCCCCTCCACACTCCCAAAAGAGGGATTCCAACTTTGCTCTGCCCCGTGAAGTTCCTTTAGGATAGAACTATTCAGAAAGACAAGAAAGTGGAAGGGTAAAGGAAGAGCTAAAATATATCTTTAAAAAAATTCGTGGACCTCAAGAGTGACACGGAAGTACCAGAGGGGTTAGATATATTCAGGGACCCTGTGAGTTGGGGTAAAGAGCATCTTGTTGGTCACCTGAAGCTTCCTTAATGCTTAAGCACTGCTGAAGAACTCAGGAGGGACCTTGGCACAACCTTTAAGGAGCAGGGATTAGACCCTCAAACAAAGGAGACTGAACTACCTGACACCTTGGGGAAATGGAATTCTAGGGTCAGATTCATAATGATTTCTTTTTTTTTAAATTTTTATTTTAATTGTTGATCTTCATAATGATTTCTTAAAAAAACAATAAATATGATATTTCTTGATCTCTTGAGTTCATGATGGCAAAACTGCATTTGCTACAAACAAAAATAGAGAAATTGGGTAGAAGGAAGAGTTTGGAGGTAAGCGATGAAGAGTGGAACAGGCGACGAGACATGGGGACCAGATCAGCACTAGAGGTTGTAGGTTTCTGTGAACAGTTGCCTAGTGCAAATTAAAGCCCCAGGAAGAGATGAGCTCTTCAAGGGAGAGAAGGCAGACAAAGAACAGTCCTGGACATAGGTTCCTGCCTTGGCATGTGCAGTTGGGGTGGGTAGAGGAAAACAGACAGAAAGGAAGCTTCAGACAGGCTTGGATATATGGGTGAATCAGCACACCCCAATAGTCAGGAAGCCAAGGGAAGGAGGGGTGAAGCCAACAGCATCACGTGCTTGGAGAGGGAAAGCAAACAGACTGAGGAATCATTAGACCCAGTGACTGAACGATGGCCTATGTCTATGCAAGTGCAAGTTCAGTAAAATTGTGAAAACTGAAGCCCGCTTCAGACACTTAAGGAGAAAGTAGTGATGAAGATGCCTCTGAATAATTGTAAATCATTCCAACAAGTAGATTTTACTGATAGGAAAGACCTAGGATACATATTTAATAATAACTCTTTTCCCCACCCTCAAATATTACCATTTGGTACATTTATTACTATTCCAAAACTTTATTTGTAGAGAGATGATTCACTCATTTCACTCACCCAGTGTAAAAATTTAAAAAATCTTCATTTATAATGTAAATCTTATGAGCAATAAATGTTGTTTTTGAATCCTAAGTACAGTGGAAAGGTATGATTTTATTTTCCAAAATCAAGGGTTCTAGCCTTTGGCCCCTTTTTACTTACCAATTGCTAATGCAAAGGAAGAGGGGAACAGGGTGTTGGTGGGGGAGCTGTGGGGACAGAGGGCGTGAGGTCAGCCCACACATGGTCCAGGGCCCGGAGAACTCAGCCTCTCTGAGGCCAGCCTTTGGGAACTTGTGCTGCCCTGCTCTCCAGTGTTGGAGGAAGCTGCTTCTTATCAGCTTTCTACAGTTTACTGTTCTTCTCTCTCTGTAATGCTCTGTGCCTGGTGCACAAGACATTTTCAATAGAGTCCCGAGAAAATAATGCAAAAGAAATGGTCGAAACCTGTTTGTGGAATGCCAATGCCCTATCTCAGAGCTCCGCCAGCTTGAAGCTGGTTTGGAGAGATCAATCTGACTAGAAGCAAAAAATTAAATCTAAGTGAACTGCAGATAGATTTTTTCCTTTTAAATTAAAAAAAAATTTAAGTATAGTTTCATTCAATATTATATTAGTTTCAGGTGTGTAGCATAGTAATTAGACATTTATATCACTTACCAAGTGTTCCCCCTGCCATAAGTCTAATATCCACCTGGCACCACACACAGTTATTATAATACTACTAACTATATTCCCTATGCTGTACTTACATCCCTGTGACTATTCTGTAACCACCAAAGAGGATTTTTATAATTCTACTGAAACTGGAAAAGTCAGCATTTGTGCACCCTGTCACTGTCAGAACCAATAAGTAGAAACAAGGACTGCATCTTTATGGGCACTTTATTCAGATGCTGGAGATCTGAGAAGATGGTGGGTTATGTACCCTAAATACCACCGTAACATCTCATCTCAAGCTGACCTTTTCATAAGGAGAAGGAAAGGGTAGGTAAGGGTTTAGAACAAGGTTAACCAGATAAGTTGCAGCCTGGCAGTGATTGCTTGTCAACCTGGAATCGCGTAGGTCATGCATTCCATTCCTGGAATAACAGCTCTCCACATGCATTAATCACTTAAGCTTATCAACTGTAACTAAAGTTAAAATCTTTAACTCTTGAGTTCCTCTATCACTATGCTTAAAGTAGAGAAATGGGACTGTAAAAAAACTGGAGCAGGTAGAACAGGACAGACGAGAATTACGAGCTACTTATCCTATAAAACTTTGCTATTCAGAGTGGACAAGCAGCATCAGCATCTACCTGAGAACTTGTTAGAAAGCAAAATCTTAGCCCTGGCTGGGTTGCTCAATTGGTCGGAGCATCATCCCATACAGCAAAAAAAGTTGCAGTTTCGATCCCTAGTCAGGATACATACCTAGGTAGCCGGTTTGATCCCCAGTCAGGGTGCATATGGGAGACAACCTATTAATATTTCTTCTTCATGTCAATATTTCTCTCTCTCTTTATTCCTATCCCTCTGAAATCAATAATAATAATAATAAAATCCTTGATTGAGGATTAGAAAAAAGAATAGAAAAGCAGAATCTCGGGTCCCATCCTAGACTCCCTGAATCAGAATACATATGCCCAGATGATTTGTCTGCATATTAAAGTTGGAGAAAAACTGCTGTCAAAATGTTAAGGAACAGTGAGATGCTTGGTACACTGAGAGGTTTCTTTGGGGATCAGACAGCTAAAAGGCAAATCTAGTCTGCCTGGGAGGTATCACCCGTAGATTAGTGAGACATCAATTGGGGATTAATCAACCAGGATTTGCAAAGGAATCTTAAAAAGAAGAGGAAGCTGGCAGCTAGGGAAACTGAATAAGAGGCTGAATGTAAGAACTGAGCATAAATCCTATCAGCTTTGGCTTGCAGAATCTGTGGCCTAAGGAGAGATCAAGTTTATCTAGGACTGAAAGGCTGGACCCAGAACAACAAGGAATGTTGTCTGCGCTGAGGCCCATGCATTTCCTGGATGTTTAAGGAGGGGAGTTTGAATAAGGCACAAGACTAGAAAAGGAAGAAGTAACCAGATAACAGTGTTTGGCTTGAGAGCCAAGCCAAGTGCTGGGCATGCTCTGTGAACCCAGCTCACTTGGACTTCCCGTTATACTAACAACCGCTCTCACAGGGCTGGAGCTAGCTGAACCCTCCTTCGACTGACTACCTCTAAGCAAAAGCAGCACAGACTGGAGTGCAACCTTCAGGAACATGGTCTTCACTGGAAAAGCTTTTTTTTCTGCCCTGGTGATGGCAGGAAACAATTATTCCCAGATAGGCAAGGGTTGATGGGAAGTTGACTGGCAGGAGGCCTCTTTGGGGACTTTGTGTCAGGAATCTCCCTTTGTGACAGATGTGTATTGCAGTCATCCAGGGTCAGCATCCACACTTGAAGTCCGGGGCTACTTGTGCCCCAAACCCCACCCCCATTCTGACCCAACCTCAGCCTCATAGTATGGTACAGTAAAGCCTTGGCTGCCCATACCCTACACCACATACCCGCCACACCAGCTGTACTGTCTTGCCTCCTACTTTTCAAATGTTTGCTACCATCAGGACTACCCAGGAATTCCAGAATAAAATGCTGATTCCTGCCCTCTCACCCCCAGGGCCCTGATGGACTCTGATAGTGGAGGGAGGGAGAGGGGGAATCCAGAAAATACATTAGCAACAAGCCTCAGAAAGTGATTCAGACACAGATGTAACCAGACCAGATTTCAGAAGCATTGCTTAGCATATTCCTTCCACTTCACTTCTTCAGGGCTCAGCATCTTACCAGCTGGGCCAGTGGCAGTGGAGAGGATGCTGGGTCCTCTGTGATATCCATTCCCTCTCTTCCTTCCCCTTTGCAACCTGTTTCCCAGGCCTGTTCTCTCTCCTTCCCTGCTCTACCATCACAGCTTCCCTCTGCCCTCACTGCCCTTCGAGTGACCTTCAGGCTGGTGCAGGACACCTACCTGCAAATCTTCAGCCCTCACCAACTCTCATCCACACTATATTCTCCCCAAAGTGTGCTCTTTCTTGCTATCTCCAAGTCCACTTTTGGAATTCTCCTCTTAATTCCAGCCAGCTTTCCCCGGTCTCTTCTACAGCTTCTCTAGGTCTCCAATTACATCTTCAAGGGCATAGTCAAAAGCCTCTTTATACTCCCCCTCCTTGACCTCGCAGCTGCATCTGCCACTGCCAATCACCCTCTTCTCTGAACACTCTAGCTCTGCCGGGCGGTCATTTCAAGGCTACACCACATTTTGGCACAAAAGCAGTGAGCCCAGCTCATCCACTATGAACAGATCTCAGGATTTTGCAAGTATTCATACTTGTCACTGTGTCATACGCTTCCTTTAATCCCCTGAAAATTGGAATAGCACTGGGGAGCCTAAAAGAGGAACTCTCCACCATTGGTTGTCTTTCTTGGGAATGTTCAAAGATCCGATCCTAGAGTCAGGACCAGCTACCTAATTTGTGGGGTCCCATGCCACATGAAAATGTGGGTCCCTTGTTTATAAAGTATTAAGAAATTTCAAGACAGTGACAGCAGGACATTCAGCTGAGCACAGGGCCCTTCCAAGCATGCAGCCCTGTGCAACTGCAGAGGTCACATGCTCAGGAAACCAGCCTCTGGCTTACAGTTGACCCTGCCTATTAGCTTAGTGAATATCTAGACCACAGAAGTCAGTGAGAACATAGTAATAATTCAGATAAAATCAGAGCTTGCATTCCCAAGTTATCAGCTAGTTTTCCCAGGGAAACACCCTTCCATGTTCACAGTCTTCACTTCTCCTGTCTGTCAGCTCTCCCATAGGTCTTATCATCAAGTAAGGGGGTGGGGAATGATACAGCAGAGTCCCTCATAAGAATCACCGGGAAGAGACAGCTCTGCAGGCAGATCCCAAGCATCATCATCATCATCATCATCGTTGTTGTCACTTTAAATTAGAACATGGAATATATGGAATTGAGCCCCAACCTGGCTCTTCCCCATGCTGAGCCCCTAAACCCCCTAAGACCGCCTGGAGAGTGAAACTAGAATCCCAGCGGCAGCAGGTCTCCCTGCTTTCTCTGGGGCAGAGCCAAAAAGAGATAAAGAAAGTGTTGTATTAGGCAGCAGTAAACAGGCGAGGGACAAGCAGGCCTTTAATAAAGCAGACCTTCACTGGGGCTAACGTGGCCCTGGGCTGACCCCACCCTAAATCCTGGCAGTGTCCAGCAACAGGAATTCAGAGGAACAAAGACGCCGGCATCGCCTGCTGCATCCCGCGCATACATAACAGAAAGCAATGCAGAAACCCGCAAGCAAAGAATACATAAATACCATTATCCAGCATTTCAGCCGAAGCTTATTTTTTTTAGTCCAGACGACTATGCTATTCTGCTTTCTCTGCCTCAAATTTCTGTCTTGTGACTCACAGGGAGGGCCTTGGAGACAATGAAATATCCCAGACATAGGTCCGTCTCCCTCCCTCCAACATCAGGATGAATTTCCTACCACATTTGTTTTTTTCCTTTATTAACCAGGCATGAATGATAATATTGCCTGGGCTTGAGAACTCATCTCTGTCAGTGGTAAACATAAATAATGAGCCACGTTCACAGAAAAGCATGCCAGAATTTCATTGATTAACAGCCTGTGCCACAGCCTCTCTTTGAAATTAAAAACACTTTCAATGACACCGAACAGAAAAGGCATTGCATGA